>OX596181.1:3137502-4572208 GCA_951394245.1 Cyclophora punctaria
ACTGCACTTTATAATAAGCTAAACACACAACCGCTCTTTGTGTGCACGTAGTCGGTCCAAAGCTCAGAAGCAAACATTAATCAGGGACAATGTTGGTAACGCCCATATGGGGACTTATAGCTCTCTTTGTTTACATTAAACATTGTTTTTATACCATTTTGAACTTTAGGGTAAAGAACAATAAATAAAAATTACGCTCAGATCATTAGTTACATTCCTTAGATACAAACTTAAAGCTTAGTTTGGGTCTGACTAACCACGTCTGTACTTGTCCGGTTGTATTTATCGTTTAAAAAGTAAAGTATTAGCCTGTAATGTCCCACTGTTGGGCAAAGGCCTCTCGTCTCACTGAAGATATCAGCACAGTGAGGAGGTTTCAGGCACGTCTGTGAAGTTAGCATCTCAAATGTTAGCATCTCACAAAAAAAACAATATCAAGTGGCATCCAGCATAGTTCTACAGTTCTTGATAAGTTTTATCAATAGTTCCGTCGATTAAACCATTCATATCGTGTTTTAAAAAAATGAGATGCTAACTTCGCACACACATGATAGCATCTCATCACATTCCGAACGCCTGACTACACAAGAGTCTACATTTGATGAGTTCTATGTTCTCAACAAGTTTTGACAATAGTTCTGGCGATAAAACTGATAAAATTGTGTTTTGGAAAAATGAGATGCTAAGTTCGCAAACAGATTGCAGCATCTCATCACATTCCGAAATCCTAACGCCACAAGAGTCTAAATCCGGTGAGTTCTATGTTCAAAATCATTTTCAACAATAGTTCTGGCGGATAATCAAATAAAATTGCGTTTTGAAAAAACTAAACGCTATCTACGCAAGGACAAAATGAAATCTAATCAAATTCCGAGAGTCAGACCAGAGCAATGGTTCTAGATGGAGACCAGCATCTCTTGCTATGAAATGAGAAAGAGATATGGCTTATTTACATATTTCTCCATCGAATTTAGCCTGCATCTCTTGCCATACAGTGCCATAGACTTTTTCCTATTCCTATATCGATTTTTTTCCCTTAAAAATCTCGTAATTAGTGAGATGCTAGCCTACTGTCGGGAGTTCTAGTTCAGAAAACGGTTCCAGATGATAACCAGCATCTGTTTCTCCGAAATGGAAGAGTTCCGGCCTGTAAGACTTTTTCCTATTCCTATATCGATATTTTCCCCCTAAAAATCTCGTAATTAGTGAGATGCTAGCCTACTGTCGGGAGTTCTGGTTCAGAAAACGGTTCCAGATGATAACCAGCATCTGTTTCTACGAAATGGAAAAGAGTTCCGGCCTGTAAGATTTTTTCCTATTCCTATATCGATATTTTTCCCTTAAAAATCTCGTAATTAGTGAGATGCTAGCCTACTGTCGGGAGTTCTGGTTCAGAAAACGGTTCCAGATGATAACCAGCATCTGTTTCTACGAAATGGAAAAGAGTTCCGGCCTGTAAGACTTTTTCCTATTCCTATATCGATTTTTTTCCCTTAAAAATCTCGTAATTAGTGAGATGCTAGCCTACTGTCGGGAGTTCTGGTTCAGAAAACGGTTCCAGATGATAACCAGCATCTGTTTCTACGAAATGGAAAAGAGTTCCGGCCTGTAAGACTTTTTCCTATTCCTATATCGATATTTTTCCCTAAAAAATCTCGTAATTAGTGAGATGCTAGCCTACTGTCGGGAGTTCTGGTTCAGAAAACGGTTCCAGATGATAACCAGCATCTGTTTCTACGAAATGGAAAAGAGTTCCGGCCTGTAAGACTTTTTTCTATTCCTATATCGATATTTTCCCCCTAAAAATCTCGTAATTAGTGAGATGCTAGCCTACTGTCGGGAGTTCTGGTTCAGAAAACGGTTCCAGATGATAACCAGCATCTGTTTCTACGAAATGGAAAAGAGTTCCGGCCTGTAAGACTTTTTCCTATTCCTATATCGATATTTTTCCCTTAAAAATCTCGTAATTAGTGAGATGCTAGCCTACTGTCGGGAGTTCTGGTTCAGAAAACGGTTCCAGATGATAACCAGCATCTGTTTCTACGAAATGGAAAAGAGTTCCGGCCTCTAAGACTTTTTCCTATTCCTATATCGATATTTTTCCCTTAAAAATCTCGTAATTAGTGAGATGCTAGCCTACTGTCGGGAGTTCTGGTTCAGAAAACGGTTCCAGATGATAACCAGCATCTGTTTCTACGAAATGGAAAAGAGTTCCGGCCTGTAAGACTTTTTCCTATTCCTATATCGATTTTTTTCCCTTAAAAATCTCGTAATTAGTGAGATGCTAGCCTACTGTCGGGAGTTCTGGTTCAGAAAACGGTTCCAGATGATAACCAGCGTCTGTTTCTACGAAATGGAAAAGAGTTCCGGCCTGTAAGACTTTTTCCTATTCCTATATCGATATTTTCCCCCTAAAAATCTCGTAATTAGTGAGATGCTAGCCTACTGTCGGGAGTTCTGGTTCCGAAAACGGTTCCAGATGATAACCAGCATCTGTTTCTACGAAATGGAAAAGAGTTCCGGCCTGTAAGACTTTTTCCTATTCCTATATCGATATTTTTCCCTTAAAAATCTCGTAATTAGTGAGATGCTAGCCTACTGTCGGGAGTTCTGGTTCAGAAAACGGTTCCAGATGATAACCAGCATCTGTTTCTACGAAATGGAATAGAGTTCCGGCCTGTAAGACTTTTTTCTATTCCTATATCGATATTTTCCCCCTAAAAATCTCGTAATTAGTGAGATGCTAGCCTACTGTCGGGAGTTCTGGTTCAGAAAACGGTTCCAGATGATAACCAGCATCTGTTTCTACGAAATGGAAAAGAGTTCCGGCCTGTAAGACTTTTTCCTATTCCTATATCGATTTTTTTCCCTTAAAAATCTCGTAATTAGTGAGATGCTAGCCTACTGTTGGGAGTTCTGGTTCAGAAAACGGTTCCAGATGATAACCAGCATCTGTTTCTACGAAATGGAAAAGAGTTCCGGCCTGTAAGACTTTTTCCTATTCCTATATCGATTTTTTTCCCTTAAAAATCTCGTAATTAGTGAGATGCTAGCCTACTGTTGGGAGTTCTGGTTCAGAAAACGGTTCCAGATGATAACCAGCGTCTGTTTCTACGAAATGGAAAAGAGTTCCGGCCTGTAAGACTTTTTCCTATTCCTATATCGATATTTTTCCCTTAAAAATCTCGTAATTAGTGAGATGCTAGCCTACTGTCGGGAGTTCTGGTTCAGAAAACGGTTCCAGATGATAACCAGCATCTGTTTCTACGAAATGAAAAAGAGTTCCGGCCTGTAAGACTTTTTTCTATTCCTATATCGATTTTTTTCCCTTAAAAATCTCGTAATTAGTGAGATGCTAGCCTACTGTCGGGAGTTCTGGTTCAGAAAACGGTTCCAGATGATAACCAGCATCTGTTTCTACGAAATGGAAAAGAGTTCCGGCCTGTAAGACTTTTTTCTATTCCTATATCGATATTTTCCCCCTAAAAATCTCGTAATTAGTGAGATGCTAGCCTACTGTCGGGAGTTCTGGTTCAGAAAACGGTTCCAGATGATAACCAGCATCTGTTTCTACGAAATGGAAAAGAGTTCCGGCCTCTAAGACTTTTTCCTATTCCTATATCGATTTTTTTCCCTTAAAAATCTCGTAATTAGTGAGATGCTAGCCTACTGTCGGGAGTTCTGGTTCAGAAAACGGTTCCAGATGATAACCAGCATCTGTTTCTACGAAATGGAAAAGAGTTCCGGCCTGTAAGACTTTTTCCTATTCCTATATCGATATTTTTCCCTTAAAAATCTCGTAATTAGTGAGATGCTAGCCTACTGTCGGGAGTTCTGGTTCAGAAAACGGTTCCAGATGATAACCAGCATCTGTTTCTACGAAATGGAAAAGAGTTCCGGCCTGTAAGACTTTTTCCTATTCCTATATCGATTTTTTTCCCTTAAAAATAGAGGTTATGGTATGGCTCCAGATAATACTAAAGATTACTTTTATTTTCGATTTCTTGATATAGCATGGCACCGGTTTAATCGTGTGAAATGACAACACCATCTTACGTCTATGTGAAGTTGAAAACTGAGTTTGCGATATTGTAATTTAATTAGTACCGTTCGATTTTACCCCGAATGTACCTAAATGTACCGTATTTGAAATCGTTTGTACCCTGACAGAATATTAAAAAAAACAAAAATAAAAAATAAAAATAAAAATTTAAAAAATCAATTCTACCATTAGTGAAACTGGATGTATCAACTTAAAAATCGTTTGTACCTCGAGATAAATAATATAGTAAGAGGTACAAACGGGTACGAACCATCTCCTGACCAGAACGAGCGGGTACAAACGCCCTGAATGCAACCCAACTCGCCAAAGAGTTAAAAAATAAACATTTTTGTTTCAATCGATTGTACCATAAACGAAACCGATTGTACAAACTTAAAAATCGTTTGTACCTCGAGATAAATAATATGGTAAGGGGTACAAACGGGTACGAACCATCTCCTGACCAGAACGAGCGGGTACAAACGCCCTGAATGCAACCCAACTCGCCAAAGAGTTAAAAAATAAACATTTTTGTTTCAATCGATTGTACCATAAACGAAACCGATTGTTCAAACTTAAAAATCGTTTGTACCTCGAGATAAATAATATAGTAAGAGGTACAAACGGGTACGAACCATCTCCTGACCAGAACGAGCGGGTACAAACGCCCCTCCCGCCTCTTCTCTCCCCTCCCGCCTCCTCTCTCACCGCTCCTGCCTCTTCTCTCTCACCGCTCCCGCCTCCTCTCTCTCTCTCACCCCTCCCGCCTCTCTCACCCCCCTCTCTCACCCCTCTCTCACCCCCCTCTCTCACCCCCCTCTCTCACCACCCTCTCTCACCACCCTCTCTCACCCCCCTCTCTCACCCCCCTCTCTCACCCCCCTCTCTCACCCCCCTCTCTCACCCCCCTCTCTCACCCCCCTCTCTCACCCCCCTCTCTCACCCCCCCTCTCTCACCCCTCTCTCACCACCCTCTCTCACCACCCTCTCTCACCCCCCTCTCTCACCCCCTCTCTCACCCCCCTCTCTCACCCCCCTCTCTCAGCACCCTCTCTCACCACCCTCTCTCACCACCCTCTCTCACCCCCTCTCTCACCCCCCTCTCTCACCCCCCTCTCTCACTCCTCTCTCACCCCTCTCTCACCCCCTCTCTCACCCCTCTCTCACCCCTCTCTCACCCCTCTCTCACCCCCTCTCTCACCCCTCTCTCACCCCTCTCTCACCACCCTCTCCCACCCCCTCTCTCACCCCCCTCTCTCACCCCCCTCTCTCACCCCCTCTCTCACCCCCTCTCTCACCCCCCTCTCTCACCCCCCTCTCTCACCCCCCTCTCTCACCCCCCTCTCTCACCCCTCTCTCACTCCTCTCTCACCCCTCTCTCACCCCTCTCTCACCCCTCTCTCACCCCCTCTCTCACCCCTCTCTCACCCCTCTCTCACCCCCTCTCTCACCCCCCTCTCTCACCCCTCTCTCACTCCTCTCTCACCCCTCTCTCACCCCTCTCTCACCCCCTCTCTCACCCCCAACTCACAATCGCACACAACGCCCGTGTCGAAGACTGCCGAACTGAAACGACGTTAGACGATGCACGGCCTTCAAGCCACACCTCCTTGCCCGTCGGATCGGGTAAGCGTGAGGTTTTTTCGTTACGGAATTTTTGGATTTGGTCCCCGCGCTCAAGGCCCGCGATAGAAGCTATGCAATAGCTTATAAATCATTTTTGTTTCAATCGATTGTACCATAGAGGAAACCGATTGTACCAACTTAAAAATCGTTTGTACCTCGAGGTAAATAATATGGTAAGAGGTACAAACGGGTACGAACCATCTCCTGAACAGAACGAGCGGGTACAAACGCCCTGAATCCAACCCAACTCGCCAATGGGGTTTGTAAACATTTTTTTGTTTATCTTTCTCCAAAAGATCTTTTAGTTTAATCTGCTTTTGAAGGTACTAGCTCATGTACATGCCCACGTCAGTCCAAGCGACAACAGACGGAAATCGTGTCAGTGAATATTTAACCAATCCTATCATAACACCGGAACACAACGTTAGCGCGTTGCAGAATATTTGCCCAGTAGCGCCATCTATTGAAATTTCCAACGAAATAATTTAAAACGATTTCATCGCGCGTTGGAGGCCGCCCTTCACCCCACCCCGTCACCCCGCGAAACCGAGGTTACCTTAGCGATCAACGAAATGCACGTTTTTATGGTGTTTTAGAAATAATTGTATTACAATTTTAATAATAAATTACTATTTTGCCACTAATTAAGTTTTCCTTTTCATTAATATCGCTCGTGTATTTTGTTTATCTTTCTAAGTGTTTTTTATGTTTCTTTTCATAGTTATTATTTCTTTTTCATTCAGACAATTTCCTTTATTTTGTTATGTTCATTGAAATTGCTTATTTTATATTATTTAACTTTGATTTTCGTGTTTAGCATTTTTAATTATCATTTGTTTTAATTGATTCATTTTCTTTTTACTTTATATTTTTATTTGTTTAACGTAGATTTCCGAGTTTAATATTTCCTTTGTTTTAATTAGTCATTTAATTTTTTTATTTAACTTTTAATTTTGCGTTTAACTTTGTACCTAATTATTAATTTTCTTTTGTTTTCATTCGTTCATTTTCTTTCGTCTCTTTTTGCTTATTATTTTCTTTATTGAATTTCGATTTCGGTGTTTGACTTTTTCGTTGTTAATTAATTCATTTTAGTTTTTATTATTTTTTTTAAAATTTTACTTTGATTTTCGTGTTTACCTTTTTATTTTATTTTTGTTTTAGTTTAGTCATTTAAATTTTTTATTTTTTTATTTACTGGGTACATTTATTAGTAGTGTAATTTATTTTGACAACAGAAAAAGTTCGCAGAAATTACTATTATTTCTCATTGTTTGACCCTCCCAATAGAATGTAGGCTCACCAAACTACTCACAAAATAAATGTACCCAGTAGTAAATCTGACTGATAGCGTGAATTATTTACGATGAACCTTCTTTGAAAGTAATATTTTTCCTCTTGCGCTTGTTGGCCTAAACGGTTTTCCTTCTTCATTAAGAAAGAATTGAGTATATTGAACAACTATACGAAAATTTGACGAGACCTCAAATATTTTTCGAAACTTGTTTATGTCGGTGCATCTTATGACTGAAACATTATCTATTTCTATTATTTCTTAAGTGTAACCACGACATTCCCTACAGGTGCTTCTGAGTATGCGAAGCACATTACCTACAATATATGAGCTGTTGAACGAGCTTTACTTGCTTTACGTGTTGTTGTTGTGCTCTACTGGTGCTGTTATTGTTAGAGAGGAAGTCAACGCCATCAAAAGTGCATGATTACACCGATAGTTTTTTGTTTGCCAGTCCATCTTAATTGTGCGGTCTTACAATGCCGTACGATAAGAATATATTGCAGGAAATTTTGCTGCAGCAAGACTGCAGGACTATAGATTCTTCTGGCAAAATTTTTCCTCCCACTAATCCGGTTTTCAAACTCGTGGCCAATCGTATGGCACTACGGGGTTCGATCATTCAACCGCGTCATGTATATACAATCGTCAATGAGGATCGTAATGGATTCCGAACATTGATCATGGAGACTAATGACATACAACAAGGGGAAATAGTTAATGGCGATACTAGCGCTTCAAGTGCAGCTTCCCAAAATGACACCAATGCGTCTTTTTCTGATAGTCTATTCTCCAGACAAATTAAATTGGTTTTGTCGGCTGAAAAGTGGTCAGAAATGACCCCAAAAAAAAAAGTTTCCGGTGGACGAATATACTGGAAACTACAAGAAGGTTGGGGTGATATTATTGCCGAAAGAATTTGTCAGCAGTACGGATCGATTGATTGCGTCTTTTCTTTTAAAAATAACTTGGTCACTCCAACGGGTACAGCGGTGTCCTATGCGAAATTCGTCGGTCATTGTGTCGAATGCAAAGCGAAAATAAGCGGTCAACTGCAGAAAAAACCAGGAAAGGATGTTGATGTTATATTCGTATGCGATCTCGAAAACATTCGACCTGCGCTGCACGAAGGGACGAAAAAAAGACAACTAAGAGGGAAACGCCGTGAAAAAGTGGCCAATCAATTGATTGATCAACGGAAGGATGCAGTCACGTTTCAGCGCGAAGAGGCTAAACGTATGAAAAAATTCGGCGGGAAAAATCTTCCTATCGTCCCACATGCACCCACGCTTCGAAAAGCAAAGGAACAGCAATTATTAAAACAGCTCGGGTTGGAGTTTGCGAATCCGCCAAACAACTTGTTAAATGAATCGAAAAATGGCAAATTCGCTGGTTCTATCCACAGCATCAGCATTCTCAATTTCTACTGCATGTATTGGTTGCCTGAACAGCAGCAGATTTACACTGCACGGTGTCGAGGAAATCCAGATTGCATTTTAACGATTGACGCAACTGGGGGTATAGCTAAACGGTTGAATAATCACGATCCACACATATTTTTATACCAGTGCATGGTGGTAACCAAAGAGGGGAGTGTACCTGTATTTCAGATGGTGTCTGCTGATCAAAGATCGTTTGTCATAGGGCAGTTTTTAAAAACCATTTTGACCAAAGGTGTTCCCCGGCCGCCTACTGTGGTGTGTGATTTTGGGCGCGCTTTGGTTAATGCCGTTGCTCAAGAATTTGGAAAATGCAACGATTTGCAAGAATATCTGCAGAAATGTTACGATTGTGTTGCGCGAGGTATTTCTGCAGTTCCAGCAACATATATAAGGCTTGATGTAAGCCACTTCGTTGCAATGGTGGCCCGATGGAAATGTCTCGACACAACAGTGATTGCAGCACGCAGATTTTACATGCGTTGTGTTTGCCAAATTTATCAAACGGATGATTTTGACACCGTGACGTCTCTCATTGAATCTGTCCTTGCTGTAGCTTTGAGTGAATCGACTGGTTTTACGGCCCAAGAAGAAGCGGTACCATCTGAAATGCGGATGCAAACCCTCACTAATGCTATCAAAGGAGTTACCTCGAACGAAAATTGGAATTATGACCTAAAGACTGACGATTCTGAGGTAAGCCAAGATAACGATGCAGAAAATGACTCAATCGATACGGACTGGAACGCTTGGGCAAATTCGAGATATCTTAATGCAGAAGCCATCGCAAACAGATCGAAAGAAGGCAGCGTCATCAATGCGTGTTTCAATATTGACTTCGCCCAACGCTTGAAAAAACAGTTGCTTCCTTTTTTACCGCTTTGGACCAATATCATGCGAAAGCATTTCGGGAGAGGTGAAACAATTGCCACGTCTTCCTCAGTAGAATCCGAGTTTGCCGACATCAAAAAGCGTGCATCCAAAGGCGTGCGTATCGATAAATTCGTAATCCAGCATTTGGATTATCTTGATGGCAAAGTGAAACTCGCTTCCAATAAGCAAGATTTACCGCGAAAAGAACCCGAAGCCGAAGAGAATACTGTAGAGGATTCGCCTGAAGTTATGCCAACTACTGAAGAACCCGGAACGGATCCTGTAAAAGACGAATGCGAAACGGATGTTAACGAGCAACAAAGAGATTTTGGGAACATGATATTGAACGACAGCACAGATATTGAAGAACTTTCTGCTAAAAATGACTTACAAAAAAATGGAAATGTCTCATCAAGTATAGCTAATGAGTGCAACGTCTGGAATTTACGTGAAGAATGGGGTGGCAAAGTCGAAAAAGAAGCACACATAAGCGCTGAATCGGACGACCCTCCGATGAAAAAAAGACGGAAACACTCATACTTGGACACGTGCCCAGAATGGGACTACATAAAAAATACGAAGGTGTCCAAACTTCCTTCTTTTAAAAATGGTCTGCTCTGCAACCCTGTTATCATGGGGGATCTACGGCTCAACTTGAAAAGAACTTGTGCATTCGATACTCTTTTCCAGTTAATTATAGGCGCAATGTCATCAAATAATGTGTATTCCAAAATACTAGAAGAGTGTACGAATCGAACGATCCAATTAGCTCGGAAGATATTGGTCGAGAAACAAAAAATTTCGGCATCTGATTACCGTGAGCGAGCGGACATATTGTTACAAACAGGACTTTTTTCAATGGAATCTTTCACCAGGAAAATAAAACAAATGGATACCGAGTGCAATGTAGCTCACTTGGCTCAATACATTTTCAGCGACATACCAAGCTACAAAACTAAAATTATCTGCCAATGTGGATATAACATCAATAATAAAAACATTCTTTTCGGGATCAATATCGATGTAATATTATGTCAAGGTCTCGGTTCCATGCAACAAGCGATCGATATTGGGCATGAAACTCAGCGAAAGTGCCGAAAATGCAAACAGATCATCAACGACGATATCGAATATGGACCGCACCTAATTATTGACACAAGTGTCATAACTGATAGTCGGTATACAAATAGAAATGAACAGCTTCATCACACGCTGGGTTCCATAGCGAATTTTGTAACCGTAAATGAGAAAATATATTATTTAGCGGGTGCCGCACATTGGTCAGCGGGACATTATACTGCATTTTCAAAGTCTGGTATGTTTTGGCACGAGTACAATGACTTGGGACCCACTCGTGACAGTGTCAATGCCAAAAAAGCAGTACAGCCTCATCTCATTCTGTACACGTTGACTGATGGGAATCATTAAAAAAAAGCCCGAGACTTCATTGTTTTGATATTTTGATAGTAGCCCATAGCCCTCCAATGAAAAATAAAACGGAAAAAAAGGTAGAAAAGAAATCAAAAAGGAAATAAAAAATATAAAAAAACAATAAAATTAAAAACATCAATAAAAAATACAAAAAAATTAAAAACATAAATAAAAAAAACAAAACAAATTAAAATCATAAATAAAAAAAATTAAAAAACATTAATTAAAAAATAACAAAAAAAAATAAAAACAAATTAAAAAAAACAAAAAAATTAAAAACATAAATTAAAAAAAATTAAAAAAATTGAGCCAGATCTTACCGCGTCCTCGTCGCTGGTTCCGGGTAATGCCAAGAGTAAGAAATCCAGGATGTTCGGGGGATTCAAGCGACAGAAATGTAGAAACACGATAAAAGTTTGGATTTGTATTCGTGTACTAGCTGTGCCCCGCGGTTTCACCCGCAGCGCCCCCGTTCCCGTGGGAATTTTGAGATTTTTATTCCCTATAAACCTCACGGAGCCCGAGACCTTTCCAACGAATGCAAAACCGTGGAAATCGGTCCAGCCATTCACGCGTGATGCCGTGACCAACGAAAACGGGTTTCATTTTTATATATATAGATTAGTGCAATAAGCTTATTGCTACAGAGTTCTCGTTACTTACGATCAAAGAAGAAAAGAAAATACGTGAACTCTCAACATTCTTCAAAATGCTATAATTCATTATAATACGGAAATAATAATTGAATCTTTTCGTAAACGAGTACGAATCGCGATCCTTGCTGTAAAAATGTGCGCAGTGCTTGCAATAAGGAGAGTTGAAAACTGACGCCAGTGAGTGAATAGTTTCCTTTTTTCAGGTGTTCCGGTTGGATTTCAAGATTAAATTACTTCTTTTCAGTGCAGTGGCTAGTAACTTTAATCATTAATTCAAACATTTTTACAATAGTAAGATGGTGTTGTCATTTCACACGATTAAACCGGTGCCATGCTATATCAAGAAATCGAAAATAAAAGTAATCTTTAGTATTATCTGGAGCCATACCATAACCTCTATTTTTAAGGGAAAAAAATCGATATAGGAATAGGAAAAAGTCTTAGAGGCCGGAACTCTTTTCCATTTCGTAGAAACAGATGCTGGTTATCATCTGGAACCGTTTTCTGAACCAGAACTCCCAACAGTAGGCTAGCATCTCACTAATTACGAGATTTTTAAGGGAAAAAAATCGATATAGGAATAGAAAAAAGTCTTACAGGCCGGAACTCTTTTTCATTTCGTAGAAACAGATGCTGGTTATCATCTGGAACCGTTTTCTGAACCAGAACTCCCGACAGTAGGCTAGCATCTCACTAATTACGAGATTTTTAAGGGAAAAATATCGATATAGGAATAGGAAAAAGTCTTACAGGCCGGAACTCTTTTCCATTTCGTAGAAACAGATGCTGGTTATCATCTGGAACCGTTTTCTGAACCAGAACTCCCAACAGTAGGCTAGCATCTCACTAATTACGAGATTTTTAAGGGAAAAATATCGATATAGGAATAGGAAAAAGTCTTACAGGCCGGAACTCTTTTCCATTTCGTAGAAACAGATGCTGGTTATCATCTGGAACCGTTTTCTGAACCAGACCTCCCAACAGTAGGCTAGCATCTCACTAATTACGAGATTTTTAAGGGAAAAAAATCGATATAGGAATAGAAAAAAGTCTTACAGGCCGGAACTCTTTCTCATTTCGTAGAAACAGATGCTGGTTATCATCTGGAACCGTTTTCTGAACCAGAACTCCCGACAGTAGGCTAGCATCTCACTAATTACGAGATTTTTAAGGGAAAAATATCGATATAGGAATAGGAAAAAGTCTTACAGGCCGGAACTCTTTTCCATTTCGTAGAAACAGATGCTGGTTATCATCTGGAACCGTTTTCTGAACCAGAACTCCCAACAGTAGGCTAGCATCTCACTAATTACGAGATTTTTAAGGGAAAAAAATCGATATAGGAATAGGAAAAAGTCTTACAGGCCGGAACTCTTTTCCATTTCGTAGAAACAGATGCTGGTTATCATCTGGAACCGTTTTCTGAACCAGAACTCCCGACAGTAGGCTAGCATCTCACTAATTACGAGATTTTTAAGGGAAAAATATCGATATAGGAATAGGAAAAAATCTTACAGGCCGGAACTCTTTTCCATTTCGTAGAAACAGATGCTGGTTATCATTTGGAACCGTTTTCTGAACCAGAACTCCCAACAGTAGGCTAGCATCTCACTAATTACGAGATTTTTAAGGGAAAAAAATCGATATAGGAATAGGAAAAAGTCTTACAGGCCGGAACTCTTTTCCATTTCGTAGAAACAGATGCTGGTTATCATCTGGAACCGTTTTCTGAACCAGAACTCCCGACAGTAGGCTAGCATCTCACTAATTACGAGATTTTTAAGGGAAAAAAATCCATATAGGAATAGGAGAAAGTCTTACAGGCCGGAACTCTTTTCCATTTCGTAGAAACAGATGCTGGTTATCATCTGGAACCGTTTTCTGAACCAGAACTCCCAACAGTAGGCTAGCATCTCACTAATTACGAGATTTTTAAGGGAAAAAAATCGATATAGGAATAGGAAAAAGTCTTACAGGCCGGAACTCTTTTCCATTTCGTAGAAACAGATGCTGGTTATCATCTGGAACCGTTTTCTGAACAAGAACTCCCGACAGTAGGCTAGCATCTCACTAATTACGAGATTTTTAAGGGAAAAATATCGATATAGGAATAGGAAAAAATCTTACAGGCCGGAACTCTTTTCCATTTCGTAGAAACAGATGCTGGTTATCATTTGGAACCGTTTTCTGAACCAGAACTCCCGACAGTAGGCTAGCATCTCACTAATTACGAGATTTTTAAGGGAAAAATATCGATATAGGAATAGGAAAAAGTCTTACAGGCCGGAACTCTTTTCCATTTCGTAGAAACAGATGCTGGTTATCATCTGGAACCGTTTTCTGAACAAGAACTCCCGACAGTAGGCTAGCATCTCACTAATTACGAGATTTTTAAGGGAAAAATATCGATATAGGAATAGGAAAAAGTCTTACAGGCCGGAACTCTTTTCCATTTCGTAGAAACAGATGCTGGTTATCATCTGGAACCGTTTTCTGAACCAGAACTCCCGACAGTAGGCTAGCATCTCACTAATTACGAGATTTTTAAGGGAAAAATATCGATATAGGAATAGGAAAAAGTCTTACAGGCCGGAACTCTTTTCCATTTCGTAGAAACAGATGCTGGTTATCATCTGGAACCGTTTTCTGAACCAGAACTCCCGACAGTAGGCTAGCATCTCACTAATTACGAGATTTTTAGGGGGAAAATATCGATATAGGAATAGGAAAAAGTCTTACAGGCCGGAACTCTTTTCCATTTCGTAGAAACAGATGCTGGTTATCATCTGGAACCGTTTTCTGAACCAGAACTCCCGACAGTAGGCTAGCATCTCACTAATTACGAGATTTTTAAGGGAAAAATATCGATATAGGAATAGGAAAAAGTCTTACAGGCCGGAACTCTTTTCCATTTCGTAGAAACAGATGCTGGTTATCATCTGGAACCGTTTTCTGAACCAGAACTCCCGACAGTAGGCTAGCATCTCACTAATTACGAGATTTTTAGGGGGAAAATATCGATATAGGAATAGGAAAAAGTCTTACAGGCCGGAACTCTTTTCCATTTCGTAGAAACAGATGCTGGTTATCATCTGGAACCGTTTTCTGAACCAGAACTCCCGACAGTAGGCTAGCATCTCACTAATTACGAGATTTTTAAGGGAAAAATATCGATATAGGAATAGGAAAAAGTCTTACAGGCCGGAACTCTTTTCCATTTCGTAGAAACAGATGCTGGTTATCATCTGGAACCGTTTTCTGAACCAGAACTCCCGACAGTAGGCTAGCATCTCACTAATTACGAGATTTTTAGGGGGAAAATATCGATATAGGAATAGGAAAAAGTCTTACAGGCCGGAACTCTTTTCCATTTCGTAGAAACAGATGCTGGTTATCATCTGGAACCGTTTTCTGAACCAGAACTCCCGACAGTAGGCTAGCATCTCACTAATTACGAGATTTTTAAGGGAAAAATATCGATATAGGAATAGGAAAAAGTCTTACAGGCCGGAACTCTTTTCCATTTCGTAGAAACAGATGCTGGTTATCATCTGGAACCGTTTTCTGAACCAGAACTCCCGACAGTAGGCTAGCATCTCACTAATTACGAGATTTTTAAGGGAAAAAAATCGATATAGGAATAGGAAAAAGTCTTACAGGCCGGAACTCTTTTCCATTTCGTAGAAACAGATGCTGGTTATCATCTGGAACCGTTTTCTGAACCAGAACTCCCGACAGTAGGCTAGCATCTCACTAATTACGAGATTTTTAAGGGAAAAATATCGATATAGGAATAGGAAAAAATCTTACAGGCCGGAACTCTTTTCCATTTCGTAGAAACAGATGCTGGTTATCATCTGGAACCGTTTTCTGAACCAGAACTCCCAACAGTAGGCTAGCATCTCACTAATTACGAGATTTTTAGGGGGAAAATATCGATATAGGAATAGGAAAAAGTCTTACAGGCCGGAACTCTTTTCCATTTCGTAGAAACAGATGCTGGTTATCATTTGGAACCGTTTTCTGAACCAGAACTCCCAACAGTAGGCTAGCATCTCACTAATTACGAGATTTTTAGGGGGAAAATATCGATATAGGAATAGGAAAAAGTCTTACAGGCCGGAACTCTTTTCCATTTCGTAGAAACAGATGCTGGTTATCATCTGGAACCGTTTTCTGAACCAGAACTCCCGACAGTAGGCTAGCATCTCACTAATTACGAGATTTTTAGGGGGAAAATATCGATATAGGAATAGGAAAAAGTCTTACAGGCCGGAACTCTTTTCCATTTCGTAGAAACAGATGCTGGTTATCATCTGGAACCGTTTTCTGAACCAGAACTCCCGACAGTAGGCTAGCATCTCACTAATTACGAGATTTTTAAGGGAAAAATATCGATATAGGAATAGGAAAAAGTCTTACAGGCCGGAACTCTTTTCCATTTCGTAGAAACAGATGCTGGTTATCATCTGGAACCGTTTTCTGAACCAGAACTCCCGACAGTAGGCTAGCATCTCACTAATTACGAGATTTTTAGGGGGAAAATATCGATATAGGAATAGGAAAAAGTCTTACAGGCCGGAACTCTTTTCCATTTCGTAGAAACAGATGCTGGTTATCATCTGGAACCGTTTTCTGAACCAGAACTCCCGACAGTAGGCTAGCATCTCACTAATTACGAGATTTTTAGGGGGAAAATATCGATATAGGAATAGGAAAAAGTCTTACAGGCCGGAACTCTTTTCCATTTCGTAGAAACAGATGCTGGTTATCATCTGGAACCGTTTTCTGAACCAGAACTCCCGACAGTAGGCTAGCATCTCACTAATTACGAGATTTTTAGGGGGAAAATATCGATATAGGAATAGGAAAAAGTCTTACAGGCCGGAACTCTTTTCCATTTCGTAGAAACAGATGCTGGTTATCATCTGGAACCGTTTTCTGAACCAGAACTCCCGACAGTAGGCTAGCATCTCACTAATTACGAGATTTTTAAGGGAAAAATATCGATATAGGAATAGGAAAAAGTCTTACAGGCCGGAACTCTTTTCCATTTCGTAGAAACAGATGCTGGTTATCATCTGGAACCGTTTTCTGAACCAGAACTCCCGACAGTAGGCTAGCATCTCACTAATTACGAGATTTTTAGGGGGAAAATATCGATATAGGAATAGGAAAAAGTCTTACAGGCCGGAACTCTTTTCCATTTCGTAGAAACAGATGCTGGTTATCATCTGGAACCGTTTTCTGAACAAGAACTCCCGACAGTAGGCTAGCATCTCACTAATTACGAGATTTTTAAGGGAAAAATATCGATATAGGAATAGAAAAAAGTCTTACAGGCCGGAACTCTTTTCCATTTCGTAGAAACAGATGCTGGTTATCATCTGGAACCGTTTTCTGAACCAGAACTCCCGACAGTAGGCTAGCATCTCACTAATTACGAGATTTTTAAGGGAAAAATATCGATATAGGAATAGGAAAAAGTCTTACAGGCCGGAACTCTTTTCCATTTCGTAGAAACAGATGCTGGTTATCATCTGGAACCGTTTTCTGAACCAGAACTCCCGACAGTAGGCTAGCATCTCACTAATTACGAGATTTTTAAGGGAAAAAAATCGATATAGGAATAGGAAAAAGTCTTACAGGCCGGAACTCTTTTCCATTTCGTAGAAACAGATGCTGGTTATCATCTGGAACCGTTTTCTGAACCAGAACTCCCGACAGTAGGCTAGCATCTCACTAATTACGAGATTTTTAAGGGAAAAATATCGATATAGGAATAGGAAAAAATCTTACAGGCCGGAACTCTTTTCCATTTCGTAGAAACAGATGCTGGTTATCATTTGGAACCGTTTTCTGAACCAGAACTCCCAACAGTAGGCTAGCATCTCACTAATTACGAGATTTTTAGGGGGAAAATATCGATATAGGAATAGGAAAAAGTCTTACAGGCCGGAACTCTTTTCCATTTCGTAGAAACAGATGCTGGTTATCATCTGGAACCGTTTTCTGAACTAGAACTCCCGACAGTAGGCTAGCATCTCACTAATTACGAGATTTTTAGGGGGAAAATATCGATATAGGAATAGGAAAAAGTCTTACAGGCCGGAACTCTTTTCCATTTCGTAGAAACAGATGCTGGTTATCATCTGGAACCGTTTTCTGAACCAGAACTCCCGACAGTAGGCTAGCATCTCACTAATTACGAGATTTTTAGGGGGAAAATATCGATATAGGAATAGGAAAAAGTCTTACAGGCCGGAACTCTTTTCCATTTCGTAGAAACAGATGCTGGTTATCATCTGGAACCGTTTTCTGAACCAGAACTCCTGACAGTAGGCTAGCATCTCACTAATTACGAGATTTTTAAGGGAAAAATATCGATATAGGAATAGGAAAAAGTCTTACAGGCCGGAACTCTTTTCCATTTCGTAGAAACAGATGCTGGTTATCATCTGGAACCGTTTTCTGAACTAGAACTCCCGACAGTAGGCTAGCATCTCACTAATTACGAGATTTTTAAGGGAAAAAAATCGATATAGGAATAGGAAAAAGTCTATGGCACTGTATGGCAAGAGATGCAGGCTAAATTCGATGGAGAAATATGTAAATAAGCCATATCTCTTTCTCATTTCATAGCAAGAGATGCTGGTCTCCATCTAGAACCATTGCTCTGGTCTGACTCTCGGAATTTGATTAGATTTCATTTTGTCCTTGCGTAGATAGCGTTTAGTTTTTTCAAAACGCAATTTTATTTGATTATCCGCCAGAACTATTGTTGAAAATGATTTTGAACATAGAACTCACCGGATTTAGACTCTTGTGGCGTTAGGATTTCGGAATGTGATGAGATGCTGCAATCTGTTTGCGAACTTAGCATCTCATTTTTCCAAAACACAATTTTATCAGTTTTATCGCCAGAACTATTGTCAAAACTTGTTGAGAACATAGAACTCATCAAATGTAGACTCTTGTGTAGTCAGGCGTTCGGAATGTGATGAGATGCTATCATGTGTGTGCGAAGTTAGCATCTCATTTTTTTAAAACACGATATGAATGGTTTAATCGACGGAACTATTGATAAAACTTATCAAGAACTGTAGAACTATGCTGGATGCCACTTGATATTGTTTTTTTTTGTGAGATGCTAACATTTGAGATGCTAACTTCACACACACTCATTTGGACATAACTAGTAACTATCGATTAAGTTCTGTTTGTGTTGAACAAAATTGAACATTTCTTTATAAAACATGTCAATGACGTGATCAAATAGTATCCATGGTGTGTGATTCATTCAACTCCAAACAAATTATTTAATTTAAGAGTTGTGTGGGCGGTCAGGTGCGTTGGGTTTGTTCACACGGTAATTTGTACTATTATTAAAATTATATTGATTGAGTTATCTGCTCCGGGTCCATCGATCGCTCAGTGATCACACAAACTTGTTTTCGTTTTGGGGCTTTTCTGTTTTTAGTGTTTATGAATCAGTGAAGTTACTAACCAAACCATCTTTTGAGACAATCTTTACACTTCTTGCTCTATCTACCTAGTACAGTAACATTTTTACAAACGATCAAAGCATTCGGTACAACTACCCTCTTGACCTATTCTGAAGAATTCAGAAAACTGATACGTTTTTAATTTCTATTCGAGTTTCCACTTCACACAATCTTACCTTAGTTTACACTATTTCTTACTGAATTAAAATGTAGCTTAATGTGGTAGATTTTCTAGCCGAAGACGACGATTCCTTCTAAAGAGGAAAAGGTTTATTTATTTCATTCTTCACCCCATCACCTTAGGTACCTTACCCTACTTCATGTCCCTACCATATTTCCATATTCACCATAGATCTAAAACTTCAATGAAAGAAGAATAAGTACGCATCAATTACCCTATAATGATATGTAAACAAGTGATTAAGTTATCAACATTGTTCCAGTGGGCGTGGTCGGAGGCGGCATACCCGAAGTCGCCGGCGGGGAGAGGCGGCACGTGCCACTCTATGGCAGACTGGTCGCCGAAGACCAGCTGACCTCCATGAGTGCACCCTCAGACATTCAGGTGAGCGCCGTAGCGCGCAACCCACGAGCTTTCTGCTGCTACCGTACCCCCTTGCAGGTAAATGCACGAGGCAGTTTGGATCGTAACGCCATACGTCACGGTGACGTCACTAATAATCTGACCGTACAGTTATATCATTGATGGAGGGAAACCGAGATACCGAAGTCAGGGAAAATGTTCGAAATTTGTATGTTCAAAAAACTAAAAAGAAGTCTACAAAATATTAAATTAATTAACTATTACTACACGAATCCGATTATAAGAATTGTCTGGTTGTTTTATTAAAATATTTTTCTTAGTTATTGATTGATGAACAAACGTAAAACTTCAAATTACTAAATTGACGATATTTATTGAAAATATTGGTAAAATAAGTTTTATTACTCAGTAGGCAGTTAAGTAATAACTGTTGTTACAACAATTAGGTCAGTGTTATTTGTTATTCTGAACAGCTATAATTACACAGATGTTTTACTTTTAAACTGTATTTTTGTTGTCTTTTTTAAAATAATGTTATAAATTATGACTGTGATAGTAACACAAATTAATAACATACTAATAGGCTTAATTAATTGGGAAAAAATAAGGAAATCTTTTGTGTGTTTGCAGGTTTTACCAATGTTTTGAGAAGTGCCAAATCATAATTTATAAAACTTCTCATTTGTTTATTCCATGATGTAGAATTTAAACTTCAAGGTAACTCAATTTAACACATTAGTTATCAAATATAAACGAAAGATTGATTTAAAAACTGTCTTAGAATTGTCATTTAAGGCCGTTCACAAAAATTAGACTGCTCGTGCCATATTCTACTCACAATGGAATTAGGGTCTTACATTCCACTACAAACCTCTGAAATTGATGCCATGTTCAATAAGTCGGTAAAAACTGCAACAAGAAGAAAGTTTCTCAAAAGCGCGTGACCCGAGTGCGGCACACCTATTGTTTTATTAAAAGAGTCATTAGCCAGCGCGTCTAGACATTACCCGCAAGTAAATAAATTAGTCAGTAAAGTGCCGCTAATTACCTTGTACAAGTCAAGTTCTCTTTCACTAAAACGCAAGTGATGTATTCGTTGAATACCAACCCGATCGATACATGCCCTGACTAACGGTCTAGACTAGACCGACTTAATTAATTTAACACAAAATATTGAGTTACCTATAAGTTTCAAAGTTAATTAATTACAGCCAACAGACGATACTTATATTGATTCCTCTATAAAACTCATAAATCAAACTTTTCTATATATTTCAAAGGTTTACATAAAGTACATCTCAACAGTGATGTGTGAATTATTAGGTATGAGACAATTGTTTAGTTATTATTCACTTATGTAGCGATGTGTTGAACAATTGAATCAGATATTTTCCAAACGGTCTCGTGTATTGATATAACTACCTTTAGACATTATTGTTTGAGAATGTTTTAGTTTTCACTTTTTATTTAAACGAATCCGCATGTGTTGTAGATGTTTGTTTGTGATTGCTTCTGTCGCTTGCTTGCTTTGTAGTGTTGTTTTTTTGTTAGATGGATATTGAAGTTGTCTGTTTTTCTTGTACAGGCTATGCAAGCCCGAATACCTCACCATTTTCGGGACCCCTCCACGGCCCCCTTGAGAAAACTCAGCGTGGACCTCATCAAGACTTACAAACACATAAACGAGGTAAGTTTATCGATAATTCACTAATTAAAATTGTCCATTTTCCGTTTCCATTGTTTTAGTGTATTTCAGATTTTAATTACCTATTTGTTAGTAGAACAAATCGATAATCGTGCTATCAAAATGATTGTCCCCTAACGTTCGTATGAATACGGCTATAAACTCACTTACCCCGAAGCATAAAATAATATGCAACTGCCATTGTTTATACTCACTCGAAGCGATTAAACTGGTACTACTTTCGTAATTATTGTTTACATGTCGTACGCGGAAATTGCTCATCAACCTTGTATTATGTTTTCATTCTGAAACCAATGTTGTTATTTAATACACTACTGTGTTCATTAGATATCTTGTAATATGTTTTATTCATGAAATTATTTAGCAAACCCAGTCTTGCTCAAGTTGTTTTATCATTTTATTTGTTTTGTTGTGAATGAAAAGCTTAAGCGTTTTGCGAGGGTGAAATGGAACGAACCAATAATGAAGAGAGAATACACTTCAATGACACGGTACCTTAATTCCATTGAATAAAAGTGCCAATTTTATTAGAGACGAGTTCCAACAAAAACGCCTTATTTGTTTAAAGAAGTAGATGCTATAAAGAACTTATAACCAAACGAAATGCCCAACATCTCAACATGGCAGCATTGGGTCACGTATTTTTTGTTTTTCCCTACAATTATTCGCGTCAAAAGAAAATTAGTATTGTTAAGTTCAAATTAAATAATGAATTTGATTAAAAAGGACGCGGTTACTGATAAATTAACAAAAGCAAGAAACAACGCTCTTTGTAAATTAAAGCCAAGGTCGTGAAAAATTACGCGTCCACGAGTCGACTTTAAAAATAATTTAAAATTCTTTTGTTCTCCAAAACCCTTGTCACCGTGGGAGTGCCCTCGGCAGCAAAATCTTCAGAAATTAATCTTGTTAGTGTACATAGTGCGGGAACAACCTTGCTACCGCTGAGCAACGTGTGTGTACCTCATTTGAAATTAATATTGTATCGGTGCGCAAATAATTTCTTTCGCCACCATCGCTTTGTTTACGGGCACGAGTGCTCACCAACCCGACTTGGCATGACCTTTAGCAGTCACGTGGACGTGTCAAGTTTTCACTGCGTCATTGGTGGTTCCCCGTGTAACAAAATATTGCGAGTTTTCCTTTTGTTTAGACGACCATAACGTTAGCCGCAACTTACGGGGAAAAATATGGAAAGTTGAGCACACCTCGACGTCCAATTATAATTAACGGAAACGTGAAGATGCTAATCGGGCGTCTCATAGATTAGTACGTCAGTGATAAAACACTCTTGATTAGAAAATTATGCAGAACTAATTATTTCTCAGAATAGGTTTATTATTTCATAGTAAACAAGTTGATTTACTGTACGCATCTATCACTCTCGCAGATCATTACGATATTTTTAAACTCTCATGAGTGATGAATGAAATATTATTTATTTCAAACAAGGAAACGAATCATTTGCTCTAAAGTGTATTGTGATGTACACTGAAAAAGCAATTAATCTTTTTGTTTGGGACATGTGGAACGTCCCCTCTTGAGTTTATTTTTGTACAAGATTATTAATAGAAAAATCTATTTACGTTGTGATGGTGGTCATTGCCCTATTTGGTGGTGTGTTTACATGGCGTTCTGCCAGAGATCCTACCTCTGATGCATAAGAATCGCGGCGCGAGCCGGGATGATACACTAGTCAATACCTCATGTGCATTGTGAAATATTAAAAGAAAACGCAACGCGACGTTTGTTGCAAAATATTTGAATTTATATTCGAGATATTCGTGTGCACTGTCGTGGAATTTCTACTTGTGGAGGTACGATGTTCACGTGTAAAGTAAAATGAATTACCTAACTTATCTACCGAAAGTAGGTTATGAAAAAATTGCACGTACTCGTGTCAGCGATCTTTTATTATTTTACTTTATTCGAGTGCTTTATTTTGATGAATTGTCCCAAATACCTAGTTGAGAGTGAACAAACTTTTGTTCCTCTCTGACCCGGCACAATAGTTGTTTACAGACAAAGTTCTCACACCTCACTCTTATTTTTATTGTTATCATCATCTCGTAGATATTAAAACACGTTGGCTTTTCATAATCGACTAACTTATATTTTTATTTTAAAAACAGACCACAGATGAACATATACCATAGATAATACATATAATACTTTTGTTACAATCCAACACCCCCACTTAACAACAGTAAACCCACAAACAAAACGCCCCTCTCCTATTCAGCCCTAATTCCTAGCATATACATGAACTTATAATGCTTACTTGACAACAGACCTTTGGTCAACAAGTCAGCGGGCATTTCTTGAGTTGAAATGTATTCAACATCAATTAATTTATTTTTAACTGCATCTCTAATATAATGAAACCGAACATCTATATGTTTAGACCTAGAGTTTGCCTGATGACTTGTTGCTAGTTTTAATGCACTCTGATTATCACACTTCAATTTAATTGCACATTTTCTACCAGTTATTTCATACATCACATTTCTTAAGTATACAGCCTCTCTAGCGGCCTCTGAAAGAGCAACATACTCTGCCTCAGTGCTGGATAAGGAGACAGTCTTTTGTTTTCTACTTTGCCAGGAAATCACAGAACCATTCATAACAAAACAGAACCCAGTATAGGACTTTCGATCCAAACTGTCACTCGCCCAATCTGCATCAACAAAACCTGTCAGCTCTATATTTTCCTTATTATAAGTTAAACAATAATGTTTAGTTTTTTGTAAGTATTTCAATATTCTTTTAGCATAATTGAAATGAGTTTCATCATAACCATTATTGAACTGACTTAGATAGCTAAGAGAATATGACAAATCAGGCCTAGTTAGAACCGCTAAATACATAAGACTTCCTATCAGTCTCTGATATGGAACAGATTCATCACATTTCTCAACCTTAGTTAAGTTTAGTTTACTTTCAATAGGAGTATCTATTGTTCTGCAATTAGACATATCAAACTTTAATAATAATTGCTCAATATATTCCTGTTGATCTACTGTTACAGTTCTACATTCTTTGTTTACATTAATTCGCATGCCTAAGTAATGTCTAACATGTCCTAAATCTTTCAATTTAAATTCAGAGTTTAGAACAGATTTCAATTTTTCAGTTTCCATATTACAATTTGAAAATATCAGAAAATCATCCACATAGACAGCCACAATAATCTTAACATTCTCAGATAATTTTGTAAATAAGCACGGTTCAAATCTACTTATTTTAAAGCCAAAGTTGAGCAAACAGTCTTTCACTTTCTCATACCAAACCAAAGAAGACTGTTTCAATCCATATATAGCTCTTTTAAGTTTCAAAACCTTTCCAGTGCTTTTATTTACAAAACCTTCTGGAATTTTCATGTAAATATTTTCTTTTAAGTTTCCATTTAAAAAAGCTGTTGTTACATCTAAATGTGTAATGTCCATATCCCATTGAACACTTAGAGCAAACAACATTCTCAGAGTAGAATGTTTTACGACAGGAGAATAAGTGTCCACATAGTCGATGCCACGTCGCTGTGTAAAACCTTTAGCTACGAGTCTGGCTCGATACCGCACTTTGTCATTCACATCAAGTTTTTTGTTTAACACCCACTTACACTGCACAATTGACCCATTACTTGGTATATCTACAATCTCCCACGCGTCGTTGTCCTCGAACGATTGAAGCTCCTCTCGCACAGCCTGTCTCCACAAATCAGCTTCAGGTCCATTCAGCGCTTCTGAGAAGTCTATCTGTTCGACTTCTGGACTAGAACTAGAAATACAGATATTACCATACCCATAGCGTTCCGGAGCTTTCCGTATTCTCTTTCCTTGTTCTGGAAGTTCTGGAACTGGTTGTAACTCACTGCTTGAGATATCGGTGTCATCTTCATTGACAGTAGATGGATCAGTATATAGAGATGTGTCTGAATCTGAATCATGCAGAGATTCATTCATTGTAGACTCCCCCACTGAATCTCTGCAATCTGTATTTGTTGCCAGCGGTTCAAGTGCTACAATTTGACCATCATCTTGTATCCAATCTGCGGTTTCTCCTTTTTCTGTCATTTTTGTTTTTTCTTCCATAACTATGACATCTCTCTTCACAGTTATAATCTTTTTTTTATGGTCATATACACGATATCCTTTCACTGTTTCTGAAAAACCCACAAGGATGTGCATTCGTGCCTTTTTATCCCATTTTAACCTCTTTTCTTTTGGTATGTGAACCATCACAGGGCTACCGAAAACACGTATGTGGCTTAAGTCTGGTTTCTTTTTATACCACGCTTCATAGGGGGTTTTATTTCCCAAAGTCGAAGTAACTGACCGGTTCTTTAATTGATGCTTCAGCCCAGAACTTCTTTTCTAGCTTAGCATCAAAAAGTAAGCATCGTGCTTTCTCTACAATAGTTTTGTTAGCCCGTTCACAAACACCGTTTTGTTCTGGAGTGTATGCATTTGTTTTCTGGTGGATAATTCCTTCTTTGAGTAAATAATTCTCCATTTCTTTATTACAAAACTCACCACCATTGTCTGTGCGTAGTACTTTTATTTTTTTACTCTGTTGATTTTCAACCATTGCTTTGAAATTCTTGAATATACTGAAGATTTCATTCTTATGCTTATGAAAGTAAATAAAAGTCATACGACTGTAATCATCAATGAACAAGACAAAATACTGAGCGCCGGCAATGGACTTTGTTTCCATAGGACCACATACATCACTGTGTATTACCTGTAGTGTTTCTGTACTCCTTTGTCCAACATGTGGAAATGGTAACCGCATCTGTTTTCCTTCGCAACAGGTTACACATTTTGCCTTTGTCATATCACTAGTATCAGGATAAAACAATCCATCCACAATGCCATTCTTCATTTTGTTTAGATCATTGCTGTTAATATGTGCTAGCCGTCTGTGCCAAAGCTCTGCACTGGCTACAGCAGGTGCTGCCAGCATACAATCTGCTACTTGAATATTTAGCTTGTACACTCCATTTGTCGACACTGCTGTGGCTACCAATTCATTCATCTTGTTGCGAATGTAACATTGATTTGCTTCAAAAACAACCTTGTTTCCGTTTTTGATTAGCTCACTTACTGACAACAGGTTCGTTGTTAGACTTGGCACGCATAGCACATTTTTAACGATAATGTTGTAGTTACGATCAGTCGATATCTGTACGTCTCCGGAACACAAAACTGGCACTTTCATATTGTTTGCGACGGTAATCTCTGACAAGCATGGCGTAAAATTTGCGTGTTTTACCCATTCTCTGTTTGCCGTCATGTGTGCACTTGCGCCACTATCTACGTACCATTCGTTTGTACTATATTCTCCGTTCAGAAATACCACACTAAATGCATTTGATTGTTTTACTTTCTGCAATAATGGACATTGGTTTCTAAAATGACCCATTTGTTTACATTTATAGCAAGTTATAGTTTTTTCACGCGTCCCTGTCACTTTAGACGATGACAGCGCGCCATTTTTATACTTTTGCTGTTTGCTATTGTTTGCAGCGAATGCAGCGCCACTGGTATCCATGTCGTTCTTCGAAACTTCCATATCAATCAATTTAGATTTTATTGCATCTGTGGTAATTTTTATGCCTGAGTGCTCTATGGCCATAATCATGGGTGAAAATTTTTCCGGCAAGCCTGCCAACAACAATGAACCAACCCATTCTTCGGTAATTGTAAATCCTGTGCCTTTTAATCTCTGAGCCGTTTCGACCACTTGCGTGACGTATGAAGTCATGGTATCGCAATTTTCTTGTCGTAACGAGATTAAATGTCTTAGTAAGGTTATTTTCCTAGAGAATCCCGAGTCATCGAACAAAGTTCTCAATCGAACCCACAACTCCAAAGATGTTTTTGTTTCCTTAATATGCACATACAATCCGGGGTCAATGGTCAAAACCATCTTCGCCTTGGCTTTTGCGTCATCTGAAGATTTAACCTCGAAGCCTGCCTCTGGCTTAGGTTTTATATAGTTCACTAAGTTGTCCAGCACCAACAAATTTTCAACCGCATAACTCCACTCGTCATAGTTTTCACGTCCTTTTAGCTTAGGAATGCCTTGAATATAGTTCACTGCCATGTTTACACGAAAAGTCAACAACTTTCGACTGTTTTACACTAAACTCACTGTATAAAACCGAAAATACTGGATATTTGCCCATAACCTATTAAAACACGTTGGCTTTTCATAATCGACTAACTTATATTTTTATTTTAAAAACAGACCACAGATGAACATATACCATAGATAATACATATAATACTTTTGTTACAATCCAACAGTAGAGCCGTATTTTATTTCCCGCCGAGATCGGATGGCGTGATCGATGATCGAAACAAACAAACTGACAGACGTTTAACAAATTATTCGGTCTCCTTATTACGGCCCTCCCCGAACGGTGTTTATCTATGAACTATCTCCGAATCAATTCCAAGTTCGACAACTGTATTTTATGTTTGTAATTAATTATTGTTTTCACTGATTGGGAATATTAACTTTATATTAATGTTATCTCTCCCATAATTCCGTAAGATTCGCCGTGTAATTATCGTTTAGGCGTAAAATTATTCTAGAATATTTTAATTTAATTCGTCATTGAAGTAAATTTGAATTTTAGCAATAAACACCGACCCCGATTTAAAAATTTGAATGAAATTAATTAAACAATAATCGCAAATCTAGGAACTGATTGAGATTCATTGCCATGGAGCCAGCCATGCAATAAATCATCGTATCGGTACCCAATTGTAACGAACTAATCTAATCGTTATTCAAATCTGCCGATTTACCAACGTCATCGCGTTGCATCACGACGCGGCAAGAAATATGCAGATTTCTATTTTCAGCGAAACGGGCTGTATCAAAGTGGACATTTGCAATTATTCCTAGCTATTTAATACCACATTGCGGTTACGCAGTCGCAAGTTATTGGTTTCAAATGACCCAATTGCATCATGTTTTTTTACATTCCGCTGACTGACAATAGAATATTATACGTACCACAGTTTACTTGAATATCATTGTATTGTTTAGTTACACCATTTTGTTTTCTTTTACTAAGATTTTATTGAATTCATTACGATTGGCGCATTGTTTTGGATTCGTATTGCATTGCACTTTGGACTTATCAATTTATTGTGCGCATGTTGGACTACTTAATTATTATCTTGTCCAAATATTTTAACACGTTTTTATTATAATTATGCAAAAAGAACAGCAATTGTTTATGCTGATTTCTTAAACAATTAAGTGTCTTTATAATCACCGATAATTAATTTGTTATTTTACGCCATCTTTGTTCCACCTATTTTGAAGTCCAAACTAAATTTAACTTACAATAACAACTTAGCTAACATGTAAGATTTAGTTCTTCACTGAAATACGGATCAATGACGTCATCGAGTGCAACGTGAAGCAATCGTTGCATTAACCGACTGCAATAGACGACAATGACTAACGCCCGTTTGCCTGTGGGCGAGTTTCGCAATAGAAATGTCGATGCCAATACGGATCGAGCCAAGGGGATACAGCTAGTGAAACGATGTCTGCGCGTACAGTTCGGTTAACCGCTATTGCCCTCTTTTTATCCTTATCGAAAGTCTAGACTGTTCGATGTACTGAGTATTTATCTGAAAGTATATTATATATAAGTATTACAACTTCAGAATATGTAAATATTTTTAGAAGTGAACGATTTTTCAGTAGTAATATTAAAATTATGCAATAATGATTGTAAAGATCATTTCGGGGAAACCCTCATGTTAACTTATTAACCTATAAGTACAGTTAAAAATCTTCCTAACCGAGGCACCAAAGTGATATCAAACTCAATACATGTTTGTTTTAAAAGTGGTAATTGAACCTTGATCGCAAGTGCACATACCACTACATAAAGTAATCCATATTCTAATTACTCATCGCGCTTATCTCTAGAACCACCAGTTGGATTTTAATCCCGAAATTCCTACGGGAACATGTACGACGCGAATAAAACCACGAAACGCTGCTAGTTTCACTGTGCACTGCCGACATCTCGTACGTAGAATCAGTTAAAAAATGTCTCTCTTTTTCTGTTTAGTTGTAATCGCGAAGCCACGCTTTCGCCCCATGAATATTATCGTGATGATACGACACGAATGGCAGAGCATCAGCTGTTTGAGTTATCTGCTCGCAATTATTAATTGCGATATCGCCCATTCACATTGATGGTTTAGTTTCACAAGAAAACATCCAGATACTTTTCTATTCAGTTGCGTTGGTAACACGACACGACTGAGCCGCGTGTATGCGATTATATAAAACTTGTTTATTGAATTATTAGGCATTTCAGCATGTTTTTATAATCTAAGTTTATTTCCTGACTTTTGATACAAGATTTTTAATAACTAATAAAATATTATTCAAATCGCCCGCTCATTCGATACTAATTAACATTGAAGATGTTGTAACCATGACAGTTTCTTGTTCAAGTTATAATTATTGTGTTGAGTGCATCATTAGGCCTCATAATATTGTTCGTCGATTGCGCCGAGTATATTGGCAGCGTATACAGTAATGCAAAGCTTGTAAAGTGAGTCAAGGTGAATGGGCTAGACGTCACGGTCTTTGTTGCCACCCGGATTGATATAATACACGGCAGTCGGCAGGCGCCGCGGTGGCGGGGTGCGGTCTACCTACCACAACACAACACAATCTCACACACCACAGTTACTTACAATACCATAGCATACTACTCCTCCGATACAATTGTATCGTCTTTCAAATACATGCTAATAAACTCTACATTTCTTAAAAGATAAATTATGAAAAGATAAACTTGTTTGTTAGGTGCCAATACGACCACATAGATAACAACTGAATATTAATTTATTAATTTACTCTTACTGCACTTTTATTATTAATTCATAACACAAGTCTCATAACAGTCATAAGCATAACTGATGCAATAAACTATACATATTTTTAATAAGTTTTTTCAATATTTATTGTTTACACGCAATTTGCACACGCAATATTTGTAACGGTGTAGACAAGAAACGTTTTCATATAATAAATATATAAAAAAATGTTTTATTGAAAAGAATTAGAGCAGCAAGAAAAAAGTTTCGTTATGAGGAACGTAACCGACGGATTGCGTGCACAAAAACAATGATCGACATTTGTTACTAAAGGCCTATTACGGAAAAAGGCGCGTTAAGCACCCAACAATAAAAGTATTCGCGGCCTCCCCAAAGTATCGGAGGAGGTGGACGTAACCCCGTGTTGCTATACGGGTTTGCGATGGAAACTCGGCCGTCCCTGAACCGCCCATTCGATTGGTGCCAAGGTGTCCGACAGGTTACTAATTGCGTGTTAAAATTTACTTGACATCGGTCAACCTTCATCAATATCCTGCACCGACAGAGCTCTCTCAATTCACCCAGAGTACCAGCTACGGTTCGCTTTCAGAGCTCTAGGAACGTTGGTCTAGAGATTCACTCGGAAACGTTCACGATTGTGTTGTTTCTCAGGTGGTCTGCCCGTTACAACCTTGTCACAGTTAGCCCTAATATTGAAGTATTGAAACTGGCGGGAATGAGGACACGGTTTGCCAACGCGCGCTCTTGTTACACTGTTTATTTAATGAACTATGTCGGTTATACATTTTAAACGTATCATATCATTATAATAACAATGCTCGCTACACAAAGTAACACATACTATGGAAAAATCTAATCATTGAAGGTTGAACAACTTTGTACCTTATTAGTGCTACAGCCAGTAATTATCGGTGTCCTTTTAAGGTGTTTATCGTTATGATAAAACGGTTCAATGTAAAATTATAAGTACGAAACAGTCTCGGATTCCAGTTGAACCGAAATCAAAATAGAATCAGTGCGTTTATGTTCGAAGTAAAAATAAACTGAGATGCGAATAGTAAGTTAACGGTGTTTACTCGTGAAATGTATGTCATGTCCGTAACCCGCCTGATAATAAAGTGTTTCAAGGAGACGATTAAGTAACTTTATGACTTATTACACACTTGCCTGTATGGGTGACGCGAAATTGTTCTGTCTTATTACACGTACAATAAGGCATATAATTGATTGATGTATAGTTGTGAAATATTATCTACATTTATTGATGGGACATCCAAACATAACGCAAATTGCTATATCATCGTTATACTCGTTTCATTCCTCGGCCTTTACCTAACTTTTTTACTTGTCTGTCATGCTAAGTAAATGAAACATAATTATGTACCAAGAAGAAAAAATGGATACTATTCACAAAATGCATTAAACATTGTATTTAATGTTATCCGGCTGCGTTAAACAAAGATTAACACCAAAGATAAGACTTAATTAAAGATGTTCAAATACGTGAATACATATAATTTTGTGTGGTTTTGAGCAATGAAATTGATATAAATTGTTGGTTTTTGTTGTGAATTAGGTTATAAAACTGAGTTATTATTACAACAAAATAACACAGGAGTGTTGGTATGGTAAGGCTTCAATAATTAACTCTGCTGGTCGGCGGTGTGCCCGTGCGCCCGCTTTGTGCCACGTGGCCTTATTAAACTAAACAATCGATTATATACCAGTTGCCACCCTCTAGACAACAAAGCTATTGGCTGTTGTTTGTTGTTTTACTAAATTATTTCTCTTGGGTCTCATAATTTATTAATCTTGTAAACGACTCGGCGTTTTTTGAAAAGAGTTACATGCGATCCAGGTAATGTAGCGGATATTATGGCATTATAATATGTATATGAATAATAAAACATATTTTTTATTAAATTTAAAAAGGTGTTTTTAGCTGCCATTCTTAATCGCTAGCAAAAACTTTAGTAAAAATCATTTCAATTTCATTCAATTCATTCACACAAAAAACGTTGTCGGAAGAAGTCAATAAGTCGTCATAGTTACACACAACCGCCAAATACTAAGTTAGTAAAAAATATGTTGTTACATACAACAAGTTCACAGCCTAGTATCTCCCACCCCGGCGTCTGTCAAAAGTAATAACAAACTCCCCGTCCATAATAGCTGGATGGTAATCATAAACAGCGTTAAAAACGTTTCAATTTACCTAAATTAACATAACAAGACAACCTGACAGTTCCCATTTAACTCCTTTAATCATATCTTTATTCAATTTAGGTGAAAAGTAATTTGTCGTGCCTTAATTAATTTGTAAGTTTGTTAAATATCATCGTTGGTACCGCTTTAGCTTATTTACAAATTACTCTCTCGTTTTCTCGTAACAAAGTCGATTTGTTTTCGTCTCAAATATTATAAAGTTAGAGTATTATTTTCGAGTTTGAACAAATTGTTGTTGAGGATTGTGTTTTGGTTATTTTTAATGTGTCTTCTGTTGTTTAAGTTTGACTCGAGTTAACTTTAAATAATGCTATGAATTGGGTAGAATCACAATTTAAGATACAAAATTCACCTACTAATAAATTATGCTTCGATACTATTTGCTGTCGTGGTTAATACTGTTGTCTAATGTTCAATTAATAAATAAAATCGTCAGTAAAAATAGTACAATAATCAAGAATTGATCGGTATATAGTTTCCAGGAAAATACTATTACGCGGATACACAATACTATTACAGACACGGATCGTACTCACTTTTTGTAAAAGACAGTTAAAACTTAAAACCTTTATTAAACCGAGCGTAAATAAGGCAATCATTTTAAAACCTTCTCAGTATTGTGTAGTGATTTAATTGGAGTCAGGCAGTGTGTGACACGAGACCACAATTGTCGGTGGCGGGCTACCGAGGGCCCGCCCCGGCGCGGGCTCGCAGCGGTTCATCAGTAATCTAGTTTGTCCTGTTACAATTAACAACAACCCTTACGATCTTCCGTTTCCTCCTTACAAATTGTTTAACCAACCACTAAATTCACATTGGTACATGCTGGACATCATTCCAATGTGTTTCATTCCAATTTTATATTGAACGTTGAAGTTTTGGATAAGGAAAAGCTCGTGTTTAATGATAGGTTGTAGGTCTTATTAACCGAATCCATCCCCACACACATCTTGACAGATTTTTTTTAAATCAACTTCTAAGCGTTTCAGTTCTAGGACAAATTTCTAAATTACTTAATAAAATCCCCATCGAAGTTACTTATAAAATAAAGCACCGCGTAGCTAAAGTGTATGTTGATATTGAATGTTTTATGTTAATGAAATCTGGTTGATAATACTGAATGAAACGGACTCTGATACTTAAACAGAGTCGTTATCGCTAATACCTCTCGGTCTTGAAATAAAGTGGACAGTAGGCAGAGTGAATTAATTAAGTTGATTAAGTAAGCAAGTTGACGTTGTATTTACGTTGTCTAGTTACGACTGTCCGCGCCGCGGCGGGGCAGGGCTGGGAACTGTTTTAATAGTGTTGATTTTATGATGATTACTTAGTTGCTAATATAAATGTTATCTCGGCGTTTCTCCCTAATAAAATAAGTCTATTAGTGGTGTTGTAAAAGGAATGAAACCGGGGTGGTAAACAGAACCAACCCCGTTTAGTGCCCCTACACTGAGCGTTAATCTCGTTTTTCGCAATTAGTTGGCGTCTGCTTCTATTACCCACCCGGAGGGGGTAAATACGCCTCATTTTTTACTTTTTATTTTATACTTCTTTTTCAACCAAGTGTTTTTCATGTCGGTCGCATCACAACACAACGTCTTTTTGTTTGGTTTACAACTCTCAATGTCATTGAGCAACAAGCATCGTGAGAGCTTTTATTAAGGCACTTTGTTTTTACTCAACATTCATCCCTGAACGTGTCGCTCTGACCGTGGTTAAATTTAAATGCTCGAACAAAATTAACTGAAAGTTATTTAAGTTAAATTATTTGACTTTATATTTTTAGAGTAGTTTCGTGGAAAATGTAAGAATAAAATATCGAAATGTGAAGTTCATCGAACTATGTATTAATAGTGGAGGCGCGGGTCACCTTGGGGTCATCGATGTCACCTTGTTTCCGAAACTTGATCGGCGACAGTTATCGCGTGTACCAACTTGGTGACTTTCATTCATCATTGTTGTTTCTTTATGTTACATTCTTCACGCTTCCCGCTGAGTGTAGAGCGTCGACCTTAACCACCTTGTGTGCCACAAACTAATTCAATAGCAACAGTTTTCAATGAATTGACAACAATAATACAGAAATAACTGAAAATATCCTTGAGCGAAGTAGGTGATTAACGTTGGCTGTGTATTCATTCATTCTCACAGTCTGTGGCGGTGGCGGTGCATGCAAGGCCGCCGACGAATGAATCAGCTGATGCCACTCACTGATTCACAGCTAGGCTGTTCCGCACCTTGCATTGTTTCACACTTCACTTTGATATACCTACAATTTTCGATTCTAATTTACAACCGTGCATCCTTATTCCGATCTCACGGTGGGAATTCGCTATGGATCAAACAGGAAAATGATTAATTAAGACGCGAGTACACACTATTTTCTTGCTCGACAATTACGCGAGCCGTACAAATTGTAGATTAGAACATAAATATAATGGAAAATGGTGTTTATAATTATATAACAGTAGCCGGTTCCGCCTAGTGTTAAATACGAAAATAGGTTTGACCTAGCTTTTGCGTAATCGCGTGGGACTGCGGATGTGTCACACGGGTTTACCCAACCGGAAAAAAACTCTGGATTCGCCCGCCCATCTCGTTTTATAATTACATTATTTCACAGATGTTATTGTTATACTTTACTGTTGTTATTTTTATGATTGTTATGTAGGTAAATATTGGTTACTGGGAACGTTATCGCGATTAGGGAATTTTGTGCCATATTTTCCTGTTTACGGTTTAAAATTATGGGTAATTGTTATTTGTATTACAAAATTACCCACCCATGTTTAAAATGACGATATTCCGGTCAGTAAAAAATTTGTAATGAAATTAGTTCATATTTGTCGTTTAGGATTCCAATCACATTTATACTTTCTCACTACAAAGTAAAGGTTTCTCATGGAAATAATCAATTAGGATGAGCAATAGCATTAAATGCATAACTCTGGCCGTTAAATTTATTTTCTATCTTATCATAATTATTAATTACTAGCTAACTATGAAGCCAGCAAAATATACTTTAAAAGAGTTTCTTAACAGATAATGTCAATATCGCCTAGTCCCTAATCTACCTGACGCCTATATATAGATCCTAAGTTCGCCTAACGAGAGGCTACATATAAAAATTGCGAGTCACTTTAGTAGAACGGGTGATCTTCTCGTTTAATAACAACAAAGGCCTCCATCCTGGTTTGCAGCCGGTCGGATGATGATCAATGAGTCAGGCGATGTTGCAATTGCCATCCAGTGAGTCATTCGTTCGTTGTGTGTCTGTCTGTTCTGCGTACTGTGTACCTAATGCCAACGTTCGCATGGGTCTGTTAGTTGTCATTCGAAAATGTTCTACCTGTAAAACTCGAGAATGTTCTAGAATAGTGTAATAAATTGTGTATTTTATTTGTTTAGAAGTCTCTAAAACATGTTCTTACATTTGCCTTAGTAACAGTCAAAAAGTTTAAGAATACTTTATCAATCACTTCTTCTAAATGAATGGGCAGCTCTAATGTATGGAGCTCTAGACTTAAGTCCGCCTATAGGCTTTCAAATGCGGCCTAAAAAACAACTGGGCCAACAATTTGCAAATTTTAGTAAAAGTTGACATCAGAATAACTGAATAACGAACACCAACAAACTCCACACCACGTTGTATAATACAAGAAATGTATATCGAATCTAGAACAATATTATCAGGGACTATAAATAACTGGTGTGTAGAATCTAGGCTTACGCAAGTTTGACGTATGTTGCGGATAGGCGAGCTATGAGGTACGTGACGCGGCGAGACGCCAGCCACTGATAACGAGTTACGTTGCGATAGCTGATGGGTTCGACTGTACCGAGGATTTCGCGAGACTTAGATCGTGTTATGGAGTATAACTGACACCTACAATCACAAATACAGTATTGCATATACAGGGTGGCTTTTTATATCGGTCGGAAAAGTCTGAAACTATTAAGATATGAAAATCTTTTTAAGTACACATACATATTCATATTCTTCACACCGTGCGGGACATACAAACCACTTGCCAATAAGCCTGTCTTCATAGTTCGTTAAAAAAGTCCAGTTTATCTTTACCCTTAACAGATTGTCTTTACCCCGAAAACCTAAATCTAGATAATTGTGTTAACATCGAAGCTAATTAATAGTACAGTTCTTTAACAAAACGAAATACAACTGAAAGTCAATTGGTTCATTAAACCGAGGAAATTTTACTTTATTATCTGTTTAATGTAAACATCCGTCGAGATACGGAGCGAGAGCACCTTTGTACAATCTGTTCGGGTAAAGGGGCGACCGATAAATAGTGATTATATGCAACTTGCAGACAGGCTGCACGTACGAGTATATAGTAATAAGTAATACTACTATGGTACAAGGGCCAAAGATATATACATATACTCGTATGTGTATACAGTTTACCTCTACCTATTTTGTGTGTGCCCTTGTTACTTCGATTTTTGTACTTGGTTTTTTTTCTATATATTTGGCAGTGATTTTTTTCCATGTTTTAGATATTAAACTGTGTTTGTTTAAAGCAAAAGCATAAAAATAGGAAGGTAACATTATTTTTCTGTATCAATATTTTTGTTGTAATATCAGAAAAGTTCAACATTTTGTTATAATTTTACGATATAAATCTTGATGTTATAAATAATGTATTATAATTATATAAATAACGATATAGGTATAATATGCTTGGCTCGGATCTAGGTCAGGTACATATTTATACTAAACTTGACATTGTTTAACAATGGTACGAGATATATTTTCAATAAAGAAAAAATATTTATTAGAATAGTCGGCTGTAATTTAAAATATATATGTGAATAAAGGTAAATACTGGAAATAATAAATATCTAGAAACAGTATGTCTACTTTCCCATGGCCTAGACTTTATTTTTATTTCATTAAACTAAACACAGTCTCAATCGTTTTATACACAAGAAGGTAGACAGAACAAGACATTATTATTAAACTTTCATTCAATATGAATTGTCAAATCAAGCGCCCAACATATTAATGGCTACATATATGATACATAATAAATAATTATGTGTCAATGTCAATCTCCTTTACTACAAAAAAATATAATCTTAATCCGAAACTGAATTCACATACATGAAAATGTTACGTAGCGTCCTTCAAATGGATTTTTTTTTTTTATTAATGGTATGTTTTCGTGTTGGTTTTTCTATTTGACTAAAATCAGTCAATGGGCCAACGCGAACAATGCCACACACAAACATCCGGTGGGTTATCGCACGAAAGTTGCGATAGTAACACTGCACGAGGCTAATCTTTCCTCAATGGATATTGTTTCTTTTGTTGCATTGTTTGTCATTATCGTTTCCTGTACAATTTCTAAGTGTATGTACTTGTGGTGTTTGCATTTTTCATCCTTCTATATCACAGCTGCATACAAGCCTCAACTAGTTTGTAAGAGTTATATCTAGCATGTGCCATCCAGTTTGTGAATTCGCCGAATAAATAAAACATTTAAAAAGATACTGATTTTCAAACCAGTAACGGCTCGTAAATACCACGGTCCAGTCAACGACTAGCTATTTTAATTCTATTTCCGCTTGTTTGCGATTCACTATGCATACTAAAGCTATTTTCCTGTCGCCCATCGGCCAATGCCATCGGGCCATATACGTGCTAAAATATAAAATATACATGTCTCAAGACTTTAGTATGTTTTTTTTATAGTCGATCATGGTACGATTCGCAAATAGATGCAGTGTGTTGGCAAGTGGTCATCGGATGAATGGCAGTAGATGCGTGCGAGTCGATTGCGCAATCCAACGGCCTCGCGGTGACGTAACCGGGCCGTCGCGACTGCGCCCGCGTCGGAACTGTTGCCGGTTGCTTGTTAGTATGCAAAATAAGTTAAATATTCGTGTCGGCTGCCCGCCGTTGCGGTCTCTTGCGGTACGTTTCCATACAACTGTACCGCATATGTTTCCCCTTACTTCCTTATTCTTTTTAATGAATAGATTGCAATAACTTGAGTGATAATAATAAAACGCTTGTCAGTAAGCATCGTCTATATAAAACAATAAACAGAGATTCTTGTTACTACAAGCAATGCGCCTATAAAACTATAAACAATGAAAAAAATCCCAAGTTTTCCTTACAAAATTATAACAACATAATACATAGTTGTTATAATTCAAAGTACCTACCGATCGGAGATTAATATCTGTAAATGAAACAATATATCTTTGTGTTCATGTTTCTCGAGTAATGCAACAATATTACGCCTCGCTCATAAAATTGATTTTAAACACGATCCGAATGGAATTGAAAGCAAGGAACTGGGCTAAACTAATAAATATACTGGTGCTATGTGATAACGTGATAGAATTGCATGAGGATAACGTTTCTATCGACGTGTCTATTGTTTTTGAATTAAGTTCGCCGTTCTGATCACTTAGGTGCAGGATCATTGTGAATCATATTAGTTTCTATGTACCTATTGTATTGTTACTAGGTCGAAAAGAATAATAAAGATTCTTAGTAATTTAAGCATTAGGTAAATATGCCAAAATTTCTGCATCATCACAGAGATACACGGACCTTTTAATGGAATGTAAAAATGTCATTAAATTCAATGCTCTTCATTGTACTGACTGATATCGTCAGTGAGATGAGAGGGCTCTAGGAACATTAAGGCGTCAATATAGTAATTTTTATATAGCAACTACATAAAATCAACAAACATTTGTCAAACTTATACTAAGACATAGATCTAAGCATCCGAAACTGGGTTGGCAACATCATGACGACGCGACGCTGTCTACCTAGCCACTTTTGGCCCTTACCATTTAATCTTTTGATGACGAGATCCGCCGAGGTGCTCGGTGGCCCGAAGCCAATTGTTGCCAACCGGTTAATACGGACACTTGCTGCAACGCAACACCCAAGTGCGTGCAGGGCCTTTTATTTTTGTCATTAAATATCATAGGAAAGTCCCCAGACATACTTTTATTTCTGTCATTAAACATCATACACTACTGGACAAGTTCTCAGTCAATGTTCGATTGCTCTATATTTAAACGTTTTTCATTGGCTAAGTAAATTATGCGAGGGAGCAAAGAGTTCAAATTTTATTGAAAGGTTTACAACTTAAAAATCTTTATAAACCACTTAATCTAAATATAGCCTGTTCTGTGAATATTTTAATATTCCGCGGCTACCCTTTCCCCGCACGATAGATATTTTGCACAACAAGGTTCATGCTATTGAAAAGTTTGTGAAATAACTTGAAATACCTACTGTCACACGTTTACAGAGCGGTGAAAGTTAAAATATATTATGTGGCTGTTTCGTCATGAGTTTCACGGTCCGACGGATTTTACACGTCAAAAGCTTGAATACGAACGCCATCTGAATAACTTCCTATTATTTCTTATATTTATTCACATTATTGTGCCAATTCTATTCATAAATAAGTATCACTTCTCTTTGTTCGCTCTTTTTGTTGGAATCATAAATATAGTTGATATTATATCTTCCCTTTGTGACTTGAATTGTGCACAAGAAAAATATTTGAGCCAAATGAGCTTGGTCATAATACAAAAATATCGCAAAGAAGACCGATGCATTCCTGGAACTGCATTGACGCGGACTATATAAGATGAGACGGATCCAACTATTCTAACGGAGGGTGAGCCGACATGAGATCTGCGCTCCTGTGTTTTGAACTGATATTCGTTTGGCACAAGTGAGACGCAAGGTGGGGCGTTGGCCTGTCGAGAATGTTTGCCGCTGACCTAAGTGGTCAATAATGATCTGTTATACACTTTATTCTACTTATTTTTCTTCACTGCTTTTCAATTTAATATATTATTGGAAACTTCAATCAAATTTATCTAAAAAAATAACAATAATGAAATAGTTACAACGGTTCTTATAATTTAAATTTTACAAAAACAATCGACTCAAATGATCAATACAAATCAACGGTATGATTATTAAAATGAATTTAAATAAAGAAAGAAACAAATAAATTTAACGATACTCAAAAACCCTAATCGCAACCGAAATTAATTACTAAACCCGAGATGACAATTCAATACAACCGAACAGCTCGAGCGACGCAAAAAGAGTGAGCCGAGAATCTACCCGCAACGGCTTATATACTAAAACAGTCGATTATCTTCTACACGGCCTCTCCTGACAGGAGACCGTCCTCGGTCTCCCACTTTTCTAATCCAAAAGTGGCATGGAAGGCGCAATCGTAGACTCCGTTGAAGGCAGTACGCAGTCTTGGATTCCCTGGATCCCGGGCTCGGCGGTAGACTGCTGCGGCTGCTGGACTCCAGACAGTCCAGGCTCAGATTCAGAGTAGTCAGCCTCTACCTCTGTGTTTGCACCTGTATATAAAAACAGAACACATGAACTTGTTCACAAAATAAAACGTGAAAAGTTTCCACTGCTACGTCTCCCACTAATATGGCGCGTCCACCAAATTAGCAAGGACACATAACAATGTTGCAGTGGTTGAGCCATAGGCACGACGTTAGCATCCACTCAACCACGGGGGCGCAAGTCAGAGGCACGACGTTAGCTATTACTTGTCCCCACACAAGCCATAGGCACGACGTTAGCGTAGCTTGTCACGGCAATTAGCTCACAACGGCAATTGCAACTCAGAAAGGAAGCACGACGTTAGCTATTTCTGGCACACACTATGCTCAGTAACGGTCTGCAGCCCGCACTTCGCATTTCTCACCCTCAAAGTAAGCAGCACAAACTTCAGGGGTCCATTCTCCACACCACGGGATCATGTACTCGGCTGCGGCCTACGGCCTGTGGCCTGCTGCTGCGGCTTGCGGCCAGCTGCTGCGGCCTGCGGCCAGCTGCTGCAGCCTGCGGCTGCCGCCTACAGCTGTGGCTGTAGAGTTGACTTCCCGTAGGATCCAGCCAGAAGTTGCAGCCCGTTGCGCCCATGGAAGAAAAATCTTCGTCACGCGGTAAGCACCCCGCATACCGGAATCCAGCTGCCACATCGACCGCGGCTGTTACTTCACGAAGACCAAGGAACCTGGCTCAAAATTACGGGCAGATTTCCTGCCTTGATTAACATAGGAATCCTGGTCTTGCTGGTTTTGTTGGAGTCGCTCTGACGCCTGTTGGCGCGTCAGCTCTCTCAGAACCTCGCGGTTTGGACTGGAGCCTTCCAACGCCACATCTCGCACCTCGGATGAGAGACGTTGCTGCGTCGACACCCACCAACAGGTTGAGCGCGGAATGTTGCGTCGTTCGGTGTCGCGTGATGTTCAACACCAGTTGAAGCTTCCAGACCACGCCAGGCCACCTTTGCTGCCGATGATTGGCCTCGATGCGGATCATATTCAAAACTGTTCTGCAATAACATTCGACCTGTCCGTTAGCTTGATGCATCTCGGGAGTAATTAAATGTACATCAACACCCATGTCTTTGACCCAATCCAGAAAATTAACACTTTGAAACATTAGACCTCTATCAGCCACAGTTAACTTGGGAACCCCAAATAATGAAATTATGTTAGTAACATGACGTTTTAATTCATCAGATTCTTGTCGATACATCGGGTAAAGTAAGCAAAATTTAGAAAATGCATCTATTACTATAAGAATGAATCGATAACCATCCACTTCCGGAAGTGGACCCAACACATCCATGTGGATAGTTTCAAAAGGCACATCTGGTTTATCCCAAGAGTGAATGGGTTGAAAGGAGTATCGTACCTTTTTATGGGATATACACACTAGACAGTGCAATACATATTTTAGAGCAAATGTTCGTAAACCCGGAAACCAAAAGTGCTTTAAGAGCAGATCAGTTGTTTTGTCAACCCCGGGGTGATCATGTTCATCATGGAACACGCTCAGCAAACTTAACCTATGCCCCTTTGGTATGTTGCACAAATGTCTGAAGGACTCACCAATAGATGTACTACTTCACTACAGTGAAGCGCAGACCCACAAGATAATGACGAAAGTATTGTAACACTAACTACGGCCAAGGTCTCGCTTATAAGAGTGATACCTACCTTCAGCACCTCGAGTCAACTTACAGTAAGCGACCACTCGCTTATGACCACCTTCGTGAATCTGGAGCAAGACTCCACCATAGCCAATAGAACTGGTGTCCTCGTATGAACCTCGATTGCCAACACTGCTCGGCCGTACCTGTCCCTCACTAATCCTGCGCCCTAAATACTCAACTGAATTTGAGAGAAAATAACACTTCTGCAAGTTAATTGAAAACCCTGCATTGGTCAATGTCATTAAGATTTCTCGTAACAGGGTCAAACCGCGGTCTATAGATGAACCTAAAATCAGTACATCATCAATATACGCAAGAGCATCACCGGAATCGATGATTTTTTTTTTTTTTTTGGTCTTTACAATTATTTTTTTTGATAGGTACATAACAGGTATAGACGATAACTAACAGGTTCCTCACTTTTTAACTTAATACCCATACTACCCGTGTTAACAGTTGATGTAGCGATATTAAGAATTCTGAGAATTCTTCAACTATTGTCATTAAACGCTGAAGATCCTCGCCAACGAGAGGAGTATTTACAGGATGGGACATGTTAGACTGAACGTTCATTACCCTATTCACCTTAAAATTCCTAGTCCGTATTTTCATGGTTTTGGCAATAATTGACGTTGTTTTTATTACGCGACTCTGACTTCAACCTGGCAAAACAATTCTCGACATTATGCCCAGATTTTTTGCAAAAGGCACACGTATCGGGCTTTGTTGGAACAAAAACGGGCTTCTCTTTGACTACCTGCGACTCGTTTGAGTTTGACTTGAATTTACACGTATGCTGTGTATGCCCCGGACGCCCACACTTAAAACACTTACCCGTGTCAAAATGCCGTTTCCTCGAATTAGACAATTGTGATTTGTTTCTATTATCAAGTTGATTCGAACTGCTAAACGCTACAGGAACCGAACTAACCTTAGATGTACTAGGTTTTACATAATTGGAGAAGAAATCAACAAGATCGTTGGGAGACAGCTTAGCATTGGTGGCACATGCCTTAATTTGTGGATCAGTAATACCACGAATCACAATAGCAGTAATCAACTCATCACTGAGTCCACGCACAATACGCAGTCGAAGTAACGTTCGGCGAGCGTAGTCCGCATACGAAGCGTAGCTATCAGAGTTAGTACGCATTACTTCTAATAAAATATTAGCAACGTCGGGTACTTTTGGGCACAAAGGTCTAAACTCGCTCTTAAAACTACTCCAACTACGCTCAGTGGTTACCCACTCGTTTAACCACGACTTAGCATCCCCTTTCAGGCAGTTCCCTATCCGCGAAAGGCATTCGTAATCGTTCCAATGATTTAACGATTTGACACGTTCTACCTCTTCACACCAATCATCGATATTGTGCAAGTTTGGATCAAAATTTGAAATGTAATAATTTGAACCATTAGATGAACCAGCGGTGTTAATGGAGCGAATAGCATCTACGATACGATCGGTAAAAATAGACGGGACGCTGATTGGGTTAGTGGCGCGCTCCGACTCCACGTCCGGTACGTAAGGTGTTTCCGAGGCACCTGGTGGAGGCGGAGGCATTGACGGTGTTACCAAACGTCGGTCCCTACGTGTAGACATCGCAAGTCTGTCAGGCGACGTCGCTCCGCGCCCGACCGGTTCCTGACGACGTGGTGAAGGGAACGAGGGCCCCTCATCACACGGCACCGGCGGCGGTGGAGTGTTTCGCAAAGATACCCCTTTCTCTATCGCTCGGAGACGGCCTAACACAGCTTGCATATCACGCCTCAATTGATCATCAGCAGAACGATCGCGATGTCTACCACGACTATCATCTCGACTCCTACTACGTCTATCATCTCGACTCCTACTACGTCTATCATCTCGACTTCTACCACGTCTATCATCTCGACTTCTACTACGCCTATCATCTCGACTTCTACTACGCCTATCATCTCGACTTCGACTACGGTTCAAACGTTCACGATAGCTACGGTCAGACATTACACTTGAAATCAACACCGAAGCAAACCGGAAATCAGATTGTGAATATAAACCGTCAAAGTATTTAAAACAAAATCAAAATAGAAATCAGAACGGACGAACGGGATAGGATGACGTTGACCCTATCCCACTTCTGATATTGGAAACTTCAATCAAATTTATCTAAAAAAATAACAATAATGAAATAGTTACAACGGTTCTTATAATTTAAATTTTACAAAAACAATCGACTCAAATGATCAATACAAATCAACGGTATGATTATTAAAATGAATTTAAATAAAGAAAGAAACAAATAAATTTAACGATACTCAAAAACCCTAATCGCAACCGAAATTAATTACTAAACCCGAGATGACAATTCAATACAACCGAACAGCTCGAGCGACGCAAAAAGAGTGAGCCGAGAATCTACCCGCAACGGCTTATATACTAAAACAGTCGATTATCTTCTACAATATTATACAATTTAAAAAGTCCAGTGTCTCTTGCCTCCTTTAATTAATGCCCCATCGCAAAGCATGCTCAGTTCATTTTGGCACTTAATGCACAGCGTTACAGATATCTTATTAAAAATCTATTGTTTATGTGTTAGTTTCCACATGAAAATCAATTAAGTACATATATCAATTACCACTGAAAAATAGGTATATCGAATTTAACTCATGAAAACTTGAATGTAAGAAAGACCAACGTATTAATACAAAAGAATCGAAGTTGTATGTAAGTGAGAGCCCAACTAATCCACTAAATACTAATTCCATTACCTCTCTATTCCGCAACTGAACGTACCTAACTAAATGCAATTTTATTTTGTATTTTTAGCTTTATTTGCTATTAAAATAAATTATTTATCTCTACAGATACGTTCCCATTCTTCCTGGCTTCACTTAAGTTCTTCTGTCTGTCTATATCGCAAATTAAAATAGACCGATGAATCATTGGCTCCGATTTCTTACCTTCGTTTAGCTCGCTGAGAGTTTATCCTTGCAATTCTATTCTGATGCTGAATTTTATTTTATGTGTTCTTAATTTGCTTAATATCTTTATTACTTGCAATGTGATTTTACATTTACAAAATAATAAATTATTTTTGAAATAGTTAATTGTTTTACGTAATCTCACTGTCCCACAATTGGGAAAAGGTCTCCGCCAATTTTCATGTCTCTCTTTTCAGTGTCAAGCTACTTACTTTTATATAAATAACACGTTGAATGATGACGTTTCCAAACAAAGTTATGAAATGTGCCGATGCAATGCTTCTTGTTTAAAAAAGTTACGAGGTATACAAACAAATAACAAATTGAAACCATCTAATCTTGATTGTAGTACAGCGATGCTATTGGTTAATAAATAATCAATACTTTGTTACTAAAACGAGATTGTACCTAGAAAAATATTCAGGTGGAGGTTGAGAAGACTGTCGACGCGGCGGTTACGTAAATCCTGCTTTTGTTGCCTTTACAATGTGTACTTGGGAAACGTGTAGTTCCGTTTGATTTATACACTTGTTGAATTGTAAATACCGACAGACCAACCCCCGCGGTACATGGTGTGAAATGAACATACAATACGGTTCTCAGTAGCCCAAAACCAAGGATTCTGCAACGGTTATAAATGATACAATTACCTACAATGTTTTACAAAGCAATAAAAGCTAATCGATACTAAGTATCCTATTATTACTTTTACTATAAATATGTTAACGGAAATATCGGATCTAAAAGTATTTTTAATAATAAATATCTATCTTGAATCGCGCGTGGGCGTTTAACGTGTAATTTTCCCTCACAGATGGAATGAAATCCCACGCAGAAAAACCACGCAAAAAGGTCACAAGATTTCTAAAATAACAGAAAGATCATGTAAACAGGGATAGTTTGTGAATTTTCGTCGGCGTAAAACCTTGCTTTTTATTATTTTCTTTGATAAAAGGGATGTTTACGGGTTAGTGGACTGTTTTTCCAAAATGGTTTTCATAAAAGGATAGCTTACATGTTACTTATCCTACAAAAATATTGTTTCTGTCTGGGAAGTGTGTTTTCGACGAATTATATGATGACGTCATGCGGCGCTAAAATCTTGCCCTTTAAAAGGGACTGAGTATCTCCTTAATCCGCACTTTTACTATTACGCGTGTTATATCCCTGTTAGATGGGCAGGCGTAGGCCGCCCGCCCTAAACGCGAGCTTAGTTTTCTCACAAAACATGCGTCATACGTGACAAGTGTGTGACGTTGGTGATTGCTTATTACATGCGTCACTTGGCCTCGAGTGGCTGCTTTGTTCAGCCCCTGATGCTCCACACTTTACCCACAACACAAAACAACAAAAACAACTGACTGACGTGATGTGCACGCCTCAGTCTCCTTATATTTGGTCCTTACAATACGTCCATTGTACACCGGCTAATCATTACACAGTACCGCAGTACACACGGAACGAACCCAAAAGGAAATTCTGTTTATCTAAAATCTTGAAAAGATAACAAGTCTAAATTTAATTATATTCTTTAATTCATTTGAAATGAAAGGTGAAGTAAATTAGTACCGGTAATGGTTTCCTGGTATTTGTTAGAAAAAATGAAGGGGGGGGGGGGGGTTGATAATATTGCGGTTTGATTACCGAGAAGCAGTGGGGTGTTTATTTATAAAGTGGCCGGTCAGTGCCGACAATGACTTATCAATTCCGATTACTGTTGACATTAACATCAGTTCGCTATAAAAGTGAATGTTAATACCCTTTCGGAGTGCTTCCCTTTGCATGTTTACGCGTTATGTGTGATAAAAATAACACCAGATGTCATTTTGAATTCGCTTTCTTTTGAACAATGTACAACAGATGCTTTTTTTGCGCAGAGAGGGATAGTGTTAATTACAACACATTGAAAAATATTCATACTATTAACGAACCACACAGACAAACGCGCATGCGATAAATATATAACATAAAATAACAATAAAACTTTATTGGTGTCACTTAAATTAGACGTGTTTCGATTCGTTGAACACTAATTCCGACTAAGTCTAGACTAGAACTAGTCAATAGCAAAGATATGCAAATGACCAGTGTAAGCGCACTTGTGTAACTGTAATATTAACACATTAACAGTTGTTTTGTTACGTACGTAAAACAAAACTAGCGGCACTTTTAGAATTCAATTAATCTGTAGATATGTTAAGAAGGTAGCTATCGTTTAATCTCGTGTTTATTCGATTGTAATTATGTACATCGTTTTTATCTTGTAATTGTTTTTGATGTGGATTTGGTTTGTCTTCAAAGTATTTCTTATTGTTTTTTATGTATGGCTCTGTTTATGTTAATGATTATTAATCTTTGTGCAACTTATGATTAATGTTAAATAAACCGAAAATCTATGGTTGATGCATTAATGATAAATTTGTTTGTTTGTTTATTTACGTTGAATCAAAATTCGATAAGTTAATAGCCTCTACCAAGAAATATTCTACGTCGAATCTCTAACGGGAATAATTTCTATACGTGGATAAAATCGTGTACCGCTGTTAATACATTCATAAACAAAAAGCTTATCTTAATCTGTTGCAGATCTGTAAAAGCCCAGACGGGCTTATATTTTATGTATAGCGCTACGTATTAGTTAAGCATAAAAAACTCATGACCTTTAATAGGATAACCTGAAATGGAGATTTGTGGGACCCATATCGTGACCTTTTCACGGTTAGCCACAAGCGATACATTATTAATGTCGCATATAATATCAGTGTTGAGTGTAATGTATGTCATGTTTGATGCCGATACTAGGTACTCACTACTCTACTTTATGGAATGGAAAATTAAGTTACAGGGCATTTCCAGTGGCTTTAAAATGTATAGTGTTCCATTTAATCTATGTTCTTTTTAATGACGTTCCTTCTTTCCTATTTAAAAAGAAACCCAAATCATGCAATCTTGCAGATTCTATTCTACATAATTATGGTAGGATGAATGCACAACTAATATTGTTTCTTAAACAAACCTAATGTTTCCTTTGTGTACATTGTAAAGATCCCTTACCCTTATTATTAGATGAATTATTAAAATACACAATTCATCAATTTTATTTGTTACTTACTAACGTAATTTATTGATTAATCACGCTTTTTAACCACCCTCCGAGGTTATTCGATATTTTGAGCCAGTAACTCGATGCCGCTTCAACGGTCATGGTAAACGCATTAATATTTCACAACACCCCCTCTCTATTGAATATTTTCCTCAACTATGAACACAAACGAAAAATAATAACCCTTATATTTAACCCTGTTTATACACGTAGCTTTATTGACATAGTTAAAATATTCTCCACCGAGTATCAATGAACTTCTTTGGGGTCGGCATTCTTTAATGTTTTTCCGTTTTTCTTTTTCAGGTAAGGCACGGTTTAATTATGGTTTCTTGTTACAAGTATTGGCGGTGAGTTATTTATTAATATTCGATCAATCGTTCCGATTATCCTTAATTACGAGGATTTATTCCTGTAAGACAATTGTAACGATTATATTGATTAATTTGACATAATAATCGGATGGACTTAAAACTTAATTCAATTAAGATAATTTTTGAGATATGTACATCCATTTGTTCTCAAGACGTTTAGTAATACTGGGTAGTTAATAAATTATCATAAAACCAATAACACCATTTTCAAAATCGTACATTTTATTCAATGCAAAAATAATATAATGTATTTATCATAAGTATCAATTGACATCAACCTGTTGCCGTAGCGATATCGGCTCATTCGGTGTTCATATCGCACATTCCTTTAAGGATAATAATGGTCTTTATCTATTATGTATAATAGTCGATTAATAAAGCTTGTGGTTGGTATTGCAATAAGTGGCGAGATTACTAACGCTTCCAAAATTTGTACCAGACTTTTTAACGGAAATTTCTTTCGTAACGTAATTTATTAAAAATGTAATTCGAAAAAATAGTTTTCCCTCATTGGCTATTGACAAAATAATTATTGTTAAATGATTACATTATTATTTAACATCCTTTTTGCAAAGTCGCCATAACCAGGTTTGTTAAAATTCTATAGTTTGTACATAATCTGTCCAATATTTTTATGCAAACAAATCTACCATTCGCGACCCTAAGCGCTAATGATAATATTCATAAATATTTTTTAAGGTAGTTACAGTTATCAATTTTTATAGTAGGTATTTTCAGCAGTTTGGAGCTTATCTACCTTTGGGATGAACTTTGGTCATTCTTTTTCATGACAACTTTGTATTAAAACCATTTAGTTTACACAACTATAACCTATTTCAATATAACCAGTGCAAAAGTCCTATAAAACTTCAATTGAGCTAACTAAAGTTTATTAGCTGGTAACCGTCGAATACAGTAGTTAATCAACTATTTTATGCTGGATATGTATTTTTTAGCAGGTGGCGATTCCTAGTAGTTAGTTCGTTAATAGATTGTAGAATCGTATAGTGTAAATGAGGCTTTGAATAATTATTGATCAGAACAAATATCTGACAACCAAAATTTTAAATTGTTAGTTTGAAATGTTACCATATGTCAACATTAAACAAGCATTGGCCGATCGCGGTTTGACATGTTGTTAATGTTGCCATGCAATGTGAATCACAATTTGTTATCGGAATCGGTTATCGAATGCGCCGCGCCTTGTTCGCCGCTACCGACTATCATAGATATTTAATCACTACTACGAAATTGCTAATCGTATCCGTCTACGTTTCCCATTATTTACCGGATCCAACCGGAATGTGTCATTTTGTTTGGTTAGTGAAGTAATCAGTCATTAGTTAAATGTTATTTCACCCGTCTCGTTAAAAGTATAACAAGTACTTTATTTTAAAACTTCACTATCAAATCCGCCATCTATTTTTGTTCACAGTGTCGGATATTTAAAATAACCGACGTCAGATAAGAGAGACGCTGCATCATGTTAATGTTTATCGCCGCCTTACATAAAATATGATACCATGTGATTCAGTTCCAATTAAAATATGTGGCGCCAAAATTAATCTTATCTTTAATGGAAACTAGTTCATGTTCTGACCGAAAGGCGTCAAGCCGTTACCAGGTAACAGGTACAGGTGATAACAGTATGTGTTGATTGATAAAATATTATTTATTGCACAATATTGTGCCGCGTCGCAGACGCTTGTTTATTTACTTGATAACGTGTGGCGTCGACGATACACAGCGCGACTCGCTTTTATTTATAATGACGATTTTTATCAAGATCCCGCACCGAGCGACGACCGTTTCGCGACTAATGTTAAGTAAATATTTAATTTGAGAAATTTTGACGAAACACGATAAACTGTAGTGTCCGAGAGTTTGGTTATCTTAGTGTTAAACGTGTGAAACTGAGTATCAATTTCTTGTAGATACTGTGCGGTAACGCAGCGTTTTGTCACACCTTTTAAAGTGACGCTAAGTTTAGGCGTGATTTTGATACCATTCTGATTTCAGTTCAAAATTATTACCAATAAATAATCGCGACAAGCTGTTAAACAACACCACAGCACCATGTCTTGTGTGCGTCCACGGCAAATGCCCCAGGGAAATTACATGTCACATAGTAATAGTAATACTTCGCGGCCCTAGAAAATGTAATTAATTTCGTATTTTTATATTGAAACAATCAACTTTATAAAATTAATTCCAACAAACAATTAGGCACTACGTACGTTTACATCTGGCGTTTTTGACGGGAATTCCGTTTGAAGGTCGCTATTTGCGAATATGTTGTGAAATAGCAAAATAACTTTGATGTTGTGATGGTAAATACGCATAGTTTAACATCAGGGATAATAACGTGCAAGGGATTATGTTATACAGACATACAGAGTGTATTACTATAAATAGAGATTAGCTATAATCGTTTACCGACAAACGGATTGTAAACATAATTAATTAGGTATTTATAAAATATGAATTCGATACTTCTTGTTAAGCGTTATTTATTTGAATATGATCCAATTATAATTTTAAAATGCTTTGTAGTCTCGTTTGGAGTCCAAGGGACACCTGTCTATTGGAACAGGTTCCGTCGTCCTCGGGGCTATACGACGCCCGTGTGAATGGACATGAAGTTCCATAATTACACACCGAAACTGGTTTTTGTGAGAATGTTTCAATCAACTCTTTTTAAACAACATTTTGCTAGAAGAATCATGCTCGGACCACTGTCTGCTGTTCGGTTTTGCAAATTCATTTACTTATTATGTTCTTAAACTATTTGAACTGAAGCTTGGACCACAGTAGATTTATAGTATTGAAAAATATAAAAGACTAGCAGTGCCCTGCAGTTTTACGCGCGCTGTGTCCGTTCCCGTAAGTATTTCGGGATGAAAAATATCCTATGACCTTCCCGTTGAATGTGGCTATCCATTACAAAAATAATTATTCGAATCGGATTAGTTTTCGAGATTAGCCCTTACAAACAAACAAAGTTAGAAAGTCTACCTCTTTATAATATTAGTCTAGATTTTTCTAGAAATTGTTTGCCATCCTAATTCAGAATACATGGAACAAGAAAGTCATTACCTTTATTGCAAAAAAAGAAACAATTCCGTTGATAATGTTGCCCCTCAATATCGCAAATTAGATCTAAATCAGAATGTTACATTCCAACAATATATCAAAGCAAAAATCTCAGTCGACGACAACATAAATAATATTTGCAATGGCAATAAATACATAACAGTAGGTAAATTGCACAATGCAAAATACCATAGCTATTGGCGGGAATCCCCCCAGAATGGCGCCATAGCCGCAGCGTTGAATTGTGGCGTGACCATCATACTACGGCTTACACCAAACGTTATTGTTTTGGATGCTAAAATTTAAATATATATTAACCATTTTGTACCAATTTGATTATCGTTATTCGTCTTAAACTACATTTAAAATGTTCCATTAGATTTTAATTTAACCTTCATTTTTATACACTTTTTAAATGTTCAAAGCTTTATGTAATTATTTTGAAAAGATCATATCTATGGTAATTGTTCTAGTCCAATTTGATCAATTCTAAGTATTTTGCTTTGACCCATTTATGAACTTTATTGTGGAAAGTAAGTATATTTATACCCATCATGTACACGTGTTACATTAAAACTTCGGCCTCCGGCGAGGTCACAATGCAATGCAGACTTCGATGCACCACTACGTTATGTACACGATCAAAAGTCCACAAATACAACATAATTATTATTCAGATTTTCAGAAAGATAGTGTGTCGTATCGTATAATAACCGTAATACGACCGATGCCGATGTTCGTTGTTGCCTGTAATCTTCGTGTTATTGTTAGTGCTAGGCATGTGTGGACAGCTCTAATTTGTGCAGTAATTTTGCTCTATTCAATATTTACACCAATGGCTTTTGATAATTGTAACAGAAACACATTCGTATGTCCATGTTCCATTCCGATTCTACGTTTCGATCCGAACGCTTTGTTTTATAATTTGTTTGCTTGATGTATTGGCCGGTTAGTTCATAATGATGTTACTGTTAATGTAATGATATCAATAACTCTATGTTACCTGTTTTGTCATACATTAGCAGCGAAGTTACAAATCAGTGTGTATAATAAGCTTGTTGACGCAATCAGACAGTTGATGATGTCAAACAATTGCACATGTCCCACAACACTGTACTCAAATCGTCTTCAATATCTGCATAATAAGTGTTTATGCTCCCATTTAAACGTTATGAGTCGTAGAACGTTCCGCAAGAGCTAATAATTTAATCAAAACTCGCGCCCGGTCCATCGCCCGGGGCCACGATTATTATGGAGAATGAATGCTGGGAGACAATCTAGTCAACGTCAACGCTTCTTACTACTTATTAGTGCTATTGTTGAAATATTACTCTGATATTTCTGCTATAACATCTCTGACCATGTTTTGGAAGTGACCCGATGTTGCTTCGGGAGTTTTTGTGTCTAAAATGACATAGAAGTGTGTTCTACATTTAAACTACAGTAAAGTTGGTTAAATTGACTTTAAGATAAGTTTAATTTACTAAGGCGTTTTAGATACATATGTAGATAAACTTCAAATCCTGCCACAGTACAAATGTCAAATGCAACACCGGACACACTAATATAATGGAACTAAAAACATATATATTTCAAATATCTTCCCACAGCAACGCCCAAACAGTAGTATTACAATAACTTCAAAACTTGCGAAATATATTAATTATTGTCATTGTGAAACATTAAATAAGTAGTGCTGCCTACACTATATATCTATGTGTCATGTCGAGACATAGGCAGGCTGTCGTGGGTGGAGGTCTGTGGTGGAGGTACCGAATTTTCCAAACGGACTTGTACGTATTATATTTAACTAGCAAGCGCCCCGCAGTTTACCCGCGTTGTGCCCGTTCCCGTGGAAATTGTGGTATGAAAATATAGCCTATAGCCTTCTCGCTGAATTTGGCTATCCATTACGAAAATAATTATTGAAATCGGATTGGTAGTTACTGATATTAGCGCGGTCAAACAAAACAATCAAATTCTTCAGCTTTATATTATAGTATGATATAGAATATTGGAAAGTTCGATCTGTTACTGTTAGTTTTAAATTGTTGGCGTAGTTAACCTATTTTGTATATGAACTGTGTTTAAAATTAATGTGTACGTTGTGATGTTTAGTAAGACTGTTGTTTTTGGGTAAGTTAGCAGAAGCCCTCGTAGATGTTGGGTAATACCTTGGATTACCATTGTGAAGTGTAGTCTGTACTGTACGTCAATGGTAATCCCAAAATTGTAGAGATAAGTTTGGGCTTAAAAGTTTTAGTTAAAAGTCTTTAACGAATTTAAAGAGTCTTTAAGTCTAAATAGTCTTTGAGTTTATAGGGTGCTTTCAAATTATGCGTTTCGCGTCGGACCGCTGCGGTGCCGAAGCCAAATTGCGGCGTCGGTACCGCGAAATAATTTTAGTACGCACTGTTGCCGCACTGCTCGATTGGATGAAAACACACGATCGTACGTTCACAATACGACAAACGCACGGCTTCGGCACCGCAGCGGTCCGACACGAAACGCATAATTTGAAAGCACCCAAAGAGTCTTTAAGTCTTTAACGAATTTTTTTCATGGATTTTGTCGAACATATTGAAAGTTATTTCAATGATCATATTCAGATTTTGAACTTTTAACGAACATAATATAAAACTACACATTAGTGGCTACATTTTTACTATCCGTTTTTTATCCCAAATGATTTTTTAATCATCACAACTAGTAAAATGTCCCGTTTCAATGTAACATGGGGTCGCGTAACAATATGTTGGTGCGATCCGATATGTTGACATTGATATTTTCGTCAATTGATCTCAGGTTACACGTTCAACACATCGGGGCTTCTCCCGAATGGTGTTTGTTTTAGTTAACTACACGCGTGTCCGTAGACGTGACATTTTAACAAAAAATATTAGACATCTGTTAAAGTGTCTTTAAAAAAGTATGTTCTAGTCTAGATAGTACATATCTTAACTGATATGGTTTTTTTGTTCGTTTTCTATTCCTAAAATGAATTGGACCTGCGGTTTCACACGCAGCGCCCCCGTTCCCGTGGAATATCGAGATTTTTATTACTTATTTTCTTATATAAAATCCTTGTCCTGACAATAAGGATCACATTAAAAAAAAACATCCAATTTGATGCAGTCATTTTCTGTTATGCGCGTACATACGATTATTTTTCGACGATTCTTTTTTTTTTATAAAGACTATTTATTATTTGAATATCAACAGTGGATACATTTTAAAAGGAAAATCCGAATATTAATCAAAGTGGTGTGTGTTAACTGCTCAATTATTTATTATCAATTGCGGGTTATTCCAATTTGTTAAAAATATAATGAATACAACTATTTACCGTAAACAATAGGATATTGTACTCAATACACAATTTGTATTCATAATTTCTGTTTATTATTATAATCTCGGAGGTGAAAACTATAGGTTATAAATAATATGTAGTTAAAATTTTAACACGAGGAAGGAAGTTATCAAGTAACCACTAATAAAAGACCAAGGTTAATTCCGGTCGCGAAGACTCCTTTGAAGAGCCTCAAAATATATATTCACTGCTCGATGTGTTTTTTAAATTCAAACAGGATATATTAATCGTACGTTGACATGGAGGCGCAGGTTAATAAATTGTTTACAACGTTAACAGTCGAATTTTTGGGCCAAATATTTTGTTGTATTGTAGTATTTATACGGGTGATATCTTGTTTTTAAAGGTATAGTAAAGGGTTTTAGAAAAACAATGTAGGTAATATAGTAAGTATTTGTACGCGGTTAAAGTAAGGCAAATCAGTTTTACAATATTTAACTGACTTTGTTCACATTCTGTCTTTTTTTTTTTACTGTCTTTTCCCTGCTGTTGTACCTTCAGTGTACCCGTGGCAATATTTTCATGTTTATCCTGCTTTTCAGGGTTAAGATGATTCCAAAAATTAAAAAATCGCTTCTGCCTTTTCGCTTTATAAACAGCGTGGCAACACTATTTTCGTATCTACATACTTTACACTCATATCCATACACGTCACTCGAATAAGTCCACTCGCCAGATACGTACTCTATCTTGTATCGGTTTTTATCGGTCCGCGGTGTGTCGCCGCGTCCTTGACTCGGCCGGGTCGTTGACTGGCGCCCGCCGGGTGGCGCGGCCCTCGGCCCTCGGCCCTACATTATGCACACGCGACTACCTTCACTGGGAGGGAGGGCTCGGTGCCTGTGGATACCGACGAATTGCTGTTTTGGTGGGATACGTCATAAAGCTAAAGATGGTTGGTTGGAAGAGTTTGTTTCTAAAGTTTTGGTAGACGCTTGAACTAATTAACTTTACCTTAAAGAGTCTATTTGTTAGTAATCTTCGCGTACTGTGTACTGTTTCCCGTCAAATTTCTGTATTGGTGTGATACTTCATCAGTACAGAAGATTTTTAGTTAGTGAAGTATATTCCCCACGGCCTAAGATGGATATGAGATAAATTATCTATACCAAGAAGTGTTTAATATGTACCTAGGTACTATATAATATAATTACAGTCTTTAATATTCGCCTCCTGTCCCCTGTGGCTGGTTACAAAATGCTATATTCAAATTCTATATAATACTAGTAGCACCCCGCGGTTTTACCCGCGTTGAGTCAGTTACCTTGGGAATTTCGGGATTTCGGGAATTTCGAGCCTATAAACCTCTCCGTAGAATGTGGTTATCCCCTTCAAAAATAATTATTCAAATCGGATTGGCAGTTTCTGAGATTAGCGCGTTCAAACAATTTCTTCAGCTTTATCAAATTAGTATAGATAACAAATTTCGTATACATCAGCTTAACATTATGTTGTTAACACAATAAGATAACCATTAAACCATTATAAATATAATAAAGTCCGCAACTTTATTGTAAATAAACAATTCTCGCCGCGTACATTGACATCCGTGTCCATAGACAAGGATTTCCCGAGGCGAAACTCATCCCAGAGGAAATTAGCTTATGTTTCACGCGTTTTCAGCCGCAAGGACAATTGAATCTTTTGCAAATTGATTTTTTAAAGAAATTCTGCATTTTATCGATGCAACCGCACTTCGCTGACATTTCAAACTAATTAATCATATTTGTTATACTGTCTTAAAGGGTTTGCTATTAAAACGTATGGCGAAATATGTTGATGGTAAATTAAAGATAATTCATTCTCGTTCCTCATGAGATAATGTTGAAAGGTCACATTATTGAAGCAACCACCTGTTATAAAAAGTAGGCCTGATTAATAAGCCGCCTTTAAGTTCTTTAATCCTTAATACGTCAATAAGCGTAAACTCATGTTCCTCATCAATTTAATATTTATATATTTAAAAGCCACATAAATAACGTTAATAGTTTTGTTTTGACGACAAAACGCTTCACCAAAAATGTGAAAAATAATTGAATGTCGATACAATTTGATAGAAGCTTTGTGTAGTCTGTACGTACTCGGGATTTTACGATCTATAAAATATACTTTTTTGTTCCGTGACCTGTTTCAAATATCGGAATAACCATACGATAATCAATTCAGTGCGCATGTTACGTGTTTCAGGGACCCCATAAAGCAGTGGTTCCGCACTGCGCCTATTACAACAGTTTTATGACTGCCGACTAGGTATCCTCGCCGCATGCACGCCGCTTTTCGAGTACACCACCCAATGTCTCGATGCTAAACGTGTAACGGTGTAATCGTTCCCGCTTTATACCTTATATTTAGGGTAATTGCGACCAACCGCGACTGACGTCCGCAAGCCCATGGTCCAATATTTTCAAGTCAATTTTTCTCGAGATTGATTTAGTTGAGTAAAAGTGGCCGCTTACATGCCAAGTTATAATATCTTATTGTGCGATATTAATGTGGGTTGGGGATGGTATTCGTTGGTGAATTAAACGGATGATTAACCAGTTTTTTATTTATTTATTTCTTCTTCTTAAAGTACACGTCTTCTCTCTTATTTCTTATGGCGTTGTGTGTCTACCTCTCTTTCCTTCCTCTCGCTCTCCCTTTCATTCTTAACGTTCCGATCTTCAGCTTAAACTACGTTCCATTCCTCCACTCATACTAAGTCACATTTTAAGCATCCTACAACTCGGCCATCCTGAAACCTGACTGTCCCCAGTCAGGTTAGATACTTAGTACATCAAAACATCTTTGTAACAACTTTAGGTTACCTACTTTAAATTAACATCTTCTATTCTATACCATCTTATACTTCGATGATACAACAACTTATTATTCACACCAACTTACAACGAGTTTCTACATCTTCTCATCTTAGTAAATTTCACAGTTTTAATACAACAATACAGTTTTTTTTTTTTTCTACTTAATTCTTAGTAATCAATCTTACTTATCATTAACACCATCTTGTTTATATTAAATATCTCTTAATCTTATTTAGGGAAACATTATGTTAAATATCTTTAAGTAAAACAAAACATCTTTAGACCTAGATACAAGTGACTTGTGACTAAACAAACTGAACTGACCCGTGACATGCTCACTCCCCCATGCTGTCATCATCAGCTGTTTCAGGCCATCGTTTCATATAGTCAGCTGAGGTAGAAGTCTTCAGCGGTCCTTCAGTGTTAGAGTCCATCTTTTGTACATCATATCGGTCATGGCGCTTGACCTTGACTACCTGGTATGGTCCTAGGTATTTCGGCTTCAACTTTAGGCAGGGGCCAAACTGTGTGCGTTGTATAGCAACTATATCTCCTTCATTATACTTTTGGCTGTCTTTTCGTCTTCTGTTATACGTCCTACGATTTTCCTCTTGTACCTTGAGTATTTGTTCTTTCGCTATCTTTCTCAGATCTTCTCTCTCCTCAATAAAACCTGCTCTTTGCTCCTTCTGTAACAAATCATAAATTTCAACGTCTTCTGTAGTCTTCATCTTCGTTCCCACCATTAGTTCAAATGGTGTACGATCAACACTCCGTTGATAGGTACTGTTTAGTGCCTGTTGCACTCGGCTGACATGTCTATACCATTGCTGAGAATCTGAAACACAGAGTTTAGTTAGCACAGCAATCATGATTCTGTGGATTCTCTCTACTTGTCCATTTCCTCGCGGTACTCCTGTCGTTATTGTAATATGTTGTATCTTCTCTCTTTGACAATAATCTTTAAAATCATTACTTGTAAAGGCTGAACCTCTATCTGAAATCAAACGTGTAGGATTACCAAACGTCTGCTGATGGATCAACAATTTATCTATTGTTTCCTTACTTGTCGTTCCCTTCACTGGGAATAACCACACAAACTTAGTGAATGCATCAACAATCGTTAAAATATAATTATACTGTTTTTTCGTCTGAGTCAAGGGTCCTATGTGGTCACAATGCAATGTATGCAAAGGTACTCCGTCTTTCTCAATGCTATTCAAAAACCCTTCTTGTTTACCTTCCTTCTTAGTAGCCAACAAACATGGTATACAGGTAAGTAAAAAAGTATCTATTTTCTTATTCACATGTCTGATGTAGTAGTCCTTTTCTATCATTTCCATCATCTTCTTTTTCCCAAAATGTCCCTTCTCATGTACTCTCTTCAATATTTCTGCCTCTAGACATTTAGGTACTACCAACCTCTTATCAAAACCTTTGTACAGCAATCCATTATCCAGAATGTAGTCATCATATGGTTTTTCCCTCAGTATCTCAATAATGGCCTTACATCCTTCATCTGATAGTTGTGCTCGTCGTATTTGATCGTGCAGGTGCAGTTCTATGGTGCCAACGTATGGGTTCCTGCTTAGTGCATCAGTATGCTGCATTTTGCTCCCTGGTCGATGCTCAACCACATAATCATACTCTTCGAGTAACAATACCCACCTAGCAACTCGTGTAGTCAAATCTTTCTTCTTCAACGTCATCTGGAATGCTTGACAATCAGTCACAATTTTAAAATGCTTTCCATATAAATAATGTCTCAATTTCTTTACCCCTTCAATAATAGCTAATGCTTCCAATTCATAGCTAGTATACTTCATCTCTGCATCATTCGTCTTACGACTGTAGTAATGAACAGGGTGTAGTTCGTTATTACCATCTCTTTGCATCAATATAGCACTGTAAGCGACTGCAGAAGCATCAGTGTGAAGCTCTGTATACAACTTAGGGTCATAAATTCTCAGCACTGGGCTACTTGCTAATGCTGACTTCAAAATATTAAATGCTTTTCGTTGCTCAACATCAAACGTGAAACTTACATTCTTTTTCAATAGCTCTGTCAATGGCTTAGCTATCAATGCAAAATCTTTTATGTACTTCCTGAAGTATGAAGTTAATCCTATAAAACTATGCAACTGTTTAATAGTCTTAGGTTCAGGGTACCTGGTTACGGCTTCAGTCTTGTCCTTTGACGGTCTTACTTGTCCATCCTCGATGATATGCCCCAAATACGCTATCTGGCGACACATTAGCGATGCCTTCTTCCAATTGATTTGCAGTCCGTATTCGGATGCAACTCTTAGCACTTCCTTTAATCGTTCTACCGCTTGGGCTTCGTCAATAGCTGGAACCAGAATATCGTCGATAAAGATTATGAGAGTTCCTCTAGCAATTAGCTCCCTGAAGATTATAGACACCAACCTCATGAAATACTTAGGGCAGACTGAGAGACCAAATGGAGCTCTCAAAAACTCGTATTGTCCATTGTGTGTTACAAACGACGTGTACTTGATACTCTCTTCACTTACTTTCAAGTGAAAAAATCCATTTTTCAAATCTAACACACTGAATATCTTAGCGTCTTTTAATCTATCTATTAAATCGTCAATAATAGGTAGTGGAAATTCATCCTTAACCATCTTTCTGTTTATGGGCCGATAATCGACACATACTCTCGTCGTACCATCTTTCTTTTTGATCAACACCACCGGAGAAGAATATTCAGAATAACTTACGCGAATGATCCCATCTTTAAGCCACTCCGATACCTGATTGTCCACTATTTCCCTCTCACTCAAAGATAAACGTCGTGGCCTTTGAGCAACAGGAATATCGTCTTTGAGAACGATCTTCAGCTGGATAGGTGCTTCCTTAATTTGTACTGGGTTGTACTTCTCCACACACTCAAGAACTTCTTTCCTTCTTACCTCATTAACTGGACCTAAAACCAACTCATGACACATAAAGCAATTCAATTTGTTTAGCCACTCGTCTTCGCCCGGTGCTATTTTAACACAGCCGTGCGAAATTATCGTCGTTACATTTCGTAAAAAGTCCTGTCCTAATATAACACTATATGGCATACTGCCTTTAGGTATAACATAAAACAACGCGTCGTAGTCGTGTCCGTCAATTGATACCGTCGTATATAACTTTCCACTCGCGGTTACTTTACTACATCCAAGTCCTGAGAACACCGATAACGATTGTTCACAATCCGGCGCACCAATCAATTCGTAAGTTTCGTTCGATAACAGGTTCACTTCGCTTCCCGAATCAATCAAAGCCGTTATTTGTAAGCTTTTCAACGTAATAGTCTTCTCTGTCAGTTTGCTTCGTTTTCGATCGCAACTAATAACGTCATTCGGCGCCATCTTGCTGTCACAGCTGTCAAAATCTGTCATCTTAAGTCTGTTTGACGTGAAGTTAGTGTAGAACGTTCCGTTTCCACCTGCTTCGGCGGTACTTCGTGTCGATCTTGATTCACCAACTCGGCGACTATCTCTTGGAATGTTATTCTTCATGCACTTCGACCCAATATGGCCAAATTCATTGCACCTGAAGCACTTGAGTCCTTTCTCTTTACTTGGGCAATCCGATGAAATATGAGTCTTGTCTCCGCAGTTGTAGCAGCGTTTGAAATTCATGTTTTGATTACCTTTTCTAGCTTCGTTTTGAGTCGTTCTCCGTTGACTTTTATTCATGTTAGCTTTCATTATCTCATAGATTTTAAGCTTTTCTTTTAACTCAGGATAAGTTGAGACACCGTACAGCATCACTTTGTTCACTGGTTCATCTTCTACTCCATCAATGATGTATTTGATAGCAACATAATCAGGAATTTTACCACGTTTTCCTAACTCCTTCATCACCAGCACATAATCCAAGCAACTTTCATTCTTGTTCTTTTTTCTTGCTGACATGAGCTCGTGGATAGTCTTGCTGTCGATCGTGTCTGGAAATTCCTTGATGATACTCGCCTTTAGTTCTTCCCAACTTTTGAAAGGGCGCTCAGACCTGAGCCACAGGGCTGCCGTACCCTTCAATGCCCGTCGTGCAATAATGAGCGTTTGAAGCGGCGTCCATTGAAATATTTCAGCATTATCGTCGACGTCTTGGGTCCATCGGGACACCGTGTAAGCCTTATCTTGCGCGTTAAATGTAGGCACTACGTCTTCCATGATAGATAAACTCGATGTAATTTCTTTTTGCGAGGCTTGCTCCAGCGCATCGTCGTAGTCGGACTGACGACTGTGTCGTCGATCCTTGCTGTTTCCACCCATTTTTCGTCTTGAAACTTGTAACCGTCGTGGGGTAGATCAGCTGCACTCGATCTCGTCGTATGCCGCGCGTCGTCGTACGTAAATCTTGAGACACAAACCGCAACTTCAATGGCGTCGTAGCGTCGTTTTTTGTACCACTCACCAAACCACAAATCCCGTGAAAAATCTTGATTTTCTCCAAGATCTTTGTTATCCCGGACGAGCCCCCAAAAATGTGGGTTGGGGATGGTATTCGTTGGTGAATTAAACGGATGATTAACCAGTTTTTTATTTATTTATTTCTTCTTCTTAAAGTACACGTCTTCTCTCTTATTTCTTATGGCGTTGTGTGTCTACCTCTCTTTCCTTCCTCTCGCTCTCCCTTTCATTCTTAACGTTCCGATCTTCAGCTTAAACTACGTTCCATTCCTCCACTCATACTAAGTCACATTTTAAGCATCCTACATTAATACTGTACGTAGCAACACTTTATTGTACAGTCAATATCTGTGTCAAATTTCTAACCCTTTGTCGGCGGTCTGTGGGCGTGTATTCGACTCCACCTCAATTTATCGCGAATAGATCGAGATATAATGGCCCTTAGCCGCCCGCCACTGAACGTGTTTGATCACTTGGACACTACATCAAAGTGATTGCTAAAAAATTAGGAAGGAAGATCCCTTTTTCCTGTAAGCACGTATTTCCTCTATGTACATTTCTTTTGGCACATACAAGAAGTTCCGCACTGAAATTAATGTTAAACCAATATTTTTTTACATAAAGGGTAAAGGAAGTGGTGTTTCTATTCGTGGAATGCGTATTCGGTAAGGCCTGTTACAAGCATGAAACAAGCGGTAGGGATTACGCACATCACATTAGCATATAATGGTGTTATTTGCATTCGACCGGTTGAGCCTTATTTCACGCCCGTTTATTTTTCAGAAATCCAACCCTTTCACTGCAGCGTCTGTAATTTATGCAAAATACCGCACATGATTGGACGGCGGCCTCTTACGGCCTTGTTTTATATAGTTTACCGAAAGTATTACAGCATTTTTGCTAATTTTACAGCGGGTGAAAAATTGCTTTAAAATGTTTTTAAAATACAAGATAAATGGCCTAAACTGTGAATGTGCAGTAATGCAATGCATTAAAGGTAGTTGATATTCAAATATTGATTAAAGCTAAATCTTGAGGAGTTCGACATTGCTGCGAATTTTAGCGTCAACCCGGTGCCATCTTGAATATCGTGGATGCTTCTGTCCGCGCTCTAGACGCGGCCCCGGCAAAGAATTTCAATAAGTTGTTTTCATTTGCAAATTGCGCGCTGACACCTAATGGAATAGAAATCTAGAGTGCTGCATGCCTGATGCCACACCACCGCCAATTCTACATTTCCATCCTACTTCCTCTACTCATTCGAATAAGTATTAAATACTTAAATACTGTCGAGTCCTCCAACCTCACAATGAAGCAACAATACTCAACCATATGAGTGAATACGTCAAATGAACAAAAACACAATAACAATGGTTTAAACGTGGTACACATCACTCAACAACAATTACGTTCAGTCACTGAAGAAGGATACTTGTCAGGTGGTAGGTTGGTGAAAAATGCGAGAGTCGCATTATTACCATCTCGAGGACAAATTGGTATGCCGCAAGCACTTTCCGTTCGACCGCTATTATTCATTTATTCATGGGGCTCTTGTACTAAGGACCGACGGGTATTTGCTATTATACTATGCTATATGATAAATAAGGGAGAGCTAGCACAAAACCCATTAAGAAAACAACGGGAGGTAGTTCAACGTTCTCGGAAATAAGGTTGTATCATGTACACAACAGGTTAACGATGACCATCAACTGTGTGAAACGTTTCCTATAAATCTTACAGAATGTAAACGTCGCGCCCGAGAAAAACAACGCGTTTGCGTGGCATACGAGTGTTTGTTACAATCCTTATTTATGTTCTTTTCCAAATACCCAATCATCTCAGTTCTTGCAAGCATTTAACACCCACTTTTACCTTATTTAACCTCAAATTACATGAACCATATTTTAATGTAAGATAGCAAATCAAATGTTGTAAAATGGCAATTAAATTCCACCTGATTTATCGAGTCGAGTGTGTAGGCCGTGAGTGGAAAGAGGAGCAAATTCAAGTTAAACAAGGCGTTCATGTAAATAGGAGTCAGATGCCATCTAACGCCCACGCAGTTTATTACCAAGCCGAAAATAATGATGATCCTCGGAGGCATAGGCACATTTTGTCGAGCATTATGCAAATGCGTAACGGTATGCCTCGCGCCAAGGAACGCGGAAGCGCGGTTTCCAATAAAGCGAGCAATAAACACGCTCGTGACCACATATTGACGCCACTCTACATTCTTACTGCTAATTGAAAGCACTTACATATGTGAGAAAAAACCATTAAACAACCCTCTGATAAAATATCCCCGTACATATTGTACGACACCCTCGGAAAGCGTCGTTTAACATGTATTTTTCATAATAAAAATCGTCGGTATCAAGGGGATGCTCGTAAACATGTCGTCAATAAAGTCTCGGAGTGACCTGGTGCCGCCCCGGGCATGACATTGTTCCCAGTTTATAAAATTACATTGCAAAGAAGCGAGCTCCTCAAAGGGAACGAATACACATGCACAATGCTTGTTGCTACGTCTATTATATCCCCTATCTGTGTAACAAAATATCATAAGAGGAAATATGTCCGGTTCATAGACTGTACAGTATACTCCGTATACTCTATGCGTATACAACACACTTATTTGTAATTCGCAAACGTACAATGAAAACCCGTTTCGCGTTACCATTTTCGTTTCAAATAGAATGCTTATTTTTGTGTTAATTGTTAAGTAAAATAAACAATGGAAGTCAGTATTATATTTGGTAAGTTATTAATATATATTCATGTTATTTATAACGGTCGTGTGTATCGAATATTATAAAGGACTTTAAATGGTTATTGTACGCTACATACATCTTCAAACAATGTTGGCTCCTTTAACCTCAAGGGAAATTCTAACGTTTGATGTTTGAAATGAATTCTCAAGATAATTATTGCAAGAGCTAATTGAATGTTGAACTTTAAATCCGTTGTAAAATGTTAAATATTTCAGATAGTTATTGTTGTTGTTGAAAGCAAACTTAGCGAAGTCACAACCTGCTCCTTATGTGTCTGTGAAGTTTGAAGTAATTTGGTACAAGTGAGGTACTGGTGTATGTGGCACTGGCATTGTGCATTCACCGAAGGCAACATTAAAACAAATTATAACAAAACGTGATTTGTTAGTTTATTCAATAGAATAATTCAAGATATCCTGTGCGTCAATGTTACAATGCTATCACAATAGATCACGTTGTGTGTTCCGTATTGTGGCAATTTTATCATTTCCCTTGAAACCGTCGTACGACTCGCATTTAACGAGACTAAATTATGTGTGAAGGCTTTTATATGCACCGTTTTATGTGTGTATTGAGAACCGATGTAACCGATAAGTATTCGATATACGATTCAACATAAATTAAATCAACAGGTGCGCTTCTCACTGAAATCAACAATAAAAACAGATCCAGCCGGTAATGAAACTCGTTCAAGTATGTTTTCATGTTTGTCTTTTAGCTTAAATCACCGCTCGTTATTTATGTGCCTCCCAACGTTATGGCTCAGTTAAATGGCGGCCAGACCTGACCTGCGTCTAACGTTACTGTACTTTTATCATCTTACTACATAATAACTCAACTATAAAATAAGTACGTTATAACTTTAAATAATATTATTACCGTGGCTGTGTCTTTAAATTGTGTAGGTTAATATTGATGTTTCGTAGAATTAATCCGCTGTTTGTTTATTCACTTGGAGCTAATTAGTATTGGATATATCTTGTGCGAGTGTTACTCGCATAAAAACTTGTTCGCGTACGAATTTATCGATACCCGTAACTTGCATAGCCATATACTTTGCGTTTATAAATATTCAACGATTTCTTGCATCGAACATTTATTGTTATTAAGATGCCTTTAAACTTCATTTTTGTCCATAATTTTGTTCAAATTACTCGTGTCTTCTTCATCTTTTATTTGGTCAAAGCATGCAATATAGCTGAAAGTATTAATATACTAGAGTGATCGTGTTAACAGAATTTACCTCTCTCTACACGAGTGTGGTGGAATTATTCGCGTGTGACATTAGTCACTGGTCGGTATATTTGAGACTGTTTCATCGTTAATTATGTGGCATATCAGCATGCATTTACTGCAATGATTGCGCTTAATTTGGATATTCACTTCAATTTCAGCCTACAGTCGGCGCAAAGCTTCTGTAAAAAGTATTCGTTAATCGATGTTTAAAATAACATTGTTATGTCCGTGTTTGTCTGTTTGCAATTGTATTCGTTGATTGGTTTATGTGCGAAGAACATTATGTTTAAAATGTTTACTTTATATCAGTTGCACATTTTGCTTTTTTACATGTACAAACAAAAGGAGTTCGTTCATCTCTTATAGACTGGACCTATAAATATTATTTCTCAAAACCAATCAGACGCGAAGTCTACAAATATTTATAAACGGAAAGTTCGCCGTAAAAACGGAACTTCTTTAGAGACGAACAAGTAAAGCACCTGAAATGCCGAAGTGTAACAAAGGTATTAAACAATATTATTTCACGGGAAGGCTTGAGCGGAAGACATTTGAACACCGAGTTGGTTGCGTGACATTTTCATCTTGTGCTAATTGTCGCGGTTGTTACGGGAACCGTTTGTACTGTACCTACAGTGCCCGAGTGTACGTTTGCTACGGATTTCTCTTGTCTGCATCTGATTTGAAGTTGTGCAACTTTCCCTCAGGCACGATCTGGTTCTAACGACCCGTTGTTCACTCTTATACTCTTTGATTTTGGTTCTTGGTCTCTGTATTCTGTTGTTTTATCGTCATTAATACTTGAACAGATGTTGGTCATTTCTGTCCTTTAAAAAATACCCCTTCATATAAATAAGAGTTTGACTAGAGACTTATTGTCTTTGCACAGAATTCATTGCCTCACGCAGTGTTATGCAAAATAATCTATTAATACGTTATTAGATTGATTAAGAGTATAGTTGGATCGTCCACGTTGTCTCTGTGTTTTGCCAGCGGTTACCCAATCGGCACAGAATGCAACGGTGTCGTCTGTCCGTGCTTCTATTGCTGCGTGGGCCGACAAGTGCCAATAATAAACTAGCTCGCAATACCAATATCTATTAACTGTGAGGACTGGCCGCTCGTTAAATGTTCCCTGCCAATCTACAAACTGAAGAAACACCGTAACAACTCTTGTTACACGAAGCCACGACATATTCCCCATCTAGATACTCCTTTGTGTTTTTCATATAATTTATTCAACTAAGATTAAAAATATTACATGTACCAATTTGAATGTTAAATACAGCAATATTAGAATGGTATTTTAATTATTTATAAGTTCCTTGTTCTATTGAAATATCGTCTGCGTTAGATTATCGTCACGGCTCATAAGCGTCACGCTAATCTTTGTAAATAAGCAATTATTTATAATACATAGTTATATGCTTATTTACCCGTTAACTGTATATCGGTACAAACTTCAACAAACTCTAAAGGACAAAAGCATTAAAATTGCAAGATTAACAAAATATAATACAGTTTCAATGGTGGGTTCCGTCGCGCTGCCTTCGGGCTTTTTGTAGTTACCATAAAATGTGGATATTTAGTAGTTTCTACCAAGTTTTCCCAGTTAGCGATCATATTGTATCCGACGCCGGTCGAACTTGGATAGCTCCCGGCCACTCGCTTCCAATAACATTTTCTTTCGCGCAATCTTTGCTTGGGATAGTTTTAAAAGCATGTTTGCCCTTGCACGGAACATTAAAGAGCATGTTAATAGGAAAATTATGTGTTTACGTTAGACTTTATACTAATGGCTGTATTATATGGGCATTGACCCTTTAAGTATAGAAATTAGCAATAAATAATTATAATCAAATCGTTAGACTTTAATATATTCACTCATCATGTAACAGTAGGCCTGATTATTCGATCCACAACGAGAACTTAACGGAAGACAAGTGTTGAGGAACGTGGACGGGTGAAGAGAAGAAATGAGGTCTCGCTTTGTCAGGATTCATTGTGAATTATCTCATATCATAACTGTTCCACCTGCGTTTCAACTGTTCCTCTGATACATAGCGCTAGTGTGAAAATTTTGTAGATGGAGTTGACATTATGTTCCCGGATTTAGGGGGCCGTGTCCATACATTTTGCTAAGCAGATTCTAAATGTTACTTTAAATAAAATTTGTTACAAGATCATGAAACCATTACAAGATCATCATTCCACGCGCTGTGGCGATCGGTTATTAATTATGACCGTTGCCTTATCATACTTACTTATCATAGTTGCCATGGCGTGTGTTGACAGTCTAGTCTAGATAGTTACCACACGAACTAAGTACAACTACTCATTTATATCGATCTACGAGCCCAACCTTTGTGTTAATAGCTTTAGTAGTCATACGATTAAGAACAAAGATTATGTAATTGTCATAATTAAATAGATTTAAAATAATTTTCAGGAAAAAAGATTGTTCCACACTTCCTATGAAAGGACCTTTCAAACTATTAGGACTAAGCTCCATTAGTTTAAGCCTACAATGAGACAGACACAAATATATTCCATATAAAACCAGCTTTATGTTCTTAGCTTACACACGTGTAGGAACTTAACATCTTCATCAATAAGTACAATTAATCAATGACAGTAATTATGTTGTATCTATTAAAGGTGTTGTTATATCGATGAAGCAATCACGGCATGGTCACAATCTTAATTACAATTATGTAAATAAACTTATAACGTGTATCCATTGATCCGTAAATGAGAAAGAAACACGTATTCCACTATCTGACCTTTGACAAGATTAATAAGGAAGGTGGAAGTAAAAACAATGCAACTAAGGCTTATCGCGCTTCTATAAATACATTAGCATAATTAACTGGCTGTATAGTGAGAGACCAACAAAGCATGTCGACGATACTACACGACAATTCTAATAATAACTTTCTCATTGTCATACTGTGTTGCATATCCCTTCAATAATAAGGTTTACAATTCACCGTCGTAGTACATTTAATACTTATTTTACGTTCTCCATTTGAATGCGACGAGAGTTTACCTTGCCTAGCGCCGCGTGTTTTACCCCGTCTAGCTCGAGCCCCATTGTTTATACATTTATTAATGTAAATTTTAATCCAATCACAAGTTTTAATTAACGTGTAACACAAGCATTGTTTTGTTTTATATTAGAGTTATTGGTAACAGAACTACACGCCCCTGTTGGGTCGTCCTCTTAATTGTATTTATGGTTGGTTACTGTATGCGGGTGCATCATTGCTCACATTAATCTGTGCGGTTGACTTCAATATCTGACAGGCTCAATTAAGGGAGATGGTTTAGTTGTTAGACAAAGTTAATGGAATTACTTGATTTCTTGTTCAGTTATTGATGTGAAATGATTTTCTTTGTTGACTCAAAATGATGATAGATTTACTTTTGTGTTTATAATATAAAGTAAAGATAGGAAAGGGTCAAATATTGTAAATATAAGCTAAATTTCATTAATAGTCACACTCTCATGAAGAACGTAAATAATACCAACTTTCAGTGTCATGTGTTCATATTTCGTGGTATTTTAATTAAAAGACTTGAGCTAAAAATGCGTAACGGAAGTGAATCCGCCATTGTTGTGATTGGCAAAGAACGCAACACGTCTTAACGCTTATCCGCATACCGAACGTTATGTAACGCTGTGTTCAATTTAATGAACAGCTGTTGGATATCTCCAAGCGGATGCGTTAATTTCCACGAAAATACATAAAAAATTATCATCTAGTTTGCAAACGTCAATTGTAATGACGAGTCATAAAGACATTGTCCGTGTGCTAAGTAATATCCTAAACATAATGTGGTCATGACGTATTTCCCGCCTCGAAGCCGTCAAAACACCGGAGTTGATGACCCGAATGACTTGCAACATTGATTCAGTTCAATATCTATTGATTCCGCCCGATATGGGCCTCATAGTTCTAACGCCGACTAAATTGAGGAAAAATACCAAGTAAATTAACCTATATCTATGTTATTTTTTCGCGGTATTAAATCTTGTTCATTATTTGTTACAGGTAAGATCCAGTGAAAGACGATATCAATCAAAACGAGGTGGTTATAAGTAAGCTTAAATGTTGGCCTCGTTTCCAATTTTAATAGTACTACTTAAGGATAATATATAATTTATAGCCGTCTGGCCTGCGTGTAGTGTCTAACAATAAAAACAGAAACGCAAAGAATTTCCGGAGCAACATTTCGGAATTTCGGGCTCCAAACTCTTGAGGCACTCGATTTTATTATAGACAATTATCATAAATCAGTAATCAAGTTGACGAGTACGTCATGGGGCCTTGTTTGTTATCGATTGTTCGGTTATGAGACGATCATTGAGTCGACGAAGACGAATTACTTTCTATCCATAGGAAGGCGGATTTTGCTTAAATGTTTACCTGTGTATGGTAGCTTTCTTGCGAGTGAGAGCTAAGCTATGGCAACTCGTTGGGAACGTTAACTTTCAAATTCAGCAAGCGTGGGCCTCAACTCCTGACGTGCACCATTAAATTGTGCACACTGTAATTAAACCGTTTGTTTTACAGTTATACCTATACATTACTGGCGTTATATTTTACTAGAACTTTGGTTAATGCGCGGCTATCTATTGGTCTGACTCGGTTGTTTTAATCGTAAGGAAAAAGGCTTCAGACCTTTGAGGTTTCACACCGCCCGAAAGGCCAGACATTAAACTACTCGAGGGTTTGATGATGATGGTTCTTCATGATGTAAGCCAATAAATATATTCGAACATACATAATTCATTGTTGGTCTGAACCTGTTGTATTATATAGAAATAATGACGTGATCTAAAATAGTTGTAGAATAATCTGGTACCCGTTGCCTCTTGAAAGTTTTGATTAAAATGTAATTGTTTTGCTTCTATGAATTAAATTATTCTTTATGATTTATTGCGCGCAAAAGATTCTTCCGGTGCTTAAATATTTTTAACAGACTTGTAAAACAGAAAAGGGACGTCATTTACTCGACGCGTATGTTTGTGACCATCATTTTTATGTCCTAACTTCTTTCTCATAAAAAAAAATCTTAAAGAAAAAACATTATCTTGTAATGAGTAGAGTACCAAGTACCTAATAAATTCTGATATTTCTACAATATTATTAGTAATGTATTCTAAGAAATAGTTATTCCAGATTATCAGAATGTTAACGCCCGGTAGTGAATAATAGATGATTCATATTTTCCACGTATAATATTTTCGACAGAATTTCTAAAGAACTTTCTGGGTGCTACCATGGGAAATAAAATGGTAGTGACTTGCAAGAAAATAATGGCAATTAGAAGACTAAAATATTATACTTACGAAAAAATTTACCAAATAAAAAAATCGGTCCATAGAACTAATTTACACACATACATCCGGGTGAGTGAAAAAAACATCTTTTTTAAAAGCTCTTATGATTAAAATGCTTAAATAATGTTTGTCCAATTAATCCAGCTTGGCCCTTCGTTTCTCATATGAATACATAGTTGATCAGTATTGATAGATTCCTTTACTATTTACATCGAAACCAGAATGGGGGTAATGATTTGTGTGTCTGTCATGTTCCAACCGTTGAAGATATTTCAATCAGTCGGTCAAGGAACTTTTACATTGACGTAGCGCCACCATTATCTTGGCTCCGAGATTGATGTCCTAATACTGGGATGGGTTTGCCCTACATGCTTACAGTATACCCCTATGTATACGAGCTTTTGTATAGTGAAACTTATAGCTATTATGTTTACGTTTGATATACATTAATCAAGTGATGATAAAATAATCTAAAAGTTAGTTATTTTAATACTTAAAAGAATAAAGGAATGATACGATCTTAATACACTTAAAGAAATGTGATTAAAATGGTATTGCATTCACACACACAGCAACAAAACAAAAATATATTTTTCGAATGAAATTGATAGGTGGGCCAATATCGTAATGTAAAGTGCGGGCCGCGACCGAGGCAGGGCATACGACTGTTTTGATATGCTATCGTCGCCAGCGATCTATTTGATGGAGTCCACACGGACCAGACCCCCACTTAACACGACACACACTAATCATGTTTGTACCCAACCACGTATTTTAGCGTTTCCAATATAATTTGGAAATACCCAATTTTTTTTATTGCACTTATAGCCTTTCAAACGTGATATCATCGCCTGTGACAGTACTCGTAGTTTTCAGAATCGGTATTATCAATTTTATCTGCTGTGTGGGTGAATCACTTGCAAAGGTCACTTATTAATGAATCGAAATATTTGTGGAACAAGTGTAGTCATTCAACAACAAATGTAGGTATATCTCATAAACGTGTAGTCTTCGAATTAACCTAGTTGAGCTATTTGCGATATTATCCTAATAATAGAGACACAATAGCAGTTTGCATGTTTAGTGTAACGAGATAAAGTAGGAAGTTATATCAAACATGTAATTTATCAATCGGTAAACAAGAAACAATGTAAGGGGCCTGCTCAGACTGCATTATAATGTTTTATTTGCAATTATATTAGCTGTTTGAATTTCAAAGTAGACGGTCGTCGTAGCGGTAAAGAACGGGGTTGAGACAATAAAACTGCGCATACGTCGCCCGCGGTGCACCGCGCCGGCGCCGAGACGCTCCAGTTGCCGCACTCTCATACACACACTGTCTGCACTACATCGACCGTTCTCCAACGAAAACCTTATATTCGTCACAACAATCCATACATAAAAAACGAGCGATCAAACATATTGTAGCCATTGACCGTAATGTGTACGTTGCACCCGAATATCAGAAATCAAATGAACTGATTCAATTGATTGGTTGAAGGTTATACATAAATTAATGTCCGTCCGTATTCGCACGTCATTTGATAAGATAATCTATTTCAATCCAAAATAAAAACAATATAATGAGTCAATACACTAAAAATGTAAACAGTAAAAGTAATTAGTTTTAAAATAGCCGGAGTGGCTCACGTCTACACCATTTGCAAATCTAAATAAAGAATCAGTTTTAGTCTCCGATACTCAACTCCACTCGTGCCCCAAATTATGATGGAGATTTTTTAACATTTCAACCAGCAATTTTAACGGTGAATCAAAATGCTGACCTACCTGAGAAATGTAAGGTATTACACTTAAAATTCTTATGTGCATGCTATGTTAATTAACTACATGTTTAATTATTATTATAAAAATAGTTTATTTTTAACTTCATTGAAATTTATGCACATATTTATTACCAAACGTTTCGTTAACTACGCTTAAAGTATCTCCTAAGATAAGTTAAGAAAAAACTATAAACAAAAAGTTCTGTAAAATAATATCTCACTGCCTACAATATATTTTTGTTACTCTCTGACCGCATTACCGTTGAAATGAGGTCTGGAAAAATACTAGAACTGTTACATCTGGAGCGTGTATAAGAAAATGTTCAATGATTTATAGTCGGACGGACTTGCCGTTTTCGAACTTTGGGGGAGGAAGACATCCCTCAATTAAATGAACGCTTAACGCGCGAGTTTAACAATCTGCCAAGTTGCTTCTTGTTAGTGGAGTTCGCAAACAGTTGACATTATTCGCAGCCAAGTTTTGAACCATCCAAAGACCGCCATTTCACTATTATTTTATTGCAAGTTACTTGTAAATGCAGTGCCGGTTCCTAATTGAAATCACAGATATAGCCTACCTTCGACTACAGGCGTACCATTACGTACCTATCTGTAGATAAGGCGGTTCTTTCAACTGAGGCTCGCAAAGATTTCACTTAATTCATTCATTGTAGTTGTCTTGGATAAATTGCACAAAGGCTGGGATCGGTTTCGAAGTCATTGTGTTCCACCGTGACGACTGCGGGTCACAAAAAAGGGCGCAGGTCGTCTACCGACCTTGTAGGGGTGTATTCGGAGCGGGCGCGGGATCTATTTCGGCGATGCGACATCGATCCAAATGCGAGAAAATGGAGCAACCTCATTGGCACCTGTTATGCATCTGACGATACGGCCAATGATTGCAAGATTGATGTAACGCTGCCACATAAACTGCACACCCGAAACGACACCCAGATATTTACGACACGCGCCCGATTTGACACATTAATAAATCTTACTCAATATTTACTTCTCGATTGTATTATAGAAAAATATTTTCCCACCCAGCAACAAAAATACAGACGCATAGTAACTCAACTACGTAAGACAGATCTAATGGTAATGCGAGAGACGTAAATCTCTGCGATGTGACGTAGCCTATCTCGTGTTATTTTTAGCATTTCGTCACAGACGGCCCCTATGAATAAGCACATAACAACAATACGTACTTGTATTATACAATATCTGGTTGCCAAGCGAATGCCATTATTGCCATTTTAAAACGTAATCAATTAAATTAATTGATATATTTTACAAAACGTTAAAACGAACTTATTAATTACGTTAATTTTGTGTGCCTTTGTTATTTTTATGCCATCTCGCGTTCACGACAGACTAATTATAATATTCATTTAAATGAGTACTTTTGTCGTCGACGACAACCCTAGCATATGTTTAGTTGATTAACCTTAAAAATAAGGTAATTTCTATGTGTAAGCGTGGTTGTGAGGTGAGTGTTGGGCACGTTTTGTGTCGTCGCGCGCCGTGTCGTCCCCGGCTCGTTTTCTATTTGCCAACAAATGTGTTCCATCGGTGATCGCACCGGCCTCCGGCGTATTCGCCGATTGACCTCGTCACGGCTAAATTATGTGTACGATAAGATAGCATGACATTGGCCAAAATTCTCTAGCAACACAGTTGAGTGGCTCGCCGGCTCAAGGTGACCGGCCGGGTGCGTTGACATTCAGACGCCTTTATCAGAGCTCAGCTCGGGTTCACCACGTCACAGCCTATTTAATAAAACACCTAACTCAATCCACATCGAACGTTACCATGTTATTCATTTGTAATTGAAATAAAACAATTCATATACCATTTCGATACGGTTTGTCGTTAATCCACATAATTATCTATACTTCTATACTTCTATACTATACTAATATTATAAAGAGGAAAGGTTTGATTTTTTGTTTGTTTGTTTGTTTCGAATAGGCTCTGAAACTACTGCACCGAATTAAAAAATTCTTTCACCATTCGAAAGCTACACTATCCCTGAGTGACATAGGCTATATTTATTCCCGAAATTCCCACGGGAACGGGCACAACGTGGGTATATGTAACCCAAGGTATGAAAAACATGCCTAAAAAAATTGGTTATTGGCGTGCGCTACTAAATCTATTGATGATACACAAAAACAATGTTCTACACAATCAAAGTACATATCATTGCGAACAAATAAGTTCGCGAGGGCATATGTCTAACTATTATAGTTAAGACACAATAACCGTTTTAAGTTAAAATTAATTAGTTAAAAAAGGAGTGTAATTTTAAGTTGATGATATTCATATGATGATATGAATCTACATCAAAATAAATGGCTCTACAATCAAGGTTAATTATGTTTCTTTGTGTACCTCTTTAAATTATTAAAATCGGACAGTTAGTTTCAGAGTTATGATGAGAAATATCACTACATAGTATAAAATAAAGTCGTCTCTGTTTCGTGTCTTTGTCTGTTTGTCTGTATGCTTAAATCTTTAAAATTACGCAACGGATTTTGATGCGGTTTTTTTGTAATAGGTAGAGTGATTCAAGAGGAAGGTTTTTATGTAAAAAAAATGCCGAAATTCCCACGGGAACGGCCACAACGCGGGTAAAACCGCGGGGCGCTGCTTACAAAATAGTAATGCTCGATGGCGGGTCTCTTATGGCTATGCGATGCCCGCCGCGTGCTTCGCTACACGCTTGAGAATACGACGCGGGCGCAGCGGCGGGCCGCGCCACTCTTCCCGCCTCGCGTCTCTATAAACAACATCGTATATTGCTATAAGTTTGTGTTTACGCGTGCGATGATACGTGCCGCTTCACGCGCCGCCGCTACGTAAACAATAAAAACGTCCGACGCGCCGCGAGACGCCACGCCACACGCGACGCGCGACGCCCCGTGTCTCCGTAAATGAGGCCTTACTGTTTCGTGCGGTCAAAGCGCGCGGGGATATACCCACCTACGAACTACGAACGACGAAGACGTGCTATGTAGGTATTATCCCGAATTCTTCCTCACATGAAATCTTGATTGTGTATACATATATATACTCGCGCGAGACATGTAATATTTTATCCCCAATTTTCCACTTGAAATTTTGATTGTGTATATTCCTGCGGGAGACACGCAATGTTTTATCCCGATTTTCCTACATGAAATCTTGATTACCCGAAGCGAAGCGAGGGCGGGTCGCTAGTTATATATATATATATATATAGATTTAGATACCTACCTAATATTGACTAAAGTAAAAGTGAGTTAATGAATGAAATATTTACAAACACGTTTTATTTAATGTAAACCCAAATGTATTTTATTGGTCACTTCATTATTTTCATCCGCTCAGTAACCGTTTTACATAAAAATATACTGGCAGTCTTATCTATTGTTATGATGTAATTGCCACTTGTTCGCTATTTTGGGATTTATTTTTATAATCATGATAACTTAATAAGCAATAATGTGTTTATTGGGATCCTTACCATATTATAATTAAAATTCCATTGCATCTGTATAACAGCAATTAATTAAAACTTCTTGTCAAATTCTTAGTTTCAAAGGCCTCAAAAGAATACTTTTTATCCAAAAAATCTAACGGTTATAGTTAAATATAAAATGCTTTATTTATACATATCCATACTTTGTATAGTGTTTATTTCTGAATAGTGCATGAAATGAATGTTCTCCCCTGATGTTACATTCCGATGGCACCATGACAATTTAATCTCTAGCGATTGGTTGCCGGTGCAGGACAATGGACGATTGCGATGGCATTCGTGGAGGAATTCGCAACTCCTTGTCCGCAGATTAACCTAGTCTATTTTAAAACCTTGATTGCACATCTCCAAATCAATTTATTGACCAGATTTCAGAACACCATTCATGCTGCCATTCATCTTACTATTGTTTCGGTTTCCTAAAGTTCATTAAAGTATATTAATTCCTTTTTATTCACCCCAAATAACCCCTAGAACCAACCGCTGTCGCCTAATAAAACAATTTACGATTTATTAACTTGACATTATTAATTCACGCAACTATTGAAATAATTCGATCAACATCGGACCCTAATCATTTTTCCAGACGTTTTGCGGCTTCAAATTGACTACGTTTAATTTGTATTCAGTTTCAGCTTTTAATTTATTTATTGTAAAATTGAAAATGGTTGTAGACGTGTCTGGGTATCGGTTTCGTCTAGGATCTCTATCGTCTGCACTCCCGATTGGAAACTAACAGGGGCAATGATTGGGTGCAACCAAGAACTCTATTAAATCCGAGATGGTATCACGGGCCTGTCACGTGATCTTATCGCCCGAGGCCTATACCAAACGCTACGCAATTTTGTGTTGTGATTGCATTCGATGTCTATTACTCTAGCTTATTGATATGTTTATGCTAATAATTTACTTTAATTTTAAGAATGATTATATTTTACGTGATAGACATAATGCTAATTAGATATATGTTAAGACGTAGTGATTGTTTCATTGATTTTTCCTACAAATCTACAACCTTCTTTAACAAGTCCATCATATTACGTGATAGTGAATATCTGCGGTTGTCTTCGTCAACGAGCCCCGGGGCCCCGTTTGGCGAAGCAAAGGGAATAATGGAAATTATTCGCAGGCAACTGCGCGATCCGCGAACGGTTATCGATGGAGGCAATTTGCCGAATAAATGACTCGGTAATGATTGGGAAGGCTTTAGCGGCTCCGGTAACCACTTGGAGTGTTTGTGCGGTCCCATTTCTTACGGTCTTTTCGATCTTGAGTGCAAGTGGATGCCATTTGCATCGTGTTTCTTTTGGATATTTTATTTTGTTTTTAGTAGCCTAAGGGAAAATCAGGGATGTGATTAGTTGGCTGTTTCGTAACTAATTCCAAAAAGATCAGAAAAGCTATATTTCGATTCAGTTTTTTGTGGTTCGCTTATGCTCAGAAATGATGGTCTTGTGATTCATCAGAAAATGTTGTCAGTTTCCCCGATATTCTACGAAAAGTCCCTGAAATATTTTCGATTTTGTAATATATACTAGCAGCGCCCCGCGGTGATAACCGTGTTGTACCCGTTCCTGCGGGAATTTCGGGATAAAATGTATCCCATGTGTTTATTCTGATTATAACCCATACTATTGTAAAGTTTCATCCAAATCCGTCCAGTAGTGTTTGCGTGAAAGTGTAACAAACATACATCCATCCTCACAAACGTTCGCATTTATAATATTCGGACTAAATATTTAATTTATAACTTCTTTCATTTACGAAGAATCTGTTAAAATATGTAGTAGGTTTGACTAACACTCCAAACCAATGAGAACACTCGGAACAGTGCTAATAATTATTTATTGAGTTTTTCTTGTCATTGAACGTTATGGGTTATTCCTATATTTAATGACCCATACAACGTTAATAATTTGGTAATTACCTAATTTATCTAAATAATAATATTTTTTATAAAATATATGATGATATATTTATTTATTTATTTATTTATTTATGAATTTCCTTAAAATATGATTATATAGGTACTTTATTGTTCATCTCAATGCAGAATCTAATTTTAATTCCATAAAAGGCTTGAGAATGCAATGTGCATTCCAATCCACAGGCAATCCAGAGGCAATATCTAGTTTTAATATTTAAGAAAATGGTTCTTAACTTCATATCACATTTCTATTTTAAAACTGACTCGAACAACTTTCGTAATTGGCTTATCAATTGGCGATCATTACAATGACATGATTCTCAAGTAATCACCTTTTTTGTATGTCTCAATACGTTATGCCTTATCATAAGTAGTCTTATCATCTTTATGTGAATATCTCATCTGTTATCAATAATTATATTATACATTGTAAGATAATTAAAGATAATGATAAAACAAAAGGGCCGGAATGCACGTCCGTGTAATCTAGTTGGTTCAGTTTGTCATTGTTTGACGTCAATACACTTAATTAATCTATTATTTTATCACGAAATACCTGAATGAAATTGGAGTGTCTTATGTTTGTTCTATTATCTGATTTGCGATTCACCTTATAATAATTGATATAAGTTTGAAATAGTTTTTTCCGTCAATTTACCTAAATTTACTGTCAGTCTGTCCGTTTGATATCGCTGGGCGGCCTTTGGGCCTCATTTAATCTGTGATACATCAGTAGAAATTTAATTGGAATTTGCGGAAACAGTTTGTACCAATTATGTCACCCAGTTCTTGTTCAAAGTGTGTTACTGAAATCACTATTTATTTACCCACTGTAGTTTGACATAAATAAATTGAAATATAGCGATGTCAACGACCTACCAGTTATGGCGGAATCTGTTATATTAGCCGAGTGATCGAGCTGGACTCCTGCCACGGTCCCGGCGCCCCGGTTAATTATAAACATTTGCGCGTCAACATGTACTTCCACGCTAATCACATCAACTGCCATCACTTTAACCACACACGATTGTACCCTCGTCTATTCAGTTGTCATCATTTGTCATCAAGCAGACATATTGGAAACGTTTCAGCATGATAGCTTTTAAGGCTCGTTGGGCTTCAAACGGTAGTGTCGTGCAAAATATCCTAAGGTTATACTTTGATTTTGTTAAGTATCGCCATTGCGTAGGACGTCCCCTGACATAGATAAAACGCTAACAAACACAAGACGCATCAAATCTGCTTTTTGTACTAATAAAACATGACGCGTGGAAGTGTGTTGGCGTAAACACTTGGTGTGTTCCCGGAGTGGCACAATCGGGACGCGCGTCAGCTGACCAAAACATCGAGGTCGGTCTCGATTCGCGGTATGCGGAATCACCTCCTTGAACTGGAGAATATCTAGGTATATTCGCGATAACGAGCCAGTCGTGTCCTCGCTGCCGATTATTGCGGTTGCTACGATATTAAGTATTTATTATTTGAAGTGTTCAGTGCAGTGGTATGTTGAGGTGTTTAGTAATGAGTTGTTGATCGTGTCCGGGGTTGAGCAAGTGAGCTGTGGCTGTGGTGCAGTGACCTACCAGCGGAGCGTGACGCCGGGCCGGGACGATGGTGCGCAGAAGGGACGGGTCCACTTATTCCCTCATCAGGACGCTGGCCGCCACGGTCCGCTGGCGGTGTCTGCGAGCCGCTGCCATGGTATACCCTTTACACGACGACGTGATATTAGGACGATCCGCTCCGACAAACATTCTTTACCATTTTATACTCGTTACTAACATCTCATTATTTAACATGATTAATAGTTCACTATTTCCTATACACTACACTTCATATCTATTGGAACAACCAATTGAAATTCCATTCTTTATTATTTTAATCATCCAAGTACGTACTAACAGAATCATTTATTTTTCATACGATATTAACGATATGGAAGTGCTTTACTGACATGTGCTTTTCATTTTAGAAATAAAATCAAATACCGACTTTATTATTCCTACTCAACATTACGTATTCAAGATAAGATACGGCTATTTCAATTATAATGATGTACTCCCAATGCATTTTGCGTATTGTTTCATAGTAATAAGATAAATTCACATATAGACGCAGCAGACACATAGAGACGCAGTAGCAGATTTGTGTGTACGAGTACGTGCGTAATGGATTGTTTTGACATGTGCTCACGGCGCGTTCGTGTGACCGTCCCGGGTCGCTCACGTGCCGTTATCGGAGCCCGGCTCGATCTCTGACCTCAAGGTTGGGAGATCACGTTTTACGGGAGCGACTAACTGATGGAAATTACACTTACACTATATTTCCTTGAAATAAAATAAATATTAACAGGATACATTCACACATTAGAACCAAACTGATATGACTGAAATTATGACCAATATTGTCGTTTTTTCCTAAATCGTTTAAATATTCTCTCTCTTTTCTTCCAAATCTTTTACTTTCTGCACGTAAGTAACTATAAGTGTTGAAGAGATTGTCACAATTATCGCATAGGTTTCTGGTTTCTGGTTTCTGGTAATAAGTATGGATTGTAGCATTTTAAATATTTTGACAGCTTTCAAAGAAATTTCAATAGCAATAAAAGAAACTAATTAACTCTCTGGTCAAGCCACACTCATGTAATTACTTTGTTTGGTATTTTCAGTAAACGAGAGGCCTTTGCTCGGACGCATCTTAGAGGTCATGTAACATCAAGTAACCTTTACAGTAAAAAAAATCCAATAGAATAGATAAAAAAGTATGTCTGTAGTGCCCCAATGCTGGGCAATGGCCTCTCATCTCACTGAAGATATCAGTACACTGAGAAGGATTAGGCGTAATCACCACACTTGCCTAATGCGGTTTGGTGATTTCAAACCAGAGCCATTCTAGAGCGAAGAGTAGGAAACATGTCGCTCGACATGGGATTTGAATCCAGACCTCAGTCTTGGCAGGCGTGTGCACATATCACTAGACCACCAAGGCGTTAAAGAGGTAAAGGTTAGATAAAAAGATCCAAATAATATTTTGAAATCGTCTCACATAACTAAGTCCGATGATTAATATATTTACATACCTTATTGTTCTAATACATATCAAATGCAATAACATGACGTGAACAGCCTGAAATGAGATCACTAAATTCATCTTTGTTTTCATAATTACATCAAAAGTTACGTACATTATACAATTCAACAACATACTATACATAATCTGTTAAATAAAATAGTTAGTGACATAATTTCTAACATTACGTAGGAGAATGCAAATTAAAATGAATTTATATTTTGTTTACGTTCGTAATAATATATTGTATATACATTGCTGTGTGTGTATGTGACATATTTTATGCAAGTACCTTCGTACAGGTGCTACTAGACATTTGGCCTAGGTCTTGCGATGACCTAGATACGCTAGAATGTTTGTGAACCTACTTGGAGTCTCTTATACTGTAGTTTATAATATTATATTTAATGTGTATTCATATCTATAATGTACCTTTTATCAGTTTTTTAAAATTTGATTTTACTGTTTTGGTAATTTCCTTAGTAGGTATCTGATTGTGGTCTTCTTCTTCTTCTTTCGAGTCAATGGCGCAAAATAAGTTATGATTGTGGTCAGTTATAATATATCAAGTATACCATACTTGTCTACTTTACATCAATAACTAATAAAGTCTGATTTTTCCGCTCACCTACTACTCAATTACTAAAAATGCCTAAAGTTTTTTGGTTAAAATCAATCTAATTTCTTCACAAAACTATTCAGTCAAGATTTAACAAGATTTAATCGATATCCGTTATTGGGGCCGGCCTTAAATATACTCACGTAGATTTGTGTGTGAGGCACTTAATAACGCACGTATAGGTAGGGAAGGTTGTTCCTTCAGTCAGTTAACTCCTTGGAATAATCGCTGAAACAAGTTGTGTTTCTCTTTCAGGAGTTTGCCAAGTTTGAGGGTACGTTGTTATTGTGATGCTCATATCAAGTAATAAGTTTCAAGTACTGTCCACTTTGGGCTCTTACCTTTGCTAATGTTTATGTTTACTTCATATGAGAAATGTTCGCTAATCTCTAGAATACTTAACTTTGTTCTCTCGATGACTTGACAAACTTAGTCGGCACGTCGCGTCGTATCGTAACGAACGATGTATTGGTATAAAAAGGTTATTATAAGTATGTTGGTTTTGTTTCCAAAAGCTAATTATAAAAAAGTATAATTAGTATACGATTTGATACGGCTACGCTTGATTTTATTAATAATGTCGTTATTTTTGTAATTAGATCGTGCTTTTATATAATGTTTGTGGGTTTTTGTTTTTACAATGAGTCGCATGATTATTGGCAGAGAAAACTATAAAATTCATCGTTATATTATTTATCCGCAGAATACTCTTTTGCAGGAAGTAGAGACATTTCTGTGAACAGCTCAATTATTACTATATATCTAAATTCCTCACAATCGTAGTTCCAAGAAAATGTAATATAAAAACCGTTCTAATATGCTAATATTGTAGTTAACTATGGCAAAGAAATCGTATTGCCTAAGTAGACGGTGAGTGGTATTAATGTTAATATATTTTTGCGTGGTATTGTGCTACTCCTACACCCCTCGCCGTGTAGGAGTGAAATGAAATATATCGAGAGTAGGTTGTTGTTTAGTTTGTTTTGGGAATCTCATTAATTATTTTGAAACAATAAACATTATGATCATAATCGCTAGTGCTTTACTAATCAAATCCGGCTTATTAATCTTAAACCTTCCAAGTATATGGGGCTAAGAAGGTAATACGGAAATGGGTTAATGAGAGAGATTATACGGGATGAATCTCGTGATGGTTATGGAGTAAATTGGTTGTGATGCAGACAGGTCGGTATTAGAGTGTAGTGCCGTGAGGAAGGCCGGGCACGGGGGCTGCGGATCGGCTCCGCAGAGATGAGTGTGCTCATGGCGGGTATGATCGGCAGTCGGCGGCTGTGGCTCATTCATTAGAGGGGCGCGGGCCGGAGTCGGGACGCGAGCGGCAAGACGTCGCGCGCCGCCCGACGATATCGATTTTGTCCCAGGCGCCCCCTCGCCCCCTCCCCCGCGCGCCACACCCACCCCCCGCACTCAGCATCCGACCTCGAGTGCTCTCCTCTCGCGCCGACACCGAACACCTCCGACACAAACTACGCCTTAACGACATGACGCCACAGCTCAAAATTCAAACTCACCGTACACCAGTGACGCGATCCTCGCGATCCCTAATACACCCTCCGACCGAAAGTCACTCGGTCGAGATTCCATCGGCACGATGCCCGCGAGAGACCGTGCACTGCAGAAAAAATAAGCTTTTTGTTACAATTAAAATGGTAAATCAAACCAATTTTAGTAATTGCGAGGTCAAACTTTGAAGTGGAGGCGCGCGACGAGGGCGGGTTTTTTAAACGTGTATGATTTTTAATGGGTGTTCACCTGTGCCCTCCGTGCGATATAAAGATCTGACGCACATAAAACACACAGACACACACATCAAAGGAACACTATGTAGATAGACGATAGTACTTCATACTGTATAAAAATAATAAATAATCAGTTATGAGTACTTGGCAGCGTAACCCAAAGCTAATAAATATCCACTTATTTGCTTTATTTTCCTGAATGTAGGAGTTATGTGTATGTAATTCATCTTTTTATCGACGCCCCATATAACAAACGATACTCGGCTCATCCAATCTCCATATGAATGCATATTCAAAGAGTTTGTTATTCTTTTAACTTGTTTGGTAAATTTACTTCAAACTTATTACATGCTGTTGTAATAAGGCTATTCAATATTAAATTACGAATAAATTATTAGATATTATTTATAAATTATTACGTTAAAAAATCTACTGTATAAGTAAATAATTTCATATTTAAATGTATTCCTATTGGTATACATTAATCAAAGTAGGGACAGTCGCGGTCATAATTTAAAACTAAACCAGTTAGTTTAGTTCACGTATCTAGACGTAACTAGATGTAGGATTGACTCAACCAACAATGACTATTATTTCGCTCATTGTGTTCTAATAGATACATCATTTTTCAACATCTCATCCACCCACACATATCAAAATAAAGTATTAACACATCCGAATATATCACGCTCGCTATTTATATTATTTCGCTATCATCAATCACTTTAGACTAGACTAGACGATAGTACTATGGAATTCCGATAGTCTGGAGTCACTGAACAACGGAACGTAGAAAAATGCATTCTATTCTTGAATTTTACTATTTGTGTTTGCAACCCCGATGGACGCCCACACTTGCAATATTGAACCCGTTGTATCGGTCTATTTATATCAACAGTTCTACTGTATTTACAAGGAAGACACAATATGAACTGACTCTGCCTCAAACAGAACTGCATACCTAAAGTATTTTGATGCCTGATTTTAAAATTAAACAATCGATGAATTTAACATGAGCGCTCACTTTAGTACGCATATCTCGTTCAAAATGGTTTTTAAAAAATAAGTAAGTTTGAGTAGGCTAGTGGCCAACCCTGATGTTGGAGTTTTAGACCGCCTATAGGCCTCCAACATGGTCTGACGATTGAAAAAACTGGGACTTAAAATTTCAATGGTATTGATCATATTAAATGGTAGTTTAATAAACGTATCAAGACATTTCAGGAGCGCTTGATGTAAAGTTTTGTTTGTTATATTCAAATGTGTGCACATATATATCGTATTGCATGCAGTTCATACATATATTTATAATGGTTCAACGATCTTCCTGACCCACGTGATAAGTGGTGCCGCGTTGTGGTAGGTCTCGGATTATGCATAGTTTTCATTGCTAATCGCCCGCTTGAATACTAACGTTCATATTAGCACTAACATAAACACTTGTAAACGATACTTAGGTTTTTAAAACAATCAGTTGGTACACGCATTGTTTAGTTCGCGAGGCTGACGACTGCTCGGCGAAAGAGTTGCGAGGAATCCGTCATTGGATTTGAAAATATATTACACTATTTATTTACTAAAATCATTAATTATTACAAGTTCCTATCACTGCAGTTATTCAATGCTCTGAGTTCAACGGCAATGATTTAACTTATATTTGTTATGAAATAAAACATATGGGTTAACATGGAGCGAATCATCTCCATTACATGTTATTCATTAATGAGTAGTAAGGTAGGTTCTCTAGGTATTATGGAAATGCCCCAACAAAAGCGTCTGTGGTGTGCGGACCTAGGCGAACGAGGGGAACGCTTGGGGTAGGTTATGGTATTGCATTCGACTATCCGCCAACTGCAAGGGTGGTTTGCATAAATATACCTCGCCTTATAGTTTACACCCCTGAAAGTGTCTGTCTAAGCGGTGGATTTATGAATGCAACGGTGTAATTATGACGTTTCATTTGCAAACTATGCCTTCCTAAATCACCGTGTGGGGTGGTACGTGCGGAAAATCAGAACCTCATATCTTGATGTTAGACCATTATTTTAAACTGTCTGTACGATTTTGTACTCGCCGTAATCGATCAGACGGCAATTTTAGCAAGTTATAAATGTTTAATCAATTATCTAGACCGGCACCGAGACCAAAATAAACACTAGATCGATGCAATTCGCCGAAACACATCGCCTGTTACTGACCTCTCTATCCGGGCTTGGATTACAGATATATTTGGGAATTACGCTCTTGGATAAAGTAATGAGATAGGTTTATTTTTGGCTTTTAAATGATAGTATATTATGAGGTACCTACACGCATGTACCCAAGTAACAGTGTTAGTATTTGGCGTGCAAAACATGGAGGTGTGTGCTGTGGCACTAATGAAACGTGGTGGTGTGTGGTGCGGTGTGTGCGTCGCGGCGGCCTACGTACGCAGGCCTTGCATTGGGTCGGGTCAGTGAACCCGCCCGCCCACTATCGGGGTAAATATGCCGAATGCACACAGATGCGCGCGCTGCGCCTCCACCGACCCCCAGCCCGCCCGACGTCGCCGCTGCACTCTGCACGCATACACCCCACACCAACCCCTCTTAAAACTCCTAATTGATTGCACAAATTTTCTCGCAATAACTGTCTTTTTATGGTGTTAATGATGTAAACTTGCGCAGTTCCGTCGCTTTAATTGATACTCGACGACTTGATAAGTTGTAAATCAGTGTCTAAAGCGCGACGAACTCTCATTTGCATATCACCGCGTTGTCGTCGCGTAGACTATGAAAAATTAATTAGCATTGGGCGAATTTAATTTCAGACACCCGCTTCACTGGTCTCCTTTGGTCTTGTTTGATTGTTATGAAAACTTCCATATCCATATAGAATAAGGTACAACCAAAAAAATAAAGGGCCAGATGTTGTTGTTACTTATTCTCAAACGGATGCATAAATTGATGATCAAATGATTGGCTGACATCATCTCGTGCATTTAGATGATATCACGAATTTCGATGACGTAACTGCGCATTGCGTATAAATAAAAAGTATAAGGCACCACTATCATGCCAACGCATTGCCATAAACACGATGGATTCGGGCAATAAAAATAGCAAAGAATCACCATACACATAAAGCCATAACCAAGTGCATTTTTGGCATGACTGCCTTGTCCAATTGTCGTCGAATTTTCAATTTTAAAGTCTCGATTCTACTGGGCGGTATTTAACTACAAGCACCCAACTCTCGTGGATATCCGAAGTTTTGTACACCTACGAGAATATAATTATGCTTCACATTGTTCTTTATTGTTGAATACATTTCCTGAAAACTTTTCAAGTAAGTAATTCCTTCTGAGAAATCTAATCGATATCTATGGAATCTTAACTAATAGGTACCTCTCCCTATAGTAAATATTATAATGATGTGTAATATCAACTTAACCTTAACTTCGACTACGTCATACAGACATAATTTCCAGGAAAGAGTGGGCTGAATAGACACCCACACACTTTGCCAATGTTGGATTTCATTTAAATAAGCTCATTTTATTCAAATCTAGAAGTCGTCAAATCGGTTTTCATGTAATTTTCCTATAATTTAAACGAATTATGGTACATACAAATTAAGAGTTAAAATTTTAATTAAGAAACAATAATAGCACCTTGTTCCAAACTAGTCAAGACTAACAGTTAAGTTTGTCGAGGCGGAAGGTGGGAACAAAAGCAGTATTGTTTTCAATAAATCCGCGGAGTGAAGTCTCCAAGCTTGAGGGTGAGCACATAAATGTTATTAGTTGATTTGAATGAAGAGGCACCGGCTCGGTGGTAAACTGTGAGGAAGTTGGTTGGCACCCCACAGGTTGTACAAGTTGAGCTGTGCTCTTCGCGTTTCCATCTCCGGTTTCATTAGATAGTTAACCGTCGACCGAACAGTAGATCACGTCTCGCTATCAGGTGCGCTGCAAACAAAACGCTGAATAGAGGCCGGGTTAAACATGCACGACGGGTGTACGGGTATAATTAAAGTTTAGGAGAGACTCACGTCGCCCGTTAACCTCGTTATCGGGCGCTGGAAGTGGGTGAGACGCGGTGGGGCGGGACTCAGCCTCGGGGTTGGGGGGAAACGGGGAAAATCAATGACAGCCGCCGCGCGCCGTCTCTCCCCTGCCCGACGCGCTCATCTCGCGACCACGTGCCGCGGTCACTGGCCTCGGCCTCACCACCACCACACACCAACACCAACACCAACCAACTATCACCTACCAACCCCACGCAAAGAATCCAATCAAGTGCCCAATTCAACAACATAATAAATATCAACAAACAAACAGTATTCGAATCAGATAGGTGGTCGACCGAAGCCTCGCCGGTAGCCGGGTGCGCATCCGTTTGCCCGTAAAACATACACACGGGGTAATATGTAGGTCGCTGTCAGAAATTTGGGTTATCGTTCGGTCGCGTCGATACACGACGCTTCCGCACACTCACTATGGGAATGGTATGCAGTCGCCAATATTATTGCTGTCATACCTCAGTTACGTAATTGTGGTTTCAGGATTCCCGACATTTGACATTTATAATGCGATATGTGCCATCGGAATACAACCAATCGATAGATATATTTACATTAAGTAAAACCATGAGAAGGAATTCCTAGAAATCTTCCAGGTCATTGACTATGGAATACAGGGAATATTCCTTCCACACCCACCATACACTATAAGGTAACAACAATGAGTCATACAAACAGTGAGCAAGGCGCGACTTGCAATAAAAAATGTCTAGGTGGCAATGAACTCTTTATAATTAAATCTGTGCGCTTAGATTTTCTATAATGCGGTCTGTACCTTGTAATATGTATTTGGTATAAACATAGCGGGCCGTCGTCGATCAATGTCAACCGCATATTTAGGTCAACGTCCGTCACCCGAATTCCCTCCGTTCGCCGGCTATTCTTTATAACGCATGCTAAACCTTTATTATTGGAAATATATCACAATAAATGGTGACTATTAATCATTGGTACAACATTTAACAAATAAGTTTGTAAAATAAATAGAGAACCAAACATTTTCTTTAAAGGATTTATCCTATTTTGCAATTACATCTGTTTATGCCACAATAAGCATTATAACAAAAATATTTAACCTTTGTATTTTTTTTCTCATTTCAACGTGTTCCATTTTTAAAGTCTTCCTATCATGTTATTAACGACACCATTTGTTTGTTTACAGGTATATTATGCAAAGAAAAAACGGAGAGCGCAACAGTACCTTGGCGAGGACGGTTCACATAAGAAGGAAAGGAAGTTATACAACGACGGGTACGATGATGATAATCACGATTACATCATCAAGCAGGGAGAGAAGTTCCTTGATCGGTATGAGATCTCCTCGCCTATTGGAAAGGGGTCTTTTGGACAGGTTAGTTCCTACTCATTATTGGCCGTTTCTCCATATTTCTTAGTCTCCTATCTTTTATTCTACTTCCCCTCTACTTCCATTAGTAGACTCCTCTTTAACTTTAAATGTAAAGTTTCTTCAACCCAATAGGTTCATTACTAGGAAGATTGAAAGTTCATGATTGTTTATTTGTTTTGGAAAGACCAATAGTGATACCGATGATCGTAAAGTTAAGAAGTTCTACGGACTTTATTGAACACTATCATCTGATATCATTAGTAACTATCGTCTATCATTACATGCCCTGAAATGCTCTTTCATGTATAGCAAATATCACGGTGACAAATAAAAATCTAAAGTTATTGTTATTTATCTATTCCAGGTTGTGAAAGCGTATGACCACGAGGAACAGTGTCAAGTAGCGATAAAAATAATTAAGAATAAGAAACCCTTCCTAAATCAGGCACAAATAGAAGTCAAGTTACTAGAAATGATGAACAGAGCAGACGCAGAAAATAAGTATTACATAGGTGAGGACACTTCCAATATTGAAATTGATGATACATATTGAACACGAGTTAACGTATTTAAGAGAAAGTTAAAGCATTACAGATTAGTACTCAACATTTTATTGAACCTGAACCTGTTTTATGATTGCAGTGAAACTGAAACGTCACTTTATGTGGCGGAACCACCTGTGCCTAGTGTTTGAGTTGTTGTCGTACAATCTATACGACTTGCTTCGCAACACCAACTTCCGCGGGGTCTCGCTGAACCTAACGCGCAAGTTTGCGCAACAGCTATGCACCGCGTTATTGTTCCTTAGTCAACCTGGTGAGTTCGCACCTTTCATTATTACACTTAAGCCCTCGAATAGAAAGTTCAGGAACGTTCACATCAAAGATCTGCAACATTGTCTTATGTACGATCTTGCTGGCCTTTGCCTGAATGTTCTGATGTCACAACTGCTACTTAAAAAGTAAATACAAGATCTTGCACAGTGCATGACGTAACAAGCCTACGGTATTTAATAATATCCCCAACATTTACAAATAACCGTTGATAAAAAACAAGTGTTGCATCATATGAAACGAGATCCTTCCCCCGACGGTCGTGAATGTTAAACAATCGAGTGTAACATCGCAAGATTGCCGTTCGAGAGTCATACAATGACATTCGGTCGATCGCCCCCAATCGCACTGGAGTGATTCATTCGCCAACACTCGAATCCTTATTTTCGGGCGTGGGTGCGATTGCTTGGGGAAGGTCCGAACTCGAACACAAAACGATGATAATCGACCGGATGTCGATCATATGAACATAACAACACATTTTTATATCTGATACGGTTTCGAATATAATGCACTATAGTATGTATGCTTTATGTTGTTGCGGAAATGACTGCTGAGTCTTGAGTAACTTATTGTCACACCACATCACTTTAACAATATTTTTTTAATTAATATTTCGATGGAGGTCTTTGCCCTGCTGTGGAACAATAGTGGTTTAAAAGTAAATACCCTTATTACCATTGGCATAATACTTAAAAGACGATTACATATTCTTAAATTCGTTTTAAATTTATGAGTATTATGTATTTTGGCAAAGGGTACACTGTGTGCTATTGTATTATATACATTAAGCCCAATAAAAATACTACGAAACTTGTTATATTAAAACTGAAGTCTTACTATTGACAGGGCGAATAATTAACATATTTTTAACATTTATTTTCCAGAACTAAATATAATTCACTGTGATCTTAAACCCGAGAATATTTTACTGTGCAACCCTAAGAGGTCGGCTATTAAAATCGTGGACTTCGGTAGTTCGTGTCAACTAGGTCAAAGGGTAAGTATTGATTTATTTTACTATTTATTAATAGACTCTATTAATACTTTACATAACTATGGTATTCCCTTGAACGTCGTCATTACTATGTGATGGTATAATTCAAAATGATGAGCGTCGTTGTACAAGTACACTACAATAAATTATAAATTATTATGTCTTAAGAAAATACAGTTACTATTTAGTATACCACAGAACTATGTGTAGGTCAGCCTGTATCATTTATTAGGACATTTAGGTTCTCAATAAAACCTTCACTGAACCTATAGCACTGATTAGGTATTTAGCTCTGATCCTACATAAATAAATTCAATGAACCAAGTTAATTCTTAAAAACTCAGACATCAGGATTGGCCACAACTGCTAACTAAGTATAATTCAATATTAAAATACCCACGATAATTAATTCACACTGTTTGTTTAGCTAACACGCGTGGGATATTTTATTGCCTATAATAAAGTTATACTATCTAATTATTGTCATAACAAAACATGACATGCTTAAAATGTGAACTTGAGGTTATCATTACTATTCATCGACAGTTGGTATTGGTTCTTTACGACTCTAATATTTATCACAAAGTTCATTAATAATATATTTCATTCAAGTTTTAAACTACGGTCGGTACATATATTGTTAATAATTAATTTGTGTGTTGTCATTGTCACATACGAACCTAATACTAATTTGGGCAATATACTTATATATTTTTTTAAATAAGTTCATTGTATGTTTTATTTAAATGCAATGTTTATTTTATACAAATTGATATGTTAAATGCTAATCCTGTTAAAATTCTAAATGCGAAATTATCTTTTAAACACCAAAACAATTTACGGACAGTTTACAAAGATTATTTTTATCCGCGAATTAACAGCGCTCGCGGTTTTACCCACGTTGTGGCCTTGGGAATTTCAGGATTAAAAATATCCTGTAACTTTCCTGTTGAATAGAACAAAAATAATTATTCAAATCGGTGTAGTAGTATAAGTGAGTATGTATTCTGTGACAGTATATAATTCAGGTATTTAGCGTAATAAAGTTAGTCTTGCTCTGTACTTCGTTCGTTTCACTTGAAACCCCATACTCCCACCTTACATGGCGACCCTGCCGAAGAAGGAGTCCGCTCGGTAACGCGATGCGCGTCCCTTTTTAGGAGTGGAATTTTTGTGGAACTATTTTGATGGACTAATATATAATCATGGAGTTAGATATACTTTATTCGTGCCCGCAAATATACGTGCAAAAAAAGACATGGGGAAACAACAATCAAAAGAAGAGACAATAATAGTGCAAAATGCAGCAGCAGGCGACAATAATTCACACTTGGAGGAAGTCAGAGTACACCTTTCCACTATTAACATATTATTGGGAATAATTGTACTGATCATATGTGTTGGAGTAATATATTGCGTTTATCGAACGTATAAGAGGTGCCACATGAAGTGGATATCGTCGGAAATAACCCGGAATACGTTGCGGAGGTCCCTATTCCGTCAGTTCCAGCAGCCCGTTCTTCCCATGGCCGCAGCAGACGAGACTTACCAGCCAGGCCAGGCCGTATACTCCAAGGCGAAAGTGTGAGTGCAGTGCGAAAATAATTAAATCGTAGCACGTACGTGCGTAGTGCCGTGTATTATAGTGTCAAATATATTATTATACGTCTTGGGAAAACATATCCATGGACCGTATGTTAAGTAATGAACTTTATCGTATAATTATGCGCTCATTTTTGTTTTGTTTTTAAAAATTATTAATCACTTAAAATGTTTACTCTTGATGTATTTACGTGCGTACTACATATTATATTGGTGGTAAGTTATGGCTTTTGTTTTAAATCAGTTATATGAAGAATTAAAGAAAGTAAAATCATATTTAATTAAAATTGGACCAAGTAGACGACAGGGGAATAATTACAAATTAAGCTAAAGGAAGCGAATGTTATTTTTAATGAGTATACCAGTTGGTTATTAAATTTCAAAAAAGAGATAAGTGAGGGAAAATTTAATGAGAAGGATGATCAATAATATTAAAAGATATTATTATTGGCCTGGGTTAGATAATGATGTCAGACAATATGTTAAACGATGTGACAAATGTCAACGTCAGAAACATTCCTTACCGATAAAGGAACCAATGAATATAACAACAACTGCCAATACGGCGTTTGAAAAGGTATATCTCGATTTAGTAGGTCCATTTGAAGTTGATAATAATAATTACTCATATATTTTAACCCTTCAATGTGAACTAACCAAGTATGTTGAGGCATATCCCTTGATATCTAAAAAAGCAGAAGAAGTAGCAAAAAGTTTTGTTAACAATTTTATCCTTAGGTATGGAGTGCCGAAAGAAATAACTACAGATAGAGGAAAGGAGTTTATCGCAGCTACGTTTAAAGAGGTATGTAGTTTATTACAAATAAGACAGTTAAACTCTACAGCTTATCATCATCAATCGTTAGGCGCATTGGAAGTATCTCATAAAAATTTAAATTCTTTTCTTAGAATTCAAACCGACAATCACTCTGAAACATGGAGTAGTTGGCTTCCATTCTGGTCATTTGCTTTCAACACAACGGTCCACTCAGAAACAAAATTTACTCCCTATGAATTAGTATTTGGAAAGAAATGTTCACTACCCAGTAATTTAACCGCACATTTAGAACCATTGTATAACCTTGATGACTACCCCTGTGAACTAAAATATCGTTTACAGATGTCACAAAAGGAAGCTAGGAACAATTTGTTAAAATGTAAACAAAATAGAAAATTAAATTATGATAAATATACTAATCCAATTATTTACCAGCCTAATGATATGGTGTTGGTTAAAAATGAAACTGGTAACAAGTTATGTTCATTATTCTCAGGTCCTTATAAAGTAGTTAACGATAAAACACCCAATGTAGAAATATTAAAAAATGGAAAAATAGAAATAGTACATAAAAATCGTACAAAGTTATATATACAATGAATTATGAAGTTATTATTATCTTTTACTATGTTTTATTGAATAATTTAACCAACGTATATGGTGAATGTAAAAAAAAAAAAAAATGTATTTTTTGTAATCTTGTATTGTCATTATCATGTTGTATTGCTTTGTAAAAAAAAAAAAAAAAATATATGAATGAAAAAAAAAAAAAAAAAACTGTAATCTTCTGTAATCTGTAATGTAATCTTGTATTGTTATGGTATGTAAAAAAAAAATGTACCTATGTAATATTTTTTTTTTCTCTTGGATGGATGGTGTAGTAGTATAAGTGAGTATGTATTCTGTGACAGTATATAATTCAGGTATTTAGCGTAATAAAGTTAGTCTTGCTCTGTACTTCGTTCGTTTCACTTGAAACCCCATACTCCCACCTTACATCGGATTGGTAGGTTCTGAGGTTATTGCGTACAAAAAAAACAAACTCTTTAGTTTTATTAAATTGGTAAAGATTACGACAGAATTAGTCGAAACGGGAAAACAGTGGGTTGTCCAATAAGCTTACAAACAAACTTGTTTTCTGAGAATTTAATACGATCAAATAATATATAATCAAATTAATACATATCGCACGTTCAGACATTTAATATTTACACAACAATCAATACTTAATCATGTATGGCACTAAAACCAAACATTTGCTTGGTTTTCGCAATAAAATGTCTAGACATTTTCTAGATATAAAAACACTAAAAGATACACGCCAGACGCAGGATTAATTCGAGAGCTTATTAAAGCTTGTTTTTTAATAATTTCATAACGTTTTTTCAACATTGTTGATTTCTACTAAATGTATGAGTAAAAGAGAGGTCTTTGATCTCTAGTGAGATCTATCCAGAACTTTAATAGTACCTCTGATTTTGTCAACCTTAAGGAGGTTATCACAGAAAGCCTAAAATACGTTGCACTGTCCTATTAGGATATTGCCCTTTGAGATCAAGTAGTACTTACGATTTTAAAGACCAGTGTTCTTCATCCTCATCGTACAATTGTTGTTTAAACATAACAACTAGGAAGGTGAAGGTTGACCTCTAAGATACAGACTACTCTAGTTCGGAAGTCAGAGGTTTTTAAAAAAAATAGATTAAGTTATATGAGAGTTGCCAATCGACAAATGCGATCTAAAAACTCTGTCACCAGGGTTTGTTATTCTTAAACATATGAGCTGGGCTCTAGTCGATGGAGCTCTTTCTACTTTTCCCTATCTTCTGCCATCCTCTATACCTGGTCGAACGTACCAATCATTAACCCAACATTTTATTCCAACAGATATACCAGTACATCCAGTCAAGGTTTTACCGATCGCCGGAAGTGCTGTTAGGAGTTCCGTACGACCTCGCGATAGACATGTGGTCGCTAGGATGTATACTGGTAGAGATGCATACCGGCGAGCCACTGTTCAGCGGCGCCAACGAAGTCGACCAGATGAACAAAATCGTCGAAGTACTAGGCATGCCTCCAGATCATTTATTAGATCAGGTAAGATCATATAGATAAGATTATATTAGGAAAGATATATTAGATTACTAGCAGCGCCCCGTGGTTTTACCCGCGTTGTGTCCGTTCCTATGTGAATTTCGGGAATTCTATTCATACCTTCCTCTTGGATCAATCAATCTATTTAAAAAAACCGCATCAAAATCCGTTGCGTAGTTTTAAAAATCTAAGCATACCTAGGGACAGACAGCGGAAAGGGACATTGTTTTATACTTTGTAGTAGGATAGGCATGGTTAAAATCGAAGATAAAACCGACTTGGCAAACATCTAAGTTCAATAGGGTTAGACACTAACGTCATTAACCTACTCAAACTTTATTGTATGACTAGTGCCGCCCCGCGGTGTTGTGCCCACTCCCGTGGGAATTTCGAGATAAAAAAAAGCCTATAACCTTCCCGTGGAATGTGGCTACCTGTTTATATTCTGCACAAAAATAATTATTCAAATATGGTTAACAGTTCCTCAGATTAACGCGTTCAAACAAACAAAAAAATCTAAATACATACTTTCTATTATATACCTTATTCATGATCGTGAGTCATTCAAAATGACTCCTTGCCAATGACTTTATTATTTAAAAACAAGTTGTAGTTACTCATTGTCTTATCCACTGGAGAGAGATGACTGTTTCCGATTTTGTGGTCTTCACTGTCACAATCTTCTGTAGACTGTTATTTTTGCTGCACCGGCTGAAAGCAAATGTATGACACATTGTACTGCAAGTGTGGTGATTACGCCTAATTCTTCTCACTGTAATGATTATCTTCAGTGACATTAGAGACCTTTGCTCGGCAGTGAGACATAGTCCCGTCAACGAAGTAGTTGTAGAATGCGTGAGAGGGTACCTAAGCGATTTCTTCAGAAACGTATTCAGGGTGCTCAGGGGAAAAACATACTAAAAGTCCTGACGTCTAGGAGGTGCGCCGGAGGGAAGGGAGGGTGACAAAGGTCTCAGTTTTAGGTTATTCGCGAATATCTCAAAAACGGTGCAATGTAGCAAAAAAAAGTGTATGATGAAATGAAAGCTTATATAATTCTCTATAACTTTAATTCCATCCACTTTTTCCATATTCCCAACTGTTATTGAACTACACGCTCCAGAAATGTCAAAATTAAGGAACTCGGGCAGGTAACTATGGAGCCTGCCCCAATGCTCAACAGTGACATGACCTATGTCATTTGAAAGGTCTTGAAGAGTTGTACAAGTTGCTCCTAGACAGTTATATCGAATTCGACGGCCAACTCGGTGTTTTCGACCACCGAAGCATTACCACTGGAGGTGCTGTGGAGCCTGGACGGAATGCTCAACAGTGACATGACTTACGCATTTGAAAGCTCTTACAAGTCACTTTTTAATAGTTATATCGAAATCGACGCCAAACTTGGTGTTTTCGACCACCGAAGAAAAAACACTTGGTGTATGTGCAGTTGACCCTGATCGTATTGCTCAACAGTGACATGACTAATGTCATTTGAAAGCTCTTACAAGTCACTCCTTGACAGTTATATCGAAATCGACGACCAACTCGGTGTTATCGACCACCGAAGTATCGACATTGATCGTATTGCTCAACAGTGACATGACACATATCATTTGAAAGCTCATAAAGAGTTTTATAAGTCACTCTTTGATAGTTATATCGAAATCGCCGTCCAACTTAGTGTTTTCGACCACCGAAGAATGGAGTTGGGCTATGCCATACCGAAGTATCGACGCTGATCCTAATGCTCAACGGTGACATGACCTATGTCATTTGATAGCTCTTGAAGAGTCGTACAAGTTATTCTTTGACAGTTATATCGAAATCGACCGCCAACGCGGTGTTTTCGACCACCGAAGAATGACACTGGGTTTATGTGCAGTTGACCCTGATGGTATTACTCAACAGTGACATAACTTATGTCATTTGAAAGCCCTTGAAGAGTTGTCAAAGTCACTCCTTGACATGTATATCGAAATCGACGGCCAACTTGGTGTTTTCGACCACAGAAGAATGGAATTTTCTCAAGGTCCTTTATTCAGCGTGTTTAAGCCCGCCCTTGCATCAGAATAGTATAAAAGTAGTGCGCAAAGGAACTCAATAGATGGCATTACGATTTAAAAAATCTAAAACACGCGTTAGTTGTGTTCCCGGCCTGAAAGGGTGTCGTATTTAGCAACCATGACATATTTGAGTTAACCTAAACATGTGCAGTGACAGTGAGTGATCGCTTATGTTGCCCTTCAAATACTCTATAACTAATTTATGAATTGAACTAATGTGTATATATATATTTTTTTTTGGTCAAAAACACCGAGTTAGCCTTTGATTTCGATATAAATATCAAGGAGTGACTTAGACAACTCTTCAAGGGCTTTCAAATGACATAAGCTATGCCACTGTTGAGCAATACCATCAGGGTCAACTGCACATAAACCCAGTGTCATTCTTCGGTGGTCGAAAACACCGCGTTGGCGGTCGATTTCGATATAACTGTCAAAGAATGACTTGTACGACTCTTCAAGAGCTTTCAAATGACAAAGGTCATGTCACCGTTGAGTATTAGGATCAGCGTCGATACTTCGGTATGGCATAGCCCAACTCCATTCTTCGGTGGTCGAAAACACTAAGTTGGACGGCGATTTCAGTATAACTATCAAATAGTGACTTATAAAACTCTTTATGAGCTTTCAAATGATATGTGTCATGTCACTGTTGAGCAATACGATCAATGTCGATACTTCGGTGGTCGATAACACCGAGTTGGTCGTCGATTTCGATATAACTGTCAAGGAGTGACTTGTAAGAGCTTTCAAATGACATTAGTCATGTCACTGTTGAGCAATACGATCAGGGTCAACTGCACATACACCAAGTGTTTTTTCTTCGGTGGTCGAAAACACCAAGTTTGGCGTCGATGTCGATATAACTATTAAAAAGTGACTTGTAAGAGCTTTCAAATGCGTAAGTCATCGCGTTGGATAATTTAACGTATTATAATAAAATACGTACCCGACGTTTCGAGCGGATTACACCGCTCGTGGTCACGGGATAACTGTTATCCCGTGACCACGAGCGGTGTAATCCGCTCGAAACGTCGGGTACGTATTTTATTATAATACGTTAAATTATCCAACGCGATACTGACCCGTTTCATTTAGTATAATGAGTGCAAATCGTGTGAGTTTAAAAAGTATATGCGTAAGTCATGTCACTGTTGAGCATTCCGTCCAGGCTCCACAGCACCTCCAGTGGTAATGCTTCGGTGGTCGAAAACACCGAGTTGGCCGTCGAATTCGATATAACTGTCTAGGAGCAACTTGTACAACTCTTCAAGACCTTTCAAATGACATAGGTCATGTCACTGTTGAGCATTGGGGCAGGCTCCATAGTTACCTGCCCGAGTTCCTTAATTTTGACATTTCTGGAGCGTGTAGTTCAATAACAGTTGGGAATATGGAAAAAGTGGATGGAATTAAAGTTATAGAGAATTATATAAGCTTTCATTTCATCATACACTTTTTTTTGCTACATTGAACCGTTTTTGAGATATTCGCGAATAACCTAAAACTGAGACCTTTGTCACCCTCCCTTCCCTCCGGCGCACCTCCTAGACGTCAGGACTTTTAGTATGTTTTTCCCCTGAGCACCCTGAATACATTTCTGTAGAAATCGCTTAGGTACCCTCTCACGCACTCTACACCCTCCTTTGAGTTGTTCTTTAACGGGACTACAATACAGGCTAATTAATACTACTAAAGAGACTACCGTATTCATTGCCCCTAATATTTGTCTCATAATGTTACAGGCACACAAAACAAGAAAGTTCTTCGACAAATTACCGGCGTCTGAGGGCGGCGGTTATGTGTTGAAGAAAGTCAACGGTAAAGATGGCAGGTAAGATATAACAGAGCAGTATTTTCCTGTGTTGTATCCGCTCCTTTTGGAATATGGGATACGGTACGGATATGATACACAAAATAGAAATAGAATTGCACAGAGAGTAAATCGTATCATAAATTTCACACATAAACATCTGTCAAGCTACCACTGTCATTCCACTAAAATTATGATGAAATGAGTATGAATCAAATTAAATATGTGCTCAAATTATTGCTATCAATTACAGACAGGTTACAGCAAAGATGCAACAAAGATTGTGGAGCCAATGTATTGTAGTAAGATTCCAAAACAGAAGCTTAGAGCTTAGTTTGGGTCTAAATAAATTTGAATGAATAAAACTCGTATTAGTCCGGGTGTATTTATTTATGTTGGTTGTTGCAGCGGGTACCGGAAGTACCGCGCGCCGGGCACGCGGCGGCTGCACGACATCCTGGGCGTGGAGGGCGGCGGGCCCGCGGCGCGGCGGCGCGGCGAGCCCGGACACTCCGTCTCCGACTATCTTAAGTTTAAGGTCAGTACGACTCCTCACTGTACTCATATCTTCAATGAGACGAGAGTTCTGTTCCCAGCTGTGGGACATTACAGGCTTGTTTGTTGTTATCTACTTACTTTTACGTCGGGGGAAGAGGGAAACATGTTGTCCACTACTCTACTTTCAAGCATGGCTCGGGCATTAAAACCCTTGGTAAACTTCTTAGGTTTTAAATGATCTTGATCTCGCTATAGTTTGAGATCACCAAATACAAGCATGGTGTAATCATCAGGCTTAGACGTAATCGTCCAAGCCTCCTCACTGTACTGGGATGTACTGGTATCTATAGTGAGATGACAGGTCTTTGTCTTGCAGGGGGTCGTTACAGGCTCATTCATTACATAAGTCTACTACGAAGATGACGTCGTCGAATGACTGTTTCAATCATACCCTGTAGACAAAAATTTCAAAACTTGATTTGAATTGTTTTAAACTAAGTAACGAATAAGGAAGAGTCAACGATTGAGAGAATGATTTAATAATCTATCTAATTAACCATGAATTCTATAACCATTTCCAGGATTTAATTCTCCGTATGTTGGAATACGATCCCAAGCAACGCGTGACGCCGTACTACGCGTTACAACACAACTTCTTCAAACGGACAGCGGACGAGTCCACGAACACTCAACAGGCACAGTCGCACCATCAACATGGTAAGTTGATGTGCCGCTAATTGTGCATTTTGATGTCAAACTTATTGTCACTGTAACTCTGTACTTTATGGGTCTTCTTGGTGGATGTGATTGAGCACCATTACTTGGGTTTAGATTCTAACTATTTTTTCTGAACATATAAACATTTTGTTTAGTATGTTCTGCACTTGACATGGAAGAATACAATAAGTGGAAGCCGGGCGAAAGTGTAACGGGGCTTTCATAACATCATACTCAATTTGCAAGCTATCCACTCCTCTCAATACTATATATCTTTAGTTTCTCAATATATCTATAGTTTCTTCAGGGTGATATAGATCTTTTTAATGAGCCTCAAACGTCACTTGAATTGTAAGGAACTTAATTTCGTACATTTTTGACAATACTATTTGTCGAAATTATATGGAATTGAGGACTACTTAATTTAAATGTCGTTTGAACACTCAGGCTTTTGGGGTTAATTAATGTCAGTGTGTGTATGTTCGGTGTAAGCTTACGCTTTATATTTTGCTAAATTGAATCAGTTGTGAGCTTCAAAATTATTACTCCCAACATTAGTCGATTGGAATCATAATTAAGGTCTTGTTAAATCAGATCATTTGTCATTAGTAGTATTGCCCAAATACTCAAACGCCGCTCAAATTAAGTAACTCACAATTTCATAAAATTTTGAGAAATATTTGTCGAAAATGTATGAAATTATGTACCTCCTAATTTGAAAAGAGTTTTAGTATTTGGGGGGTAAGTTTAAATCATCAATAACAGTGCCTTTGTCGTATTTCCGCTAACAATTGATTGCTTCATTGTCATTTGGATATCTGTGTTGTACAAAGTGTTCTTTCTAACACAAAAAAACTTAATATACTTTGTGAAGAGGCAGAATGACGTCACAATGTTATCAAAAAGAAAACTACTCCGAAACTAAGGTTGATTTTTCTTTGCGCAGCGAAGCGAAGACCTAAGGCCAATCATGTTTTAAATTGCTCTATAAAGTATCATTTTCTATCGATGTGATTGACCAATTTTGTTGTTCAATGGAGAGCAAACATAGTTGTAACCTGTATGACAAGTAACCATGTTTAACTTTAACATATTATGTGTATTCTATTTGTAACTGATAGTATACATTTCTATATGACCGCAGTCGTTTCCTGAAAGGTCATTTCTTAGATCAAGTTTGAGGCCTTTTTCGGCCTGGATATTAAGTTGATTTTCTCAATTAACAAAATTTGACGTACATAAGTCTGTTATGGTTCGCTCCGCGTCAAAGAAAACTCAAATACGAAGATATTTTCTTGTGTCCAAACTGTTGTGACACATTGTGACGTCACCCAAACAATAACAACCCAACTAACAGTGTCTGTTTAATGTATAATATACTCTAACACTGTGTTCTTTGTGTCGGTATTCCCATGTCAGATGGCCAGTCGGAACCGCGATGACTAGAGCGGTCAGCCGGCCCGGGCCCGCTTCAATAAATCATCACTAGTGCCTAACGATTTATACGAAACAGGTCTGACATGTAAACATAAATAGGAATGACTTTTTCATAAGTTACATCGATATTATGTGACAATCTAAACTTATTTTTATTCATCGACATTAAAAATTCGTGATGAATTAAGTTTTATAACGTCTTCCATAAACTCTCTAAAATGATACATTGTTAGATGACTAACTGAATGTCAACAATGTCAATAATGTATTTGTCACTCAGATTAGTTACGACAGTAAATTAACGACAATTGACAAAAGTATTAATTGAGGCGAAGTCGGAAGAGTTCTTATTTTATTTATAATAGATTTGAAACGTTGTATTTTGAGTCACTAACTGTTGGATTGTCACTAATAACGATCAACTGTGGACCCCCTCTCGTGCATGATTGGTGTAGCTCACGCATGGCTTTTTATTGTAAACTTCTCATAACCATACATAGACTTTATTTACTTTGTTTCATTCTGTTCACTTAGGTCTTTAATTTCACATTGAAAGATATTGTGTTCCAAAAGTTAGATTAAAGATTGAAGGTGTTATGTTGAGTTAACATTAATCATACTAACATCAAGATAAGTCCATAATTATATTTTATTTAAACAATATTATCTAAATAAGTTTTGTTGTATTCAACTGTGCAATAACCTTTGTATAATTTGTTTAAATTAGAATTAGTTTTAGTACACCTATAACTGCTGATTAGCGAAGATGTTTTGATGTCTTCACTTGTGCATTTTCAGATTTGATATTTTATTTATAGATTTACCTCTGAATTGAAATTTCATTCGTAGTATTTCAAAATAAGTCTGAATAGACTAGATAGTGCTTTTCTGCAAAATTTAACCCTGACACTGCTTATATTACGTTAAAGTTTAAATTACGGCCAGTACGATTTCACTGCAATATTAATTTCATGTTTAGTAAATATGCTTTATAAGATATGTAGATATTCCTAGTTTGATCTACCCTGGAGGAAAATCTATAAGTAAAACTTGTTGATAGATGTCGTACTCTTAGTTGTACCTTCATCTCACTTGTGTGTATGTTTTGTACAGTGGTCGGCGGCGGTGGCGGGGGCGGCGGGCGACTGTGGGGCGGCGCTGAACGAATGGAAGTGGAGGGCGTCCGACGGGACGAGGACCTGCTGCAGCCCGTATGCCAGCACAGCCCCGTCGCCATCCACTAGGGCGCACTGACCTCTGGTGCCCGCCGGTGACCTCGAGTGACCTCTAGTGAAGTGAACACTGTGCTCAGACTGAACAGTGACGGCCCGCGCGCCGAGTGACCGGCTCACCGAATGAGTTGACATAATGTCCGTTCATTCTCGGATAAGGACCGAGTGAGTGAGTAAGTTGTATCTGTGGCGCGACTCACGGACTGAATAAACGATATTTATAATTCTATATTTTTATTTAATGCGATAAGTCTGACTGTAAAAATATTATGGTGACGATTTGTTACGTTGTAACGTATTTGTATTATTTGTTGCTTCACTTGACAGTACTTAGGGAATGTACCGAATGACCGCTGGTATTCAACACATCCGGATGCATAAAGGGCATGAAAGCTAGGTTTTTTTATTGTTACGCAATGCATATCAAGGACGCAATATGGTAGAAAATAAATATTGTATATAAAATTTAGGAAACCGACTAATGGATACAGACTGCAACATAACTGGATAATCTATAGTTTAGTTATGATCTATGCTAGTTAGGCTTCGTTCAGTTATATTATCGCAAGCTTTATAAGAAATAATATTTTAATGTGTCGGCAACTGATGACTGAAATTCAAAGGGCCAATGACGATTTGTTTATACACGAACAAAGAAATAGATAATATACATATAGGTATTATTTTTTGTGCACAAAATGATTCAAACAAGTTGTATATCATACATTGTATTGATTTGTACTGCGATACTGCGCCCTCGCGATTACTCGTTATTTTGTACTTTCAGTTTTCAAAGCAGTACGTTCGTCGGAGCGTATATAGAATTTATTTTTGAAACTTGAAATATTCTGAGACAGACAGACGATGTGTAAAACAGATAAAAATAGTATATATATTATATAGGTAATTCAGAATAAAACACAATGTAATTGTAGGTTACGAGGATGTTGAGACATTATATAAAAAATGGGTATTTCAAATAAGAGTTAACGTTTTAAATTGAATAAATTGTTCAACCGTTTTGGATTTGAATCTACAATAGTGTAACCTCATTGAAACAGACTGTTTGAAAACTTTGTAATGGAGATATTTTGTATAGCGTACACTGTATCACTGCCTTAATGTGCCGGAAAATTATATGAAGAGAGCCAGACGCTGATTCACGACTGTACTGCGAACACTGTTACTGAATAGAAGGAGTACTATTTTACTAACACAATAGGCTTTTCCCATCAGTTGGTTTTGTCATTTGTAAGAGACTAGGACAAACGGATTTTGAAGAATTTTAAATGATTACTCAATTTTCTGTTTATGTTTATTTTATGGTGTCAAAATTTGACATTTAATGATAAAAAAATACATGAATGAGTTCAATACAGTTAAGTTAATATTTCATACACCGAATGCATATGAGAAATTTAGTTAATTGTGTATGTGATTTATTTTCTTATCGTGCATTGTCTCGGTTTCATTGTTTAGTAATCGTAGGTACGGTCGAATCAGTGTGTCGGCTCAACGATGTGCCGTCTCAATTTGTCCATCAAAAAATGTTTAGTAAAATTTATTTTCAAATATTTTTAGTTAATAAAATGACTGAAAAATACAAAATGATAGACAGATTGCACCGGCACATGTAAATACAAACGAGCAAAATGTTTTGCTTATCATTTCCCAACGCATTGTAATAATTACTATGTTATTGTACATTTTTATATGTAATGAAAAACTATCAGAATATGTATAAAAAGTTTATTTTTTAAAACGACAAGTGTAAGGTTATCAGGTTGTTTCACACATGAAGCATTAAAGTATTTCGTATATTCTTTATTTATTTCGTCTACAATATTAAGCGCTATCATTATGTTTTAACTGTAGATTTGAACTATTTCTAACGTCGCTATTCTGTACTGTACATTTTTCTAATATCCTGTATAGAACTAATACTTTTCTGCTTCATGAAATATAGAAATGTTAGGGGAAAACGTATAAGAAATAGGTACGGGATACGTATTTAATTATTATAATTATAATTTTGTTAATGTTTTAGAACAATAACCAATTCAACAGGCAGATAACTGTATTTTATTTTTCTTTAAAAAAATGTTTATAAAAATTGTGTTCAAATTATGTACCTTATTGTAATAGAATCACTGTAGTTTAATTATTTAGTTCCTTTTTGGTTTAATATTATGCATGTGCCGCGAATATAATTTACCTTATATTTATGATAGGGGATTTTGAAATGTTCTCGGGCCGCAGGGTCCGCTAATGTGTAATCTACGGCCGTTTTTGTGAAGTTCAGTTTCTATGGACAATATCGGACTTGGAAAATGTTAACTTATTTATTTATCAACACTAAATACTTTAATTTTCATTGTCTTTTTTTTGTTACATAACTTTCCTTTCTTTTGATTTTCTTGTCCGTTATTTTGAAGCATTTTACATAATAAATGGAAATCGATTGAATATTAAGTTTTTTTACGAGTATTGCGTGTTTGTAGAACAGATTATGAAAAATATTTGGTTTGTATGAAAATATTGTACCTAATACTGTAAACTGGTACTTGTTTTGCATACGCGCCATACTCAAAAAGAAACGTTAAATGTTCTTTAGTCCGCTTCAACAATCATTATGGATAGTAAAGTGCTAAACGCATTGTAAATCAAACGGAAATTGTATAAAATAATGGATACTCAAGAATGGCCCTAGATAGATGATTGTAATATACCTACTAATGTATTTATTTGTGGCAAGAGTGATATGGTTTGGATTGGAATGAGTGTTGTGACGCGCAAGATGCTAAAATGTTTATTTCCTATCGGATTGTCAGTTCGCAGGCACTGTAACAATAAAAGGATAGAGCTTTATGTCACTAAGTTTTGTATTTTAAACCAATAAACGATAGCAATGACTACTTACTTTTATTTATCAAGCTTTATTACCTTATTCATAGTTCACCATTCATCTTTCTGGATTCCTACCTACATCTACGGCGGGCCTCTATAATCGATCTCACGTGTGCGGTCCAACAGTTTGACATTTGTAAATTAGTGTCAGACTTTGTCAACTATACAACACATTGTTTGACATACATAGAAAGAATGTTAAAGTATCAAAATAAACCTCTGAATGGATTATTGGGAATTGGGACCACGACAAGCAATGGGGGACGGTTAAAAAAAAGTACTTTGTGCAGGGGCCCGTCTGGTTACTTGTTTTCCATTCTGTTAGGTCAACTAAGTCGAGTTGAGTGACGTCAATAAACGTATTGTAACAAGCAAGATACAGTGAATTCATAGAAATGACAGGTCACTAAACAAGATGTTGCAGTCACATTAACATTATTGCTGAAGAAGTTGAAGCCGCATTCTAAGGAGTGGAAGCAAAGTATGAAATAAATATAATTTGTGGTCTAAGTGAGTGGACTCGTTCCCCATCGATGCGACAGCGTGCGTGTCAGACATACGAATATGGAAGACTGAGTGTGAGGTATCCTGACTGGCAAGTGGCAACGGCATATCAAGGTAATACTTGATAATTCAATTTTTCTTAAGAGAGTTAATAAATGTGGTCGATTTTCTAGCTGAAGACGATTCCTCCTGAATAGGAAAAAGATTTACCTTTGGCTTCGACGACAGAAGATTGAAGAAGAGATTGTTTTTAGTTGGAAATTGGAATTTTTAATAAATTGAAATATAGAATAAAGGTAGTTCCTACGCCGCACAAGCTGTCTGAAGTTAGGCGAACCGTAGGAGGTAACGTCGCGTCTTTAAAACGTTTTTAAATTTAGACAAACAGAAACAGACGATTATACTCGTAATACCAAAATATGTTATTTTATCAATATCGTTTTTCACGGTAATATTAATATTTTTTTAAGTCGTTTCAACGGCGTACCTCCATTGGAATAGTAAATATATTGAAAAAAAGCTAAATTGTAGATAAATAAAAAACTTTTTTGTAAAAAGATGGAAAAAATAGTTCTATTGTACGGTAGTTTTAGTCTTACGATACGACAGCAATAATTTCCCATATAACAAAACAAGGAACTCCACTTTTTGTAATCGGTAAAAAAATAAAGATAGCATTATTCGATACTGGATTAAAATTTCGACTGCACTCATAACACTCCGATAGCCGTGATCGTCTAGTGGTTAGGACCCTACGTTGTGGCCGTAGTAACCCAGGTTCGAATCCTGGTCACGGCAGTGATTACACTGTCGCGGCGGAGTTTACTTTTTGCTTCTTGTTAATTAGTTGACACTGTAGTTAAGTATAACGTAATTATTATTGTGGATTGAAAAATAAAAAGCTTTTGGTTATCAATTGACTAGCAGCGCCCCGCGGTATTACCCGCGTTGTTCCCGTTCCCGTGGGAATTTCGGAATGAAAAGTAGCCTATAACCTTCCCGTTGAATGTGGCTATCCATTACAAAAATAATTTTTCAAATCGGTTCAGTAGTTTCTGAGATTAGCGCGTTTAAACAAACAAACAAACAAACAAACAAACAAACAAACAAACAAAACAAACTCTTCAGCTTTATAATATTAGTATAGATGTAAAAAAATATTTTGCTGAGATACCTACATAGTCAAATATTTTATAAAATTTATTTACTTATTTACGTGGCGTTAATTTTTTTGCAATAGATAATGTTTGTTTGCTTGTGTAAAATATCTGAGAAGCAATTATTAACTAAACTAGGTTATAATTATTGTATTTGTCTATAATATTAATATGTAAAACTTTATGTGCTATCACTATGGTGTTTTAACACCATCTAACCAAATAGTGTGAACTCACAACGAAGCATCCCTGAAGTCACTACCTCATAGTACACTGAGGTTACCAACAGATGTCGCTACTAGTTTTGTTATGATACAAAACTACGCACCGCAGCTGTTTGCTATCACGAACGAACCGTGAGAGAAAAGGAGTGGTGATTAGGTCTGTCTTTGCCAAAAAAATATGTTTTTTAAATGGTTCACGGACTTATTGTGATATATACCCGTAATATGTGATAAATAAAGTTGTTCTACATGTGATATATCGTTGGCAGTGCTCAAAAACGTTGTTAAATAGTGTAATTAGCGATGTAAATGTTGGTTATGACGTTTACTGAGGTGTTTCTGTGTGTGTGTGCGTGAGTACAGCATTGCCGACGACCGTTGGAGCGAATCTTTGTAACGGAACGACCGCCTACTAGATGTGAATGCTGTTTTCGGTAAGTTTATTGTTTTGATGCGAGATAAACCTAACCTATTTGACCCATGCCTGACGCTATGTACCTAGCTACATGTACCACGCTGTGACCTTGTTATAAGGCCCGATCTCGGCCGCTATTCCCCTTTCAAAGGCAATTTCTCTGTAGCAATTTTTTCTGCAGTGTTTCCGCACGAATGTACTGTTTGATTAGCTAATTTATAGTTACGGAGTTAACGTTGTGATGTGAAAATATTTGTAAGGCAACTTGATTAGAATGCGGTGAAGGGAACGGTAGATTTGAGATCGAAACGTTTTGCGTTGGGTGAATGAAATACTGATGACAGTAATTATGGGATTTCTCTTCTGGATCAGCTGATCTAACTAAAGCTACCTACCTAACTTGAAAGAATTGAGTTAATGCACAAAATTATGTACTTACTAAGTATTTTGTGGTTAAAGTGATTAGGTACCTATAGGTAAGTTGTAGGTAGGCTAGCTAGGATATATACCTATTGTAACTAGAAATAGGAATGATTTGCTGCATGTTGGTACCTACCTACTTGGCTAGTTACCTACTCCCATGTTACCAACATAGTCGTATGTAGGTATATTATGTACGTACCTACCTACTTACTTTTAATTCAAGTCAATTAGTACCTACTGCCCAAGTATTAACTGCCTACCCTAAAATTGTCAACATTTAAACCTTATCGTCAAAAAATACATTCATTGAGAAATAACATTTTGTCCCGGGTCAATTAATCCTGGGTACTTACTTATGTGGGTAATAGGTATAATAACTTACTTTGTAGGTAGGAAGGTAGGTACCATCTAACGAAATAAAAACAAGTAGGTACCTAGGTAGGTACTTTACATAATTGCTACGTTACTCTTCGAAGTTATAATTTGGGTACTTACCTGCATAGGTTAAATGCTTACCTTCATATCTACGAGTGCATTACCATTTGGGCAAAATTTGTTAAATTTATACCTACTAGGTACAAATATTATAAAGCTGCTGAGTTTGTTTGTTTGTTTGAACGCGCTAATCTCAGGAACTACCAATCCGATTTCAATGTTTCTTTTTGTAATGGATAGCCGCATTCAACGGGAAAGTTATAGGCTACTTTTCATCCTGAAATTCCCACGGGAACGGGTACAACGCGGGTAGAACCGCGGGGCGCTGCTAGTTAAAACCATTTTACCATCCACTTAGATACCCATTCCCATTGAATTCAATATTACTTAACAGTTAATACAAGTTTACAACAATGTTAGACGAAAACCAGTTTGAAATCAACTCGAATGTTTTAATAGCAAATACCAAAGTAAGCTTATAGATCGCTATTTAAAGATTTGATGACTAACAAACAATATGATGTAATAATTATTGCTCATAGATCCGTGTCTCGGAAATTAATAAGTTATTGATAAGAAGTGTCATAAGCCCTATAAAAGAAAGATGTAACTATATGGTATTTATTCAAAGACTAGGCTATGTGAACTTGGCACCCGACTTTTTCAAACTGGATCTTTTTTTGGTTTTTATGATAGATAATCGTTAGTAGTAGATAGTAGTAGCAATAATTTCGTTTGTAGTAAAATAAAAAAAAAATAAAAAAAATAAAAAATAAATCATCTCCCGACTTTGCAAAAAATTATTTTACTCGATGATTTCCTACTAAGGAAGGCCCCTGGAGGTTTGTAGTGAAAGAATTTTCGCTGAATGTTACATAGAAGCTAAAATAATTCATACCTACTTTACCTAACTTTATATGGGACATTTCGGGATAAAATTACTCAAAGTCTATGGACTTTTGGACTACTACGAATGCTAGAAATGAATGAGAGAGGTCCACAGAGGTAGGTAGTGAACGAATTTTCGTTTGTAGTTACATAAAAGTTGAGAAAAGTACCTACTTTACGAAAAAATATGAAAGTTCCATTCCGGGATGAAATCATTCAAAATCTATGGACTTTTGGATTACTACGAATGCTAGAAATGAATGAGAGAGGTCCACAGAGGTAGGTAGAGAACGAATTTTCGTTTGTAGTTGCATAAAAGTTGAGAAAAGTACCTACTTTACAAAAAAATTGTGCAAGTTTGGTCGCGGCATGAAATCACTCAAAGTCTATGGACTTTTGGATTACTACGAATGCTAGAAATGAATGAGAGAGGCCCACAGAGGTAGGTAGTGAACGAATTTTCGTTTGTAGTTGCATAAAAGTTGAGAAAAGTACCTACTTTACGAAAAAATATAAAAGTTCCATTCCGGGATGAAATCATTCAAAGTCTATGGACTTTTGGATTACTACGAATGCTAGAAATGAATGAGAGAGGCCCACAGAGGTAGGTAGTGAACGAATTTTCGTTTGTAGTTGCATAAAAGTTGAGAAAAGTACCTACTTTACGAAAAAATATGAAAGTTCCATTCCGGGATGAAATCACTCAAAGTCTATGGACTTTTGGATTACTTCGAATGCTAGAAATGAATGAGAGAGGTTCACAGAGGTAGGTAGTGAACGAATTTTCGTTTGTAGTTGCATAAAAGTTGAGAAAAGTACCTACTTTACGAAAATATATGAAAGTTCGATTTCGGGATGAAATCATTCAAAGTCTATGGACTTTTGGATTACTACGAATGCTAGAAATGAATGAGAGAGGTCCACAGAGGTAGGTAGTGAACGAATTTTCGTTTGTAGTTGCATAAAAGTTGAGAAAAGTACCTACTTTACGAAAAAATATGAAAGTTCCATTCCGGGATGAAATCATTCAAAATCTATGGACTTTTGGATTACTACGAATGCTAGAAATGAATGAGAGAGGTCCACAGAGGTAGGTAGAGAACGAATTTTCGTTTGTAGTTGCATAAAAGTTGAGAAAAGTACCTACTTTACAAAAAAATTGTGCAAGTTTGGTCGCGGCATGAAATCACTCAAAGTCTATGGACTTTTGGATTACTACGAATGCTAGAAATGAATGAGAGAGGCCCACAGAGGTAGGTAGTGAACGAATTTTCGTTTGTAGTTGCATAAAAGTTGAGAAAAGTACCTACTTTACGAAAAAATATGAAAGTTCCATTCCGGTATGAAATCATTCAAAGTCTATGGACTTTTGGATTACTACGAATGCTAGAAATGAATGAGAGAGGCCCACAGAGGTAGGTAGTGAACGAATTTTCGTTTGTAGTTGCATAAAAGTTGAGAAAAGTACCTACTTTACGAAAAAATATGAAAGTTCCATTCCGGGATGAAATCACTCAAAGTCTATGGACTTTTGGATTACTTCGAATGCTAGAAATGAATGAGAGAGGTCCACAGAGGTAGGTAGTGAACGAATTTTCGTTTGTAGTTGCATAAAAGTTGAGAAAAGTACCTACTTTACGAAAAAATATGAAAGTTCCATTCCGGGATGAAATCACTCAAAATCTATGGACTTATGGATTACTTCGAATGCCAGAAATGAATGAGAGAGGTCCACAGAGGTAGGTAGTGAACGAATTTTCGTTTGTAGTTGCATAAAAGTTGAGAAAAGTACCTACTTTACGAAAAAATATGAAAGTTCCATTCCGGGATGAAATCATTCAAAGTCTATGGACTTTTGGATTACTACGAATGCTAGAAATGAATGAGAGAGGCCCACAGAGGTAGGTAGTGAACGAATTTTCGTTTGTAGTTGCATAAAAGTTGAGAAAAGTACCTACTTTACGAAAAAATATGAAAGTTCCATTCCGGGATGAAATCACTCAAAGTCTATGGACTTTTGGATTACTTCGAATGCTAGAAATGAATGAGAGAGGTCCACAGAGGTAGGTAGTGAACGAATTTTCGTTTGTAGTTGCATAAAAGTTGAGAAAAGTACCTACTTTACGAAAAAATATGAAAGTTCCATTCCGGGATGAAATCACTCAAAGTCTATGGAATTTTGGATTACTTCGAATGCCAGAAATGAATGAGAGAGGTCCACAGAGGTAGGTAGTGAACGAATTTTCGTTTGTAGTTGCATAAAAGTTGAGAAAAGTACCTACTTTACGAAAATATATGAAAGTTCCATTCCGGGATGAAATCACTCAAAGTCTATGGACTTTTGGATTACTACGAATGCTAGAAATGAATGAGAGAGGTCCACAGAGGTAGGTAGTGAACGAATTTTCGTTTGTAGTTGCATAAAAGTTGAGAAAAGTACCTACTTTACGAAAATATATGAAAGTTCCTTTCCGGGATGAAATCATTCAAAGTCTATGGACTTTTGGATTACTTCGAATGCTAGAAATGAATGAGAGAGGTACACAGAGGTAGGTAGTGAACGAATTTTCGTTTGTAGTTGCATAAAAGTTGAGAAAAGTACCTACTTTACAAATAAATTGTGCAAGTTTGGTCGCGGGATGAAATCACTCATAGTCTATGGACTTTTGGATTACTACGAATGCAAGAAATGAATGAGAGAGGTCCACAGAGGTAGGTAGTGAACGAATTTTCGTTTGTAGTTGCATAAAAGTTGAGAAAAGTACCTACTTTACGAAAAAATATGAAAGTTCTATTCCGGGATGAAATCATTCAAAGTCTATGGACTTTTGGATTACTTCGAATGCTAGAAATGAATGAGAGAGGTCCACAGAGGTAGGTAGCGAACGAATTTTCGTTTGTAGTTACATAAAAGTTGAGAAAAGTACCAACTTTACGAAAAAATATGAAAGTTCCATTCTGGGATGAAATCATTCAAAGTCTATGGACTTTTGGATTACTACGAATGCTAGAAATGAATGAGAGAGGTACACAGAGGTAGGTAGTGAACGAATTTTCGTTTGTAGTTGCATAAAAGTTGAGAAAAGTACCTACTTTACGAAAAAATATGAAAGTTCCATTCTGGGATGAAATCATTCAAAGTCTATGGACTTTTGGATTACTACGAATGCTAGAAATGAATGAGAGAGGTCCACAGAGGTAGGTAGTGAACGAATTTTCGTTTGTAGTTGCATAAAAGTTGAGAAAAGTACCTACTTTACGAAAATATATGAAAGTTCCATTCCGGGATGAAATCACTCAAAGTTTATGGACTTTTGGATTACTACGAATGCTAGAAATGAATGAGAGAGGTCCACAGAGGTAGGTAGTGAACGAATTTTCGTTTGTAGTTGCATAAAAGTTGAGAAAAGTACCTACTTTACGAAAATATATGAAAGTTCCATTCCGGGATGAAATCATTCAAAGTCTATGGACTTTTGGATTACTACGAATGCTAGAAATGAATGAGAGAGGCCCACAGAGGTAGGTAGTGAACGAATTTTCGTTTGTAGTTGCATAAAAGTTGAGAAAAGTACCTACTTTACAAAAAAATTGTGCAAGTTTGGTCGCGGGATGAAATCACTCAAAGTCTATGGACTTTTGCATTACTACGAATGCTAGAAATGAATGAGAGAGGTCCACAGAGGTAGGTAGTGAACGAATTTTCATTTGTAGTTGCATAAAAGTTGAGAAAAGTACCTACTTTACGAAAAAATTGAAAGTTCCATTCCGGGATGAAATCACTCAAAGTCTATGGACTTTTGGATTACTTCGAATGCTAGAAATGAATGAGAGAGGTACACAGAAGTAGGTAGTGAACGAATTTTCATTTGTAGTTGCATAAAAGTTGAGAAAAGTACCTACTTTACGAAAAAATATGAAAGTTCGATTTCGGGATGAAATCATTCAAAGTCTATGGACTTTTGGATTACTACGAATGCTAGAAATGAATGAGAGAGGTCCACAGAGGTAGGTAGTGAACGAATTTTCGTTTGTAGTTGCATAAAAGTTGAGAAAAGTACCTACTTTACAAAAAAATTTTGCAAGTTTGGTCGCGGGATGAAATCACTCAAAGTCTATGGACTTTTGCATTACTACGAATGCTAGAAATGAATGAGAGAGGCCCACAGAGGTAGGTAGTGAACGAATTTTCGTTTGTAGTTGCATAAAAGTTGAGAAAAGTACCTACTTTACAAAAAAATTGTGCAAGTTTGGTCGCGGCATGAAATCACTCAAAGTCTATGGACTTTTGGATTACTACGAATGCTAGAAATGAATGAGAGAGGCCCACAGAGGTAGGTAGTGAACGAATTTTCGTTTGTAGTTGCATAAAAGTTGAGAAAAGTACCTACTTTACGAAAATATGTGAAAGTTCCATTCCGGGATGAAATCATTCAAAGTCTATGGACTTAATAAAGAAATAAGAAATAAGTTCGCGAGGGCATAGTTATGTCTAACTATTATAGTTAAGCCACACTAACCGTTTATAGTTAAAATTAATGTGTTAAATAAGGAGTGTAATTTGAAGTCGATAATATTCAAATGATGATATTCATCCATAATAAAAATAAATGGCTCTACAATCACCGTTTATTATGTTACTTTATATACCTCTTAAAATTAATAAAATAGGACCGTTAGTTTCAGAGTTACGATGAAATAAAAAATATACAAGATAATAATGCTCGATGGCGGGTCTCTTATGGCTACTAGGCATTTCGTGCGGTCAAAGCGCGCGGGGATATAGGCCTACCTACGAACGATCTATTCCGATCTAATACCAAAAACTAATACCATTTGGTATTACTTTATTTCCGAATTTATTTAGTTTTCATTCCCAACGAGTACCACGTTTTTTTAAACAAAAAATGTATTCCTAACGAATACCAAAACATTAGTTGTAAGTACAGTCAGCTAAAAAAAATTACCCTAACCTGCCGAATTACTTACTATGCGGCAGGTTAGGGTTATTTTTTTTATACTAGTTCCATAGTTATCGGTTAACATTAATTAACATTGTGAGAAAATTAACTAGTGGTGCTAAAAACTGCAAATTTCTTCTATTTGATTGTTTATAAATAGGTAGGTAATATTGTAATTATGTTGGACTTGGAATGGTAACAGTAAATTATGTGATATCTGTTAAATTTCTACAAATGTCTAATTAGAGGAAAAGAACCTTTTGTGAGTTATATGTATATCAAACCATAATATTGATAAAACATTAACTGAAATCATAACTCAAAGCATTGTTATTAATTTTACTGAACCTGACTGTACTTTATTCCTTCAAACTTATTTTGGTATTGGTTTACAATGTTCGTTGGGAATGGAAAATAAGTTCAGAAATAAAGTAATACCAAGTGGTATTAGTTTTTGGTATTAGATCGGAATAGATCCTACGAAAGTCAAAGAAGACGCGCTATGTACCTATTATCCCGAATTCTTCCCCACATGAAATCTTGATTGTGTGTATGTATACTCGCGCGAGACACGCAATATTTTATCCCGAATTTACCACGTGAAATTTTATTTGTGTATATTCTCGCGGGAGACACGTGTTTTAACCTGATTTCCCTACATGAAATCTTGATTACTCGAAGCGAAGCAAGGGCGGGTCGCTAGTTTAGTTAAAAACAAAGTCGCTTTCCGCTGTCTGTCTGTCTGTCTCTATGTACCTATGCTTAGATCTTTAAAATTACGCAACGGATTTAAAAGCGGTCTTTTTAAATAGATAGTGTGATTCAAGACGAATGTTTATATATCTACTAGCTTTTGCCCGCGGCTTCGCTCGCGTGGAATTTAGTCTGCCGCATTAAGTTTCGTAATAATAAGATTTATAAAAACTTTCATTCCCTATTTTATCCCCTTGGGGGTAGAATTTATCAAAATCTTTTCTTAGAGGATGCCTACGTCATAGTAGCTATATGCATGCAAAATCTCAGCCCGATCGGTTTAAAATTGACAAAGTTTCATACAAACTTTCATCCCCTATTTTATCCCCTTGGGGGTAGAATTTATCAAAATCCTTTCTTAAGGGATGCCCACGTTATAGTAGCTATATGCATGCACAATCTCAGCCCGATCGGTTTAAAATTGACAAAGTTTCATACAAACTTTCAACCCCTATTTTATCCCCTTGGGGGTAGAATTTATCAAAATCCTTTCTTAGGGGATGCCTACTTTATAGCAGCTATATGCATGCAATGTCTCAGCCCGATCGGTTTAAAATTGACAAAGTTTCATACAAAATTTCATCCCCTATTTTATCCCCTTGGGGGTAGAATTTCCAAAAATCCTTTCTTAGTGTGCACTTACGTCACTTGAAGAACCTTCCTGCCAAATTTCATGCTTCTAGGTGTAGCGGTTGAGGCTGTGCGTTGATTATCAGTCAGTCAGGACTTTGAATTTTATATATATAGATAAAAATTTGCGAAATTCCCACGGGAAGGGCACAACGCGGGTATATGTAACCCAAGGTATTGAAAACATGCCTAAAAATTGTTTTTTAGCGTGAGCTGCTAAATCAATTGATGATACACAAAAACAATGTTCTACACATTAAATTATACTAACGTAGCACATATAACTCAATGGTTCTACACAATCAAAGTAGGTACATATTATTGCAAACAAATAAGTTCGCGAGGGCATTAGGTACGAGTATGTCTTAAATATTATAGTTAAGCCACAATAACCGTTTTTAGTTAAAATTAATTCGTTAAAAAAGTAGTGTTATTAGTGTTAGTTTAAGTTGATGATATTCATATGATGATATTAATCTATATCAAAATAAATCACTATACAATCAAGGTTAATAATGTTACTTTATATACCTCTTTAAATTGTTAAAATCGGACAGCTGGTTTCAGAGTTATGATGAGAAATATACAAAATAATAATACTCGATGGCGGGTCTCTTATGCCTACTGTTTCGTGCGGTCAAAGCGCGCGGGGATATACTACATACATAGTTCATAAGTACCTACGAACGACGAAGAAGACGCGCTATGTATTAATTATCCCGAATTCTTCTCCACATTAAATATGTTTTATCCCGATTTTCCTACATGAAATCTTGATTACCCGAAGCAAAGCGAGAGCGGGCCGCTAGTATAGGTACCTTAAAACCGCATCCAAGTCAGCAAGTAGTTTGAGATTTAAGCGTTAAAGACAAATTTCAATATTGGTTTGCACAAACAAACACATATCCATTCTCCCACCCCAAAAGTATAATTATTCCGGTATAGGTACATACATAATTATATATAATTTTTTTTTTCAACATTTTCTCAACTTTCAACTTTCAACATTTTCTCAACTTTAATGCAACTACAAACGAAAATTCGTTCACTACCTACCTCTGTGGACATCTCTCATTCATTTCTAGCATTCGTAGTAATCCAAAAGTCCATAGACTTTGAATGATTTCATCCCGAAATCGAACTTTCATATATTTTCGTAAAGTAGGTACTTTTCTCAACTTTTATGCAACTACAAACGAAAATTCGTTCACTACCTACCTCTGTGAACCTCTCTCATTCATTTCTAGCATTCGAAGTAATCCAAAAGTCCATAGACTTTGAGTGATTTCATCCCGGAATGGAACTTTCATATTTTTTCGTAAAGTAGGTACTTTTCTCAACTTTTATGCAACTACAAACGAAAATTCGTTCACTACCTACCTCTGTGGGCCTCTCTCATTCATTTCTAGCATTCGTAGTAATCCAAAAGTCCATAGACTTTGAATGATTTCATCCCGGAATGGAACTTTCATATTTTTTCGTAAAGTAGGTACTTTTCTCAACTTTTATGCAACTACAAACGAAAATTCGTTCACTACCTACCTCTGTGGACCTCTCTCATTCATTTCTAGCATTCGAAGTAATCCAAAAGTCCATAGACTTTGAGTGATTTCATCCCGGAATGGAACTTTCATATTTTTTCGTAAAGTAGGTACTTTTCTCAACTTTTATGCAACTACAAACGAAAATTCGTTCACTACCTACCTCTGTGGGCCTCTCTCATTCATTTCTAGCATTCGTAGTAATCCAAAAGTCCATAGACTTTGAATGATTTCATCCCGGAATGGAACTTTCATATTTTTTCGTAAAGTAGGTACTTTTCTCAACTTTTATGCAACTACAAACGAAAATTCGTTCACTACCTACCTCTGTGGACCTCTCTCATTCATTTCTAGCATTCGAAGTAATCCAAAAGTCCATAGACTTTGAGTGATTTCATCCCGGAATGGAACTTTCATATTTTTTCGTAAAGTAGGTACTTTTCTCAACTTTTATGCAACTACAAACGAAAATTCGTTCACTACCTACCTCTGTGGGCCTCTCTCATTCATTTCTAGCATTCGTAGTAATCCAAAAGTCCATAGACTTTGAATGATTTCATCCCGGAATGGAACTTTCATATTTTTTCGTAAAGTAGGTACTTTTCTCAACTTTTATGCAACTACAAACGAAAATTCGTTCACTACCTACCTCTGTGGACCTCTCTCATTCATTTCTAGCATTCGAAGTAATCCAAAAGTCCATAGACTTTGAATGATTTCATCCCGAAATCGAACTTTCATATTTTTTCGTAAAGTAGGTACTTTTCTCAACTTTTATGCAACTACAAACGAAAATTCGTTCACTACCTACCTCTGTGGGCCTCTCTCATTCATTTCTAGCATTCGTAGTAATCCAAAAGTCCATAGACTTTGAGTGATTTCATGCCGCGACCAAACTTGCACAATTTTTTTGTAAAGTAGGTACTTTTCTCAACTTTTATGCAACTACAAACGAAAATTCGTTCACTACCTACCTCTGTGGACCTCTCTCATTCATTTCTAGCATTCGTAGTAATCCAAAAGTCCATAGACTTTGAATGATTTCATCCCGGAATGGAACTTTCATATTTTTTCGTAAAGTAGGTACTTTTCTCAACTTTTATGCAACTACAAACGAAAATTCGTTCACTACCTACCTCTGTGGACCTCTCTCATTCATTTCTAGCATTCGTAGTAATCCAAAAGTCCATAGACTTTGAGTGATTTCATCCCGCGACCAAACTTGCACAATTTTTTTGTAAAGTAGGTACTTTTCTCAACTTTTATGCAACTACAAACGAAAATTCGTTCACTACCTACCTCTGTGGACCTCTCTCATTCATTTCTAGCATTCGTAGTAATCCAAAAGTCCATAGACTTTGAGTGATTTCATCCCGGATTGGAACTTTCATATTTTTTCGTAAAGTAGGTACTTTTCTCAACTTTTATGCAACTACAAACGAAAATTCGTTCACTACCTACCTCTGTGGACCTCTCTCATTCATTTCTAGCATTCGAAGTAATCCAAAAGTCCATAGACTTTGAGTGATTTCATCCCGGAATGGAACTTTCATATTTTTTCGTAAAGTAGGTACTTTTCTCAACTTTTATGCAACTACAAACGAAAATTCGTTCACTACTTACCTCTGTGGGCCTCTCTCATTCATTTCTAGCATTCGTAGTAATCCAAAAGTCCATAGACTTTGAATGATTTCATCCCGGAATGGAACTTTCATATTTTTTCGTAAAGTAGGTACTTTTCTCAACTTTTATGCAACTACAAACGAAAATTCGTTCACTACCTACCTCTGTGGGCCTCTCTCATTCATTTCTAGCATTCGTAGTAATCCAAAAGTCCATAGACTTTGAGTGATTTCATGCCGCGACCAAACTTGCACAATTTTTTTGTAAAGTAGGTACTTTTCTCAACTTTTATGCAACTACAAACGAAAATTCGTTCTCTACCTACCTCTGTGGACCTCTCTCATTCATTTCTAGCATTCGTAGTAATCCAAAAGTCCATAGATTTTGAATGATTTCATCCCGGAATGGAACTTTCATATTTTTTCGTAAAGTAGGTAATTTTCTCAACTTTTATGTAACTACAAACGAAAATTCGTTCACTACCTACCTCTGTGGACCTCTCTCATTCATTTCTAGCATTCGTAGTAGTCCAAAAGTTCATAGACTTTGAGTAATTTAATCCCGAAATGTCCCATATAAAGTTAGGTAAAGTAGGTATGAATTATTTTAGCTTCTATGTAACATTCAGCGAAAATTCTTTCACTACAAACCTCCAGGGGCCTTCCTTAGTAGGAAATCATCGAGTAAAATAATTTTTTGCAAAGTCGGGAGATGATTTATTTTTTATTTTTTTTATTTTTTTTTTATTTTACTACAAACGAAATTATTGCTACTACTATCAACTACTAACGATTATCTATCATAAAAACCAAAAAAAGATCCAGTTTGAAAAAGTCGGGTGCCAAGTTCACATAGCCCAAAGACTATATTAAATAAACTAGCTATTCCCCGTTATACTTGCGTTGTGCTCTTTCCCGTGGGAATTTTGCGATAAAAATCCGTTCAGTAGTTTTTGCATGAAAGAGTAGGTAACACAGACATCACAAACTTTCGCGTAAATAATATACCTAAGTAGGATTTATACCAGCAACCTAACTAGGTACCTATAAGTATATGTGTACCACCTAAGTAGATATAATATGTACATACATGCATGGTAAGTAATTAATAATTATACATTTGTATAGGTTACGTACTCAAGTACTTCTATAGTACATTGGTAGGTATGATTACCAAACAGAGCATAATATACCAATGAATGCATTCTGCAAGGACTCAAATGAACTGGAACGCATCGTAGGTGGATATAATTATTAGTTTAATAATGTTATAGTAGTAAGTATAGGTACCTATGTGGGGTCGTGTGGGAGTCGCTTTATTGACTTGTTATGCGTTCAATAGTTCAATATAACGTTCGTAAGTTTCTAAAAAGTTTAAGGTATTTTTTAAATTGATAACTAGCAGCGCCTTGCGGTTTTACCCGCGTTGTGCCCGTTCCTGTGGGAATTTCGGGATAAAAAGTAGCCTATATAGCCTTCCTGTTGAATGTGTATTATCTATCTGAGGCATTATATTTGCTATCTTCTAGGAATTCTCTGCACATTTTTCTTCAATTCGCTAGGTAATTCGTAAACGATGTCATTATTAGATTGAAATCTAGCATTTATACACACAACTATTGACGAGATATTATATTTTGTACTAGCTGTGCCCCGTGGTCTTACCCGCAGCGCCCCCGTTCCCGTGGGAATTTTGAGATTTTTATCCCAAGTTTTCATTGTTTTTAAAATGTATTCTGCTATTCAGGGCGGAGACAAATCCAACGAAACAAAAATCATGAAAATTGATCCAGCCGATCTCGAGTTATAAGTGTTGTAACAAACCCGTCTTTGTTTTATATATATATATATATATATCTTATATATATAAAATTCTCGTGTCACAGTGTTCGTTCGCGTACTCCTCCGAAACGGCTTGACCGATTCTCATGAAATTTTGTGAGCATATTGAGTAGGTCTGAGAATCGGCCAACATCTATTTTTCATCCCGAAATTCCCGCGGGAACGGGTACAACGCGGGTGAAACCGCGGCACGCAGCTAGTCTTATATATAAAATTCTCGTGTCACAGTGTTCGTTCGCGTACTCCTCCGAAACGGCTTGACCGATTCTCATGAAATTTTGTGAGCATATTGAGTAGGTCTGAGAATCGGCCAACATCTATTTTTCATCCCGAAATTCCCGCGGGAACGACAACGCGGGTGAAACCGCGGGGCGCAGCTAGTATATATATAAGATTTCAAAAATGTCCCGAATAACACTAATAACACCGGTTTACTGTAGGTTTTTAAATAGTTCATAGCACTGAGTTCATAGATAGTATGTATGCAAAAAAGTTAAAATGCGAATGGTGTGTAAACTTTTTATGCAAAAAGCAAACTAAAATAATCCTCATTCCAAAGTGTCAAATAATGACAAACCATGCTTCAAACCCCCAAATCAATAAAATAATTATCTTTTCATTTTGAGAAGTAACCCAAATTCTTTGTAATAAACTAAAGGAAATGTGTATAAGTTCGACATGTGATGACAAACATGTCTGCAAAAACATCGGTCGTTAAAAAAGTTAGGACATCAGACAACTCGCTTGATAAACCAGAAATTGCTCTCGCTGCTGTGGTTTCCTACAAGAAACAGAAGGAGGTCGGTGAATTCATCACCTTCCTTCTGACCGCTTTGGACCGCAACTCCATTTGGCTCAACACTGTGGTCGAGCGACAATCAAACTTCAAATGTGCCCTCCTCGTGGGCTCCGGCCCCAACAGATTCCAACTTCAAGAAATTATATACCCTTGTGGGGAGAATGAAATCAAATTGGAAGTCGAAATGAAAGACTCCGAAGATCATGACAAAATAGCCATCGCAGCCCTACTCAGACTGAGCAATGTTGGTATCGACAACCTTTTGAAATTCATCAAAACCAAATTGGCAGATAACACAATGTTGAGAGAAGACATGGTCAAAGGAAAGGCTTTAGGGATAAATTTTGTAGTCTTGAGACCTATCTCCGACAAGCAATATCGAGTGATGGATAGAATTGTTATCGGGAGTCCCAATATTACCAAAACTCCTCTTGTGATAAAAAAGCGCCGGAGGGATGAAAAGTTACTGTCTGGGCCGCCTATCAAGAAAACTAGAAATGTTGTATAGAAAATAATAAAATTGTTTCGGTACTGGACCATTGAACACGGAATATGTATAGGAGAAAATCGAATGTGCACTCGTTATGGTGTACCGCAGTGTCATGTAGCATGTAATGGCAGCAATTTGGGCCGACTGTAAAATGCGAAGCTCACAGTAAATTATACTCATTTTTGCAATGATCGTTTCCGATTACCTATGATGGATGGGGGCGCATTTGTGGCGAAATGACTATTACGACTGACGGATACATATTTTTCTACTGTGCTTTGTTCTTGTTATTTCAGTAATATATTCCTAGTACCCCAACTGTAATGCTTTTTTTCTGTTTGTGCTTTATTGAATAGTAAAATTCCGTCAAGCATGAGACTAAAATGAGCCCGCTTTTGTTTGACAAGTTCTTTTGCATATTAGGACAGCCGGAAAAGCTTATTTGCCGTTCAACCTCTGCTTATTAAATTGGGACCAATTATTTTCCACTCGGCAGTTCCCCTCCGCCAAACCGTTCCCTTTTTTCTTGTCGCTAGACGGAGCGGCCGACTTTCAAAGATCAATATCAGGAGAATCAGGCCATCCGTGCGCGATCCAACTTATAGCCACAAATCTTACAGTCACAAATCTTCTATAACTTATTACAATAGCGCGCTGAAGCAACTGTGAAGAGTAAAACAATAGTTTCTGAGCCGTCCCAAAATAGTTGTCTAGTTTTCGTAGGAAACTTTTCTATCTGCTTATCACTGGGCATAAATCAAATTGAATTATGGCTCAGCCTCAGCATAAGTTGGGTCGTTGAGCCCCTTTTTCTAACTTGGGGTCGAACATAACGGATTAAGGGAATACTGACCATTGCATAATTGGCGTAATACATTACGTATTATTTATGGCTTAGCTTATGTTAGTGGTATTAGGTAGCAGGAAGTAAAGCTCTTTAAAACGTTTCATCATTTTATTTATCCAATCAAACCTTCCGTAAATATCGTAAGATTGTTGAGAACAACAACCAATGGAGTTCCGCAAACACGATCCGTTATATCGTCTCAAATTGAGTTTAGAAGCGGAAGAACAGCGAGACACATCGGTAATACAACTGTCGTCTGAAACAGGGCGAAGACTGAATGTTGAGTAATGGAATCGATGATAATTGAACCGCTCAACTGATTCTTTGTACTCATTAAGCTGTAAACAATTCTTTAAAACGATATTCTCGATTTACTTTGTCTTTCATGTCTTTCATCGAATGAAATTCATCGATAACTAGTTATAATGACGCCAGACAGGTGGAAAGGATAAATGAATAAATAATGATTATTTATTACGGCATTTATACCTACTGGCTCATGCATATCAGCAAACTTCGCGGTAGTTGTTGCATAATGACAATTATTCATTTCTAATTTGCAGGAAATAGCCAGCTTACAGTGCCTAATTGAAAAATATAAGTTTTTGGACAATTAATTGTTAGCATCGTTAATTCGTGATACTATTCCGTTTAGGATAAGTTTAATACGAAATCGCACAAAGAATTTAATAGCACGGTAATAGTAAGTTTACAGTAATAGTGCTTTAAAGTCTCGACTATTTCTGTTATGTAGAAAGCCACAATCCAAAAGATACTTCGTCACCATTCCGTTGAAGTGTCGTTGTAAGCGTCCGCCGAGCAACATGCAGCGTCTCAAGACGACGGTGTCGGAACAATTCCAGCAAATGTTTGTTGTTGCACTTTGAAAAATGATGCAAAACTCAAACTCGTGTGTTACTTGTAAAAGCCTGGATACTTCAGCAAACACGTCACATTTCTTTTTGTACACTAAAATGAGATAGTTCTTGAATTAGAAGCACCTTAGAATTAGACTCGATACCAAAAAATCTAAGCTATTAATAGAAAGAAGTAAAATTAATCATACCGTTCTCTTGTGCACATTTTATTTGTCATAAAGTCACACCAAACAAAACCACAAAAAACAAACGCAACAATAACAGTTTAAAATATATCTTTCTAAACATAACACAAATCTAGTTTTAAATCGTAGAGAAAGGCAATAACAATTTTATAGAACAAATAAATGCATCCGTTATAACGCGAAGTATAAAGCACCTTCATAAAATGGAACCGCTTTTAAGGTTAAATTTTTATTTTAAACATAGAAAGGGATTTTGATGGCCCTCACACGTCGTGGAAGAACGTTATCCTTAGATTTAGGGTTTCAGGAGACGAAGCCACTCGAATATGGCTCAAATAGATTTTGGGCGTAACTGTTAATAACTAGGTGGTTGGTTGTGGGCGCTTATCCTTGAGAGGATTATCAGATACAGGCTTGAGAGAAGAAGTAATCTATCTATTATATACTATCTTCAAAGGAGGAAGAAATATTTCAACTATGGTTACAATAATAATAATAGTCCAAATTGTCTAAGAGCAATTTGGATATATCTTACTACTAGCAGTGCCCCGCGGTTTCACCCGCGTTATATCCGTTCCCGTGGGAATGTCAGGATGAAAAGTAGCCCATAACTTTCCCGTTGAATGTGGCTATCCATTACAAAATGATTTTTTCAAATCGGATCAGTAGTTCCTAAGATTAGCGCGTTCAAACAAATAAATTCTGCAGCTTTATAATATTAGTATATATATCAGAAAACAAACTAATCTCACGCTAAACTATTCTTTCTCTGAAACTACTGCAAAACAGCAACAACATTGAAATGAAACTGCAATAATCGGATCTCAATTTACGGTCAGTTAAACGTAAATTAAATAAACATGGAAGTGAAGTCCCTACTCCAATAACCATTACACTGGATTAATATGAGCGTGGACCGAGTGAGGCGTCACCTCGACAACATTATACCAAGTTACTTGTAATTATTCGATCACGGGCCGTTACCAGTAATGGAAAGGCGGGGCTGTTTAAATATGTAAAGGTAAATAAAGTTTCAAATTGTATTGGGTGTCATTAATAGAGTGTTTGGACCGTTTGATAGGTTTTAAACGGGCGGAGATTGTAAATAGCGTGAGTGGAGTGTTGTTGATATTTTAATCAGTTATAGTGTGTACTTTGGATTTGAAAGGTTAGTGTTGGTTTGAAAGGTTAGTGTTGGTGGTGAATTATGCTCTTCAATAACCGGTATGTAAGTGCTTGGTGCTAAAACTTCTACCAAATCATACTTTTTAACTTTTCTACCAAATCATTCGGGAAATTGGATTTAGCTGATACGAAGTTAAAGTCCAATATAAGAAAAAAAGCAGATTCTGCATAAACTGTATGTAAAAAAAGCTCTTGCAAAAAAACATTGCATTCGTTGCTGTAGTTTATGACAGCTTATCAATTGCAGGCACACACAACATTGTCTTTCTAGCTAACAGAAAAAAATACGAGTTAACATTTTATTAAACTATTATGTTAAAACCTACCAGATTAGTTTTAGTGTTCATTACCTTACGCTTGAAGTAGTAAAACTTATATCATTCAGCAAAAAATTGATCTTAAACCCAGTTTTTACAACCTGATCCAGTTTCCGCCATGCTTTATTCTACTCGACGTCTATAATAAAGTATTGCGTTCAATAATTCATATTAATAGGGTCACGAGACCTGCCGAGCGAGTGTGTAGCGAGTTGTGCGTTCACTCTCGTATAATAAAGGTGGCAAGAGTTGGCACATCTGTGTTAGGGTAATTCGTCTGGCCTCGTCCACCTGTTTCCTGTCAGTTTCACTTTACTGCCGAAAGGGTTCCTTTATCTTTGTCTCTCAAGTTTTTTGCTCCCTCTGTACGTATATCGTTACCTTTTATTTATGTCTGTATCTTTTTTTCGAGGCGAAGCGTTCTCGCGTCGTTATCCATGTTTTAGTTTAATGTTAACGCTAGTTCCTGGTCCTGCCCCAAGCTTGTTAGCTTTATGTAAATCAGAAGACCCTTTAACGGAATTCGATCCCCAAATAAGATATAGTTTCAGTTGACTGCAAAAACAGTGTCATATCATACATATTCCGTCTGGTGTCACTACACGCATTATAATAAATTCATCGCAGACCCGGCCTTCAAAGGGCTCGCCAATTTCACCCTACCTATCCCTATTTTTGATAAACGAGCCACTTGATCGGTCCGCTGTCCGAAAGAGGGTTCTAGTTTTTTGATAATATCTCGTCAGTGGACAAATTTGTGTGATGTGGGCTAACATAGCCCTTCCGTGATAAACCCTTGTAAGAACCGAGAGGTATTATGAGAAACGGGACAGATTTTTTGTTTAACAAAAAGTTTTTAGGGAAGGAAAATTCAAATTTCACGCTGTTATTGTGATTTGCGAGTTCACAGGTGCGTTTTGTCTTTAATGATCCTGTTGGAGGGGACCTTTATCGATGTTTGGGTTTTAAAAATGTCCATCATCAGTAAGATAATGTCTTGTCACCATTTGTAAATCCTCAGTTTTTATTCTATATTCCTACCAGTAGTTACACCTTCATAATATTCTACACTGAGCCACCAGATCTCTAACTTGGAACTGTATTCATGAGTAAACAATCTTTTAAGATTCCAAAACCATTTTACAATCTCTCGCGAACCGCTAACTTTAAATATGAATAGACTGAATTGAGTTATCTCTGTCGTAAATATTGTGAGATAAATATATATCATTGTCCTCTGTCAGTTTCGTGAGTTTGTCGGTAACTCGCTGGGGGTGGAAATTCAAATAGTGTTAGAGAAATAGTGGAGGAGATTCCCTATGTAGAAGAAAACGTTCCGTTTTTATGTAACGTGTCGATTTGACGGCGTCATAACATGTTGTTTTGCGCAGCGGGATGTGGGAATATTACAATACGCGCTTTGACATAGTTTTGCGGATTATTTCGCCCGCGGCGGTGAAAGGGCACCATTGTGCTGATAGTTATTGACGTTCCTGAAAAGGTTTTGATGTTTATCTTTATGGGAGTTTTTCAATTCATTGTATCTTATCCTTTTGATGTTATTTCAAGTTGTACATATTTAAATACATCTTAATCTACACGATACGAGTATATTGTTACATTACCTATACAGACAGTGCAGGGGCCGCTGGTACTCTTAACTTGTTCATAATTAATACTTTTTCGATAAGATATCCTTCTTTGATTATACATTTTAGATGTAACTTTGGCTTATAAATGACCTATACGCGTATATTAAAAAAGATAGTTGCAATTCTTTGATAAATACTTGTACGATTCACTATAGTATGTCCTAATATCTGCAGTTACTATGACAATCCTAGCTACATACTTCCCAAAACCATTTCAGTAAGCAACTGCATCCTTAATTTGCGAATTATAATATAACTCTGAAGCAAAACTACAAACAAAACTCATTTAATTTAGTAAACAGTGCAGTAAAGCAAGACACTTACAAACCATTTACTTTGTGTGCGGTATCTGCTGCATTTGATAGCATTTCTCTTAGAAGCAGTTCTGAAGTCACGTTTTTAATTAAACCAACTTTATTAGGCAGTACGAGTGAATATGCTTCCACATGTTAACTGAAACTTTATGACGTTGCGTTACATTGGCGCCCAACTTTCGAGGAAACCATTACATTTTTAAAATTAATGGTCATTGCGTTTTGTACGTTTAAGAATTCTTTCTCTTTATTTTTAAACACGAAATATGTTGGGGGTGAGAGTAAACTCCGGGCTATTATGACTATGAGTTTGCCAACTTGTGTTAGGCATTAAGCAAAAGCGGTGATTGCGGCTTATACTCCAACTCTGCGCAGATTGCAGTTGAGGGATGAATCATGGTCCAAAGCTATGTGTATGGGTTTGGATGTATGTTTATGGGTATCCAGTTGATGCCAACCATCTAAATTATCTAACTATCATTAAAAATTTATATAAGAGGCCAATGATCCTGTTTGATGTGTTGGGTGACCTGGCGCAGCAGTCTTGAAATTACACTGGCTTTTTTATGTCTATTTATTTATATAATTTACATGCAAGTAGGCACTATTCATGTACAAGGTATGTATCTCACTAGAATTACACACGTTCTTTTTTCAAAATAAGGAAGAGCAATAAAAAAGACGTCGGTTCCTAGCTTCCGGTCATGGGATGACGTATATCCTCTTTGCTACAGCGGAAAGTGATATATAATGCGTAAAATTATCCTTTCAACTATCTCCATAATTTATCATTGCTAAGGTAAAATAGACCTCTTTGCTTGTTCTAGTATATTATCTTTATTGCCGGCCATATAAGTAAGTACAGTCAGCAAATCAGAATGCTACGCTCCTTAGTACTATGTAGAATTCTGAATTTGGAAACGCTCATCGACTTGTAAGTAGTAATTGTAGAAGTTTGAATATGACAGGGTTCTTAGTATGCGAGCGACCCAACCAAATGCTGAGCAAACCAAAAACTTCGTTCATATTCAAAATTCTTTAATGCTGTTTACATGTGTCGATGAGAGTTTCAAATTTATAATTTGCAATAGCGCATCGCGGTCTTACCTCTTCCGCGTATATCTATACTGATATTATAAAGCTGCAGAGTTTGTTTGTTTGTTTGAACGCGCTTATCCCAGGAACTACTGGTCCAATTTGAAAAATTATGTCAGTGTTGGATAGTCCACGTATCGAGGCTATTTTTCATGTCGAAATTCCAACGGGAACGGGCATAACGCGGGTAAAACCGCGGGGCGCTGCTAGTTTTGGGATAAAATGTATCCCTTGTGTTATTCTGATGTAAAGTTTCATCTGAATCCCTTCAGCAGTTTTTGGGTGAAAGAATAACAAACAAACATAAACACAAACATCCTCACAAACTTTCACATCTATACTATTTAATATTATAAAGCTGAAGAGTTTGTTTTGTTTGTTTGTTTGTTTGTTTAAACGCGCTAATCTCAGAACCTACTGAACCGATTTGAAAAATTCTTTTTGTAATGGATAGCCACATTCAACGGGAAGGTTATAGGCTACTTTTCATTCCGAAATTCCCACGGGAACGGGAACAACGCGGGTAATACCGCGGGGCGCTGCTAGTTGATCATATTAGTAGGATAAGATGTAATATCAGTTTATGAATATTAAAACCTCTTACTGGAAGGTACCTTCCTTTATACAAAAATAACTATTTTTCGTAAAACGAGAGGAGTGTGGGAGGGTAACAATAAGCATTTTATAAATTCCCTTTATGAGTTCCCGTGACCTTTCAGGTCTTACCTCCAACGGGAATCTTTTGAATGTCGAACATTATACATTAATAGGCTGGTTATTTTCGTGTTTGATGTTTTCCGACAACCATTTTGAATTGCAAATCTATACTAATATTATAAAGCTGAAGAGTTTGTTTTGTTTGTTTGTTTGTTTGTTTGTTTGTTTGTTTAAACGCGCTAATCTCAGAAACTACTGAACCGATTTGAATAATTCTTTCACTGTTAGATAGTCTATTTATCGAGGAAGGCTATAGGCTACATTTTATCCCGAAATTCCCACGGGAACGGGCACAACGCGGGTAAAACCGCGGGGCGCTGCTAGTAAACTATATTTTGCAAAATATATCGAATGTATATTAGTTTTTGGAAGAAACTTTGGAAGTCACTTTGTCTGATCTTCAGATAAAAAATAGGTCAGTTTTATATAGTTCATAGTCGCTTATTGAATAAGTAAGTAAGTCCGAATAGGTAAGTGGCCAACCCTGGTGTCGGGGCTTATAGACCGCCTAAAGGCCTCCCCAATGGTCTAACGATTGAAACAGCCGGGACCGACTTTATATAGTTTACAGGACACGCCTAGCGTGTTGTGTCGACGAAAAATCATGTTTACAATGTTAAATCGAAATCATAATAATTGAATAAACAAGGTTAATTTCAACAAATCAAATCAAGTCAATCATCTATAAATTCTTTAAAATACTCCCCAAAACAGTGTCCAATTTTTCACCAACAAACACTCAAATTCTAGTACTTTCAATTGGAATTCTTAAGCTGGGACATTATCTCGAACATGTGGCGAATGCGCCAGTGGTCACGTCCACTAGCTGGAGTTTAATTAAGCGGTGATTAAACTTTTCCTTAGGACCTAGTTGGAATCTAGAATCTAGAATCTAGATGGTGTCGTCGAGGTTTGGACCAATATGGCGCCGGGTTAAAGTTAAGTCGAAGAGGGCTGAAGTTAAGAAGTGTTTTGGGTATGTTGAATGAATTTAAGTTAGCTCAAAGATCAGATAGGTACTATCGAAAATGGAAACATATTGGTACCTATTAGGAGATAACAGAGTTGAAGGTAAATTACATTCAGAGATAGAATCAATAGAACTTTGTATGTTCACTAATTCTATATATATTTTTGGAGTATTTACATTAGTCCTTAGGGTCGCCTGTTTGTATTACCAAGCTGGAACAAATTCAAAACAAAAGGCGTGTCCGGTCACTCATGTCTAATGCCAAACTTTTCCTTCTTTTGCTGACTCGCAACTTCTTAAATCTTAAATGAAAATGATGCCTCCATCTATATTTGATGGACGTCAATGAACGAATAATTAATGACATGACTCTATATCTTCGATCAGTTGATCGTAGCTCTATATTATTAATTAGACATTTTCTTAGTGCTTATTATGAGATCATCAACACATAATAGTCTGAGAGATAGCGCCTTATCTTTAGCGCTGATTACGCGAGCGAGTGACAGGGCTTTGACTTGCGGCGGGATCCTGTGGTAATTAAATTATAAGTTTGAATGAGTAATAAGTGCATTATGCACATGTATTTTGTATACCAAGTTTATACTGAATCATAGATTTTGATAAGTTCTGACCCCAAAGAGGCGCTCCCGAACAGGTGGTATGTCCAAAAAGGAAGAAAAGGTATTTTTTGCTCCTTTTTCGGTTATAATCATTATGTTCGTATATTAGTAAGTTTACGAGGTCCCTTTATCATATTATACCCTCATAAGATTATGTTTACGTGGCCATACCTCAGAATATATCACATTATTCCAAGTTCCTTCATTAACACACACTTACCGACATAATGTTTCAAAGAGCCTCGTTAAATGCGTATTTCACAAAATTTTCGTCGTAAAGCGTCCGCGCGTTACTTTATTAAAAATTCAAATACTAAGGATAAAAGTGTACTGAAAAATGAGGGTAGCAAGTGATCTTTGAGATCATGATTGAACATTTTATATTCGGTACGACCGCGTCGAGCCCTCACTCCGGGGCCTAGTAAATTATGGAAAACTGTTTTAAATTTAAACAAGAATGTTTTTGTGTTACATTTGGGAATATTTAACGTACCTGCGTTTGGAGAAGGCTCTGATTTTGTTTTTGACTGTTTTAGCATCGTTGGAATAAATACAAATTTTCAAACAAGACTTGTTTGAGTACGCAACTAAATAATGTTATAGCTGTATCTATCATTAGATGTATATCTCTTATCTAAGTACGTACATATCATTGAGTATCGTGTTGTTCATAAATAATCATTCTCGTTCATAAATAATAATTTCTTCCGATTCATAAAAGGTCAAAGTTACTCGTATTTATGAGGCAATTTAGGAAAACAAGGAAGAAATTAGCAGCAGTGCCTACATCATATAAATCTTAACAATTTTTGATCAGAAAAAGGAAATTCACCGAATTAATGGCCGGAGGTGGTCTTTGAAACATTTTATTTAATAAGACTTTGTGTAGCCCTTCGTACGTAATTGTAAATTAATTGCCTTCTCAGGAAAAAAGGGACGCCTAATTGCTAATTAGTTAGACCATAAATATATTTGAAACTTGAAGACCACGGGGACTTTCAACTTGACATTGAATTACAAAAGTTACTGGACCGTACTTGATGTTACGCCTCTTTTGCAACAAAAATACTTTAAAATGGACATTATTGTGTGGCTTGAAGCTTACGATAACATTTTTAGAACTAATTTGATAAAGAAAGTACTATAGAGTTATTTTATGGCAAATCACTAATACTATAAAAATCTTTTCATTCCCTGACTTAGGGACAATGCACAGCCTAAGCCGCTTGACATGTCTATAAGTTTATGCATCCTCTAATAAAGAGCGATATTTTAGTGAAGCTCTTTATCACCCTCAATTTCAACGACGCTTTCACCATTTTATCATCTTCGAACAAATAGCTCATCTAATCTCACAATTACTTACCAAACAAAGCATCAACGAGTATTCTCTAACTAAAAACCTTATCAGGATTCCCTTCACGAGGCATCTTTAACGGACAAACAAGAAAAAGGTAAAATATTGGATTTCCCACGGAGGCGAGAGGTTTCAATCGTGGCTTTATTTAATTAAACAGATACCCAGGGGGCGCCGTCTGACGTTACATAGTGATTTTATTTTGCTCCATCTACTGACGTTCGTGATGCCAGTGGCTTGCAGTAACTGTTGCCTGGCTGGTGCTTGTTATTCTAGTTGTGTCTTTTAATATAAAATTAATGAAGATATAGAATACTGACAAATAAAATTTGATTACTCGAAAAAAAAAATGATTCCTCGAACTTTGCTTTACGCTTAAAAATTTTTTGGCGCGAAAAAATTGATTGAGACAGTCCAGAAATGATCTGTATTTAAATCTGATTATAAATATGGTCTCCAATCTAAATTACATTCACGTCTCAATTACACATTTACACATACATCTTCATCGTAGAAACATTAGAGAGGTAACAAAAGAGAACAATGAAGTGGTAAAATAGTGCACTCCCTTACAAAACAATACACTTCTAAAAACATTAAGTAGTTGGAAAAATGGACAGTTTCCAATTGAATTCCAAATAGAAAGACTTCGTCCATTAATAAAGTGAATGTCTTAAAGTAAAAATTCTTAAGTTTAGCAAACTTTTGGAAGAAACAGTCGCTTGATATATTGTTTGCAACTTAAGTGCACTTTGTGGCTGCTTGTTGATAAATTCAGTCTAATGCAACTCCTTTCAAAATTGTCGCGTAAATCGCTAAGGGGCTATTAAAGATGAAAACTTAGTTATTTTACATGTACATTTTATTGGCTTAAAACACGTATTTTTATTGATTCCATACATTATTTTGATAACTGCATTTTCTGTCTGTTAGAATATTGTTAGACTAGCAGCGCCCCGCGGTTTTACACGCGTTGTGCCCGTTCCCGTGGGAATTTCGGGAATATTTATACTTATAAACCTTTTTCGTGAATCAGTCTATCTATAAAAAACAAACCGCATCAAAATCCGTTGCGTAGTTTTAAAGATAGCATACATAAGAAGAAGAGTAAACTTACCCACTAGTTTTAACGTTCATTGCTTACATTAAAAGAATTTAATATTTAATTGGAATTATCTAACATTATCCGTAATTTCAATCTAATTATAAACTAAAGTGTAACAACAAAGGAATATTCCCAAAGGTCCTTTAATTATCACGACATCGATTGCTTTATCTGAAATACCTTAACAATAAGATAAGTTGATAGGGCTCACAGTTCAACCTCTCTAGGTTCTTAAAAGATATTACGACACAAATAGGTTTCACCACTTTATTTCAGCCTACACAAAGACCGAACGGAAATATGTTACAAGAGTACAAGTGTACACGTTCGTATAGTATCGTATAGATAGGTTAGAAACAAGGATGTGTTAAAACAAACGACGATATTCGCAGGGACGCTTGTTAATTATATTTTACGTGTTTCATGAATGTGAAAGCGCTGTTTTTGGCTTTTCGTTTGATGTGGTATGGTTGTAAGCACCGCCCGTCGTAGTTCATTTTATAGTCGGCATAACTACCAAAGCTACTGGGTGGCATTAACGTTTTATACTAGAACATGTAATTATAGAACCGAGTTAAGTTTAACAGCTGAAGTTAATTTATTTTATTATCGTGTTGTACAACGATTCTGGATTTAAACGACTAGATAAATGGACGGATAAGTGCTAGACTTTGGTGTTGAGAGCACTGATCAAGTGTACCTGATTTTATAGGATTTGGAAATGTTAACTTAAACTAACCTTCGCAATTTTTCATACCTTTCATACCTTTCATACATGTCAAAATCACTCATTAAATTTCTACTAAGGAAGCACTTGATATCTCTGAGTAGAGACGTTAAAACACATTCAATTCCAATCGACTCACCAGATATGTCCAATTGTTAGTACATATTATTATAATATTTCTTTTACATTCAGTCGAGTGCAGACAGGCCACGAATTTGTGGCACTATCCGTAGAGACTTTGTGCAACACTACACTATTTTACAAAAAAAAGAAAACAGCGGCGGCGTTTAAACGTTCAAGAGTATTACAACTAAATGACCCTCTATTATGGAAACGTGCTAGGGCCCATATTTTTCTCTGGTATTCTAATAGAATCACCACGCTCCCGGGACTTAGGGCTATCGCAGACTACAGACAGTTCAGGACAGTTTTTAGACTGAGGCTGACTTTAGTTGAGCACCTATGTTTAAAAAACAAATGACGTTCGTTTCAAATTGTTCTATTTAGTGCGACAAACGTGATTTTAAAGATCAGGTTTTATTTCTTAAACATTTGATTGCAATCCGCTCTAATTGTTCAATGTAGTTAAATCTGTCTTGTCTTTAGTCACTAATAACAATTGTTGGTACAATTCTTTAGTGTTAACAGACAAAACAATCTATGATTGACAAAAAATTCTTTTTACGAAGCGTTTTACGCGCGAGTGGACTCGCGCGTATCAATTTTACACTGCTTCCAGATACCGCGTTTTACGCGCGTTCTACTCTGGGAGGTATTGAAGTTGTCACGCTCCATCATCGCAATAAATACGTCCATACGCCACGCACTCGCGCGTAATACTGGCTGGACGCAGCAATGGCGCCCGAGTATCTCGACTCGCGCGCCGCTCGCGCGTACGACGCGCGAGTCGAGAGTCGCGGTTATTGCACGCGTTTTACGCGCGTGTGAGGTAACGCGCGAGAGCATCTAGACGGAATGTATGTAGCTCTAGTATCTCGAGTACGCGCGAGTGTATACGCGCGAGTGGACTCGCGCGTAAAACGCTTCATCTGGACAGGCTCTTAGTGTTCCAAACAGTTCCGAACATAATGCTTGCTCGCTTATTCGATTAAAGAGCAAGCGAGCAAGTGTTCTTTTCAGAGCACTTAGTGAAAATGCTTTAGACGTATTTTTTCAAAAATGTGCTTCTTTATAAGAATTCATAGACCAGAAGACGGTCTATAATGCTTGGACTACGGTCTGCTCAGTTATAAGGGATTAATCCCCTTGCTTTTGTAGCACTCTAGATATGAATTATTGTTGGCTCAGAACTGTTGCTCTGAACAAAAAACAACTTTAAATTGTTCCTTTAGTTTATAGATGGGAGTTTTAAGTGGATTCTCTTGTTGGATGAAGGTTTAACTGTTATTCTTTAGCCTTGGAGTTTGAATTGGATATTGAAAGATAGGTACGTAGATTCAATTGTTACTATCATCTATTCCTACTTTTATTTAGTTTGCAACATCATAATAATCCTACAAATATTATAAATGCGAAAGTTTGTGAAAATGTATGTATGTATGTATGCATGTTTCACGAAAAGACTACTGGACGGATTTGAATGAAACTTTACAGTAATATAGGTTATACATCAAAATAACACATGGGATACATTTTATCCCGGAATTCCCGCGGGTACGGGTAAAACGCGGGTAACACCGCGGGACGCGGCTAGTGGCATATAAAGCTTGTTTAAAACTCATATGAGATAGTTACCTGTTGATGGGAAAGTTGTAATTTGTTGGTAAAACACCACACCATCTTTATTTACACAGTTAGCCTACTGAGATGGAGGATTTAAGCAAGATCATTCAAAACAAGTAGGTATCAAAAGAGAAACGATTAAGAAAACCTTTTAAACCGTGTTTTCATAAACTATTATTCGACTAAATTCGATTCAAAGGTGATATAGTGATTGTGTAGAATGAAAAATTTACAGCAGGGGCCTATTCAGCGAATTTGTTTCACTTAACTAAGATAAATGATCTTTTGTGACCGTTCTGCGAAACAAAAGATGTTTTCTTACAGAACTGATTCGAGAAGCTCTAGGTTTTTCGATTCATTTGTTATCTAATTTCTCGGTTAATGTACTAAGTTCACTTTACTTTAAGTTAAGTTATTTTTATTATTTGTGTTCTTTTGAATCGCTCGGTTCGTAAGTAATTCTATTTTGTGTTCATTCTTCCATATCAATCTATATAATCTATCATAATTTCCTTTCTACTACAAATCCAACTAATATTACAAATGCGAAAATTTTCGAGGATGGATGTACGAGTATGTATGTTTGTTACTCTTTCACGCAAAAACTACTCAACGGATTTTGATGAAACTTTACAGTAATATAGGTTATACATCAGACTAACAAATGGTATACATTTTATCTCGAAATTCCCGCGAGAACGGGTATAACGCGGGTAACACCGCGGGGCGGAGCTAGTCTACCATATTTTCCTTACTACAAATACAATATAACAGTAAAGCTAATAAACCTAAACTCCTTCACTGCTTTACGACATAATAATACAATTATTCTCTTACACAAAACAAAAGCTAAACATATATGCTACCGTTCCATTGTGTTGTGTTCTTTTTAATAGTATCCGTTATTATGTGTCTCCGGGCTTCGTAATTCTGTTACTCTGTATTGGACTCAGGTGTTCCTTCAATTGCCTTCGACTGGACTCCCTCAAGACTGTATTACTGTGTTGTGTGACTCTATTGTTTTAAGGGATAACGGTAGATTGGGTTGCAGGAAAAGTTTTTGATGTTGATGTTATTTGGAGTGGATATTGGGCGGCGTGACGCTCTCTTTATAAGGTTTTTCAATGGTGTTGCTTTATCATATAGAGAAGGAGATGAACTATCGAAAGCAATCTAATAATTCTCTTTGATAATAATTTATTTGTTTCTTTTTAACCGACTTGGTAAAAGGAGGAGGTTGTTAATTCGAGTGTTTTGATGTACATATGTCTTTTACTTAATTATGTTTTTTTTGTGAGATTGGTTCCTAAATAGTTTTTTTTATTGATATATAGATAAGACAAAAGAAGTAGAAGAAAATATACTACAACGTGTAAAAATTTAATAAAACACGTAATTGAACCTAAAATAATGTATGTGTGGAGTAATATAAAATATAATAAAATATATGGGTTTTGTAAAGAACGTGAGTGCTTATTCGCGAATCTCGATGTGCGTGCATTGAACAGAAAAATCTCTTTACACTTCGTCGATATGCGTAAGAATTTGATGACACGATTTAGAGTCCCGAATAATGTTTATAATATTTACAAAACGTACAAATGTGAGAGCGAATCCTCACTGAATTTAAAATGAGGACAGTTTTCCATTCAAGACTTTTCTCAGAATATTTTCTGTAATACATTTGGAAACATTTTGTTTGCAGGATATATAATCGATACGTTTGTAGATAAGTAGGTATATTTTCTGAAATAAAGAACTCTCGTTTATAAGTCTACGAGAATACTCGTAGTTTTATTCAGTTCTTGTAGTTTGCAGTCTACACAGTTGATAAACATTTTTATAACTAAAACACCAACCGAACCAACAATCTCCTGATTTTTAAGTCGGTTTAAACAACTATAAAATGCGAATGTTTGAAAGTTAAATACAGTTTCAAGTTATCTTAAATACTCGGACAGTGTCGGTTTTCATAATATACAACAGAATCGCCAATTCGAAACCAAATGTTCTTATCGAGTACAAGTTACAAATAAAGCAATCGACAAACCACTTTAATTGTATTTAAATCATTCGCCTCAATACATATAATAATAAACTATTATTATCGCACAATGGCGAGACTCTATTGAATACATTTACTTGCGATGCATCACACAGATTTGAAATGTGCTTTACAAAATGTATTGTCAGCTTTGATTCGATTCCCCATTGAAGCAGGCACGGTATTGAGGCTCAGAATTCAGCGAATCAATGAATTCAATTCACATCTGACTGTAAAGTACCTACTCGATTAATAGGTAGCATTAAAATCTGTTCGGTGATACGTGTTTACGTTTTATGGCGTGAAAGAATGGAGTGGTTGGAACTATTGCAGTGTTAATGGACGACAATGACTGTTGTGACAAAGGGTCTGCTATGGCATATCGAAATATGTATTACTGGCTGCGCCTCGCGGTTTTATTTGGGATGTAAAATAGCCTATAACCTTCCCGTTGAACATGGCTTTCTATTACAAATATAATTATTCAAATGAGATTGGTAGTTTCTGTTAGCGCAATCAAACATACTTTTCAGCTTTATTATATTAGTATAGCCTAGCAGCGCCGCGCGGTTTTACCCGCGTTGTACCCGTTCCCATGGGAATTTCAGCATGAAACCTATAACCATCCCGTTGAATGTGGCTATCCATTACAAAAATATTTTTTCAAATCGGACCAGTAATTCCTGAAATTAGCGCGTTCAAACAAACTCTACAGCTTTATAATATTAGTATAGATTACAGCACTTTTATGTGTCCTAGAATAACAAATGTTATGAGATGTAGAAAGTGTTAACACTAACCAATATCATATTAATCATAATAAAAATAAAAAGTAATGCTTTTGATATTTAATGCTATTACAAAGTTTTAAATTCTAGAGCCTTAAAGAAATCTAAGCAAAAAATTTAATAAATAATCTAGTTTAATAAATACTACCAAACCCGGTTTTTCTTTAATTTGTACACAAAAGGCGTCGATCTAAGTTTTCTTTGGATGAATTCCAAAGCTAATATTCATAGAACTATATTGTCTTTCATCGTCTATCTTTATGACGGAATCTTTCAAAGGATTTTACATTTTATGAAAATCCATCAATTTCATATCTGTAGACTTTGGTTATTTCTTTGTTTTTAAGAAAATAGTTTTCAAAACGTTTTGCTTCGAAAAACTGATAATAATATTATTTAGTTCGTAATAAAATAACCAAATTGGAGTTCAGTAAACTTATTTATCTGAACATTTCGTTGTGAAAACGATAAAAGCAACTTTTAAAAATGTTGTTTCGAATTTATTATTGGATTTGTATTTGTTAAATAATTTTATAAAAATATTTATTTAGAATACCAAATTTTCTGATGAAATATTATATTTTGCTATTTGTTTGGTATTCGATATCAGCTGATAAACAAATGAACAAGAGTGTATTAAAAATACAAAGTTCTTAACTTCAGGGGTCAACACCTACCATCTACATCGTTTTTGCTTCGGAGGGCACGTTAAATTGTCCGTCCTGGTTGTTTTAATCGTTGGACCATGTCGGAGGCCTTTAGGCGGTCTAAAAACTCCGAAACCAGGGTTGGCCACTGACACACACATTCACACAAGCACAGACATCGACATCAAACTTATAACACCCCTATTTTGCGTTGAGGGTTAAAAATAGCTTCATGATATCTATACTAATATTATAAAGCTGAAGAGTTTGTTTTGTTTGTTTGTTTGTTTGTTTGTTTGTTTGTTTGTTTAAACGCGCTAATCTCAGAAACTACTGAACCGATTTGAATAATTCTTTTTGTAATGGATAACTACATTCAACGGGAAGGTTATAGGCTATTTTTTTTATCCCGAAATTCCCACGGGAACGGGCACAGCGCGGGTAAAACCGCGGGGCGCCGCTAGTCCTAAATATCCAGAAATCTCGACTCAACACCTTCATAAAAGCAAAATCATACCATAGCATAATATTAACACTAAATCCACTAATTGAAACATATTATTCCCTTAGGACTCCTCAAAATTCCCCTCCCAGTTAATTCCTGCATGCACATTTAATTTCGATATGAACTGAATTGCACGGATTCTTTCAGCTATTACCTTTTAACTGTACCCAATACGTATATGTGATTGTAAATGCAATTGGCAAACCCTTTGTGGCACTCTCGAGCCCTTATTTGGTTGGGATTGACTCTCATTGTGCCCTAGCTATTTGTTTACTAAAATTGTGTAGTTTTTTTTCAATTTTAGAAAATTTTAAGTGGAATGGTCAACTTAATGAAATGTTGTTAATCTAGTCATTAGGTCCTTTTAATATGATTTAGAACTGATTTCTTAGTCTAAGCGAATAATACTCATTTCGAATTGAAAAGGAAGGAAAAGGCCGTCGAAACAGCCACAACCATAAATTCCCTCTATTTCCTAAACCATAAACTTATAGCAAATCAGTTTCATTTAAGCAAGAGAGTACTCGTATAAAACTAAGAGCAATATGTGATTGCAGGCCCCAAATACAAAGGTATGTGAATGTATTGCTACGTATATATTGCAGAATATATTGTAGGAAGTATTTATCGGCAATACAAGAAGTGCGGCGACACATAAATCTTTTACAACCTCTCGTTGGGATTTCAGATTTGTGATGTGTTCGCGTACATTGTTCTTTGTCCCAGCAGGTTAAAAACATCTTGCTTGACTCTTAGATCTATCTTATATGTATCTAAGTTCTGACAGTAATACACTCTGAAAAAGAGTGATTTTATAAACTAGCAGGCATTTTATAAACTAGCCCTGCGGTTTTACCCGCGTTGAGTCCGTTCCAGGGAATATCGGGATGAAAAATAACCTATAACCTTCCGTTGAATGTGGCTATTCATTACAAAAATATTATTCAATCGGATTGGTTTCTGAGATTAGCCCTTACAAACAAACAAACAAACAAATATTACCTCTTTAACAGTATAGATAGATATTAAATTGGCCGCTACATAAGTATTTGTAGTACATAGTACAAAAAAAGTTAAGATATTAAAGAGAAAATCTTAAATCATACGAATATCACGTTTTTGCTCCCTTAACTTAACAAAATAACATAATTTTTTGAGATAACGACTTTTCAAACCTTGTAATTGGACCCAATAACAATGTCGATTCCAATTAAAAATAATAAAGAATTTTCGGGAAAAAGCCAACAAAACAAACAAGTAACAAACAATATTAGCTTTTAACAAATAATAAAGTTACGGGTAACATTGTTGTATTGAAACACGTTTTAATCACATTTTATCTCGAGAAGGTTCCTAAATTACTGGTTTTTCTTCGTTATTACAAGAGATAAACAAACTATCCTATTATGGGAGAGGAGAGGAGAGGTAAACAGATGACTCTTGATCTGTTTGCGAACATCTTTCTAGACCGTACTTACTCCTCTTTATTCTAGTTGTTTTTCCATGAACAGTTTGTTGACCGACCGCAAATAAAAAGGTTTAAGGCGTGTTTCAGTAAAAACGTAGAAATATAACGAAAAACGGATTTTATCTACTTTATGAGCCACTTTCTTTTGCTTCACGAAATTTCAAAAAGCACTTGTAATATCAACAATTGTTTCGTTTGCAGAACTTTCTAGTCGGAATATTTCCTCAAACATACGCAAACTCCATCGGCAAGACTCATCAGTTTTTACGTAGCAATAAAAACAATGTTAGGACCGTACAGTACTAGGCTGTTCGGAGGTATTTTTTCATGCGAACCTAATCTAAAGAAACGGCTTTATTATGTTTCATGCCTCATATCTTTGTCGTCCGTGTAACGAACTAATTTTCTGGGACTGTCTTGCGCTAATTCTAATTTTGGTCCGGACTTAATTTCTGAAAACTGGGGTCACCCGTCAGCGGTGTGCGTGCGTCGTCTCATCCTACTAAACCTTTAGTTAATTTTGCACTGTTGAGTTTGTGCTGCTAATAAGTCTCCCTGTTCTTGGTTGGGGAAGTTGTCTTAAATTATAAAGCTTATTAAGCATCGCACCCTGGTGTATCGTAACCGCCGCAATGAAATGTTCCCTTACAATACCTACTTCTACAACTTGGGTCTTAACTTCATTTGTTATGTATACTTGTGGAACGCTGGATCCCGCTGTTTTGATTAATTAATTTTTGTTATTCAACTTACTTTGTACTTGAAACTTTGCTTTGGTGTGGAAAGTATTGATGATTTTGTTTAAATCGATTGTAAAAACAGGTTTCCGCCTTACGTCCTATTGTGATAAGCTCTCCAAACCAACACACTTTATCTTCTTTAACATCATATTTCAATCTCCATTACATCCATTCCATTCAGTCCATTTTTGCTACAGCCACACAGAACTTGACATTAATCTTCCTTGTCGCGCGAAATTTTCTCTTAATTTCAACTCTGTCACTTAATACGTGCTATAGACCTTTCTTTCTTTAAATTACTCTTTGATTTTGTCATTGACATTTTATTTTATTATATTTTTTTAAATGTAAGCTGTTTATTTTTTTAATATAAATGGGAGAAGTGGGTGAAACTTCGGGTGGTACAGTAAATAAAGATGTAGAAGCTAGCAAATATACTGATATCATCAGTGAAGCCATCGTGAACGGTGCCGGACCTTATCCCATTAAAAATGACGTGACGAACTTGAAATACAACTCTTGTGACGATGTCAGGTACCTCATAGAACAGTTATTGTGTCCTCAAGTAAAAGTAATTTCGAGTAGTTTAGTAGCCTCCAACACCAGGATTTGTGTTGAAGATTTTAGAAGGCCTCAAACATGGTCTAATGATTAAAAAACTGGGTAAATTTTGGATTAATTTCCTAGGAAAGGTTGTAAAGCTTACAGAAACAGCAGTTTCACCCGTGTTGTACCAGCTATCGTTGAAATTTAAAGCCAAAACTTTCTTCCAGAATTACACTGTTTTTGAAATCCTCAGGAAAATCCGTGGAGTAGTTTATTAGTATAGCGTCAACGTACAAGATGTACACATATAAAGTCAGACAGACAAACGCATGGGTGGATTAGTTTTATATAATTTAAAGATCATGATATAAATAAAAATACATATTACAGGCAAGCGATAAAAGCAGCGCTGGACGCCCAAACACAGGACTTATTAAACTCGGATATAACTCCAGATGTAGGTCCTAGTAAACAAGTTGTTCCCAAAAAAGCTCCTAAGTTGGATAATAAGAAACAGGAGAAGAAGGAGGAACCTGCCCCGGCGAAGGGGTCCAGGCCTCGCAAGCGTCCAGGAGCCGCTCTACCAGCAATTTCGAAAAGAAAACGCCAAAACACCATCACCAAGATGTACTGGGGCAAACTGGCCAATATGGTGAATTTTAAGAGACCCAGAAATACAGATTCTGATGAGAAGCCCAAATAAATTGTCGTGTTTGATTATTAATTGTTATTTGTTCGGTAATTATACCAGTCAGTGACATTTTTCTTTTCTTTTTTTCTTTAAATTTAATTTAGTTAGATCAATATCTTTCAAGACGTCACTTAACTTTAGCATTACTATGAAACCATACTCGCTCTACTTATATGAAAATTACATCACGTAAATAACAGCTATAATGATACCGCGTGTATGTTCTTCAATCAGATTCAAAATTCTTTTTGAATGTGTTAGTCACACCCAAAAGCAAAATTGAGCAAAGTTACTTTTTTATTCTGAAATTCCCACAGAAGCGGGGACGGCGTGGGTCCATCCTAAGTAATGTTAAGAGATCAATTTATACTGAATTACTTTAGTTTAAAGCTTCCAGTGGCGTTTACCAATGAAGATAAACCTCGTTTAAGTTTAGAGTCACCGGACGGCGGTATCGTATTTCAGCGATCTTAGCGGATCCTATCATATCGGAAATTGAATTTCCGATTGGGTCTCACTTACAGTCTTCTATTATAGATGGCCCCTTCAATAGATCCATGATACAGTTTGTCAAACGTTTGAACAAACATTCGTACAACATTGTAGTTGGAACTTTATTTATGTTTGGATTGGCGACCAGCGTTGTCCGATATTACAATGTCCAATGTCTGAATTTGCTTATTTGTTTTGTATCGGACGTTTTGGGTTATTGAATGGAGTCACATTTACAGAAATGGGGTGGATTTTGAAGTGTTAACATATTAATTGCTTTCAAGCTGCAAACTGACAAGTAACAGGATTGCTACGAAAAAGATTTTCGACCTATGTTTTTTTATATCTTGTTCACATAACAACTTACTGAGGCTTCAAATTATTGCAAGGAATTCTGTATTGAACTATACATACACACATCAAAATAGTCCGAGATAAATACGATTTGTGATAGCTTTGACAGCTATGTCCATGATTATATAGCAAATTTGGTATAAAACTTTTGCTTCTGAATACAAGCTTTTGTGCTCCATCAAAACATTTGAGTTAGCCGACGTTAGAAACGTTATAGTGACATTTAGCAACTTACTGCTCAGTTAGTCAATTAGTCTACAGTTAGATATTATATTGTTTTGTTACACTGTTAATAAGTGGGTCTTATTAATACACGCTTAAGCTATCGAATAGTTTGTCTCTTTCCGACCTACGCTTTTTTTCCAACGAGCAAATGAAACAAAACACTTTATACAGTGTTTTAGTAAAGAGTCTATGAGTAAGGCGAAACGGTAAACGTGTTAGTTTATGGATACCAAACGAAGCATAGCTCTTGGATAGGCAGCCTTAAGGGTGCCTGTCCATTGATGCGGAGCGAGGCTGCTCAGCGGAGAAACGGACAAATATAAACCAATAGGATTTAATAAATTCTCCGGTCAGATATTTTATGCAATCCTATTGGTTAATATTTGTACGTTTCTCCGCTCCGCAGCCTCGCTCTGCATCAATGGACAGGCACCCTTAGCATAGTTCTCTTGAAAGGTCTTGAATAAAATTGATTAAAAAACATTGAAGTGAACCTTAACTGACTCCATTTCGAAAGATTTTTATCCAAAATGGTCTCACTTCAAAGTATTCACTCAAGTAAGTTATATTCAATACCAACCACCTATATTCAATATTCGCCCGACTACCTATACTTGGTATTACAATGCTTGTCACGTTTTGTGCTCGTTGTTTTGACAGATAATGTAATATGTCGACGAATTAGGTTCGAATTGAGAGTTATATTGATATAGCGAAGAGTATTGGCCCCGACATGTCTCGGGAGAATGCTTTTATCTGCTGGCAATATGATGTTGCCACCAACGGCGTAATATCAAGGGGAACATGTTCAGTAGTTTACTAAACAATTTAAGAATTCAATTAGAGAGAATGTTACAGTTTGTTGGAAGAAATGATATTTTTGAAATGGAAAACGTAATACATGTGTACAGTCGGCCAAGAAAGTGGTCTACCACTTTTGACAAAAGTTTCTGCGAGATGTAAAGATTGCTAAGGTTGACTTTTCTATGCACAATTATGTTATGACGTTTTGCCTGTTATCTGAGATGCCTGACATTTGACATCATTGGGTGACTTAGTTGGACCTCTATTATTAAATGAAAATTGACCTCGTTGTTTCATGACGTTCAAATGAATCTCAACCGTAGGGTGGTAGACCACATTTTTGGCTGACTGTACATGTACGTATACATGTATTTAAATGTTTTATATTTTTATCTTTTCATCTTTTATTCGGTGAACATTTTTTGTTAGATTTTGTTTCGGTATAGTTATTACCCACTGCTGGGTAAACGCCACGGTCTTTTCAATGAAACGTTTTCATAGCTATTAAACTGTTAAATATTAAGTACACATGCACAAGTATTATTAACTTTATTTATCGCCCAAATATGATTATTAAACAAATGACGTTCTATTAGCTGCAATATAAAATACAATTTTGAACGAACAGCTTTCGTTTCATGTTTGTAAATCAACTTGCATATATAGGCACTAAATAGGTTTATGAGTACTTGTCCAAGCCCTTTAACTATAAATATCCTACGTAATTACTTTATGAATATTTTATCCGCGCCACCAATGTATTTCATTAAGAAGCTATTAAAACTGCACTGCTTTAATAATGCAACCCAACGCCAAACAAAGGCAACGGAGCAAAAAGCACTTACGCAAACCTCCTTGTAACAAACCCCCAGTAGTCCAATGTTTTCTAATAATCAACTACAAACATGGTTACTCTGCGGAACCCTAAATCCCAGGTCGTCATAAGGAACCCGACAAGTTTAAATTGCATCATCTGCCGTAATTTGGGTACCTTCCCGAAATGGACAACGCATGTTAATTGCTTGTTTGATGGTCTACTTATGCGTATTAATTAGCAGGTGCCCTTTGGGTGTTACTGAGAATTATCTTCATTTAGTTAGGCAAGTTTCGAAGATTTCAATATATTTTAAAGTGTATTTTTTGTCCAGTGAACATTTTATTCTGTTGCACTCGTCTTTCACTGCTTTGCAATTTTCTTCCAACAATCATAATTTAGATTTAAAACGATGTTTCATTACTTGTTTATTCAATAATTTGTACATCATTTACTACTCATTTTACCACATTCTGATCATCAACTAGCAATTCATTTACAATTTTTACATCACTAAGCCAGCTTTCTGTCAGCTGTTCCCCTTTAACCCCTCGCGCTCTCTATTAATAATGAATTAATTAATGCATCGAAGTTGCGAGACGGGTCTTTTAGACTCAACCTCCGGAGATATCAGAGTTTCACCAACTTTGCACCGATTCCCGCCCGAAGCCTCGCGTTTTAATGATGTGTATTTGAATCTTGTACGAGCATATGTTAGTTCGTTGACTTTGTTATGTGCTCCGGCAGTTATATCAGTTAGAAGTTCGGAAGGTGGGCTAGACTGGCATGTATCGGTGATCATGTTACGTCTGTGTTTTGGTGAATATATGACTGTAATATGTATGTTTGTGTGTTGCTGCTTTCAAATGAACTCATTTGAAAGGCCAAAAGCTCTGCTCAATAAAAAGCTTACTGATTAGCGGTTTCTTTCATTGAGTAGAAATTATCTCGTTGAATTGAAGTGCCTTTAAACTAAGATCTGGACACCATACTATGATAATTTCTGAAATGTCTCCTTCCTCTTATATGTTGTTTCTTATAAATATATCTGTAATCCGTTGTCCAAACAAAATCAGTATTTCTCTTGTTTGTCCGTTAGCATTACCCATTGAGTAGGTTATAAGACTTATAAAGAAAGACGTACGAAATCCTAATTGACAAAAGGGTCTGTACATATTACGGTAAGCCTCGGAAGGCCACGTGAGCTCGGATTTGCTGGAACACGAAGGTCTCATGACGTAATCAGTTATTATGTTGCACCATAAAATATTCCATCATCCCAAATAAAGCCTCAATGGTTGTTTGCCTCTTTTGGGATGAAAAATTGTTAACGGGGATACTGGCGCGATCATGAGACAGGGTTCCGTTGGAAAAACCCTAATTTCCTGCACCCTTTCATTTATAACTCGGCAATCTCGAGGCCCCATGGCTTATTTATGGAGGTCTTGGCCGTTTGATAGGCACCCCTAATGACGAAGGGTTTAAAAACGTGAACTTGTGACTGTCACAATGACTGATGCTTTTCTTGTCCGACATGCACCAAAATGATGTGACATCGGAAACTCTGGGTTCCAGCTTTAGGGATAATGGGTTCTGCCCATTATAATTTCTTGTTTTATCATTCCAAACACTTAATTAAGAGTCCACTATAGCTATGCCATAATCTGCTATGTTTGGTGTTGACTTATTACATATACATGATGTAGTCGATTGGCATAATAGTAGTTTATGCAACTGTCATATAAGGAAGGGTATTAAAACACGAGTGTGAGTTTATGAAACGAGCGCAGCGAGTTTCATAATAGTAACGAGTGTTTTAATACCCGTGTTATATGCAGTTGCATACACTACTTTATCTTCACTTATACAATTAATCAAACAACAAGAGTAAAAGCTGACAATAGTTTTTCACGCGTACGTGTATTGTCACAGTGAACTTGCCGCCATTAAAATCTAACCAATGAGAGCGCAGCTGCGCGTAGGGCCAATCAGGAGCGAGCGAGATCTTACCAAAGAGTTTTGTGTATGTAGTTTCGACGAAGTTTTCACGTATAACCCAACTGTTTTCAAAAGCCAGCCTAATATCAAAATTTGATACAACTTGTATGAGGATTTTGACATAAGGCTCGCCAGGTTAATTGGTCGCGTTTTATTGATGTTATAATGAGATTTTACGATATCGATATCGATGTTTTAGGATATTATACCATCATGTGAAATTGCTTAAATTGATTGTTTTGTTGTCTGCGCTATAACAGTAGTAATTATAAGTCAAGTATTGGAAACATAAGTAGAATGTTACAACATTAGTGTAGATAAAAGTTATTAAAATCTCGTAATCATGGTACTGTTTATATATTATTAGTAGCGCCCTGCGGTACGTACCCGTTCCCGTAGGTATTTCGGGATGATAAATAAGCCTATAACTTTTATGTGATGAAAAATAACCTATAACCTTCCCGTTGAATACGTCTATCCATAAAAAAAAAATATTGAAATGGGATGAGTAGATTTTGAAATTAGCGCGTTCTAACAAAAAAAACTCTTCAGCTTTATTATGTTAGTATAGATTAAATTAATCAACCGTTAACAAGGCTCCAGGTCATAAGTATAAATCATTCCACAATCAATGCATAAAATGTTTCTCCAATGTTTTCCGTTAACAAGAGCTAGTGTAGTTTCTGTGGCTTGATAAGATATGATTGTGTGGGCTCGCAAGCCCCGCGGTAATAACCCTCTATCTATTCGACCTACTAACTGTACATGGATTTTTTAGTAACCCTTTCTTGTGTGACGTATTGTATGGGTTATAGTGGTGCGTTATCATCGAGCCGTGTTGATCTGAAGTTCGATGTGAGATATAGAGAGTTTTCGGTGTGCCAAAACGGCTCTTTCTACATTATAAAAGTGTTTTATTCAGTCTTGCCCCAAAAAAGGTTTTCTGTATGTAAAACCTTTAGTTAATTTAATGAAAGGGTAGTTAAACCCTTCGCAACAATGTAAAGGGTAAAAACACCATTATTAAAAACTCCGAATTCAATTAATTAAAGAAAAATACAATCTTACAACGGCTTTTTCCTAAAATTCTTTTTAATTTGAAACGATAAATTTTTAACCATTTCTTACTAGCCCTAAGCTACGCGTTATTTTAGTTAATTTTTTTTCGCCAGCGTTTCTCGCTACAATATATTAAGTGGGACCTTTTTTGCTAAATCCGTCTCAAATTACTTGCCGACTGAATTTGAGGGCCTTCCTCGGGAAAATTTAAAAGCAAGATTTTAATTATGTTTTCGTAAGGATTTAAAGAAAAAGGGGTGCTTTTGAGTGTTTTTAGATTTTATTTTATGTATTCAGGGACTCGTATTGGTGATTAAGATGTGTAAAGAGATCTGTCCTTTCAGATTTTTTTAAATAGTTTTATCAAAATACCTGATACTGAAAGTTACCGGTTGCGATGCAAATATTATTTTTCAGAGATTCATTAACTTCAATTCTTTGAAATGAAATAGTTTTTGTTGAACTTTGATTATTTTTTCAAATAAATAAGGTCACAAAGTTAACACTATTATATAGTTCCTATCCTAGAAACTAGTCCGAAGTCTAGAAGTTAGGTTTTAGTGTTATTCTAACAAACTAAATCCCCACCAAAACGTCGCCTCGCCGTTAATAACTCGGCACTATCAACCGAAAGCTTTATTTGCTATAAACTTGTTGTAAATAGTTTCTTAAGAGATAGGGGCGGGTCGGGACTCGTGTTACTTGCGTATCTAGCCGCTGCTTTACGAGACTGGAATTTATTAAGTAGTAGAATAGAGTATATTATCTTTTGTAGGTATACTATCATAGATATAGGTTTGAAGGAAAGATTGGATTGATTGATAATGTAACTAAGTCCGAGTAGGATAGTTAGCCACTCTGGTATCTGGTGGTTTGAAGATTGAAATTACCGAAACCTTCCATTTAAAGTAATTGTTATGTTTTCTGATTTGTAATATCACTGACGAAAGCACAAACATAAAACATATTAACGAAGATATTTCATATTTTTTAATCAAATTCCGAAAATTCAGCACAAACTATTGCTTAAGCTCGGAATAACAAAACTCAACTTTGTTTTCACTTACATAGTTCTCAATTTCAAGCGAATGTTATGAAATTTAATTCTATAACATCAATTTCAGACAGACAGAAAGAATAACAACTGTAATAATGTAATAACGATGCATGAAAATGTAACTAAATTAGAAATAATATTGTCTGTATGTCGGAGCTGAGATGAAAGTTGATTACAAAGTAAATAAGTTAATATTTCCAAGTGGTTTTCTCGAGAGAGAAGCAAATGAAGTACATACTAGTATGTAATTTTGAAGAAAATTGACATGTTGTGACGATAGAATTAGTTTTGCTATACATATACGAGTGTGCAGTAAGAGTATTGCTCTTTGCTGTGTGTGTAATTTTCAAGTTTATAACGTACGTTTTTCACACACACGTTTTACATCTTAGTAATTAGAGTGAGTACAGTCGGGCCGTATAATGTTAGGTTAGAACAATATAATTTTCAAACTTTTTTAATTAACGCCACGTACAGAACTTTTGATAAGTTATCTTGTATTGTATATCTATATATATAAAAATGAAACCCGTTTTCCTTGGTCAAGGCATCACGCGTGGCTGGACCGATTTCCACGGTTTTGCATTCGTTGGAAAGGTCTCGGGCTCCGTGAGGTTTATAGGGAATAAAAATCTCAAAATTCCCACGGGAACGGGGGCGCTGCGGGTGAAACCGCGGGGCACAGCTAGTTATAAATATAGTAGAAGAAAGCGAACATTCTCATGCTTTTAATTTCAGCTTTCTGCTACTTGTGTAAAAAAATCTCATCATATTTTATTTGCTGAAATATCCAATACAACATGGCTCCACATGGACTCCTTGAGACGTAACATTATCTTGGTCCAAAAACAATATCCGCAGCATTTTCTTAAAAACACTTGTGAGAACGGAAATTTATTTTTTACACACCACTTGGCTTCCCAAAAATATTCCCCAGACTAAAAGCATTAGATTAAATTCAACACATTTTATTTTACGGCGTCACTGGGCTTGAAATCCATTGGTTTCCACTTGTCCTCTACATGAAAGCTATTAAGGTCCAAGAAAGGTTTCTTAACGGTCGTGAATGGTATTAGAAGCCTTCAATAGCGTTTAAGGTCCTTAGAGGACTTCCGGTTGAAGACTGATGGCGATGACATCACTTCCTCCCGCCCAAATTGCAGCCTGTGATTGGTTCTGGAAAAAATGCGCGAATTAGGTCAATTGGAAATGGAATGCTTGTTTATTTACTCGCTCCTGAAGGGTGCCTTTCCATCGAAGCTATGCTATGCTGTTTGATATCCACCAACCAAATGAAACGTTGTTCAAATCATAGTATAGCACTGATGGAAAAACACCCTAAGAAGAAAGTTATCGTTAGACAATTTTAGGCAAAATCGCTTGCACTTTAGTAAGCAAGCATGGTATTAGGTAACCATACTCAATTCATCAAGTGCCTAACTTAACCTAAAATTGGTCAAACTATAATTTTTTCCGTTCTTACATACAAAAATGTGAATTGAATTTCATTGTATCCACAAATATATCTTTCGATCCAGGGCATAAATATTCGAATATGCCTCTAAGTTTTTTACGCATACGCGATATTCCCCAAACAATTCAAAAGGATTGGAAACAAGATATACAAATTCCGATCAATAGAAAAGCCCAGAAAGGGTCAAACTATGGACAAACTCGACACCGCATTGTTTGGGAATAAATTCCATATTTCTGAAAACACTCGTTACTTGCCGATTCTCAGGCAATACCCTTAAATGCAATCCGATCCCTGTATAAAGTTTTTATTTGCCGCATTTCCCTTCGACCTCAACTTTCGCAGGGCATCAGCGAATACGCAACGCAATATACAATTTAAATTGTGTTTGTGAACTGGGACGATGTGACACCGTTGCAGATAGTAAAACGAAAATACTGGGTTATATTTTACATCAAATTATATAGTTTTAAGATGAATATCATCGAAAATTTTTGAACCGATGTGTTGTTGTGACCGAAATAAATGCCTCAAAGCAATAAAACACATTAGTTGTTTTTCAAAACCCCCTTCGCAAAAACGGCGGAACCGATTTTTACTATAGCTAGGAGCCACCGCAAGGAAACTAACTTCAAATCGCATAAGTCCGCATCGAAATCGGTCCATCCGTTTGAGAGTGGTTTGAGAGCTACGATACCACAGACATACAAACATACATTGACGTAAAACTTATAACACATCTAGATTATTCTAATAATATAGTAGAGTTGAAATAAATACACTCATCATACAAATATCATACACTCATCACTTCTTATTTCAAGTAAATTAATTAAATAGACTATTTGTATAGTTTAAAAGAATAAATTTAACGTATGTTTACCCCAAATATCGAATTCTATCTGCATAGACTGTGTGACTGCGGTCCAAGGCTTTAACACATTCCCATGTTTCGGTCCCGTAAGTTTTTACAGCCCTCATGTTTTGGATGCCATAGATAACAGCTAGATCTGCGTTTGATGAACAATTTACATTATATTACACTATGCTCTGGATTTTAGTGCAATAGTCCCTTTTACGAGGGTTTTATTAAGAGATATCCTATTTACGGTGCACTAACCCTTTGATAAAGTTTATGGTGTAAATATTTTAGGGCTTTCCCTTATGATGGTCATTGTGGATTTTCTTCCTTATTCCTTGGTTCTTAATAATTTATTATCTGGTTGTTAAAGACCTTGTCAGGTTGGAAGATTAATTTCGTTGGATGACGCGTTTTTAGGGTTTCTTAAATTTCATGCTTGGACTACTGTTTCTCAACTCCAGATTAACGAATTCGAGAGTGTTTTTCGTCGTGTACTCTTTGACTACGGATGGTTCAGATTTAATAAGACTTATCTGTATTTTATGATTCTTACGTCTAATGAGACAGTGATTTTCTTTTGTAAGGTAGACCTTACAAAAGAAAATCACTGTCTCATTGTTTGTATTGCTAAAATAGTAATCACCAAACCTAGACAAACATACATATGATATTTAAGCGTCTTGGAGCAAAATCGTTGAAGTTTAGTATAACCACCTTCAGACCTCAAACTTGAAGGGTCCAGCCCTTTTAAAGTTTGTCAACTGCCTCCAAGGGAGCAATGGAACGAGTTGAGTAATTTTAACTAATGACACTTCGTTGAAACGAGTACGAACACGACTCTAGTGGTGTCCCTAAATTTCTCCCAACATACAAGGATTCGGATAATCACTGGAGAAATTACACTTTGTTCAACATCACGTATTAAGACCCTTAGTACAGAGAACTATAGCTGTGACTGTACAAGACAGTTTTCTGGTCTACGGAAACATGAAGTCGCGTACACTAGAGATAAGACGCCTAGCAAACTTCTTTGTCCGTGACACTTTTTTGTCGTCTACGCCCGTATGTCTCTGAACGTCAAATGCTACCTAAAAAATGTAATAACTAAACACTTAATTAACTAAATTATGTTAATTAGTTAAGTGTCCATTTAGTGGCTCAAGAATCTGTACTGACCATTAATATTAATAATTGTAATAATAAGTTAGTCCGAAGACTGCTGTGACTAGCTCAAGATCTCACAGTTTGTTCAACACCTCGTACTAATCCCGTTGAAGAAACACAAAAATTGTTTGTGGAATGGAGTCCAATCGACTCAAAAAATAAGGCGTCTATTTAGTCTCTTGAGCGCAAAAGTTATTTATAGCAATTCAAATTATTTCTTCAACTTATTTTTAGATGAAAGAAATGATTTGGAACCTTCAAAGGGATCGAAGTTTATTTTTGTGACTATTAATATGGAGTGGAACCAAAAAGCCCCAAAGGACGATTTTTCATAAGAAATCTGTTTGAGGCTCCTAACTATAAATATCAACCATAATTGAATTTAGAGCCACGAAATCTCGACGAAAAGTTAAGACCTTGCTGAAGGCTATTGAACCAATATTCTCGGAAACGTCAATTTATCAGCAGCAATATCTCCGGAATATTCCGAGTCTATCAATTTCGCTAAAACTAAACTGTCGTGAAGCAATTTAGAGAGGAGACAAAAGGTCTCGTTATTTCATTGGAAGCGTCACCGCGCAAAGTCCTCTAATTTACATGCAAATAATTGTAACAGATTGAGAACCTCGTCGAACTGTTTCGAACCGCAAATTGTATTCATTTGTATAATTCCAGCTCTGTCCTGTGATGTCGATTGTTATGCTAAATTATTTTAAAATCTAATTTTGTTTCAGATGAACAGTGGAGTTTTGATGTAAGTAGATTGTTTAATTATTGATTTATCGCTCTTTGTTTTTGAAGTTTCGTAACGTTTTACCTTAACCGTAGGTTATTAGGCGTTCTCTGTCACCTTCGTCATAAGGGTCCACTCGACCTTACTTACCCCGATCCTAAAAGAATGATTACTACTTTTTACAATCTGGGGTTGTGTCTTTCATCATAATATAATCATCACTTATGAGTACATCATGTATGTTTGTGGCCGCACCATAGCCTTGTTATTTTTTAAGTTTATTTTCCAAATAAATATACTACATCAACAATACTTTTCACAAAGCTTTGTACCCGAATAGCTGCAAAACACCGACCAAGAAAGGAAAATGAACGGCCAATATAAATTAAGAACACTGTGTAATTAGAACAACCGGACACGTCTACTGTTCACTAACAGTGCTACTGTTCACAGGACTGTCATGAAAAATGTTCCAGTCCTGTTGTTTACAACCCTCTTAAGATGTAAATTATTTAAAGTGGTTGAATTTGAGCGCGTCTTGCGGTTATCGTTTACTTAGTTTGATTAATTCTAGAGGGTTTGCTCGATTCGGAGCTGTCGATGGAACCGTTGGATCTGCTAATGGGTGTAGGGAAAAGTGTCTTTGAGAAAGTAGAAGATATTTTAAAAGATATCTTTAGAGAACAGATCAAGATTTGTTGATTATAGTCTGTACCCAAAAGCTTATAAGCGGAGATATGAGAAGGGTTATTAATTAAATAACTGTTTGTATTGAGTGTTCAATGTTTATCTCATAACGTTTTTGATCTGATACAAAGCCAGCATACATTCTCTCTGGAATCCACTTAAAGTATTTTTTTCACAAAAGCGTTTATTTCAATTTCAAATTGTAAGTATTTGCATTTCCACGTCTCAAACAAAGCAATTTCAGATTAAACGGAAAACACTCGTAGGACAACAGAATAAACAAACAAAGATAAGGCTGCATCCAAAATTTAACGGACCAACCGTTATTTTTAAAAAGTCCGTTATCTAATACAGATTTAATTAAAATTTTACGTAATCAGATGGGCATGGGCTATGAAATAAGACGCTCGTAAAATGTTAAAATGTTTTATGCGTTTTTTAGTTAGTACAATGAAAAAAGGCGCACTTTTACATGCAAATTTGGCTCAGAAACTTGCTTATTTTATGACATTCACCTTTAAATGTCATAATGTGTATATTTATATTTAGTACGATTCCCTTTTGCCCTGATATAATATTCTATGTATTTTATATTTTAATAAAACGAAATTACAAAGGACGGTTGTAAAATTTGAAGAGAATGGAATTAATGTTGGGTATAGTAATTGGCTCCGTCCGATTTGATATAAACATAATTTTTGTGTTTCCTGAGTTACTTTGTTTGGAGGCCTCCGGGCTTTTATATTATTGTTTAGCTTTTATGTTGCGAATATATTGTTATTATTACGAGTACTATTTAATAGAATATATCTTCTTTGTTTTTATTATCACAAAAAGAGGGTTGTTAAAACAATATGTGTCCCAAATATGTTTTCAATAAACTATTTTACAAGCTTTAAGACCTCAGAATGTTTTTGAGAAGTGTCTTTAGAATCCTTCATAGGGTTGGCCATTGTCCTATTCATCATTCATTATTTTAGTTAAGTCAGACCGCCTAAAGGCCTCCGACATGTATTACGTACGATTGAAACATATCTATACTAATATTATAAAGCTGAAGAGTTTGTTTTGTTTGTTTGTTTGTTTAAACGCGCTAATCTCAGAAACTACTGAACCGATTTGAATAATTCTTTTTGTAATAGATAGCCACATTCAACGGGAAGGTTATAGGCTATTTTTCATCCCGAAATTCCTACGGGAACGGGTACAACGCGGGTAATCATACATATGTATCTGAGCGCTTTGGAGGGCAAGTTAAGCAGTCGGTCCTGGTTATTTCAATCGTTAGACGATGTCTGAGGCCTTAGGGCGGTCTAAAAACTCCGACAAAAGGATTGGCCACTAACCTTCTTGGAACGAATAAATGACATATTAGAACAAAAAACCTTAACTATAACACGCGACCGGTGATAACATGTCGGCCGAACTTGTCTCTCCATTCGTCTTACTCCCGTGTTATCTAACGGACGACACTTAGACGTGACGCCGACGTCCCGACGTTCCATTGCTATCTTAAGGGCAGAGTCTGATAAAAAAGGGACGAGATAATGTTCAAAATTATGTTTAGGAGATTGTGAAGAATTGGACTTATGTAGTATTCTCGTTTTGAGTAAACCCTTCCCTTCGCAGAGAATTCAAATGATTTCTTAGCATAGGTTGATGAGGCATGAGGCATTTCACATGTAATGTAATGTAATGTGAATTGAAACTACGTTTAATGATACGCTTCGCTTTTTTTAATTCAGTTTCTGAATTAGAATCAGTCATTCTTATAGATCGTTCAGAAAATTCAGAATCTGAAAAATCTTTCTTTTTTAAAATTCTGGTTGTCGAAATACAGCATGTTTGATATCTTAAGGGCTGGAAATCTTACGATTCTCTACAAACACATACACTGCTTTGAGATGGTACAATTACCATGAAATTGTACTCAACAAATTAATTCAAAGTCGGCATCAGAATGACTGTTTATAACTTTGTAACATAACGTTTTCCGTACAACGCCATGTTATGTTAATTGGTACAAAAGTAAGCATATTACGACTTTACGTGTTATAAAGGTGATTGCTTTATGCTATCCTTCTTACTTAGTCTATATCTGTCTCTTTCTTCCTCTGACTCAGAAAATAATTAAAGTTCTAAAAGGAACCCCTTCTTTTGTTTTGACTTTCAAATCGTTTCATCCTCTTTTATCTGACTTTGTTTATAGAATTAAAAAGTTTTTAAAATGAAATGACAATGCTTAACTGATAAAGAGTGTTCTTATTGTTCAATTGTTTAAACTTTTGATTGTTTTAAAAGTTGTTTTGGGAAGTTGGTTAATTAGGAACTGGATGGAAATGTTTGTATCTATTTGTATTGTATCTTAGTTAGCTTTTAACGTAAGCGTTGATGTCATAGCATTAGCTATGGACGATGCAAGTACTGAGAACGAACCATGTTAAAGCAAAACAACTTAAGTAATATTAAGGGCCTATGAGTTCCTAAAACGGGCTACTTTAAACAATTTTTTAGCCAAAAGTCTTAACGTTACAAGAACAATTTTTGTTTGTTTTTAATCTTGATCATATGTTTAATGACACTACTGTTTCCGAAACACGTTGACTATTAATTTCCTCGATAGAAAATAATCACAAAGTTGGGTCTTTTATACCTTACTTTGTGAATTTTAAACACTTAGTTTGTTAAACAATTTCAAACGCATATTTCTAAAATTAATTTGAGTGATGTAAAATAAACTATGACTCAGGACTGTTGGAGTAAAATTTTTGTTTCAATATTATATTTGTAATTAAAATAAATTTCCAACGAAAGGTGGTAGATTCTTGCGAATGAGTCGCCATTACAATTTCCGCGCCGTAGTGTTTCTCGCTCTTTTGTACCCAGAGTGACAGTATGCGCTGAGGCGCCGTGCTAGTCGGACGTGTGTCGCTTTTTTCATTCCAGTGCTACGAAACTTCATAGTGTTTTCTCATTGAGATCTTATTGTTTTTTTCTATATTTTAAGCTATTGCATAGCTTCTATCGCGGGCCTTGAGCGCGGGGACCGAATCCAGAAATTCCGTAACGAAAAAACCTCGCGCAAAAAACCTAAGGCTCCCCACTAACGCCATCTAATGATAGAAAAAAAAACCTATCGCTCCCCACTAACGCCATCTAGTGATAGAAAAATAACTATGCAATAGCTTTACCGCGGCAGTCCCCGAGTGCCACACGTCTTTTTTTTCTATATTTTATTAAGGCGGCCCCTAAACGATCAACTATATTGAATATTGTGCAATATAATTGATCGTCTTGGGCTAATATTGAAGACTGCGCAATGATTGAACGAAAGTTTGAGCGAGTTTAATTTTTATTGCATCATATTTTTTATTGCTTCGTGTAGGGTCAGTATTGCGCAATATTTGATATGTTGCTCGGGATCAAACTATTCTTCGACTGAACAAGAAAACATTGCACGATTTTCTTATTGTGCAATATAATTGACCGTTTGGATCCAAACGCAATTCAATCTTATTGCACAATTAAATATATTGTACAATGTTATTGTAGGTCTAGGGGCCGCCTAAAATGTGATTATTGTGACATTATAATAAAAATAAACTATTTCAAAATAGGTTATTATAAAACACTAGCTTTTGCCCGCGGCTTCGCTCGCATAGAATTTAGTCTGCCACATTAAGTTTGGTGATATGTTTATGGTTTAAAACATTTTTTTATTAAACCGAAGCAAAAAGAGGCGCCTTTTGCTTTCAAATGACATGGGTCATGTTACTGTTGAGCAACACGGTTATGGTCCATAACATAGCCCAACTCTATTCTTCGGTAGCCATAACACCGAGTTGGCCGTCGATTTCGATATGACCGTCAAAGAGTGACTTGTAAATAAGTCATGCCACTGTTGTGCATTGGGCCAGGGTCCATAGTATCCCAAGTTCCTTTAATTTACTATTCCATTTTAGTTACTACTTGCTCGCCCGCACGTACACGTCACTTGTGGCCGTCACTTGTGGCAATATAAAAATATCTTAAAGAAGTAAACATAGTAGGTAGAACCACCATTAGCAACAAACTATCATTTGGCCAACGACATTATGTGTCTAATATTCTTCACACTTCCGCCTCCACAACGTAGCGCACTCCTACCTCCGCATCGTAGCTACCTCCGCGTCGTAGCACACTCCCACCTGCGTATTGTAGCACTCTCTTGGTTCCGCATATACCCCTATGTCACAAAAGCGGCCCGCCTTACTTTATTTGGCTACTTTGTGGCCCTTGCCTGTCAAAAGGTTGCCGACCACTGACTTAATGCGAAAGACAAACGAGTACATCATCTTTGTGTAACTCCAATAGTTTAGGCAGCGCACGCCAAGATAGCTCTTAGAGGGCAGATTTTTTTCCATCCATACATCCATCCTCACAAACATTCGCATTTATAATATTAGTAGGAAGTAGGAAGTAGGATTAGTAGGTTAGTAGGATAAAATTTTATAAGACGGTTTATTTCCAAAAGTAGTCAATAGATAAAGTGGTAAATTAATTAAACGAAAAATACCTATAATAGGTGTTTCGATTTTGATAATTTATTTTATACAGCATATTTTTTAAGATTTTTTCTAAAATATTAAGGTACTTTACACAACCTCAAATGAAAAAGAGTTTTGATAAACTAATGTGAGAAAATAAAAATGAATCGTAATGTTCGGATTCGAACCCGCGGCCTTCGAGATAAGCAAAATGATTCTTCCTGTACTTAGGTTTCATTCACTAATTGCAATGTTATGCTATCGTAACGACACGTCACACGTTGAAATTAACGACTAAAATATAAGACATACGTATATCGGAACTACTCGGCGATGCTTCGTGCTCATACGGAGGCCGTCGCATGGCGACCATGTCACATGTGTCAAACCAGTACGGTGGTGATTTTTCTCCGACTTGCTTTACAAATACTTATTTATTACGACCAAAATTACACAAATTCATTATAAATTGTAGCTTATATAACCTGTTCAGTAGTTTTTGCGTGAAAGAGCAACAAACATACATACATCCATACATCCATCCATACATAGATACATCCATCCTCACAAACTTTCGCATAATATTAGTAGGATAGGATATGTACGTAATTTAGATAAATATAAAATGCGATAAAATGTTGATTGTTAGAATCTATTTTATCAATGTGATGACTATTCTACCCAATTCAATATCTACTACTGATTTTTATTATGTGAATTAGATAATTAAGCGCTTCGCAATCTTCTGTTACAAAACGACCGCACGCGGGCCCCGTATCTCATAGAGTGACGTCAGCGCCGCGCCGCCGCGACGGCCGCTGCGCGTACTATTCCTCCCCGGCTTCACCGCCTGCTTCACCCCCTCAAATGTCGAAATGGCTGGGGTATCCAAGCCTTAAGGAAGAGTGCTTTTCTACCAGAGCTATGCTATGTTTATCATAGCTACGTTGCTTTGCTGCGTTTGATATTATTAGTGGAGATTACCGTCTCTATTAGCGATACCAAAGGTAGCGACATAGCAGTGTTTGTAGAAAGACATCCTTAGGGCAGTAGGAACCGGCACGTCTGTATTTATACCTAACTAGCAGCGCCCCGCGGTTTTACCCGCGTTGTGCCCGTTCCCGTGGGAATTTCGGGATAAAATGTAGCCTATAGCCTTCCTCGATAAATAGACTATCTAACAGTGAAAGAATTATTCAAATCGGTTCAGTAGTTTCTGAGATTAGCGCGTTTAAACAAACAAACAAACAAACAAACAAACAAACAAACAAAACAAACTCTTCAGCTTTATAATATTAGTATAGATATACCTAAAGGCAGTAATACACATCGCTATGGCTAGCACAGTTGTATGACATCTTGCACGTGCCACCTACAGCCACCTACGGCCATTTTACGCCAACTGACTTGTCTGCTTACGGCAAGCAGCATGTTTGCTGTAAATTGTTTTGTTTTGCATAAAGTTATACTGTTATGATAGCTACAGGTGAAAGGCGCATTTACATCCCGAAATTCCCTCTGGAGCGGGTCAATGCGGGAAAAACTGCAGGGCGCTGCAAGTTTAAATTGTCCTATCAGAGTAGAAACGTAACTAGTAGCAAAACATTTCCAAAGTTCCCATTTTAATATACCCTCCATTTCACCAGAACGTAAAGTATGCTGTTTAACCTCACAGTTAATAAATCAGTAGTTTTAATAACAATGCCAACTTTATAACTTGAAATAGTGTTTAAGTTCAAACATTGTGCATAAATCAGTAAGTCGGAAAGTAAAGTACGGGTCTCATGAAGTTAAGGCTAAGTATTGACTTGCTACCAAGTTACGTTCCAGGGTTGTGCGCTTAGTAATGTGTGACTTAACGTTTAACTTATTTCGTTTGTAATTAACTAGCAGCGCCCCGCGGATTTACCCGCGTTGTGCCCGTTCCCGTGGGAATTTCGGTATTTTTTATTCATATAAACCTTCGTTTTGAATCACTCTATCTATTTAAAAAAAAAGACGTGTGGCACTCGGGGACTGCCGCGGTGAAGCTATTGCATAGCATTTTGTATCAACTTATGCAATTATATTTGATATATTTGATATCTCTTCTCTCTCACCCCACCCGCCTCCTCTCTCTCACCCCTCCCGCCTCCTCTCTCTCACCCCTCCCGAATCCTCTCTCTCACTCACCCCTCCCGACTCCTCTCTCTCTCTTTCTCTCACCCCTCCCGCCTCTTCTCTCCCCTCCCGCCTCTTCTCTCACCGCTCCCGCCTCTTCTCTCTCACCCCTCCCGCCTCTCTCACCCCTCTCTCTCACCCCTCTCTCATCCCTCTTTCTCACCCCTCTCTCTCAACCATCTCTCTCACCCCCCTCTCTCACCACCCTCTCTCACCACCCTCTCTCACCACCCTCACTCACCACCCTCTCTCACCCCCTCTCTCTCCACCCTCTCTCACCACCCTCTCTCACCACCCTCTCTCACCACCCTCTCTCACCACCCTCTCTCACCACGCTCTCTCACCACCCTCTCTCACCCCCTCTCGCTCACCACCCTCTCTCACCACCCTCTCTCACCCCCTCTCTCACCCCCTCTCTCACCACCCTCTCTCACCACCCTCTCTCACCACCCTCACTCACCCCCTCTCTCACCCCCTCTCTCACCACCCTCTCTCACCACCCTCACTCACCACCCTCTCTCCACCCTCTCTCACTCCCCTCTTTCACCCCCCTCTCACCACCCTCTCTCACCACCCTCTCTCACCCCCCTCTCTCACCCCCCTCTCTCACAACACTCTCTCACCACCCTCTCTCACCCCCCTCTATCACCCCCTCTCTCACCACCCTCTCTCACCACCCTCTCTCACCACCCTCATTCACCACCCTCTCTCACCCCCTCTCTCACGACCCTCTCTCACCACCCTCTCTCACCGCCCTCTCTCACCGCCCTCTCTCACCGCCCTCTCTCACCACCCTCTCTCACCACCCTCACTCACCACCCTCACTCACCACCCTCTCTCACCACCATCTCTCACCACCCTCTCTCACCACCCTCACTCACCGCCCTCTCTCACCGCCCTCTCTCACCACCCTCTCTCACCACCCTCACTCACCACCCTCACTCACCACCCTCTCTCACCACCATCTCTCACCACCCTCTCTCACCACCCTCACTCTCCACCCTCTCTCACCCCCACTCGCTCCCCACCCTCTCTCACCACCCTCTCTCACCACCCTCACTCACCACCCTCACTCACCCCCTCTCTCACCCTCTCTCTAACCACCCTCTCTCACCACCCTCACTCACCCCCTCTCTCACCCCCTCTCTCACCACCCTCTCTCACCACCCTCACTCACCCCCTCTCTCACCCTCTCTCTAACCACCCTCTCTCACCACCCTCACTCACCCCCTCTCTCACCCCCTCTCTCACCACCCTCTCTCACCACCCTCACTCACCACCCTCTCTCACCACCCTCTCTCACCCCCTCTCGCTCACCACCCTCTCTCACCACCCTCACTCACCACCCTCACTCACCACCCTCACTCACCCCCTCTCTCACCACCCTCTCGCACCACCCTCCCTCACCACCCTCTCTCACCACCCTCTCTCACCACCCTCTCTCACCACCCTCTCTCACCACCCTCTCTCACCCCCTCTCGCTCACCACCCTCTCTCACCACCCTCTCTCACCACCCTCACTCACCCCCTCTCTCACCCCCTCTCTCACCACCCTCTCTCACCACCCTCTCTCACCACCCTCTCTCACCACCCTCTCTCACCACCCTCTCTCACCACCCTCTCTCACCACCCTCTCTCACCACCCTCTCTCACCACCCTCTCTCACCACCCTCTCTCACCACCCTCTCTCACCACCCTCTCTCACCACCCTCTCTCACCACCCTCTCTCACCACCCTCTCTCACCACCCTCTCTCACCACCCTCTCTCACCCCCTCTCACTCACCACCCTCTCTCACCACCCTCTCTCACCACCCTCACTCACCCCCTCTCTCACCCTCTCTCTAACCACCCTCTCTCACCACCCTCACTCACCCCCTCTCTCACCCCCTCTCTCACCACCCTCTCTCACCACCCTCTCTCACCACCCTCACTCACCACCCTCTCTCACCACCCTCTCTCACCCCCTCTCGCTCACCACCCTCTCTCACCACCCTCACTCACCACCCTCACTCACCCCCTCTCTCACCCCCTCTCTCACCCTCTCTCTAACCACCCTCTCTCACCACCCTCTCTCACCCCCCTCTCTCACCACCCTCTCTCACCACCCTCTCTCACCCCCTCTCTCACTCCCAACGCACAATCGCACACAACGCCGTGTCGAAGACTGCCGAACTGAAACGACGTTAGACGATGCACGGCCTTCAAGCCACACCTCCTTCCCGTCGGATCGGGTAAGCGTCAGGTTTTTTCGTTACGGAAATTTTGGATTCGGTCCCCGCGCTCAAGGCCCGCGATAGAAGCTATGCAATAGCTTAAAAACCGCATCAAAATCCGATGCGTATTTTTAAAGATGTAAGTATACATAGGGACGGACAGCGGAAAGCGACTTTGTTTTATACTACGAGTATGTTGTGATCCTCGCTTCAGACTTTGTCTTTGGTCTGTTAGACTTGCTTCGGAAATAATATTATGTGAGAAAAACTCGGGTTTTTTGGGAAACTTTAATAGTTTTTTAAGCTTATGTGAAGAACCCTCTGATATGCTATTTGCTTTGAAATACTGACGCTCAGTACTTTTTGAATGAAAGGACCCAAGTCATTAAGCTTTACGTAATTGCATTATTGGTATCATTGGTAGTGGTCAAGCCGTACAAAATACAATATACAGTTAGTAATTGTCTAAACGTTTTATTTAACTAATTGAATACTTAATTATGAATTATCAAACTAACACCTCACTCTTTCACAACAAAGTCTTTTGCTATCAATTTTATTAAAAACAATGACCACACACTACAATAAACTTTTGAAGAAATATTATACTTTCAATTCCTACCGTTCAGACACTGTTTTCTAAAGCATTTGAGCGCCCGTCTGCTAAAGTCCGCGGCACAATAACTCACAGCCCTGCCTGTTGTCTCCCGATAGTTCCTGCTTCTGGTTTGCGGTTAACAATAGGACTTTCGAGATGTCGATACTCAAACTTGGTAAAGACGAGGATGGAAAATACTAGAAGAACTATCTACTATACCTACATATACAAGTATAGATGTCGTAGTTTGGTTGTAGTTCAGTACAATAGAAGAATAGAATTTCTTTGTGAGGTGATTCATGGGAAAATTGAAAGTGGTGACATAAAACAAACGTATGTGGAAATGTATTTATTGTATTTTCATGTGAAATCAAACAGTGGACAGTTCACATGTTAAAATGGGGTTGAACTATGACACAGTTTAAAATTGGAATAACTGATATTTGAATACTAAACTTCCTGCATGGCTATTATTAACTAGCTGTGCCCCGCGGTTTCACCCGCAGCGCACCCGTTCCTATGGGAATTTCGGGATTTTTACTACTTATTATCCTTTTCGTGATCAAGATAAATAAAATAAAAAAGTATCAATAAAATCGGTCCTGGAGTTCTCGAGTTATAAATTGTGAATCTAACAAGACTTTCTTTTATAGGAGTACTAGCAGCGCCCCGCGGTTTTACACTCTATCTATTTAAAAAACTGCGTCAAAATCCGTGCAGTAGTATTTAAGTTTATGCGAACAGACAGACGGACAGACACGGCCGAGGACTTTGTTTTATAATATGTAGATACTTATACATATATATATTCATGTTTATTCTTCACAAACATAGTATAACGTTTCTATCACTTCTACGTTCGAACCACTCAATACAAAACCGTGTATCATTCTAAACAACACAATTGAATAGTAAAAAATAACCGAAAATGTGCCTATAAATACTACAAACGTCCCCGATCAAATTGAGTGGTCCGTCCATGGCTTTTATGTCCAATTAGATCCACGCTACTGTTAAGGAATTGTTTAATTACGCCACCGCGAACGTACATACGTTTCTACGGTATTATATGTATATAGTTATGTAAATAATTAGTGGGCAGTGTCGTTGACCTTAAGGAGTTGAGACTTTGTATATATAGGTGTAGAGTTAACATACTCTATATGTAGTATGTTTAATTTCATCTAGCGTAACATCTAATAAAAAGATTTGAAATTGTGTTTTATCTTATAGAGTGCCTTAGTCCGTGCTTGGGAGGACACGTTAAGCCGTCGGTCCCGGTTACTTTCTACGGATAGTAGTCGTTACATGAGCCATGTCAGAGGCCTTTGGCGGCTCAGTAACTCTGACACCAGGATTGGTCAGGTTGACCATCCACTCGATGATGATGATGAGTGCCTTAGTTTTCCTTAACATTCAGTACTGCATTTATGTTTTTAAACATTGGTTTAAGAGTTTGAAACACCTTTTTAATCCCTAGAATATTTCTATAGGTACTTACTCTATAAACCTCTATAAACTTCCATCAATCAATTAACTAAATATTACAATCAATAAACAAAACGAAGCTATGATTCCCGTATTAAACAAATTGTTTTAATAACCCCAAGACATGCCACCGATAGATTTCGATTCAATTGACTTATTTTTCGATTCAATCGTAACTTTTAGGTGAAAAATGATAACAATAAATATGTTAGTTCAAATAAATAAAAGGAATTGCTATTGAAATATGTACTGTTGGCACGATACTTTGGATTTTGAGCAGTTTTGCTAATTAGGTTTGGTATATAAATCTTTGGTTTGGGTTCAACTGGGTCGAGCGTGGAATGCCTATATCAAAGACCCAAGACCCTGATTTTTTTAAAATTTTATTGGAGACTTTCTTAAGCTTGTCATTTTTGACAACTTTGACAATGTTCTATCGCGTCTTAATTCAATACTTTTTAACGATTCCATTTTGGAGGCTTTAGATTTTAATGAAACACTATAAGTTTACTTAGGCGGTATGACAACTCCGACACCAGTGTTGGCCATTAACCTACATGAACTATCTTACTTAGTACATAGATAAATCAGCAAAATAAACAGAGTACTTAAAAAACTTTAACAACTCTTTAATGAACCCAATCGAAAGCACTGCGTTTATTCACACGGCAACTTAATATCGGACCAATTGCTATTGCACTGATGTTTCGATTCACCCGAGTTCGCTGAATAGAGGAGACTGCTTTTGTTTTACAGATAGAGCAGGTTTCAAATGGATGGCAATTTATGGATGTCTTCCTGAAATGTCGGGAGATGCGATGTAGTATATGCATTTTTTGATACATTTGATAGCATTTGATTAATGTTAGATTGATTAGCCGTAAGACATTGTATCGATTTGGGGCATGTAGTAAGATGTAGCTGTAATCAATCTGAAATAAACCCCCAAATACTTCAACTGTCTTCAGCAGAACCTGCATTTAATTACATGGAATTTTGATGTCAAAGATGTATGATTAACAAATAATTTCACTCTCTTCAGATGGCGAGATTATTCCAAAATAATAAATAATATTAAAATAGTTTATTAAGAACATAAAACATGTGACAAAATAACAATAAGAACCGATGACACCCACAAAAGCAGAGCTTGGGCGCAAGCATCATCGCCCACCACCAAAATTAAAACATGATTCCTATTTCAAATATCTACCATTAAACTTAACCCTAAACACGTTTCAACTGGAATTTATTTTCCCACATCACTAGATACCGATTCCTATTGTGTACATTTTCATTAACAATCGCAGCCTGCGGTTTGTTGATTACGATACGCGGAATCGTAATGAATCTCCGATGTTTTGGTTTAACCCTATTCATTCGAACGTCCTTTAAATTGAATCCGTTGAGATCTTTCTGTTATCGGCAGGCGGAGGGTTAGCGGTTGGATTATTTATTAAGAATTGAGATTGTTTAGTTACATTTGGATGTGTATTGTATTGTACTGCGGCACTGGTTTAATGATAAATGGATCCTTCTATTGTTATACAGACTTTATGAAGGCTGTAAAGTTGTGCGCCGTTAGCTCATACTGCGTCAGTCTCGGTAGAGAAAATTACATTGACGAAAATTGAGAATCTAATTTGTATATAGGATACTTCTGTTTTGAGGCATAACACCTGAACTTGCTTGTTATAAAATTAAGGCACTTACCATGTAATATCCTCGTATTTTTCTTACCTCATACTCGCTAATACACTCTTTCCTTGGTAAATTGCCTGCAATCCGTGTACCAGTGCAGCTGCTACTAGAATTTCTCATAACTCGCTATTTTTCTTATTTTTCTAAAGTAAAAAAGGATTTATTGAATTTAAAACTTCGGAGCGAGGCCATAAAAATATTTTATTGAATTAGCAAGAACGGTTTTCCGTTTTTTACGGTCTGAAAGATTACAATTCTTATTTCATGTTTTGTGCAGTTGTTTGGATATGAAAAATGTGAAATAAGGTTTTAATGCGTTGGTTAATGCGGTCTCAGAACTTGTTTCAATTTACTTCGATCATCAAAGCTCGCGTTCACACTACGACTTAACTACGACTGTATAACGATTTCGGACAAGTAACCATGTAATAGTTGTCGCCGAATGCAGACGACTGTCAAATTCTTTCCACAGTTGCGGTCACCGCATGTCGCGTGCACTCAAACGGCTTTAGGAGGCACTTGCACAAGAAATCTTAAATCTATTCAGTACCTATGTTTATGTCATCTGTTTGCTCAAAATTGTTTTATTTAAAGCGAATGTCATTTGTTTATGTTATTTAAGCGCTAAATACAATGACTTGTGAATACTTGTGAATCTGCTCTAAGAAATACATTTACTTGCTCATTTTGGTTAATGGATTGGCATAGCACGAGATTTTGAGATATCTCGTAAAACGCTCATAAGTATAGATAAATTGTTGGTGCATAGGACTGATACTGTAAAACTAAATCATTTTTGGCAAAAACGCAAACAAACTATTTCTCTACATTATTATAGTTTCACAAGCTCACCGAATATATAATTATATATAGTTTCACAAGCTCACCGAACTTGTTTTAACAAAGAACTTCTATACAACTCCCTAAATTAAACATCCATTCATCTTAGTTTAATTAAAGAGTAACAAATGAAAACGTTATTCATTTTGTAAAATGTTCTCTGATATTTTTTCAGACATGTTAGAGGTCAAAACTGAGGTCAGACAAAACTTGTCAATGTCAGATGAAATAGTACCTTTACTCTTAATTAAAATATAGTACAGAACTATTAAGAGATTATTCCGTAAGTCTTCGTTTTTTCATGAATTGAAAAGTAGATGGCTTCTTGTCTATTGTGCTGTTCATAATAGCGCTGGATTGCTGTTTGCGCTTTGGTTATTTTTTATTACAAAAAAATCCTTTTTTAAATTTTGAAATGAGAATGTGTTATGAACACGTGACACACGGGACATTAATTGATAGTAGCGCATTGCCGTTACCTGTATTTTAAAGCCTTTATTTCTAACACGCAGTGCCGTACGGTTTTACCCGCGTTGTGTCCATTACCATTGGAATTTCGGGATACAAAATAACCTTCCCGTTGAATGTGCCTGTCCATTTATTTGCAGTTTCTGAGGTTAGCACGTTCAAACAAATAAACTCTTCAGCTTTATTATCTATATAATATATACGTATATGATAAAGCTTACTTGGATGGATTATATTGTAGGTTCCGTTGTTTCAATCATTAGATCATGTCCGAGACGATCTAAACACTCCGACACCTGTGTAGGACACTAACACACAAACGTACTTACATGTTTATTTTATTGTGCCACCTCTTACAAATAACAATTCATTCACAACATTCTCCATAGCTGTATTTTCATTTATTAAAACCAGTATCACTCTTCCTGGAAATAAAAGCACAATAAAATCACCTCACACTGTGTAGACAAAGAGACCTGAAATGACATGACATTTGACAGCTGACATATGTCAACGAGTGGCTTCGATGACATGGAGGTTGTTTTGTCTATTCCGACGTAACAGGGTGGGTAGGGGTTATTGTATTGGTTGGAACTTTCGATGGGATTGAGGGTAGGTATGTCCAAAATGGAAGCTTTGTGTACGTATTTTTTTAGATTTTTCTTGTCACTTGATAGTAATTTAAAAAGTTACTGTTATATGTTCGGTTAGGTAATTGGTTTAGATTGGGTTTATTAGTATATCTATGTATGGTTAATATTATACATTCGGTAAAAGAAAAAAGGTAAATATAGCGAACTGTTAATACGAATAATTTGGCACCTCTTTAGTATACGTAAAGCAACTTATTTTATAATTAATCTTAACAATATTGTATAACATATTTTATTTAAATTCTTCCTTGATGCATTTTTTCTATACATTAAAAAAACTTAATTAAAATTCCCCCATCAGAAGGGGGGTTGAAACTATTTTCAGGACGGGCGTCGTATTTTCACACGATAACATCTAGACATGATTATTTATGCCAGCATTAGGGGAGGTATACCCCATCGATATGAACCTTATACGAGTATTGTGGTCTTGGTACTATCGCCGACGGAAGTGTTACACTTTTATGATGTTTAATGATTGTTGTTCATGCGACGATGTCGTGGTCAACCGGCGATGCTTATCGGCTGTTGATAGAAAGTTATAGCCGATAATTTTTGGTGTAATGTCTCGTAGTTTTGTGCGATTAGTTTCAGTTTCACAAATAAATTGAGTGAGTTGGAATGAATGTAATGAAAGCGAGTGATTCGACATGAGATAAACTCATAGAAGAGAGGAGTACTCATCTCACTCACACACCGACAATTCGGTATCTTGCTTCATCTAAACTACCGCGACACCTAATATACAGTTTTGCTGCGATTAGTTTCAGGTGTATTCAATACAGAGCTTACACACACTTACACAAGTGCTATTGCACGAACCACGTTTGAAACATTTTGCAATTGTGAAAAACATGGCGTCGACTATTCCAATATATTTTTTTGAAAAATGTTCATCAATTGAGGCCACGAAAGCATAGGCCGACGCCTTGCTAACCATCTAGAGGCTTGCATTCTAGATAAACAACATAGCCAGGCACAAAGCGTGCAGTGCGGCCGGTCTCGAAAAATCGCGAAAATCCGTTTTACCTAGATGACTAGCTAGGTTTTAGCCGCCAAGCAAGCCGTTAGTACCCTTACAAATAGTAGATGTAAAAGCAACAACTTTTTCTTATCTAAAAGAAGTCGCAAACCTACTAAACAGCAAAGCATTTACGTTAAAAGAAAGTGTATTTTCATTGTTAACACCACTTTAGTCGTCGAAAGTACTTGGCCCTATAGTTAGATAAGTTTTTCAGTTCATTCGTTAAGTGGCCCGTGAAGGACGATTTATGGTGTCTTAACATTGTATCCGATTGTTGTTTACCATTTAAAGGGAACGGAACGATAGTAAGATACGCGTCTTATTGATTTTTACTGAAACAATTTTATTTAGAGCCCTTCAATCTTGTCGAATAGTTTTACCGTGAGATATTACTGACTATTCGTGTAAGGCGGTGTTTACTTTTTAATGTTTTGGCTTTTTTGTATTCGTTTTTGGTGTCAGAGTTTTAGACTACTTAAACGGGAGCATTTGACTCTGATTAGGTAGACTATAGATAGACCCCATGTGGTGCATAACATTGTACTCGTATGTGGCATAGTCTACAGAGCATGTAGAGCATACTTACTGGAACCATTATATTATAGTAATAGCATTGAAGATAGAGAAAAATGGAAAGAACTCTATCGACTAGAGCCCAACTCTTAAGTTTAAGAAGAAGAAGAAGTAATGCCATTATGGGTAACCCTTTAAAATGGTATCCAAGCTGTATATTCCTTAATATCGTTAGTCTAACTACAAATGCTACAATACAACTGCTTATCTATGGTATATCTACCTATATCTTCCCCAAAGCTTGTCAACCGGCAAGACAAGACGAGGCAGGTAAACGAACCGAACACAAACAAGAACGTTTCCTCTCGCAAAATTAATTTGACATTGTAATTTTCTTAATTGGGAAGCTCCTTTTGACGTCACATCTATACTAATATTATAAAGCTGAAGAGTTTGTTTTGTTTGTTTGTTTAAACGCGCTAATCTCAGAAACTACTGAACCGATTTGAATAATTCTTTTTGTAATAGATAGCCACATTCAACGGGAAGGTTATAGGCTTTTCATCCCGAAATTCCTACGGGAACAGGTACAACGTAGGTAAAACCGCGGGGCGCTGCTAGTACAATATAAAGGATTTGATGGTTGTAATTGGAATTGTTGGCGAAAAGAGTTTAACTGAAGGATAGCAAAGGATTTGTGGTTTGGAGTTTGGATTTGATATGTTCATTAAGTTCGCGTTGTACCAGTTCCGCGGGAATTAGTTCTATATGTTCCATATGTTTTACTTATATTACTGTAAAATTTCATCTAAATCTGTACGTACCGTAGTTTTTGCGTTAAAGAGTAACAAACACAACTTTTTATGTACATAGTCGTTTAGTCGTACTTAAAAAGTAAAACGTGAACGTATTTTTCCTATTTTTTTTGTGGCAATATTATTACATATTATTTGTTTTTACATACATACATCCTCACAAACTTTCACATTTATAATATTAGTAGGATTCTGAAGTTTACAATTCTGAAGCTCGGAGTTCCAAAATTGTAGCTCTCGATTGTATTGGTTTTACAAGAGGAAGTTTTTTTTCAATTTCTTATTTTCGTGTCAATTTAATAAAGAGAATGCGTCCTTGTATGAAGATACAACGTAATAAGCTCTGTTTGATCATCAACAGAGATGTCTATTGAAACAGCCGACGATCAAACACAGTCGAAATATGAGTTTAATAACGAATAGAAGGTTTAAATTACTTTTTGTTACGTTTTTACTGAGATGATACGTTTTAACTTTTATTGAATCGGGGGAGGAACTCTATTTCATAATGAGTCTATTTGAATTGTAACTTAAAACAAACAAAAACCCTTCAGCGTTTTTAGTTATCCGCCTGTTATAAAAATCTATTCTGAAATTCTCATTTACAATTCGCATAATGCCGTAAATAATTAAAACAATACTACTATGAATTTAAAAAAGTAACTGCGCCGTTTTGTAGGTAAATAAAGGACTCTGCTAAACATCTTTATCTCCGTTCTCAGACTAAATGTCTGCCTAGATTTGTAAATGTCTCGATCGAAATACCCTGAAGCATTATTAAGCTGAATTTGAGCCAAGCCCTGGAGCGAAAGCATCTGAAAGGTCTCGCTGAAATGTGAAGCCGGTTTCAGTAAGTTGGATAACTTTTCAGGATTCTGTGGTTAATGGTGAAGGGAGGGTAAACTACCGTTCCATAATAGGGAATTTCTAGAATTGAAACATTTTAACATGTCTTAATAATCATAAAAAGTTTATGTTTTACTACCGATTAAGAATAACAGTAAGACAGAAAAAAGACAAATAGAACTATAACATCACTTTACTTTTCATTTACTCAATTTATGAGAAACTAGCAGCGCCCCGCGGTTTTACCCGCGTTGTGCCCGTTCCCGTGGGAATTTCGGGATAAAATGTAGCCTATAGCCTTCCTCGATAAATAGACTATCTAACAGTGAAATAATTATTCAAATCGGTTCAGTAGTTTCTGAGATTAGCGCGTTTAAACAAACAAACAAACAAAACAAACTCTTCAGCTTTATAATATTAGTATAGATAGGCAATATCATAATTTCAATTTCAATAAATTGCCATCGAAAGAAACTTATTTCTCATCGGTTTTTAATTGAAAAATATTTATTAATTGAAAGTAACACTTTTTACTACACTTCCTTTTGTTCTTATTAAATCAACCCGTGTACTGGCATCGTCCGCGGTTTTACCCGCGTTGCGCCAGTTTCCCTGAAAATTTCGGGATGAAAAATAGCCTATAGCCGTCCCGTTGAATGTGGCTATCCATTACAAAAAAAAATCGAATCGGACTAGTCTTCTTCTTCTTCTTCTTCTTCTTCAGAAGAAGATCGGACTAGTAACCCGAGATTAGACTGAACATACAAACAAACAAAGCTACAAATTTCACCTATACAATGTTAGTATAGATAGCATTCTTCCTTTGGCCTATTCCCAGTCTGTAATTGGCGATTTTGTCCTATTTTGCATGTAGTATTAGCCGTAGCGCTAGTGAGCAGGGCAGCCTGTGCTGAGTAATTACCGAGCGCGCTAAGCCCCTCTCAGACACGATTACTGCGCGTAGGTAAAACAGTGTGTTCACAGCTTTATTGCGTATCGTAAATTTTTCATTCTTGTTCAAGGGGCATGTTACGTTGCATGACGTAAGAGTTAACGTAAAGGAAGTAATCGTAAAGTAATAGTAACTTAAGGAAGTAAGTTCGAGTAGGTGCCGTGGTGTTGGGAGTTTTTTGACCTTCTGGAGGCTTCCGACGTCTAAAGTTCGTTGTACAAGATCGAATGAAATAATAAAGGGAAGGCTTTTGCGATATTATTTAACGTCTGTCCGCACAAGGTCGCCAAATATGAAAGTGGAGTGTAAACTTGCTGTGGTAACTTTCAGGCTCCTAACCTATACTAATAATATAAAGCTGAAGAGTTCGATTTTTGATTTTGGTTTGTTTGAACGCACTAATTTCATAGATTACTTATCCAATTTGAATAACTCTTTTTGTAATGGATAGCCACATTCAACGGAGAGGTTGTTGGTTATTTTTCATTCCAAAATTCCGACGGGAACGGACACAACGCGGGAAAACCCGCGGGACGGTTCTAGTATAATAATAATACAGCCAATAAACTTAGAATAACTCGATGATCTATTAAGTAAATCTAGGGTTTCATAAAAGCCATTTATGATTGAAACTTTTATCAACATTTTCGATCACTCAATATCAACAAAATGTTGTAAATTAATTTCGAAAATCCCGTTCAAAATATTTATGCAGTCCGTCGCCGGTATCCCGGGGGTGATGGCTCGAAAAAACGTTTAATTTTTCACACAATCATGGGCGCGGTGCATTCGACCGGGATATTTACCTGTAGCCTTCAGGCTATCACGTTAATATATATTAGTAGGGGATGTTTATATTGAACAGTAGGTGTATGAAAATGTTTAGCGTACTTAGAACTTTGTCGTATACAAGCTTCTTAGTTTAACTAGTGTCATTTTGATGAGAATTTGCAAATGTCTTAAGTGACTAAGTACTAAAGTATTTTGATTGACGGTACCTTTATGTATGTCGACGTAAAGTTTAGTATTAACGGTTAAATTATCTTTAAACATTGTTGCAGTAACACGTTAATTAGTAACTTTAAATAAGTTCTTTGCATGCATATTGCATCTTGTTCGGTACAAAGTTGCTGAATGTAGCGTTAAGGGAATGTATTCTGTAATTTACTTACTGATGTTAAGTGTCTTATTTTGTTTACGAAATTAAAGACCGGTGTTTAAAGTTTCCTCTTGAAAGACAATTCAACAAAGTAAAAACAAAAGTGAAACGTTAAATTACAGAATAACGGAGTGAAAAATTCAACTTTACAAATACCAGAAACACATACCTACTATAAAACCCAAAGGCTTACAACACACGAGCGAAAACCCAAAAGGCAGATTTTAATTACAGGAACTACCTCCGGGCATCCATTCTGTTGTGAACATTTCATTGTGAATGTTTGAGACTATTCGTTTGACTGTAATGAACGTACGTTTCACCGCTATATGTTACTCACTTGCTTTCCGTTGTTTGTGTAACTAGCTTTGGGTTATTAGGTGCGACGTTCTTTTGTTTTAAATAGTTTGCGCTAACTAGTTGTACCGACAACCTCATATACGTGTATATATCATTTTTCACCTTATTACAATAGCATAAGGGTGAAAATGAATATACACATTTACATATGGCACTATATACGTGTGGTATACGATCGCTCCTGAACCTATCTCTACCAATGTATGACAACTTGATCTGCTATCTGAGATTGCCGATAGGTAGTCGCAATTGTTTCATTAAATTAGTAATGAGAATGTAGCACTCGTGGTGCACTTTGACAATGCGACTTTAGCTAATTGCGATTGTTAAGTAACATGCAACAAGGCCCCTGCTTAGATGGGTGGCCGTAAGTGAAATTTCTATCTGAGCGCTACCGGAGGGTACTCAAAATAGTCGGTCCCGGTGTTCCAATCATCAGACTATGTCGGGAGCCTTTAGGCGGGCTAAACACTCCGACACTAAGGTTGACCATAAACGAACTTACTCAGTAATAATATTATCAAGTGACAAGTGCTTCCTTACCATCAAAATGTAGAAAATTTTGGTGGTAAGGAAACGAATGCGAAGTGATTGTGAAGCGATTGCCATTAGACCATAGGGGTAGATAGGTCACAACTTAGTTTCAAGAACTTCTAAGCTATTTTAATCATTATTAGTTGTAGTAGGTACATCAGACAGATGTTATGTGTTGATTCGATTCACATGAATTCAATTAACGAACAATAGAATTTCATATTTCAATTACTCTCTCTAATAAATCAGTTGGTACGAATTACCACAAATAGATAAACAAATCGTCACTATGAACCGAGTACAACTAAAACAGTGATACAGTAATGTAAAATAAACATCAAATAGTTAACATTAAATTAGATTGTTCAAACAAAGTAATGAAGAGGTGGAATTGGATCGTGAAATTCAGACTTGTGAATAAAATATCATGTTTCACAACTAAATTTTGTATCAATATTTGTGGGTTTCACTGTTTGAAATTAACATAGTGTTTATAGGAATATTCGATTATTTGGACACGTTACCTATTGGCCTAGATATTATGCTATAAGCTATAATTATGTAACTTAATGACGTCTTGATTGTGGGTAAAGTATTTTCCAATAGGTTAAATAGGTTGAATCATTTTGTACATGTTTGCTATTTACTTTTCAAACATGGCTCGGGACTTGAATCACCATTCGGCAAGCGTGGTGATTACGCATTATCCTCCTCACAGTACTGTTCTTCACAGTGAGATGAGAGACCTTTGCCCAACTGTGGGCTATTACAAGTTAATACTTGACTTTCATTTAATTCCTGATTTGCTTCGTATCATAAGATTTGTTTTTCACATTCGATTTAATCTCATACACTTTAATTATAACTACAGAATCGCTACAGTAAATTGTAAGTAATTAAATAATCTCTTCAACTGGGATCAATTTACTTTGAAGTACCATCCCCTCTACTCCTTGAAGCAACTTTTCATTTTCAATCAATCCCGATCCATCAGAGTATCTACAGCATTAACCATCTTTAACTGAAGACAACCGATAAACGCCTCCGTAAAATTTATGACACTTCACAATTTGACAGCCCGTCTGTTCGATATTATCGTGGTATCATAATCAAAATTTAAGCGAAAATAGCTTCTATGTACATGGGTTTATGACGCAGTAAGGGTGCGTCTCCATTGAAGCGGAGCGGAGCTGTGCGGAGCTCGACTGACCAATCACAATGCGTTACGAAAAGATTTTGACAATGTCAATGCGTTGTTTGACAATCTCAACGCGCTGTGATTGGTTAATCGGGCTCCGCACAGCTCCGCTCCGCTTCAATGGAGACGCACCCTTAGTGCTTCGCTTTTCCGTGGGTTTATGGGTAATTTGCAATATGTGTGATTTGGTGAATTGAATACTTGGTCAAGTCTTATTTCACAATTTCTAATCACTGGGACAATTTTTTTAGGTAAATAATTAATGCTTTTATAACGGTTAGTCAGACTTAAGGCCAGTGTGAATACTAACTCCTTATGATCGGTCATTTCAGATACCAGACTAAGGGTGGTTTGCACAAGAACTCTAAAATTTATTAGTACCTATATTCAAGAAATATACAAATTTGTTATAATATTATTTCAATGTTTAATATTAATGAATTAATTACCTAAAATTTCAAAAAACGCTCTGAAATACGTACCAAAATCTAGCCATTTACATTCCAAGTTAAAACAAGAATAAAAACTTGGAGATTTCCTAGAAACATCCTGAAACTTCAAAGCCACACATCCCTGGGGTGCGATAACTTGGAGCCGAGGAATACCCTGGGACATATCGCGGTGTGTTCACAACAATGTTTATGAATAAATTTTAAAACTCAAAAAGTTATTTTTGATAAAAAACATGTTGATTTATTTGTTAAAACTTTAACTGGTTGGTTAAGATCTTATTGTTGTCAAAAAATAAATATAACGAGGGCTGAAAAAGTACAGGAATCGACTAGCGAATTGAAAATTAATGTAACATTATAATGTCCAATGTTTTTTGTCAAAATATCGATCGTCGCAATTGCCCCCGTTGAATATAAAAATATGAAAAACCATTACGTATTTCTTAACAATTTCAACAGCTCCCTAAACATTGTATTCCTAGTACATCAGAATCCTGTTAAACTCCAATTTGAACATTAGCATATACCAGCCACCACTACCGTTTTATCTCCCACCTAACTTGCTAAAATTACTCTCGTAAAATTATATATGGAATTATCTAAGTAGTTCTCTTAATACCTAAGATACGTTGTAAGCTAGATAGGAGCCATCTCGGGAACTAGGTAAGCCTTCGAGTGTGGGGCAGTGGGCAGTGTGCCAAATCGATTGCCTAGCGCTTAGCAGCCAGTGTCGCGTACAGATGTCTGGATTAAATGTACATGAGAACGTCAATAAAGTTATATTAAATACGTTTATGATGTTACGAGTAATTTGAAGTAGGTACGGTACCAACGAATTGTACTATAGTTTCGAGCTAATCATTGACGAACTTTATAAAAATAGAAGATTGAACATTAGCTCCTGTATTAGAACTTTGTGTTCTTTTTTCAAATGATTCGTTACATTCCGACGATACTCCGTGGTACCACAAAATTATAGTCATCACATTGTCAAAAAATCTATAGTACTCGTAGGTAGCAAATGAAAAAAATCACTGAAAAATATCATAGAATAGAAATTTCTTCCTTACTGCAAATAACAAGGAAACAGAAATGAGTGTAATGATTGCGCGCCTAGTTCGTTATTGTACCGATCTATTATTAAATAAAACGAAATTTTAACGGAAATGCTGCTAATTAATACTCTTGTTGAAATTGTGTCGACGACGTTAAATGGGTCAGTCAGCGTATTTTGAATTTTGATCGGAAATTCGGGCGTTGTGTTTGCTGGAAAAATTACGTAATTCAATTTAACGCTCGTTCGTTTAATTACTGCGATTGAGGAATGAGATAAAAATAAAGAACTGGATCATAGATTATATTCAGGAATGATTATAGACAGCTAACATCGACTTGCAGCTTTACTTTCCTTTGTAATTTATGGATTTAAACGTATATTTGAACAATGTATATTTCTCTATGTTTATATCGGAAAGAAATAAATTATTAGTCTGTAATGTCCCACTGCCTGTCAAAGGTTTATTCCACTGAAGATATCAGGACAGTGAAGAGAATTATGCGATTAATTACCAGATATGTATTATACCAGAATATATTCGAAATAATAGCTGAACTTAGGTTACAAAGGAATACGTATATTCTAAGATAAAGACAAGATAGGGTGACATCTAAAGATAAAATATATACGAGTACATTATCCAAATGTATGAAGCCCGACCCACATAATTGCGTTTAAAAATTTCATACAATTTGACAAGGAATTTTCTCTTGTTTCAAATTCACGGGCTATTTAATTCATCCGACATCCTTTTAGTGACCCCTTTTCATATATAATTAAGGGCCTTTGTACCTGCGCCGGGATTCCTCAAAACCAACCGACTGTGATTTAACTACCAGGAGCTGGGATCCGCCATTAGCTATTGTGTTATTGCATGTATAGGACGGGTGTGGCGTAAGAAATGGGCTATGTAATATTACTATTGTGATAAATTATAGGAGATCGCAATTACTCGTAGCTAATGATTTTGGTCTATTGTAAAATGTTGAATTAAAACTACATTCACGGATACATTTTAATTTTATTTTACATTTTTATCTGACGTTTCGGCTCCTTTACAGGAACCGTGGTCGCAGAAGACTCACTCTGTGACCTATCTATACTAATATTATAAAGCTGAAGAGTTTGTTTTGTTTGTTTGTTTGTTTGTTTGTTTGTTTAAACGCGCTAATCTCAGGAACTACTGAACCGATTTGAATAATTCTTTTTGTAATAGATAGCCACATTCAACGGGAAGGTTATAGGCTATTTTTCATCCCGAAATTCCTACGGGAACGGGCACAACGCGGGTAAAACCGCGGGGCGCTGCTAGTGTAAAATAAAAGCGAAGTGTATCCGTAAACGTAGTGTCGATTCAAAATGAGTAGTGTCGCTTAAACCAAAGATACCGTGAGTGTCTATCGTAAAGGTAGTCCACGAAAATGTTCAAGTACTTTGTCTTAATATGAAAATTGATAATTCTCATAAATATGTTGATTAATAGAAGTATGGATATTAAAAAGTTCTGTCTAAGTACGCTTCACATTTTGCTGACTGTACATAGTTTTTTTATTTTCAACAGTTTTGGAAATATATTTTTTATCAATGGAAATTTATATATAACATATTTATTAATAAAAATATCATTTTACGACCTAACGAAAGTATAAATTTCTTTAACGTTACTAGCAACTTCACAGGGTGGTTCCTCAAAAGTTAAACTCATTATTTACCTCGCGGCCGGTAAAGAACGGCGTAATCACTCAACGTCCCTACCTCATTAAGGGTTCATAAAGCTTAAAAAAAGTACGATAAAGCTATCAGTGAACCCTTGGAATGATCCTAAAAATGTTCCTCATTTAGTGAGTTCTCCTCGCGAAGGATCGATTACCCTAATTTTAGGGGAGCCTAAATATCTCGCGATACCGGTCGGCCGTAGTACGGGCCTCGTTACCTCCTGCGTTTTGACGATAACGTGATTGACCTTATAAATAAGTGGCTGATATTACGCTGTTATATGAAATGGGATATCTGATTTCCTATGGCTTTTTTATTTGGGAGCTTTGGTAATGAAGCCATTAAACTGCTTACGTTTAAGCTATGAGAATCTTCTCTGATTTTTCGTGCTGAATTCTTTTTGGTTTTCCCAGTGTTCTACCTGAAGGACGTCTGAATCTCGTCCATTATAACGGACAAAGACAGAGGGATCCTCCCTACCGACGCTAATGAGGGCTGTTAGGAGCGACAAAAACTCCCTTCCATCACAATGTTATAAATGACATATCTGCAAGCACAATTAAAGCTAATGCCGCAGTGGGTGCGATCACTAGGATTTATTCCTGGATTTCGTTAAGTCATTTATATTTCAATGTTATATTTTTTCATAAAATTATTAGGCAAAACATGATCAATTTACCAAAAATGCAGCAAGATAGATAATATTGGTCAAAGAGCTTTTCAACCTATAAAGGGGTTGCCACGGTATGCGACTAGCAATATACAAAAAAGTAAGAATCCAAATTAAAGTACATATTTATTTTTCATAAATTCGCTTGTCGACTTAACTATGGTAGCGTACACAAAGAGACTATTTTATCCAACTTTAAATTATACAATTTAACAATTCGTTAAATTATTCATACCAACATTCAGCGTTCAAATCGCAGACACCTAATCGCTCAAAATCAAAGCTATATAATTATAATCAGAGCTTCTCTGGCTTACCAGGTCTGCCGTACGACGGAGACACGTCAAGTTGTAAGTAGTTGAGTCCTTGTGAACATGAGCTTCAGCGTCCTTTAGTTAAACACTGTCTGATCTTTGTTAATGGTACTTAGGAGCACTGCGAGAAGTTATGGAGATGTGTGGAGGTGCTTTAGCTTAACTTGCTGCTGTGTGAGTGATATTGAAAATGTAAAGTTTTTGAAGTTGGGTGGATGGGCGGACATATTTTTAGTTGTTCTTTCTGTTTAGTTTAAGTACAAAAATAATATATGTATGTATAAATCATAAATATAGATAAAAATCAATCATGGTTCATTGAGAACGGCCGGGCCAGTTTAGCTGATTTTGATTTTGAAAACTTTCGTAGTCCAGGGAAGGTTTAAACTAAACGGCAAGCGAATGCGGGCGAAACCGCAGGGCTCACAGTTAGAAAAAAATTGGTTACCTATGTATGATATATTATCAAAATGGGAACAACAAACGTTAATCAACAGATAACTGTCTCATAGTCATATCTGTCATCTCATATCAATGAACAAAATTGCCTTCTGACGAACTATTACGACAATGATACCCTAACGTGTCATGTTTGCGCCTTCAGTGCATTTGGCGCAAAATTGGATACAGGAGCCATATCCGGGAAAACAATTTAAAATTGGGGGCAATTGTAGCCAAAATATATCAGTACCGATATTGCTAAAAAGTTCCTTACTCAGGAACTTAAATCTTCTTAAAATAAGGTATTTATAACGCGCAACAAAGGCATACACTACATTATTCCATTTTCAAAAAGCATTTTTATCGCAACGAAATAGGTGCTAAAGCAAGACCACTTCACATCATAAAGTGTCGTATCTAGAGGAAGTATAAAGTGTGAATGTCACCACGGGTAATGACTGATGAGGGAAGCAAGCCAAGTCTCATTAGGAACAGCGGAGAAGCTTTATGACACCGCATCGATAGGCATCTAGCCTGAATTGAATGGGCGTAGTTGTGTCGTCATTAACAACGGACTTGCTTGTACAATTTTTTTAACCAATAGGAGCAAAGAATTCTGCGAAATGAATTAGGTTACGTTTTTGATAGTCGTCAGCGCTTAATGAGTACGGTGAATGTTAGCAATATCATACCACTAATTAGTTAGACGGATGGCCGATAGTTTAATCGACAAGCCCGTTGGCACAGTGGCAGTAAGAGCGCTTACTGTGTCGGGAATTGTGGGTTCGATTCCCACCCGGAGTCAACAATATGTGAAGACATAGTTGTTGGCGACGACGTCTAGGTGTCAATTATATATTCTTATAAAGTATTTGTGTATGTACTCGTATATGTATGTAGTAGTATCAGTTAGTTAGATTCGATATTACAACCTTAGAGCTTAGTTTGAGCCTAATTAATGGGCGTTTGGCCAGCAATGGAACGAATAATATAGGATGAGAAAAATAAATAAGATCGTTTTAATTCGTAAATTAATGTTAAAGCCGGATCGTGTAAATTAGGCAATGCCGATGATTTTGTTGGTCCGAAAGTTGTAGTTCATACAGTTCCGCACATTACCAAGTAAACTATTTAATAAAATTTGTAACATGTAACTTCCAAAACAGAGTCCTTACGGCTGTTAGTTAATCCGTTGCAATGTAAGTTGGTGTCAAGCCGCCGGCGGTTCAGTTAAGCTCAGACACTGAATGGATTACTTACGGTTTAGTTCTCGTGAAATTAAGATCTTTGTCCTCTTATCTGGAGATCTGAGTTAATGACTTCACTTGGATATCTGTTTTGATTAGAGTTTTTGAATGTAAATAGAGTTTTTGTTAAAATTAAGTAAGTTTGAGGAGGTGACCAACGCTGGTATCACAGTTTTCGCAGACAGGCATAGTCTAACAATAACTAAATCTAATTTATTTACAGTTACCTATATTGAGGTAGGTGAAACTAATCGTTAATAGGTAGTGAGTGTTTTAACACTCACTAATGCTTTCTAAAGATTTTTAAATGTAATGTATAAAAAATACGTTACTTAGTTAATTCTTAGTTTCGCTTAGCATCTCGAGTCACAATATCTCATTTCGCACCCATTAAACAAAAAAGCATCGGCGAATGTAAAAGATAATCTTACGTTTACCATATTATTTCGTATTGCGTATCCCGTAGCATTACAGATCCGTTCCCACAGAACCCAACAGGATAACACCATAAACCAACAATAATTCCATAGATAAAAACGTCTCCAAGTCACAAAAAGGGTAGAGTTCAATTTAAAAGGGCTCGCTGATAAGGTTCTGATAACATTAATCAGGGTACATAACTCTTTAATAACGGGGCACTCGACAATTTTCTGGTCAATGCTCTTAATTTCGATTTCCGGCGAACAATTTTTCAGTTGAACTGGTATATAATAAACATTATGGATGTAGGTGATTGAGACCGCCAGGGGTCACCTCAAAGGAAATGGTTTGGGGTGTAATCTCGTATTTATTGCACATAAATCTCTAATAGAAAGATGGCGGAGTAATGAACGGATATAATAATAAGTGGTTCAGCTTATCAGCTTTCTGGAATATAGGAAATAAAGCGTTTTGTTTAATACAAAATATTTCCCGAATTTCGGAGATTTTTTTATATGCCTTTGTTGTTTTTCTTATAAGTAACTTATTAATGTTTGCTTAAATTATCCTTCCGTTGCTAAAAACCTAGTAACTATACGATAATAATAATAGTCAGTCAATTATTCTGCATGTGTACTTTTCAAAGTACAAATCCTGCAATAACCGAACTGTCGCACGTGTCCCTTTTAAAGCTCGTTTTGTAAAAGCTCCTTCAAATTGTTATGCAAATGATTTGTGCTGTTAACTATACCAGTAACTTGTTTCTTTGTTAGTTCGCTGTGGTTTTGAAATAAGATATTCACTATTCATGTTATTCATAACAACGTTTTCAAAGTGTCAGTTGCTTTTAAAGGACTGAGGCTTTTCTTGCCTTTACTTAGACGTAAGCGGTTAACGAATTTTGAAGGACGATGTATTGAGATATATTTATTTGAAGTTTGACCTATTTAAGACGCTTACGTTATACGTTCATCATAACCAAACAAGCAAAATTGGTACTCAAATCCATCTTGAATTTAGTTTAGCCTGCTCCATACTTAAGTTTATAAAAAATTATAAATGATCATTTGTTCCTCTTTGACCTGAGTCTAAACGTTGTAAGAGGGTTGGTGATAAAAGCAAAGGGCGTACGTACTGACCAGTTCTTGGTTTGACCACTTCAATACCTTGGGCGTTAGTTTCAAAGTTAAAACAAACTAATTTTGTATATCAAAGGGCTAGCCGAGGTTTGGCAACCGAACTATGATCCCGTCACGGTCGCATTGTAGTGATTAATATCGTCATTCACAAAGAGTTTATTTTTAACTCAAAAGCAATTTCAGTTTCCGTCCAAATTGCTATTCTTAGGAAAACTGTGTCTATTCAATTTGTTTCTTTTATTTACGTTCCTAATCTTGTAGCTTGTGTTTCGGATTGATGAAAATTGAAGATTTCTGCAGTCGAGTCCGATTTTATAGGCAATCTCTTTACATTGTTCAACATCAGAGATACTTTGTAGATTCGCTACAAAATGTGTCTTTAGTACTATTTTCCTTGTTAATGTGCAGAAACTCATCAGAGTTTTACATCTTTTCTTTTACAACATAACACTAAAGTGGCTCAAGTTTTAAATACTATTTGGTAAAACTTTCATTTAGAGATTTACGTGTTCCTCTATATTTAATTATCTGTTCCCCACTTCATTACACGTAATGGCTAATTCGGAGCTAAACAAACTATAGTAAAACATTTTTTACGACTTATTTGCCATTCACAAGGAAGGATAAATCTAAAAGAACAATATATTACGGGTTTCAGTATTCGACTGTTGTGTAAATGCACACCGAAATAGGTTTTATAACTTAGTTTCGTTATTAAAACGAGGCTAATGAATCTTTTTGGGGCGTTTTGACTAAAACTATTTATGCAATAACTCTCCACATGTTGTATTGTTTTAATTTTTCAGATACTTCATTAGTTTAAGTTTCGCGGAGATTATCAAATTGTATGGAAATGTGATTTCGAAATACAACTACCTGCAGGAAGCTATTTCTATTTCATGCAGCACTCATAGAAGTAGCGTGTGAAATAAATAATAGCAAACGTCAAAGTGATGATATTTAATTTTGACAGTCCACCAAAATGTCTTCCGGTCTGCAACGCTAATTATCTCACCTTAACTAATTTCTTACCTTTCAAGCGCCGTCGTCACGTCGCCTAACATGTCTCATTTCTTTTTCAGAGTTCTAAATCCAGCGGCGACTGCGCAAACCTACGTTAAACTGTGAAAAACATCAGACGAACAAAGATGGCTACCTTGTTTGCGCGCCAAATCTCGCGTCATGGTGGCGAGCGCCATCTGTCAGTGGTGGGCGATAACTTCCGCGCTTTGAATCATTCGGACCGTTCGAAATAGTCATTAGTGTATTTACTGTGACAGTGCCGGGTCGTGATGTGATATTGTTAGTGTTTGTGTGTGTGTTGTGTTGTGAATATGGGTGAGGAGAGGTCTCGGCGGTTGTCGCAGATCTTCGACCCGCTGTCGAGGTTTACGGACCACAGCGGCGCGAGTCACTCGGCCAGCACGCCGAACAGCCCGCGACTGTTGCCGAGGAGGTCTCGGGAGCCGCCACCGCCGCCGCCAAGGTATAACAATCTCTACAATCCGATTCCATTCATAAATAAATAATTTGATAAACGATTGCGCTAGTCCACCTAGGACACATGCGCATGCGATTATTGTCAGATATAATGGTCTGACCATCTGACACTGTCATTAGTAAGCATTTCTATGTACCTTGATCAAACATAATAATTTTGTATAAAGTTTACACAAAATTTTTGTTTAAATCATCGCATTAGGCAAGCGTGGTACGCCTAATCCTCTTCACTGTACTGATATCTTCAGTGAGATGAGAGGCCTTTGCCCAGCAGTGGGAGATTACAGGCTAATACTTTAACTTTAACTTTTTTGTTTTTGATTAAGCAAACTACGATACCTACGTCACAGGGTAAAAGGCCTTTGCTCCTTAGTCGAACCTTTTAGGCCAACACTTTACTTTTAGGGCTCATTTAATAATGAGTCTACGAAAAAAATGTTTATTAAAGATGGCGCCAAATGTTACGATAATCGCCCATTAATAGACTTTAGAATAGATTCGATTAGTTATATATACTTGTAGCTACGTATCATATTACTAGCAGCGCCCCGCGGTTTCACCCGCGTTATACCCGTTCCCGCGGGAATTTCGATATAAAAGTAGCCTATGTCCTTTCTCAGGCTCTGGACTAACTGTGTACCATTCAAATCGGTTCAGTAGTTTTGGCGTGAAAGCGTAACAGACAGACAGAGTTACTCTCGCATTTATAATATTTGCTAGGATTATGGCCCTGTTACCTAACCACTAACCTACCCGAAATGTATGAATAACCTTGTTGTTAAGGTCATTCATACATTTCGTTATAATTCATACTAAATTCATACTAAGGTATGAATTAACGTTTTACGTCCATAATTTTATGATTAATAATAAACTGTTTGATTAATTGTTTTAAAAAAACAGTATCAAGTGGATTATCATTACAACCAGCAGAGGAGAATGATATGTACTAGTTGAATACAGAACCTTAGTTTATCACACCCCAATACAATTTCAATCAAATTAAAAACAAACAATCATCACTCATCAGCTCATCATCATAAATTTAAGAGCATGGCTCTAGTCGGTGAGTCCGATACAGACTTCATCACTGCATAGTATATAAAACAAAGTTGCTTTCCGCTGTCTTGTCTGTCTGTCCCTATGCTTAGATCTTTAAAACTACGCAACGGATTTTGATGCAGTTTTTTAATAGATAGTGATTCAAAATGGTTTTTATGTATAAAAATTCCCGAAATTCTCGCTGGACCGGGTATAACGCGGGTAAAACCGCGGGGCGCTGCTAGTTAACTACAAATGTAATGTCCGACTTTAAGTTAAGGTACTGAGTAAAGATTTACTGAAAAATAATCTTCTACGAGTAGAACAAAATATCATCAACATACAAAATGGGATCAATTTCAATTAATTTCACGCCTCGATTTCAATATCGCCGTTTCAATTAACCATTGTGACTAGACATTAATCTGCGTCTATCATCTTTCGTATGTAAATCTGTTAAAGCATCGAGAAAGTCGAACGATCCTATCACGATCTCATCACGATTGCTATAAGTTTGTGACTGAGATCATAAAACGAACGAATAACTCATTTATTATGAATTAATCCTTTAAAAGCTGGATTTATGAGGCGGGTTATTTGAACCGTAAATTAAGTTTGAATTAGTAAAATGTGATTTGATGCCACTAATTTAGAATGACGGATTAGATTTTAGTTTAGATTATACATTCTATAAATGAGCGTTATTTGAATTTCTGTTTAAAAATATTCATAATCAAAGAATTATAAAACCTCTCATTTGTAAGACATTTTCGGAGCTAGAAAAACTATTCTTGTTGTGAATTCTGCCAATTTAATTCGCACACTTTACATTATTTATAACGCTAAATAGATAACAGACATTTAAATAATACTGAATTGCGAATTGCATTAATTTTAACTTTATATTAATTCCTAAAACTTGTTAAAAAGGCATACACTAAAACTACTTCCAGAAATATAATAGTCCACATATGTATGTTACAAATGTTTTTCATACAAATATTGTAGTATGGTTACAATTTGAACAGCCAATCACAAATGATTGATACTCATTTATTAATTTCGAGCTATTTCGAGTATGTTAGTAGCCAACCCTGGTGTCGGAGTTTTTAGACCGCCTAAAGACCTCCGACATGGTCTGACGATTGAAACGACCGGGACCGACAGCTTAACGTGCCCTCCGAAGCACGGTAGCACTCAGATAGAATTGCCATATCGGCCGATATTAGAACCAGTCATCTTCAGTCAACAAGATATTGCTTTAAATTAATGAAGTACCAGTATTAATGTTCCACACAGCTGATCCATTGCATTTTTAATGTCAGATTACCCGACTTCGCCTGTTAGAGATGTTGATTTATGTTTTATTTATTTATTGGCTTCGGGATTGGGATCGTGCATTAATAATAGTATCAGTACGTGTGTTATTTGTAAAAGTACAGTTTCCAATTGAACCGTTTGGACATCCATTTTGTGCGGATGGATTTTTGAACAATTTAAAAAGAGGTTCTGTATTTGGCTCTACTGCATCATTTGTTTTCCTGCGATTTTTTCAAATCTTCTAGTCTAATTTTAACTCAGGTTTCTTGGTTGAAATAACTTGTCTATCTGTGGTATCGTAGCTCCTAAATGTTTGTATGGATTATTGTACAGACATGGTTACAGATTAATATAGCTTTTGTGTTTGAAAGGTCATGTGATTTCATACTTATAATATCTACGACTAAGTAAACAATTGTTCGATGTTTCGTTTTCTATTTCAAACTTTTATTAGTGTTACCTGTTTATGTGTATGTAATCTTTGTTAATTCAAGAACTATCAATGATAACTGTTCCGTAAATGTTTTTTTATGACAATGCATGTCAAAGAAAAGCTTAGACTTAGATAGGCTTTTTAAGGACGATATGCTATATTTTTTTAATTATTATTTTCAGTCTGAATTGTCACCATATAAGATTAACCAACATCCATATCCCCAGGCCGATAGCCCACTCTTCGCGGCTCGACCCTCTGGACTACGAGCTGGCTGCAGACATCGCGCCCGTCAACTGGCAGGAGCGATGTCTGGAGCTGCAGCTCGAGTTGCACCGCAGCAGGAGTCAGGCCACCAGGGTCCGGGACATGCTTAGAGATAAGGTAGGTGGACTATGAAGTGATGTCAGATGGAATTGAAACCGTGGTTTGATGTTTGAGCTTGATGAGCTGCCGGTAGCAATCACTTGTCTTAATTAGCAGATTTGGTTTTGAAAATGTTAGGGCATGATGAGATTTTTATGCCTTTGTGGTAAAAGTCCTTAACTGAAGTAAATGTTAAGATTAGAAAAGTAAAAAAACCATGAGGTTTAAAATTTTACATAAATGTCGTATCTTAATCTGCTATCTGACATTGATCGGTTAACCGAGCAGATCCCAAATATTTTAATCATTAGTCTGAAAGTTGTTGTAAATTAATAGTAGCAGATCAGACGTGCACAGTGTATACAAGTTACAACACATACCTACGTGCCTATATGTACGACGATCCTCTTAATTAGATGTTCGCTAACTATCTGGTATGAAATATAATCCTCTTCAACCTACATATCTATCTATGTGATACGCGTCTAGCCAAACATCCCCCAACCATTATCCGAGTTATTGAGCGAGACACAATACCCTTTAATTACTATTTGCAGATACTCGATATAAATTACACGCACAAATGATGTAGCGATCAAATAAACTTCGAAAAGTAATTGAGAACTATTTCCAATGATGTTTTTAAGCTTAGTTTAACCACACAAGGTTAAAAATCTAGTTTAATCAGAGTTTTTTTATTGACACTTTCCCTGTTAGGAAATTTATAAAAATAAAGCTAAATATAGTTTGCTTTTTTGAACGCTGAAATCTCTGAAATTACATGTAAGATTTGATACTTTATTAATATGCCTCATTCTAAGGCAAAACGGTATTCCAATGAAAATGGATACAACACTGGTACAACCTCGCAGCACTGTTTACTAGTCATCTTTATAACTTCCTTAGATCACCTCAAATTGAAAGACAATTTCTTCTATGTAAAGTTATAGTAAAGCACTTGTGTCTAACCATCACTGACGTTAATTACTCCTAAACGTATACTGACAATAATTTCCTAATCGATTTCAGTTCTCGATTAAGCTTCTACTAATCACTTTCATGTCCTTACTGCACCACACTGTAATCTTGGTAAAGGACATCGATCAAATAGACGCGTCACTAATTATGACGTATCGCCGAACACATGTCAGGCAAGGAGCGTTGCACCTGCGATTAATACTGGTTATCTTTAGATACCATCTGTAGGATGTCACCTATAGGCAACTCTAGATCAAAGACCACATTACTTAATATGCAGTGAGCTGCATCAGAGTAATGGATAGTTATGGGCAAGCTTGGAAGCTTCTTGATTTTCATTTGGTCTACTGTTTTTTTGTAGCGTTTTTTATGTATTTATAGTCTTTAGTTTCTTTACTTTCAGAAGGTAAATACCACGAATTTCATCGATGATCGGAATATCACCTTAATTGACAGTGATAACCAGAATAATCTTTCTGTCGCTCTCAGAGTCTCCTATTATATCGATACTTAATTACTTGACGTTATTGTACATTAATTATATGTCAAAGTCCCTTATTAAATCTCTACCATCGATCTGAACTAAGGTAGCATTTGACGTTTTTGAGTAAGGGCGTTGACACAGGGCGTTAATCCTTAGATTTCCCTTGACAGCCTAATTTTTGAAGTCAACCATCAAAGAAATTTTGACATTCTTAACTTGATTTGACATAATTCACGTTTTCTCCATAATTTTGTTAGACTAAAAGCCCGTTCCGTAACCGACATGTCTCAAGACAGTTCTCGATATCGACACACTGACATTGGTTATGTCAGAACCGCACTTAGTCGGTTAATTGGAGTTGATGAAACGATTGGATTAACAGGCTTATGCTGATTAATAGGTGTTTGGTGCGGCGAGCCACCAATACCACTGTGTGTAGGTGAACTATTACTTAGGCTTTGAGCATGTACGAGGTTTTATAAAGAGGATTTGATTTAATATAATCAATTATGGCAACCACGATGTTTACATTACATAATTAATGAAGCACGTGCCATTCATGTACAATAATAGTAGCACCCTCCCATAGGAATGGTGCTGTATCCAACTTGTTCACAATGGTAAGCACCTGCCAGTGATTTGAACAATAAAAAAACAATTGAACCTTCTAAAATGGTCTACGTATCCCACCCTTTATGACCAAAAAACTGCAATGCTAGGCACCAAAAGTGATACCATAAAACGCTTCCAGCCTCAATAAATAATGCTAAGTGCAATATCGAGAGCATTACTCTATTCAAATATCTGAAACTGAAAGTTAAACATTTGTATGCGCCGAAGAGCCGCGCCTGAAAGATACGTCAACAGAACGCATTCAAAACCACAATTTAACCGTTTTCTGGGAATGACGTCATCTGTTCCTTATAGCCCCTAGATTTAATTTCGCACGACATTATTCAAGTTTGCCGTAAGTTTTTGCCTCTGCTGAATGTTGCCGGAGCGAAAGAGTTTGTGATAGATGGCTGATCCATTTTTCATTAGTTTGCGGGTGTATTCCCCTTTTATGGGAATCCAGAGATGGTTTAAAAGCAATCAAAACTTTGTACTGTTTTTGATTTGAGGAATACTTCTGGTATATTTTTTCGCTGTTTTGGATGAGTAATGACTTGTTGTTACTTAAAAATGAATTGTGGGTTTAGTTGTTATATTTTTCCTTGTATTTTCTCCAACAATCTGTCTTGTTCACTTGTTGAGTGCAATAGTTGTTTACCTATCACACCATATGATTGCCTATGTGAAGCTGTATCGAACTCCTAAAACGAATTTGGGCACAACCTTATCAAATGCAAAGGTTTCTAAAATATTTGAAGGGAGTTCCATATTTGCTCGCATGGGGTTATGTACACCCCTTTTTAGGGCGCAATAAAGATCACTGGACCAGAACTCACTGATATAACTTGAAACAAAAAAGGATTTCCCGAGATGAATGCTTGTAAGCAAGAATGGGACCTACTAAGCTAAGGATAAAAAGATTGACTCATATTTTTTTGGTTGAAATTGGATAGTTTTTGGAAGCTTGAAGTATTAGAGTTTTAGGATGCGTCTTGTGAGATATTGTTAAGTTTTTCTTAAAAATCTTCGGAATTTTTGCTTCAACTTTTTAATTATGGGCATTTTTTTAACTTCATCCCAATAATTATGTGATTCATTTAAAAAAGATTCAAGTATTTGTTGCTTTAAAAGTGTTATAGTGTATTTTTCAGTGAAATCAACCATTCCCATCAGACCAATAGTAGTATCAGACTATTTTTACACGAGCACCGAGCTCGAAAGCTTGAAAACTTTTAATTAAGTAAACAGGAAATTTCGCCGACATTCAGGCCAATTTGAGAAATGAACAGTCGACGGAATTGATTTTCATAAATCTATTGTTAAATTTTTTCGACTTTCATTTTTTCTTTATTTTCAATCGTAATAAAGTAACAGTTTATTCTTCAAAGTAGGTAAGTAAATTGTACTGTAATCTAACAACTAACATTAGGCATTTGGCATACACTTATTTACTTTTATTTCCAAGACAAAGAAAGTATCATCCCAAGGAAAAAATAAAATTCTGCGCCAAAGCTCGTCATTAAAAATTAACCCTATCCCTACGATACAGAGTATATTGTCTATTGATACATTATTCCTCGATATGTCGATATTATTGAGATTCATCTTAAGCCACTATAGGGTATGAACGGAATGACAAAGCAGTTGGTTTAAATATTCAATAGTCACTTATCATTCCCCTACATCGAGCTATATTTCAAACATGTGACACGTACATTGTAAGTACCGGGCGGTCATTTTATTTTTCATGATATATGTATTTGTTTTTGAATAGTTTTGGATGGGGTTTTCGAAGCGAAACATTACTTTTGTTGGGATATATTTAAAGAGAAAAGACAATGTTATAAATTTAGTTGTATATAATTTAAGTGGACTTTCTGTAAGTAAGTATACAAAGAGCAAAATGGCAAAAAAACTCGGCAAAAATTTTTTTACAAGAAAAATTGCTAGTGGCTAAAGTGAGTTAAGCGTAAACATTGAAAAATAAAACACTTATTTTATCTTAAAAATGGTAGAAACTGAGTGGAAATAGAAAGTCAAGTATGAAACTATTCTTAATTCAAACTCTTTAACAACCTCATTTGTATTTAAATATTCGAAACTCAAATCACAGTCAAGTCAGAAATACTGCAAATGGAATAGAAAAGATCCGATTTTCATGCACATAGTACCATAGATACCAGAGACTAGAATATAGCCCAGGAAAGAACGTGCATACGATCTTTTTGCATACGATTATCCTATTTTGTTGTTATTGGGAGTCGACGCTTCGCAATTTTGACTCAATTGTCTTCAGAATCTAATATAGCTTATTCATGAAAGAAAATAGAGGGAGATAGCGTTACTGTACTGACTTTATTGAGGTGATTGTGATATTATATAGACTGATAAAAGTTATTTAGGTGATTGTGATCGGTTATTTCATTGTCTTGTTTAAAAGTAAGTTACTGAATGGAGTGACTTGGAAAATTGCATTTGGCAAACATAGTAATGTTTATGTATAAGGAGGAATACTTATTATCTCGAATTTACTACTTCAACTGGAACAACGCCTCCCTATTGTAATTAATATTATCATCCTGGTTTATCAAACATGGGATTGAGAAAATAAAGTAAGAGTGGTCTTATAATTTGCAAACTAGCAACACTGAAGAAGCGAATGAACTGCAACAAATAGGTTTCACATAGTTAACAGCCGTTTTTAAATTTTCAGTCAGCTATTTTCAAATTTAATAAAAATTCCCACAGTTGCACTCGTTGTCACTTGGTGTAGTATCGTTCTGCAGTATTGAAATAATCTTGAAAAAGTCGTTAAAAATATGTTTGATATTCATGAATAGCTTTCAAACTTTACTTACTGCTTCTCTGAATTCATCGATTTGCGTTCGGAAATCGAAGACACAATAATAGCAACGTAATATCCTTAAGACAGGCATTGTCAAAATAACCGTAAAGTCTTTATAGTTTCTTGGAGAAAGGACTGAAAGTTTGTCCTAATTAAAGCTTCAATGTTGGTCCGAACGATTTGGGTATCGAAATAAAACAGTAATCGTCCCATATTGCTGTTTTATTGTATTTTTATCATGCCTATATAGTTACTCTGTTCGAAATTCGCCGTTAAATCGCCATAGCAGTTCACCAGTATATTACTACAGCAATAACTGGAATAGTCCCGTTTATGACCCATACAATATCGGATTGCTACGTTTTGCTTTCATTTTTATTCCCTCGATATTGTGACTATAAAATTGCGATTAGAAAAATGTTTAGTGCCTATTCCGTTGTGTATCGATGTGGGTACTGGTCAAGTTTTGATAGCATATTTAAAGTTTGTCTGGGTTTCGTTTTAGTGCTTTTGTGGTCTCATAAAAGTCATGAAATGAATATGATTTTGATTGTATTATAACCTCGATGGAACTGGGCCGGACATGTCTGTCGCAGGCCTGATGAGTCTTGGGCAAAAATCACCACTTTATGGGACCCAGACCCAAAAAGGCGACGCCGCGGCAGACCAAAAAGGAGATGGCGAGATGAAATTGACGGATTTTTGCCTGGTTGGTGTCGTGAGGCTCTAAATAGAGAGAAGTGGAAACGATGGGGGGGAGGCCTTTGCCCAACGATGGGACACCCAAGGCTAATATAATAATATAATAATAATAACCTCGATATAAAAGTTTTTTAGAGTATTTGTGGGTTGGTAATGTATCTTCGTCATACATCTATATGTTAGATGCTTTAATGATATCTACTTCAAACAAATATTCGATATAAATATTAACAACATTAGTAACAAAACAATACACAGATGAACCTAAACGTCGACCAATTCTAAACAGAAGCAAGGTATTAAGCAAACAGCCCAATTCCGAATTCAAATACACTGCAAAGGAATATCCGCCGGATAAAATTTAAACGGTAGGTACAGCAGCAGTTCGCAAATAATAATTATTCGGTTATCCGGCGTTTTGTACGTATATTTGTATGTATGTAGCTCGCAAGCGTTCCGTTGACCGCAGGGCATGCAAATTTATTCGCTTGTGGTGGGGCTTGCTCTCTTAATTACACCTCCGCTAATGCTTTTCCGATGGCCCCGTGCTGCCTTAATTGGTAAAGGGTATAACGCGTAGATTAAGGAGTAATGAGCGATTGATTGTTGCGGGAATTCAGGTGAATAGAGACCGCGTTATACTAATATTATAAATGCGAAAGCGTCTATGCTTTAAGCTAGACGCAATACGGATGCAATTAGGTGATTATTTGTATTAAAAGCAGCCTAATATTATTTACACCTATTAGTAGGTATTACAAAGGCGTGTGTTAACCCTTATGGGTTGCCATGGTGAAATAAGAATGCTGTCAGCATTTTTTTCATGATCACAGAACATTACACTATCATTTTGATTCACATTAACATCACAAGTCGCTTCTGCTGTACCGAGGCATTCCCATAATCCTTCTCATTGCACTTTTATACTGATAAATTAAGAGCAATAAGCAATGGGGCTTTTGAAAAAAAATTTTTTTTTGTGATATTTGGAAAGATTATATATTTGTTTTATAACAAAACTATTTTTATTTTATTTTTTTCGCAATAATTCAAAAGTTATTTCAAAATAAAAATTAATTTTTGAATCCAGTACCGAAAACACTCCGACAACTCCCGAACAAACGTGTGACGTAATTATGTTATGTAGTTTCACTGGTTAGATTTCACCACTGAGTTTTCACTCGTTGTAAAGGAAGGTTTATATGTTTATGAAAAGAGGTTCGGTTACATCGCAAACTTTTTATACCTATGTTTATGAAAAACGGTTCGGTTACATCGCAAACTTTTGGAGGGAAAGAGAATAAAAGGGCGGGAATCTTGATTGTAAACGCAGTACGTACTTATGGTTTAACATAATTACGTCACAACTACGGTGACCAATCATGGCGCGTTTATAGTCACGTGATTTTTATTGAAATTTCATCAATTTTTAATTGTTTATAATTAATTGAAAAAATATTTTTTTAAGTTTTTTACATTAAATATCAATATTATTAATAATAAAGTTTTAAAATACATTAAAAAAATCAAAAAAATTTTTTTTTTCAAAAGCCCCATTGACCTTTAGCTTGAAATTGGTGGCCTTCAGCCTGAAAATCTGACAGACGGTTACTTTACTTCATCTCTTAGATTATACATTTGTAATATTTCATAATAACTACGTAATATTTCAGTGGTCTCTCACCACTGATTTCTATCTATCTTTTTTACCTAATTAGTGTTCCAATGTCATGTTACAATAGTAAAAATATACAGAGAAGTCAAATCTAATCAAGTTTGTAATAAAACGTTAACGGTCTCAACCGGATGGGTACATTAATTACTGAAATACCACCTTGATGTAAATGAGGCCTATCGGTACAAGTTTCACTGTTATTTATCGTGGCATGCTAAACGCTAGCCTTATTTTCGTGAATTGTTTATATTTTTCCGTGATTCTATTGAGTCGTTATAACGTAGACGAAGAAAAAGGAACGGAATGATTTTTTTTTGTTTGAGTTTTGCATAACTGTGTAATAAAGTAACTAGGAACTGTTTGCAATGTTTTAAGTTATGTAAGTAGGTTTTTGAAGGAACATTTTCTCCTTTGCGAATTAAGTCACTGGTTAGATAGTGTTTTAGTTTTGGAAAAGAAAATTTCAACACAAATAAATCTATTTTTATCGCGCCAGTTGAAAGTTTAAGTGTTTGCCGTGCCGTAAATATAAATAATTGTACAGAGAACAATGTAATGTCACCGATATAACACGAACAAGAGTCATAAGGTGTACTATGAATAGTAATAATTAACACTTATAACAGTTAACTTTGGTAGGATAGTGACCAACCCTGGTATCAGAGTTTTAGACCGTCTAAAGGTCTTCGATATGGTCTAACGATTGAAATAACCGGGACCGATTATTTAACGTGTTCTCCGAAGCGTGGCAGTGCTCAGTAAGAAATACGGCCACCCATCTAAGTAGTGGTAGAGCTGCACGTTGCTTAACATCGCTCATGTCATCCGAAGCGTGCCAGCACTCAGTAAGAAATGCTACAATCGGCCACCCATCTAAGTAGTGGTAGAGCTGCACGTTGCTTAACAGCGCTCAGTCAAACTGCCTCGAACGCTACTTAATATTTCAACCACTATCTATAAATCAACTCTGACTGAATGCTTGTTAACCAGTACCTTGATTTATGTTACTTCGTTTCAAATTAATGGACTCGGTTGACATTTTTTAACTTACTTAAAGGTGATTTGTTTTATTTGACTTTATTACGAATATTCCTTATCAGGAAATCAATAAATTATTTCAGGAGAATTATGACATTAAAAAAAACACTATTATGTATGTATTCTGAAGCTTCTATCTAAAAGTGTGTTGCCGTTGAAACGGAGTGGAGATGTGCGGAGCTCAATCGGCCAATGAACGCATTGACATTGTCAAAATCTTTGCGTAATGCGTTGTGATTGGTCAATTGAGCTCTTTACAGCTCCGTGCCCCTTCTAGTGAAACGCACTTTAAGGCGTCGATTAGATTGGGAAATTTTATAAGCAGAGCCTGCAATTTCTTCTCCTATATTTTTTGGCAACAGCATGTAAACTCGCCCAAACTAAACGACGCCTTAGCTATTGTGAACTCTGTAGCTATTTCCTAGACATAGTTAATGATATATCCTAGTTCATCGTTTTATGTCTCGCCAGCATTTGTTTAAGTCAATGGTTTGAAAGATTGCAAGTGTCTAGAATGTTATGAAAAATCAGACGGAAAGGCGTGGTTCAATTGTTATACTAAAAGAACTATTTATTATCCGTCTGTGCTTTTGAACTGTATGTTAAAGCATATACGAGTACGTACCGTCTTATTCATAAACGCTTCTTTCACTAAAACAATTATAAAGTGTTTTGTCTCTTTCTAAAATAGCGTATGTTGAAAAGGGACAAATCATTTTATTAGCTCAAATGCTGTGAGTAAGCAATTTTGTGTACATATCGGATAGGCCTGAGCATCGGACAACATCTATTTTTCATCCCGAAATTCCCACGGGAACGGGTACCGTGGTTGAACTCCTCTGAAACGACTCGACCGATTCTCATGAAATTTTGTGTGCATATCGGGTAGGTCTGAGAATCGGACAACATCTATTTTTCATCCCGAAATTCCCGCGGGAACGGGTACAACGCGGGTAAAACCGCGGGGCGCAGCTAGTATGTTTATATGATTTGGTCTAATTCGTTTGTTCAATACCACGATCCTAAAACAATGACCTTTTGTAATACTATTTTGCACCGAATTTCCAACTTGTTTATTTTCTATCCTGTACTGTTTTCTTACTTACAATAAAATATAACTGAAACACTAAAGGCCAACAAGGAAATGGACCTATTTGGAGAAAATGGAAAATACTTAACATTGTATTTATATTCTGCCTCAAAACATTCAATTAAGATGCTTATTGTACCAGAAACTCTAATATTAAACTTATTTACTATTGTTTCTTCGTTGACAATGCCAGTACTTACTGTTATGTATTCTATGTAAATATTAGTACCTATCTACTGTTATTTCTTCTGTGACAACAGCAGTACCTACTATTATTTATTCTATGTCAATACCAGTACCTACTGTCATTTCTTCTGTGACAATATCAACATTTTCTTCAAGTATTCTGCGACTAGTTAACGCCCGGATGCCTTTTGAAAGCCGCCCATTCGTGAAAACATTAAGATTTTAACTGGCAATACACTGTTTGGAATGGCTTTGTCAGTGGAATCTTATATTTTTTTATATTTTAAATTAAATGGGCTGTAACGTCAGATTATTTTCAAAATGCTGCGTTTTTCGCATAGATATATAGAATGGTTGCTAGATTTGTAGAAGAAGGTTCTTATAGATGAAATAATGGGTAAAACATGTTTAGAACATTTTTGATATATAATTTAAAATAAGAGTAAAGTAAAGTATCACTAGCCTGTAATGTTCCATTGCCGGGCAAAGGCCTTTTAAACCACTGAAGATATCAGTACAGTGAGGAGGAAATGATGTATTATGAGGTCAAGTGGCCATCGTATCTACTTTGTTTCATTTGACTACGAATGTTATCAATATGTATAGTCAAGTAAAGTAAAAAAAAACCTTTGTTAAAGTAAAAAAACCTTTGTGACATTGGTTTCACTTTAGAATCCAATGTGAAGCGATTGTCATTTGTTTATAGTGGCAGATTATGATAGTTTTAAAATCGCCTTATTTTGCACTCAAAGTCGTTTTCTCCAAAGGTATAAACAACTTTATTTCAATAAATTAACACGAAACTTTTCGGCCTTCCAATGAATTTATCGACATAGGTTTTACGTTTTTAACTCGTAAAAAGTAAAACTTTTCGATTGAATTTTTATTTTATGGCTGTACCAGTTTTTATGCGTTTCAATTTGTCCATTCTGTTCGTGCAATAATAAATGTACTTACGAGTATAATGTATTTGTTTCAGGCGTTAGATTAATATGCGTTGGCTGTTTTCCATTTCGATTTTGGGATGATTGAAAAAAGTTAATGGGTTCGGTTCTGTTTGCTTTATCAATATGGTACTCTGTGAACGTTTTTCATTATCTCCTGTTTAATTGAAAAAAAAATACAAAAGATTGCACCCCTACGATTCAGGTTACTCAAGCTCGATTCTTTTTATAACTGCTCAGTTCCCCCAAACATTTGCAGACGAATCATTGCAGATAAAAAGACGCACAATAAAAAAATATACTCTTGACCATATCCATTTGTACAAGCAATTACGGAGATATTCATCTCCCTCCACATTACGAACCAAGAAAAAGAGCAATATTTTTTTCATTTCTCGAAAGAAATCTTCGTTGTTGGAGGGAACGTTAAAATACGCCATCTTAGAAGGTGGCCATTAAACAAGATCGCTATCATAATTGAATTAAAAATTCCGACACGGGCGGACTTTAGTAGGGGACACAAGTGTACCTTTAAAATGGCAGAGCCTTAAACGTGCAAACGGCGATACAATGATCTGTCACGGTTTCTTTGTAAAGGGTTGATCGTGGTTTGATGATGTGGAAAAGATTCCTAATTGAATAATAGTTTATTTGGATATTATTGCGTAATCGTTATCTAATGTAGTTTAACTTCAAAAAGGTTTAAATTAGCTGGTATGAAGGGAACTTACCCACTTCAGGTCACACATCTCATAGAATATGATATCTGTACAGTGTAGAGGATTTGGTGTTATAATAAAATTACGTAGTGTTTTGCTGTACATATTAGCTACAGATTTCCTAAAACCTTAAAATAAAATAAACTATTCTGTCAGTAACTAAATATACAAAACATACGAATAAACATCAAAAGGAAAACAATATTTCTAACACAACTCTATATATATAAAATTAATCACCACCACAATATTCAAAGACTCGCATTACAGAAGAGGGTACATTTGTAAGAACAATAGTATCAGTGGGTCGCTCAAGGCACCTGTCAGTTTGTCAAACGACACAGACAAACCCGGGGGCGGGAGGTAGATAACACCAACTTCACGTGTTGTTTGGTGCACGGTAATGAATAACAGCGGTTTGAATAATTAAAGTGAATTTGAAAAATTACTGCTGCAGTTAGAACTTTCATAAAATCGAAACTTAACTAATTGACGTTATTTTTCATACATTACATGTGAAAATCACTCATTAAATCTATACTAAGGAAGCATTTGACGTCTCTGAGTACGGCGTTAGAGAATAAGTACATCATAATTTTTGGTATACCTACGAGTATTTTCTTGAAATATAGTATGACTAGTCAAGAGTATTCTTTATCAGTCATCCGTCATACAGAGAAACAATAGGTATGTAGTCCTTCACAATACTAGATTCTAGTTCATTCCTGAAGGTTCACTTGATGACGGATATATTGGCATCATATGATTTGACTATACTATTTGTAGTTGCTTAAACGGAGTAGGAGGAGGAGGAGGAGGAGTTCTTCACTGCTGAAGTCGGGTGAGGTCAAACAAAGAAAAACAATGTAGTCTTTCACAATTCTAGATCGTCCTTGAAGGATCACTATAAAGAAGTTGATTTGAAGAAACTATTTCTACGTAAAATCATATTACGGTTGCTGAAACATTGACGAATGACACGAACTGAAAACTGCCTTCCGATCTTAAAACGAAATATCTTTAGAACACGATATCTTAAACGAGTACGGCTTCAGTAATCCACTTCAGAATTGAACAGGTCTCTTATATGAAATATGAAATGTTCCTTATATGGAAGCTAGAAGTATTTTTAATTTAATATCAAATCCCCTGCTCGGTTGCGCGGTCGATATTCCTACTGGGTCGTAGGAAGGCTTCGCGTTTCATTTGTCGTGCCATTGCTCTTAATGTTTTGGGTATGTGTGTACAGTTTGGAATTAGGACAAAAAGCTTTTGTTTATTGCCTTTTTTTATAATTTTTTGAGTTTGTTTTTAATGTAATATGGTTTTGTGGAGGCAACATCAGTTTCGAATAGGCAGAATTCGAAACGTCAAAAAATTAACTTTGCGTATTTCTAATTTAATCTATTTATCTATTTTTAGTCCTTGCTTGATGTCAGATGAATACCTTTGCTTTGTAGTTTGCCTTTGAAGTTTTAAAAACGTCTAGTTGTCAAAATATTAAATGTGTATAATTCTCATATCTAGAATACTCAAAAGTATTTTCCAAAATTGTCCCAAGTCGAAACACACCGAGATCACGTTACCTGCAGCAATATTTCTGCGTTTCAAATTACTGAATGTGCACAAATTCAGCAAATACTTCCGCCGCCCCGTGTCGCGACAACTGTTTACATGTCGCAGTATTTATATTCCATGTCTGTACGAGTGCAAATACGACTAATGATGTGTTAATGTACTTACTTGAGTTTTGTATCGTTTTGGAACGAATGGAGGAAATATTCTTCGAAGACCTAAGGCTTCTTTCAATTTAAGCATGTCTATCACCCCACTACGTGCCGCAGTCGTTCGCAATCGTCTGTGCGCACGGATGTTCTTTGTTTTTCACACAAGACGCACGTAGCAGGACGACTGTTAACGTTTTATTTTAAAAAGCCCTAAGTTTTTATAAAGACTAATACTAATAACATTTGTTTGGATGTAACCAACTGCGAATACCTAATATGGTGTTTGTTGCTATCTCTTGCCGTATGCGGTGGACTGCCCATTTTGTGAACACTACAGATTTTGAAATGTCTGTAAGTACAATTTCTGTAAGAAGGTCGAAACTGCAGATAACAGTAAGTAAATTCGAGTAGGTTAGTGGGCAACCCTAAAGTTAGAGTTTTTAGACTATGCCACATAAATGTAGGTAAACTAAAATCGAACTTTATCGCCTAGTACTATTCAGTACTTGAAATCGTTAATTCTAAACGAACGTCAAAGTAAACATCACTATACCACGACTATACGTACACAGCATGGTCTTAATTTACGATATTGAATCAACTAATTCCTTTGATTTAACCGGAGTATTCTGATGTCTTTGTTCTGTATACCGTACGGGGTATTAACTAAATTAAACGTTCCGCGCCATGTGCTAGAGGTATTACTACGGAACATGTTAATATTATTAAGCTAATATGATTTAGAGACGCGTAGAGAAATTAACTATGATTACAGTTCGACTGAGATTTGTGGCTGACGTGTGCGATTAGTAAAGTGCGAGACACACATAGTGCGGGTGCGTGCCGGGTGCGGGTCGCGTGACGTTGTGTTCCTTGTATTTGTATGAAGAGTGTCTGGCCCGTTGCCAGCCAGTGTGACACCACTATGGTCACACCACCAGGGTGTTCTAAGCAAAAATGATTGAAGGTTTTAATTTTTTTTTGTGAAAGATCAGTAAATCTTCTTTTACATTTTATATTTATAATATTAATCTAAGTATGCCAGTTACAGTTCTTCGTCTATGGTTACTCATTAAATGTTGGGATATTATGATTGTCTATGATTATATCTTTATAAGAGATAGATGAAATCCAGTTGAAAATAACTACATCATAAACACGAAGCATTTCCAATTTAATAAAACTTATTTTTCTATCTGAAAATACATTTCGAATTTTATTCAACGGAGTACAAAAAGCTTTTCCATTCCATATATTCGAGCGAAATCATCGCTCTCCACAAAAAACGCTTCGATAAAGGCCCGTTCACACCAACTCTGTATGCATATTCGGCCCGAGGCCGTTTAGTATAGAAAATTGAATTCCAGAAAGCGTACCCCACGTAAACTATCCCACAAGACCGAGGGAGGCGCTTCTATGATCGCGGTCTGTAACGAGCCACGCGATTTGCATTCGACTTTAACCATCTGTGTGAAAGTACCTTTACAATTGTTATTGTGTATTGATATAGATAAAATCTATCGTAATATCGTTTAAGTGTTATTGAGTGTAAATGTTATAAGGATATTTTGTAGTTCGGAAAATTGTGAAATTATATTTCAAACGTAAAAAATACATTTTTCTTACACATTTGAATGCATCTGCAGCTAGTATTTATATATTTATGCGACGCTTTAAACTTTTATGTGTATTCGTAATTTATGCAAATAATTCCCTACCACAGAGCAGCGATACGCGCACTCCTACTAGAGGCGCCATTAACAACAATACCCGTGCGGAGAAGATGCGCTGAACTCAACTTCAGGCTCAAGCCGCCGTCAGTCTCTGCTAGCACGTTGTGGAGTGAATATTATCAAAAAATGCCTCATTGTGCAGTGATTTGGTGTCAAAATCAAAGTAAAAACGTAAATAAACAAAATTCTGGCGTATCGTATCATAAGTAAGTAATTAAATGCAATTTTTAGCTGTTTAAAAAATGCAATCGAGGTTATTTTGAAACACAAAACCTCAAACGTAACCATGGTAACCAGTAAATTAAAATGCGCTAGTGGTTGGCGTAATGTCGATAATGCGTGTCAATCGTATCCTTGTAATATTGTAGTGTGGAATCGATATTGTAGAATTGATATTTTTTACTTATATTGAACCCAGACTAGAGATTTATGTTTTGTAGCTAACTAGTAACTAATATTAAAATAATACAAACTATTATTTAAGGTTTCCTAATGATCCTTTCCTAAAAGATAAATGGACATATTACATTTAGAATTTCAAAAATGTCCCGAATAACACCGGCTTACTGTATGTATTTTTTAGTAATAATTATAAGTAATACACTATTGATTGAATAAAAGTTTGACCACTAAATTGATTCTTATTATTTTCACGCCTAGCATACCTATGTATTACATGTATTATCATTATCATATAATAAAAAACTAAAATTCCCTAATCCTAAAATTTTAAAAGTCATTAGTCCGATTTCTGCTGATAAAAAAAATATCGATAAAACATCGACTCATATCGACATACCCATCTCTACATACAATACAGATACGTCAACTTTGAAGTAAAGCGTGTCATGATGTGAGTGAACGGTAACGCTTTCCGACACGCTAAGTTTGTATGAAAAGTTTTAAGAAAGGCGTCTCTAGTAGGAGTGCGCGTATCGCTGCTCTGTGTTCCCTACACATCCTTTAAATTCTCGAAATTCAAACTATTTAAAATATAATAGACCATAAAGCAGAGGGGTTCGAAATTCCAAATTTGAAATATCATTACTGACATACCGTCACGCGTTGGCCGCATATCGTGGCGTTGCGACGCAATCGCGTGTGTGTGACCGCGCATAATGAACGCGCGTGTGGCGCTGCCTTTATGCCGGATTAAAACATTTTGTTCGTAGGTGAGAGATACATTACTGATGGACACTTCGGCCCTTGAAATAGGGTGTCTATTAATTGCTTTCGCTCTTGTAAATATTTGCCAGGTTGATTAAAAATTAAATCAGTGCATTTGTTGTCCCTCTCGTCCCCATTCGATTTTATGAACGAAACATCTATTGCTTTATTTACCGTATTTTTAGTTTCGCTAGCTCAGGTTTTATAAATATTGCTACAGGGTTTTTAAATAGACTGAATTTATGGTTGACTAAAAAGATGCTAGAATTTTATAAAATACTGTACGCAGTCAATGTTTTGTAAATACTGAAAATATGAACATGAATACTGAAAAATTACGACCGGTTTAAATAAAATATTTTGCTAACAAAATCCTTTGGGAATATGAGTCTAGCCCTTCTAACGTAGTTTTAGAACACCTTAACACCTTTTTACTGTCAATTAGTTGGAACAAACAGGACTTGCAATTTACCCAATCACCCGAGTTTTTGAACACTTCTTTGATAAATGTTCTGAAATCAATCAAGCAAAAACTAACCAAGGGCACATAAACCAGGTTAGAATATAGACTGAGTTCAACAAACAAACCGCGTGTGTGTGCATTATTCATGCGTTATTCGTGCATCCTGTATAAAAGTTAGTCTTTACTGATTTGCGTTTAAAATCAATAATAAAAACAACTCGTGGCTTATAAAGAAATGAAAAAAGAATGAGTCTGTAATGCCCCACAGCTGGGCAAAGGCCTCTTATCTTACTGAAGATATCAGTACAGTAAGGAGGATTAGGCATAATCACCACGCATGCACCATGTATATAGACCACCAGTCTCAGTGAGGAGAATTGGGCGTAATCACCATGCATGCATAATGCGTATTAGTAATATAAAACCCATGTAAACTTTGCCTTACCTACTTATTTTAATTAATTATCTTGGAACACGAACAATATAAACTCCATTAAACTAAAAGATCAAATTTTCAATAATGTTCTTAGGGAAAATATTCAATTAAGAAGGATCTCGGCCTAATCTCTGTTCTTGTCATGTCAATTACGGGAAACTGATCGGATCCCGACTGTATTGACGGATACTCAGTTTGTTTACGTAATACTACGAATATACCACTGTGTATGTATAGGGAAGTCTAGAAACTTCCAATTATCAGGGTTCTTCGATGACTTAGATATAATTGTTTAGAGATATTGGATAAGTATCTATTAGATAAGATTGTTTACTGTTTATATCGCTTTTACCGTGTGTTCAGATTGAGCGAGTTTTAAAACTGTGAGTTAGCAAATTCATGAGCTATGAACACACAAGCGGTTTGCTTAGCGTCTAGACTTCTAGAGTATAGCGGCTTATTCTAGGTAATCAAAGCTAGACGCCGAGCGCATCTGGTCGCGAACATTCGTTATACTAAGCTCCTCTCTAGAAGACTTGATAGGCTCTAGGCGCCAAGCAAAGCGGATATGTAACGCTATCGCATCGCGTTATAGTAGTATAGCTTGTACACTTAACCTAAACGAAGCGCACACGGTTGAAAAGTGCAAAAAATATGTGGAATGTTTCACGTGTTTTTACCGCGAAAATCTACGTTTTGGACCTGTGTAGACTCGGTCGTCAGCGTTAAAAGCATTTTCGGAAATTGTACATACGAGATACAGGAGCCTGGTATAGGAATCAAAGAGTAAATAGCCAATACGCAGGATAGTTTTTGCTCTATAAAGCGTTGGCTTTCTGAGGCTACTTGGTTTTCATTTTCTCAGTTTTTTGAAACATTTATAGAAGAAGCAGAAAAGGTAAATGCAAAGTAAAGTAACAAAATAAGCGCTTTAATAGAAAATATTCCTCCATTAGTATTCTTAATACCAATAAAATCTGTTTACAATACCGAAGCAGAACTAGACAACGTATTCTGCATAAAAATGAAATCCATAAAAAATCCAATAACTATACATCATATTAATTTCTGAAAGCAAGCTGTTCTGGTATGCACAAACAATACCCTTGATAAATACCGCTTTTCTCCCCCTAAGTGGGAGGGGGAGGGGGTATTGTAAAAATGCATCGCATACCATTGGGACTAGACACGGGGAATTCAATAAAGAAAGGATTACTGCCACTATTGTATTGTTGATGAAAAATAGCTGATTTGTATGAAGTTGTATGAAGTATTATTTTCATTCCTTTCAGGGTATGATGGAAGCTAGGATGAAAATATTTAATAAAGAAATCTCGGTAGTAGTTGTGAGGTAGAGAATTTTGAATTTAATTTTAGGTAGGGGTATTTATGTTCTTGCATTTCTTATTATTTTTTCAGGTTAGTTTATTATGAAGTTTTTGTAGATGGTACCCATAATCTAAATAGGTTGGTGGATAAGGCTTCGTTTAGATTAAGCGTGCAAGTTGCATGATTTTAGGTAGACGTATTTTTCTCAAAAACTCTGTCACCGTTGCTCACCTGCACTTGAATATCACATTTTAAAACACAACACATGTGAAATCAAGTTAAAGTTAGTACAAAATGTACCCCAAAAAGCATTCAAAACGCACCATTACTTGTGATCCAGCAATGTAAAGCAAAGTCCCAGACGATTTACGTTCCATCCAGTGAATGATGGTGTCTGTTAACGATATCAATCTATGTACCAGAATTATTTATAAAGATGCAACTGCATTTCAAAGAGGGCGTTCGATTGGTTGATAATTTACAAATGTAAGATTTATTGTGGTTCTTGGCTGTGGTTGGGTGGTTTATTGTGATGGGGTCTTGATGTCTTAACTAGACTTGGATTGGAAGTATTTTAACAGTGAGATGATTGATAATTGAGTTATTTGTTATGTTTTTCCTTCATCTACTGCGTAAATCTCCTTTGAGTTTTATTCTGAAGTATTTGAATCATCAATCTACACTGTTCTGTAATGTTAACGACTGCCACTATGTGCTACATAATCTGTCTATCGTACCGTTTACTTAATGGTCTTGACCAATTCGACACAAACGAGAAAAAATGTGCCCAAAAGAATCCTTTTTGAATATAAAGGATATGCAAAACTTCTCTTATGGTTTACCCTCAAAATATTTTAAGCCTTGCCCTCAAATCAAAATCCAAAGCAAAACATACGAGTATATTATTTGCTCCGACTGTTCAAACAGTCCTAACACTATGTATCTCATCTTCCTATCCTATCCACTACGTGCATTAAGGAAGATCATAAACGTGGCTATAAAAACTTAAGTGCATTAGAATCGATGCACGGCTACCGTCATATACAAGTCGTAACGTAACGTGATTCAAATGCTTAAGTACTTTGGTGACCGACCGGTTGCATTTAACGATATGATTCGGTTTGGGCTATTTTGAATTAGTTCTAGAAAATTGTATTAAGAAATTGAATGAATTTTGAGTTAGTTCTTGAAAATTTTATCAAGAATTCGATGTAGTTTGTTAGAGTTATGTAGATGATGTTATTATTAGGATTTACAGTTTTATGACTTCAATGTTGATTTCGGCAAGGAATGCAAAAGGATTGCTGAAGTTATCCAGCGGACACTATCCTGTGCTGCTGTAATGAATTGATTGTGATTAATTAATGATGATGTATATAATTATTTTTCAAAGAAGTGTACAGAAAAGTCTCATTGATATATTTTTCCTTCTCTAAATAACCTCCAACCAATGTATATTTAATGTTTCAATCATTTGTCTCCCCGTACACCTCCGAGAATTAATATCAGTTATCACGACCCCAACGTTGATGCAACCCTCTTCTTTACTGCACTCAATCTAAAAACAATATAGGTAAAGTATTCATGACAAATCGGCATCTAACGAAGAGAAATAACTGTGTAAACACTGTGTGTCTTTAACGTAGGGGAGATGGGGTGTGGTGGGAGTGTAAGCGGGTGTGGAATTTTGGAGATGAGTATGAAAATATACAGAAAAATGACGTATTTACTTCAAACTCATTGAACATTATATTCTTCAAATAGTTGCATGAAGAATACATGCCAAAAAAAGCGGCCAAGTGCGAGTCGGACTCGCCCATGAAGGGTTCCGTAGCAGCGAGTAACATAATAAAGAAGTTCTTGAAATAAATGTTTTTTTATTTACATTTGAGTTATTGAATGAATAATCAGTATTTTTTTGCGGTTTACGATTTATGTCGTAAAAAAAAAACTACTAACAAGACCTCGTTCAAACCAATTTTCGGTGTTAGATTACATTGTTATGTACATCATATATTTTTTTTAGTTTTATCATTCTCTTATTTTAGAAGTTACAGGGGGGGGGACACACATTTTACCACTTTGGAAGAGTCTCTCGCGCAAACTATTCAGTTTAGAAAAAAATGATATTAGAAACCTCAATACCATTTTTGAAGACCTATCCATAGATACCTCACACGTATGGGTTTGATGAAAAAAAAATATTTTTTTCATTTCTAAGTATGGGAGACCCCCCTAAAATTTTATTTTTTTTCTATTTTAGTGTGAAAATATTAATGCGGTTCACAGAATACATCTACACACTAAGTTTCAACAACATAGCTCTTATAGTTTCGGAGAAAAAAGGCTGTGACATACGGACAGACAGACGGACAGACGGACGGACAGACAGACAGACAGACAGACAGACATGACGAATCTATAAGGGTTCCGTTTTTGCCATTTGGCTACGGAACCCTAAAAACGGTTTGAAAGTCTTGGAGGAGTCATCAAGGAATAAAGAAAACTGAAACCTTAATGACGTTAATGACTCTTTGGAACATACAGTCTATTCAGATGTTGCCGACCTGAGTTTGACATTTCATTTTCAGTTCATCGCATTGCACCCTCATTAGAATACTATTCCTAAACATAAACAATCCAAATGCTACAAACACAACCAAACCCCTAAAACAGCGTCACAGAAGGGCGCGTAACTACATAACACCATTTAGATTGATGGCTGATGCAATTTGCGACCGACTTGGATTTATTGACACTGATAAAAGGCAGTTGTGGTATACTTTGATAATACGCACCCCTCTTTGAATAAGTGTCCTTTATAAATTAGTCAAGCTCAGGTGCTATCAATTAGAATTGTCAAATGACAAATTAGAGTTAAGCTTACAACATTATCTGGATAAATCAAAATTTTCAGCAAAATAAAACAAGCAAGAATAAAAATACTATGAAACTCTATGAAATCAAGCTTTTACGGAAATATTTTTGCTTCCATTATTTTTTGTATTCGTTGCTGTTATTTTTGAAAAGCGTATAAGTTGCAGAATAAATTGAGCAACCCACGGTGACAGTTCAAATGACATTTAGGTCAATTGGAACGCCATTCAGCCGAGTGCCTCCACTAGGCAATGTTTAAGGCAATATTATGTTACTTTGTTGCGTGTAAATAGGAGCACGGTTACATTATAAATACGTTACAGGGAAATGTTTCAACTAAATGATATTAATTCAAGTTTTTGTTATTTTCAGGTAAGCAATTTAAAGAGTATTACGGAATACTGATCTTTCTGTAAGTATATGAACTATAGAATACTTTTAGGTAGTCAGGCAGCATCAAATACGATATTATATAGTTATACATACCGTAAAGATAAGACATATTTAAGCCTTCTAAGCTAAGGATGGCATAGGTGTTGAGCAAGCATAATATACCATTCACACCACAAAAACAGAAATATCATTAGATGCATTGACCTGTAAGTATCTATCATGTAATGTAGATAGCATATAGGACAAATTACTTAAATCAACTTCCACTATCCTGACAAAATAATTAATAATTATTATCAGTTAAGGTCTTGATCAAGAAACAGAAGTTCCTTTAAGTTCCTAAACCAATTCCATAGACAATCAATTAGATCCTCATTACTGATTTACGTTAGTGAACAGCATCTATCTCTGGGTAGGGCGCGTCACGGCACATTACAGGGACCGCACGACAATTTCTTAATCGCGGGTTGGGGAGACAAATCACCGCGCACTGCAGCGACTGCGGTGTTCCCTGAGGAGCGTGTGCCTGCTGCAATGTGCGGTGCAAAGTGGAGAATCAGCGGATACTATAAGAGCGAAGTAAAAATCGAATATATTGTAGGGTTTTGGCTTTTATGTAAAAGAAGTTGATGTAGAAACAGTAGGTAGTTAGGGTTTCGCGGCGTACCTCGAAATAGCTCGTGTGTGTTCTTTAATATAATGTAGTCTGAAGTACAATATTAGTATGGTGGGTACAACAGTGTCGGAGTACTTGTACTAACCATCATAAGATCCAAAAGATCGGCATCGACAACAGTTATTGATCGCATCTAACTCTGCAGAGAATTCAGCACGTTCGCTTTTTAAATATTTTTTGTTCCCTTTGCGTCACCAAAATGTGATTAGTAGAAGGTACAAGAAAAAAGTATACAACGACTTTCAGTATACAACCGCAAACTCTCACATCGTACACCACACATATCTAGGGACAACTGCAAATTGCGGTAAAATGGGTTGTAGTCCCCCTGTTGCAGAGACTTTGACTGATGTGCACTATAGAGGCTTGCACACCTAATAAAGTTATGCGTTCGTTTCGCGGACATTTTTACTCACTCAACTGGGAATTTGGGGTGGCACTTGTCGAATGCGATTGAGGAAGCACATTTTTCTTGGAAAGTGTTTCCTGGAGGTGAAATATTGTAGTGACTTTTGCCTGGCGTAGTAACTGCTGGGTAAACTGTGTCATCGTATAGTGTTTGTGCAGTGTGGTTAGTTGGAATGCGTTTGTTTTGTCTCCGCTTATGCTTTTAGGTATGGGAGGCGATATACATATTTAATTTGTTCAAGATTTTTTAAATAAAGGTTTACTGAGCAAATCGGATTCTGCAACAAAAAATCCAACTTGTTCTCACACTTTTCTATTTAAACATTAAATACAGTACTTATAACATTATTTACTTAGATTGTGTAGATGCACTTAGTAATAGTGAAGTGAAATTTTAGTAAATAACTCCATGGACAAGAGCCTGTTCAACAATCTCACCAAACGCACAATAAATAAAATGTAAAACTGAAACACCCCATCTACCAATTGTACTAAATCTTACTTTCTAATATACATAGGCCAGATGTAAGTCTAATATACATAGGCCAGATGTACTCAGTATAGTGATCAGTGAAAAAATAATAAAACCTTATGTAAAACAAACGCCATCCATAAAGAACAACAATAAATAATTTCCAAAAACAAAAGCCGCAGACAGCGTCGGCGCAGCGGGTCAATAAAAACAATTGAACAAAATAAAGATTTATGATATGCAACGCTTTGACACACGGTCGAAACGATGTGTAGAGACACCATATAGTCTATGGATACCATGGAACTATTGTTGTATGTGTTAAACCACAGCCTCACTACGCGTACGCTTCAAATAGTGGTACAATTTCATGATGTATGAGTATGCATGTGAGCGTAGCGTGTTGCAGTGGGAGGGGTCTTTAATTTCATTAAATTGATTCGCTCAATGAAGTTTATATTTGGAATAATGATTTATATTTAGAAGATGGGAAAAAATTGCGCTATCACACTCACCAATATCTAGTTCACTTACAATTTGTCATTGCCTTCTCAAATATTGATAAATTTAATTATTCTGCCAATTTCATTCTGCATTCTGTCAGACAATCCTACTAATATTATAAATGTGAAAGTTTGGATGTATGTTTGTTGCTCTTTCACGCAAAAACTACCGAACGCATTTGGATGAAACTTTACAGTAATATAGGTTAAACATCGGAATAAAACATGGGATACATTTTATCCCGAAATTCCCGCGGGAACCGATACAACGCGGGTAACACTGCGGGGCGCGGCTAGTGTAATATAATTCCTGTTACTCTACACATGTCTCTACGTTTTTATTTGACGTTAATTTAGTTCACCTTTTACATCCATTTGTTAGGTCGCTAATGGCCTTAAAGCCCCATAAACAAGAGTCCAGACAATGTGCACCAACAATTTAAATCGGTCCATACTGTCGTTTGACCAAGTCCATTATGTTGACAAGTTGTTATACATTTTAGGAACAATAAGGGGCGGAGGGGAAGGGGGATATATTTTACTACAACGTAAATATTTAGAAGTGAAGTTCAATGATAAGGATTTTATTATATATTTCTAAGCTTGCATTCGCATCATATAAATAAATATAATTTTTCATGTCAAAATCACGCATTAAATCTCTACCAAGGAAGCATTAAAATTTGACTTGTCCGAGTCTACGGTAAGACATGACAGCAATATCATCATACAATATTACTTACTTAAAGTACGGTACACATGTCCAAACATTGTCTTATAAATCCTACCATTAAACTCGCTCGATGGACGCCGCTATTCCTTTATTTTATCGTGTAACATTTTATCGCATGTAACACGAATAGAATCAGTACAAATTGCATCCACGTCTGTACCAGTGATTCCTCTCAGGGAAAACATTAGGTAACTAGATAACTCGCTGTCGGGGAATTGTTGAAATCCCATTTTGAATTTTAAGGCGGTTTAGATTTATTCCTAAACTAGCATTTCCCCGCGGTTTATCTGAGTCCCGTGGGATGTTAAAGGGTAAAATATTGCCTATTCTAAGTAGTTTGTAGTCCTTTTCCATGATTTAGTCTTGTTTCTGTTATTTCATCAAAATAAGTTATTGAAGTAAGGCGTGAAGGCCTTGACTGAGTAAGACTTATAAAACTACGAAAAAAGGGCTCTAACTCTTTAACTCTTCAAAGATTTAATACTATAGCATCGTTTGAAAATGTAGGCGTCATTTAAATTAAGCTTTATATTAATTAAGCTCTTTCGATTTCGCTGGCTATTTCCCATCGCAACATATCAAACAATCATTTGCTGCATATTTTGCCTACACAGCCTGTCGAATCGCCCAATTACAATACAACGCTATCCGTATTTCAATGAGTATTAAAAGAAATTTAGTGACCTCAATGTACAAAAACGTTCATCCTTGCACAAACACTTATACAAAGTAAAATCCGTTAAATCTAATACAGTAAAATCAGAGTACTCGCCCAGTTGGAGGCTTCCGTCGAAATTCAATTTTGTTCACGCTTCCAAGGAGGTTTTATCTACGGACGCGAAAAGCTTTGAAAGCTGCGAGCATGCTTTGAAATTGCAATAAAGCTCCAATCACACATCCCTCCAAAGTATTCTGGGCATCTTTTTGTAACAGTGACTAGCATGTGACAGTGTCGAAATGGACTAGTAAGTTATTAGATGTGGTATTGGGGTAAATCTGGTGGGAAAATGCTTCCTCTTTTTCCAAAAAGAAAACTAAGGACTTCCCGCCATAACTATAGCATACTAAGGTGTCATGCTACATTTGGTATGATTGGTGGATACCACAGGGACCAACACTCAACTAATATATTAACTTTCCCCATTTCAACACAATTCGCTTCTTCTAGAATTGGTGCATTATAATTTCTGGTCCAACCTTAAGTCCTTTGTCATTAAACACCCTTGTTTTATTAGTTACTCTATCATATTCACTGCAGAACTAAACCTAGAACATAAAATTGGAACAGAATTTGTTATAATATTTTTTAATTACGCTATTTGAACAGGTACTCACGCGGTTTTTTTCGCGGTTGAAAGTTTATAAGAATTGGAAATGCCATTAAGTTATAAAAGGAACCTCCTAAAGACCACTCTATTCACACTTCAAAGGCATAGAAAGATATAACAGTACCATGTCCATTCTCCTCACTTCCACCGTCAGATTTTTCACTTCAAGTTTTCAAACCTTTTGGTATGTTAATGTAAGAAGGAAGCAACCTAGACTGTTGCATATCAGATTGGATGTAAAATCATCTGAGAACCTTTTGTGAAGGTATCACGTTGAATATGACGTCACAACTATGTAACACCACCTTCCATTTTAATTGAATATTTTCTAACAAAGTTAAAGTAAGGCTTGCGGTGATTGGCTTCAGAACAAAACGTGTTTGAAATTGAGTCACGTGGTTGGTGCTTTTGAATTTTACTTTACCTTGATTATTTTGTTTATTAATTAAGTTTTGCATAAGCTATACCTCATAAGGTTTTGTTTACATATTAATAGCAGCTGCGCCCCGCGGTTTTACCTGCATTGTGCTAGTTTCCAAGGGAATTTCGGGATGAAAAATAAACAATCTTCCCGATGAATGTGGCTAAGCATTACAAAGTATTATTTAAATCGGCGAAGAGTAACGCGATTAAATAAACAAACCAAATCATCAGATTGATTTAATATATTAGTAAAAATTCTTCAGTTATTTTTTTACTTGTATTGAAATAATTGCAATAAATAAACAGTTGCAACATTAAATACATTATTTAGTAAGAAATGGCTTCAGCTAACTAATGCATCAGTCGTAATAAACTCAACCCATTTAAGTAACTATTCAAATAAAACGTTCCCTTTGGCTACAAATTTTCTAATCCTTAGGGTCCAATGCGCCCCCTGGCGGCAAAATTAAGCAAAGTAACAGGCCAATAACTCAACAAGTTTGCAATATGTCGCTTCGGTTGACGAAACAGTTTAAAGGGGATCGGGATTTAGTGCAATAATTAAAGTCTTTCACTATATTTGACTTGGAAAGTACGTTCGCTCGTAGACGTATATTTGCGTAAGCTTTCCGTTCTTGGTTCGTAAACTGTTTGAAGGACTTTTTGTGAAGGTTTGGAAGTGTTTTACGGGGTTCAAACTCAACAAGTTTTTACTGGTCGTTGATATTGCTTTTTTATTTATTTTGTCCAAATATAGCACACGAATTACTAAAAAATACATAAAAAGTATTTCAATATTCCTTTTGATCAATCAGAATTAATTAAGTTTGCTTAACCCTAAAACCATCCCCTGTTTTTACATTTTCATCATTTTATATTTTGACATTTCATTTTTATATTTGTTTAGGCTGACCCAATACTATCTGGGACAAAGCCAAGAAGAGAATTTTATATTTTCTCCTAACATCTTAAAAACGCAAGAAAAATAGCCAAAAGGTTTTGCCCAGGTAATCCTTAGACATATTTTCCCTTTATCCTACAAAAGCAAGGCAAAATATTCGAAAATAACAGCCTGCAGTTTCCCACACATCGCAAACACCACCTTATTGAAAGCAAACACCATTAAGTGGGAGCCTTAAGCGTTATTCTTCCAAGTATTTCTAAGGTACAATGTTGGGAGAAAAGATTTTTCAAGTGTTAAACTTTAGTCGTGTGGGCAAACTGGATTATACTGCAATTTAGAATGTTTGTTTTGGCTTCTTGGTGAAAAAAGTTCATTGTATTGGCAAAATTGACTTTGCTATAAAATCTTTTTTTTATTGATAAATTACAGACAGATTATGTTCCAAATCTAAAATGTAAAGAATTTTTTTGAATTTCGAAAAGTATTTTTGTGGGTTTAGTTTTACTTAATCTCAATTGTTGTTAAATAAAGGACTCGTACATTTTCAAACTATTATATTACTATTCTATTAAACAAAGATAGGTATATGGAAAATGAAATTAATTAAGTTCTAATCGTCCATTAGGGTAATGGTGACGTCATTATAGTGAATTTGTGACGTTATGCGTGTGACGGCTTTGTAATTGACGTAATGGTGTCAAACAAATGTTTCTCTATGGCCGTGGCGTTTATTTTTGTTACAACTTATTGTACTTCTTGTAACGATGGAATACTCTAAAGACATTTTGTAATAGGATAAGTTATTAAGTTTAAATATGTTCAGTTTGGTTTAGGTTAAGGAATATAAGTAATAAAGATTCCGAAATTCCTACGGGAACATTGCGCTGTGGACGAAGCCGCGGGGCACAGCAAGTTTTAGATAAATACCTACACAAAAATGTAGATAGTTACATATTTTTATGTATCTATACTAATATTATAAAGCTGCAGAGTTTGTTTGAACGCGCTAATCCCAGGAACTACTGGTCCGGTTTGAAAAATTCTGTGTTGGATAGTCCACTTGTCGAGGAAGGACCAGTCTATAGGCCTATAGCCTTCTATAGGCTATTTTTCATCCCGAAATTCCCAACGGAACAGGCACAAAGCGGGTAATACCGCGGAGTACTGTTAGTATTCAATAAACCTCAATATACCAGAGATTGCTCGATTCGAATTTTAATTTTAGAATAATTAAACTTGTTTCTTCTACAACACAATTTTAATTAAAAACTTTTTTAACGTAAGTTTCATGTTTGTGTAGTCACTTGGCTTTGTTAGCTCACGTCACAAAACATGTCCTGTAACATAACGGACGCGCCCCCTGGGTCCTGTACGTTTCAACATGTTCATTTCTGTTATTTATTTCCATTATTATTTTAGTTTATGGTCGGTAAAGGTTAACTTTTTGGGTGAATTTAATTATGGTATTACTGGGCAGGTTTTTAGTTTTTAGTTTGATCCGTTTGTTTGTACTTTTTGAACGTAGACACGTCACCGTTTTGTAATATATTTGTAGACCATAAAGGTATACAATGGAGAAGATAATTAGTACAGTCGCTCATAAAAATGTTGGCATGTTGAGAACCTTATTATGTTCAAACTTCTATGATACTAAAAAGTCAATGCCAATATTCTAAAGGTTTTTACGACGTCACCATTGTGCGCACAGATTGGACGTCATAGTAAAAAATGTTAGTAATTGTGTATTCTATCCGAATATAGTATTTTTTTGTTCTGGCCGGCACTTTAATTTTTGGTCCAAAAATGTATGAAAAGTGAATGATGTCCTTTAAATATGCTTAACATTTTCAAGATAACAATGGACAGGAGCGTTTGAAGGAGGCATTACCCAATGGGACGATACAAGTTAGTTAGTTTTTCATGGGCCGACATAACCTATCTTTTACCTATTTAATGTGTAGTATCCATAAAATCATCAATCACTTAATTATCCTATCTACGAATCGGTTTTAGAATAAGGAGGTTCTATCAAACATGCTTTAGCAAAATAAACAAATATTTATAGGGCAAATTCACACGCGAATAATAAGACCCATATTAAGCTTATTATTATGGACTCTTACTGATCCTACTGCATAATAAAATACACAAACACTTTATATGAATATATGTATAAATTCTTTATAAATCTGAACAATCTTATAACTATTAACTTTTACAATCAAATAAGGCCTGAAATACGTATACAGAGGCTTGGAAAACAAAACATTGTCACTCCCCCGCCTCTCGTTATTACGTTGAGTTATAATACTAATATTCATACAAAATTTGTGCAGTTTATTTCACTCAACCCCAGAGTTATTGCCTTCAATAATCTGCGTAACCGCGGGGGAAACATTGACTGTGTTGATCACTTGTATGTGTTTTACGAATTACGATATTTGTGTTTGTATGGTTGTATACTTTTCAGTAAAGGGATGAATTTGCCGTCTACTTAAGGTACTTTGCTTGCTTAGGACTACGGTCCTAGACATTAGTTTGAGCTGTCAGTTTAAATACTAATTAGGTTGGTTTTAATTACTAACGGAGTACGAAAAGAAACCTTGATTGAAAGTGCTGTTTATACTGCTTTCCATATCATAATGTTGGTTAGTTTTCTGCTGTCTTTAGTGCCTATTATACTTGAAATATCTGCCACGGTGCAAGCGTAGGCGTTTGCGATTAGCTTTTCTTTTAAAGAACTATGAAAATTTTGTCATAAACAAGAATCTTTTGCTGTTTTCTTTAAAAAAAATCGCTTGATAGCACTCCCTACGGCAAACGCATAAAACTTAAAGAATTCCTAAGACATTGTCATCAACGTACTAAACACAAGCACAATAAGTAAGACATCACCAAATTCGACACCAAAGCGATAAATTTACAAAATTCCGCGTTTTATCGCGTATCACTTAGATTTTTTGTTACATTTTCTACCTTGTTCCTATTGAAATAAGATCGGTGGTGCCATACGGGTAGGAGCTGAACCGCAAGGCTCGTAAAGTCGAATTGTCAATTTAAATTTAATCTACTTTATGGAGGGTTGGGCCTATACATGCACTATTACACACTTATTCTATTATACTATACTTTTTTTGATTATGTAAATTTAAGTGATGATAATTTGGGTGGGAATCGCCTGAATTTCGTTTGAAACAAATGAGTTTCGTATTTTGTATTGTTCAGGGTAATTCTTATCCTTCTCGTTGGACTAATGAAGAGATCTTTTCCTTGCTGTGCAATTTTGCAGTAAAGAATCGCCTTTAAAATTTCTGTTATACTTAAAACCTGAGTATATTATTTTAGGTCTGTGCCACAAGTCACAACAATCTTTTAACTTGTTTGACGCGAATAAAACTGTCTTTAGTCTTATGTCTGTTGACGGTAAATATTATGGAGCCTAACAAAAAAGCCTCCTATTTATACAGTTACTACAAAACATTTTCTCAGGGTAGAATAATCCATATACAATGTGTTTAATGTGGTCAATACTTTTGTCCTACACAGTCAAAATAAGAACATTGTTTAGAAAAGTAATATTTATAACCGCCATGTGCAACGAATAATCATTTTATATTCCAGCTAATCCAAACTACATACACAGTACTATCTCAAACACAAGTGTTGAGATATTATTTATTTGTCTAACTTAGATCTTAGTCTGAGCCGTGAATGTGTTTGACAAATGTGGCGCCTGTAGTCTTGAGTGTGACTGTACCGTCTGTTAGTACTAAACTTGTACAAATAGTCTCAGTATTCAGCTTAGATTTCGACGTCCAATTGTCATTAATCTTGGCAACAGATTTTGAATTTTGAATGTGAATTATGTTGTTGAATTGTTAAATTTAAATGTGTTGGTAAGCTTTGAATTTTGGTTTGCAGTTACTCTTAAAACAAGGAGTGAGTTAAAAGCTAAAGTTTATTTACAAGGGTGCCTACCAGAGTTGCTATGTTAAGTTGCTATGCTACTTTTGATTTGAAATCTTCTCTGAATAATTCGCCAAATGGTTCGCAATGTTATGTTCTCAGTATTAACAGCCAGAAAGTTTTAAAAACTTTTCCGACCACCAGTACATGTTTAAAACTGTCGTACATTACAAACGGTGCTTGGAATATTTTCTTTTTGTTGTGTTAAATGTTCTTAACGACATGCGGAATTGTTATCTGCAAATAACGGCTCTCTGCGAAGCTTTATGGCTTACTTAGGATTATTCATTTGAATAATGTTATGAAGTTATTGTGTTTGTCTGTTTGTGATTTCTGGGAGACAAGAAACTGGCATGTTGTAATGGTAAGTTTATTTTTAAAGCGTTCGTTTTTTCACAACACAAATTAATGTCATATACTGGTTTTTCAAGTTAATGCGAACACTACTCAGTCTTCTGTGACCACGGTTCCTGTAAAGGCCGAAACGTCAGATAAAAATGTAAAATAAAAGCGAAGCGTATCCGTAAAACGTAGATTCAAGTCACAAATGACATATTTCTTTCTATCTATTTGACATTAACAAACATCGTAAAAAAGCAATAGAATTTTCGTGAAACAAATTTTTTGCTCATCATCAAAACTCACAGTACACGAGTTGTTAAAGTAAAAATAGTGTAAGTACAATTTTGGCAGAAAAGTTCAAGTTTCAATTCCTTGTAGCAGAACGATCGAGTTTTTATAGCGCTGTCTTGAGTTCATTATGCTAATAGGGGTTCGATTTTCATCTCCTTCGGTCGGAATTGATCACTAGTTGATTTTTGAGCCTTTGACGTAATTTGGTTACGTCAAAATTAAATGCCTCTAATTCAATACATTACGCAAAGTGTGTAATTTATTTAGCTTAGAGTTTCGTATTTTTTAAACCAAAACTGTTATTTTTTAAATCGAGATGTAACGAAGAAAATATTAGTCTACTTTTTTTACGCTTAACTAACTTTGTAAGAAAAACTACCTCTCAAAAGTGAATAGGTACTTTAAATTTACTCCAAACGATCTTCAAATGGTTTATGAAAGTACCTAGATTTTCTCTCAGCTATCTATGATTTCTGAAGAACCAGTGATAATTAAAAACACATAAAGGCATTTAAAGAACAACTGGAACGAGAGCTAGATAATATTAATTAAAGTCTAGTTTTACAGTTCGAAATAATTACTTAAGTCTAAGTATCCAAACTTATCTCTTAGTTTACGATGCCTTAACTTGAAAATTTATTTTATGGGATACAAAAGCAACTTTCCCCGTTATTTATTTATTTTTATTACTCGCAGTTATTGCTGTGGTTTGTATTAGTCGCCAGCGTAGTCCAAAAGAGTATTATTTTTAAATTATGACTTATATTAGGTTGCGTCTAGACGTCCGTTAATGAAAGTATCTGTATTCATGCGTTTGTTTTTACTATTCTTAATATTAGATAATAAATTAATATTTATTGGACAATGTCTCATTTTTATAACCTATTAATTTTATTTGCTTTACTTTTTAACTTGTTTCGCTTTTAGATATGAAACTGATGTTAACGCCTTTCCGAATAATTTATGAACAAGTTGGTTACATAATTTAATTAATTAGTGTTATCTACGCTTGACTGGTTTATTTTGAGTCCCTACAGCGTTTTTCAAGTTGGCGACTTTTCAAAATTTATTGATACGTCACACGCACAAGTGTGAGTCGAAACAGTTTGTCATTTTGTGGGTTGCACTATTATGTCAAAGGGTGGTCGAACAATTTAATTCAAATGTCGTCTCACTACAATTATACTGCTTTTAACGATATGATTAGACATGAAACTTATAATTTTGAAGTTTTACTACCGTACTCAAAGACGTCAATAAAATTGTCAATCAGCTTATAGACGTAACTTTTCACACATTAAGGGCGAATTTCACACGTATTAAATAAACAAATGACGACCGGTTTCTTAAGTTTAAGCGAACACTACTCATTTTGAATTGCAACTTTGTCTTCTACAGTCTTCTGTGACCACGGTTCCTGTAAAGGGGCCGAAACGTCAGATAAAAATGTAAAATAAAAGCGAATTGTATCCGTAAACGTAGTTTCAATTCAGTGTTCTATTTTTAAATTTAAGCGGACAGCTTTTGTTTCTTAAACATTTTTAGCTTAATAGACTCAAAAGAAGAACTCTTTATTCAAGTCGCCCTATAAGTTTAAAATCACTTATTAACCTATCCTTAGGATCCATTTGACATCTCTGAGTACAGCGACTAATCTGTGTGACCTGACATGAAACAATCTTAAATTCTTAACTGACGATGCGATCTAATAGTGAAACTTCCTAAACAATTTACTTCGACTCCTACATTTAAAAAACAGAGCCACTTAGCCAGCCCCTTTTTAAATTATCACCAACATAACGATAAAAACCGAACGACCTGCAAATGGAAAGTTTTTGTTGTACCAGCTTATGTCGTAAGATTTCAAGGCACGAAGGCAGACGGAATAAAAATAGTGCCATCGGATTAGAACCTCCTTCTCAAGGAGTAAATAAATTATATAAATTGAGCAGTTTTTATATATTTTTATTCAGAGTTTTCGCGATGTTTTAATAATTAAGGGGCTCTAAAAGGTTTTCTTATGATTTCAAGTATCTATTTTTTTGTTAAAAGTTACGGTTGGTCTTTTGTTTGTGATGTTACTTTATCAGGATTTTATTTATTTATCTAGTTTAAGAAACTGGGGAAACAAAAGAATGGCGAGTTTCGTTACACTTTTATTTGTGTAAAAGAATTTGGTTTATAGTGAGGAATAACCCGATTTGAAAGATGTAGTTGTATTTTCAGTAATTTTCACTAGAGATATGTCGTGTTTGTACTCCTAAAAGTACAAAAACTGCATATTAGGGCAAAACATCATAATGACGAATAAGTTTTATATTGGACCCTAGTCACTTCAGCCCAAATGGCTCGTTTAATATATCTAGCTTCTTGTAATGCAGGTCTAAAATTCTTCCTTTAGTCTTTCTACATACACGATCTGGGATTAAAAGCCCCTCCATATACATCCACGTCATTCTGGAATCCAGTCTCGTCTGGCACTATTAATAAGGATTTTCTTCAGATTCGGTCCATCACTGCGCGTCCACACGACGGTAGTCACTCGTACAAGTCACTGGCTTTCAAACTGAAGTAAGTAGGAAAGTGTCATGACTTTCTTTAGTACAATCTTGATAATAATCGTTTTATAGTATTTTTGCTTTTCATTTTAATGCTTATATTTGTACCGGTTTCAAGTTTCTGATACTACTCATTTTGAATTGTAACTAGTTTTCTGTGACCACAGTTCCTGTAAAGGCCCGAAACGTCAGATAGAAATGTAAAATAGAGGCATGTATTTTTGTTTACAATTATATCTTTATCTGCGATCCCTGTCCTTACTGTTATCATCAGTGAGATGAAATGCTTTTGCTTTTGCTCTGAACGGAGACCTTTCGTATTTTACAACAGAAACTCGTGTGTTAATTATTTTAATATATTTTATTTCATTCTATTTGTCAGTTAGGAACTAATATTAACCACAAGTTCTCCAATCTCAATCTTTACAAACCAAACTAATAAAGTCCTCAATTTACTATCCAACAAATAACTATGTAAAGTAACCAATAACTTATCATAATAAAATACTATTGTTATTACTACTCTAGTGTGGAGCGTGCATTAAATTCCTTGCCACTAAAACCGAGTCCCCCAGTACTTATCTGATTGTGTCGGTGTTACGTTATTTACTTTACGGTTTCGCTGTGAGCCAAGGGATGGACAACTCGCCTTATGAAGGACAATGAACTTGAAACGTATGGAAGGACCTGAAAATAGAAAATGTTATTTCAAATTGGCGTTTGTGGTTTGGAAAACACTCGCCATCTGTGTAGTTTTTCGTTTATATTCTTCTGTGAAAATAAATGTGGTTTGATTATTTTAGAAAACTGAAAACCCATAAGGTTCCAGCTAATATATAGCAAAGTTAAAATACATAATTATAGGACAAATTCACGCATGGTAAATTAGACTCTACTCAGCTTGTATTAAAGGATCTAACTGATTGATACTATTGCACATAAGCCCTTATAAACGCGGTGTAACTAAATCACTGTTACACTGTGTTTTGTCTCTTTTGCTTTTCGGAAAATTGCGTATGTCAGAAAGTGACAAATTATTTGATAACTAAAATGTGTATTAATACGCGTTTAGTTATAAGGCCCATATACTTTATTTTTTATAAGTCAAATGAATAACCTCTTTCTTTGGCTCTGAAAATCGGTAAAATGTAACATATTACTAACTAGCTGTGCCCCGTGGTTTCACCCACAGCGCACCCGTTCCCGTAGGAAATACGGGATAAATAGTATCCTATATCAGTCTTCTGGTTCTATGCTATCTCCCCACCAATTTTTAGCCTAATCGATTCAGCCGTTCTCGAGTTATAAATAGTATAACAAACACGACTTTCTTTTATACGAGTATATATAGATTACTTGTTCCATATTCCAATTGACTCTTTTCTAAGCCATTATGGAGCAAAAATATGCAGATTTGTCCTTCCTAAAGCAATTCCTAGGTCCTGTAGATATTATACCGTGAAGATGTTAATATCTGCATTTACATAAAGTTAGGAAGATGTTATTTTAGGCAAGGTCGTGGGATTATAAATATTTAGTAACGGTCTTATGATCTTGGTATGGAATGTATGTATATGTATAAGGTTTTAACGAGTGTTAGGTAATATGTAAAATTCCTTTCAACAAAACAAAATTCAGCTTCTTTCTTCAATCATACTTCGAACAAAAAAAAACTTTATTTAATGGGTTCCATGTGACACAAATGGTCGGCTCCAGTTGTTTCGATTGTTAGACCATGATGAAGGTCTTAAGGCGGTCTAAAAACGTCAACACCAAAGTTTGCCACTAACCCAGTCGACCTTACTCTTAGTGTGACTCAATTAGGAACACAGATACTACGAAAAACTTACATCAAGCACTCCTTTTTGATATGGTAGTTAAACACATTATGCACTCTCTATTAATTTATTATATTCCTACATCCAACATCTTTAAAATAAACTTTAACAAAACAGACAAGCTTAAAGGAACAACGGACTTCCTAGTTCCTTATTGTTTATGACGGCAGCTCCAGAGTTGATCTCATCAATAATTCCACAAAGGCAGGTGTTTTATAAGAAAGTCGTGTGTCTGCCGAGCGCCTTTTAGTAGAATTTTCATTAACATTTCACATTTACGTCGTCACTCCATTAAACAGGTCCATAAAGAGACACCATGCCAAGTATTGCCTATCTTCTTAAATCTCAACTCGAAGTGAGGGCAGGGACGTACTTCAGGGACTATACTTCACTACAGCTTGATAATAATAATTCATTATTAGATATATGCACTACCGTACTCAGAGACGTCAAATGGTTTTTTAGAAGAGTAGTTACGAGAGATTTTTGACTTTTGCCTAATGTATGAAAATACGTCAATGATATAATGGTCAATTTATTTGAGATCTTTCGGAAAAAGGAAGATACATAGCCATGTATTTCAATATTGTTGATTAATCACATCATAGATATTATTTAGATCGGCGTCGATGACGAGTGTAAGTTGGCTACGAATATTCTCAACTTTTAGTTTAACCTACCACCCTATACTAAAGCATATATTATTTTAACTAGATTGATCTAATGACCTACATTAGCTGTACTTTCTATTGGATGAATTATCCCCTTAGCAGCTTAACATTTTTTATAAAATATACCTTACAAGAAATTTCCTTAGTACACATTAAAACACATTTTACAGGTTTCCTTAGTCCGTCCCTGCTCCGAAGTTCCCTCAAGACACTTTACTATTATTGCTCCTCAGTGAAGCTTAAATATACGGACATAGGTACGAGTAGATTCCTCTTCACTTCCTGGAACCTGAGGATATGTACCAATCCAGAAGTTAGTTTTAATTAAAGTTCATTCAATTCTGTTTGAAAATTTTTGGTATCTTTATATGGGTTTCAGTTTAATCGATATAATGAGGGAATCGACACTAATCGATACGGCGAATAAATTATAATCAGGAAATCGATACTAATATTATAAAGCAGTGCTCTGCGATTTTACGATTTCTCTTATAAATTTCGGAGCCAAAATTAATGTACGAAATAAATTAAATATAAATAAAATAATCAGGCAATCAATACTACATATTATAAAGTAGGTTTTGTCGTAGGAATTTCGGGATAAAGGGCTATTTGCAAAGAAGGTCGGTTGTAAAGTACGTTAACATCAATTAGCCTTAGGTTTTGTCTAGACATGAACTATATATCGTAATAGATAGTTGCATTTAGTACAGATCCACAAAATCAGCGCACCGTAACATTGAACGTGGCTTATGAAAATTTCAGCCATTTAATATTGACAGGACAATCGAAAACCCATACTAATAGCCATATCGGAATTTTACCACCCAACCAATACAAGCTGAGCTCTAAAGCCTTGAGAACGTAACTTTGGGGAGTTCATTCTTGGGTGTATTCGTAACAAGTTTGGAGGTCTTTGTTCGCTGGCCGGTTATCAACGTTCATATTGCTGACGTTGCATCTAGTAGATTATTGTGTCCAGGGCCAAATTTACCGAGAAAATCCCGAGACAGAGGAGGTTAATTTAGGAATAAACGTTACTGCGGATTCCGAATTATTGGACAATAATTTTGGTATTTAAGAGCCGGGATATTGCTGCTCATGCGGTTTATATCGCTGTGCTTTTCATCGGTTCTGTTTTATCGTTAGGTTGGTTTGATAGGCGTTGTTTATTTAATATTTGTTCCTTCTATCTGTGATACGATACTATAAGAGCTATATACAGATAGAAAGTTATCGAGATACTCTGGTATCTAAGATATACAGATATATGGACACGATATTTTTTCTCAACCTGTATCGTTCCCCTGCTGGACAAAGATCTTCCAAACTCTGTCACACAAACTGTCACTGTCGAAGAAGACGGGCAAATTAAATTGTTATGAAATTTACAATAAAGTGTTTATCTATCTAACTATATTAGAAGAATTTTACTTCTTTAATTAAAATTGTATTAGAAATAACTGCAATCAAAGTGGTAGTAATGACAGTCTGCAGAGAACCAATTGTCTCCATCAGTAAGGATGAAAGATCCCCACGTCACGTTGCAGTATTTGATGAAAAATCTTCGTCTACTGCACGGAAACCTGCCGTTTGGAGTCCCTTTGGTGTGCCTTAGAGATTAGCGTCAGATCTTGATTGATGGCCGCGGTAAGACCGGCTAACTGCCTGCTTTAGGGGGACTGCTCTAGAAGCAAGCTCAGGTAGGTTAAAGTAAATGTAGTGTTCAGTGTAGTCGAAGTATGTTTTCAGTGTCTTGTTTGTCGTTAATGTTTGCAATAACATTTCCATTGAATCATGACTGAATAAGAAATAATATTTCCGTATCTTATTATAGGCTTTTTGCAATTATAGGCCTAAATAACTTTTTTAAGCGGATACCCTTATTTTTGTTGTCGGCTAAAAATGTGCGAGTATCTCCAAATATGAACGTGCTTGTAAGGGCATGTAAAGCAGTCGGTTGCAGTTTCACTCGTACCATATCGGAGGCCTTTAGGCGGTCTAACACCACTTGCCACTAACCTACTCGTAGTAAATGAATGGAGAGGTAATACCTATGCTTATTTAAATCATTATAAACATAAGCCATATTCCGTATATCATGAAAGACATGAATGTCATATGTGACATGACTCAATTTTCTCTCAGCTATTTAACCGATCTACATACTGCAAGTAATGCTTAAGATTTTCCCCCTAAATGAAAACTTTGTTTAGAAGTGGATTAATACAACTTTTTCAATTGGAAATTGATTAAATGATGACGTATGAAGTTTTAAAGAAGGGGAGAACTCTTGGCCAATTTCTGACAGCATGTCATATGTAATGACAGCAATACGAAAATTTACTTCGTTATTATCCTTTTTTAAAATAAATCAATTTAATCAGCGGGATATAAAGAGACTGCATATTTTATTTGTGTTTAGTGATGTATATTATATCCGAACTCTACAGAGAATTTCACTATTGTTAAACATTTCTGTAGTTAATTGCTTATGTTTGAGTAAATTCCTATTGCTTGTTTCCTCCATGTCAGGAACAATCACTCATCAAAACGTAAACAAAAGCCAACTAAAGATAACATCGGATTATTTACCCAGTTGTCTTGAGAGATCCCCGTCCCTAGATTTTGTACGTCCTTATTTTATGGACCAGTTTAACTTGACCGCTGGCCGCGTCTCTAATGTTTCACTTCTCGGTACATTGCTCCTTACTTTGATAGCAGACCGGAGATCAAAGGTTAGGTGATAATGTACATCGGTAGCTCCCATAGGGACATTTAACATGGAATTCGGGTTTTAGTTCTTAACCCAAGTAATTACTAGGGCAGTATTGTTGCCCAGTTTTCGGTGTGAGATAGTTAAGCTTAAGATGCTTTCCAAATAAATTATGTGGGAGTTTGTTTCTTGGAAGATTAAGGACCTTTTTGGACACGATGGGTTACAAGAGTTGAATATTAAGACGAAAGTGTGTAGAAAGTTTTAATAAGAACGGTGTAACTTTTGTAAATATTACTTTGACCTAGTAAACTTCACTTTCACCTATTTTAATACGCAGTTGTTACATAGTATAATAGCTGATGTGGTAAGACCATTCGTTTTGAGTACCGACTTATACGAGGAATTTATTTTTATACTAGCAGCGCCCCGCGGTTTTACCCGCGTTGTGCCCGTTCCCGTGGGAATTTCGGGATAAAATGTAGCCTATAGCCTTCCTCGATAAATAGACTATCTAACAGTGAAAGAATTATTCAAATCGGTTCAGTAGTTTCTGAGATTAGCGCGTTTAAACAAACAAACAAACAAACAAACAAACAAACAAACAAAACAAACTCTTCAGCTTTATAATATTAGTATAGATATACTTAGTTATGCAATGGTTTCTTCAATTTTAATCATACATCTCAGCATCTCCATAAAGTAACTATTACACTCTTAAAAATACCAAAAACTGCTAGTAACACATGACAACTATCACTCATGTCAAAACAACCCTACAAACAAAGTTCCTTTTTATTAGTAGAGATTAATTCTAAGTGTGGCTCAGCACAACAATCGTACTAAGCGGATTGCTAGCTTAACCCCGTACTTAGTGCTTTCCTATTGTTTCCACAATTGTGTACAGATTACCGCCGGTTCTCTTGTTATTTTTAGTTAATTCGCTTGTCTGTGTTCAGATAATACCATTTAGATTAGCTTCCCGTTGAGTTGTACGTCCTTTTGGAAAGACTTATAAGAAATAGGATTGAGTACTCTTCAGTGGGCTAGCTTTTAATTGTATTTTGGAGTGTAAGGATTAGGTACATATGTCTACGGGTTTAACGCTTCGAAAACGTTTTCAAACTCTAGTAATCCTACAAATATTATAAATGTGAAAGTTTGTGAGGATGTATGTCTGTTTGTTACTCTTTCACGAATAAAATACTGGACGGATTTGGATAAATCTCTACAGTAATATAAGTACGCATGGAATACATTTTCTATTTTATCTATCTATTTTGGAATAGATAGCCACATTCAACGGGAACGAGGGTAAAACCGCGGGTCGCTGCTAGTCTTTTTATAAAAATATAAGAATACAACGTCACGCGGCCCGCAACCGGCCCGCACCCGCACTACGTGAGTCATGCCTTGCATTCCATACATCTATAATACTTTACAGTTGTAAACTACTCATTTAATCTCGTTGCATGTTGCTTACCTCATTTAATTTACTTAAACATATTTGAATTTTAATTAAATAAAATATTACTTTTTGCAACAATATCGCCCCAACAGTACTAATAAAATTAACATATGACTTTTAACAAATCCGATTTGCCTCACGTAACTTATGTTATTCATTTTATATGTAAATTGTTTTATTAATGTATTCATGTTACCGCAAATCTTTGCCAAAAGCTTCCTATTCCCGCTCCTTTGCTTAATTAATCATTGTATGACGTACACGCGATGTTTAGTTCAGTTTTATGTGATCCATAGGGTTTAAAGTTAACGTTGGAAATCATTCAACTGGAAAGTTATGGCATACTGTAATTTATTTAGGTGACCTACTAAAAGCAAATATGCTCCTTTAAGAGTGACCTATTATTATAGGTCACTCCCTTTAAGAGTGACCTATTATTGTAGGTCACTCCCTTTAAGAGTGACCTATTATTGTAGGTCACTCCCTTTTAAGAGTGGCATATATATAGGTCACTCTTAAAGGAGCATAATATGTTATCACATATGCTCGTAAAAAAGAAAAGTGCTTTTGGAAAACTGGATAATCCGTTATCTTCATAATGCCAATGTTTTAATTAAGCAGGTGAATATCAACGTAGTGTAAACGTAACTAAATAAAGGTTACTATCTGGTAACTATATAGGAAGGAGTAACCTCACGATTTAAGCAGTATTTTAGATATCAGGAAATCTTTTCTATTTAATCTTCTTAAAAGAAGGAACCGCTATGCAGCTATGGCGAAGATGACAGCGAATTATCAAAGATGACAAAATTATACTATAAGGGCCATAATAATAAACGCGTATTAAGAATATTTTAGCTATCAAATGGTTTGTCACATTCTGACATACGCAATTTTCTGAAGAGCAAAAGAGACGAAACAATTAAAACAGTGTTTTAGTTCCGGTATACGATTGTTTTAATTAACATATGATTTTAACAAAACTTATACTGCCTTATTCATAAACGCTCTCTAACTAAATCACTGTTAGTGAGAATTTTGTCTCTTTTGCTCTTTGGAAAATAGCGTATGTCAGAAAGGGACAACCATTTGATAGCTAAAATGCTGCTGGTAAGCTTTATGATTAAGGCCCATAATGTACATTAATATTATAACACCCGAGTTACTTTTTTGACCATGAGACAATCTTAACTACCTATTCAATGGGTGAAATTATGTTAAAGCCTGAAGTAAAGGGCTGAAATATAATAAGCGCTGATGGCGTGCAAACGTTGGCAGTGCCGACGTAAAAGTATCCCTACGAAATCCTTAACACGTAGTTGAATTAAAATACCTCGTGACCCTTTTTCATTAATAAGAGATCTTCGCCCCACACTGAATATTTATGCAGGTTGTGGTGTGGTGTAAGTCATGAGATGATGTGATGATTTTTGACCCATTTCTATCATATTTGGTTAACAACCCAATTTTGGGATATAGGTTGGTTGTTAAGGTAAAAATAGTAAACACATATTTTTAAAAGATTTAAATATTGTACAATTTAATTCTATTATAAAAAATATGCAATTATGAAGGTGATTCAAATCTGATTATTCTAATGTAATTATCTTATTTTCGATTAAAAAAATTGCAGCAAAGAACTAACTATTCAGATGTGCTGTCAAAATTATCGAAATCCTTTTCCCTCCCAGTCAAAGATATCGCTAATATCTCATTGTTTAACCCACCCGCCTTACGTGGAGGCGGTTACTTGATTTTTCTGATACATTTTCATGAGGTAAGGAGGCTATAGGCGGGTGTATTAGGCCCTTGCTAGTTGAGATTGGGCCCCTAAACGGATTAGTTTTGTCTACACAAGGTAATAGTGGATATACGTTGCTTTTGTTAAACTCGATAACGGAACCTCGTTTAGGTAATATCGTTGGATTTATTTGAGAGAAGTTTCGAGATCGTTGATTCGGATGCACATCCATTCTTCCTTGTATTCTGTTAGGAGTTGTATGAGAAATAATGGATTACCGTCTTTATTTAGTGGTATTAGTAGGGATGAGGATGCGTACATATTATTATATGTATATACGTACTTTGCATGTGTGTGTATCGTTATGCTTTTGTTTTATTTTATCACAGTAGAGTTTGAACAGTCAGTGATTACTAATTTCGATTATTTGTTTTAGCTACTTTAGACAAGCCCGTTGGCACAGTGGCAGTGAGAGCGCTTACTGTGTCGGGGGTTGCGGGTTCGATTCCCGCCCGGAGTCAACAATATGTGCAGACATAGTTGTAGGCGACGATGTCTGGGTGTCAATTATATATTCTTATAAAGTATTTGTGTATGTATATGTAGTATCAGTTAGTTAGATTCCATAACACAAGCTTCGAGCTTACTTTGAGTCTAATTAACCGTGTGTGAATTTGTCCAAGTATATTTATTTATTTTATTTACTAGCTACGCCCCGCGGTTTCACCCGCGTTGTACCCGTTCCCGCGGGAATTTCGGGATGAAAAATAGATGTTGGCCGATTCTCAGACCTACTCAATATGCTCACAAAATTTCATGAGAATCGGTCAAGCCGTTTCGGAGGAGTACGCGAACGAACACTGTGACACGAGAATTTTATATATATAAGATTTATTATTTAGAGGAGCCTTCGTAACAGAACGTCAGATAAAAATGTAAGATAAAAGCGAATTGTAGCTAACGTAGTTTCAATAACAGTCAATTATTCATTGAAAATCTTTGACATAATCGAGTAGAAACGATACTATACATCGATACTGATTCAGTAACTTCGTTTACAGTTTAAAGAATAGCCAAATACCATTACACACCCAAAAACAACTAACACGATTAAAAATTGTTAATCTATTTAAAGAGACAGTTAAGCAAATAGAAAACGGTTGTTAATTCAGTAACTGAGTTTGGATATTCGGGAGTTGGTAAGCGGTGGTGGAATACGATTAAATATTGACGAATTCAGTGTAAATAGTATTGTTCGTGTGTTTTCACTCGGTGCATTTTGGACCCTTGGCAAGGGAGGGGTTGAACAATGAAAACGCAGTGGTAAGCTGAAAGTTGGAACGATTAGATGCGGTTTTGGTATTTGCTTATCTGTAGTAACATTGGGATGGGTGTTTGAGTTAGTGTTGGTAGGTAATGTATAAAGGTAGTTGATGGTGTAATAGAGTTTTTTTAATCATAATTTTTTGTAACATTTTATATTACAATTCTAAATTCGTGTTGATTTAAATAACAATGTTGAAATTAAATATTTAAATCATCAGTTCTTAAATAAGCAACGTCTTTAACATCTTCTCTGCAGGGCGGCCTAAAATCAACTGAATTATCCATTCCTAATTTTTATAAAAATATTTTTAAGAGAATTCGGAGCTGATTCGTTTTCAACCCCTACCTACCCCAGTTAGGCTGCAAATCAAATCACTAGCTGTGGTCGGCCACCCCGTAATTTCGTCAAGGTGAAGCGCGTTGGTCCGTTAAACTGTCTCTGTGCATATTATGTATACGATGTTGGTACTTCGTGTAGTACTCTGACATTTCCTGGAATTGGACATGGAATATTACGTCACACTGCATACTGCAGGGTTACGGGTGGTGTCACGGTGCAAAGATGACAATGACGGTGACTATTGAATTAGACGCTATTTGTTTCCATTGAAGGGCAGAGCAGTCCGGAGCTCAGTTGACCACTCCGCTTCACTGGAAACACACCCTAAGGGATAAAATATATTTTCACCACATATATACTATGATTAGTTTGGTACCCACCAATCGTAACAAAGCATCAAAAGTACTTAATATAAAACGACCAGTATGACCAATTATAAGACCTCAAATAACTCCAAACTCAAATAGCCCACTAAACTCAAGATTCAAATTCGGAATGAAATATTGAAACTGGAACATTCTAATATCGAGGTGAACGCCAGTGACACGTATAAGTCCACTCCAATCCCAGTATTAGTATTCCAACTTTTCATATTACCAACTTTAAACTTCACTTCGAGTGTAACCTAGATATTCGTAAGAAACTATTCGAGAATACGAGTGTTACTATGTGTCCTCGAACGAAAGTTTCGATAGGTCTTAAAAAGTTTTCGCTGCAATTTTTTGTCAGAAAAGTCGGCACGTGTTTGGTCAGTGTTAAGGGAAAGCTTTGAGGAGTAGCCTTACTTTTGAAGTAGACTTTGTTTTTTAAGTATTCCCTAAAGAAAAAATATGTATAATTTAGTAATGTCATTTAAAAAGCGTTTCAAAAAACAATAGATTAATTTTCTTATCTTAGAAATCTAAAATACATAGTAAGGGTCACATTTTCATAAAATTTCGGTCACACACGTTCCTACTTCTCTTTCAGTTAAACGTGTCCAATGTTTGGAGTGTTATAAAATGGAGTGTCGTATAGTTTGCTGGTCTTGTTCTCAACTGGGACGCTCGTCATTGTTCACAACCAGCAATGGTTTTTAGATTTCTTTGCATCGTAAGTAGAACGTTCTAGTTTGGGGTTTCTCTTTTGGTTTGTGGAAATGTCTTAGGTTTCGAATAGAAGACTAGGCAAAGATTACTACTAAAATGTTAGTAGGTAAGAAGTAGATTAGTGGTCAACTCTGGTGTCGGTTGTAGACCGCTAAAAGGCCTCAAAAATGGGCTAACGATTGAAGAAAGCGGGACCGACTATTTAACATGCCCTCTTAAGTACGAAATACCACTTTAATACCATGATAGAGATTTATCTTTAAAGAACTAATCATTTTATTTATCTATATATTTTAGTCCTCTTCTATTTTAGTACCATAAACAAAATAGAAAAACAGAAAACATAATAATCATTACTAGTCGTTCCAAACATATTTTTATTCCCTCTTCCAAGTAATTTTCTGACTGTCGCCACGTTTTATTTCTCCCACGGTCAAAGGGAAAAGTAATGAGAAAACCTAAAGGATATAATATAAAATAATATTAGCAAGTGAATGGAAAACATCCTTCGGAGTCTTTAGTAAAAGTACTGCCGCAAATTATAATACTCATATTCAGTAAGAGGATTACTTGAGACTAGTAGTCTAGCGGTCTAGTACTTGTTCTAACAATAGACTACTTAACTATAATTATTCTTGAAGCTTTGATAATTTCTAGCCTCATTTGGTAGCCTTACAGACAGATATTAGTTGAAACTTCGACGTTATTTTGTTGGGAGTTGGAATCGGTGTAAATATAAGATTAATTTAATAAATGTTAAGCATTAGGTGATGTTTAGTTCTCTTCTCTTTCTAGTTTAAAGTGTTTGATTCTTCGACTAAGATTGGACAATTTAAAGAGTTTTACGCTCGTACTCAGAGGCGTCTAATGCTTCCTTAATATAGATTTAATGAGTGACTAGCTGCGCCCCGCGGTGTTACCCGCGTTGTACCCTTTCCCGCAGGAATTTCGGGATAAAATGTATTCCATATGTTATTCTGATGAATAACCTACATTACTGTGAAGTTTCATCCAAATCCGTTCAGTAGCTTTTGCGTGAAAGAGCAACAAACATCCATCCTCACAAACTTTCGCATTTATAATATTAGTAGGATTTGTCGATTGTGTATAAATCTCTGAGAGCACCATTTTATTGGTTGTTAGAAATCAAACCTGATTTATATGTAACCAATACCTTTTTCTAAATGAAGTTATCATTATTAAAACAGAAATGCGAATGTTACTTCCAGAGATTATCATGTTCAATCAAACAAAATCAAACTACTGCTGTATTCTGTTACGTATAGTATAAATAGCAGCTGGTACTTAGAGTAAAGAGTTATCCATCAACAAAGTATCTTCCCAGCGTATATTACCCGATATTAGGCGAGGTACACACGCGGAACAAACGCTGAAACGCAGTAATTACTCCCTCGTACTTTAGTTGTACCAACATTTACATATCAAACGCTCACTGTAGCGCTACAGAGACGAATGCGTTCATAAATTAAAATGAAGTCGAGCTTACATTTCATAAAGATTCCCCGAGCGTGGGCACAGGGTGTAGGTTTACAAGGGGATTGGAAATAAATAGGAAAATCTTCAATAAAAAAGTATAAGCTTCTCAACACTCTTTTTAACTTAAATACGGTACTAAATAACGAAAATGCGGTATTCAAATAAATGTATTGCTTGAAACTGAAACAAACCGAAGGAAAACTTAAAACCACACACTTAAAAACTTTCGATTCACACTTTTTAATCTCCATAACAATAAGTTGGCAAGAAGCGCAATAACTTGCAAACTGCGCCGGTCGGTTGCGCCATAATATAAACCAATGTGCTGTTACAATAACCAAAAAATATCTTAAAGTGAGAATATAAAACGTATAAAACTATCTGTATTTTAAAGTTGCGGCATGGCGCCGGTAGATGGCGCGTAAATAGGCAATATGGCGGATGATTTCCCCCGAACGCGCGCCGCTTCCTCCTAACGGCTTCCGCTGTGGCGTGAAACTCGCTGATATGCACTAGCCCTTAATTATCTGCACTATAATATGGGTTATGAATATTGAATACGGAATTTATAATTTAGTGCGAACATCATTTGATTATTATTGTTTTAGACGGCAGTTTGATGTAGTTCAGAACCAGCAGTGAGTTGAAATGTGGTTTTGGTGGGGGATTTGATATGCATTGAATTTCAGTTTCATAGTTTTAGGTATGCTGTGTTTATGTATGTTTTGTTTCGATTTTTGTTTACGATTGGCCTCTTTCCGTGAATTTAGTTTCGTGTCCCGTTTTATATGGGAATCCGAACATGTTTAAACCAATATATTATTTATTTTTCAAAATGGTGTTTTATCTATGATGAAAAGTGATAGTCACATATTTTTTTGGGTGGTAGGGATGTCCATCGCGCCTATGATAAAAATAACTTTAACTAGCGCCCTTACAGTCGGCCATTAAGTCGTCAATTAACTAATTGACGTAATTTTTCATACACTATATTATTATGTCATAATCATTCATCAAATATCTACCTTGGAAGCATTTGATTACTCTCAGTAAATGCGTTAGAGTGATTTTCGGATTCAGTCCCGACCATCAATATTCTTGTATCCAAATCAGTAGCTAGTTGCTTCTCCTTCAGTAAATTGATTGTCTGATCCCTCAGCTTTAATCCGCGGGAGTACTTTACTCGATAAGGTTATTTTTCAAACGAACACCTCGGTCGGAACGAACGCCGGTCCTTTTATATGAAGGGATGCGTGGCTAACACGCAAACATGGCGCGGTATAGTTCACTGGATGTGGCCAAACAATATATCAAAACGCTAGAAGCACACCGCGGTTTTACCCGCGTTGGGTCCCTTTCCGTGGGAATTTAGGGATGAAAAATAGCCTTATAACCTTCCCGTTGAATGTGGCTATCTATTATAAAAGAATAATTCAAATCGGACTGATAATTCCCGAGATAAGTTGGAACATACATACATACAAACAAACAAACTTACAAATTTTACCTCGACGCCTATACTCAGAGATGTCAAATGTTTCCTTAGTAGACATTTTATGAGTGACTGACACTGTTATGTACGAAAAATTACGTCAGTTAGTTAAGTGTCGATTTAATGAACGTCTCTGAGTGCGACAGAAAGTGTTACTAGTTTGTCAGAGATGTGAGAAATGAGAATACAGTTTACTTCTTGTAATTATTCTGCATTGGTTTTCCCAAGACAATAGTTATCTTTATGTATAATAGCTGTGCCCCGCGGTTTCACCCGCAGCGCCCCCGTTCCCGTGGGAATTTTGAGATTTTTATTCCCTATAAACCTCACGGAGCCCGAGACCTTTCCAACGAATGCAAAACCGTGGAAATCGGTCCAGCCATTCACGCGTGATGCATTGACCAAGGAAAACGGGTTTCATTTTTATATATATAGATGTTACTCTTTTTATCTCGTATAGTACTTACACGAACTTAATAACTCTGCTCATCGTCTGAAAACCAGCGCTGTACCGAGACTTCGGCCTCGGTACAGCATTAGCTGAGACGCCTGCTATTGCTACATTTTTTTTTAAATTTTGTACTTTGTCTTTTGTAATTGTAGCAATAAATGATTATTGATTATTGATTATTGATAAATGATATACAATTATTCATCCTCTCTCTCATTTTCTCATCCTCATTTGCTCAAAGAAAGAAAAGAAACTTACACCATGCCACATCCATGGACACCACAACATTGTAACCAAAGTTAAATTACCAGTGCATCCCGTCCATTCTGTGGGACGCTCAGATAGCCGCTGCACGTCATATTCCAGTTATTATTCCTGAGGATCCTTAGGGAAAGTCTCAACTCGTATGGACACGCAGTGTTTGGTTGATATGTTATGTATGGATTGGTTGGTTATATACAATATGGTTTGCTACACATTGTCAGCACTCGTGGCGTTGTTTGACTAAGCGGTGTTAGATCATTGTGATTGTTAAGCAACGTGTAGCTTGGTCCTGACTTGGATGGGTGGCTGAAAGCAGCATTTCCTTGTGTGCGGAGGGCACGTTAAGCAGTCGGTCCCGGTTGTTTCAATTGTTGGACTATGTAGCAGGCTTTAGGCGGTCTAGATTTGGCCACTAATCTATTCGAAAAGAATGAATGTACCCAATTCAAAAAGATTGGTTACGAATTCCATGTTTTAATGGTTAATTATTTAATTGTTCATAATTGGTACTTCTCGATGGTAAACTGATTTAAGAAAAATAATCTTTGTTGATTCTTATGCTTACATTTAAAACTAATTTCTGAAAAAGTCCTATCGACAATTATCATGAAATACCTCAACACTGCGAAATAAAATTAAAGCAAATCGGCGACTAAACTCCTTATTTATTTACTTAACGTCTCCCTAAAAGACACACCCGCACACCTATCCAAAAACTTGCAATAAATAATTTAACACCAAACAAACATAAACACGCACCTAACTGCGACCGACACGCTTTCAATTATCGCCGAGAGAAACCAATTACCCTGGGAGTTGTTCTAAGACCGCTGCTTCTTACAAAAGTCCCGGAACTCCGACTTTCCCCAGCCTACCCCGCCACCTATTAACACTTGACACTTGTTATGAATTGCTTGCAAGGTGCAACAATAGTAGGTTTAATTAAGAATCATTGGGGAGGTTCGGCAAAGTTGGACCGTTTAGATGATGTAGCCTTTTATTTGTATCGTTTTTCTTTTGTTGTTTTGTTTATTTATTTATTTATGGTTTCTGTTTCAGGTAAGGGTGGTTGGTTTTTGTATGTAAGTAGTATATATGTTTCTGATAACAGGTACGGTTTGCAAAAATATCTAGTTTTGTTATTATTACAAGCCTTGTTAGAATAAGTCAGTAATTAAGTATTTACTTGTTAAAAAGACGTCATTTAATAAAGGAGCTTTAACTTTAAAGTACATACTTAGTACTGTTACTATCAATAACAAACTCAACAAGTATCTAATATTAAGCCGCACAACTTCCACTCGCCTATAAAACGTTATAAATCCTTCGGTCCACATATTAAACTACGTTCGGCGTAAACTTCAGCTGAAAACTCAACAGACACTCATGAAAATATCATAAAGTTGTGGGAAGTCTACACAGTCCGGTTGCCATGGCGACGGGCGACTTGACTTTAATTTCGCCCAACAAAAGCCTCCGTCGGCGTCCCGTTGCCTGTTATTATACATCATGCTCCAATTATTGTCGTCTCGCAAGAATAGAGAACGCCCTGTAGCGGAACTCGCCGCGTCTCCCCCTTAAGGATTTTTCGACGATTTCCCTTTGTTCGGTGTTTTTGAAATGTTCCATTGATCGATCTGTTTAATATTTGGTCCGGGTTTGCATTAATTTACTTTGATGTTCCGATGTGAGCTATTTTACAATTGCTTTTGGGGTATTTTTTACGATTTTTGCGTAATCAACGTTCCGGTTTTGTATTTAATACAATTGTCACGTAACGAAAGGAACAATACAAGTTGTCTACAAAACTTCATCGGTAGGTACGTGAATGTTTGTCTCGACTAATAAAATGAAGAAATTATGAAAGTAAACACCGCTGTAACCATTGTGGGTTCCGTAAATAGCGTGTCGCATGCAATCTTTGTGAACAATGAAATGTTTCTCGCAAAAAATGAGAAAATAAAACTCATACGATTTATAGAGATGTCGGTGTTGGGTCCCGAAGAAATATCGTCAGAATTATGGGAATTCATAAATTGTGGGCCAGTGGCCGCCTGCGAGGGCTAATAACATGCATTCTCCTTCTGCTGAAACATGTAGTGCTATAACTCTGGTATTTTTCAAAGATTTTCATGTTAAGAAGGCTTAGTTTTGCACTGCTTTATTTTAAAGCATTTATAGAACTAAAAGAGAAATACAAGCAAGATACGATGAAGTTGTTTCATTGTTTTGTTACGAAAGATTTATATGTAACATCAATACTGGTAAAGGAGGTTTAATGCTCGTAGGTTTAAAACCTAAGAAACTAATAACCAGTCACCAAACACTACTCATTTTCAATTTAGTCGAAAAGTTTCTGAAAAATCTCTGATTTTCGTATTAGATGTTTATTATTAATAAAAACGTTTCAAGACCTTAATTACCCCATCTTAACAATTTACTGAATCCCGCACATCCATAAAATAATTACAAAGATAATAAACCATGAAGCTGTAACATAATGCCTACATTACGGCAGCTTCTTTGAGGCAAGTGTCACCATCGCCTATTACACAAAGCGGTTCATAATTGACATCACCTCCAACCTGTCAAAGGGTAGATATCCAATTACATTGCAGAAGAGCCAAAGTGCCTGTAAAGTACATTCAAGAGTGAAACGACATTATAATGTCAAAGATTAAGTAAGAACCATCTTGGTATTAATTAATTTTGTTGTTCTTTTGGGTGTATGTGGCTTGGCTTGTTAAGTGGATGGCAGTTTAAAAGGAGGTTGGATTTCTTTAGTGGGGCATTATGTTTGAATGTGTGGATAGCATTCTATAAGTATGTTGTAGCGTTCTCTTTATAAACTAAATTTTCATTTGTTTTTTAACAAAGTTTGTGTTCATATTTTGTGTTCGAGTTTGTGTTCGATATGCTTAAATCGCCGGACAGAAGTGGATAACTAACTTTTCTTATTATATATCTTCAATGTACTTAGTAAATGTATAATGTATAAAAAGATAGTGTGTCAAGTATGCGTTGAACCATGCTTTTCTTTGACATAAATATTATGATTTTCGATAACCTTTGCACTACCTATTCACACAAATGAATCTGTTGACATATTTGTCACGAAAACAATATAGAAAAAATACAGAACGACGTAACAGTGATTCAAGTTGATGAAATCACAGGCTTCAGTCCATTCCTGAATTCATAATAATATATCACAGAACAAAATATCTAGTTCCTTCCATTTTATCACGCAACATTTTCATACAAATACTATGGAAACAAATACGTCGATTTGCAAAGAAAAATACATGTTACTTTTTGTCTTAAAAACAATAAAAGCATCTATCACGCTATTTTCGCGATTTATACAAAAATAGGTGAGCTTCGTGACAAATATCGTTGTGGCATTACGTTAGGTGGTAATAGACAAGATCTATTCACTAGACTTGTTTGTAGCGAAAATGTATGGGGATTGGCATGTTATTTTGTTTGTTTGACACAAGTGCCACTTCAGAATGTATGTATGAGTGAAAAGATACTACTTTTTATTTTGAAATAAATATATGATGAGTCTTCTGTCCGACAAAAGTGTAGAATAAAAGTGAAGGTATCCAACGTAATTTCAATTCAAAATAAGTAATAATTTCCTTCTCAGTACACAAATCTACTTAGAGAAACTTCATTCGTACTCGTAAGACGTGCAGGCCTTCACTTTCATTACTTTTTTGGTTCTGACAGTTCTTAATAAATAATTGAACAAACTGTTTGATGAAATATGACTTAACTTTGAAATATGCCTTTCTTTATATAAAAAGTGAATAAATTGGGCCGGCTACGCGTGTAACCGTTCCACAAAATATCAAAACAAAAAACGGTACACTGTAACGGTGTCCGATGTTGAAACCATCATTTATCATATACAAATATCAATATGTAGGTCTCAGGATAGGGATGGCAGTAACTAATGGTGTTATACGCTTTTACACGCCGATAAATGCGTTCGTTGGCAATATAATGAGTTAGAATAACATTTGTTCTCGCTCCAGTGTTGGGACGGTCAGCTAGCATTATGGAGAAAATAAGCTTGTAGTGTTGGGAATGGAGTTATGGTGGGGCTTGATGACTTTAGTTGGTCTAAAGATCTGATTGTTTAGAGGTTAATAAGTTACGCATTCATCGGCTGTTTTGAAAAAGGAAAAATTGTGGTTTTATTTTAAATTAAAACTAAATAACGTGAATAACGTAAATTGTCTGAGAAGTTGTAATTTTGCATATCTTATTGTTACAAGATATACATAGTAGAACCATAGGCTCTGCTAATCTTTTTGCCAAAGATATTGCTATCTTGATCTTTTTTGCCGAACCTTGCCCTGTCACTGCCAGATGAAACTTCAAGTAATCATTTATCAACATGTTTTGCCTTCAAACTTTATCTTCGTATTACTGCCACAGATTAAAAAACAGTTTCTTTTAACTTTTCTTCGCTCTCATAGATACTGGTTACTTTGCAGACAGCAAGCGATGCAACTCAAAATGTATTATGAATTCTAACTGCGAAAAAGGTAGTTGACGCAATAATAAACTTGTTAAATTTTTGTTATGTAATAGAAGTTTGAAAAAATATCGTACAGGTAAACGTATATGTAAAGTTTTTACGTTGAATAAAACTTAAGTATCAGACACCTATTGTCTCCGTCTTCACCATTTCTCCTTATCCTTTAAATCCAAGCTCTCACAATTAAGTGAAAGAATTTGATCAAATACTCTTTCCAATCCTAAGCCCTGTGTTGAGGAGTAATGGAGCGAAGTCGTTAGTTCCCCTTCTTAATGCACTTCAAGGCACACCTACTTAATCAGAACAAAGATTTACCACATGATGGGTTGGGGATGGTACAGGGTGATGTTGGGGTAGCGAACAAAATGTGTAGAGAGAACTGAGTTTCAAGTCAATCCTACTAATATTATAAATGCGAAAGTTTTTGAGGTGTATGTATGTATGTATGTTTGTTACTCTCACGACTAAGCTACGGGAAGGATTTGGATGAAACTTTACAGTAATATAGTCTATTAATCAGAATAGCACATGGGATACATTTAATCCCGCAATTCCCACGGGAACATCCATCAGAACCATCAAAATTTTTGTGTTCCCTTTTCAAATCATCGCAGGATAAAAACAGTATTAACAGACAAAGGTTTTTTACATACATAGACAGTGTCAAACTGTAGCTTAAGTTTAATAATATAAAAAAAAAACATTTTCAAAAATAACTATTTCTCTTGTTTATTAACACGAAGTACTAATAAACATGTTTCGGTATACAAACTAAACAAATTACGTATGTCAAGATCAATACCCATTTGTATCCTGATACCTGTGGGCGACCCAAAAAAACAACATCAGGAAACATCTATTCCAAAACATTGATAACATAGAAACCTAATCAAACCCAAAACAAATTAATTAGCAACTTGTAACGGATAATCACCCTATACACAAGAAGTAACCAAAAGAGTTCTAACTACAACCATGTGTACTTAATCCGGGGCTTACGGGTATATCTCATTACTAAGTTTGCCCCAACATGGCTACACGCTTGTTATAAGTTCATCTACTTTATTATTGCAACTTTGATGCGTACTTTCTATTACCGAGCTTTGGTCGCCAGTTATTGGATATTAGTCTCTGTACTTATGGAGTTATCTTCGGGTTTTAGTCATATTATCATGTCGAAAATTCGGAATTTATTTTCTTACTATTCGCGCCCCTTGTGTTACCTGCGTTGTACCCGTTCTTTTGGGAATTTCGGGATAAAATGTATCCCATGTGTTATTCTGATGTACCTACATCCTATATTACTGTAAAGATTCATCCAAATCCGTCAAGTAGTTTTTTCGTGAAAGAGTAACAAACATACATACATCCTCACAAACTTTCGCATTTATAATATTAGTAGGATAGGATGAAATTATACCATAAAGGCAGTTCTGTAAAGTGCTTTATACTGCAGCAGAGTTTTTTGCTCATTTACTCTGCTGAACTAATCTTTCTCTCCGATCGATGTGATCTCTGCCCGATCTTATTTTACTCTGCTGATCTTCTTCCCAATGCGTGGTACGTCCAAAATAGCATCTTTCTTCTGAACTATCTCTCTTTTCAGAACTTATGAATGCACTAAGTAACATATCTCTAATACTGTATTTAATCTTATCTATCTATACTAATATTATAAAGCTGAAGAGTTTGTGTTGTTTGTTTGTTTGTTTAAACGCGCTAATCTCAGAAACTACTGAACCGATTTGAATAATTCTTTTTGTAATAGATAGCCACATTCAACGGGAAGGTTATAGGCTATTTTTCATCCCGAAATTCCTACGGGAACGGGTACAACGCGGGTAAAACCGCGGGGCGCTGCTAGTAATATATAAAATTCTCGTGTCACAATGTTCGTTCCTTTTTGTGTGCATAACGGGTAGATCTGAGAATCGGACAACATCTATTTTTCATCCCGAAATTCCCACGGGAACGGGTACAACGCGGGGGATACCGCGGGGTGCAGCTAGTGTTTATATAAATATTATAGGGTATTTGTAATCATAATAATTACAATATAGTCTCAACTTAATAAGTGTTATACAACCGTGAATGTTTCATAAACATTACAATGCTATTCGCAACAGGTATTTTAGTATTCTCGTGCTCACAATAATTATACAGACACACAAAAGACATGCAAACAATACCATTGTTTTCTAACCGTTGCTAGCAAAACAGAGTCCGCTAAAACTGACCCAATACCCACTCAAATACTAAAAGACATAAATGATACCAAGTGACGTGAAAATATCCTTTAAACCTTTCCAACTAAAGCCTATTTTCGCCTGTATACACCCTTTCATAACTCATAATTTCAGGATTTCGTAAAGACGACTCTAACTTGTCAAAGTTAAAGGTGAAAATTGTTCGTAATTCAAAAGCTTCGATGAAAAGCTTAGAACACAATAGTATGTGTATTGTTTGAAATTGTTAGGAACTTTAAGATGTATGCGGTAGGTATTTGTTGCATATAACAAACAAACAAACTCGAGTATATAGGAAGGAAATTTAGATTCCGCTGCATTTTAACACTGACAGTGGAAACCTTTGTGATGTTATTGTGGATTGTTTCTTCAAAGATGCTTTGTTTTAAAACTAAAATTTCTCTGAAAATAATGTTGTACATGATAAAACGAAGCTTTTCTTTGCTAGAGATAGGAAAATTCCTTTCTCAGATTAAAGAATTTTTGATAAAGCTCAAGTCGCTAAAACCTTTAAAAGAATCAACAGTAAAATAAATCAACGATTATAAAGTTTTTGGAATAAAATTTGACAACAATTTTAATATCACTCAAGTGTGCCCCATTCCCAATTATAAAATAAACGACATTCTAAAATATTTGAAAATTTTCCCCCACAAAATTATTTGAACGTAAAGAATTTTTGAATGTGACAATTGAAGTTTTGTAATTTCGTGAGGAGGGTGGAAGGTCGTAAATTAAATAATTACAAGACGATTGGGATCCCTGTTGGGTCAAGACTACTTTAAAGAGAAAATTTCAATAATTTAAGTTAATAATTTTTACAAGGAATAAAGGAATACAGTTAGGGAATGAATTTGGATTATTAGGAGCATCCAACCCAAATACCTTGTTTAAAATTATCCGAACAAGTGTTAGTTAGATACATAGCATTGAGGAGATTTCGTACTTCGGTGGCGTAAATGTTTTTATCTACACTAATGTTGTAACATTCTACTTATGTTTCCAATACTTGACTTATAATTACTACTGTTATAGCGCAGACAACAAAACAATCAATTTAAGCAATTTCACATGATGGTATAATATCCTAAAACATCGATATCGATATCGTAAAATCTCATTATAACATCAATAAAACGCGACCAATTAACCTGGCGAGCCTTATGTCAAAATCCTCATACAAGTTGTATCAAATTTTGATATTAGGCTGGCTTTTGAAAACAGTTGGGTTATACGTGAAAACTTCGTCGAAACTACATACACAAAACTCTTTGGTAAGATCTCGCTCGCTCCTGATTGGCCCTACGCGCAGCTGCGCTCTCATTGGTTAGATTTTAATGGCGGCAAGTTCACTGTGACAATACACGTACGCGTGAAAAACTATTGTCAGCTTTTACTCTTGTTGTTTGATTAATTGCATTAGTGAAGATAAAGCAGTGTATGCAACTGCATATAACACGGGTATTAAAACACTCGTTACTATTATGAAACTCGCTGCGCTCGTTTCATAAACTCACACTCGTGTTTTAATACCCTTCCTTAGATGACAGTTGCATAAACTACTATTATACTTCTGGACTAAGTTTTCATATTTGTTTCTCATAGGAAACTAAAATTATGAACTAGTAAAATCGTTTTAATAAGTAAGATGATGCTACGGTGCGATTAAAAAAAAGCAAATATGTATATACGGTCGAATTGACAAACCTCCCCTTTTTCTTACGTAGGTTAAAAAAGGGAATTGTTAAATAATCATAGTTTGAAAGCTGTCCAATGTTCTTTAAAACACGATAGTCGCTATGGCCGTCTCTTGTACCATGACGCCCTGTAACAATCTAATCACAAACACACTCAATGTTCCTCCCTAACAGGAATTCGTGAAATATTCCACTGTTTTTCGAATCGGACCGTCTGCTTCCGTCCCGAATATTTTCACAAAACTTCATCCCCGGTTTTCGTATTTATTAAAAGTACTCTTAAATCTCCGTTTGCTTCGGATTGCTTTCACGAGATTTCAAGAGTTGTGTAGTGTATAGCTCTTAGGGTATTAGCTGGACATATTTGAATAGTATTTGAATGGTTTGTTTTAATACTTAAAGCGCGTTTTGTGATTCATTCTACTAATATTATATGTGCGAATGTTTGTAAGAATGGATGAATGTTTGTTACCCTTTCCCGAAAAAACTATTGGACGGTTTTGAATGAAACTTTACAGTTATATAGGTCAGAATAACGCATGGGATACATTTTATTCCGAAATTCCCGCGGGAACGGCTAACACTGCGGGGTGCGGCTAGTACTACATAAATGAAGATGTATGTACGATTCCACATGGCTAAGAATATCAAATATCATCTGTCGGACAAAAATGTCTCCTCTTTAATGTTCTTTAACTTAAAAGGTTTCATAGACAGGAAGACAGTCTAAAGAGTGCATAAACAGACGTAGAGTTTCACTTTCAAATAATCTATTTGTTGAGCGTCAAATTTATTTCGTAAAGTGGGAGGTATGTAGCACGTTTATATAATATATAATTATAATAGTTTAGAAAAATAATATAATGAACCAAATTGTGAAATTACAAAATGAGTTAGTAGAAGATACATGGTTTGAAATGTCTTTGAGTCGGGCACTCGCCTTTAATTCCAAAGTATTTCGTAAATATATTTCTCATTTCACGAAAGGTCCAACTCATCGCTTTGAATTACATTTCTATGATTTCTTGCTAGGAGCGGTACACCCACGATATTCTATTTCCGTTGCTTTCTATTTGCGAAACTTTATAAAATAATTAATGGAAAATTGTGGGTTTTGAAAATATATAGTAAATCAATTCAAAAATACGTAGATTGATTGATTTGTACTCCTAAAAATAAAAACTAAAATGTTATCCAACAAAACAAACAATAGTTCGTGTTTATAAAAGAGCATTTTAAAATGTTTTTTCATAAAAACAACGCGGAAATTCCCTCTACATCTCAAGTTAACACCACTTCGAAATAAACACTCGTTCACACTTCAAAATATTGCAACTACACACAACATTTTTGTGCAATATTTATTCCGGAAACCACCTTTATAAATACCCGGCCAATTGTGAGAGACCTTCAGACCCTAACGATTTGTAAAGAGAAGGGGTCTTTTTAAATTGGTCGTTTCTTAAAAACGACACCATAAGTAACCATCAAACACCCTGGCGTACTTAGAATAAATTTTCAATACTTTGGAACACGGTCCGTTAGTTATTTTCAAGGGTTATTCGAAATTTTGTATTTTCACGCACTTTGTTTAGGCAGAGGGGTGATATCGAAGTTTATCTTAATGTCTTTTTAATACTTTATTTCGGTTTTCGACGGGATTTAGCGGGATCTTGGTTTTGATTGATAGCGTCATCAGTTTACAGATTGTAAAATATATGTGAGTATATTATTGTTACTGACATTCAATTAAATAGTTTGTACGAGTATACATTACGTTTGCCTTTACAAAGTAAGTGTAAGGCGTGTAAGGTCGTACGTAATGGGAGTCTGCAAACATCTCCTACTAATATTATAAATGCGAAAGTTTGTGAGGATGGATGTATGTATAGATGTATGGATGTATGTTTGTTGCTATTTCACGCAAAAACTGAACGGATTTGTATGAAACTTTGCAGTAATGTAGGTTATACATGAGGTAACACCGCAGAGCACGGCTAGTCATACATATATATCACTCGCTCGCTTTCTATTGAAGGCGATTTGCAGCTTTTGAACTAGCCCAAACTTAACTACGCCTAATCACCGAAGCTATTGTATACTCGTAATTTGTCATTCAAATAAAGGTCTTACTTCTAATTTATGAAGGGTAAGATCTAAGTACTCGTACCTACGCTGAAACTATAACGAACAGATTCACGAATAAATTATTATCATTATGACCAAACTTTGTATTACCTCTAGCGATCCAAACCACACAACATCAAACAGACACATGTCCAAATACAACTACAGACTAACAGACGAACCCTTTAAATAAACGGAAACTAAACCTTGTCATAAACGTATAACAAGCCCATCCCTATTGATAGAGACTTCATTCAAACAGTCGTCATACGTCAAGCCACAAACTATACCATCAATTGAAAACTACCTATCCGTGATTCCTATCAACCTAAAGACCAATGACCTAATCACCTGTTGCTACGACAGAGAAAATTCAACTTTCTCTCCCAACAATTAAAGCCGTATTTGCCAAAAAAGAGAGAGGAGTTAAGACGTTTCATATGAACAGTGGAGCAGGCAATATTGTCTGCTTCGTTAGTACTTTCCTCTTAGTATTAATTGTGCTCTGAGAGAGTATAGTACTCCGACAAGATTATTGTTATTTGTCTTAAAAGGAAACATTTGTTTCGTACTTTGTTGTAATTCGTTTTGGTTTTCGTTTTATTGTGTTGGTTTATGAACTTGTTAGTTGTTAATAACGAGAAATGTTCTGTTAAAGACTGATATTATTGTGAGATTGTTAATCTAGAACTAGATTTTAGAGAAACATTGTTATTGTTAAACGAAAAGACCATTTAAATACTAATTGATTATGAACATAGTAAATTTAGAAGGCCAGCTTTTTCGTTCCTTATTTCAACTTTTTGTGAAAGAAATTTAAAATAAAAAAGACAAAGGAAAGAATTAGGCTATAGATTAATAATCATACAAAAGCTTATTCTTTTCAAATTCAAATAAGGAACATTAATTTCATCAGTCGGTATTAAATAAAACGCATCCGCATTCAAAAATGGAAACCTCCCGACATCGCTGTAATTAATCTTATAATTAAAAAAGCGGCCAAGTGCGAGTCGGACTCGCCCATGAAGGGTTCCGTAGCAGCGAGTAACATAATAAAGAAGTTCTTGAAGTTCGTTGTACTTACTACTACTTACTTACTTAGCGTGTGGGTTGTGATCGATTAACGACCTCACAAACCCTGGTGACAGAGTTGTTGAGCCGCCAAAGGCCTCTGTCATGGCTCATATTTAACGACTACTACGATAGCCGGGACCGACGGCTTAACGTGCCCTCCGAAGCACGGAATCATTTTATTATATTATCGGACAATCAGGTCATTCAGCCTGCAATGTCCTTACCAAACTGGGAAATCCACAGAAAGTGGATTTGGCGCCCACCGGGAATCGAACCCGGGACCTCTGGGTCGTAAGCCGAATGCTTAGACCACTAGACTACAGAGGCCGTTACAGAGTTCGTTGTAACTTTGATCGATGTTTTAATAATTGATAAGTAAACATTCTAAATACCTAAATCTATATGCGAGCCCATATAGGCTTGTGATAGCTAAACAAGCTAATATATATTCCAGTTTGACAAGAAATATTTCCAAAAATATTATCAATTTGTGTGCCTCCTCGAGTAGTTGGACAAGGTGGTAACAACGTCCGATATCCAGCGTTTCGCATGAATGACAGTATACAATTGTCTTTTAAAAAATCTTCGTTGAAGTCTCCAAAAAGTAATGTTGGCATATTGTTGTTGCAAAAAACATTTTTGCTAATGAACTCCATTAAAGTTTTGTTTGTACATCTGGTCGATTTGTATAATGCAAATATTCTATGATTATTATGTTCGAGTGAAACTGCTTCAACGTGACCAAAAGTACTGGATTGCTGGAAGTAACTTCTGGGAGACGTGATGTGTAAGTCTTGTTTGACCCACGCTATGATTCCGAAACCCGGATTAGAGGCCGCTGTCTTGGGCCCATTGGTTCGAACGATTTCTACGTAATCTGGTAGAGAGAATGAATCCTCAGTGCAACTCCAAGTTTCTGATGTAAAATATAAGTGTGATGCTAATATTTGTGGGTCAGTGGCTATATCCGCTATGTGTTTTTTTAAAGACTGTACATTATGGTACATAATCTGTGTAAAATTGTGGCGCTCTCTAAGAAATTTAAAAATCGGTACTATTGGTTTCTCACGTAACTTTGCCATTTCTTTAACAATAGCATCTTTACTAGTTGGAGGGCGGGGTGCTTTGAATGACTCAGTCACTATAAATAGACCTTGCGCTGTAGTTGCACGAGAACAAGCGACGTATATCATAGACCTTTGAATCGTTGGTTTTAAATGGATAACAACTCTTTCTAATGTTGTACCCTGACTTTTGTGAATGGTGATGGCTTCTGCTGGAACTAATGGGTATTGACTTCTGCGAACTTGTAAATGTGATGACTTATATCTTTTTATTGTGTATGTGACCGGTTCCAACGGAGTCCAATTTCTATTTAATCTATTTTGATATCGACTTAGTGAACTAGCAGCCTTATTTCTTTTAATTTTACCAATAATAGCTTCATCGAAGTATAACCAAATCCGCAGCGGCCGTTTTTCACCAGTATTTTTGTTAATAGCAAAATCTATAGCTGTTAATACCCCAGTAGAACCGTTAGTTAAACCATCAGCAGTGTCTATGTTAATTGTCAACATATATTTTGCCCCTACCTTCAATATTAAAGTTTTAGGAAGTCCATATGTTTGTTGAGTTGACAACCTAGAAACAGTTTCTAAGGCTTTCTCCTTCATCGTGACATTTGGTTCTCCTGAGACAGAATCGATTGCTAATGACAAAGCACCCTCACTATCCATAGTCGACAGAATTCTACTGTTATGATCGTCTACTTCTCGGTTGCTAGCGTATAAATTGACAGCGCCTCGAGCATCATCTGGTAACGTAGAATTCCTAAAACAACGACTTTTAAACAGTTCTATGTCGTCACTCGTCATGGTTCCACTTGCTAAATTATTTAAAGCCGTAGCAAAGGCAACATCGTCCCTCTGCCGCATTATTTGGTTTAACTCGGTAAGTAGAAATAGATCCCAAATAGGTGTCCCCGAAATTTCGGCGAGAGGATTTCGTGAATTAGGTTGGAACACCCAATTATCACCAACTGGTGGTAATTGTCTTAAATCACCTACAACAATAACTGATATTCCAGCAAATAAAACTGATGTATGAAAAATTTGCTGCAACCGGCGATTAATTTGGTGAAAAGTTCTAGCCCCAAGCATTGAAATTTCGTCAATAATGATTAATCGCAATTTTGATAATTTTGTTGCAAGTGTATTGGCAACACTTGGTGAAAGTTCTGGTAAAATACTTCCTGCTTGTGAAATTGGCAAACCTAATGCGCTGTGAACAGTTTGGCCACCTATGCCAAAAGCTGCTTTTCCAGTAAAAGCTGTAAGTAATATCTTTAAATCATCTGGGTTAGAACCAGGTTCTCTATTAAAACCAAGCGTCAATGATTGAAACAAAGCTCTTATTAAAACACTTTTGCCGACTCCAGCTCCACCGCTTACAAACAGATAAATAGGAGAAGACGAATTAGATATTTTTTCAATAACGTGAAACAATATGTCTCTTTGGTCAGAATTAAGTTTTCTGGTTAAAGTTAATACCTCATCTTCAGATAATTGTGGAGGTAAAGCTATATAGTTGGAACTGTCACCGCATAGCTGTGGTCCTGGATTACCACCTGGTATCATGTCTTCAGCGACGTCTCCTACCTGGGTCTCAAATTCAAAGTCATTAAAAGGATTTTCATTAAGCCCCCTTCCGATAACTTCTTCCTCACTTTCTTCAATAAGCTCTGTATTTCTTATAGCTAATAATAAAGTTTCAAATTGCTCTGGCCCTCCTAATTTATTAAATTGTTCGCTCTCAAGTTTAATTTTTTCCTTCATTTCTATAAATTTGTCCTTTAAATTTAGCTCTGGATTAGATAATTCTTCTTCTTCGTTTCGCCATGGAATATACAACATAAGCTGCTCTCTATAAAAATTATCTGGATCCTCTAAAAAACTGAAACGTCTGAAACGAATTATCCTTGGTCTTGCTTTTCGTCGTATGAATCCTAGATTGTCTTGTAATGGCCACCAGTTACCAATCATTTCATCTGTTTGGTTTTGAGAACAGTTACTATCTGGACTATTATTTGGTTGTGTTACTGATATACGTGGACGACGTTTCGAATAAACAAAATAGGCTGCAAAATAAGCTAAACTAATGTCTTCTAAAGCAACAGGTCGTTTAGCGTAATAATCGATGAAACTATTTTGGAAAATGTCAGACGAATCTTCATCCATGTTTCTAATTTCTTGCATACTCTTTAAAATATGTACTCTTTCATGGGGCAAACTAGTATTCAAATATATTTCTGCTTCACTAGCTCGTGACAATGGAAGACCTGATAGACAATAAATCGCTTCCTGTGCAGAAATTTCACTGGCGTTCAGGAATACATTTGAAATACTACGTAGAGACTCCTTTACACTACTCTTTCCCTTCTTAGCCTCTTCTACAGCATCTCGAAGCAATCGTGACATTCCTTTATCAGCTTTATTTATGTAATCTACAATATACACTGCGCAAGCAAATGGATCTAAGATGTACTGAACATCCATGTTTGCCTGATGTAACTCTAATATTTTCTTGGAGAATGAATTAATGTAAACATCTTTTGGAGAGCGCTTCAAATATACTTTAGGCCTTTTCAAAGTACTTCTAATAGCTAAAATGTAATCATCATATGTAACATTACAAACGTCTAAAAACTCTTCAAATGTTTTTATTTCTTCGGGCAAACTTTGTAGGATTGTTTGTATATTCTTAGCTAAATCTTTGACTCTTTTATAACAAGCGTCATCTTTTGGGAGTTCCACTAATACTGTAGTACAATCCATAGGAAAAAATGGAATATCGAAGCGACATGGTCTATCAGGTTTAGGTCTGCATGTGTGGGTGTGTTTGTGTGTCTGAAGGCGAAGAAGGTCATCTGTAATCTCGTTACTATCACAGGATACAATTTCATCTACAAATTTAACTACATTTTGAACAGTATCGGAATTTCCTGGTACAAAAATGGGTGCTTCTTCAAGCCATAACATTATGTGAGCATGGGGCGAACCTCTGTGCTGAAACTCAATTCTATAATAAAAATGGCTAATTATGTATTTTCCAAAAGGCCCTTCAGGACACGACCAGGTTTTGCGAATTTCTCTTAGTTTGGTTTCAAAATAGGAAGCACATATAAATGGATCGGATTGAATTAAGCGCGCCTTCGTTTCATATGTGAGTCGTTCAGCATCGGATTCAGTTATGTTTTCACCATCGATAATTTTTTTCAGTATTATTAGAAGTTCAATCCACTGGGCCTCCGCAGCAGACAGAGTCACAAAGAACGAAGGCACTCCGAATTGCCTTATCATTCCCAAGACTTTCTTTTTCTCTGCCTCCCAATGAGATGGAGAATTTCTTACACCCCGAAGAACACGATATCCGTCGTCATGTTGGACTAAATTATCTATATAATTAGCATCCAAAACATTACACGCCAAAACAGGTGCCCCTTTGACGGTTTTTTTTCGTAGGCAGGTGGATATGCTATTCTTTACTGTAATCATCTGTTGTTTTTTTAGAGCAGTAAACAGGTAATCTGGTCGTACAGCTCGACGGTCACATCTAGATATTTCCGATTTTATTATTTCTGCATGACTCAACTTAATTTTAAAGTCACGCTTAATCCCACAATGCACTTTTATAAACGCCAATTCTTCTAAATTTTCATCAAACAGTAACGATATAGGGACGTGACCTTCACCAGGAGCCATTACTATTACGTCTTGATTGTCATCTAATAGAGTCTCGGTACCTCCTGGATTAATTGTAACTTCTTCCTCTCTTTCTTCTGCAACACCTCCATCACACGTACACTCTATATTATCGTCAACTTCTTCAACATCCCAAGATTCATTTAAATTGATTGAATTTTCCTTAAACAAGTCACAACTCACCAAGTACTGTGCGGCTCTACGAACGTATTCAGGTCGAATTTGTTCTTTGCGCCCATGCCTATAGCATAATTTTCGTCGTAATTCCACAGTAATTACATTATCATCATTTGTTGATCGAGGTAGTGCGCTAACGATATTGTTGATTTGTACGGGCACGTTTATAACGTTTCCTACAAGTCCGTGTTGAAAACCTAACCCTTGACCTTTTCGAACAATTTTTAAAAACACATGACGAGGGCTTACCAGCCTCTCTTCCATCGGCGTTAGTTGTTTTAGAACCTCAGGAATATCTGGAAAAACTAAGCCATTCACAATAGCTAATCGTGGAACATTGCCTTGAGTGATATATTTTGCACAGGTACTACAAAATTCGCCAAATATTTCACTGACTAAGTTTGGTAACTTGAATGTGTTTGTAGCAAATTCTTCGCCAAACTTATCAGTAATTCCTTGTTTTGACAGTTTTCTTATCGAATTTATATGCCACAATCTTCCACAACAACTACAGGGATGAGTAAAGCCTTCTTTGATGTTTTTATAATATTTTGTAGCTATTTTATCCCAGGATGCTTTATTATTTGTTCGAATTTCCTGCCGTGCTAAGGTATCACGTGCTTGTTCAATTTGTCTGTGTTCTTGATTTTCTCGAACACTTCGCCGAGCCTGAGTATCGCGTTCTTGTTCCACCTGCCTGTATTCAGGGTCAAGGCGTGTGACTTGGTGAGCCTGCGTGTCGCGCTCTTGCTCCACCTGCCTGTATTCAGGATCGAGTCGTGCGACTTGGTGAGCCTGAGTGTTGCGCTCTTGCTCCAACTGCCTGTAGTCTAAGTCAAGGCGTGTGACTTGGTGAGCCTGCGTGTCGCGCTCTTGCTCCACCTGCCTGTATTCAGGATCGAGTCGTGCGACTTGGTGAGCCTGAGTGTTGCGCTCTTGCTCCAACTGCCTGTAGTCTAAGTCAAGGCGTGTGACTTGGTGAGCCTGCGTGTCGCGCTCTTGCTCCACCTGCCTGTATTCAGGATCGAGTCGTGCGACTTGGTGAGCCTGAGTGTTGCGCTCTTGCTCCAACTGCCTGTAGTCTAAGTCAAGGCGTGTGACTTGGTGAGCCTGCGTGTCGCGCTCTTGCTCCACCTGCCTGTATTCAGGATCGAGTCGTGCGACTTGGTGAGCCTGAGTGTTGCGCTCTTGCTCCAACTGCCTGTAGTCTAAGTCAAGGCGTGTGACTTGGTGAGCCTGCGTGTCGCGCTCTTGCTCCACCTGCCTGTATTCAGGATCGAGTCGTGCGACTTGGTGAGCCTGAGTGTCGCGATCTCGTTCAGCTTGCCTATATTCAGGATTTAATCGAGCAACTTTATGAGCTTGAGTATTGCGCTCTTGTTCCTTTTCCGTTGGCTTCTTCCGTTTATTACTTCTTATAGAATTGATAGCAATTTTATTCCTCTGTTTTTCTCTTTCGGCGACCTCATTATTAGATCTTGAAATCCTTTTCCTGTTCACATTTTTTTCTTTAATCTCTTTTACATCCAGTTTAGGTTTTTTACGTGTTTCCTCTGCAACATCATTTTCATTATTTTTATATATTTCTACAGCATTTTTTTTCGTACTTCGCTGTCTTTGTTTCTTCTCATATTTCTTTTTATTTTTCGTTTCTAATTTGGAAGCTATGTTATCAAAAAGATTTACGGGCGGACGTCCAGGAACAGATCTAGGTGTAGATGGAAAAGGCAAAAAATCGTTGCTCAAAATCATACAGCGCAAATGAGATCTCATCATTTCTGGTAGATAATTGTGTAGAGAGGGATTCATTTTAAGCGCTAAAGAAGTGGCAAAAGCTATTGCATAAAGTCCGCAATCTATTGCATTGGGTTGACGTTGCACGCTAGGAAATTGAATATTAAATTCTGCTAGGTATGGAAACAATGCATCAATATATATTTTTTGAGTTGGCTTTAAACAATTATAAAGACTGTCGTACACGCGTAGTATACCATTGATATAATAAATACAAGACCAGTGTCCTATGGAACCCACATCGCCATCATAAATAATTTGGAGATGAGACTCATTTTGCGGCACAGGCTCAATGAGTTCCGGGAACCCGAACAGACCCACTTCCCGCGGACGGAAAGATGTATGACGAGACAATTTTTCATGAAATGCTCGCACAACGTCATCTTCGAGGACGTTATTTGGATTTAATACATAGGAGAAAGTATCTTCAGCCGAGAAATTCATACTTAAAAGTATTAAGCTTTAAGCGGTTATTCGAAGTAGGTAGGTATATTATGTATTTAGATGTAAGGGAAATGAATAGAAAAGCTTAAGAATTTATAAGGTTTACATTTTATACTAAGTACCTATTTCTAGGCAGTAAGCGAGTTTAAAAGAAAAAAAAAATCGATGTAAGTACCTAATTGAAATTAATTTTATTCAACGAAAAAAGTATCAAATCGTTAACGTACAATATTTAGCATTCGTAAATGTATCGAAAAATTAGCTCCGTTCGTATATGAGTAGGTATTATCGAAGTAGGTAGTTAAGTAAGTATTATGTATTTAGATTAGATGTAAGGAAGTTAACAGAAAAGCTCAAGAATTTTATTAGGTTCAATTTTTATACTAAGTGCCTATTTCTAGGCAGTAAGTGAATTTAAAAGAACAAAATAAGATGTAAGTGATTGAAATTAATATTATCCAACGAAAACAGTATCAAATCGTAACCGTACAATATTTAGCATTCGCAAATGTATCGAAAAATTAGCTCCGCGCGCACGAGTGTCAATGACGCCTGCCCTCGCGTGACTGCCCGGTCGGGTTAGCATAGTCGGGAGTGTGCCCCCCGCGCGCTCCGCACCCGCTACCGATCAGGCCACGCCCCGCGCGACTTATAATTTCTACTCATGGTGTATAAGTATTACAGATTACAGATTTATTATAAGAAAATAATGGTTCAGGGTTTATGCATAAGATTAATGTTTATTAAAATAAATGTTTTTTATTTACATTTGAGTTATTGAATGAATAATCAGTATTTTTTTGCGGTTTACGATTTATGTCGTAAAAAAAAAACTACTAACTAGACCTCGTTCAAACCAATTTTCGGTGTTAGATTACATTGTTATGTACATCATATATTTTTTTTAGTTTTATCATTCTCTTATTTTAGAAGTTACAGGGGGGGGGACACACATTTTACCACTTTGGAAGAGTCTCTCGCGCAAACTATTCAGTTTAGAAAAAAATGATATTAGAAACCTCAATACCATTTTTAAAGACCTACCCATAGATACCCCACACGTATGGGTTTGATGAAAAAAAAAATATTTTTTTCATTTCTATGTATGGGAGACCCCCCTAAAATTTTATTTTTTTTCTATTTTAGTGTGAAAATATTAATGCGGTTCACAGAATACATCTACACACTAAGTTTCAACAACATAGCTCTTATAGTTTCGGAGAAAAAAGGCTGTGACATACGGACAGACAGACGGACAGACGGACAGACGGACAGACGGACAGACAGACAGACATGACGAATCTATAAGGGTTCCGTTTTTGCCATTTGGCTACGGAACCCTAAAAACTGCAGACAGGAAGAATACTTAAGTATAAATAAATACAGTGTATTTTTCTTTGTGCAGTGTAATCTAGGGAGGTTTTATGCAATCCAAATTGCAATTTTATCGTATTCACGATCAAATACGTGCGGTCGCGGTTGATTTATTGCCGGAGCTCCTCCTAACCGTAAGAAATATTGGTTTCCTAGTAGGGGAAAATAACTAGGATCTTATGCTACTAGGATTAATGGACGTTAGAAAATTTAAAGGTTATGATTTCAGAAACATATTATGGAGCGAAAACTGAATAAAATATTTGATAAGGTTCGAAGTAACGTTAGTCTTGAAGTTACTCATTTGAATAATAGCTGTAGTATTAAGCTGTGTTGTCTCACTGCAGTTCAAAGGTCTCTTTGTTCACTGAAGTGACTAGGTGTAATCGCCACGCTTGCCTACTATGAACTGGTGATCTCAAACCTGAGACTTGACAGGTTAATCGGGAATCGAACCTCATTTTTGCAGGCAACTGTATATGCGGCCAAGGCTTTATAAATAACTAGCTGCGCCCCGCGGTTTCACCCGCGTTGTACCCGTTCCCGCGGGAATTTCGGGATGAAAAATAGACGTTGGCCGATTCTCAGACCTACTCAATATGCTCACAAAATTTCATGAGAATCGGTCGAGCCGTTTCGGAGGAGTACGCGAACGAACACTGTGACACGAGAATTTTATATATAAGATAACATAACATTAATAAAAATCACCGTATAACCAGACAGTAAGTAAGTAAGTTCAAGTACGTTAGTGGCCAACCCTGGTGTCAACGTTTTTAGACCGCCTAAAGACCTCCGATATAGTCTAACGATTACAACAACCGGGACCGACAATTTAACGTGCACTCCAGACAGTAGAAAAACGTATATCTTCCCATAAAACAACCTTTTCAATCAGTCCCATCTAAGTATAAGAATTTCATGAAACTAATAAAATTTCTCATGCATAACTATAAAACAAAAACATGTATTGTCGGTTATTGCGTCTGTCTGGGTCTGCCATGTCCTCTGCCCCACTATGGGCCATAATTCAACATCTGGGGTCGCACAGACCGTACCCCAATACAAGGGGTTGTAACTCAGCTGTAGTAATTAGCGGCTAGTATAACAATGCATGGTCTGGTGAAACTTGAATATTATTTATAGGTTAGTTAAGTATTTAATGATGTTCACGTATGTGTGCTTAGCGCTTTTGAACTCTGATCTACGAGTATTACTATCCGTACTTAATAAAAAAAAAATTAGCCTGTAATGTGCAAAGGCCTCTCATCTCACTAAGATATAGTACAGTGAAGATGATTACGCATAATCACCGCGCTTGCCTAATGCAGATTGGTGATCTAAACCCCGAGCCGTGTTTGAGAAGTAGGAAACATATCTACGCTCGATCCGGGAATTGAACCCAAAACCTCTGTCTTGGCAGGCGAGTGCATAAACTAGACCACCTAGTTGAATTTATATCTGACCGCTACCATGTTTCGGAAAGCACGTTAAGCAGTCGGTTCCGGTTGTTTTAATCGTTAGAACATGTCGGAGGTCTGCGGTCGAAAAAGTTTTGAGGTCTTGCGGGTTTGGTCAGTGCACTAACCTACTTGAAATAAATGAATGAATAACAACTACGCCTTTACTTACTCTACCTACGCACAAGTAACAGTTCAACCCTTGTGTTGCCTAGAGCCCTGAGACCGGTCTAGTGTACACAGTAAACAATCAATATGTTAATTCAGTTACCAACCCCTCAGGTGCCGAATCGCTTGCATACGAATGTATACTTGTCCAAGTTCGGCTAAACATTCGACAATGGACGTGATTTGCGCATTGGTTTCGTATGCAACTATTGTGGTTAGTAAGTACGTTCGTGTAGGAAAGTTAGTATTGGCCATGGCTTGGTATTGCAGTTTTAGACCGCTTCAAAGCCTCTGGTGGTCTGGCGATTAATACAATCAGGACCGAGAATTTTACATTTTACATTCCAAAGTACGTTCCTAAGAAAAGATCTTCGTGTCTCTTATAGTTTCAGACTTGGCCCTACTGGACGTTTTAAAAAGCCACCCTGAATACTAAAGTATTAGCCTGTAATGTCCAACTACTGGGCAAAGACCTTTCATATCACCGAAGATGCTAGTACAGCAAGACCGATTATTAGGCGTCCCCGAGCCATGTTAGAAAAGTAAATCGAAAACATGCATTGCTCGACCCGTGAATTGAACCCGGGACCTCATTCTGGATAGCCAAATGCACAGACCACTAGACCAATTAGACGTTATGCTAATACATCGATATACTAATACGTGTTAATACCGTATACGTTTGAATCCGCTTCAGGTGTTTCACAGTGAGTTAAGATAATTGTCGGGCTGTACCGATTGTAACTGTAATTTAACGTTTAATTTGCTATTGACCGTACTGTTCGTGTGTAGGACCAGTACATTATAACTAATAGTATCGTATCACTACATAGTACAAAACAAAGTCGCTTTCCGCTGTGTGTCTGTATGTCACTATGTATGCTTAGATCTTTAAAACTACGCAACGGATTTTGACGCGAGTTTTTTAAATAGATAGAGTGATTCAAGAGGAAGGTTTATATGTATAAGAATTTCCGGAATTCCCACGGGAACGGGCAAAAATGCGGGTAAAACCTGTAGTTGTCATCGGGTAAAACATGACAACAATTTAATGACATGTACCATTTAAACATGTTTACTTGTATATATTTGAAAAAGTTCTTTCTACACGAAGTTTTTAATGTCATAAATAATGTTGAATTTATGTCCACTAATGTTCGTAGGCACGAATAAGCCGTGTTGTCATGACTGCGTGACGAATTTATGTCATGACAAATTAATTTTAATAACTCATTCACGAATTAAAATTTTATGAAACACGTGTTCAACTTTAAACAATTCAAAAAAGTGGAAATTTATTTTAATTTTGAAGTTACCTTCACGCTTTGTTGAATAATTTTCATACTAATGTTATGTATGACAAAGTCTGTCTGTTACGCTTCCATAGGTAGAACTCTGAATAAAAAAATATTTACCTGACTTATAATTTTCATTATATTTAATTAACTCGCAGTAAGCAAGCCTAGTGATTATGCCTAAGTTACCTTATTGTACTGATATCTTCAGTGAGATGAGAAGGTCCTTGCCTTGCAGTGGGTTTTTACATTCTAATACTTCAACTTTGTATTTCCTAGTGCAAAGCCGATGTCAAATACGGACCACTTTTTATGCTCAAAATTCTTACAAGAACGGGTACAAAGCGAGTAAAACCGCATGGCGCTGCTAGTTTTTATTTCCATTTTCCGCAGATGTCAGCCATTTTAAAAACGTGAATGTAATTGTGAGTTATGTAAATGTTAGGTCTGGTTTGCGGTTCAGTTGACGTGAAAAAATATGGTTGAAAACTTTTTGTTGGTTGAACAACGGTTGTTTTTTGTGCTAGTCGGTTAAAAGGGTAGCTATCTTATTTTTATAAGCCGCAGTATTATATATACTGACATAAATTACTTTAATTTATTAGTGAGTTTAGCGGTTCAACTTAGTGAAAATACACATATAAATACATTTTCTTTTTACTTACCAAATAACTTAACTGAACTTATAAAAATTGTGCCCTCAAAAGGAAACTCACATTTTATTTTCCGTTTTATCCCCAACATAATAATTCCACCAGAATTTCGTAAACGACAAACCAACTTCATAAATTAATTTCAAGAACACGCATCTGAAATCCATAATTCAACTACATTATCGCGAGTTTCCGAACCAGTGGCTACCGTGACCAGTTTTCCAAGACCTCTAGAAAAGCCTTGGCCAATTGGAATGTCAAAGAGAACTATGTAACACTAGGTTCAGGAATTATTAGTCAAAGTCGTTCAATTTATGAAGACCTGCTGTGTCGCTTTTGTCGCTCGAATAGGGGGTGTAAAGGGGGTGAACGTGAAGAAATAGAGAGGTCAATTTATGCTGGATATGTTCTGCCTATGGGTGCGATTGACAGAACAAATGAAGCGGAATTGATGGGACGTTGTGAATGGACCATCAGACGCACGGACGTTTGTTTGTCTCGCATTGAACGGTTCATTAGACACGATGCAGATTTAATCAAGTGGTTGTTAAATATACATGTCTACGCGCAATTTACACGTGAATGTCCAAATACTATAATTAAACCGCCCTTCTCTAATTTTGCTAACAAAAAGTTGTCTAGAGCGTGTGACTTAAAGTACCTCCTACTCTGAGTGGCATTTAAGTAATTGGGGGCACACTCCCACCTTTTACAAAACAAACAGTTTAAAACCCAAGCCAACTTTCAACAAAAACTCGCCCAAAATACTCAGCCTAACCAAAATATTTGAGAGCCTCTAAAGGAAAATGTTTTTATTTGTTGACCGTACACACAAGGAAAAAATCACCAACATATTACCTGTGCCCATTGTCATTTGTTTGGCTGTAGGGTTGGCATTAAAATTCCATATAGGACGAGATAAATCTTCGGGCCATTACCCGGGAGACGCGTGGTGGTACACTGGAACAGCCTTTTTAATTTTGAATGCATTACTGAAAGGTACTTAAGGAGGATGGGTTAGCGGGAACGCGTGAATAGTTTACTTTGGTACGGTAACGTATAGCATGTTAGCATGTTGCACATTTTATTTTGGTTAAGATGTACCTTTAACAGCGATTGGTGGGTGCTCGCAAAGGACAGGGAGGGTTGGCGATGTTTGGGGGAGACCTTTGCCCAGCAGTAGGACAATATAGGTTAATAAAAAAAAATTAAAAAAAAGATGTACCTATTATTTTTACTTAACTCATAAGCATAAAGTGGCATAAAGCTTTTGGTTTTGAAACGACTGAATATTTATTTTATTTGCGATTACAAGTATTTCCAAGGTACCGCCGAACCCTCACCACTGTACGTACTTCAGTACTGATATCTTCAGTGTGATGAAAGGCCTTTGTCCAGCAGTTGGACATTAAAGACTACTACTTATTTCCCTATTCATGAAAGTAGCACTACATATTTAAACACATCCATCTATCCTTTCAAACTTTAGCACTAAACACTAGTAGAAATTCGTTACAACCATTCAGTCTTCTTCTTAAACTTCCATAAGGAAACTAAACTGATTATAATTACCTCATGAAGAGAGTTCGCAATTAAAACACCATCATAATACATTTTGAAATGAAGTGGAGTGGTTAATAGCTTCAAGCTAATTGGTATACTGTGTACTCTGCTAGAGCTTGCTTTAAAATATTGCAGCTTGAAGAGACCTTGGGCTTGCCTTAATGTAAAGGAGATAGCGGTAGATAGAGATAGCGATAGCGGTTTGTTTCAGTTGTTCTTTAATGTAAGTATTAGTGAAGGTTGTGGCGAGTATAGTCTAGACTATGAATGGAGAAATATATATTTCCTCATTACTATCACGACGGAATATGTTACAACTCGTTCTATGTTCAACGTACCACAGTTTTAAAAATTAGAGTAAAGAAAATTCAATTTCTAAATCTGTGATTTAAATTAAAAGGTTAATAGTTATTATCAAAATATACGGTACATTTTATTATTAATACTGCTATTAGTGCTACTGTAGATTGGTTCACTATGACAATCGGTTGAATAATAAAATAATTTCAATTTTGTGTCTCAATTATTTGAGACATCTTTCAACTTTATTTCCTTTGTACCACGTGCCAATAGTATTAGTCCCGCAATGCCCCGTTAAAAGGTACCGTCTGCAACCTCCGCCCGCTTACGTATGGAATTGACTTAATCTCTTTACTGTTGCAAACCAAACCACATCACCAGCTAATTATTTAATAAATTGTTGAGAAAATTCTTAAACTTGAAAGCTGGGCTCTTTTCGAAAGAGTTATTTACCACTGCTATCATCTGGTGTCCACTTTAGTTAAAAAGTCCTTTTTAAGAAGAATGAAACTAGTGGAAAATATATGGAAATTGAAAAAAGATTACCTTGTATTATAGTGTCCTACTACTGGGCAAAGGCCTCTCATCTCACTGAAGATATCAGTACAGTGAGGAAGATTAGGCTTAATCACATATAAGTAATCACATATAATCGAAAAAATCTTATAGAAATCTTAATTGGTATTTTACAAGCTCATATTTGATAGGTTCTTAGTACGTTTAGCATATTTTATTTTCATGGACTGCTTATACTTCAAAAGCTTTACAAAAGTTGCTCTGAAAAGACCTTTACCACATTTTCATTGTAATACCCATATTAATAACTTCCCATTAAATAACTTCAACATCCTTAATACCCAAAGTATTAATTAAACACAATTAAATACAGAAATCCTTTCGTACTAACAGATCAATCAATGACGCAAGCACAACTAATTTACGGAGAACTCCGAAAAAGATCTCTTTGTATACAAATTCATTTGATATTTATAGAGATGACGTGTCTCATTAGACTGGTGGCTTTAATCCTTAAAGGGTGAGGTGGATCGTGCCGTTGCTAGGTAACAGCCTGATATGTAAAGGAGCTTCGCGTTGTTATGAAAAATTGGTTTTCTTGTTTATCGACGGTTCGGTGTGTTCTTCGTTGATGAATTAAGATTTGTGGCTAAGATTCTGAAAGGTTTATTTAATTTTATCAAGTTTAAAAGGCTTTTGAGTAATTTGTACAAAAGCTTACAAAATTATTTAAAAGTGAAATTCCTACCTATTTTCGCTGAAAATATTTACAAACTTATCTGCAATAGGTATTGAAATAAGAATTGACTAAAGGTGTATTATCAACCTACTTCAAATTGGGTGTAATGACATGTTTTTGTTTTATCAAAACTTTATTTTATACAACTTTGATAACAAACCTGCACATCGATCCATCCGTTGAACGCTCGCACACCACACATCTTCATACTCCCACTTATATCCCAATATCACCAGCAAAAAACATCCACACCTGCACCCATTAACAACAATAGGTACATCGCAATAATATCGGACACACTGCAGACGCAGTCGGGTATTTTTCCACAGCATTCGCCGCAGACCGATGCCACGTGCTCCCTCCAACAGGATTCCCAACCACTGTTCTCATAAAAACCAACAAAGAAACATACCTTTCAACACCTTTAACACATTTAAAATAAAGCTCATTTTCCCACGATGAAGAGTGCTAGTTAAAGTGGCAACGCAACGCATAAAACGACTCATATTGAGATAGGAACAACAGCATTTATTTAATTAATGGATTTGAGTGGATTGCGTATATAGTATTTTATGTTTCGATTTATTGTGGGCTTACCCGATGGTAAATGTGAAGGGTTTCGAATCAATTAAATTGGCGTTCATTTGTTAAGTGTCATTGTTTGTTGCGCGTTTTGACAGACTTCAACATTTATTTGGTTAATCCAATTAGCGCATGTTTTTACTTATGCAACTATTCGCTTATCTATTAGAACATTGGCAGAGTCAAATCTACTGGAAAATATAGTAAAAACTAGTGCTGCCAAGTGACACCTACGTTGAACATATTCCTGTACTATAATTTATGAACTTTTTGCAGACTTCATCTATTGTTTAAGAAAAATAGTTACTTTACCTATGGTCACTTCTTAAGTCATAGTTTAAATTAAGCCGGCAGATTTAATAAAACCCGACGGTTCTATAACACGCTAGTTTATCTCTCTCTTCCTGGCAATGTGTCCCACATGTTGGTGGGGTCAGCCTTCCTTGTTTTTCTTCTTCATTATAACTCGCTAGTTTACTTGCGTTTAATTTACTCGCTGACTCGCAGCTTGTTAGATCGCTCAATATAAGTAAACGACACGCCTAATACAAACGTCGTTAATATATTTATTACTCATGCTCTAATTTACAATTTCCTAATAATGTTGCAATTTTAAAAAAACACCCAAACACCCATTAATAATGACCTAGTCGCGCTCATTTACTCAAGGTCTCACAACCGGTATGCGTAGGCGCAACGAACTTCATTCATAATCAACAACCATTCAACTAAAACTACTACAAACGAAAATAAACCTTTCACTTCAAAGAATAAGTACTATTATAGCTACATTACAAAACTCATTCATATTAGCACATAGACAAAGTAATGTGTACCTTAACACCTACGCAGTAAGAGTTACAACCTACATAGTGTTTGGGTTGTGACTGTGAATTAAATTTTGTGTCAAATGAATTAGAATCGTAAGTAGAAAAAAATAAGATGGGAAGTCGTTTGATGGTGGGAATGGCGCTAAAGATTGGATAATAGTTATGTGGGTGTTTGAAATGGTACGTGACTCATTGAGTTAAGGATTGGGTAAACTGGAGGTAATCATAATCTTGGATTAAGGTAATAATAGTACGGTTACATAAGACTTCGTTTAGAGTGAGCGAGTTTAGAAGCTACAATGCAAGAGAACTCGCATTTTGTTTAACTAACTTTTTTGGTAAAAAAATGCCAAATTTTCACAAAAATATTTTCCTTAAAATTCGCTAACTTGTAAATATGTTTAATAAAAGCCACTTCATACATCCATAATATGCACAAAATTATATTCATGTCTGTCTATTACTTTTTCATGATTAAACCACTGAACCGATCTTGATGAACTTGATCATAGATACATAGTACGGTAAATACAGGAAAAGTGCCTCTGCCTTGAAAAGGTGTAGTCGCGTTTATGAGGTAGCTTAGGTATGATAGTATTCATTAAAATCCAAGTTTTTGAGGACGAGGGCGTCGGATATGTCGGATATGTGAGCGTTAGCCGCCATATTTAATCTAAGGTGCCAAAATTACTACTCCACCTTTCATAAGGCGAAGTCGCTCATTTCCTTAATTAACATTAAACCTTTAAGATTTAAATATGTTGCTTTTGTCCTCAAATTCTTGCTAGAACAAGTTCTAAGCTACCTAAAACACTATGGAACAGGTAAGTCATAATATACAAACTACACGCAGACATGATCCAATTAATAATAAATTTGGACCCACAATCAGTACCTATTAGAGAGAACCTTGAATATTTCACTAACTACACGGACAAGGGGCCTAGTAACTATTGTGTATTCTAGGCTTTGAATCTGATAATACTTACATTGTTCTACCTAGTTTCTAGGCAAACGATAAACAAATCGATATTGTTATCTACTAATTGTAACTGCTATTAGTATTTTGCTGAAGGGATATGTAGGTGGATATTTGCAACTATTTACGTAAATACTTTTTAAATGATTCTTTAACTTTGTTTGTCTATCGTTATAGCTTATAAAACAGTTAAACCACTTTGTAAAAGAAAGTACTTATATTTAAAGCGCTTTTCCCAATAAAGCTTTAATTTAAAAAGCCCTTTTCAAACTCAACTTAAAGTTCATTGCACCCTAATGCATGTAACATTGAAAAATGTGTCAAGTTACCTACAAAACCTTATACACGCATAAACGTAGCACATAGTTCGTAGACAGACGTAGCAGCTACGAGACTCGCTACGCCGTAGCCGGGTACTATAGTAACAGTCAGTTACCGCCGCGGCGCGACACCGCGTAGACGTTTGCTACGAGAAAGAGCAACGATTCGTCGAATTCGCAAATACCCAAAAAACATCATTTTAATTAACGCAACGCGTCTGTCGTTTGGATTCGTGCGAATTATATTTTAGTGTGCGTTTTAATAGTGCAGTGTACGTGACTACTTTTTAGTGCGGTATTAAAATATTTCCCGTTTTTATTCATATTTAGGTAGTGATTGTAATTTTTTTGAACGGAACAATGTAGGTCATCTGTTTTAGATAGAATAGCCGGAATATGTCTGGGATGAAAGGCTCACATTGTAGTAATTACGAGAATATTACACTTTGTTTTTGGCAACGAACGTTTTTTGTTTTATGTGTGCGTTAGATGTGTATGTGTGAGTGGAGTGGGTACGTGTATTATTAACTAGCAGCGCCCCGCGGTATTTCCCGCGTTGTTACCGTTCCCGTGGGAATTTCGGAATGAAAAGTAGCCTATAACCTTCCCGTTGAATGTGGCTATCCATTACAAAAAGAATTTTTCAAATCGGTTCAGTAGTTTCTGAGATTAGCGCGTTTAAACAAACAAACAAACAAACAAACAAACAAACAAACAAACAAAACAAACTCTTCAGCTTTATAATATTAGTATAGATGTAAATGAGTTGTGTTTGATATCACAAAAATGGTTCGTGAGAATGTCATTGCTATTATGTTATTTAAAAGATGTATGATAACAGTGGATTAGGTCATGACAACTATTACTCTATTAATATTACTAATAACTATTAATATACTGATATTATGTGTACAAGTAAGTGATTTTAGAACAATTAAATCATTAGTTAAGTACCTAGTATAATGTCCTTTTAACCACAGCTACAGGACAAAGGCCTACAAAATATATCAACACACTAAGCAATATCAATCCTTTATCTAGTCATTCAGTAACTTTCAAAAACGATCGTAGATAAACGTCTCAGGAATCTAAGCTCACAATTTGTTAGGTTTAGACATTCCGTAGGGTTCCTAGGCCCGAACTAAGCCTAACAAATAACAATAGATATAGGAACTATAGTCTGGACCGTGTCGTGTGCACAAAAGACGTTATGTTATGTGTTATGACTGTGTTGTTTGTTATGTTATGTTATGTCCGAGGAGGTTCGTTATGTTGTAATATGTCGGAGCGATGTGGTTGTGTTTCATCTGAATTAGAGAAAGGGATTTAAATATAAGTGATTTGTCCTATTAGAAATAAAAATAAATAATCCGTTGAAGACAAACGCCTGTCTTTGTATGTCAGTTTTTGTTTATAAGTTTATCAGTACAATGAGAAGATTAGGGCAATCATAAATGTAATAATTTTTGATACATTGGTTTTGATTACTTTGTTTCATTACCTAGCTTTGTTATTTACTTCTAGTCATATTTTATACAAAACACTAAGTAAATTAACTTGCTAGGTCACAAATGAACTTTCGGCTTTGTTTGGTGCTACGAATAAAAACATAACATAAGGGTTATTTCACTATTGAAAAAATCGTTCTTAAAGACACTAACACATATATAATAAACCTTTTTCTAATGAAAATGCATATTAAAAGTTTTCTATACATTTCTGCAGGTCAAAGACGAATTATGTATATTGGGAGATAAAATAGCTTAGTTCTAGACATAATTCTAGGCAAAATCGAGCAGTCACTTATTCATTGTACTTAGAAAGCTTATTATGACGAAGGCCGTCAAACAATTCGGAGGTAGCCCGTAGGCGGTAAGTGAGCCTTAATGGAAGCTAAACTAAGCATGTTATTTATATCTCCAAAGAATTGCCGAATGTAACGTTGTAAAAACCAATATTGCTTGTCTAATGGAGAATTAATGAGTTATAATAACGAATTTAGAAGCATATTACGAATTGAATAGATAATGAAAGGATATCATAATTGTATATCTTCTATTCTAATATTATAAAGCTGCAGAGTTTGTCTGTATGAACGCGCTAATCTCAGGAACTACTGAAAAATTCTTTTAGTGTTTGATAGTCCCATTATCGAGGAAGGCTTTTTTTCATCTAGAAATTCCTACAAACGGGCACAACGCGGGTAAAACCGCGGAGCGCTGCTAGTCGTGAATAAAGACTTAATGAAACTTTTGTACTAACGTTAATAAGGCTTTTTGATATCTCAGTAAAGGAAAAATGAAAATGATAAAGGAAAGAACGAAATTATTTCAGTGGTCGACTTTTAGTAGACTCCATTGTTTTTATTCGACTATTGTGATTTTTTAATTCAAAACCTCCTTTGATCTTCCAAAACAGTTTGCGTCGTCTTTTAAAAGGGCGATGACAATGGTATGTTTCAATTTAATTATTCCTCCGTCCATTTATTTTCGTTCGCTGAATTCAGCACAAAGGTTTGACATCTCGTATTGCTGTTTTAAATGACATAAAAACGTTTTAGACCGATTTTTCTTTATTCCTTTTGTTTTTGGAATGTTCGTTTAAAGAGGTTTTATGTAATAAGATTGCTTTTTGTTTTTATATTGTTTTATTGGTCGGAAGCATAATATTTTATCGTGTTATTTTAAATACCGTGTTTTGTTTTCTTCTGTTATGGTTATTCTATTGGTTTTTCGACTTCAAAAACCGAAGAAGGAAGTTCTCATTTCGGTAGGTATTTTGTTTTTCATTTTTTGTTACGGATTGCTTATTTTTGGTTTTGATTTTGTTAATAGTGGATTACATATCCTGATACTGGATTCATGTTATATTTTTTTTTTCTATAGTAATAATGTATTCTTACATAATTATCAACACAAAATCATTTACCTAGTTAATTATTAAAGGTTAATTCACCTGGTTATATAAAGTGAATCCTATAAAGTCACATAATGTTCATCACGGAACGAGTTGGTCAATCTCCCGAACATAGAAAAGGTTTCCTTTTGTTAAATTTTCTTCAGTAAAACCATCCGTTTCAGGAACCTTCCTCTTTCAGTGAATTGTGACTCTTATTGTTACAGTCCCTTTGTCTGATAACGAAATCAGAAACCGGTTTTAATTGAAACGTTCCAACAGTTATTTTGAATAACGTTATTTTGTATTAAATGTTATTTTGAATAATCTCGAAGCAATTAACTGCGTTAATGTTGCGTTGTAGCCTCCGTTGTGGAATGATTGTGATTTCACTTAATAATGAAACGCCGGCTTTTCATTGGCTCATCAATTGTGCTCTGTTTTAACATTGTCATTGTTATTTATTGATTTCATACTTATTTGACATTATTTATTACTGCTAAAAGCTTTCTGATGGCACTACAAGTAATGACGTTGGTTTCGGTCCTTTTTAAAATAAAAATATTAACATTTTTCCATTCAAATCTTGAGTTATTTTTTAAAGAAAAATCGCTTGTTATATTCGCTCGCCCGTAACACCGCGCCCCTTATTGATAAGGCCTTTCACCTGAAGTGTGAATTCACAGGCCGTCTACAAGCTCAGTACCAATTTCCAAATAATATATCTCTGCAGAACTTGAGTTTGCAATAAAACTTTAACACATAAACTACACTACCAAAGATGCTTATTTTAAGCGGATCCTTCAAGCTTTAAATGGCAACATTTATTAAACATTATTCGAATAAACAAGTTCTGGAATCGTCTACAGAGCTGTACAAAACTTTTGGAATGCAACTGAAGTTTCTAGCAATTAATGTAAGCAAAGAAACTTTACGTTGCAACTCCTTCGAAACTTTGGTTACGAAAGTTGCGAAATATTACCGTAACTGAGGCCGGTTACGTTGAACTGTTATTGGTTTATTTTTGTTTTATTTAAAGTTTATTTTGCGGTTTTGGAGCCTTTGTAGTTGTTGCAAGGTTTGGCAAAGGTCTTTTTGCCTCTCAAAAAGTTTTTACTACGAGTACGAGTTTTAACTTTAAAGTCATAATTACAAAATTGTGGTTTTAATCTATATATATGTGACGCTCGCTTTCTATTGAACTCGCCAGCTCGCAACTAGTAAACTTGCGCAACTAAGAAACCTTAAATTAAGTTAAAATATTTTTTTCTTTTTTATTATTTGTTTAATCGCTTTTTTACATCTAAAGGCCTTATTCATAAACGTTTATTAACAGTATTTTAGCTATCAAATGGTTTGTCCTTTTCCGACATAGGCTATTTTCCAAAGAGCAAAAGAGACAAAACACTTTATAACAGTGATTTACTTGAAGATCGTTAAAGAATAAGGTGTTAAATCTTTAGCGACCACAATTCAAATAACAATAAGAGTGACTTACATTCATTAGTAAAAGTTATTTAAAAAAAATCCGAAGTCCAAATTAGTATTTATTTATGTTTACAAAAAGCTACGTCATCTGATGTATTTCAGCGATCTCAAAAGAAATTGCTTCGCGTCCTCAAGAGAAACTTTAAAGTGGTATTTTTTACCGAAGATTATTTCCAGTCTGGCAACTTTTCTGATTGCACCTTATTAAAATAGGAAAATAATTAGTCGCCGTGTCTTGGAAGACGACTTACTTGATTGGTTAGCTATTCACCAGGATTTTCCAATCTTTAGGGGAATTGAATACTCGCCACAAAGATATTATTCGACGGAAATAGTTTTCTAAAGATGTATAAAATGGTTTACTTTTATTGCAGATATTAAAGGCAATACGGGCTTTAATGCGTTCCAGACAATTTAACACGACTATTGTGCTTTATTTTCTATTAAAATGAACGTTTTATTTTCTTTTATCTGATTTTTTCGTAGATATTTCATTTGTGTTGATATTTCAGTCATAAAATCTTAATTTAATTTAATATAGTGGCTTACTCAAGTTCTTAAATTAGATTTAAAAAATAGTATATTGCAAACTCTAGAGGTAGGACTAGCGATGTTAGATGTAGGACTATGCCCAGCTGTGGGACAGAATAGGTTAGGAAATAAACCGGGTTATAGTATTCATTCATATTCAAAATGAGATAAGAGGCATTTGCCCAAAAACATTAAATAGGTTAATACTTACTTAACTATTATAACATATTAAGGGTTCACCTCGAAAAGAAAATTAAACCCTTATAGCACCACTATAAGGTTCATTATAGCATACGTGTCTGTCTGTCTGTTAGACGAACAGACAACCAGACATGTGTTTAACGAACAGACGAACGAAGTCTAGACCTCTTAATGTACTCAATAAGTTAACATCAATACTGGCCAATCTCAGTATGTTTGTAAACAAAACACATCGTAATTGTGAGCACTGCTTTTGACGCAGACAATCAATGAATTATGCAGCCCAAAGCTCGAACGGATGTGACTACATAATATCCTGTGTGACCTCAGACTGCTAAACACCTGCAACACGGTAATTAGACAACATTAGTAGTCGGGCCGCGACGCGTGAGTTTACCTCAAATATAACGACTATGCAAACTCAGGATTTGTATTCTAATAGGTAATTTGTGATAAGAGATTGTATAAGATTGTAGGTGATATCTTTGGTTTAATATTAGTGGTATTTTATCTTCAGTAATATATAAAGATTTTTTTTTAAAGTTTGTTTTTTTTTGTTTTTAAGTGCGCTTATCTTGGAAACTACTAATCCGATTTGAATACTTCTTTTTGTAACGGATAGCCACATTCAATTGGAACTTAAGAAGGTATTTTTCATCCCAAAATCACTATCACTACATGGTATAAAACAAAGTCGCTTACCGCTGTCTGTCTGTCCCTATGTATGCTTAGATCTTTAAAACTACGCAACAGATTTTGACGTGGTATTTTAAAATAAATAGAGTGATTCAAGAGGAAGGTTTATGTGTATAAATATTCCGGAAATTCCCGGGCACAACGCGGGTAAAACTGCGGGGCGTTAGTATAGTTTTAAACGGAAACCAGTACATCAACTAACCTCCTATATTTCTATACTATATATAGTATTAAAGCTCAACATAAGTAGTGTGAATGGACGTCTCGTCAGATCAGACGTTACCTAACTTGAATAGCAATCACGATCGACGTCGCTTGATATATTACAACACTTCGATATGTACAGTCGAAAGCAACAGTGACAGTTTTAATTAAACTCTTGAAATAGTTGGAATTTTAGGTTTTAAATTTAATATCACTAGTTTCAATTTACGATGGAAATAGTTTGTATACAACTTGTATATTATTAAAGTATATAACTAGTCTAAATATAGGTATAGATAGTTTGAATATAATTGGGTGCAAAACAAAAAGCAAAGCCAGTGAGAGACGTGTGTTTGTCTGTATGGTTGAAAAATATAACGCAGGCATTTGATATTTATCAGTAGTGAGTTGAACGCAGATGAAACCGCGGGACATAGTTTATTCTAACATAAAGTTAGTTAAAAAAATATGGTAAACCAAATTTTGTTTGAAAACTATCGCAACTAGAAAAATATATAAAATCCCATCTTAATTGACGCAAAGGCGAAGTAACAATCTTTTTTTTTAATGCCAAAGAAATATTTATGTAAAAAATTATATGATTAACGTTTTTCCTCTCAACTGTACTTACGGTAGGCGTTGATCAATGTACCACTGCCTATATGAATGAACAGCCTACTAGTGGTTTTAGCGGGGCATTGTGCGTAAGTTCCTTGACCTACTCGGTAGAGATTGTAAGCCTAGGTTCCTTATTTGTGTAATTACTTGTAATATTTATATGTAGAAACGAACTCGGAATGTTAATGAAGGATTTATTGTTAATGTCGTTCCAAATTCAATTTTATTGTGACAGTTATTTTAAAGTTGAATTTTGAAATAAGAACTTGCAGTAGTCATTTGTTTTTATATTTTCTGCTCTCGCGTCATTTTTGTAATTCTATTATTATTTTATTAACTAAAAACTCTTTCGACAAATTTAAAGGACTTACATACATTGTATTAAACCCCATTTAAATATCTCTAAACTTTCCTAAAAAGCATAAAACTAAGCTCTTTAAAAGCTTCAAAGGCATTGTAATGCAAGCTTCGGGAAGTGTGATTGTCATGTGACATTGTTTGAATGTCGCAATGTCACAACAAATGTCATGACATAGTTCGTTTCCATTTACATAAGAATGTGTTGTACTGTTATTTTCTTAGACCTTGTTGTTATATTATTTCGATATCAAACTGCTTTGGCTTTGGATGTATTTTATAGATAACTGGTAGTGGCTTGCGGTTTCACTCGCGTTAAACAATATTATTGAGAGTTTAGGATTCAAAAAAATGTTCAGGGAAGTTTCTCGATTAACTGTCTGGGAGTCAATTGAAAATGTATTCAGTGTTTTTATATTATACCTAACTTTGTCAAGTTTAATCCAAACAAGTTTTCTCGTTTACTAGTCACAACATGAATTATCATCTATTGAGTATAACGCATAAATATTATGAAAACACGATATTTAATATTTACATTACAAAAACGTGAAAGTATAAACAGAAAAATACCTTCTCTACCTTAACTACCTCAATCTTACTAACACCTAAACAAAACCATTGTTCATCCCATTACCTAACGTTAAGTCCTAGACATCTAGAATACCTAGGTCACAAACAAACACTAATAAAACCTAGTACTTGACACGTTACCTAACATTCCGTAATAGTTTAAAGGGTTCACACCACTTTCTTACACATTGCGCATGTGTATAGATTACGTAATAGTTAGTTGCGAGGGTCAATAACACGGTTCGAGATGACAATGTGGAGCGAACTTGGATCAAATATGTGGAGGTTTATTACGTACCTTAGTGCTGGTGATGGCACTTTAAGTGCTTCGTAGTGTCGTAAAGAAACTATGTAGTTTGAGTACTTAATGAGAGAGGAATATTTAAATCATAGTCCATTTTATTTTAGTCTACGAGTATTAAAGAACGAAATACGGTACTTTAATTATAGATTAAGGTTAATTTAACTAACTACCTAGTACTTAGATATATTGTTTTGTACCAAATTAAATTTATCTTATTTGTAATGATGTATCTGGTGATGTTTAGATTGGGCGAAGCTCGCTCATCCAATTACAAAGCATTATGAAGAGAGGTTTTGACAATTTCACTGGTCAGTTGACGTCCGCCGCAATTACGGTTCCCGGTTGTTTCAATCGATAGCTCATGTCGAAGGCCTTTAGGCGGTCTAAAAAACTCTAACACTGACCTCCACGAACTTATGGAATTTGGCTTTCTAATCGACATCAACAAAAATGCGATGACACTGGACCAAGATGTTCTTTTTTTTTTACAGAATCTTCAAAATATGCTCTCGATAACGTTACACAAAATGCAGATAGTATAAGTCAAAGTCCTCCGTACGCTCGCAAAGCAAATACAATTATCCTATGTACACAACAGGGATTCTAGCCCCTCGTTCACAACGAACGCAAAAATGTATGCTTGTGCTTACTATATAGAAATATGCCTTACATCATACATATAATATTTTTAAAGATAGCATGTTTTAACCGTGTTTGGGTAAATGTTTTATGGAGGAGATAGTTCAGATTCTTTCTACTCCTGTGAAATATTGTCTTGTCGTAAAAAAGTGAAATTGCATTTGAAGACGATTCAAGTTTCTGACTGTACTAAAATAAGTATCTTCAATTAAGCTAGTGGCGTTTCGGAGATTTAGACCGCCAAGGCCTCAGACATGGTCTAACGATTGAAACATCCGGGAACAACAATTCAACGTGCCCTCCGACGCTCGGTAGCGCTCAGATAGAAATGCCACTATCGGCCACCCATCCAAGAAGAGATCGAGCTAGACGTTGCTCATCAATATCAATGAGTTTGTATATGTATACGTATTGACAAGGGAAACTGGTATTAATACTTTGATTAGCAAGACTCTTTACGAGCATCTGTGCAAACATAATACATCAATCTCCTGAAACATAAAGTAATTATGTTTACAGCGGGCTTCGGTTAGAGCTCGCTTTGTAATTAAAGTACCCACTCTTCATGTATGCTTTCTGTTTGCCGATTTTATATGAACATATTTTAATATAATACTCAATTTTAATGAGTGCTAGCCGTTCCGCGCGGTAGTTCCAATCGGCTTTCAGTAGATGGTGCTAGTGTGGTTTTTTTAGACCACGCTTACGTTATATTCACAGATTTAGTGGATTCAAAGTCATCATCAGTCGTACCTTTGAATAAGTAGGTTAAAATCTCCCCCTTTATAAAAGTAGTAAAGATATTTAATATACTAGCAGCGCTCGCGGTTTCACCCCTATTCCCGTAGGTAAAAAGTCTATATGTTATTCCTGTCTCCAATCTATCTCTATGCCAAATTTCATTCAGATCAGATCAGTGGTTTTGCGTGAAAGAGGGATACATCCATACATTCTCACAAACTTCCGCATTTATAATATTAGTAGGATAAAATATGTATACATATAAATGAAATGATACGTCAGTACTTGTGGTTTGGGTTCACTTCCGATCTTTGTTTGATTTAGTATTGGAAATATAATTAAGTGCCTATTTGCTTATTCTCCATCAAATCAATTAATTTTTAACAAAAACGAGCAGATTCATTTTTCTTTGTAACTTTTTTGTTACCTTAAATGTCCGTCGTTTCCGAACCGACTCCTAAAATTCTCAGGACATAAAAAATATGCTTGCAAAATAGCCCATTTCTATCCATAAAAAAGATAATTGTAGCTCTCAATAAATCAAGATATTATTAATTTAGGATCTAAAAAGGCTGATTCGCTTCCACATCTAAATTCGTCTAAACACAGACGTCCATCTAATTTATACCACGAGTCCTCACCACCAGTCAGTACCGACTAATTTATGCGAAGTCACACAACAGACACTTTATCTATGTTAGCACAGCTTATACAAACCCTACACGCAGATACTTTTGTCAAATTGGACAAAATGCTTCAAGTATAGGGTATAGGGGAAAATGCAGTACTTTTGTCAAGTTTGTTAAACGCTCAGTACTTCAAATATAGGGTAGGCTCTGTCGTTAATGTAAATCAGTTTAATTACTTTCATGGCTCATTTATCATGAACGCCTCGGTCTAGTGGTATGTGCACTTGCCTGCTAAGATTGAGATCCTGGGTTCAATTCCCGGGTCAAGCAAAACATTTTCCCTACTTTTCAAACATGGGTTTGAGATCACCAACACGCATTGGGCAAGCGTGGTGATTACCCCTAATCCTCCTCACAGTACTGATATCTTCAGTGGGATGAGAGGCCTTTGCCTCGGGACATTACAGGCTAAAATAATTATCCAAATCGGATCTGAGATAATGCGTTCTAAACTAACAACAAATATCAAATTACATAATTACATCGTATCAATTAACATCCATAACATAGCTATTCAAGTTCTGTATAAGCACCGGCCCTTGATAAGGTACTAAATACCTTTAGACTTAAATAATACTACTTAAAGTTCAAAATTAAATTATTAATTCAATAAAGATATTTACTAAGTAACTCCTTTTTATGAACAAGAAATATCAAACAAAAACAACTCTCCATGATTCAGTTATCATCAATCATAACATAATAAAAGAGTAATAGCTACTAATCTTCCAATACAATTAAATATCAATAACATATAATTCACTGTTACGTTAATCAATTGTTTTTCGTAGGCCTTTTCAATTTAAGCGTCTTAATTCGTTCAGCTACGCGCCGCTGTAGTACGCAGTCCGCGCGCACGGCACTCTTTTGTTTATCATACAAAACGTAAACGGCTTAAATTGAAAGAGGCCTAAATTGATTACTTTTAGCTGTTACAGGCTTTTTATTTGATTGAATGGATGTCGAAGTATTATCGAACATCGGTGACATGGTGTGTGTTTGTGTGTAAGGGTGATTACTTAGAGCATGATAGTGCATTTAGGACGAATGAAATGTGAATTGGAGGTGTGATGTTTTTATTTTTTAGTATACGAGTATATCAGGTGTTTCAATTTCATTTTCCTTATAAAAATATTTTTGTTACAGCAAATAATAGTCTTCCCATTCTAGTCAATCTAATATTACCATAATCTTAATAACTTTCAAGTGTTTAATAATAAGTGTTATACGGAGTGTTCTGGTCGTCGTGACTTATTAGTAGGACTTTTGACAACTAATAGATGTAAGTTATACAGCGTGTTTCTCGTCCGTGAGTTGTGATTGTGAAGTATTAGTTAAACTTTTCGTAACTTTAAATTTATATATACATCGTGTTTTAGTCTAGACTTACCAAAAATAATTTACTCGAGTTAACATTAATACATACATAGTGATTTAACGAAACAAAAGTTTAAATATTCGTCTCTTTTAAAACCTTTGGACTTTTTACTTGATTGCGGAAATTTTATGCCAAATTTTGGCGGTTATACATCGTGCTCTGAACTGCTGATACAAGTGTTGGTGGTAAAGTGGCATCGTTAAGGGTAGTTCACATGTCATTAGAGAGTCACCTATGACGAATAATAACAACGGTGTGAACCAGGGAGCTAGCGGGGAGCTCGCCGCGGCCGACATGGACTCGCTCGAGGAAATGCTGCGAAAGGTAAGAACTAGTTACACCAAAAAAATTAAAGTATTAGCCTGGAATTTCCCACTGCTAGACAAAGGCCTCTCATCTCACTAAAGATCAGTACAGTGAGGAGGATTAGGCGTAATCACCACGCTTGCCTACTGCGGGTTGGTGATCTCAAACCCGAGCCATGTTTGAAAAGTAGGAAACATTCGCTCGACTTGGGAATTAACCCATTCAGTGCCGAGCCCGCCCATCGGCGGGCAATATTTTTTAACTTTCACGCCGAGACCGCCCATGGGCGGTTTGATTTTAAACTGCAATAACTTTACAAAATAACGTCAGAAAGTAATGAGATGATGTGTAAGGATTTGTTTCATTAAAATTTATTGGCAACTCAAATGGCCTGCTGATATTTGAAGTTTTCAAAAAAAATAACAATTCTAATCTGTCATGCCGAGCCCGCCTTTGGGCGGGCAAGATTTGATTTCAGAAGTCAGAAACCTATAGTAAATTTTGGTAGGACTAACAATTATTATTAAGTTTTTACATGCTCGCTTCTTCTTTAGCATGAATTTCGTGTACAAAAATAAAGTGTTATCCTCTATTTCACATATACGTATAAAAATTGTTTAAATATACCTACCTACTTTCATATGATGCAGGTAACAGAATATGCACGACATATTTTTATTATTGCACCGAAAATAGAAAGCGGTATTGGTTTAATGTAATTAATCATAATAGACGTCAATATGTTATTTAAAATACAACAAATCTAAGTTGGTCGTTGTCATGGATGGTTTCTCTGAAAGAAACTGACTAGGTTGGCGCAACAAGCCAAAGTACACTGCACATACACGCTTTACGCACGGTACAGTACAGGTAAACAGAACATATCAAACGATTCATGTCGGAATCTGCAGCTTCATGCCGAAAACGCCAATGGGCGGGCAAGAATACATAATCGAGATGCCGGGCCCGCCGATGGGCGGGCTGCATAGTACAGTATGGCGGCATCTGGGTAATATCGTTACTTTACAGAAAGGCAGTGAATGGGTTAAACCCGGGACCTCAGTCTTGGCAAGCGAGTGCACATAATACTAGACCACCAAGGCGTAATAATATTAAATAAATACACCCGAACCAATTCACACACGGTTCATTAAACTTAAACTTAGATCTCAGCTTGTATTATTGCATCTAACAAACTACATATACGAACAAAAATACTTTATATAGATGTCTATAACTCCTGCCGCACTCAGCGTAGCTCAATCTACTAGTAAAGTGGTAGCAAACAAAGCTTTAACCGTTCCCTAAAAGCTACCAACTTTAAAAATTCAACGAAAATAACTTAATATTATAGTTTAATGAAAGTAACCCCGATTGAATCGAATAGTGAACAGTTGCAGTAACATATTCCGCGTCAAATTAATTAACTACGTATATACTTCATATTAATTAGCTACGCTCTTTACTTGTTACTAATTACTGCACGTTGGTTCACCTGCGGTTGGTTTATTGCAGTAGCTTTACAATTGTATATTCATGTATTAGTGTTTACATTTTTGGAATGTTTGTCATGCAAGTAATGTACAGTCGTATTTAATATTCGTAATGCAAATATATTGTAGGACTAGCAGCGCCCCGCGGTTTTACCCGCGTTGTGCCCATTCCCGTGGGAATTTAGGGATAAAATGTAGCCTATAGCCTTCCTCGATAAATAGACTATCTAACAGTGAAATAATTATTCAAATCGGTTCAGTAGTTTCTGAGATTAGCGCGTTTAAACAAACAAACAAACAAACAAACAAACAAAACAAACTCTTCAGCTTTATAATATTAGTATAGAATATAGATATGAATTAATTGCAAAAACTTACTAACATATTAAGTGCTTATTTATAAACGATTATTAACAGCATTTTAGCTATCAAATGGTTTGTCCCTTTCCGACATACGCTATTTTCTGAAGAGCAAACGAGATAGAAACACTTTATGTTTTAGTTAAAGAACGTTTATGAATAAGGCATTTAATCTATCAGTGTAAAGTTAGATTACAATGCTCAATTAAAATCAGTCCATTGTTTAAGAGCTTACGATACATACGAACAGACAAACCTATAACATCCTTCTCATTGCTTCAAAATTAAAAAGTACAGTACAATGACTACAAATTAATATATGATGTGCATCGTTCGCTAGGAATTTAATTAAAACTTCACAGGTATAACCGGTATCACGGTATACCGATACCATACCGATACGTTCCTTAACATCGGATGCTCGGTCGTATACATGAAAAATGTTCAACAGAACGATGAAAAAATAACGTAACGGTGACGACACTCGCTCCAGGCGTTTTTAGTTCCCCGATGACGTCATCGCAATGTCTGGTTCCCGGTTTGTATCGGAAAAAGATTTTAACAATTTTAACTGGCTGCGTCGCGCGGGACTGGGGACAGAACCGATTATTTCAGTGCAATACGAATGAAATAGAGATCCTTTTATTTGAGTCGGTATTTTAAATTGCTTAAAGAATCGGAACATGGAGATTAAAGTGGATTTTTAAGAAAGTTTTCTTTGAACGTTCTTTTAAAAAAGTCTAGTTTTTAGTCGTATATGTTCATAGGCAGATAACTCTCTTATCTGCCTATGGATTATATCTATTTATATTATAAAGTTTGTAAAGATAGCATAATGAAGGGATTAACCATCCTCATTCTAGTAAGAGAGCGTTTCGTACTAAAGCGCAAGACACATAGTATAGATGCGGGCAGATTGCAGGTCGCGTGACGTTGTATTCCTTCTTTTTGCATGAACACTGACCCGCAGCGGACCTTTTGCAACACTAGTGTGACACCTTTAATACAAATACAAGGAATACAACGTCACGCGACCCGCACCCGGCCCGCAGCTGTGTGCCGTGCGCTTAATCGGGATTCACGTATGCATACAACCAAGTTGATTATCATCTTATTCTCTTCACTATACCGTGGGCTCTTCAAGCAAAGTTTTGCTAATAATATGTTAGAAATTTTGCACAAAATAAACCCTCCTTTATACGCCATTACACAGAATAAATAACTAATTCCTCATTTAATCCGATCGATTTAATCTAAAAAGTAATTGAAACGTCCAATTATGCAAATCCTCTTTGAGAACAAAAATGTATTATGCAAGTATGTACAAGAATTAACATCGATTTTGCGCCCCGCCGGCCGATACGCCCTGATCGGATTCCCAATTAACTGTCCCATTTATTTATTCGCAAACATAATTAATATTTTGTTGATTTAATTTAAAATTTTGAAGAATAACAGACGTAACCCGGCAAATTGTAATGAGTAATTAATTCGAATCGAGTTATTGGGTTGATACAACAATTAAATTTGTCATTATAATAAAAATGTTTTGTGTTGCAAATGAGTGTCTGATTAATGTTTGTTTTCGTTTAATTATTATGTGATTAATTAATGACTCTATGGAGTAATGAGGACTTCATGCTGACGTACATATGACCATATATGTAAATATTTAAAAAAATGCCATTTGAATGTGGCTAAAAGTTAGTGTAACAAAAAACAATCTCAAGTGTTATTGTGTCGACTGCCTTACTTATAATTGCAAAAGAAAATATACAGGTACTTACTCTATCTGTCCGTTGGTCTGACCGACTGTAACATTTTCACGGCTTCATTGTACTGACTCTAGTAAATTTCGGTACATATAGATTTGACTTTAGGTAATGACATACTTATAGTTATATAGTTTATTTTAATCCCAAAATTCCAAAAGCATCGAGGAAAACCGCAGGAAACAGTATCGGTATAAATAACGTAAAATATGGAATAGAATGAATGCTCAACACATTCGTATTATAAAATCGCTTACATATTTATTGGATTTATACCATGTTGGTACACATTTTCCACAATTCGCGATTCTGACGTGAAATTCATAACGACACTCTGTCGTCGGAACATAACATTTGTATTAAAACTTTCAGCCGCGGCCCCGTAGGACTTCTTGGAGGAGCTTTATTATTTATTACTCAGTATTAGGACGGCGCGAGGGCGGGGGCAGCGGGGGCAACGAGGCCCCCGCCCCAGGGCCCCGCGGTTACAAACTTCCACTAATAAAACGAGTGCTAAAACAAATAAAAGTGTGTTATTAAACGCTTTACGACGCTGAACATGCATTAAATTAAAATGATTTATTGTTTCCAAAAAGGTTTTTAATTAAATGAAGTGGAGAAATGGAACGTTTGCGAAACTTTCTAAGTTTACTTTCTGTGAGTTTCTTTTGTGTAATAAAATGTTTTGTGAAATTGAAATGTTTAACTATTACTGTATATGAGTGCACTATTACTGATTGTATGAGGCTATATGACACTAATTAAACTATTATTCGACCGGTAATAATAAAAACAACTACAATAATCATACTCATTTCAATGAGGAAAAAAACAACGATAAGGAAAAAGCAATTTAAACTCTCCATTGAGTAATTACCTACCAATTGGATAGTAATTGAATGTCCAAAAAACACATAAAACAATATAAATATCTATCAAAATATTAGCTTATTTCTAACGTCAATTCTGCACTGTATTTCATTATCTTGCCATCAATTGAAATGCCATTCAAATAAATATTATATTATCATTTCCCCCTCTTAAGCTCCTTGATTACGTCCCTTGCCCTTTATAATAAGTTCCAAAATACTTAGGGCGCTCTTTATTTGCTCTGGCAACTCGTTTCAGCTAAGATTTGAACCAAGTCGTAAGTCAATTGTTTATTCATATAAAAACGAAGGTTTCTCGGCTGGTTGGCTTCTAATTTAAGTTGTCGTGTTGAACAAGATGGATTTCGTTGTTGTAATGATTTGGATGGTTCAGTTCAAGTCTTTGGTATTGTAGAATCAAGTTATTGTGCTTAAGTATTGGAATAAAATATCCGAGAAGAAAATAAAAATACACGAAAGTTTACAACCCAAATACCTACTTAACTTATGTTTACTCTGAAATTCCAACTACTTATTTACATGACATTTACTCCAAAATACTAAAAATATACTCAAATTAGGACTTCTAATGTTATGCTGATGAAAGTAAGGTGTACCGTTACAGATGAGCAAGTTTACGAGCAACTAGCTACAAGCTAAATAGAAAGCGACCGTGACACATGTAAAACAACTATTTTCTTCAGAGTTTTCAGCAAATAAACTCGCTCAATCTTTATAACGCCTTAGGGCTCATACACATTAACACGATGCGACGCCATATCGCAAAACCATTCGTTGTTGCACGATGCGACATCGTATCGTGTTTATGTGTACGAGCCCTATCCAACCAATTTAGTTTAGTCATTAAACAGAACCTAATAAACGAATCCACGTTTACATTCAAACATGCCATTCCGAAGAAAACTAGTAAAAATAAAACTCAAAAACCCTGAAATTAAAATGTAAGAACAATGTAACAGAACATAAATTCTTACTATTATTACCTTTGTTAGTCTAAAGGAAATCTTATTCCGTGGCAATAAAGTTTATTTCTCCTGTAACTTTATAAACTACCGCCATTATACTTAGTATTTCACTTAAAGACACAGAAAATACTACGTTTTAATTGTTAAAAGCTCGAGACGTAACAAAAGCTCATTTTACGTAGACTTTAGTGGGCTTTCGGAAGTTTTGCTTTTGTTTAAATCTTTAAAATGGTTTAATGACAACTGTTTAGACATTATTTGGAGAAAAAACTTTATAACTGTGGAAGCTTGGAAGTTCTTTTTATCATCTACCTAAACTAGGCTAGTTACGAGTATACATAAGTTGAACCTGTCTGTCTATCCGTGGTATTACACCTCGTAAACAAATGGACATACATATTTTAATCAAGTTGTTTTTATTTAGATGGAGTGTTTTTTAGCTATGATAAAATAAGAAAAAAGTTGAAGGTAAAACACATACGAGATATATTTCAGTTTTCTAAAGTCTGCTGTACATAAATATTTTGTTTTTTTCTTAATCATAATTTATACATCTATACTAATATTATAAAGCTGAAGAGTTTGTTTTGTTTGTTTGTTTGTTTAAACGCGCTAATCTCAGAAACTACTGAACCGATTTGAATAATTCTTTTTGTAATGGATAACTACATTCAACGGGAAGGTTATAGGCTATTTTTTTATCCCGAAATTCCCACGGGAACGGGCACAGCGCGGGTAAAACCGCGGGGCGCCGCTAGTGTCATATATTTGTTTCTGTAGTATACTTGTTTCTGTATTTATTTTATTAGTTATGCATTTTTTAATATTCGTATTAATTTTTAAGTTTAGTTTACAGTAAATACCCTTACAAGGTGTGAAGTAAACAATATATACAAATAAATAAATATGAATTTTAATACTTCTCTTTAAATGAATTCTAAATAATTTCCCAATCTACGTAATTAACACCTTAACATGCCCAACAAGTTGATTGACGCAAGGTCACTCCACACACACACACAAGCATTTACTACAGAATGCACCGCAATGCAGTCTATAAACCAGTATAAAATAAATCAGGGAAACTTCCATTATTAGGTATTAATGTTTTTTTGCCACGCAACCAAGTAGTTAAGAAAAACTTGGTCTACCTTCCTCTCTAAGTTTATGGTTATTAGTCTATGCTTATTATTAAACAGTTAGCCCTGTACGCAACTTACATTTACTCCTATAATCAGGGGTGGGGGAAACTTTGCTTATTTGTTTTGTTTGGGTCCTGCGTTTGGTTTGATTATCAAAGCTTGCGTTTGGTTAAGAGCTTTGTAGCGTTTTTGTGAATTTTTTATGGGATAAAACTAATGTAATATTATGGAAAGTAAAGTAAAGTACTGACCTGTTATGTCCCACTGCTGGGCAAAGGCCTTTTATCTCTCCAAAGATATCAGAGCAGTGAGAAGGATTAGGCGTAATCACCACGATTGCCTAATGCAGTTTGGCGATCTGAAACCCGAGTCATGTTTGAAAATGTAGGAAACATGTTTTTTGTTGGAACTGGGAATTGAACCCTAGACCTCACCTGGAGTTTTGACTAGCGAGTGCATATACGATGGGACCAATAATATGGAAGATTTTACATATTTTGAATTAACTTGATTAGTATTTAATGTGAATTAAAACAAGTGCCCCTTTTTATTTGAAAGGTCTATTCAGTATCTCCTAACTCATAAAGTATTTGTTTCCACCAGAGTTTATGCAACTTGTAAACGATCCGGCGAATATTTCAAACGTGTGACGCTCGCCTTATTGAAGTCGATAGCAGCGTGTAAACTCGCTCGTTGGACACGCTTATGTGAAATCGTTATCAACATTGTTATTTCACACAAATCTAATTTGGACCAAGTCCAAATCATTGTTGCGATATCAAACGGGTTGTGTTGAATATTTATTACACCTTTATTACATTATGTACTATGTACAGTGACCCTTACAGCCCAACATACATAAAGCAGTAAAGTACTTTGTCATATTAAAACACAGGTAGCGCCCCGCGGTTTTACCCGCTTTGTACCCGTTCCCGCGGGAATTTTAAGGATGAAATGTATCCCATATGTTATTCTGATGTTTAACCTATATTACTGTAAAGTTTCATCCAAATCCGTTCAGTAGTTTTTGCGTGAAAGAGTAACAAACATACATGCACCCTTACAAACTTTCGCATTAATAATATTAGTAGGATATATCAGGTGATAAAATTTTTTGGACCTCTAAAAAGACTATGATCTAGATTTAGAATACACATTTCGTTTCGTATTCTTTGTTATACCAATTACATACACAAACATACAATTCGTAAGTTGACTTCCTCATTGCAGAGCACCGTCAAAGTGTCTGTCAAACCATCTCACAAGCAATTTCCAATAACATTTTATCACCACGAGTGTTCGCGTCAAATCATTCCTCCTATATTGGGCGATTCCCTACCAGATATCTCACAATCGTAAAAAGTTAATAGGCGTTCCAATTTATGTGACTTTAACGTTCCTGTAACTGTACAAAACGTAGTTTGTAATTTCCATGCCAGAGGGCGTGACTGTATAGGCCGTTTTTAGGGTTCTGTGCCGTAAAATAAACCTTTTTCATCGTAAATTCGGAACCGTTATATGGATGGTAAATAGTGGAATGGTCTGGCCGAGGTATTATGAGCTGTATCACGCATTACCACCCTGTATTTAAATGGACATGGCCAAATAGATTTCTCGTGTTAATCGAACTGCTTTTATGAACCTTGTGTGTACTTTGCGTTAGTGTCCTTTGATTTTCTAACATAAACGTTTTTCTTTACATCTAAGCTTTGCATAAACCTAAAAAAAACATTATAGAGTTCATTATTCATTGAAACATTTAATATTCTTACTAATCTTAAACTATGTACCAGCATTTTTAATACTTAGGTATCTAATATTGTACGGGACACAACTCATAATTACACCGCGGCCATGTTTTTATTTTATGAAATATACGTTTATTTTCACAAAACAAAGTTATAAAGGTCTGGCCTACGGCTAAAGCTTGAAATCTGAACTTTTGTCGAGATTTTTTATACCCTTTGTATTTTGTATTTGATTGGCGAATTGTTTCGAAAAATTCAATAGAAAAGGTTTAGTTTTTTAAAAGCCTGTAAAAGCACGTGCGCTTTTTGTAAAATAAAGTGCATTTTTTTGTCGGTGTTGAACTTTTGTGGGTGCGCTGCAGAACGGCTTTGTTTTGCTTTTAAATACATATTTTTTAAAACGGAATTCCGTTTGTTCTCGTAATGGTTACGGATAACATCAGAATGTGTTGTTTGTATTTACTCAACGTTTTTTGGTAAATTTAAATCGTTTTGCGGTGTATTCCATATGGTATCACGTTGTATAACATTCAGAGAAAAGTTGTCAGGAACAATCAAATAACGGCCTATAAAAATATTGAATTAATATTTTGCGAACTAGCTTTGAATTAGCTCTTAAAAACTCTGCTTCTGTATGAGTCCTGTATTCAAAAAAACAATATAAAGTACTTACGTAGTCTCAACATGTAAGTACTTCGTCTGCTGTTCCCGCGCTGTCCAAATCCCTGATTACTAAGACAAGCATCCACCTGTAGGGCCATCTCCCTGACTAATCACATAAAAATAGTTATATCTTCAAGCCCATTGACCCAAAGAAAAAGAAGTACTCCGTCCGCAATAAAATTTTGGGAGAAAAAGAGAAATAACCATTGGTTCGCTAAGAGAAGAAAAAGATGAAATCCTCAAACACAAAAAACAAACACGATCACACAACTCAACAAAGACGCAACCTAACGTAATACATTAGATGGTAGTACAACCCACAACCAATTTCCATCAAACAAAACCGATCCCATCAAAGGTGTATATAAACAGTATAAATGTACTCTTTCCGCCATTCAAGGCAATCTCAGTTGGCAACTTGCGTTGTATTTACCATACGAAAGTCGGAAACTATTTTATCTAGTTCCAATGGGCCACTAAACCGTTCTAAGTTAAATTTTACACTTGTCGACGAGGATAACACAAATAAATCGGTCGATTTGGAAAGCTCCTGCAGAGTTGCTACTTGTGTAGGCGCCTTTATTTATAGTCGTGCAAATTGTAAGAATTTGTTGCTTGGTTTGGTCGAGTTGTAGTTTGGGCGAATCTTTTTATTTAAGTACTAGGTTGGTTAAGGGTTTAAGGAGGAAGGTTTAAGTTAGAAACTGAGGTTAGAAATTATCTCGAATTTTGGTAACTTTCCTGTTTCCATGTTTTTCCTTAATCGTTGTGTTAGTTCGAGCACTATCAAATTACATATTAAATTATGTAGTTAATATATTTTTCCATTCTTCCAAGTTTATCTCTTTATGAATTTGGTACACTTTCTATATTCAATTTAATTTAAAAAAAACAATCAGTAGCAGCACTCTCCGCTTTTACCCGCGTCGAGCCCCGTGAGAAATTTGGGATAAAAAGTGTTAACCTTTCCATTAAATGTGTTAAATAATAATGATAGTTTTGAGATAAATGCGTTCAAACAAAAAACTCTTCATCTTTATTATATTAGTATTAATAGATGTTAAAACATCATCTCATCCCAAGAACCCACTTCTAAACACACATACCGCCTTCCATTTAACTACCCGACCCACCCCGGAGCCAGGGTAATATTTCACAAGCCGTCGGCCGTTGGACGCCGGACTCTACCCTGATTGCAGACTCTAGCGACGATAATTTAGACCGGAGAACGGCTGGATTAAGACTTTCAGTGCCTTTTTACAAGGCGAGATTTTCTCTCTATTTGGACTTAGAGAAAAGCTGTTTTAAATTGTTTGTTGTGAAGTAGTTGAATAATTGAATGTATTTGTTTTATTATAATTTTTGTATTTTGTAACAAGTTTTTGTTTTATTTGTATATTTTGTTATAAGATATCAACGGTGTTTATGAACCGTTATCTATGTTATTTGCCGACTTTTTTAAGGGTATGCTTACAGATTGGATCTGTTTTTAACCGATTCAAAAAGGTAGTAGTTCTCTAATACACCTGGGATAATGATCGTTGTATCCTCGAAAAAATGCAACTAAAATGTCTGCATATTATTTTTCTGCTTGTGCCGAATATTTGCTTTATCAAATCTAAAAAGGCAAAAAGACTGGCCATAATTATATTACAATAATTTTAAAATGTCTACTACAATCTTACTTATTAACTTTTGTTATCATTTTCAAAAACATCGTATTCTCATAAAACAAACTTCAATCATAAAATAGGTACTTAGTTTAATTACTAAAACCTATAATGATACTAACACGTTCCTTTACATCATCTATCTCAAAAGGTCTTATTTATGGCAACACCTTAAAGACTGATATTCTCTCGCAGTATAGCAACACTTAGAATACATACAATTGATCACGATATTCGAATAAGACAAAGAAGTGGAACACAAAACTTGGGACGTGACTGTGGTTACGTTAGAACTGGCGCACACTAACTACACAATACGTAATCATTTTAATATCAACTGTTTCCTATCAGCATAACCGTTTCCGTGGAAAATCTGGGATGAAAATATGTCTTGGTCTCTCTCCAAGGTCTTATGTATATGTATGCCAAAATTCTTTGATGTAAGTTCAGTTTTTAGGCGTATCTATAGGGGTACAATGAGAATGGGACCAAAACTTTTTATGTAATCTTGTGCTGATTGTACGTACGAGTTACTCCTAATCCTCCTCATTGTACTGATCTTCAGTGAGATGAGAGTCATTTGCCCAACAGTGGGACATTACAGGCTGATTCTTTATTTAAATGGAAATTTATTTCCAAAGCCTATTGTGTGATGTCATTGACTAAAATGTTTTGTCCATGGTAGTGTTGTAATTTTTTATTACAGTATTTTTCTTATATTTCGATCGGCGATCAAAATATACCGCTCACTCAGTCTCGAGTATGCGCTGCCCCTAAGCCAGTCGCAAGGGATGACCCGCGCGAGATATATCAATGTTACCAAGATGAAACTTCCGCAGAGCTGTGTTACTGTTGGAAACCAAAAAATATGTGTGAATAATAACTGTTTGCGATTTTTGTGTACACTATTGCTGCTCACATTGTGTGTTAACATTTCAGAACTTTTCAATCGATGTAATAAAATAAGGGTTCCCTTTTGGCCACTTGGCTACGGAACTCTAAAAATGAAAAAAAAAATCTTAGCATTTTATGTCCCACTGGTGGGCAAATGCCTCCCACTGAAAAGTACACTAAAAACATGCTACGGGCGTCTTCTCATCAAAAAACAATTAAAAGATTTGTTAATGAAAATTCACTTAGTAGTGTTTATTAAAAAAGAATCGGCAGTGCCCCCCCCCCCCCGTCCCCGCCTCGCCTTTGCTGCAGCGCAGTACCCCTAAAAGGTTACTCTCGAAATAGCTAATGTAATCAAATATCCACACAAAACGAAACACCATTTGGTTTACCATTTATACCTGCAAACCACATTTTCGCACTACCAATTTTCATTTACTATTACAAACGAAATTATGACCGAAAATGGTACAAATTAGCAATCATTCAGTCCGAAATTGAATTCATCCACGCAGATGCTAATTTCTAAACGTGTATCAATTAATGCTTCATACTGCGACCGTTACAGTCCAAGAGACTAAACTGCAATTTCTGCAAATGACTCGTTGCGGTTATGATGCAAATCAAATACAGAAACTGCAACATTTGCCGGCTAGCTAGTGGAAGAGAAATAGAGGAATATCTCCCTATTCACCCGGTTTAGCTACTTTTTATCCGGTTTCCTTTAAAACCCGGGTATTATTTCTGTTTCCTATTAACATGCCAAAATTTTAAATGCTTTTCCTTTCTTGCAATGCGCTTTTATTCTTCATTTTATTCCACAAGAAATCTTTTTCAAAGAAATTCGCAGTACAATAAAACGGAAAAGTTGAAACAGTACCCGTATCCCATTGTCTCAAATCAAAGTCCAATCTCAACTGAGATTAAAAACAGACACGAGAGAATAACGCAGTAACCAGAAAATGCGGATAATCATGTGCTTGAATATCCGGATGAAACTCGTCCCGGTTATATGGGTACATCCGCTAATGTATTCGTTTCACGTCCAACGACACCCGGTAAAATCCGGTTAAGGTGAAGATATGCCCCGGTTAATCTTACCGCCCTTTGATTTATGACCGGCCCGATTTTTTGTTGTTCGACTGTTAATTTTCAAAACCTGACGATAAATCACCCGGAGGTTTTTCGCAAAGTTCCTTAATTTATTTACGGAGGTGTAAGAAATCAAGTTGTTTTGCGGGCTCTTGAAGTGTCCTTGCCAACTTGGGGAGGAAACTCCAATTTGTTGGGTGCTTGCCCTACTTTTTACCCCGACATTATGTCAAAACTTCTCGAATACTTTATTGACAATTTCGAGATTAAACTTAATAACATCGAAAAACATGTAACGACAATATTTATGATATAAAAAATATTTTATGACCATTTATGTTTATTACTAATTATAATTTTATTTAGGTTGCGTGACTGGTCGACTATAAATTATGGTGGTAGATTTAGGGCAATTAATATCAAAATTGTTTTGATACTTAGTTTCTAGCATAAAAAGGAATTTTGTTTGATAAAATAAAGTACTATATTTATTATAAAAAAGTGTGTTTTTACCCGGTTTTATCCCTTATATCCGGGTATTTGATCCGGTTTGCTGTAATGAGTGCCACGTTTCGCGCAACTATTGATTTATTAGCGTTTAGCTCCTATTAGCGCGGCGAGAGGCATTTATCTTTGTTGCCACTCGGCACCCGACCCGCCATTACCATGTATGATCAGTTGCGTGCCCCGGTTATAATATCACCGCATTTGTGTTACAAGAGTATTCGTTAATGTCTCTTTGATACTTGTTTGTTCGACTTAACTTTGCCTCCTAAAACAATTGCTATACGAATCCATAAAGTTAGATTTCCGAACTAAATAGCCTTTTAAAACCATATTCAATTTCATCCGAGCCACGGTTTACCTCAAATTACAGCTTTAGCCTTCCAAATACCGAATGATAAAGATTAGTTTCAGTAACTTTAGATGAGAGAAATGTTTCAGCTTAAATGTTTGAATATTTGTTATCCAAATCCCTTATGACATCCGACCTTGTCTGATCTACAAGTACTTATAGACCCGAACCCAATACCCGTGAACTTTAACACAAATTAAGTCAACAGACAAGGGAATATTCATGAGCACAAATACGTTATAAACAGAACTGCACGCGGCTTTCGCTAAGCCGGATAACCGGGTGGGTAATAATATGCGAGGCACGGTGCGGCGCCGACCCGGGAGGTAGCGTTGGGTACGTCGCTTACCCGGTTTTGCTTTTCAACGGTTTTCCAATTCTATTCTATATATAATATCGATCTGTAATTTGGGGTTATTTAAGAATAGTCGGCGGTCGTCCTTGTTCTTGATGGTTGTGTTTTCGGTACTGCTGTTTTTTCGACTTTCAATCGTTGGATGGTTTGCGTATTTGGTACTCAGTAACTAAGTCGGCTGTAGTCTTTGAACTTATACCAAGACGAAGAAGAAAGAATTGTTTTTCAGAATATATTTATGGAAAATGTCCGAAATTTCCTTAAAAGATAACCTCATTCAAGATGCACTCCGCATATCACTCCCTCCACTTTATTCTCAACTCCCTTAACTAAAAGTTGAAACTCAAATCCGACGTTAAAATAAACAATTTCCTTGTTAAAAACACACTCTCTCAAAACCTTTTGATGTTTCCCGCAAATGGAATAAGATATAACGAAGTAAGGATAAAAAGTGTTCGGTGTAACTCGGCTCAATTTCATAGCGTGATACTTTGATCGTCGGAGGGACCTCACGGATATAAAATTAAAGATAATATTTGTCCTCCTTATCACTTGCTTTGAAGATTAACTTGAATTAAGTTAATAATACGGCTCTGTATAAACTCGCCGTAATATTTTTCCAACTGTTTCCTAGATAAGTTTCTTAGATATTAAATCTTAAATGTAACTTAAATTAGGACTTCTAGCTGTCGTACATTTTTGTTAAAAATCAAAATTGTATGGAATTTACTGAGAGGTGCTTTGAGAATTTGGGTATAAAATATTAAAAAAGCGTGTTAAAAAACAAAAGCACCGATAACATTCCGCGTATTTACAAGCTGTATGTTTATGTTTTGTATTTACCACGAATAGAAAACAAGCATCACAAATGCCTGCCTATAGTCAACAACATTTTGACTATAGACGAACTATATTTACTATACTGCTAATAGCGTACTGAAAGTTCCTACTACATATTAAAATTATAATAATTTTCGCTTGTTCATAATTCATGTCTTAATAAATGGAAGACGGTGGGGGCTCACCGGGTTACAACGTAAATTGAAACCTCGTACGAGGTTCACTGTAGAGGTTAATTATATTACATGTGTCACTACCAGCCATACATAATATGTGAAATATTATAATACATATAATATGTATTTATTAAGAGCCTTAAATGTATACTAATATGGGCGATTTTCCAATAAAAATATGTGCATAGAAAAAAGTTCAGTACTGGGTTTAAAAATGGAATGAAATCTTTAAACTATTTTCGTTTATTTGTCTTTGAGAGAAGGAGGTTTTAGCTTTTATCTTCCTGTAATGTTCTTTCTTACTAAGACTAAGTTGTAGTTTTGCTAAGCAACAAATAATTACCAAGTTGCCAACTGAATTTTCTTACGAATGAAACTTCAGCTTTATAATAAAGTTTGAGCGAAATTCAATTAATTTATCGACATTGAGCGAATAAGGGAGCGTGAATAAAGAAGTTTTAATGGGTCGCCATCAAAAAGAGCGACGCGGATGATTAAATTTCATGGAAAACTTTCATCTTTAAATATTTTGGATTTGTTTATTTTATGCTAAGATGTATTTTAACGTGCGATTATCAAATTTTAAAATTCAGCTATAAATAATATGAAACAAACGCTAACCGCCTTATTAATAAACGCTGTTTAACTAAAACACTGTTATAAAGTGCTTTGTCTCTTTTCCTCTTCGGAAAATTGCGTATGTCAGAAAGTGACAAATGATTTGATGGCTAAAATGTTCTTATTATACTCTTTTAAGCGCCTAAACGTTTAGAAACGCGTCTTATTTTTCCCACGCCAAATAAATAAAACATATAACAAATGGATTTAAACAATGAAATCTAACACAATTCTTTTAATTCGTATGTCACCTACGTCGACTGCATAGGAAATTGCGCCGGAAATTGACCACGTGACGCAACCGGACGTTACGTCATCGCACGTGATATGGACTAGCCAATCAGGGAGCATTCAATTATAGGGATGTCCGATCGTGTTATATTCGATTCATCTTCGCCTCGCGTGGTGATTAGTTTATTCGAAAATGGAATTAACTTCTTTGTTCGTTTGATTTGAATTTTAAATCAGGATTATTTTTGTTTTTGGAATGTGGTCTATTAATTCATTGTGTTATGTTTTTTTCTTCATATAAGTGTGTGTAATTTTATGTACCTACTACTTTAGTTGTCCCAGTTTCACTCATAGCATACTATCCTGTGGAAATTTTGGGATAAAAATAGCCTATGCCCAACTAGGATTTAATAGTTCATAAAGTAATTTGGCGTACATAAATACGGAATATTTTATTTTCCAATATTAAAGCTTGTATTTATTCTTTCAGGTACGACTGACGATGTTCTTGCCCACTATCGACTGTTTGGTAAGGTTATCATTCTCACTATACACAACACAATTCAAACCAAAGAATAACATTAACACTATTATTGTAGTAGGAGAAATCCTGTACGCACCCTGGACCTTAAATGTGAAAATGACCGGGGTATGTGGTATACTGTCACAAACACATTTATCTTGGATACTATATTTCATAACGTACAAGTTGTCACCTTTGTTGTACCCTTTCCCGCGGGAAGTTCGGGATAAAATGTATCCCATGTGTTATTCTGATGTATAACCTATATTACTGTAAAGTTTCATCCAAATTCGTTCTGTAGTTTTTGCGTGACAGAGTACCACCATATATACAAACATACATACAAACATACACATCCCCACAAACTTTCGCATTTATTATATTAGTACGATTTTTAAAAATATCCAAAATATTGTAACAAGCATTCAAAAAAGTCAACATAAATGTGACTACACATAGCCACATGTCTATTTACTTTCTCTGTCACGTGGCTACAGTCTAACGCTATTTAATTTCGCGCCCTAAACCACTTCCGGTCAAATGTGACCACAATGTGGCGAACCAACCCAACGCACGGATCTAAAAAGGTTTATTTAATTTCGCAGACACGTGTTAAGCGAAGTGCTTCTTTCAACGCCTAATGGTGTTGCCACAGGTATAATTTAATTGTTTTCGGATATAATAAGTGCAGTGGACTTTGTGATAGTGGAGGTTGTGGTGTCTATTAATGGTTTAGAGAGTTTCTTAGGTTTTGGCGACTATTTTTGTTTATGGTTTTTGGGTAACAATTTGAATTGAAGTTAGGTATGTTTATGGATGCCATTCACTTTTGTAATATCCTACCTTTTTTGACGTTTGACCTTGATATGAGACAGAAGAAAAAATAATCACTACCTAAAACTGTTTCTGTAACGAAAAGTCAGTTAACAGTTTAAAACAAGAGCGAAATATAGTTTCATTCAGTTCGCAATGTTCCTTTTACTTCTTTATTTAATTCTTATTCTCTTACAATAGATAATAACTTAATCTTCTTCTGGTTCTAAGAAACCAACCTTCTCAAAAGAAAGAACTAATTCCGACTAAATATTTGTTTTGTCTCGTATCGATACAAAGTCATTATTTATTGAACTACGAACCATTCCAATTGTTTACTTTCAACTCGATTAGACAACACTACACGGAGTCAATTAAACGGTGATCTCGAGTATTTGTCTCTCACTGCAATAGAAAAAAGAAAAAAGGTTTATTTCTTTTTAAAATTGGTTGAAATTCAGCCAGTGTGTGGCTCGAGTTTCAGCTGAAAGTACTTTATTGAGCAAGTTCGCTTCTTGAGGTTTGTGGTTTGTTCTTAACTTAAAAAACAAATTGACGTTACAAGAGTTAATTTATTGGAAATGTTTCGTGATTTTTTGTGGCGAGTAATTTGGTTAATCTGTGAACACTTTTTTTAAACTAAATTTGATGTGCAATATTACATGAAACTATTCTTAATATACAATGTTACCTACAAAAGATACTTTTATTTTCTAGTCTTACAGTTATCAGCAATATTTTCCAAAACGTCTAAAAGAAAGCTATATTATGTATCAAAAAGATACAAATCTATATAATATACAAGAAAGTCGGGTTAGTGACACCATTTATAACTCAAGAACGGCTGGACCGTTTTTAATGATTCTTTCGGAATTCCTACGGGAACGGGTGCGGTGCGGGTGAAACAGAGGGGCACAGGTAGTATAATATAAAATTAATAACCAACCACTTTTTTATAACTACCTATATCGTCCCACTTGCTGGGCAAAGGTCTCAAAGACCTAACACTTAATTATTATCTGAAAATACTCATTATATTGTCATACCTTACTTCAGACTTTATTTATTTAATCAGTTAAAGTTACATCAAGCAAGACTGACAACTAATTTAACAATAAGATAATCCCTAAACTAAACCCTAGTACATACCATCGACAGTCAATATCTAAGTTGAGCCAAAACTAAATAACTAAAGGCGATAAGTAAAGCAGTGTAATGCAATCAGCGAGCAATCTCGCCAGTGGGTGCCGAGCTTAATTCAACCAGACTAATGCAGTTTTATCAAACTTCAGCTTTACAGTGTATAGTGTTTGACTTGCTAGTTCTAGTGCCTTGATGGTTTATTAGTTTTAAAGAAACTTTGTAGTCGTGTCAAATGTTAACTTGAAGACTGTTTTTTGTAAACGTGACTAAAATTTCAAGTAGTATACAAGTGGTAAGAAAAGATCAGATCATATTAAGAAACTAGCAGCGCCCCGCGGTATTACCCGCGTTGTTCCCGTTCCCGTGGGAATTTCGGAATGAAAAGTAGCCTATAACCTTCCCGTTGAATGTGGCTATCCATTACAAAAATAATTTTTCAAATCGGTTCAGTAGTTTCTGAGATTAGCGCGTTTAAACAAACAAACAAACAAACAAACAAACAAACAAAACAAACTCTTCAGCTTTATAATATTAGTATAGATAATCAAGTTTGTGAGGATGGATGTATCTATGTATGTTTGTTTTACGAATAAACTATTGGGCGGATTGTGATGAAATTTTATCCCGAAAATCCCGCGGGAATGAGTACAACGCGGGTAATACTAAGGGCGCAGCTAGTCTAATCTATGTTTACAAGTATTTAAAAAAGGAAATGTTTTAAGTAATATTGCTAAACTACTAGTCGTATTTTAAATTATATTTTAACTTGATTATAGTATGACTTAGTGAATTGTGCAACTTAACTAAACCTAGCAATTATGTTTACTCCACTTAGTCATTTTAAATAATCTATACTAATATTATAAACCTGAAGAGTTTGTTTTGTTTGTTTGTTTGTTTGTTTAAACGCGCTAATCTCAGAAACTACTGAACCGATTTGAATAATTCTTTCACTGTTAGATAGTCTATTTATCGAGGAAGGCTATAGGCTACATTTTATCCCGAAATTCTCACGGGAACGGGCACAACGCGGGTAAAACCGCGGGGCGCTGCTAGTTTAATAATAAGTCTAGCACTGTAAAAATAAAACCAAACTAAAATCCCTCTATCTATTTGCGTTTAAAATACTATAGTTATTAAAATAACCGTTGTAATTTACTATAATTTGTACCTTTAAAACGTCTATTACACTAACTACTAGAAGTATTTACCTCTCGGGCACATCTAGTAATTAGTTTGAAAATAATGTTATAGATAAATATTATATGTTATTTTTTTAAATTGTGTAAAAACTGCATTAAAATTAGATGTCGTTCAAATGAGTGATACTTTTTGACACCTATGAAAAATCGAATATAGCAGCAATTCTGAACTATTTCATGTATTTTTATCCTTGGCGGCATATACAGTTTCCTGAAAACTTCAAGCGTACATTTCTATTAATAAAACGTTAAAATTCTTATATCGAACTATAATTTCAACATTTCACTCCAATCAAAAGTTGTCACTATTGTCATGACAACACTCCTAATTTAATTCAGAGTATTCTCTCTTTTAAAACTAAAGAGCTGGGCTCTTGTCGATGGAGTTCTTTACATTATATTATTGAGTATTATCTTTGTTAAATTCATTCCATGTCGGAGGCCTTTAGGCGGTCTAAAAACTCTGATACCAGGGTTGGTCACAACACTATTTTAGTATACGCGCTGACTTAGTATACGAGGATGGCGGTAAAATTTAAAACGGTTTTTGACGACCTTATCGACGTTATAGCTTAGAAAATATGTTACCTACGCATAATTTTCTAAGCAGTGTGGGTGCGAAGGTTCTACGTTTGTACAGGTATAGCCTAAGGTCCATAGGTGTTTTACGGCATTTGGCTGTAAAAATACACCATTATTTCATTCTTTATGATATCATAAAGTTTATAATAAACGAGTGCCAGTAAAAATAGCAGTAAAAGTCTTCATATTGCGTGCTACCCACTAGCGGGGGGTGGTATAACACTTATGATTTTTTTTATCCGATTTTTTGACCGCTAAAATGTGAAAGTTGTAAAATGAGGACGTAACTCTAAACGACGTTTGATGTCCTATTTGACTGTCTTTTTTATTAGATATTATGAGAAGACCATAAACAAAGAAGACTTGGAACGATAAGATGTGCCGCGCTTTTACATGGATTAGTCTATGGATGTGTGTTAGTTACATTCACAGACAAACATGAACTCAATCGGAGGGGTAGACCATTTTAAACAAAATGTTGCGTTATTAAAAGTAATAGTTGGTACTGGTGAAAAATACTTACTTAAAATACAGGTCAAAAACACATTTCAACATCCATTAAGCGAGGTCTTCGGACCCAAAGGCCTACTTAACTATTCGCAAGCAATCACTATAATAATAAAAGTTATCAAAATACATAAATAAATCGTTAAAATAGTCATCAAAGTGCCTCGGTGACCCTTTTTCATATGCGTATTTCCCAAAAGCAAATGTATATAAGAGGTTTACGTGGCCCACGTCAGACTCGCATGAAATATTCATATGAATATAATCTGACGTTCGGTTCTGCTGTTACGCCTGTTTTGTATGCGCAACGTCTTTTAATTTTTAATTTCTGTTGCAGATATATTTTTAACAGAGCTTTTGTTTTAATCTGTGGAAAAAGCGAACCCAACGGTGATAACGGAAACATGTTATATTTAAATATCGAACAGTGATTAACTACGTTCTCTTTTGTTCGTAATTGATTTGAATATGGAAATATCCAACCGTTTATAGGAACGGAAAAAAGTCATATTTGGAAAATATTTTCTGATTTATCCATAAGAAACAAATAAAATATAAACATAAGCTGACGACTCAAACAATGCCTATTCATATCGTTATTAAACAATAAAAATACAGCGAGAAAATCTAAATTTATGAGACATAAAGTATAAATCTATGTGCTAAAACCTTTTTGCAATAACCTAGAGAAAAGAGATTGTAGCAAGGAGTTATTAAAATGCATATCCTAGCTTCATGGCACACGTATAGCTAATAAATCCGCTCGCTCTAATTCGCTGTAAAGTCGTATGTTCGCTGTTCGCTAAGATTTGTTGTTCGCGGGAAATTAGGCGAATGCAAGAACGATACGTGACAATTGTGCTCGCGCGGGAACTTAAATGTTTTATGTGTTTTGTGGAAATGAAAATTGCTTTTTATAGGTAAAGGTGAGAATTTATAGGGGGTGTTGAAATATTTTCGCGGTCGTATATTTTGGGTACGTTTTGGCAATGGAGATATATGATATGTTTTTGATTTAATTTATATTGTTTAAGTGCCTTTTATTTGCTTCTGCGTAATTTATATTTAGTAATGCATTTGATATTAATTTCCGCATCGATCCGCACCAACATTGTTGCCGCAGTATTTAAAGCAAAACCGATGGAAACTATTCTTCGATAAAAGAACAAAAAAACAAATGAGTATTTAATTAATAAACTAATAACTTAAAAAATAGTTTAGCTTAATTAAGAAAACTGAACTAACGTTCAAACTAAGCCAAGTAAAGTCCTCATTTTTCTAATAGAACTATCACAAATATTCCTGTTGGAACATGTAACAGTCCTCGGGAGTTTCCAAAGGTATTTTTCAAAGAACTTAGTCGAAGTCTAGATAAAGGCCAGGTGCACTAAGTTCCCTAGGGAGAAGCCACGAAGATACTTAGAACTTAATATTGAGTGCTTTTAAGTACCGACTTATTTTATGATTGGGGACTTTATTACTTTTTTTACCGACTTCAAAAAACGGAGGGAGAAAATTTAAGAAAATTGGAAGGATTCTCAATCCCTACAAATTAATATTTTGTATATACGTAACCTCATATATCCGTCGTTTATTACTTAATTTTAACAATTCTCTTGGTAATTACACTATTTAAACTATCACGATATGAACACATTGTAAACACTAATCTAGACGGGACTTAATCGCGAATTAGTGTTTACAATGTGTTCATATCGTGATAGTTTAAATAGTGTAATTGCAACCCGGTACGGGCCGGAGATTGTTAGAACAGTTCGAGATCTTGGAAACTACCGAAAGAAAATCGTGCGGTTAAAGTCATCGTTGAACTTTTTAAAAAAGTGTCGTGACAATAACATAATTCCATCTTGTGTTCGAATTACGCCGCGATACGATATTGCTCATTCGGCAGTTATCCTAAGCAGTGCGAGTGTTCGTTTGTTAAAACTGTTAATTAGGAACAAGTACAGTGAGTTGAACCTGATCAATAGTGCGTTATACAAGTTGCATTGTGAGTGCGGTGCTGTGTTATCCTATGACGATTTCAACTTGTGCGACAGGATAACCTATTTACAAGCCGAACGAGTGTATGACCTGTGCAATGTTACCCATGAGCGAAAGTTGGAGAGATTGATTGCTCGGCAACATCGAAACACGGTGATTCAAAATACGGACGTTACGGATGTGATTAATCTTTCTAGCATGGCATTGGACGATGCAACTCAAAGCGTTTTGAAAAAAGGATTGAATTTCGCAACTACCCCCAATAAAATTCCTTACGAAAAAGTTATAAGTAGTGTGGAGGAAGCGTTGATTTGCAACAAAGTGCCGCCCAGTGACTCGGATACACTAAGACAAGATGTTGCAGTAGTGTTACGCAAAGCAAAATTACCTACGAGCAATATTACCGTGGAGGAACGAGCAGCCCTGAAGAACATAAGAAACAACACTGGAGTCCATGTTCTTAAGGCTGATAAGGGCAACGCCACAGTCGTAATCGACGCCGAAGACTATGACTGTAAGGTACGTGGGTTGTTGAGTGACACAGCTGTGTACAAACCAGTGTCATATGATCCAACTGCCAGAGTGACGCGGCGTATACGCGCGGTGATCAGAGACAACAGGGGCTTATTTACGGAGGAAGATTATGACAGAGTGCACAGGCCAAGTATCGTCCAATCACCGAAATTATATGGTTTGCCGAAAGTACATAAAGCCGGTGTACCACTGCGACCAATTGTGAGTCAAATTAACTCACCTACTTCAAAGCTCGCAAAGTATATGACATCTGTACTTAAACCATTAGTAGGTAATACATCTTCTTTCGTAAAAGATTCTCGCCATTTCATTGACATAATTGAGGACATTACCCTGGAACCAGATGAACTAATGGTGAGCTTCGATGTCGAATCGTTGTTCACTAATGTTCCCATAGGAGAATGTGTGGACTTAATTAGAGGAAAGTTTGAGGAAAACTCAATACCTGATGGTTTCATCACATTATTAAGGAACTGTTTAGAGGGCAATTACTTTGTGTACCGCGGACAACACTACCTCCAGATTGATGGTGTCGCCATGGGAAGCCCCGTCGCACCGATATTGGCCAACATCTGGATGGAACATATGGAAACTCTTATACCACGGACAAGAATTAAGGTATGGAAGCGGTACGTAGACGATGTATTTTGCATTTTCAAAGGTAATAAGCCAGAAGTCGAACAGTTCCTTGAACTCCTGAACTCCATCCATCCAAGAATACAGTTCACATATGAACTGGAGATGAACCGCAGCTTGGCTTTCTTGGATGTCAAGGTAATGGCGAGATCGGATGGTTCCTTATCGCACACGGTCTACAGGAAGCCTACACACACAGACAAATACCTGAATGCGTTGTCTCATCACCACCCGAGACATTTACGTTCTGTAGCCACGTCTTTAATAAATAGAGCTCATGCACTGTGTGACCGTGAACATTTGGAGGAGGAGCTGGCTCATGTTCAGGAGGTACTCAAGAAGAATGGTTACAGAATAGGGAAAACGCATTCTGGACACAAACCGAGGGTGAAACAGCAAGAGGTCCTGAGGAAACCTGCATTCTTGCCATATGTTAGGGGGGTAACGGATAAAATCGGATCGCTGCTCAAGGAGTACTCGATTAAAACCATTTATACCCCTCTATCAAAAGTATCGGAGCAAGTGGGCACACCCAAGGACAGCATACCCTACCAGACACCGGGCGTTTACAAGATAGATTGCAGTTGCGGTAGCTCTTATATCGGACAGACCAAGCGAACTATTGCCGAGCGGGTCAAGGAACATATCGCAGCTGTCAAGAATCGCCAGGTGGAAAAATCCGCGGTGGCAGAACACTTGCTGGAGTCTGGCACTAACCACTGGATCGAACTCCACAGGCCGAAAGTACTTTCCAACGAACGTCACTATTTCTCAAGACTTGTACGTGAAGCGGTTGAAATTAAGAAACACAAAAATTTCAACCGGGAAAGCGGTTTCAAACTTTCGCCTGCATGGAATCCAGTGATAAACAAGTGTACACATCGCGGGGTTAAGTGTAGGACACCTTCGGACGTTGTCAGTGTAGTGTGTCGTGGACCTTAAAAAAATAGTGCAGTGGAGTACGGACCTAACAACATTTTGGTTGATGTGGGTAGATTGCGCCCCTTCAACCAAATAGTGTAAACAACACTCGCAATCCAGTACCCTCGTGAACACGGCCGTTGCGACACGACCGAAACGTTGAGGTATGCATTTAATGTTTAATTCGCGATTAAGTCCCGTCTAGATTAGTGTTTACAATTCTCTTGGTAACTATGTGAAAGGGTGTATTTACAGAAATCATCCCATATTAAACTGATTCTGAAAATCTCTGAAGAAAATTCGAAATGACTAAAAAAGAAAAAGAAAAAATATTACTTACATGTATTTTTTCTAAACATAACCCCAAAAGTCCACCACACGATACTATACACCATGAAGGCAGTAAAACTTGCAATTTGTAAACTTTTTTCACAATAACTCGGTTATAAATATACCCTGGAGGTTTTATTAAGCACCCTATAGCCGGGCGCCATTACTGTCAATAGCATCATCCCGGTTGACCATTTGTCACGGGCGATCGCGAGGGCCACGCCTCTGCCGTGTCCGCACTTTCAGGATTATTCGAGACCTTTTCGAGACTGAGTCTCGCTGTAATCCGGGCGCGCCGAATATTTTGACTGTGATTGTAATGGGTCTTGACATTTAAAAAATAAGTATATTAGTAAACTTTTGAAATTCTGAAATGAATGTTTTTTTGTTTTTTGAGTACATTAATTTTGTTTCGTAGAATAAATATTATTTTTCCTAAGCATGACTTATTACCCCGGTAAATTTAGACATTCGAGTTTGCATAAAGTCCCAACAAGCTGAAAATCAGGAAAATTGTTAAAAAACATAATTATAAACAATGTGTAAAAGTTCCCCATCATTCCCGTGTATGGAATTTTTTTTATTCAAGGTCAAATGTCAAAAAAGAGTGTTTTTCGCGAATATCTGAAAAACGGTGCAATGTAGCAAAAAAAAGTGTATGATGAAATGAAAGCTTATAAAATTCTCTATAACTTTAATTCTATCCACTTTTTCCATATTCCAAACCGTTATTGAACTACACGCTCCAGAAATGTCAAAATTAAGGACCTCGGGCAGGTAACTATGGAGCCTGCCCCAATGCTCAACAGTGACATGACCCATGTCATTTGAAAGGTCTTGAAGAGTTGTACAAGTTACTCCTAGACAGTTATATCGAATTCGATGGCCAACTCGGTGTTTTCGACCACCGAAGAATTACCACTGGAGGTGCTGTGGAGCCTGGACGGAATGCTCAACAGTGACATGACTTACGCATTTGAAAGCTCTTACAAGTCACTTTTTGATAGTTATGTCGAAATCGACGCCAAACTCGGTGTTTTCGACCACCGAAGAAAAAACACTAGGTGTATGTGCAATAATGTGCAGTTGACCCTGATCGTATTGCTCAACAGTGACATGACTAATGTCATTTGAAAGCTCTCACAAGTCACTCCTTGACAGTTATATCGAAATCGACGACCAACTCGGTGTTTTCGACCACCGAAGTATCGACACTGATCGTATTGCTCAACAGTGACATGACACATATCATTTGAAAGCTCATAAAGAGTTTTATAAGTCACTCTTTGATAGTTATATCGAAATCGCCGTCCAACTTAGTGTTTTCGACCACCGAAGAATGGAGTTGGGCTATGCCATACCGAAGTATCGACGCTGATCCTAATGCTCAAAAGTGACATGACCTATGTCATTTGAAAGCTCTTGAAGAGTTGTACAAGTCACTCTTTGACACTTATATCGAAATCGACCGCCAACGCGGTGTTTTCGACCATCGAAATATCGACACTGGGTGTATGTGCAGTTGACCCTGATGGTATTGCTCAACAGTGACATAACTTATGTCATTTGAAAGCCCTTGAAGAGATATCCAAGTCACTCCTTGACATTTATATCGAAATCGACGGCTAACTCGGTGTTTTTTAACCAAAAATAAAAAAATATATGTACACATTAGTTAATAAAGGACCTTGAGAAAATTCCATTCTTCGGTGGTCGAAAACACCAAGTTGGCGGTCGATTTCGATAGACATGTCAAGGAGTGACTTGGACATCTCTTCAAGGGCTTTCAAATGACATAAGTTATGTCACTGTTGAGCAATACCATCAGGGTCAACTGCACATACACTCAGTGTCGATATTTCGATGGTCGAAAACACCGCGTTGGCGGTCGATTTCGATATAAGTGTCAAAGAGTGACTTGTACAACTCTTCAAGAGCTTTCAAATGACATAGGTCATGTCACTTTTGAGCATTAGGATCAGCGTCGATACTTCGGTATGGCATAGCCCAACTCCATTCTTCGGTGGTCGAAAACACTAAGTTGGACGGCGATTTCGATATAACTATCAAAGAGTGACTTATAAAACTCTTTATGAGCTTTCAAATGATATGTGTCATGTCACTGTTGAGCAATACGATCAGTGTCGATACTTCGGTGGTCGAAAACACCGAGTTGGTCGTCGATTTCGATATAACTGTCAAGGAGTGACTTGTGAGAGCTTTCAAATGACATTAGTCATGTCACTGTTGAGCAATACGATCAGGGTCAACTGCACATTATTGCACATACACCTAGTGTTTTTTCTTCGGTGGTCGAAAACACCGAGTTTGGCGTCGATTTCGACATAACTATCAAAAAGTGACTTGTAAGAGCTTTCAAATGCGTAAGTCATGTCACTGTTGAGCATTCCGTCCAGGCTCCACAGCACCTCCAGTGGTAATTCTTCGGTGGTCGAAAACACCGAGTTGGCCATCGAATTCGATATAACTGTCTAGGAGTAACTTGTACAACTCTTCAAGACCTTTCAAATGACATGGGTCATGTCACTGTTGAGCATTGGGGCAGGCTCCATAGTTACCTGCCCGAGGTCCTTAATTTTGACATTTCTGGAGCGTGTAGTTCAATAACGGTTTGGAATATGGAAAAAGTGGATAGAATTAAAGTTATAGAGAATTTTATAAGCTTTCATTTCATCATACACTTTTTTTTGCTACATTGCACCGTTTTTCAGATATTCGCGAAAAACACTCTTTTTTGACATTTGACCTTGAATAAAAAAAATTCCATACACGGGAATGATGGGGAACTTTTACACATTGTTTATAATTATGTTTTCAACAATTTTCCTGATTTTCAGCTTGTTGGGACTTAATGCAAACTCACCCTCATTTTTTGGTTTAATTTGACCGGATTATTATCTCGCACTTAAAATGACACATTTCCTTCCTCAAAGTCAAGAAATATCAAAACAAAAAGAGAAACGTTGACAAATAAATAAATTATAACAACTTCCTTAACTGTCACATTCAAAAAAAGAAGGACATTTAAAACCTTCTTTTAACAAAACGTCAGACGGAGGACGAGAGAAAAACTTGAAAAGTCACATTATGCAAAAAATACCTACTTAATGTTCCTGGCGTACATTAAGTGCGTTGTGAAATAGAACTGAGTCGGGACATTGTTTGGCCTACTTTTTTAACTAATTCATTCGCCAGAGTCGTAACTTGAAAATGAAAATGGATATTTTAAGCTACGTCACATGTGTTATCTTGGTAACGGAGGGTAATACAACCCCAAATTGCTACCTGCCATGTTTTAACAAGCCAGCATTTTGATGGTGTAATGTCCGTATGAATTATGATACGGTATTAAGGCGAGATTCTGATTTTAGTATAGGTATTCATACGTGGTTTTATCTAGGCTAGAATATCATGACGGTAATCTATTTGTTTATATTAACTACGGTATATACAAACGTTGAATAAAAACAATATTCACAATATGATCCCCATTTCTATATTTAGTACTAATTCAGTACCATTTACTGAATTAATAAAAATCTAAACCCCAATAAATTAAAGCCGCATCCACACAAAGCGACAAATAAGACCTGAAAGTCATGTTCCAAATTCGAGACACGATTATTTAAACAGCTCTAGGGCTAAAACGTAGATATAAGTCTCAGGGAATAAATGGGCGCGGTCCAGCTTTCGGAACGAATGAACGACAAAACAATTGCACAGAGTAATCACACCATATGAGACCAGAGAGGGACGTATTCACAAACATATGAAATGAACAGGATTTGTTCTGTTTTTTGTTAGGTGCATATGTGTTATGCGAAAATTTTAATCGCTTAAAACTGAAGTGCGCACTGCGGGAGTGGTACGCAGGCATTAGACTGATTCGTGTGGACGTTGCATTATCTAGATCTGGGTAGATTTGTTTCTCAAATAGCAACTATTTGATACACGTGTCTTGTATAGCTACGAGCCGTACGAGCACAAAACAATAAGGAAGCGAAAAATAAATCTAACCGCCTTATAATAATGTTATAAAGTTTTGTTTTTCTCTTTCGAAAATAGCGTTTGTCAGAAAGAGACAAACTATTTGATAGTTAATTTGTCTGTTAATAAACGTTTCTGAAAAAGCCCTAACAATAGAACATACACGTTACTGACTCACGGCTGGTAAACTGGCTAAATCCAACCATACTGTAATAGTTATTTACCAGAACCAATGCACACACCTTGTCTAACACAAGACCTAAATCCAGCTGACAACTTCCAGACAGACAAAGCGTTCCTCAAACAGAATTGCCTTGTTTCTATTAAGTCAGAGAGAGCACCATTGAAATAGGTCCTAAGTGGAAAATTCGTCTGTGCCAGCCTAATAGTCCTATTCCCGTTAAATTGTGCATTAGTATGCATTTGTGTAGATTGCCTCCATGCTATGTTGTTTTGCATATAAAATTTACATCGCCCTCATTAGAATACTTTCGGCTAAAAGAATAGATTAGAGCTTAAGGTGTCTGGAATCGCGGCTGGAGAAAAAGATGGAATATTTTGGCAAGAGGATTGTACTTAACTGCTCGTTCATAAAGCGCAAGACACAGTGCTTGCATCCGGTTCGCACCTGGCTCGCACCCGGCCCGCACCCGGCTCGCAGCCGCACCGCACCCTCACTCTGTGTGTCTTGTGCTTTAGCATATAGAAATAGTATTTTACTAAACATCCAAAGTACAGATGGATAGTAGTAGCAAACAACTGGACTAACGAAATACTTTTTGTGTGAGCGAAGAGTTGCATTTCGTAAGCCTGAATGTAGAAGATAACGAACGAAACGAAAAACTTTAACCCGATCGTGTTGTAAAACGGTCAATAATAACCCCCGCCGTAAGTTCTTGCGAATATAGAAAATAACATGTAAAACTCACTTGTTCTGTTAGAAACATTTTGACCACTTAAATGACACTTCAAGATGAACTGTACGGATTCCCGTAACAGAATGTCTGATAAACTGATATGAATTTAAATGAAAGTCACTGATAACTGATAATAAACTGATATATTGAACTATGAACTATTAGCTTAAATACTGATGAAGATGAGAACGTATAGCGCGCTTGATGACTATAAACGAACTGATTTTATTGATTAACGATGAAATATTGCAATTGTACAACTTTAATATTTCATGTAAAAGGCCAATGAAACAATTATATAAATGATTACTCATCAATGTACGAGGTGGCTCGTACATATTCCCGAGCGGGAAAGTTGGGGTTAGTGGATGAACGCGCCTTTGTGGTTGATGAGACAGGGTGATACTGATAACAAATAAAATTCTAAACTAATGTTCCCCCAATGATTAGTAAGTACTTAATTAATAATGAAAATAATAACTGATTGACACTGTATGATATCTGAAATTAATCGTCCGGTATTTTGAACTCCGGCGAAAACACAATAGGGGAGAACCCCTTTTCTTTAGTAAGCACTCGCGCACTTTTTACAACTTGATTGTCAATATTGTTTACGGCGCTAATGATGTGGTCGGCGGTAGGCTGCGAGGCAGCCGCCGCTGCCGTGAAGTGGACGCTGACGTTGGTCGGGACGGAGCGCGGACGGGGCGCCGCCACGGGCACGCAGGACGGGGCAGGCGAGGGGGCAGGCGCGGGCGCGGGCGCGTTGGCAGGCGGGTGCGCGGCCCGCGCGGGCACCCAGCACGCTGCATAGCGGTGTCGCGCTCGCTGCTGACACGCGAATATTGCGAGAGCGAGCACACCTGTTCCCACCACGAGATACAGCACTACGTACTGATGCAAATCGTGACTTGATAGATTTGACTCTATGGTGCTGGTATCTTCTGCTTTCATATCTGCTATTTGTTTACCAATGTCATGTAGATCTTTCTGATAGTTATCGCTGACATTAATATGCCAGTAGGAGGTACTGATAGGCATTGATATGTTGATTATATTGTTAATTGGAGGTATGTATATTTGCGAAATATCTGGCTTAGTCGTTAATTCATTGATCTGTGTTTTGTGCGCAAATATTTCATAGCCTTCTCCCTTGATAATACAGCCGTCTCCCAGGGTCATTATACCGGCCTTGTTGATACGCTCGACGGTAACTTGATCCTCACATATGATTCTGATAGAATGTGCGTTACAGCAAGAATATAAATAAGTGTTGAATTGATGCATTTCTGACCAGATAACTTCACACCGTTGTTTATACATCTTGCACTGATTTGATATTTGATCCTGTTCGTATGTTTTTGATATAAATCTCGTAATCCATGCTAGGATTCGTATTACTTTCCTCAGACTGCTTTGCTGTTCTAATAACTTCTTGATAATGTTATTTTCACTTGTTAATGTAATATTTACTTGTTTAATTTTCTTTAGGTCAATATTTGTAGAGAACTTTTCTTGATTTTCCGTTTGCGGGGGGCAGGTACGTAGCCATTCAGGCCCTTCCCACCACAAAGCATGTGCTTTGAGCTGAGAGGCTTTAAGCCCGCGACTCGCACAGTCCGCTGGGTTCTCCTTTGAAGCCACATATCTCCAACAGCTAGCCGCCATCGACGACGTGACTTGTCTCACTCGATTGGCGACAAAGGGTTTCCATTTGTTTGCGTCCCCGTTGAGCCATCCTAGGACAACCATGGAGTCTACCCATCCAAATGTAGAGATATTGTGACCTTCAAGGCAACTCTTGATTTGTTGCATTAATTTTGATAATAAAACTGCACCACATAGTTCTAGACGCGGTAATGAGCAAATCTTGGCCAGGGGCACTAACTTTGTTTTTGCAGCTACGAGCGTTATGTGGTTATGATCTCCGTTAGTTATCTTACAGTATATAACGCAGCCGTAAGCTTTAGTGCTGGCGTCGCAGAATCCGTGTAGTTGTATTTGATCGTTTTCTCGAGTGTGTAGCCATCTTGGAACACGTAGCTCACTTATGACATGAATATCTTGCTGAATGCTGATCCACTCCTTGTTAATATCCTGCGGGATAGGGTTGTCCCACTGAATGTTAGCTCTCCATATATCTTGGAATAATATTTTGAGTTTGACTGTTAGCGGCGAGAGCCAACCGAGCGGGTCGTATATTTTTGATATTTCAGACAGCAATTCACGCTTGCTTGGATTTGAAATTGGAAGTAGTTTCGATTGGAATGTGAAACAATCTTGCTGGGGGTTCCAACTTAATCCTAACGTTTTTGTCGACTCCGTCTGTTTGAAGTCAAAGCTGTCTTGTTCTTGTTTATTACTGATAAGTAGCTGTAGTGAGTTTGCTTTCCATTTTCGTAAATTAAACCCACCCGCCTTTAATAGGTTAATAAGTTCTGATTGTGTTTTCTTTGCTAATTGTATTGAATGAGAGCCATGAATACAGTCATCCATGTAAAATGATTCCTCAAGGACACTAGGCGCCAAACTGTCTTGATAGTTGGGCTTTTCATCTTTTGCTAGTTGCCTTAAAGTCATCATTGCTAAGAAAGGAGACGCTTTCATCCCATAGGTGATGGTAGTCAGTTGGTACTCCTTTAAGGGTTGTTTTTGATTATCTCGCCACAGGACACGTTGCATGTGTTGATCTGCTGGGTTTATCCATATGAATCTAAACATCTTCTCCACGTCCGCAGTATATGCATATCTGTACTGTCTCCACTTGATAAGAAGATCAAAAAGGTTTTGTTGTAGATTTGGTCCACGGCACATTATATCATTTAGGCTTAGACCTGATGATGTTTTATCTGAGGCATTAAAAACAACACGCAATTTTGTCGTAGTGGACTCCTCACGTGTCACACAATGGTGCGGTAAATAACACGTAATTTTAGCGTTGTTGTCATGCGATACAGGTGTCATGTGTCCGAGTGAAATATATTCATTCATAAATTCCTTATAATTATTTGAAACTGATTCATTTTTGTTTAGCTTTTGTTCTAACTTATAAAATTGAGCAACGGCCTTTGATTTTGAGATGCCCAATTTTGTTTCTAAACCTGCTTTTAAGGGGATGCGAACCTCATAACGTCCGTCATCACGCCTTTTTGTTGTTGACTGATAATATTCTATGCATAGCTGATCTTCTGCTGATATACTCGTATCTGCTGTTTCGGGTACATCCTCGATCTCCCAGAATTTGTGTATCTGCTCAAAGTTCTTTAAAACGACGTTACAATGGAAAATCTTAGTGTTACCACTCAGTATCCACCCAAGCCGCGTTTGTTGTGCGACGGGCAGAGTGGAGTTTTCTCTACATATTCCATTCATAATAATCATTGAGTAGATATCCGCTCCTAGTAGTATATCTACCGGTTTACATAAATAAAACTCAGGATCTGCTAAGTTGATATTGTGTATGTGCGGCCAATTGTGACACGCAAACGTTTGACTCGGCAAATTTCTGATTAATTGTTTCATTATTAAAGTATCAACTTCAAAATTGTAGTCATTTAGTATTGATGAGCATTTGATAGTAATAATTCCTTTACTGTTGTTGGATTTATCCCCGATCCCGGTCACAACTCCCTTACACCACTTTCTCGGTATTCTTAAAAGTTGTGCGGCGTGTTCGGAAATTATAGATGTCTGGGACCCTTGGTCTAAAAGAGCGCGCAATGTGTAATAGGTGCCATCTGCTGCTTGTACCTTGATTAATGCGGTTGGTAACAGAACTTCAAAAACATCTTCTTTACCTGGCACGTGCGGGCTGGTCTGAATTTGCTTACCCGAGCTGATGACGTTAGTAATCGCGTCGACAGCGTTGCCCCTGCGCGCACCTCCGCTCCCTCCGCTGCGATTGCCTTGCATCGGGTTACGGGTCAATGACTGTGTAAATGCATCATGTAGCAAGCGATTATGACTCTTTTTGCATTCAACACAAACCTTTTCTGATATACATTCCTTTCCATGATGGTCAAATAAACAATTTTGACATAAATGTAGGTTTTTTGTAGTTTGTAGTCTAATACTCGGCGACATTTCTAGGAACTGCTTGCAATAATAAATGCCATGTTCTGTACTATTGCATAATACGCAATTGTATTTTGCGGATACGGCGCTAATTTTATTACGCGAAGTATTTGTTTGATAATTTGATAATGAGGGTTTAAAATAGGAACCCTGTGATTTGATTTGGTTTTGATACTTGTTCTGATTTTGCTGAATATTATGATTGTCCGGCTTTCTCCGGGACGATTCAAATAGTGTAAACTTGGTTTCTAAAAATGCTAATAATTCATCTAAATTAGGTACCTCCCTAGGGTCTTTCAATGATGCGACATAGTCGTTATAGGTTTCCGAGTCTAATTTTTCTGACAAAATAGACACAACTATCGGACCCCAGTTTACTGTGTCGACACCTAGATTTTTGATGGAGTGCATGCATTCTACTGTTGTGTCATGCATCCTCTTGATGTGGACATACGATCTCGGTAGAGTGTTAGGTAAGCTATGTATGAGCTTTGTAAGGGAGAGAAATATTAGCCGTTTGTTATCGAACCTGTGGTTAAGGATGTCCCAGCAGGTTTCATAGTTCTCTGTGCTTATCTTAAGATGTTGGATAAGCCTCTCTGCTTCTCCCTTGACCTTCCCCTTTAAGAACTGCATTTTCTGCGCTGGCGACAGTGCCGGGTTGTGGTGGATAGATTCGTAGAACAGGTCGCGAAATGATGTGAATTGATTATACGAACCGTTAAAATGTGGTATTTCTATCTGCGGCGTGGAATGCTCCCTGTGCACATTGGATTCCATTTTGTTATTAATTTTGGCTTTTAACTCCATGTACATTGCTTCCTGCTTTGAAAAAGTATGCTCGTATTCCTTATTTTCCATACCGTTCAGTACACTATCTATCTCCCAGTGCAGATTATCAATGGCTGCCCACCGTGACTGAAGTCTGTCTAAAACGTCACGAAACTCCCACCTGCGATTAATGTTATCTACCTTAATCTCTGAGGCTGTCCGCTGAAAGGCACGAAAGTTACTTGCCTGCTTACGTAACATTTCGTCCAAAGCGCTGCTGGTTCCGCGCGACACCGACGATCCAGAATTATCCTGATGGTTGTTATTGCTGCGCTGTGTTACCGGCGGTGTCCCCGCCGCGGATCCCCCTGCTATGTTAGACGTAGGCCAATCAAAGGAGCGAGCTAACCCAGGGCTCGCGGGCTTCAAAAACGGCTTGTCCTCTGATGCTAGTAGCGTTTGGAGTTTCCCTTGGTACTCCCTAGCTATGCTTTTAAAAGCTTCCTGATAATTTTCCCTAAAGTAAGCATTATCGGAGCCATACTCACACAGTAAGTTATGATTCTGCTCAAATTCAGTATAGAGGGCTTTAAATACCTCCATGTTCTTTTTTGCATACTGCTGAGTCTTTCTCTCCGGTCCATCCTTTCCAAAATTGATATTACTTTTCTCCAACTCCTTGATAATTTGGATTTGTGTAGCCACTAGATCCTCCATGTTGGATGTGCTGATATTGTTAACTGATAAACTGATAAATTACCTTGATACTGCTGCGACTCACGAAGGCTTCAATACTACCTTGCTCCAACCGCGAGAGTGCTTGATTAATTTCACTCGCCCACGGACACAAGGCACTTCGCGGAGATAGTTTATTTCAAATAGTCACTGGTTGTTTTTTAGTCCGACACACGGCAAGTCCAGGCGACACGTGTCCATGCAACTAGGTCACTGCACCGCGTGGTCCCGAACCCAAGTATTTCCGCGCGTAGGGGTTGCTCGAAGGACCATGTACGGATTCCCGTAACAGAATGTCTGATAAACTGATATGAATTTAAATGAAAGTCACTGATAACTGATAATAAACTGATATATTGAACTATGAACTATTAGCTTAAATACTGATGAAGATGAGAACGTATAGCGCGCTTGATGACTATAAACGAACTGATTTTATTGATTAACGATGAAATATTGCAATTGTACAACTTTAATATTTCATGTAAAAGGCCAATGAAACAATTATATAAATGATTACTCATCAATGTACGAGGTGGCTCGTACATGAACTTAGACAAAAAAAAAGATTTTCGGAAGAAATTTCCATTAATCAAAACAAAGCGAGAGGAACTCTCTAGTTTCTTTGTAATTTCATAATACTGTACGCAAGTTAAAGTGACATTACAAACTTATCCAATCAAAACTTAAACTTTGTCGATCACAGAACTAATTTATCAAACACAATTTTCTAAATTGCAACGACAAAGATTAGCAAAATTTGATAGCAGATCAATCAAAGTGATGTGAGGGTATGACGCATGATAAACGAGGCATACATATACGCCGACAAAGTTGCTCCACATAGTTGACACAACAGAGTAATTAGTATGCATTGTATCAATCACAACCTTCTTTTTGGGCTTCGCCGCAGTCATGTGAAAACATATATACGGTCGAATTGAGAAACCTCCTCCTTTCATATGTTGATGGGTTTACCATAGTTCCCTTTTAATGCTTATGCTAACAAAATAAATAATATATATAACAAAACATAAGGGTGTTACTACACCGATCGATTGATCGACGATCGACGTCATCGATCGATTGTGGAATGAGCTATTCGATCGTTAGTTTCTACCACATCAACCCTTTCAACAAATCCATAGCAGAATGGATTAAGTTATTGGCGTATTAATTAACATCAAATACTCAATACAAGTTCCCTTCACATGTCATTAACAGGCATGTGTATTTATTTCTTTATAGCAGTGCCCCGCGGTTTTACCCGCGCTGTGACCGTTCCCATAGAAATTTCATTTTGAAAAATAGCCCACAACCTTTCCGATGAATGTCGCTATCTATTGCATAAAGAGTTGTTCAAATCACATCAGTAGTTTATCAGCGCATTTAAACAAAAAAAACCTCGTTAGGTTTATTATATTAGTATGGATTTGTTTATTTATTAGTGTAACCCGCCTTTTAGCTAGCTGTCAGTCTTTTGTATCCTCCTACGCTTTTCCATTTTAATTGCTCCACTCTGTGTGTACTGTATACCTCCCTTAGATTGGTATTTGTTTGTCGTTGACAAGTTGGTAGATTACTTCTAGCTCGTTGATTGGCGGTGACGATCCTATTAGTTTTTTCCGCAAACGAGGGAAAGCGATCGGGAATTGGATGTGGGCTTCGGTTTGAGTTAGTCGCTTCTGGATGAAATGTTTTAGTTTTTGAGTGCACTTGATACACCATTGTTTACTGTTGAAATCTATCTTCATATACATGAAAATATATCGAACTAGTTATAATAAAATTGTTGATTATTTCTCACCAGTTGGGCTAACCATTACTTTCAAAACTCATACATTTAGCTTTGATTAAACATTTTCATACAGTCAACAAGTAATTCAAATAAAATAAGGAAACAACATCCATCAAACACCACACCAAATATTACCTACCACTCATCATTCGATCGTAAATTCGTTGATAATCCTATTTAAATTCCTAATCCTCCATTAAATTCAAGAAAATTCCAACGAAAAGTCCATTAAGTTGATGAGAATGTCGAAAAGTGTCGTCTCAATATCCATTTTTCGTGTATTTTCGTCAGAAATCAGTTTAGTCGGTTTAGCAGTGAAAATGGTTCGTTATAAATGGGCCCGGACTTGTACTCAGCTCTCGGCGAAGCAGCGAGCGGGTTCCGTAGAATAATTTATTAAAAGCACCCGTTACTGCTTTTGTTGAGCACCGCTCTTTAGGGCTGCTTCTGTCTACAATTTTCAACTTACATACGTATACACTTTTTGTTTGTGCGGGACGCGTATAGAAGGTATAATTCAGGCCTAAGTCACGCAGCGATATTTAACGAACGTAAAAAAAATTGTAAAGGAATTAATACGTTTCGTAGTTTCACGAAAGCGTTTTTACTGACGCTGACCTAAGCTGTATTGAACGCTTTAGGCGCTTATGCAAAAGCGCAGACCTTACGTAACAGATAAAAATACAGAATATTTTCTCGTGTTAATTGCGTGGTTTTTTGTTTCAATTTTTATGTGTTATGCTTGAAGGTTACAAAGTCAGATAATTAGGTGTCAGTCAGATAACAGAATCCTAAACACATACAAGTTATGATCCTACTTCACTACATCACTACATAGTATAAAATAAAGTCGTCTCTTTTTCGTGTCTCTCTGTTTGTCTGTCTGTATGCTTAAATCTTTAAAATTACGCAACGGATTTTGATGCGGTTTTTTGTAATAGGTAGAGTGATTCAAGAGGAAGGTTTTTATGTAAAAAAAATCCCGAAATTCCCACGGGAACGGGCACAACGCGGGTAAAACCGCGGGGCGCTGCTAGTATAATATAAATGCGAAAGTTTGTGAGGAATTATGTATATGTTTGTTACTCTTTCACGAAATACTACTGGACGGATTTGGATGAAACTTTACAGTAATATAGGTTATACATATATCGGGATACATTTTATCCCGAAATTACCGCCGGAACGGGTACAACACGGGTAATAACGCGGTTAGTAGAATAATAACTTCAATAACTTATCAAAATCTGTCCCTACAATCAGTTAGAAGCATACATTTCGTCCACTACACTATATTCTAACTACATCCCAGACTAGCCTTTTCATTCGTACAAGTTACGATCATGTTAACCTAAAATGGCGGTTTGCCAACCCTGCGCACTGCCGTGTCACGGACCATCAATCATGCAAAGATGACGCTGTGTCGTTGTGGTTCGGCGTATGTAGGGGTATGTACGAGTACGGTTGAACTGTTAAATGCTGGCTAATTAATAAAGATATGTATTGGATGTGACTGACTTGTTTTTGGCTTACGGCGGTCAACTTTTAGTATACCTTAGGCTAAGTCTTTTCGGGGTATAAAACTTGGAGGCTTAATATACGTTAAGATTAAAATAATATAATATGAACTGGACTGATTAAAATATAGTTTGTATTTATACTCATTATACAAAGCTTAAAAACCGCTGATATTGAGAACTTCTTGTTAATTTTAAAAAAAATACATTTACGATAATTAACTTGTTATGTGCCACTGTAGAGCAAAGGCCTTTACGCTCACTGAAGATATCAGTACAGCGAAGAGGAGTAGGAGGCGTAATGGCCACACCTTGCCTAGTGCGGGTTGATGACCCCAATTCCATATCATATATAAAAATAAAATTAGGAAACATTGTATTACGAATGAAACGGAAATCTTTTCCTACTGCGCTCACACGGCAATAAGTAATCTATTATCCAAAGCACTTGAGTCAAATGCACCAGAACATTTTCCGCAAAATTTCTTACTGAATTTAAGATTATAGAGGTCCTTATATGAAGACTTTACGGTTTAATCTAGAATTAAACTTAGTTGGATGATGTTAGCGTTCGCTCCAGATATGGTTCCAGTTTCAGTTCCAGTAATATAGGGATATGATTTCTAGTTATTATGTAACTAGCAACGTGCCATAGTTTTTCCGGGAAAAGTTTTTATTTGATCGTTTAAATTCAAGCGAGCTCACAAGCCGCGAGTTGGCTTGTTAAATAGAATACAAGCGCAATATAGATTTGATTTAATACTCGATTAACTCGCTTTATATTCATTCATTCATTCATTTCGACTAGGTTAGTTTCCAACCCTGAAGTCGGAGTTTTTAAACCGCCTATGGCCTCTGACATGGTCTGACGATTGAAACCACCGGGACCGACTGTGCACTCCGAAGCACGGTAGCGCTCAGATAGAAATGCCACTGTTGCTTTATATTGATTGGCTAATTGACTAGTTCATTAGAACACAAGCTCCAAATTAGATACGCGCCGCACGGTAAGTCACTCAATTACATTTCCTTTGGGAGCTAAAAAGGTCCAAAATATTCATTAATATTCAGCATGAAACAACTATTATAAGTTGAGCAAACTCCAAACAATCCCTACGGCTAAACCTAAGTACGTTTGAACAGCCAAAGTGCTTTAAAATAATTTTAGTTCTGAATCAGATGTTAGACTGGCCCATATTGGAGTTTCGAAGTTTAGAGTAAGTTTTGTTAGCTATCTGTAATGTGCAGGGTTGTGAACTTTACGTGTGTGTTGAGGTCTTTGCTTTGACGCAAGGTTTCTCAAAGTGGAGTCCACAGGTCCGCATGCCATCCCAGGGGGTCCGCTGATGCAACCTGTTGGGATTTACTTGTACATACAAACCACGTTAACGGATGCTAGGACTTCGCTTGGTTTTCTCGCGCTAAGCGCTTCTTCTATTTTTCTTACTAGAGTTAGACAAATAAAAAAAACAAATATCATATACTTACACAATTTTTTTTACGGTAGTTAACATGTTACAGAGTTAATATGGTCAAGTTTTATAGATAACATAGGAATATACATACATAATATAATTTGGTATAACAATATATACTTACTGGTAAAGTATCACCCTCGTTCTACATTCGCTTGTATTACTTCCACACGTGGCTCCGAAGTAGTTTTACTTTAAATTCCAAAGTGTATTCGGAGTAAAGTCGGCACCAGTGTAGCGGTAGCTTTGTCTCGTTTAATTACGAATGTTATGCGAGGTGCAGGGTTCGTTCGTGTTGTAAGTATTTTAGTATTGTTCAGTTTGTAAAGTATCTATTTTATGCAGTATACAATGAATAATTTGTTAGTACTATTAACTTAATGAGATAATTGTAATAATTATCATTATGTAAGTAAGTACTACTAACATAATTCGATATTTTTAATAATGCTTGACGATATTTTTCTTCTTGCAGCTGTAGCAAGAAGAAAAACATCGTTTATTTTATTCAAATATAATTAGATGGTTTTTTTAAAGATCGCTTTGAAAACTTTAGGCGATCTAAAGCGTTGTCGGATGGATGAGAATTAATAAGAGATTAATTAATTAATTAATTAATTAGAGCGATTAAGCGAGTATACAAGCTGCAAGCTGGCGAATTCCTAAAACAACTAGAACAATGCAGAAAATAGAATGGAATGCAAAACTTCAAGAACAAATTCACAAATCCAAAAGTCCTCTTGCAAATAGATCTATTCCGTCCTCTGACTTAATCACAAGTAACTTTGGAAAACTTTAAATGCTTCAACTTAGACTGGACTGCACTGGGTAAAAAAAGATTTTCAAAATAGTTAAGAATCCTAACGTTAAGTTTTATCCCTCATTGTCTTTTCTAGTTCAATTTTGTAATTTGGATCTTAGTGCAGTTCTTAAGTTATTCCTACAGTTTCTCTTAGGGCATTGTTCGTTTCTTACTTGTTTTTATTGCACCGGAGGAGAAAAACAATTTGCAATGCGCATTTCCTATAAAACTCACCTTGTAGCTTGTAGCTTGTAAACTCGCCCAATATAAACAACGCCTCACATTATTTGGACGTCATTTATAACTTTACTCTAGTCAAGTCTTTGTTGTTTAAGTAATCCACACAATTGATTCTTAAAATGGTCTTAAAGTGTAGAATCTTGCTAGCGTTCTAAAAGTTAGTACTCACTTTACAATCGGAAGCTTTATACCTGAACGATAAAAAGGTTTTACTTACAATCAAGTGAAGACGCAGTAAACGGTAAATCTCAAAAGGCGGGTAGCCGTAACCGCTACATTTGAATCGCCATTATAGAGGGTAGTTTGTTAATATTTGAGTGCGACGCGTCGCTTCGCCTCCAGTGGGGTCATTTATCGTCCAGCCACTGCGCCGAGCGGACGTCTCACGGTTGTTGTAAACGTTTATTACTTGAAATAGAACCGGCGGCGGATTTAGGTCGCTCCTGTTTTATTTATAATCCCTATTGGGTACTGTTACAGGAAGTGCCCTTTTGAGATAGTAAACGAAAAATGAGTTATTGGATTTGAATAGTATTTTGTAATAGTAGTTTGAGTTAAGTTAATAACTTTTGAATACACGTTAGCAAACTCCATGATCCATGGATGGATCATCCAAGGATCTATGGTTCTCAAGGTTTAGAGATAATAATATACACAATTATGTATTACATATTGGTCGTCCGAATACAAATGTTTAAAAATGATTCAAAGAACTCTTCCAAAGAACTCTTTAAAAAAAACTTTATTAAATCAAAATAATTCAACCGCCATAAAACAAATGAATTCAAACAAAGAATTTAGTCAAATATTACAGAAATCCATTTCAATTTTCTGCACCGGAACACATGGCAAAGATTTGGAAGTGAATTGTGGAATTTTCCACTAGAACTGTTGGCTTTGAAGCCTCGCCCTTTGATTTGAGCGAGTGAGGCGAGTGCACGAGTTTGGACACGTTATAGACAGATGAAGAGATTTGCCGGGTTGGTGGAGTTCGTTCGGAGTTGGGAGACGCTTGGTGTAATGGGTTAGACTGTTTCATCTAATGAGTAGCAACCGACTGTACGTTAGGACGGAATTTATATTAATATTAGCAGATGAGACGAGTTGGTTTTCTGTTTGTTTGATCTCTCTTCCCTTCGCAACGCATCTTCTGATCGCAAATCTCAGGAACGACAATTTTTAATTCATTTTGAAGTCCGTTTTGAATGCCACTTTTAACGGGATGGGTATAGGCTATTTTTCATCCCCAAATTGAGCATTTTCAATTTTTGTTAAATGTATATTGCGTCGTGACGTGACTTTCATGTGATATTTTCGTACATTTTATTAGAATAGAATGCGAAGCGATCATTTTGTCCACAGGGAAGTGTTACAAAACTAGTTCTCTACACTCTTTCCCCATTCATTATGCATCACTAATCATTACCTTGTCAGTTGAATAGTACTTTAAAATTACTAATAGCATATAATCAGAGTTACCTAAATGGCGATTGGACTCCAAAATTAGTATTCACACGGTCTGGTCCCACGTGACGCTGACGGCATTAGAGTAAAATTAATTATCAGTTGCATATACAAGGGAATTAGAACCGCGGGTATAGTGCCCCCTGAGGTTACAGCACCCCTATCAGGAACTACCCACGTAATAGTATAGTTGTCGTAATGGTGTCATATTATTTACAAGCTGTTCCGTATGGTTCCATCCAAGCTCCGATAGATAGCGCTAGCGTGGTTTTTTTGTACGTTATTTTCTCAGATTTAGTAGGGACGCGTCCAAGTACTTTCTAAGCAGGTAATAATCTCCCCTTCATAAAATATCACAGTAAAATTTTAATCAATCAACTTTGGTTAATTTCACCTTATCTATAAATTGCGAGTGGAACCGCGAGGAACAGCTATATAGAAAATAGCAAACAAATCGACGTCAAATCCTAAAATCTTGTCAATAAGTTGTGCATTGTAATTAAAACTTAGAGGAAGATTTGAAGAGAATAATCAGAGCTTTCAAAAGTGGGCATGACTTTTACTATAAACACAATGGTACGGGTTTTAAGGGGATAGTGATAAAGTAATTATCGCCGACCTCGTCACCGATAGTGTGATATCAATCATAATATTATTGGTTATAGCTTAATAGGATATTTCCTGCAACATACCATAGCTAGTAGGAAATAGTCATGTACGTAAACATGATAAAAAGTAAGTAAGGTTATAGACCACCTTAAGGCCTCCGCCATTTTTTAAAATTAAGATAGAACATTTATACTATTAAATATAGTACCCGTTTCTGTGGAAATTTCGGCATGGAAAGTCACAAACCTTATTCATGAATTACTCCGAATTTTGAAAACTGTGAAATCCGTTTTTGAGAAAATCGATTACATTTAGACTGACAGTTTTTCGGAACTTTGTTTTATAATAAAACTAGCAACGCCCCGCGGTTTTACCCGCGTTGTGCCCGTTCCCGTGGGAATTTCGGGAATTTTTTTACATAAAAACCTTCCTCTTGAATCACTCTACCTATTACAAAAAACCGCATCAAAATCCGTTGCGTAATTTTAAAGATTTAAGTATACAGACAAACAGACGCGACTTTGTTTTATACTATGTAGTGATATGTTTAAATAATAGAGATATAAAGATTTTAGGTTAATTAATGTTAAAACACAATTAAAGGGATTTTCGTATTCTAACATTTACCCATCTCTACACTACTTGTGTATTAAAAAAGTAAACCTATATAATATAAAGTAGCTATTTTCATTTAAATGAATCAGTTTCAAACATATCAAAGACCATGTTTACAAACAAAGCAATCGTATCAAACATGCAACAAGCAAACCGTTCACATTAACTTGAGATTCCTTACCAACGTCTCCGACTTTCCTTTGATAGAACATTTCGGTTTAATTCCGCTACAGACTCCTTTTAGGTTCTCTCAACCAAAAAATTGGTAGCGATAACTCATATGACATATTACTTATAGAGGTTAAAGGTTATTTTATGCGAATATGTGAAACATTGAACCTTTGACTATTGGTACGAAAATATTTGCTTTTGACTGGATTTCGTTTGTTTATTGACGTGGGTGAAGCGAAAGAAGTTCAATTAGTACTTGTATTAAAGAATTATTAGATTGGTTAGTGTTAGTTTAGTTAGACTGTCTGCCATGTGTAACCAATCTCACAGTCTAACCATTCTATGGATGTACTGTTAGATTGTTTAGACTGTTAGACTGGTTCTTCAAATCGGTCGATGAAAAAACATAGTAAGAACCTTGTCACATTAAAATATCTATGATATGTCAATGAGATTTTTTTTTAATGTGAGGGCACTAAATCATCATATTTATTAACTAACTACACTATTTGTGTACATTTTCCATTGAGACCTTATTTGTTATACCAAGAGTATATTTTTAAACTTTCGTTATTTGAGTGAGTTTACTGCCCGATAACTTCCATGGATTGCGAGCGAGCGATTGACGTATGAGGTTTACGTGTTATCCCACTTGCCTGCTCAATGATTGTACTCGCTCAAACTAAACACCACTAAATTACTAGTAAAATATGTAACTAACCTCTGCGTACGGGCACGCAGAGAGGTCAAATGTTTAGTAGAGATTTAATGAGTGATTTTAACATGTAGGTAATGTATGAAAAATTACGTCAATTAGTCAAGTGTCGATTTAATAAACGTTTCTGAGCGGGGCAGTAAATAAATTAAAGTTTACTTTAATTTACATTTTACCTAACCAACTCAGAAAACTTATACAATATGGAAGGTAACCGCTCCGCTTGCGTCGTGAAGGATCGCAATAAACCATCCGACAATCTGCCGACAAAACACACCCCATTCCGACATTTCACAAACACCAATACAACTGACATCACTCTTCAAGACTTGTCAGATTCTGACCCGAATGTGTCATATTATTGAGCTATAAATACATCACAAACCATCATAACCTGATCTACCAAATTAAGCAATTTATTCCCCTTAAAAGGCCAAGTTAAGTGGTCATAATGGCTGCTCTTTGCTATTACTTTGATTTACAGTTGATATGTGACCCCGTGAGAGTCCGCGGAAGAGTGCTAGTGAAGTTGTTAGGTCGTAAACGAAGGGTTTTATTGTTGGCCTTCATGGTTTATGGGGACTTTCTTGTTTTGTTTGATGGAATGTATCACATGTGTATGGCCGGCTATTGTAGGGTCATTGGTCGGAACTAGTTTGGTACTTTAATTAGTTACAAGTTTTCCTATTATCTTGGGGATATGTTTTCTTCTCTAGTTACTTATTATGGAGTTTTCCGCATTATGTATAGATAGTTTTGATGTACTTTATGATACTGTATGTACAACTAGTATATATTTAATTATCGACACGAAGAAGAAGATATATTTAATTCGTTACATGTGTCCTGACTCCTCGCTTCGGACGCCTCGAACGCCTTGGCGATGCACTTGTCTGCCAAGACTGAGATCCCGAATTCAATTCCCAGGTCGAGCGAAATCATAACAGTGGGATATTTCTTTTAATTTTTACTATGTAATTTTTATTTTAAAAATAGTGTTTTTTTATACTGGAGAGTAAAAAACTTAGGTCTGTATGAAAATGCTGCCCATGCGTCTTCAAAGAACGTTCAAAGACGAACTAAATTCAAAACTATCCAAGCACATCTTTACTAAAAGCACGGAACAAATACTAACAAAATAATATTTCCTTTTAAGAGTTCCGGTTGAATTCTTTTGAAAGTAGAATTTGATTTATTGCATTTCCTTGTGTTTCCTTTGACGTCGGCATGTTGCAATCTCGGCTAGGCTTCTTGTTTGCCTCAAGTTCGTTAGAATGTTCCTCCAATGTTTATTTGATCAAAATATGGAAAAACACTGCGAGTGCATCCGGAGTTTCCCTGGTTTTCCGTTACCGTTTGTTGTGCTGTGTTTTGAAATGAAATATACTTTCTATGCTAAAAGCTTTTTTGTGTCCATACTAAAACTAATATGGTATTTACCTAGTTTTACTAATACTAATTAACTACTTATAAGCCTTAATCGCATTGTATTTCGAGATAAAATAGAATAATTTCGGGATATAATAATCCAATGTGTTATTCTAATGCACTTATAAACTGTTTTAGCGTTTTCAAAGTTTCATCCAACATACATTAATTCATTCTCACATCACATTAACAATATTAGTCGAATTTAGTATAACGTTTAAATCTATAAATCTAACTCTTTTTCATAGTTCTAAAATGTTAAATTAATACTGCCGATTTCCAAGTAAAGTAGATTCCTTTCATTCTAAAGGAGGTATCTTTAGGCTATTTATAACTTGATTAAAGATTACGTAACAAGCTAACAAGAAACCTAAGTGATACAATCTCCAAATGTTCCTAACGTTTAACTCTGTTTTTGTTCCCCAAATAAATTGCGCCTCGTCTACGCTACGAGGAATTTTCCAGCGAATACTTCCAAACATTACTGATACACCAATCCAAAGTATGAATATACCCTTCAACGCTGAAATAAACCTTTCAAACACGATCCCAAACTCGCTACTCGCACACATATCACAGTAATAACATACATTCACCCTTTCACTAACCAATACGCCCCACGTGCCTTAGAAACCGCACGAATTTTCTCTCTTACATAACAATAATACTCTACATGACTGTGATAAATAGTTGCTTCGTATACATAACGCAGAACCATGTGGTTCAATACTCTGGTGAGACACTGCCATCTAGCGGGTGGCGGTGGAACTAAATCGAACGCGTTACGAGGTTCGCGCTGAAAAGTTTTCCGTGGAAATTTTCAACGAATTGTTTTAAGTGGTCGCTAAGAGATGGCGCTAGTGGTATAGTTTTCGCGAGTTGTTGAAACTGTTCATGTTCGATGTTTCAGTGAAATATTATTTTTTATTAACCTATGTTTTGTTTGTTTCAGCTCTCGGAGCTCGAGCAAAGGGTGCTCGAGGCCGAAGGGCGAGCGGAAGAGGCTGAGGACAAGGTAAATATTATTAACTAAGTCATTTTCAATTAGAAATACATGCAAATAATTTTATTGAGGCAAAACGACAACTTAACAAACTTAGTAAACAGGTAAACTTAACGAACACACACAAATAAGACCACAAATATAGTCCATAACTAACAGAGTATAATAGGAAATCTATATGTTATAGCATGGGTTATAACTCTATAAATAGGTTTTGGAGCCCAGATCTGGAAGCACATCACCCTAAACTATATCCTTTATGCTCAAAAACATTATACTAGCTACTTAACTATTCTGAAAACTTCGTTACCAAAAGTAGCGTCAACAAAAACCTATCTATAGTTGAAACATTAATTAATGTCCAGTGCTCTATACGGTACACAAAGGGTCTCCCAGCGAGTTGCAAGTCAGTAAGGTCAGCAGAAACATTCCATTAATCGTGGAGTGACGAGGCGGGTAGTGACAGCACCTACGTCTCTTGTTTTTGGTATTAATTGAACAGAGGAGTGGGAAAAGGGATTTTATTTGGCTGTTTAATGTTTAACCCAGTTTTGGGAGTAATTAATTTGAGTTGATAACGGATATAAAAAAAGAATACTCAATTCGGATATTTTATTTTTGTAATTGATTTTTAATTTTTTTTGGTAAAAATGGACTTATATTAAATAATTATGTTCCCTTATTTTCTTCAAGTTAAATAATACCATTTTTATCTTTAAATTACATAACTATGTATGTATTAGTCTAAATCCATGTCCATCTTTTTTTTCAAATAAAAATATATTGTAGCAATAGTTAGAAACTACATTAGTTTCTAATTACTTAAAAAGATAGAAAAACGTTCCTTTAAATCTTGTAATTATTGCTAAACGAATTACTTGTCTACACAAGCATCAAATCGTTAAAAGCTCTAATTAATTAAACTAATAAAATTATAAAAATGAATAATCATGACGTTAACAAGTAGTAAGTAAGTAGTATTAGCCTGTAATGTTCCACTTGTTGGGCAAAGGCCTCTCGTCTCACTGAAGATATCAGTACAGTGAGGAGGTTTCAGGTGTAATCACCACGCTTGCCTAATACGGGTTGGTGATCTCAAACCCGAGCCATGTTTGATAAGTAGGAAACATGTTTTCGCTCGACCTGGGAATTGAACCCGGGACCTCAGTCTTGGCAGGCGAGTGCACATACCACTAGACCACCGAGGCGTTAACAAGACTAAGAAAGAAATATTATTAGCAAGAGTAGGAGCCCTATTGATAAGGATTATATTTCAAGAGAAGATTTAAAAAACACAACGAGTAGAACTCGTTTAATTGATAGACTGTCAAACGCACTAAACATTGAAACGGTAGCATCAAAGCACTAAATTGTAAAGGACATATAAAACACCCTCCGCTGACAATACAGAAATGGGGTGCCGCGGGGATTATTTGGGGTGACGTCATAACGATGTACAGACAGCACAATAAAATATATTTTTATATGATTAAATGTTGGTTGATATTGTCCTTCTAATGGGCACAAGCATCTGAGCTCATTGAAGATATTAATACTGTGCTAGTAACTTTTCTTGCTATTCAGATAGCTTTCATTAATCATTGAAAGTCAACTACAAAATGAATAACGAAAACTAAAGACAACAAAATAAAAGTCAAAAGTTAGTGTCGGAATCTTTACGATATTAATAATCAATATCTTATATCACTTGGCAAATGCGGTTTGGTCATCTCAAACCCGAGCCATGTTTGAAAAACTACTAAACATGTTTTCGCTCGACCTGGGAATCGAACCCGGGACCTCAGTCTTGGCAGGTGAGTGCACATACCACAAGACCACCGAGGCGTCTTTTATAACAATTTATTATAATGACTTTTCATATCTCAATATTTTCTGAGAATGTTTCTGCTATCGGTACATCACTAAGAGCATACAAGCAGCCAGAGGGATGCTCAGTTATTGATTTTACACAATTGCAGGATTATGACTCATACTGTATCGTTTATGTTCACATGATCACTCATTTACATCTATACTAATATTATAAAGCTGAAGAGTTTGTTTTGTTTGTTTGTTTGTTTGTTTGTTTGTTTGTTTAAACGCGCTAATCTCAGAAACTACTGAACCGATTTGAATAATTCTTTTTGTAATAGATAGCCACATTCAACGGGAAGGTTATAGGCTATTTTTCATCCCGAAATTCCTACGGGAACGGGTACAACGCGCGTAAAACCGCGGGGCGCTGCTAGTACCTACATAACTATATGTATTACAAAAGTAAGTGATTTCAAACTTCGAATAGGTTAGCAGTTAATCTTGATCTCGGAGTTTTTAAACGATCTTAAGGCGTCCAACGTGGTCGAACGATTCAACAACCGGGACCGACAATTTAACGTCTCCTCTGAAGCATTAAAAAAACTCTGACTGCCGCACTCAGCGACGTTCATTAAATCGGCACTTAACTAAATGACTGAATTTTTCATACATTACAAGCCAAAATCACTTATTAAATTGCATTAAATCTAGAGATTTCATTAGTGCTAAGGAAGCATTCGACGCGACGTCTCGTACGGACGTAAATTATCATAAAAAAAATAAAGCTTGGGCAAGAAATTGACTGGCGAAATTCCTCTATTAAATGACCTTTAAACATAGCCACGTGTTTATCAATGAAATACATGAAAATATAAGTAGTAAGGAAAAATCTCGAGGAAAACATGTAAGAAAAGCTTCCCGTCTAGACGCAGTAGTTTCATTTAATTTTATCGCAGACAATAAAACGATCGAGTATAATCTACCGTACGGATTGTACAAACATGCCCGATGACATAATAACCCACCCTGCTACCCCTTCGAAATGCACCCTACTTCGTCTCACTCATCACAAGATAGAGCAAAAATGCACCTTATAATAACCAGTGTAAAATCGAACTCGAATTAAACGATCAATTGCATTTTTTCCTTCGATATCAAATGTCTGATTCTGGCAACAAAAGAGCCGGGAGCCATGCCTCCCCTCCGCGCATGCGTACAACCCGCGACCAACTTCAGGCCTATAAACCAAGCCACCTTTATCTACAACTTCGTCCCTTAAAACTGTATATATATATTTTATTTCTGTATTATTTAAACGCAAAAATATACTAAAGGTGAATTAAATCCGTCTCAATTTAACAGTTAAGTTGTAACGTGCGGTTCCATTTTTCGATCGAGTGTTGTTTCGGTTCGGTTCGCGAGTACGCGGAGAAATACGTTGATCAATAGGGGCTCTTTATTAATTTATTTGTGTTCTAGATAAGAAAGCTTCGCCTGAAAACTGTGTTCTTTTGTGATAGTAAATTAGGCGGTACAACGAATTCGCTTTAATCGTTTAGTGATAGTTCGGTGGTGATTGTCAATTGTTCAAGATATCGTTGGGTTAGTGATAGTGGTAATATGTCGAAACCCAACACGTTGAAGGCACACAGGCTGAGCGCAGAGTTTGCCGAGAAACGGGGACAAGCGCTTAAGAAAACGGATCCTGCTAGTTCATAGCAGATAGCCGTAAGTACCTCATAACATATTCCAACAGAATTCTCTACTCCGTGCTCTAGTTTCTAAGATCAACAAGATTTCCTAACCAGAGGATTAACGTCTTACTATCAATGGAGCTATAAATCGACTTAACTTTAATACTCTTACTTGTACTGATAAGCACAATATTATTATTATTCGAAAAAAAGTAAATAAGATTAACATAACAATGTGATCAAGAATCTCCATCATAAATATTGTTAGTCAATTAAAAGCTAAATCCAATGACAATCATGGCTAAAGTAAGAATTCAGTTGAATTTTATTGTCAAGAAAGTAGAAATATGGAACAGAAGAATATTCAAGACATGAAACTGATTAAATATTTACATCCAGTTGCTAACAAACTACATATAAGGAGTGAAGCTAAACCGAGTATTCGTAGTAGAAATGGTTGTAAAAATTCTGAATAACTATTATTAAGGTCATGGTTTCATTAATAGAGTAATTGTGCCATAGTAAAGAAGCATGGACGGTACGTGTACTATTCCAATATGGACGCCGTTGGGCTCAGCTGTTTAGTGTACCGCGCATGCGTAGAGTTTCCCGCCATCTTTGCGTTTTGGGTGACATAAAAATGGAATATGTATTACGATAAACTAGCAGCAATGCGAGGATTCTCCTGCGTTGAAACCACTTCCGTAAAAAACTGGACAAAATATTTCATGTTGCATTGTTGGTATATGAAATATTTAATTTTGTATGCTTAAGATTTGATCATATTCTAAATTCTGTACTAAAATGTCTATAAGAATTATTTTATTAAAACAATGACAAAGTGCTTTATAGGTACATTTCGGTACATTTTCATCGGCTGGCGCTACACTCGTTGATTTACGCAGCATTAGGTTCATAATACTTCATAATACTTCTGGAATCTATTAAAATTCAGCAGGTACTCAGAGTTTTATTACATTCTTATCTCATCAGGTCATTTCTTTCTCACACTCTATTTTTACGTTAGTCAAAGATACACACTTTTTCATTATATAGATGCGGTATTTTATTAAACATCTATATTATTTAAACACTATATCTCTCTAATATCTCAAGGAACTATGCTAGGACTTTTGTTGTTCCCACTACGTGTACACATTAGGTAAACATAAGTACAATTAATATTCAATCATTCAAAAGTGCCAGTGGGATACACATTAGAACTAAACATAGCGTTGTCCTTTTCGTAATCGTAACCTTTGTCCAGCATAATCTTACATGCCGATCCTTACCACGCTGCGTTACTAAACTACAGCGAAAACTATCAGAAATAAATATGTTTTCAAAGGAAAAGAAGGTCGAAGTGAGTCATCGAGTGCAATAACCCTGGCTAGACTATTGTAGATGTGTTGACCGATCGGTTGGCAGATCTGTTGGTGGATTAGTCTGGAAATCAGTCGGCTTTGTGAGGATTGCAACAATACTGCTTGGGATGAGATATGGAGTAATACTCTTTCAGTTTACGTGTGAGCTTTGCTTGTGGAAGTGAGATTTGGATGAGCTTAGCTTGCGAAAGATAAAAAGGAAATATTTTCCCATTTTACCTTTAATCATGACTCGGGTTTGAGATCACCAGCATTAGGCAAGCGTGGTGATTGTGCCTAATCCTCCTCACTGTACTGATATCTTCGGTGAGATGAGAAGTAGTCTTTGCCCAGCTGTGGGACATTATAGGTTAATACTTTTACTTCCTTACTACCTTGTTTGACGTAACCAAGCTATTAAGGTTATGCGATAATCTTATTTACCATTTAAATAAAGTATGTATGACTTTATTTTTTTTTTATGTAACTATTGTAAATAAGCGATAACTATTGTATTTGATCACTCCGTTTTTAATCAACTTCTGTATGCCGCTCAACAGAATATTACATTGCAATTTCATTATTATTGATAACTAATTTGCTTTCAATTTGGTCGACTCTACATAATTTTAAGCGATAAAAGTTAAAGCGTCGAAACTGCCCTATAGACAATTGACAATCGTTTCACATTCTACTTCGTTGTCTGCTGTCACAATATGTCATGATGGGAATGTGTCATGACCAAGACGGGTAACGTGACACTAAATCACATGACATTAATAAGTATAGGATAGGTATAAAGACGGTTCAGATTGTAACAATCAAACCTTTTATTAAAATTCACTATTACAGCTTACTTATAACTAAAGTTTATAATGATATTAAATCTCTAATATCATCTCTTCATCAAATCTCGCGAAGTATCCTAATTTCTCCTTCTGGGTATAAAACCCTGCTTAAAGTCATAAATCTTCCTCGCGTTATATGAGCATCACCCATTTACACATCTCCATACATTATTTCATGATTTATATCCTAATATTCTGTGTTACGAACACCCTTTCAGATTTCATGAATTTTATAAGGCGATAAAACTGACTTTCATTTGTTTTCAGTTTTTCTTGGTGGTTGAACGATTTTATATGGTGTGTAGGATCTGTATTGTTGCAAATTGTTTTTTTGTGTATGTAGGAATTTCGAAATTAGAGAAGGTATTTAGTTTGTCTAAAAATTTGGAATAAGTAGGTTAATACTTTACGACTACAATGGATATTATAAGTTCAGCAGAAATGTGGTTGTCGCATCATGGTCGTATATCACTTACATGTTGTTTTAAAACAGACTGGTTTATCTCATCTTTACTCTGACAGTGCAACTACCTAGCGAAGACTAGGAGACTACAACTTTACTCTACTAACCAGCCACGGTGTTAGAGATTTTGATGGCAAGAATCTCATTTAGTTAAGTATCGATTTAATGGACGTCTCTCAATGCGGCAGTAAGATACAAATACCACTATTAGTTAGAAATCAAAACAGAGCTGGCAACATTGGTAGACAATATCAGACAAGATTCCTGTCTTCAACTCCACAAATAGAGACAAACGTAAACACTTCTTGCAACCCTAAAGCTATTTAGAAGGAAGCACAAAGGAAATAATATCTGTATCATCCTAAATGCTCCTTGGATACTGTCACACATAACTTGTAACATAAAACTTGACAACACCGCTTGGGACCGTTAACGGTTACAAATGTGTTTTACGTAGAGTTTAACGTACGTTACCGTGAGGCGTGAATGTGGAGTGGATGTGCTTTAATATGGTTGGAATAGTGAGGAGTCTGTTTTGAAGAAACGGTTGAATAAGTTTTGGCTTAGATACGAGTCTTTAGAATTTAAGTGTTGGGCGTTTTTAGAGCTTTAAACGCAGATGAATTCTTGTTATACGCATTTGAGTAAGTAGACCTACCGGCAGACTAATTATCTTATTATAAATTTATTGTATTAAAGGTTGTGACTTTTGCATTTAGAGCAATTAATTCCGAGCAATATTCGTTACTCTATTTCATGATATTAACGCTGATCATTAAATCGACACTTAACTAATGAACGTACTTTTTCATACATTACATGTCAAAATCACTCATTAAATCTCCATAATCAGCTAGATACTTTCCTCGAAGACTTCCTTGCAAAACTTATGGGAAAATTGACTTATGGCCTTCAAAATACTCGTATTTTTATGTCTTCCTTAACAATAACATTTTATCATTGCCACTATAGAATCATACAACCCATTCACAATACACCATGAATGTCTGTACCCAGCTCATATATTATTGACAGCCCTATAAAGATGGTCCATTATTCATGAGACTCCCACATAGAAAACGCTGAGAATTGACATAGATTCAGCGGGGTAGAAGGTGGACGCATCTGCCTTCGGGTAATGCATCTTTTATATCATACTTTAGACTGAAAATAACTAAGGCTTTATCCTTTGCAGAGTATTTTTTTGCTGACTGTAAACTCTATCCCTCTCTCTCTCTCTCTCTTCCCGGCATAGTGTCTCACGTGGTGATGGGGTCAGCCTTGTTTGTTTGTCTCCTCCACTTCGCTCTATCTTTGAATGTGAATGTATTAAACGCGGTTTAACTAAAACATTGTTATACAGTGTTTTGCATGTTATGTCAGAAAGTGACAAACCATTTGATAACTAAAATGTTACTCCAATAGTTATCAAGTATAGCCAGTTGTGCACTACTTGTATTATTTTAATCGTAATTGTACTGTTCTTACTTCGTCGAACTCTTTTTGACAGGCTCTGTTTCCTCTGTTTATTAAATCCATCTTTCTTTCTCTAACCTTCAAAAAATCTTTTTACGCCCGCTAAATAAAATGCGTTAATTAGATCTAATCCTAAATCACTAATCACTAATCCTTATTCGTAAATATCATACTTCTTACTTGTTCTTCCAATTGTCGACAAGTTCCCCTTAATCTTGAAAAAACCTTCTACAAACGCCTGAGTTAATAAACAAAACTTGATACACATATTAGGTGCGTCTTTTATTTTTATTACACATGTACTTAAAGTGTAATAAATCTTTTGTATAATACTTTTATTCATATCATTATAGTTTATTGACAGACAATAAGTGACACATTCAGTCATGCATTATTCATACAAGTTCAGAGATATAACCACATTGACAACTACTAACTACCATAACATTACGCAACGAGATACGTAAGGATATCACGTCCTAATATGTTGCAGGAAACGACTGAACCAAATACTGTTTTGTATTCATACTAAGCCACATAAATCAACAATCATATTATACAGGAGGAGGATACGGTACGTTGAAACATTGGGATCAAAAAAGACACTAGGACAAAGAAATTCACATATTTACAACCTATCTATGAGTACAATCATATCATAGGTTTTGCCAGTTAAAAACGATGCATAAAATTTGAAAAAAAATTAATAAAATAAAAGACACCATCTCGTTCTAACGATGAGACACTAAGAATGTCGTTGCATGTATGTCCATGGACTCAGATCATGAAGTCGAGAAAGGCAAAGACATATCTTCCACTATTTATAACTATCTCTGACCATCACGATCAAATTACATGCTACCGAATTTAAAGATGGAAATACGGCTACCTTTTAACGCATTGTTTTATGTGACTATAAAAAGATGGCTGTTTGATGTGGTATTAACGAATTAGGTTATAAGGTATCCATTTTGGTGGATCATTTCGTTGGATCAGATTTAGGTTAATTGTCGCGCGATGCTTTTGTTTTTGGTAGAAGTTATGACGGAAAAAAGTTTATTATAGACGATAAGTTTTTTGTTAGAGCTTACACGATTAATTGGGCGTCGTGTTACCTAATTATTCTCACTGTTCAATGAATGAGAGAAATAAACTTTTCAGATTAAAGTTAAATTACACTTTGAAGTTTCCACTTAACCCCTTTTGCTACTAACCACCGGTTTATTGAAGACCAAAAGAAAATAGGTCAACAGAGGAATACCTGCTAAATAATTCAGCCATGAAATTATTGGGCGGTGAATATTCGTTAATTTATACCTTCCAGTTTTCTCATGTGGTCGATTCCGAATACTTTATTCTGGTGCCGTGTGTCCCGAAGGATTAGAAACACTAAACTTTACCTTACCTTTATGTATTTAAACTTAGATAATGTTATTTACTCGTATATGATGTTTATCTATGTGGAGTTTAGTTAATAAGCACTGCCCAGGTGATTGCGATGGGCGATGGTGATGGATTTTTTTGGAAAAAAGGTCATAAAAATGATCCTATCTCAATTTGATTACAGTGTTCTTTTGATCAAAATTTAAGGATACTTTTACGAATCCTACTAATATTATAAATGCGAAAGTTTGTGAGGATGGATAATTATATGTATGGATGGATGTATGGATGTATGTTTGTTGCTCTTTCACGCAAAAACTACTGAACAGATTTGGATGAAACTTTACAGTAGTATAGATTAAACATCAGAATAAAACATGGGGTACATTTTATCCCGAAATTCCCGCGGGAACCGATACAACGCGGGTAACACCGCGGGGTGCGGCTAGTTTGTATATATTTTATTTCCATTTTTGACGTCACATGGCCAGGAGTCAAGAAACTATTATCCATCCATCTACCTATATAATATGATAAGAGTACCACCGATCACCTAAACTATACATGACAGCTAGTGTAATATAACACATGTGATATTTCACAGCACGATTCTATATTTGGACAGTAGCCAGACCTTAACGGCGTTTGTGACTTTTTGCTTTTCGCTCCTTTACACTCCAGGGTTTATTGCACGTTGCAGATGAAACCATAGAGAATCCGAAGCATTGTGTCTTTTATCACAATCACAGGTTACGATATGAGAGAACGTCCATTTCAAAATTGGAATTCGTTGTCTGTGTTCGATTCCTTTTTTTGCATTTGAAAAAGTTTTAAGATTTTTTTACAAGGCTTATTTTCGTCTGAAAATCTATTCAGCCAGCATGTATATCTTCATTCTCAATTTGGAAAGTCTATAGACTATTTGTTTGATTTCTTTTCAACTTTTCAACTGAGAACATGCATAAAATTCTATGATAACGCTGTGTTACGTTACTTGCACAAATATAACCTAACTCCTGACAAAAACAATTCATATTTCTTGCCCAACATAAACATTGCTTTATAATATTTATTTGTTATTGCTGTTTTATTAAACCGTACCTCGGCGAGCAGTGTTTAACAAGCAGAAACCTCGTTGGTTTTCATGTTTCATGTTACTTTTTGTGTGAGTAATGGTTGAACTCAATGGAGTAGGGCTGTTTTGTTTCGGTCGTGTTTTGTTTCAGCCGTGTTTTGTTTTTTAGCTGATTCAGATGTGACGCTTTGTGGTTTTACGTAGGTTTTGTAATAAGAGAAATGGTAGTGAGTCATTTCGGTTTTGCTTTAACCTTTACATCGCCCTAGACAATCGTAATCGTACTTACACGTAATCTGAATATATCCAATACAATTTAAAGTGCCAAACATAAAGTGAAACAATTGGCATTTGTCTGTAAGTGCTTGTGGTTGATAAAGCCCTTCTATTGTAGGAGTGACTCACCTATAGACAGTGTACAGAAGTTCTACACTTTTACTTATAAATTAATCCTTTTTAGGGTGTCGTACCCCTAAAAGACCCATAATGGTCGTATAGTGTGTTTCATTTAGTTACTCTGCAACTGGAAATTATGGTAAATTTACAAATTGGAAATGAAATTCACTTATTTTTGGGACTCTGCCAGTTTTAGCAGAGTCTGGACGTTTGCGGTCGACTACTTTTAGGGAGGAAATCGCTTGACATTCTAAGCTCGATGGCACCGAAATAAGGTGTAATGCTGTTTCTGTATAGCAAGCGATTTTGACCCTCATTCTATATTTGAAACTCAATTTTCTGTCGGTGACCGATTTGAATAACCTTTATTATGTTATACTAAGTTACATATGAAAGCAGAAGTGAGTATGTGAACGTAGTAATCTTTGTAATTAGCAGCTGAATTTCATACAAAAATAAGCAATAAATTGATAAGGAATATTGAAGGCTAATTTTTATCCCTAACTTCACACCTGAATCCTAATAATATTAAAAATGCGAAAGTTTGTGACGATGGATGAATGTATGTATAATTGTTACTCTTTCACGAAAAAACTACTTGACAGATTTGGATGAAACTTTACAGTTATATAGGTCAAACATCAGAATAACAAATGGGATACATTTTATCCCGAAATTCCCGTGGGAACGGGCACAATGTGGGTAACACCGTGGGCCGCGTAGTTGGTATACTTTCGTGACATTACCGGTGGACTGTCATCTTAAAATCCTCAACTGTACAAAATGACTGGCTCTTAAAGTTTAGTATAGTGTAATGTCCATGTAATGGCGACGATAGTCTTGTCCGGCCATTTGCTTTTATTTACGTTTACAAGTGTTTGCTTTCATGTGTACCTTACGCACTGTAAAATAGGACATGCTATTATCTAAACGTTGTTTCATTTTAAAAACTAAAAATAATTATTTCTTCAGAGGAAACATTAGTGACTTTATTCGATTCTAACGTACCACCAAACCATTTTTAACCGACTTCAAAAAAGGAGGAGGTTTGTCAATTAATCACCGTATAATAATTCTTTGTTTTTTCCTTTATGCAAGGAATTGGCTATAATGTCGACATAATAATTTCGATTTAACTTTTTAAAATATTTATGAGGCTTTTCCCTGTAGTTATTTATAATCGTATAGATGAACGAGTTTACAAGCTACAAGTTTGCAAATTTAAACGCTGGGCGGGTAAAGTAATATAATACGCAGTCATATAACATATGAAAGCAGTCCTTAACACTATTCATAATACTCATTAGACATTAATAATGTTCTTCCTATTCAACAAACCTTTTTTAATATTATACTTCATTAACGTCTAAGCACAATAATCTATTCATTATGATGATTTTTCCATTATTAAATTCCATTAAACTCAGCCATGTCTAATGGAAATACCTATGTATAGGTATAGGCGATATGACATAGCTCATCGACTTCTCTTCTATCTTTTATCTCTTTTCTTCATATAGAAAAAGAGCGAGAGATATCTTAAGAGAAGGGAAACACGAAGACAAATTCCAGTCTTGACTTGTATTTAAGCCTTTATTGCTAACTCACTCAAACTTATTTATATGGAAACTAGCAGCGCACCTAACCGTTTGTAACCTAGCCGCAAGTCTAGGTCTAAATCTAAAATCTAAAAGCCTTTAGTGTTTACCGTCCAACATTGTAGCCGCTGATTTATAGCCGGCTATTTGTTCAAGAGATTACAATATATTATACTTAATTGCTTTCTGTCGGGATAGATTTAAAGGGAATTTTTGGATGTTGCGGCTTGTTTTGTTTTATGTAACATGCTTTATACTAATTGATACTGTTATGACAACGTGTAGCTTGGCAGTTGGCCACTTCCTGTATAGCCGATAGTGGCATTTCTGTCTGAGCGCTACCGTGTTTTGGAAGGTTAATGAGACCATGTGAGTGATCTGTGGGGTCCAAAGAGTCCGAGAGTTGCCCACTAACAAACATGCCCTTTTTAGGGTTCCGTAGCCAAATGGCAAAAACGGAACCCTTATAGATTCGTCATGTCTGTCTGTCTGTCTGTCCGTCCGTCTGTCTGTCCGTATGTCACAGCCTTTTTTCTCCGAAACTATAAGAGCTATGTTGTTGAAACTTAGTGTGTAGATGTATTCTGTGAACCGCATTAATATTTTCAAACTAAAATAGAAAAAAAAAAAATTTTAGGGGGGTCTCCCATACTTAGAAATGAAAAAAATATTTTTTTTTTCATCAAACCCATACGTGTGGGGTATCTATGGATAGGTCTTCAAAAATGGTATTGAGGTTTCTAATATCATTTTTTTCTAAACTGAATAGTTTGCGCGAGAGACTTTTCCAAAGTGGTAAAATGTGTGTCCCCCCCCTGTAACTTCTAAAATAAGAGAATGATAAAACTAAAAAAAATATATGATGTACATAACAATGTAATCTAACACCGAAAATTGGTTTGAACGAGGTCTAGTTAGTAGTTTTTTTTTTACGACATAAATCGTAAACCGCAAAAAAATACTGATTATTCATTCAATAACTCAAATGTAAATAAAAAAACATTTATTTCAAGAACTTCTTTATTATGTTACTCGCTGCTACGGAACCCTTCATGGGCGAGTCCGACTCGCACTTGGCCGCTTTTTATGTATAGATTACCAACCTGCAGTAGGCAAGCGTGGTGATTATGCCTAATTCTTTTGAATGTACTTTTTTTTGTTTTTGCTGAGATAAACCCTTTGCCCATTAGTTGGACATTACCGGCTAACTTTTTATTTTAATAGATACATTTTTAATGACACTGTCTTATAAATGTTGATAGTAACACCAGATAATAAAATAGTATTTATAAATAATTTTTACTTAAAGGGATTAATCATAATTTTTTTAAGTTTCTTGATAACGAAATAAATGAATTTTTATTTTATTAAATTTATTAATTAGTCAAATAAATATAATATAATTAACCACTGACTAATCTTTAAGGGTTGTAGTACCCATTAGTCTACACTAAAATGAGTAATGTTCATTGAAGCGCCTCGGGTCGTGTTTCATTAATAGCACGGAGTCTTCTTTAAAGCGTGACACATCAGACGGCGCCGTCCCGACGTCGTGTCACGGTCTTGACACTACCCAATGGATATGTTATGGTTGAAAGATATGATACTTAGAACTTTTAATATACAAACTTATTGATTGCTTACTTATATTTCATTAATTTTAAATAGGTATTAATGAGTAATGTTATTTAAAATTCATTCATTAATTTCGAGTTTTTAGATGACAAAAGGGCCTTCGACATGATCTGACGATTGAAATAACCGGGACTGACTGTTTAACGTGCCCTCCGAAGCATGGTAGCACTCAGATATTAATTCTATAGGCCACCATCCGAGTTGTTACCAAGCTGCTTAACATTTGCGACGAGTTAACTTCGCTCCGTCAGACTAGACATGAGCGCTGCAAAAACAAAAATAACCGATAGGTTTAAGTGAAATAAAAAACCATTACAACATTGAGCTCCTCCTTCTTTGGCCCTCGTCTAAAACATCTTCAATTCGAACGACACAATAGTTATCAGAAATAAAAATAGAAAACATTACAATATTGCAACGATTTATAGCAAACCTCAGGTGGTTCGCAAAGAGATTTCAATTGAAACGGGAAGTTTTATACCGGGTTTCATTCAGAGGCAAATGGATGGAGACGGCAACCATAAGGATTCACACTCCGGCGATTTATTGGAACAGTCCACCCGTGAATGTTAAACACTATTGTTCAGTTATTAAAGAGAAACCATGAGTCATACAGATTAACTTCGGTCTTTTAATATGACAGCAATATATTATTAGTTCTTTTGCTATGATCCGACCTCGTTTCGGTTTATTTTGGATGTAACAAATACAAAAAAAGAACACAAAACCGAATAATATTCTTTTTTTAAAAATCGCCGTAGCCGTTCGTTTGCATCGTGGCATTTTTTCTATAAAAATCATAAATTTTTTTCCAAAATATTTTATTCTAATATTTTTTTAATATGCCACTGAATCACTCCATTTTTAAGTTATCTCCAGTTACAGCAACCATTACTTTAAACTTGAGCAAACCTAATCTAGTCTCTAAGTAAAAAGTACGTAGCTTTTCCTTTAAAAATCGCTTAAAAAGCTATAAAGCGCTCGTATAAAATTAATATGCACATGCGAGCTAAATCTAGTGTAATCAAAGTGTTGGTAAGTCTAGTCAGGTAAGATTAAACCGAAGTGGCACGTAGCTAGCTTTCTGTGGTCGTATGTATGTAGTTTTAATTAAAATTTCCTACGTACGTTGTAGTGATGTGGTCACGGAGTTGAAGTACGAGTCTTGAAAAACCTTCGCAAGTCTCGAATTCAATGTTCCGGAAATACCGTTAAAAGTTTTGAGTCATCTGAAGGTTTTGATTGAGCTTTTGAAGCTTTTTCTCAAAATTGGTCAAAAATATTTCTTCATTACGAGTGCTCCATGGTTTTGACCGCGTTGTACCTGTTCCTGTGGGAGTTTTGGCTGGAAAAGCAAGTCATAAATATTACACTAGAATCACTCTGTATTTTGTGAAAACCGCGTGAAAAACCGTCCAAAACTCTATACTGTATGTCTAAATGTAATTAAGTGATTTTCGCAAAAACTTTTGGGAACTTTGTTGTAAAATATGTAAGATATCAACTGAAATCACCTTTTTCGTGTACAACAATAATAAAGACACTAAAGTTGAACTTCTGTGCTAACTGTAAAAGTATTAACAATTTTTATTCCTCTATGAAGCTAGAAAAGTTTAACACGGCCAAAACCTATTTGCTTTTTCGACTAGTTTTCTTTTATAGTGCAAAAGCAGAAGTTTCTTAATTATCTTTGCAAACAAACAATATTAAATTGTATTTTCAAGACTCTTATTTCCACCGTCTCTATTTTATTTAAATGAATACAGGTAGTACTACCTAATTGCAAATCTGTCATTGTCTCATTATGTATAAATGCAGATTTAAATTGGCAAAGTTAAAGTGAGGGAGAAAAGATTGGGTAGGATCATCGCAATAGTTAAGCAACGTTCACCTCGGTACTACTTGATTGGGTGACCGATGTTGGCATTTCTATCTAAGCGCTACCATGCTTCAGAGAAAACGGTTAATACTTAGTTGTTCCTGGTTGCAATCGGATGACCACGACAGATGTCTAAAACGAGAACCCTCCAACTTAACTACTTACTTAATTTATTATTCCAGTCTTTACCCATACACCTTTAATTACGTTTCTTATTTAACTTTGTTGAACAAAACTAGAAACCTGAACGACTTGAAAAATAAACTAGTACATAACGACACTAGTTTGTTCTGATCGTTCCCAACACTAGTCCCATTCGTTGCGAGTCAAACGAGCGCTGCACTTCGTCGCGACACAGCATTCAATTTGTTAATCGATTTGTATCTATTGGAAAACTTTTAGCTAAAGAGATACAACTATGTAGAGAGATGTGAGATACCTACGTAAGAGGTACGTCTAAGGTTCTGTCTTTTTAACGGAGTTCAAAAATGAGTTCAGTGTGTTTAGTATGTTGACCTGTATGTAGGTATGTAAGTTCGTTTGTCAACGATTTTCCCTTAATATTGGCCCGAATTATTTTTAATGGGGTAATTATTGTTACTATTAAGATAAGATACTTATTATTTGTGGTCTGGTCAGGTCGTGTAGCTATTTTATTTCTAGGTTTTACTAAATAGTAACTAAGAACACTAAATTGCTTTGTGTTAACTAGATGTCTTTTATTGAATTACCTGACCTGACCTGACCTGAGGAGTACGGTAATATAATGTTAACGTACCGAGAGCATGTTGAAATAAATTCAATTAACCCACGAAAGTTAACACAACGTTTAATAACAATAAAAATGCTAATAAAATCCGGGTTTTAATCAACTAAATGGACAAATATTTGACCGTATTCCTTCTAATATAGGGAAAGTGCATTAACACGATTGCTTTACTAAATTTATCTTTATGTTCTCGGGTTAAGGGTTAAAATGCCGTGATAACGTGCGTTTAGCGGTGGGTTTCCCTTTTTATGTTAGTCAGTGAACCAAAATAGGGGTGCACTGTTACCCTACATTTAAGGGTTGACTTCTAGTCCGCCAATCAATATTTGTGTTCCAAATAAGTAGCTAAATAGGTCGTTCAAAGGTTGGACGTTTTGGATTTAGTCCAGAGAACCCTGACCTTGCTATAGAACCTCATTTTTGGCACTAGATTTTTGGAGCGGTATAGATCTATCAATCATTACGACTTGCCATGGCCACTTGGATAGTTAAGAAAGATTCTAATAAGAAATGAATGAATGAATGAATGATGAGAAATGAAAATGAATAAGGAAATACAATATGATTACTATTATTCACCCTGGAAGTATATTTATTTGAATAGTAAGAAAATTGTTATTGGGATTTTAAAATACGGAATGGAATATCATAGAAAGTATGAATCAAGGGTATTTTAAGTTTATCTAGGATTGTGGTTGATTTTTGCAAATAGAAGTAGTTTTATTTTGCGAAGAAAATAAGAAAATATACAAAGAAGACTTTGAAAGTCTTATCTCAGAAAATAAGAACATTTTTCAATTTCATTTTTGGCTCAGTTTTCAAGGCGAAGCTAGCCTTGGTGGGATAGTCCCTGACTTTCTGGATATCATCCAATATGCGTCATCCCCCAAACACTTAACGAAGACTCTATCTCGTCGTAATAAAGATGAATATCGACAATCCCCACGTTATTGCAGCAGTTTTGTGTACACCATAGATTATGTGTCGCGACGCAACTCAATAAAAACTATAGTCGGGACGTCCTAATGTCTATGTCTTCCTTTTTTTAATCTGTGTGATTTACGTGCAGTTCCAAGTTTGAATTGGTTTTATTTTTATTTTATTGTGAAGGTTGAACTCGTCATAGACAGTCCTTTTTCTTCATTCCATACATTGAACCGGCTAAGTTATTAAACGATGCTGCCAAGTTTTTAAAGACAATTATTGTTATGTAACAATATTTTGATACATCCATGCACTTAATTAAAAACCCAATCTGTTTCCTTCTCCACATCAATTACAACAAACTCCAACAAAAAATTCATAGAATTGTATTCAACATAAAACTGAAATTCAGCAGTAAAACTTCCTGAATAAAATCTTACAGTATTCCTTAGTTTCCTGCATTGTTACAGAGCAAAGCCGTTTATTATAATAAGTAATTTACATAAACAAAGTAGATTGTCTGTTTCATGTTTCAAGGGATTTAAAGTAATAATTTATATTTACGTTTTGTTTGGACATTGTTGAGAAGATCGAGTCTGTGTAGAGTTTGTGTTAACAAGAGTTCAAAGGCGATTAGGTGTGAAATGTTTAGGAAAAGTAGACAATAAACGTAGATTCTTAAGTTTTCTAGTCTCGACACGTATGTTCTCTTGTTTTCTATTTGCGACTATTGTTAGTACTGTTAAATAAGTATTAACTTATCAAGTTTAAATACAGATAAGGTAAGTATTCCAAAAAGCACAGTCTTAATCAACTTCCATAAACAAAAGCCATTTACAAATGCATAGACTACACTAAAATACTTCACTTAAATCAGTGTTCGTCCAAAAACAATATAGAATCGTTTGCATACAAAACTGACAGTTGAAGTATATAAAGGAATTCGAAATTAGAATCTGCTGCAGCGTGGATTAAAGTCCTCGGAGTGTTGAGATATTGGTATGCGGTGTGCTCGTTCGCTCGGCTACGGAATCTGAGTTACTGCCATTTATATTTTATTTATTTACTGGCAAAGTACGTATATCAATATCAAGATCAAGTTTATACCTATTCTACTTAAATACGTGTCGGCATATTATTTTTAACTTCAGTTGGCTACACAAGGGTTGACTTGTAACCTACTCCAACTTTCTTAGTTAATGATAATAATTAACCATAGACAAAGTAGAGTTGTAAACTATTGACAAGAAAAGTGTTGTTTGAAATGGATTCGATTAATCAAAAAGCGAACACTATAGAGTACTTTAACACATCACAAAGAAGGATGAAAACCATACTCGATATTTGATCGGTACTTATCTATATCCGGTCGTAAATTAATTATGCTGTTAACAAGTCAGCAGTTGCATATTAAAAGCTCTATGTAAATATCGATCTTCATAACGTAAACCGGGCACGTCCTGTAGGATATCCTCGGTAGTTCTCTTCCGCGCCGCCTCGAGCGCGCACGTTCCGCTACTCCAATTTTAAAATAAATACCGGTCAATGAACATTCCATTATTCCAATGGGAATTTTTATTTAAAAGTGTGTGTTATGACTTTATAAATCGAATCGTGTATTGTGATTGGTGCATTTGAACTCAATAAAAAGGTTTTATCGTGCAGTTTGAATGTGAACTAAAATTAGGAATTTATATTTAAAAGTGCAACTGAAATCGGCGGTCACGATGTTAGTACATCATTTTAATTCTATATTCCTTGCATTTGGGACATTACGTTTATTTTATTAACATTATTTCTCTATGGGTAACTTAACTATTTAATTGCTTTGACGATATTTCTTTCATAGAAAAAAGTTATTTTTACTCCTGAAAATACATACCTGCTGAAATACTATGACATCACTATACCTATATTATAAAACAAAGTCCCCGGCCGCGTCCGTCTGTCTGTCTGTCTGTTCGCGATAAACTCAAATACTACTGCACGGATTTTGACACGGTTTTTAAATACTTGGATAGTGATTCAAGAGGAAGTTATATACCTATTATGTATAAAAATTCCCGAATTTCGCACGGAAACGGGCACAACGCGGGTGAAACCGCGGGGCGCTGCTAGTACGAGTATATAAATACATTGAATCGTTTATAGATTTTTATAGGTATAAGGTAAGTAACTTATCATCCCCCAAGCCTAAACAATTCATATAAAATATTATGCTAATGAGATATCGGGTTCTTTCCCTTATTTTATGGTTAGACAAAAGATATTGCGATTTTATGGATATTGAAAAACTATTCATCAAATATGAAGGAACACTTTTTCTATCAAAGAAAGTAGCGCAGAACTTCCATCCTTTGATAGCTTCTGATTTAGTTTTATAGGCGATGTGAGGGTATGGAAAGGAAGACGGGTAGGAAAAAGTTTTGATTAATTTAACAAATATGTCAATTAAGTTGGTATACTTGTTCATAAAATTGATTGCCAAAGTGGCCAAAGTGATGTGATGTAGATAATTAGTCTACAAAATCATTATCTTAAAGTTACAACCTACTTCGATGCGTGACACTTCTATACCGGGACCGATACGTTAAAATATCGGTCCCGGTTATTTCAGTCGTCACACTATGTAGGAGGCCTTTAGGCGGTCTAAAAACTCCAGGGGTTGGCTACTAACCTACTCGAAATTCCTTTTACTTACTATAACCATTTTCGTTCGTAATTGCATTAAATAGGTACATACTTATATTATAAGTGCAAAACTAGCCGAGCCCCGCGGATTCACCCGCGTTATTCCCGTTACCGCGGGAATTTTGGTATCAAATGTATCTCATGTGTTATTCTGATTTATAACCTAAATTACTGTAAAGTTTCATCCAAATCCCTCGAGTAATTTTTACGGCAGAGTAAAAAACATACTTACATACATATAGATCAATATTCACAAACTTTCGCATAATATTAGTAGTAGTATATATAAATAAGAAACTCTCAGTGCTTAGGTAATTACACCTCCAATCTTCAGCGCCAGAACTAATTAGAAGTAGAGAAGACTAGTATTAAAAACTTAGCGTCTGTGTCTGTGGTAACAAAGACAAATGTATCTTTGTCTATGACTGTAAATAGCTGTCGCTCTGTAGTTTATGGTTTGCTGGTCAGGTCATATGTCTCGGTCTTGGTTTAAAGTAGAGTTAGATGTTCAGTGTGAAGACATTCCTATTTTTTTACGAAGGTTACAATGTGGATAATAATGGTCGATACTGAACTTCATCTAGAGCTTTGCATAACCGCAGTATCAGTCTCGTGGAAAGAAAATAAATAATCGTGGCTTTCTACTAACCACCCAATAACTTTGACAGACTGTCATTTAAGTTATGAGACAACGCTTTGTATTTAACAGTCATTTAACAGCAAAAAAAACGGCAAGTGCGAGTCGGACCAGCGCACGGAGAGCTCCGTACTTAAAAAAACGGCAAAAATCACGTTTGTTGTATGGGAGCCTTTGAATATTTGGTTTATTTTAACTACTTTTCAAACATGGCTCGGGTTTGAGATCACCAACCCGCATTAGGCAAGCGTGGTGATTACGCCTGAAACCTCCTCACTGTACTGATATCTTCAGTGAGACGAGAGGCCTTTGCCCAACAAGTGGAACATTACAGGTTAATACTTACTTACTTACTTACTTATTTGTTGTTATAGCGGCAATAGAAATACATCATCTGTGAAAATTTCAACTGTTAAGCTATCACCGTTCTTGAGATACAGCCTGGTGACAGACGGACAGCGAAGTCGAATAGGGTCCCGTTTTTACCCTTTGGGTACGGAACCCTAAAATGAACTTTTAACGAACGTATGTTACGATAACCATCAGTTTGAAAGAACCTACCTTTTTCCAAGTTTTCTATTGGTAGTCGCCTAGTCATTTCTTCTTCTAACTAAGTAAATTGTATTAAAAGTCTAGTAGGTAATTACTTCTTCTAAGTACCTAAGTATGTTTTCAGTCAGTTGTTTCTTAGTGCCGGCTCCACTGCAGTCTACATTCATTTAGCACGACGGCCCTCTGGAGACTTGAACGATAAATTACCGAACTTGTCCGTATTACGAGACTCACATTTCTGCATATAATTAACTATAAAAGTAGGTAGTGCTAATGAATATTAATGTGAGAAGGAAATATCTTCATAATAATCTTGATGGAAAGCGTACATTTTGTATACCTATGCCTAGGTAGTTTTTTTTAAGACGGTTTGCTTAACACCTCCTTTTTTGGTTATAGTTCCAATCGAAATATACTTAGGTATCGCTGATTTACTCATTGCTATTGTTAAGCAACGGGCAGCTCGACCGGTCACCGATAGTGGCATTTCTATCAGGGCGCTATTACCGTCCTCCGGCACGTTAAATTGTCGGTCCCGGTTGTTGTGTCAGACCAGGCGGTACAAAAACTCCCGATACCAGGGTTGGTCATTAATTTATACTTACGTCTTAATTATCATACTTACAACTCTGATGAAAACTCACATTAAATCTTACTTACCTACGTGTACCTTCAATAATATGTATTCTAGTATATACTACAGCTGCAGTAAGGTCGATGAGACTAGTTCGCGTGACATGCGCTCTCAGTAGGACATTACAGAACTAGGATGTTCAGGGAACCGCACAGAATAAAACCTAAAAGTTTCCTGTGTACTAAGAGTTTCATAAACGCTTAATAACAGCATTTTCGTTAGCAAATGCTTTGTCCCTTTCTGATATACGCTTTTTTTAGAAAGAGTAAAAGAGACAAAACACATTATAACAGTGTTTATATTATAAGGCTGTAAGTATCCACTCTTTTTTACTTTTAATAGACTCTAACAGTTTAAGTAACTCTTTAAATCTCTGTTAAGTAATATAGAGAAGGCCGGAAATGTTGAAAATATTCAAGGAATTTTCATATTATAAATGCGTTTTTTTTATTAATAGTTATTTTAGATATTCGTTACCCTTCCTAGCAACTTTAATCAAATCAGTCGTCACATTTACAGTATAGATAAGATAGAGGGTCACTTAGAGTAAGTGACCCTTTCTAATACCAAAAAAGGCATTTCAAAACCCAAAATAACCCCAAAAACACATAAACCACTTAACCACAAGTAACAAACCTTTCCTATAATCTATCGAAAAATAAACACCGCCCACTTAGGTTCTTACTACCGACAAATTCGAAGAAGTCCGGATGTCTCACATCTCTCGATCGCAATTCGACATAGTAACGACTTTGATCTATTTTTGGCGGCAAATGGACCGAATCGGGTTGGCTTAGATTGATAACTTAGTACGTAAACGATTTATAGATCTATTGTTCCGTCTTATTTCGTAATAGGCTTGTTTAAAATGTTCGATAGAGTTTGTTTAAATACTTTTTGTAGAACTGTGTTTTTTTATACGTTCATAAGTAGTAGTTCGTTTGGAAACAAGAGCTTAAGAAGAGCTTTAATTAAAGCATAGTAATTAATAGTGAAGCGCAATGGAGTTAGGACAAAATTCGTTGACAAATAAAACTTCGTCGGCGGCGGTATTTGTTAGTAGCGGAAAATTATTGTAATCTGGAAATGTTATCCTACTAATAATATTATAAATGCGAAAGTTTGTGAGGATGGATGTATGATGAGATGAATGTACGTTTGTTACAAAAACTACCGGACGGATTTGGATGAAACTTTACAGTTATATAGGCAATACATATATGAATAACACATGGGATACCTACCTTTTATCCCGAAAAACGCGAAAATCAGAGGCCAATTAAAAGCCCAAATAGTTTCAATAAAGCTTTTCCGAGAATTATCATATAAAGTAACCCACCTCTAATTTATTATTGCGCAATTTTTTTTCTTCGTATTAATTTGAAAGGAAATAAACGACAAACGTTCATCCGGTGGCCATAGTTAACGATGCGTTCACGAGAAGTTATTTTTGAACATGGAATAAATTCGAACGCGACGATATAAATGTCAGTTATTTAAAATTGGAATCCGTGAAGAGTCAAGGATTTGGGTGAATGCTGAATACAGTACCTAGGTGAATTATTAACAGAAATAATCCTGTAGGTAGTAGGGATCTAATCTATACTAATATTATAAAGCTGAAGAGTTTGTTTTGTTTGTTTGTTTGTTTGTTTGTTTGTTTGTTTGTTTAAACGCGCTAATCTCAGAAACTACTGAACCGATTTGAATAATTCTTTTTGTAATAGATAGCCACATTCAACGGGAAGGTTATAGGCTATTTTTCATCCCGAAATTCCTACGGGAACGGGTACAACGCGGGTAATAGTTAAATAAATATTGTAATGGATTCCGTAGCGTTAATTTCGGTGATTTATTAACACAAAGGGTTGCCATTATAAGACAAACGTCAGTGAAAATTAAGAATATTAAAATGATATGAAAATAAGTTGGAGAAATTTAGCTGGATGGTAACATCTACTTTAATGCTCTACTGTCTATGTTCAACAAAGTGAACAAAAAAAACACAATTAAAGTTAATCAACGCACAGTTCCATTGGTAGCATGTTAGTAACATTGTTACATTCTCGTTACGGTAATAACAACAGTTTGTAAGGGCTTGTTACCGAACAATTCATTGTTGACAAGTTTAATTAATACTGTGTGCAGACAAAAGGTTATTTAAGTATGCTCCGCGTTTCGTTGAGTATCAGTGAACAAGCATTATTGCTAGCTATTTCGTGCGAGTTCTTCTGTGCAAATGAGACACATTGATATACTCGTCCAATTGCTTCAAAAATGCAATAGAAATAACGTGCAATGTCTAATACTACGAGTATAACCGCCCCATTCAAATTCTTTCTTTAACTAAGTACACTGTTATAGATCATTGAGTTATTGCAAAATAGCGTATGTCGGAAAAGAGACAAATTATTTCATAGCTAAAATTCGGTTAATAAAATGTTTTATTGCAAAATAGCGTATGTCGGAAAGAGACAAATTATTTCATAGCTAAAATTCGGTTAATAAAATGTTTATGAATAAGTTCATAAGTAAGTAGAGTACCAACTCGTATCTGCCCACTTAATGATGTGGTCACCTATTCTATTACCAGCGTAGGATTTAAGAAAACAAGGTGGCTTAGCTAGACCTTCAAGTTCTAACTGTTCTGAAAAATAAAGTTTACAATAGTAAAAGTACTTATAGAATTTTAATGTAAGTACAGAATTTTCTATTCAACCTGTATAATTTGCCTAAAAGAAAAGTTTAAAAAAAGAACAACGTGTCATAGAGTTGTCACTTGTTAACAGTGCCTAGTTATTAAAGTTTTGTTTTGTTTCTGGTTGCCGAGTGCGAGTGTTGCCATATATAGAAAGTTCCCGATATTAGTGGTGGCGCGGTCCCCTCGTGTCGTGAGTCAGGCAAATTACGGCGTTTGTGATTAATGCGAGCTATTCCTGTACTTATTCTTCACTTTGCCGCCATTTCTTTGTTCACAGACAAATAGTATTTATTCTAGGAATAATGGATGGGTTGAAAGATGAGTTTACCAAGGAGGGTATAATATATCGATCTAGTGTAAATTGTATTATATTCGAAACGGCCAACTTTGCAATTGTTAATGTTACGTACTTTATTATTGGTTATGAGCCTTATTAAGTCTGAAACAGCAGTTGTTTTATTAGATCAATGTTCTCATAACATGTTTTGATTCATTAATCAGGGTGAACGAACTAATCCACGGCTTGTGCTAGTAAACTGTTCGTCAGTTTTATTACGGAAGTCATAGTTAGTTGGATGTTTACTAATATTTTTCATTGTAATTAAAATTCCAGCAGTTAATACTCATCTCATAGCTTAGTTTTGTTACCTACTCAATTGCGTTTAGCTTACATGCTTTTTACTGTCAAAGTAAAGCACTAGTTTTTAGCATTTAATAATAAAAAGTAGCAGTAGTTATGTAGGTTCAGTAAGTTATATCTTGCTGTTGGTCAAAGGCTTATCTCACTGAAAATATCAGAGCAGAGGTATCAGGTACGCGAATTATTAAAGAAGTACCTATAAAGGTAGAGTAAAGAACCTTTTGGACAGTTTATTTTTTACAAAACATTATATACCGTCTAGACATAAACACATTTGAAAGTTTTATTCAACAGTTACCTACCAAATAACCGACACTTTCATAATTAATCGTTGAAATGTAACCAGCGTGCGTCACCACATTGTTACAGTTGTGAACATTAACCAGCTTTCGTTTGCGGTAATCCCTTCACGCGGGGATTATTGGAGTTTCAATTAAAACTATCGCTTGTTAATCTCATACCTAACATTAAACCCATACAAATCTGTATGGGTTTAATTTATTATAATTTATGTCTGTGGTTTTGTTTCTTCATTCGTCGTTTGACAATCCTAATGAGTTGTGATTGGTTAATCAGGCTCCACTCCGCTTCAACGTAATAACATATTATGTTATTTGACATATTAAATATTACGAGCAAAAAAAAATTGACTTTGACATAGGTACCTCATAATTTTTTGTTGAAAAATAATCATAATGGGCACCTAAGTTTGGGTACGTCTAGAGGAATTCATTTACGTCTCATCTCCTATAGTTGTACGTTCGCCTAGCGGGGCAAGGGGGCAAATGTCCTTTTTGTAGAGTATCAATTTAAAATATTTTTAATTAGTACCAGCAGCTGTAAACTATAGTAGCCTGCATTAAAAACCTCACAGTGTTTTCAATTTATTACCCGACCACTATGCTTTGGTTCAAATTTTGCGGTTGTATTCATGTTGCAAAATGCAGTAAACTGCGGTTTTGTTTTATTGCAATAGGGTGGCTTAAACATAAGCCGATTACGGCACGCTACCGCACTATTTCAAAGGGCCGTTTAATAAAACAGGTTACCCTATTTTGAGTAAAAGTATTTTCGTGTGTGTTGCCATGCCTGGCTATTATTTCTTTTACCTATTGAAATATTTCATAAACATAATGGGTTATTTTATTGTTGTGACCATGGTAACTCATGGATATATATTTTTTTGTTTTAGGTCCGCGCCATGGAGCAAAGGCTGTGCGAGTGGCCAGCGGGCACCGACGGTGCACCTAGAGCCATCTCGCGGCTAGAAGGCCAAATAGAAGAACAGGTGCGTAACTAACGCTGTAGACTTAGAAAGTTATTTCTTATTTATGGAACGAGTTTTATTTTTGGTTGAATATTGTTATACATAATAACTATTGATAGTAGTTTCATTTACCTATTTTACTTCTTATCATACAATAAATAAAAACACCTACAAAAACACTAACCTTATAAAAACGAGTTTGACGTCTTAGCTGTGACGTCAACGTCACGTCATTCATATCTACGTCACTCCATGACGTTTATTTTAACGAAAAAATAAACGGGCTTGTTTGTTTGTTGTTTTTTTTGGTAGTCATTTGTTTTGTTTGTTACATTTCGTTTTTGGTTTTGGTTTTCATTCCATTTTTTTGTAATTATTTTTAAGTGGTTTTCAATGGATCCCTCGATTTTTAAATGTGTTAACAAAAATCACCGACACCAAAACAATGCGAACAATGAATTAAAAATACAAGAACTCAAGGGCTCATGAATGCACACATATTTATATCTATTACATTTTTTTTTTACACCGTTTTAAAACAAATTCAATCCTTAATTAAATCGGTCTCGTTAGTTTAAATTGAATGAACATGCAGGTAAATAACATTTGAGGATGCTGCGGCTATTAATAAATAAAAACATTGACCAAATATTCAGTGCCTTAATTAACAATGATTTGCTGAAGCAATTAACATGAAACAAACTAAATATTACATACTTACTTAATATTTAGTTTGTTGTAAATACCTCGACGTTTCGGTCGTGTCCCATTCTCTAATTTTTCTCAAGAGCTAAGAGTTAAAATGTAAACTAATATTATGAATTTCCAGCTAAAGACTATTCCTTCTAAAAAGGAAAGAAGTTTAGTAATTCCATTCTTACCCCATCACTGAATGAACCCTTTTCCTCAATGGAAGTAGTCTCTGCTCGAAAAACCAGAATATTCTATTATCCATATTATATTTCACAAACTGTTCATAACTTTTAAACTCTTGATAGGTAACTTATATGAACACTTAACGAAGCTAAAATCTCATCTGTAACACCTTGCCACATCTTCATCTCATCATCTTTAATTTAATCTTTCAGAAACAGCTAAGACTCCAAGACGCGAAGCAAGTGGAAGCTAAAGCGGCCCGCATCAAAGAGTGGGTTACGAACAAGCTTCGGGAACTTGAACAACAGAACCAGCTATTGAGAGAACAGAACGACCGGTGCAACCAGCAGCTAGAGTTATTGAGGAACCACATCGCCACGCAGGGCAGTAGGAATTGTACGGTAAGTTAACATATACTAGTAGCACTCCATGGTTTTACCTGTATTGTGCCCATTCATCTGGAAATTTCGGGATGAAATATAGCCTATAACCTTCCCCCTTAATGCGGCTATCCATTACAAGAAAAATTTTTAATACAAACAAACGAAAATTCAAATTAATCTCTTTATAATATTAGTATAGATAAGAGAGAGAAATAAATTACTTTTGTAAGAAAGGACTTGATTAGCAAGATGAATAGCTAAACTTAGAAAGAGAAAAAATAATGTACCTAGTTCCTTATAATTAGATACTTATGTAACATGACCAATGTGAACAAACTTAAATTTTAATAAATTTCGATAAAAATCGAACCAATAGATATTTAATTGTTATTGTTGATATACTTAGTACTATTTTTAATTATCTCCATATCTTGTTATGCATAAACTCTAATAATTGATTTATTTCATAACATGAGATTTGATTAATTTTGTTCATCTCAATACATCTTATTGGATTTATTTAACATGCTTCCCTCATACTTAATTCAAACTTTATACAAACCTTAACAATAAGAAAACTATAATAAAAGACAACTTAACATAAAAGACGATAGAATCATCCCAACTCTAGATAAATAAGAACATTAAACCCTACAGTTCCTACCAACTCGTGCAAGCCTCTCCCTTGAAGTCAGTACAGAGAACGGCCCATCAAGAACTGCTACAAGCCTCTTGGCAGCTAACAGACGGCGGTCAGAAAGCCTTGAAGGGCCTCAGGTAGAGCATAATAACTGGCCTTTAGGGCACTAATTTATGTTCTGCTGCACTTGTCTGTACTTACCTTTATAATACACAATTTTTTACTCTGTGGTTACTTATAATTTCTACACATTGTATGTTCTATGTTTGTGTTTTTTTTTCGTCGGCCTGGTCACTTTTCTTCATTGAACTTTAATGTCACTTTAATTAATTAAAAGCTCATTAATACTAACAATACTTTTACAATTTGAATTACATATTTTAAATTGCTTTTTGTGTATTAATTTGTTTTACTAAATCTATTGTCAAACAGTTTCTATAACTTGTAATTATAAATAATAGGTAAACATCTATGTGCTGTTCTTAGTTTTTTTTTTTTTTTTTTTTTTCCTTAACCTATATCGTCCCACTGCTGGGCAAAGGTCTCCCCCAAACTCTTCCATCTTTCCCTGTCCTTCGCGGTCTCCCACCACTCGCTGTAGAAGGAGACAATGTCGTCCCTCCAGCGTTTCCTAGGCCGCCCGCGGCGCCGCGCTCCTCCCGGGACCCACTGGGTGGTGATGTGGGCCCATCTCTCGGGGTGCATCCGCGACACGTGCCCCGCCCACTCCCACTTGAGTCGGGCAGTTTTGGCACCGACGTCGGTGATGCCGGTGAGGGAACGTAGCGTGGAGTTTCGCACTCGATCGATTCGTTTGAATCCGAGGATGCTGCGTTCCATCGCCCTCTGGCAAATCTTGAGCTTAGACTTCTGCAGCTCTGTTAGGGACCATGTCTGGGCACCGTAGGTTAGGACGGGCAGGATACACATGTCGACGAGTTTGCGCTTGAGTGACAAAGGAAGGTCGCCCTTCATGTGCGCTTTCATGGACCAGTAGCTCTTCCAGGCGTTATCGATGCGGCGATCGATCTCCGTGTCTTGCCTGTTGCCGAAGCTTGCTAACTGGCCCAAATAGATGTAATCGTCGACGTATTGTATAACCTGCCCATCTACCTCGACCCTACGTTTCGTGCTGTTAGACATTATTTTGGTCTTTTCCCTATTCATTTGAAGTCCAACCTCAAGACTTGCCTCGCTCAGCTCTTGCAGCATCTCTTGAAGTTCTTCTGCTGTGCGGGCGAAAACGACAATATCATCCGCAAAACGCAAGTGGGTTAGGCGTTTGCCACCGACTTTAATGCCTTTTGTCGCCCAATTAGCAGGGAGTTTCTTAAAAACTTCTTGAAGGACTGCCGTGAACAGTGCTGTGGAGAGTGGATCGCCCTGCTTGACTCCTTTTTCTATATTGAACAGTTCACCGGTGATATTCAGTTTGATGTTGGCTGTGCTATTGCGGTAGATTATTTTTAAAAGCTTAATATAAGTTGGGTCTACGTCTTGATCTTCTAGTGCTTGGAATATTGCTATGTGTTTGAGGTTGTCGAAAGCCTTTGTGAAGTCCACAAAACCTATATAGAGAGGTAAATTAAATTCTGTAGACTTTTCGATGATTTGGTTCAGGGTATGGAGATGGTCTGTTGTAGAGAAGCCGGGACGGAAGCCTGCCTGTTCAGGTGGTTGGTGACGGTCGAGTAAGCCTGCAATGCGATGTTGGATGCATTTAATAAATGCTTTGTACAGATGTGACACTAAGCTTATAGGCCTGTAGTTGCCGATATCCGACTTATCTCCCTTCTTGAAAAGGAGGACTATATCTGAGTGACACATTTGTTTTGGCATCTGTCCGGAGTCTAGGATTGAGTTAAATAAGTTTCTGATGTGTGGCAACAAGGTGGGTGATCCTATTTTGAGCGCTTCTGTTGTGATGCCGTCGTAACCTGGACTCCTGTCGTACTTCATCGTTTTGAGGGCATCATGCACTTCTTTTGTAGTAAAATGTGGTATGGAATCTGGGCGGGAGTACTCCTCTTCTTCGTTGGGTTTAGAACTATCAGAATAGAGTGATTTATAGAAGTTTGTACATATGTTCATTATTTTGTTTTGATTATTTTGTTTCTGACCATTCTCATCTCGCAAGCAGTTTATCCAGTGTTTGGATCTGCTGAAGCCCTGTTTTGCCGTTCTTAGGGATGTATGTTTTTCGATAGCAGCTTTTATTAGCTCTAGGTTGAATGATCTTATATCTGTCCGGATGCTACGTTTGACTTTTCTATCTGCAGTTCTATACTCTGTTGTACATATTTGTTTGGTATCCCTTTCTAGAATTAATTGGTTGGTGTTATCTGAGAGTTTGCCTTTACTTTTCTTTTCGCTTCTTATTTTTGAACTACTTGTATCTATTGCCTTTTTTATGGTTTTATATTGTTCTTCGACGTCTTCTATTTCGCTGATTTTGAGTATTTCGAATTGGTTGGACAGTGTTAAGTTGAAATTATCAGAGTTTTTTAGAAGAGTTAGATGTGAATGCCTTTTTGTTTTTCTAATGTGTTGTTTATATCTGTGAATTTTAAAATTAAAATGAATTTTTGCTCGTACTGGTCGGTGATCGGAACTAAATTTTATTTTATTAATGGCTGTGACATCTTTGATTATTTGTTGGTCGGATGAGAGGATAAAATCTATTTCGTTGCGTGTTGAACCGTTTGGTGTAATCCATGTCCAGCGTCTGTGGGTCTTTTTCTGGAAAAAACTGTTGGCGACAGACATGCGTTGCCCGAATGCGAATTGAATCAACCTGGTGCCTCGCTCGTTGCGTTCTCCTAAGCCAAATCGTCCAATTGTGGCGCCGGTATCTGTCGCTTGTCTAACGCCCAACTTAGCATTAAAGTCACCGAGGACCATGTTCCATGTGCCTCGGTTTTCGTCACATGCTCTGTTCAGAAGGTCGTAAAATTCTTCTACATCGTCGTCGCAGTACGCCGATGTTGGTGCGTAAACTTGCACTACTGTCAAGGTGGTATTATGTGTGATACGAAATCTTAGAACGGCGATGCGTTCAGAGTAGCCCTTGAACTCTATAATATTATTCTTCCACTTCTTAGCCACCAGGAATCCCACTCCATGTTGGCCGCTGGTTTCTCCGAAGTGGAAGAATACATTATCGTTTCGTTCTTCGGTACTCTCTCCTTCCCTTCTCACTTCTCCTAGACCGATGATGTCCCATTTTATATGTTGAAGAGAGTTCTCCAATTCGATCAATCGTTCGTCTTTCATTAAGGTCCTGACGTTGTAAGTTAATACGTTGAGCGAATCGTAGTCCGTTATAGCTTGAGCCGAGGTCGTTTGACGGTGGGATCGTATCCGGGGATTCTTAGCACCCCTGACCCCAGGGCTGTGAAGACGCCCGTCAACGCCCGCGCAGCCGCTGGGGTCGCCGGAGACTTGGGGCCTTGGTTGGTTGTGGTTGTTCATGTTTGGGGGGTTTGGACCATGACCCACCACGCTGGTCCAGTGCGGGTTGGTGGGTGTTTCGTCAGAGCCTCGTCGGTTGATTAGCAGGGCGCACCACGTGCAGGTGAGGTTGACTTGGGCGTCGTGAGATGTTTCTAAGCTAAGCAAACAGATCCTGCTAAAACATGTTATTGTTTGCATATTATTGTTTTATTCATATGTTAAAATAATGTTTCAAATACATTCATATCCCCAAATACTTAGATTATATCAAATTTAGTAGCTGTCAATTAGACTTTCGATAATAAGTCAATAGTTGTCAAAAATGTACTAATTTAAGTACCTCTCCTTTTGAGTAGCATTTCAGTATTTGGGGTTGAGGGTCTATTTGCCAGTTTACATGTTTGGTATAATGTTTTAAAGTAATTTTTTCTTTTCAGTTGCCAATAAATTCATCAGAGCCCCACTACAGTACTCCTTTGAGGCATAGAAGGAATCTATCCATCGGTACTACCAACTTAGCAAATAACGTGAACACTGTCAGTGTTGTCAACACCATGAACCGAACGTTAGACGAGAGGACTGCTGCCAGTCTCCTTGCTGATGATTTGGCGGTAAGTTCGAAATTGGAACAATGCAGTAAAACTAAAGAGTTTGTTTTCTGTTTTGGAACTTAGGTCGTGGTCTGTATTTGGAAGTACCCATTGGTTTTTTTGTGTTTGTTTTATCCCATAAGTTACCGGAATCTGCTTGAAAAAAGAATACGTGTTTGCTTTCTAATGAACTGTTGCAAAATAGTAAATAGAAGTCTTAGCAAAGAGGTTTATATAGTTATAGATATTTTTGTTCACAGACTGCCGTAGAAAACCTAGTAGTATTACCCACAACACCAAATACGTCCACTGATGGGGATACGACACATGATTATGCTGAAATCTACACGCCAAGCAGAGGTAACATAATCTATATTAGAAGCCAAAGATGTACGGGCGCGACCCCTCCAAATGTGTTCTAACTTTTATACTAACGCCATCTTTTGAGTATACGCCGGAAACTTTAGGAAACAGCTACCTAAGATATACTATATCTAGCCTGAAATAATAAAGCTGAAGAGTCTCATTGTTTTTTGAAAGCATTATTCTTTGGGACTAACACTGAAAAACATGGTTCCTGTAAAGGAGCCGAAATGGCAGATAAAAATTTAAAATAAAAAGGGAAGTGTATCCGTAGAAATATTATTTATAGGTTATTTTATATCCGAAATACTAACGAAAACGGGAACAATATGCGTGCGTGCGATGCACTGCTGCGCTGCTGGTTAGGTATATAAACAGTAAATAAATTCAGTATTACGGTATTATTATTATTTTATAATTATTCATCATGTTTAATAACATTAATTTAACACAATAGGATTGTGTTAAGCAAAGGATATGTTGTTCTTTTGTTTCGCGAATTCTTATTACGAGTTTTGAATAGTTCGTGTTGTCTCTTTAGAGTGGAGTGTCCAGTGTCCTTACAAAAAAATAACTTAAATTTTTAATAGCTTCTTTTTTATAATAATAATGAGTATTAAAGTTCTATCTGTGATTCAAGTGAAACTGTGTAAAACTACCTAGCTACGACACTAGTGGGCTTATGACATTATTCAGTCTGTCAAAAAGTTTTTTCAAGCGAAAACCCAGAGATAGTACACCCCCTTGCGTTACAAATTGGGGATATCCTGTATGATTAAGGAGACATCATCACATGTGACCTCGGGGCGGGAATCGAACCTTTCAGCCACTGTGGCAACAGGGTTTTGAAGGTAGTGTTATTTGCGTCAGAGCGGACGCCGGCGTGGCAGGCGGCGGTGAACGTGGTGGTGCAGGGCACGTCGCGCGGCTCGTCCACGGGCGACAGCGTGGCCTCCGACCAGCCGCGCCCGCCCACGCCGCCGCTGCACCGCTTCCCCAGCTGGGAGGCCAAGATATACCAGGTAACCACACCTACCACCTACCAGCTTCCTGGCAACAGCTACCAGGTACCAGGTTTTAAACAACTGGGTTCATTCATCCATAAAACTCCGACAGTTTTTAGACCACCTAAAGGCCTCCGACATGGTCTAACGATTGAAACCACCTTTTAATCTTGTATCTCGTTTTTTATCGATATCTTCTCGATTTAATTCAGTATTAATTTCTTATCCATTTTTCATTTAAAATAAAGTTCCTCGCCTTATCTGTTGATACTCAACTAATGACTAGATTTTCCCATTTGGTCAACAAACAAAGTTACTCAAGACGAAGGTTTTGCGCGTCTTTTCGTCCTAAAATTAACTCGATTAAGTTTACTTAAGCAAAACATGTCAGAGTGAAGATATATCGTCCCAAAAATCCCAGGAGGTCGGAAACATCGAAGGTAAAGTAAGCCAGTCTAAAGGAACAACGTTGTATCTAGAAAGACATTTTATCGTCCCAAAATTCCTATGAAAACAAATAAAACGAAGGTGAAACGAAGCCAGTGTAAAGTGATTCCTTTGGATACAACGTGGTTCCCGTCAGTGTAAAGCCATGGCGCGCAGGTGGCGGACGACGGGCTGCAGCAGTCGGTGGAGGACGAGCTCAGCTCGCCGCCGAGCGCGCGCGCGCCCGACTCCGCCTCCTACCAGCACATCTCCGTGCCCGTCTACGCCACGGTCAAGGGGGTCAGTTCATACTATATTTCTTTCAAGATTGATTAAAGTGGCAAAAAGCAGCTTGTCCAGCACTTATGTCACAGAAGGCGTTACAGTGTCACAAACTGGTGGAATGTGGCGAATGTTTAAAATTCTTCACTTGTGTGACTAAATTGCAAAGAAAATATTTTGTATTTTGATTTTTCAGTCACAAATTAAAACACAGTATACTTATTGTATATTTAAGGCAGTACTTATTACACGAAAAAAAAAACATCCGAATTGGGAACCTCTTTTTTGAAGTCGGTTAAAAATACGAGTACATAATACGATAAAGTGTGAATAGTGCAGACTATTTTGAATAGTGTATTGTGAATAGTGTGATGTGTTGTGTAACTTGTGTATGGTTGCACAATATTTATACACTAAGAAAAACAATAACCTCCTTCGTACGTAAGTTCCCGTTGAAACAAATAACAATGACATTAACGTACGTTTCAAAATAAGGAACCAGTTTAAAAAACGACTATTAATTTTTAATCTTAGTCTTCTTTAAAAGAAATAGAGAATATGACTGGAATGATCAATTTTAATGATAGAAAAGAAATATGAAAATATTGTGCCCTGTTTCTTATAATTTACTGTTTTTTTATTATTCCCAGCGAGCCAGTCAAATAAGGTCTATGCCATTTACTGGTGATTCATCTGACGACTCTTCAGAAGGCGAAGAGTCTATGGGCATCACCGTCCACAACACGCCTCATCATCAACTCACTAATCATGTTTATGGTAGGTTGAGAAAGATTGACTTTCGTTTGAAAAAATAACACACTGTTAAAAAAAACAATAAATATTGAATTACTTGTTTTATTTTTATATTTTTTTTAATTGTCTCATTGAATACGTGTAATAAGAAATAGATTATATTAGGTACTAACTATTATAAAATCAATTTATTTTCTAAGCCCTGCTTGTCTAACATCAATCTTAACATTACTAAACATCTTCGTCTATAGCAGAAATTGTCTTGAGATGGAAATTCGTCTAAATTGACACCTAATCTAAATATTTTTTTCCAGGTCACACGTCCCAAATGCCAATAAACAATGTGAATCTCACCAACGTACTCCCGCACTCAATACAACAGACGTCCAACCCTCTAGTGCTCACTAATAGTGCAAACGGTCAATGTAGTTCATCGGACACTAGTTTAAGTGCCAGTAGTCCATCGAAAAGTGTCAAAACTAGTTCGAGTTTGAGTCCGGCCAAGCGATCTAGTAGTGGGTCGCCGAGCAAACAGAGTAAGACAAGAGGTGAGTGATGTGTTTTTATTGTATTATCCAGTTTAGTGAAAGGTTTTATAAACATCCAATGATGTATGTAGTTTTCAACAATAAGTTCCTTAAAAAATGTTTAGTATTCTTTCTTTTGAACTCCACACACCAAAAAGAATATTTACGACATATATTTTTGATATGTGCTTAATAAGAGTTTTTAATTGGTACTTAACACGGTGCAAATACTAAAACTTTTATTTAGGTCAGTGTCACATAAAGGGTCTTCGATTTTTTGTGACATGTAATGTCTCATATACGGAAACCCACCCTCTTACTGTTCGCTTCGACTTAGACGTGTTAAAATAAAAGTGAAGTGTACGGTTGTCAGTTAACGTATAATTATCATCTGTTGCTTTTTTATGTGTATTGCGTCTTCCAAAACACTGGTTGATGTAACGTGTGTGTTTCCCTAGACACGTCGTTCGAGTCGGGCATGTCGGAGGACTACGCCATCCCGCCCGACGCCGTGTCGGTGGAGTCGCGCGCTCACGACAGCCCGCGCCGCGGCGACGCGCTCGAGAAGAGCGGACACCTCGCCAAGCTCGGCGGCAAGCTCAAGACCTGGCGCAAGCGATGGTACTACTCTCACCAGCCTCAACTCAACAAAACACCTTAATACTAAGCCTATGCACAAATAGCAAAAACATTGCTTTTTAATTAAATAAACAGACAAATGTTTGGTTTGAAATGATACCACGCGGTTTCTAATTATCCCGTCTCGTATCGTACGCAATCATAAGTACCTTTACGATTTTGTAATCGATAAAACTCATCTTTGTTGTTTCAACAAACTTAATAATATGCTTATCAATTACCTTGATGATCTGCGACTAATTTCACAAACTACTCTGCAATAAACCTTCTATCTATCAACTGTATTCTTCTAACTCCACTATTCATCCAACCAGGTTCGTCCTTAAAAACGGTACCCTATCCTATTGGAAGTCTCAGTCCGAAGTGAATCGCAAGCCTCAGGGACAGATCGGTCTCGGCGAAGCTTGCAAGATATCCCGCAATGAAGGCGCCGCCACCTTCGAGATATTTACCGGCAGTCGCACTTATTACCTGACGGCCGACAGTATTGCTACTATGGAAGATTGGATTAGGGTTTTACAGGTATGCCTTGAGTGATACAATTTGTGTTTTATTAGAGTGAAAATGACGCTAAAGTTCTCTTTAAACTTTAGGTGTGACATGAGACAATTAACGACATTAATGTTCGATAGTTGGACACTGATGTCTGACACTTAAACTGCTTTGATCCAAAACTTATTGTCACAAAAAACTCAGTTTGTGAGACTCGTATCTCACATTGAGACATTCCGTGCATACGATGAATTTCCTAACGTGGCCAGTGCTTACATCGAATTAATTGATATAAGTTTGTTTTACATCAAATTAATTGATATAACCTAAATATTTCACAAAATATTTTATGATCATTATTTCGGATATTAGGATAATCAAGTCAATTAATTACATAATTATAACATTTTAAGCTTCCTTCTTTCCTTCTTGACACCATAACACATCTAACTTTCAGAATGTCCAAAGGCGAAACGCAACAAAGTTATTACTAAGCAAAGAAGACAATAAGCCGACTATACAAGGATGGCTGACCAAAGTGAAGAACGGGCACGCGAAGAAAAGCTGGTGCGTTCTCATAGGGAAGATGTTTTTGTACTTCAAGACTCCAGGGGAACAGGTAAGGATGAAAAGTTAAAATACCTTATTAAATGTATGAAAAATAAATTTGTGACATATTATTATCATATAAAGATGGTATCACGGAAGGTTAGATTGGATTGGAAATACTATTACGAGCCTTTTAATTAAACTTGCCATGTTATTTTTGGGTCAAATCTCTTAAAGATCCACTTTCCTAATGTTCAATTCAGCTGATATTTTGCAAACGTTTGGCATAATAATGACAGAAATGTTGTCAAAACCTTTCTCTATTTTTCTACTACTTTTTTTGATTGCGGTCATACAGGCATACTCTGTCTGTAATCTAATCAATCTTGCTAGTCAAAGTTGACCCATTTCCATGTTTGCAATTGAGCTGAAATTTTGTCAATCCACAAAATAACACAAAACCAAACAACTTTATAAATAAAAAACATTGTTTTTTCATCTACGTTTTCCCTATATTTCTAGAACCCAACCGGCCAAATCAACATGCGCGACGCTCGCGTAGAAGACGTAGAACACGTGTCGGACTCGGACTCGGAAGAGAAGAACGACGACCAACGGAACCACCTCACCGTTGCTATCTACCCGCAACACCAGGTAATTGATGTAAGAACAACCAACATTATATTACTAGTTTTACTACAGTAGTTTTTAATTAGTTAAGGTGACAGAGTGACTTTCTTAATCGGTTTGTATGGGCTAGTCTACTAGTTTATTATTCTCCTACTAGTCTTCAATACGAAGATCTTTTTTAAACTTACGCCATTGGAACGTATAGTGAACGTACTCACACGAGTATTTTTGACGGCAGATAAATTAAACTTTCTACCGCTAAAAAACTGTGAGTACTTTTACTATACAAAGATCTTTTCTTAGCAACCATGTCATCGATTTTATGTCTCTCTCTCTCTTGGGCGCAGGCCACATATAAATGCATGACTACTTCTTTCAACTACTAAACATTCAAATTTCATACAAAATGGAATAGAATAGAAAGCCATTGTCCATTTATATCTGGCCTGCAGTTGCTGTGAGTTAACGAAATATATTTTATGGAAGACTAAAGTTTTTCTTCGTAAGAGTATGTTAGACCTCCTGAGGTGTTAGTTAGTTTTGTACCAAACACTTACTATTCATTATATCGTCTTTTGTGCCACATAAGGGTACGTTTTCATTAAAGCGGAGCGGAATGTGCGGACCTCAATCGACTAATCACAACGAATAGAAATTGTGAAACAACGCATCGACATCATAATCTTTCCGTAACACGTTGTAATTGCACTATTTAAAGTATCACTATATGAACATATTGTAGACTGATGAAGACGGGACTTAATCGCGAATAATATTCAACGTTTCGGACGTGTCGCAGCGGCCGTGTTCATGAGAGTACAGGGCGTTGTGATCGATCAATTGACCTCCGCACAGCTCGCCTCCGTTTCAATGGCGACGCGGGTATATATGAAGGCTGCCCGCAGGGCCCCACGTACCTGCTGTTGGAGTCGAAGGGCGACAAGGACGCGTGGCTCTACCACCTCACCGTGGTGAGCGGCGGCGCGCGCGCGCGCGGCACGCACTTCGAGCAGCTGCTGCAGAAGCTCATGGAGACCGACGGCGAGCCCAGTGCGTGCTACCTATACATTGCTCAACTAAAACTTATACTTTCTTGACGCTCATTGCTTACTACATTTTGGGTATACTTGTGTACATCCCTGTGAACATACTTATGTGATTGTGAAAAGTATCACTATCACACTCACGCTAAATTTTTCACGAATCACGATTGTTATGTAACGTGCAGCTCGTCCATTCGGCTCGGCTCGTGGCCTGTAAGGCATAGTGTTCGCATTAGAGTTGGCTTACTAATATGCTTGAACATACTTTTTCTTGAAGATTGACAGCAAATTCTGGTATTTACTCAGATCTATAGGTGAATCCATCTAATAAGAGCACAACCATGAATCAACAAGAACCTCTATTAAAAAAAACAGATAGCTAAAAGATATTTTAACCATAAAAGTGCTAATTTCCCTGACTTGGCCTTTTAAAAACATATTTAAAGCCATATAATAAAACTTTCCAGATTGCGTCCTATGGAGGCATCCCACGCTCCTCTACTCCAAAGAAAACATCACATCACCACTCACCTCACTGAATTCAGAAGCGCTGCAAGCTGAGGCGTTAAAACTGTTTAAGGTAAGCAAGTCGTAGTATGTAGTATCAGCCGCGCCCCGCGGTGTTACCCGCGTTGTACCTGTCCCGCGGTAATTTCGGGATAAAATGTATCTCATGTGTTATTCTGATGTATAACCTATATTACTGTAAAGTTTTCTATCTACATTCTTACCTATCCCCCAGTGCGTGCAACTATTCATGTCGGTATGCGTGGAACAAGCCGGTATCGACTACCATGTAGTGCTCGCGCAAAACGCGCTCCAGCAGTGTCTGGAAGTAGGAGAACTCCAGGACGAGCTGGCGGCAGCCTTGGCGCGGCAGACCACGCCTCACACCGGCACCAAGCACGGCGTACAGGTAACGCCAAGAAAGCTTAGAACCAACCACATTAAGAATGTAAGTGCTGCCTTATATTGCGGGTTATTGGGCTTAGTTTGAAGGTGCTTTTTTGATAGTGTAATATAGACGTTTGTATGATTTTTAATTAATCTTTATATTTATAAAAGTGGTTTAGATTTTTCAAGTTTAAATTTATGAAATGGGACGTGTTAGCTGTTTTCTTTTGTAATTTATGTTTTTTTATTAGGAAAAGGGATGAAGTGAGAAGTACGTACTACACTTGTGGTTACTAATGGGGAATATTATCATATTTCGGGATAGCATATAGCCGACGTCACTATTGTGACTTTATTTGAATATGTTTATCTATCATTTATTATTTCTTTCTTTCACATAGCTTTGTAAAAAAAACTGTTGACAATTTACATTTTGATTCTGAACATAAAACTACGTCGTACTCTATTTTCTTAACAGTAAATTACAAAACACCTTCCAATTAAGCACTTTAACGAGCTGAAGTATTATCTGTCTGTGCAAGTGGGTTTGTGACGTCATATCTGTGGTACAATCGAGACATAACTTGAATCGATATGGGCTTAAACTTATGTAATTACTATCGATATGGACTTGCTGGGCTAAGATACAAGCCAAGACTATGTCTTCGTTTTTCAGTACGCTAAAGACATCTCTCTCGCTCTATTACTATATGAAGAAAAGAGATAAAAGATAGAAGATATATCTTTGGTGCGCATCTCAAGCCCGATGGTGTCAGTTATAATCGATTAGCATGTCTCTATTGTACTTGGTTTGTCTTATAAATGTCATATCCCACCAATTAATTTACATGAAACAGTTTTTTACTAGAGTTGCTTTGTAACAGTCAATTTAATTCGGTTCTAAGCCCTCTAGTATGATTGAATAATAAGTTGCTTAATTGAATATGGAGCAATCTATCAAAACTTCGAGGTGTAATACAAACCTCTCTCTAATAATGATAATCGAAATTCATAAATATTGTTTCATGTAAATTAACATTCTTCTTCATACTTTTACTTGAAATATCACATCAGTAGTACTATAATTAATCTTCCATAATGTTTAAATCGATCGATTTAAATATTCTGTATATTTCAAGTAAGAGCAACACCTATAGTATTTTTATTTGCTGTCACACTCGACAACATACTCTTGGTTTTAAAAGAAAATCTCATAAAAAACTTTCAAAATGGGTTCTTATCAACCGCTTTGTATCGCAAAAGCTTAGCTTAAGGCGGAACGCTTTGGGCTTTTCTCATACATGGTATCAGATATTAAACTGGTTAGTTATTGCATTTCATTTCATGAGCACACACTAATTTGATTTTAAAATGGAGGTATAGTTTTGGGGATAAAATATTAAGTAATGGAAAAAAATGGCGTAGACATGACAATAACAGCTAATAATTAAATATAAAATAATAGCATATTAATATCTTATATTTGTATAAAAAATATTTATACAAAGTATATTATATAGCTTTAAAATATACACATAGAAATTAGAGCTTATATACTAATAGTTGTTTGCCTTAGTTATACTACACTAACAAACCATTTAAATAATTAGTAAGTGTAAGCTTTGTGTGTTGCTATATGAAAACAAATATGGCTTCCAATGTTGTGGTTGATCAATTTGGAATTGTAGTGAATACATTTTATTGGCTTCATTGACGAAATATTACAAAAAGTATGGAAAAAACAAAAAAAAATTGGATATATTCCGATTTGATCGTTAATTCAGTTACGGCAACATTACAATTCAAACCCGATTGGACTTTCTGGTGAAACGTCATTTTAGACAGCTGTCAAAATGTTGCCATAACACAAAAAGAGCTGTTTGTTCAGTTGCAATTTTCAAATGGAATGTTGGTGTAATAAATATCCCTGATTTTTGTTTCTGTATATTGTTTTTCTTTGGGAATGTTTTTACCCCACCCTTAGTTCTAGGGAATGGAATCATTTGAGTTTTATCATTCATATACTCTATCATAGCTAGTGTTTCCTCGCACTGTTCTATCTCCTTTGTATTGAAAGGTTGATGTTGCTATATTATAGTTTTTTCCCCATATCTAAACATTATTCTAGAAAATCTAAGGTAAGTTATGTGAAACAACTGCATAATTTCCTTTAAAAAATCATATTTATCTTTGATTATGAATTCTACTAAAATGAAATACATTGGTTCCTTAAGGAATATTATGCAGTTTAAAAAGTATTTTAATACACTGTACATTAAACCATACAATCACATGCGTTAGAATTATTTGTATATAAAATAGATTTAGTGGAAATGGGAAGGTCACAGAATTAAGCAAATAAAAGCACATATTCAAAATTTTATTCTAATTCATGCACTTGCACTAACATTGGGCTAATTGGAGATTTTTCAGTATTTTGGTATTTTTTCTATAAATATGTAGTAAAATATTAGTCTGTAAATTCCTACTGAGCAATGGTCTCTCATCTCACTGATGACAGCAGTACAGTGAGGTGGATAAGACATAATCATTTCAGTATTTATCATTGATGTTTCATACATCAAGGTTATAGTACACATCTGCAGAATGGTCAACATAACTTCTGTATGAAAACTATTGATAATTATATCTAAATGTCCTCATGAATGCACGAAGTTTGCCATATAACTTAAGGTTTACTGTACATTATGTATTAAAAATACAAAGCAACACAATCGGTTAATACCCCTTTTACACATACAGTGTCTCTTCTTAAGCGAACCCCCTTTACTAGTAAATAAAAGGTAATCTTTATGCTAGTAAATTATCGCTATTTAACTACTGAACAATTATTTTACTAGTAAAGTTTAACTCATCCTAATACTTAATCTAGTAAAAAGCCCCTGCTAGTAAATATGAACTTCTTTATTTTAGGCCCCTTTACTGGTAAGTTCAACCCCCTTACTAGTAAATCAAAACCCCCTTACCAGTAAATCTAAACCCCCAACCAGTACCCTCACAAGTAAACACTCCCCAACACAGTAAAGTTAGCATTTACCTGTTCGGAAACGCCAACATTTCATTTGTACAGCAACTGCTACTGTGTGCGACACAATCCCTGTTCACGTGTGACACCGGCGCGTCTTCTGTGGGCGGAGATAACAAGAGCGATGTGCAACCGCACGCGGCGGGCTCGCCTAGCTCTATACAGGTAAAGTATAGCGAAAGAGTGGCCTAAGAGGCTTGTAGAGAGTAGCAAAAACAGTACCAGATTACAGCAAATGGATGGCCGGGATAGTAAATAGAGTACCAAAGAGTAGCAAAAAGAGTACCAGAGAATAGCAAATGGAGTACCAGAGAATGGCAAATGGTACCAAAGAATCTATCTATACTATAGTAAATAAAGTATAAGTGTAAGAGCGCATTGCACAAGCATTCTTAATTTTATTTAACGCGTAAATATGTTTATTAAACATTTATCTGTTCCGCGCGGTGGTTCCACTCGCAATCCAATAAATGGCTCTAGTGTTCAAAAATTTTAGATCGCATTATGTTATTTTCTCTGGTTTAGTGGGGTCGCGATTTTCTCACGGAAATGTTTTGCTCTGATTAAGTCTGTACTATGATAGATGAACAAGTCTGTTACATAGTATGGAGGATACCATTTTATTTATGCAGTATGTGTTTGCATGCACCATCAATACAAATCAAACACCACTTATGGCGCAACTATGCTTTTTGTAAGCAGGTAATTTTAATAATGAATAATGGTAAAAAGAACAGTCTGAATGCGATCAGCTTTGTTTAGTGTTTTATGGTGGTAAGTAATTCACATATAATGTTATTTTTTGTACCCGACTGCGCCAGCAACATGAGGGTAAAGTTTCTGTTATTTGTTCTAACACTGTATCAAACTCTTAACTAAAACAAAATTAATAATAAAACTGAATATTAGATATAAAGTGAAATGAAGCCATATAAAGTGTTTTGAGCGAGTTTATCTGTATGAGAAAAGTTACTAGCGTATTGATGAAATGATCCCATAAAGGTAATGTAACAATGGTTCGTTTAATAAAACTGAAATATACTCGTATGTCTGAACTCCTTTCAGCAGTAAATCATTATATTACAATCTTTAAAAGTAAAGTTAATTTCTTCCTTTCTTAAATGTAACAATTAACCTAACAGTCCCCACTAAATACGAGTATAGTTACGTTATTTACCAATTCATTATCTATCCGTTATTCATAACTTAACTAATTCAAGTCGTTACAAGTACCGATACTTTTCAGGCGCCGTTACTCCCCGTGGATTGTAAAAGCAACCCGCCGACTTACAGCTTTGTACAAGGCTGGCAATTACTAGCGTTGGCTGTGAGCCTCTTTGTGCCGAGGAACAACAGGCTGCTGTGGTACTTGAAGCTACATTTGAGCAGGCATTCGGATACGAAGTGAGTATACTCAATTCTGATAGATGCCAAAACTAGGTATATAAAATTCAATATTATTGATAAGCTTCCATGATTAAAATCTGGTGATAAGTCTTCTTTACTCAGAAAATCCAAGCGCTATAATCTCCATTTAAAAGTGTCAGAAAATTCAAGCGTCATAATGTCCATTGTCAAAAGTCTGAATGTGTACTTGTATTTAAGTCCTAAGGTCCAATTATCGTAACAGTCACTTGACGAAATATACGATTGTTTAATTAGACAATTAAACATTAATTTATTTTGCCCATCCAACCATGTTATATGTAAATTATATGTAGATAATCATAATATCATGTCATGAACAATCAAATAAGATTGTTTGAGCTAGACACTTATAGTCTAAACATTACCTAACCATTTCAGAACGGAATGCGGCAAATACGCCGCGTATTGCGCTAGAGCGTTAGAGCGTACGATACGCAACGGCGGGCGAGAGGACAAGCCGTCGCGAATGGAAGTCCTCTCCATACTACTGAAGAACCCATACCACCACTGCTTGCCGCACGCCATACCTGTGCATATGCTGAACAATACTTATCAGGTATGATCAAAACATAGTTATAAACATATGGTCTTGGGATCAAATTCCTTCTCAAATTGTTATTAAATGATGATCAATTGTTAACAAACAGTCAGAAATGCTTATTGTTTGGTGTGGAATAGTCAGATAGTGAAGGGTAATAGCTATTTTTACCACCATCTCCAATATAAATCTTTTCGTATAAGTCGTCTATAAAATACTTAGGGAGCCACCCATACTTTGGTATATATTATCTAGAAGCAAACGTTGCCTTAACTTTGATTTAGACATTGAATATAGACACATATACCCTAGTATCATAACCACTATAATTGACATTTTCTTTCAGGTAATATGTTTCGACGGTTCAACGACAGTCGAAGAATTCCTATCAACATTAAGCACGGAGCTCGGGTGCAGGGAATCTTCCGCGTCTGGCTTCGCGTTGTTCAGCGACGATCCTATCGAAAAAGACTTGGAACACCATATCAAACCGGATAAAAAGGTATGAACAGTTCAAAAAATATATTTCTAAAAGTACTATAAAAATCTGGTATCCCCAGTATAAGTTAGACTATGGTACGCCTCATACAAACCGTGTGAATGTATTTCCTGTATGTGCTAAACTTTTGATGCTAAACTATGACTTTAAGTATAAAATTCAAAATATCTTAATTTATCACATCTAAGTTTTTTAATTACAAAAGTACAGTCATTATGTCTTCTAGAAATATTCCGTAAATATAAACAAGTCATTCACTTATTTTTCTCTTTTCAGTTATGTGACGTCATATCGAAATGGGAGACTGCGCTCCGCGAGAAAGGCTCCGGAAAGTTCGAGAACTCTAGAGTGATAAGATTGACCTATAGGAATAGATTGTACTTCAAAAACTCAGTCAGGACGGAAACTGATAAGGAAAGACTGCTGCTGTGCTATCAGATAAATCAACAAGGTTTGTGGAATGTATATATTTTATACTAGCTGTGCCCGCGACTTCGTTCGCGTGGAATAGTGACTATGAGCAGCGTTTCCGATAATTTTTATTTAACTTCTCTATAAAGATATTTATTATTAAAAGATATTTATTATTAATTAATTATTAAATTAAAATTATTATAAAGTTTCAGTAAATTCTACTAACAGAGAAAAAAAGTAGTTATTCATAATAGAATTAACTCTTACTAATAATATAAACGCGAAACTTTGTATAGACGCATATTTGTTATTCTTTCTCGCAAAAACTACTGAACGGATATGGATGAAATTTGGCAAACAGTTAGTTTAGGCTTGGAAATAACAACACTTATGAATTACTTTTTAAATAATATAAACGCGAAACTTTGTATAGACGCATATTTGTTAGTCTTTCTCGCAATAACTACTGAACGGATATGGATGAAATGTGGCAAACAGTTAGTTTAGGCTTGGAAATAACAACACTTATGTTACTTTTTACCGCGGGATAACATCTCAGACCCACGGGAAACTGGAAGGAATCTATTCGACATTATTCTTAAAATTCAACAGCTTACAAACTACCTTCAGCCGTAAAAGAACAATGTTTTTTCATTCCCATGGGAGTACTATGATTTCCCTCGGTAAATTATTCTTATAGTTTATGATATCAGCCTAAACTAACTTAAGTAGAAAGAATTTAGATGAGCCCTTTTAATTTTTTTCCCATGGTAATCCAGTCAATTCCAAGGTAATAAGTAGCTATAACATATTCTATTAATGATGATTGTAACGTCGTTCGTTGACCGGAACAGGCGTTAAAAAAACAATAAACTACCGATTCCCATGGGAAACGGATGTTTTCCCGCGGTAAAAAGTAGTCTTTATGTTGCGCCAGGCTCTAAAATATGTCGGTACAAAATTTCAACCAAATCCGTCAAATAGTTGCGGAGATTAATGGTGCCTATGTATAAGCATAGAATAGTGATCGACGTGATTCTTTAATTTGACATAACTTTTTTATTTATGAACCGATTGACATGAAACAAACACTAAAGCATAACTGAAGCATCCAACTCGGATCAGCCGTTTCTGAGATTAGCGTGAACAGACAAACAGACAAACAGACAGACAGACAAAAAAAAAGTTGATTACATTTTTGGGTTCGACATCGACATAACAATAACCCCTGCTATTTTTTTTATTTTTATTTTCAATGTACAGACAGCACTTTTCTACAATTTTATTATATGTATAGATTGTAACTAGCTGTGCCCCGCGGTTTCACCCGCAGCGCCCCCGTTCCCGTGGGAATTTTGAGATTTTTATTCCCTATAAACCTCACGGAGCCCGAGACCTTTCCAACGAATGCAAAACCGTGGAAATCGGTCCAGCCATTCACGCGTGATGCCGCGACCAAGGAAAACGGGTTTCATTTTTATATACATATATAGAAGATAAATGCACTGAATTCTAAAATCTGTCCTATCAAAAATACATGTGTACTCTGTCTTTTAGTGTTAATGAGTGATTTTACATAAAAATCCTAGCTGTGGGCCATGGGACAGGCTTTAAAATGTTTGATGTATTTACATGTTAGTTCTGTTTTTCATCGTCAGTGGTGTCCGGTCGTTTCCCTGTATCCCGTTCGCTGGCGGCGGAGCTGGCGGCCCTGATGGCGCAGCTAGAGCTAGGCGAGCACCACGAGCAAACAGCTGCGCTCGCACACCGCTTCTACCCGTACAGATACACGGCGGCGCTCACGCATCAGCAGCTCAGGTCAGTTCAAGTTAGACTGGGAAAGAAAAAAGTCTACGCGAAAAAACTACTTTGAAATATGACGGATAATTTCACAGAATACGTTCATAACAGACATTCAATTAAATATACAAAAGATATCTTCAGTTAACATATTTATGTAAAGTCCTAATTCGAAGAGCCATATTTAGCCATTGTTTAGAATACACTCGAAGAGTGAGTATTGATAATACACAGTACTTAAACATAGTTACTTGTAACTGTTACCAGGGAGTTGGAAGACAAGCTGCGCGCGAAGTGGGTGGCGCTGAAGGGGCGCGGCTCGACGGACTGCGTGCGCATCTACCTCAACTGCACGCGCAAGTGGCCCTTCTTCGGCGCCACGCTGTTCCAGGCCAGGGTAGGGGCGAGCTCCATACTTGGATCTTCCATCCTCCTGTCATATCCTATTAATATTATAAATCCGAACGTTGAGGATAGATGTATGTTTGTTACATTCTTTCACAGAAAAATTACTGAACGCATTGGCATACATTTTATCCAGAAATTCTCACGGGTTCGGGTACAGTGTGGGTAAAACCACGAGTGCTATAATATTGAATAATATATATTTAATCAAGTTTTTTAATAATTTGATAACTTTGGTATTTTGCTAGAAGTCAAATATTTTATTGAGTAATCTAGATCCAATTGAGACATGTCCACACCGTAAAAATTCGCCTGTGATTGCAGTCTGCGTTAACCTAGATAACCTTTAAATAAAAACTTATTTGATTCCTTTTTTTGTCTCCTCTCCATCGGTCTCTCATCTTGCACCGACCCTCTGTTAAACTGAATATTTAAAATATATGTTATATATCGTGTTCGCAGATAAAACAGCCCGACTTATCCATGGTATGGCTGGCGGTGTCGGAGGAAGGTGTGACCGTGCTAGAGTTAGCGTCCATGGCTGTTATCGGACGATACGCACTCAGCTCTATCGGACTCTTTGGAGGCTTACAAGTGAGTAAACGTTAGGGTAGTTACGGTAACTAACGCATTAAGGTGCGTTTTCATTGAAGCAGAGTTGTACGGACCTCAATCGACCAATCGCCATGCATGTACATAATCAAACCACGCATTGACATTGGTAAAATCTTTTCGTATTGCATTGTGATTGGGCAATTCAGCTCTGAAAAACGCACCTTTAAACGGCCAAACCGAACATAACAAGTGTAAATGTGTTCTTATCAGTGACACTATCGATTAGTGTCATAATGTCTATTTTATTTTTAATCAAGTTTGGTTCTTGGTTTTCATTGTATAAGCATAATAATAATGAACTAACTAAAAGTCACGACTGAAAGTAGTATATGAAAATCCATACAATTAGAAACTGAATATGTCATTGTAAATTAAAAACTAACTGGACACAAATTATAGGCATTCATTGAAAGTACAATAACGAATCACTCATTCTTACATTGTCATTTTATAAACGCATGGATTCAAATTTTAGTCTGTTTTTAGTTTGAAAATAAAATAAATAATTATTTATTTTCAATAATTTAACAAAAATTGCATTGTTTCAGGATGACCTCATGATGCTAATAGACGCGGAAGACGTTGGCAGTCCTGTGCATAAAATGCTTATTAGTCTCGCTAAACCTAAGGTAAGCCATTAAAACACTTAATTTTGCAAAGGTTGGCGTAGATTGTGCGGTTAACTGAACGAACAAGTTTGCTTGTTGAATGTTTTTTCTTCAGAAGACATTGCCGGTTTATTGTTTCAATTGATTTCATATTCGTAGATGGATAAGAAATCAATTAATCACAATAGTAAAGCATAATAAAATATTGTTATGTAATGTACTGTTATGTTCTGTAATGGTCGTCGACGCGTGCAGATGGCGGAGCTGACGCACCTGATCGCGGACTACAAGAACGCGGTGCTGGGCGCGGCGGCGGGCGGCACGCCGCTGCTGTCGTCGCTGTCGCGGCCGTCTGGGCGCGCGCGCCGCGCCGCCGCCCCGGGAGCCACGCTGCCGCACGCGCACGGGGCGCACGGGGCGCACGGGGCGCACGGGGCGCACGCGGCGGGCGGCGCGCTGCACCACACGCTGAACTCGCACGCCACGACGCTGACGCTGGGCTCGGAGCGCGGCGCCACGCTGACGCTGAGCTCGCCGGCGCCGGGCGCGCCGCAGGGCCCGCCCGACATCCTCAAGTCCACGCCCGACCACCACCGCGACAAGCGGCCGCCCCACGACCCCGCGCGCGCGTGATGTCCGCCGAGGAACTCCCTCCGCCCTCCGACTGGACTCCAGTGGACCATTTGATTATGTATAGTGCTGAAGTTTTAGTGGACCGTTTTCAAGTGATTTGGTGAATAAACCGGACTGTTCTATTTGATTGATGAACGGTATAAACTGTCCGATTTGATTAATGGATGGAATAAACTGTTCAATTTAATTAGTAGATCGACTGTCCTGTTCAATTTGATTAGTGAAGTTTAATTGTTTACTATAAAGATTAAATTTGGTTGATTCACAAGGATTGTTATTGTCAACGGTTCTTATTTAATAAAAGCCTCTGGTCAAATCTAGTAGCCTAAAATCGAACTTCAATGGCTTCGGTTCAATTTAACTACAATTAAAAGTCCAATTAATCGGATAATACACCAACGGATTAGTTTAGTGATATAATTTGAAGGTAGCTTCCGAATGCAGTTTAAATGATTAGGAATAGAAACTGACTGGCAAGACTTAAACGATACCATTCCACGAAATAAATACAAGAACCGAACGAAATTAAAGATTATATACCTCATATTTTGTAGCGGACGATTCAGCCTACGCAATCGGATAATTAGCTTTTTAAGAATAACTTTAATTTGTGTACATTAATTTAATATAAATCGCATATCAGATGATTTTAATAAATTAAGCTTTTTCATCTGATAATAAGTAGATTATTTTGAGATTCGTACTAAAAAAATAATACGTTGATTTTAGCCTTTTTATCTGTTGATTACTTGATTCAAATCTGTAGATACTTATCTCGCCCTTCCAACCACCATTCGTAGCTCTAAATACAATGAGTTAAGGTTCAATATTGTATGAAGGAGGGTGCCTATAACTGACTGATATTAATCGTAAGATCTTTCAACGAATCTCGGTAATGTTAGAGTTTAATTTGGGTGTTTTGTATCTGGTACTAATAATATTTGTGCTGTTTGTACATTTTATAGATTCTGTGTAGCTTCGTTGTGCGTTGTAGTGGTGAGTGTGTTACAAAAATAAATATACATCCATATTGTAAATGCTTGTAAATCCCTTTTTCGAAGAGATTCCTTGAATTCAAGATTTTTCAACTTAAAGTTAACGGTTCACCACTTTTGGACGATACATTGAGAAGTAAATAGATATATTTTATTTTCATTTACTACCATTTTTCTTTTAAATTTCAACCATTTTTCTTGTAAACATCATCTTTAGGTGGTCGACCACTGTCTTTACTTAGTGTATAAGCAGGTACAAAATAATTAACTTATACATATTCCATCCAACTTGTAACACTCGCCACTATACCGCAATCAGTATTGTCATATTAAAACTGATTTTAAATTATTAAATGTTTGTATGAAGATCGAGTTTTAAAGATACAGTTAAAGATTAGTTAGCTAGATGCTGATATTAAATTAAAATAATAATTATTTATTTGAAGAAACCTTTATTTATTTCAAACGTGAATTGGAGCAACAGTTTTTAATACTCACATATAAAGTTAGTTCTACAACATATACTTTACAATAGTATAGATAGTTTGGTTGCTATATTACTTGCACCTAAATGTACATAGAAGAATATTTTGTATATGTTTGCCTTCTATTATTTAGGAGCTCTCATACAATGTTTTGGCTCTAACGATTACGAAGCATCATTTTTTCGATGCACGCAAGTGTCTAGTCGTAGTCTCGCAGTGACCTATCAGATAACACAGCATACATAATTTTATATTATATTAGCTTTTATAGATATTTCTACAATATATTTTAATGGAGATATTTGTTACCGGCTTTTGTATCGAATATCGCAGTTCGGAGCAATGCAGGAGGTAACTACAATCTGTTTCATTGAGTTCTAAAATTTAAACTAAAATGCATGATTTTCCAACCAAAGACAGTTTCTTCTATAGAATAGATAACGTAAGTATTTTGATTGGTTGAGAGTGAGTTGTAATCAGTTAATATGTTCAACTCATTTCAACTCTATTAAAGGAATTGTCTTACATGCCATATTTCTTTACATTTTATGTTTAATTCAAAGAAATAGTTGTAACCAATTTTCAAATTCAAATTCAAATCATTTATTTGCGTAAATAGTTGTTACATCTATTTACAAACCCAATATTTTGTGCCAATAGCATCCAAAATTTTATTTTACAATTGATTCTCAAATTGTAAAACCAAGATTGGTGACTCCTTTGTTGTCCGCACTGTAATATTAACGGGCTAATTGTAAACAGCTACAAACGAAAAACATAAAAGAGGGTAGTTTTGTAAACTGTAGTTAGACTAGAAAGCTTAACAACATCAAATATTTGACCAAATCGCTTACCAAGCCAATCTAACCGGGCAGACTGTGCTCGAGCAATTATAGCTCTTATTGCTGTTGTAATAAAGCAGAAAATGTGACGAAATAACTTACTAGTTACTACATAAAGCAGTCAAAAACGTCCTTATTTCAATGGAATATAAATTTGTGAATTATTAAAATTAACTATTATTTATAAAATTCGCACTATTATTTCATTTCTTTGACAGTGTTATTAATTGCGATTGCGCATCGATATGTGTACAATTCTAATATTGTTGTACTCAATCAGTATGGTTTCATCATCAGTTGTTTTATGTAGTAAATAAGTAAGCTATTCAGAGAAATTAAATTCAAACTAGTATTTATTATAATATTTGGATTGCACTTTTTGCATAACACATAAACTGTTGATATAATTGTGTATAGAATTATAAATTAATGTAATTTTACATAGAAAGGACGAATTTTTAGTTTCATAATAGTAGTTGTAAGTTATTAATTTAATAGTACTGAAATTGTATTTTTATGATTTTTTTCGTCAATTTTTAAGTGATTATTTTATTTATTTTTATTTAGGGCCTAATCAAAGACTAATTCTCCTGCAAGGCCTAAATTGTAACATTTTTCCGTGTATATTTTTGTTTGACAATGCGATAATAAATCATGTATTAAAATCTACCATTGTTTACATTTTACCTTAGAACTAATGGGTACATAACTTAAGAAAATAATGTATTTAACTTGCATATGAAGATATTGATTTTACTTATCTAACGTTTTGATATTAAAAATTCTTCATTCTTCACAGCTAATGCTCTGAGAATTGATTCCGTATCGTATGGGATGGCTGAAAAAAAAACAATAATTTGTAGTGTTACGTAACTTTAATGATATTTGGAAGGATTCACCTCGGTAAGAGGTTTATGTGGTACAAATCATAATTTGATTCTCAATATTTTTACTGACTACACTGCTTAAGGTTTATTAAGGGCCTATGAGTTCCTAAAACGGGCTACTATAAACAATTTTTTAGCCAAAAGTCTTAACGTTACAAGAACAATTTTTGTTTGTTTTTAATCTTGATCATATGTTTAATCATACTACTGTTTCCGAAACACGTTGACTATTAATTTCCTCGATAGAAAAAAATCACAAAGATGGGTCTTTTATACCTTACTTTCACACTTAGTTTGTTAAACAATTTCAAACGCATATTTCTAAAATTAATTTGAGTGATGTAAAATAAACTATGACTGAATACTGTTGGAGTAAAATTTCGATTCAATCCAACGAAAGGTGGTAATTCTTAAAAATGAGTCGCAAAATTCTACCACCACCATTTCCGCGCCGTAGTGTTTCTCGCTCTTTTCTACCCAGAGAGACAGTGACCGAAATGGCTGGGATATCCTGGCCTTAAACAAACATTAATAAATGTGGTGTGCCCAAATTGATAGGTAATTTTATGTCTTGACAATGTGGGGGTAGAAGCATTCACCTTTGAATCTACCCTTTAGTGTTGTAACTGGTAGCTGATTAAATAGTGAAGCATACCCCCAAAGTGTACTTGGTTTAAAATACTTACCTATATCGATCCATTCTGTGATATCATATCCTGAATCTTTCCTAGATTCATAGATGCATTGTCTTAGCGCATGGTTTATGGTGTGCGCCAAACATATGCCCATTTCTCCACATGCTACAAATAAAGCAGAAACTATTAGATTAAATAATATTTTTAATCGAGGGACTCGATGATCGTTTTTAATAATAATTAATCTATACTAATATTATAAAGCTGCAGAGTTTGTTTGTTTGTTGGTTTGTTTGAACGCGCTAATCTCAGGAACTACTGGTCCGACATGAAACGTTCAACGGGAAGGTTATAGGCTACTTTTCATCCTGAAATTCCCACGGGAACGGGTAAAACCGCGGTGCGGTACTAGTAAATAAATATACACGGACAAATTAGCATTTTTCGATTTTTAATTGATCAATGATCGATCTATTCATAAAAACTTTTTCAAGTTCAACCGATTTAAAACTATTTCTTATGGGAACTCTATGCACTCTCTGCTCTATATTCTCTATATCAAATAAGTATGCCAAGGAAATCCATGGCCAAGAAGTATGCTTACAAAAAAAACATTCACCATGGAGAACCTCTCCTTGATTTGTAGTCGGTTGAAAAGTACCTATTAATTAAACAAACTCACGGTATCTCTCCTAGACACTGAAAATGGTCTCTCACTTCCTGAAGATCACATTACATAGAGCATTTTCATCTTAAACTAGATAGTACAAAATCGGTACTAACTTTTGCTACCCAAAACTCCTTTGGGATTCTTCGAGTTATACCTCAAATGCACATTAAATTGGACCGGTATATCTAAACACAAAGGCACGTGATAGGTGAGCGATCGGTTAGTCAGCAACTTGCCAGTCATCGTGTCGTAGACAAACTTCTCAGAAGCAAAATATCCGCAACCTTGGATGAATGCTCCTTCGACCTAGAAGTAATGTTGAAATATCGAAAATATTCTTAACTATAACAATTTGATCAATTATTAACAGATTCTTAAGTAAGGACAAGTGAGTAGCAACAAGAGAGTAGGTGCGTACATCAGTTCATCGCTAAATTCTACCAATTTAGTGTAACCGTAAAGAACCGCCATATTAGAACAAAAACTTTAAAAAAAAGATTAAGCCTATCGCCATTATTTATAACAAAACGGCTGCTTCTAGAATTGTTATATTTATTACTGACGTTATCACGTTGACTCATGTGATGAGATAGATAGACAAAAAAGTAAGAAATATCATCAAGGCTCACCTGCCCAACGTCAATATTAGGATTAGCACTCAAGCCAACATCTTCTAAAATATCTACTCTATTCATCTGATACCTTCCCGTTAAACAATCCAGTTCAGCCTCCAAAATCACGACTCCGTACGCGTTATAACCACTCAATTCCTGTTCTTTATCCGTCATCATATAGGAAGCAGTAAGGTCTACAAGTTCATCGCCAGCTTTCTTAATAATCTCTGTCCATGTAGCGTCTTTTAACTCCTTCTTGATAGGCGCTAGTCTTTCTTTTAATATCCCACAAGCTTTGATAATTGAAAAGCAGATACATTCGCTTGTTATGCTAGATCCAGAAAATACGTTATTGGCGGAAGTAAATGAGTAGGTTGGTATAATTGAGACGTATTCAAGTGGTATTCCTAGTTCATACGCGCATACTTGTAAAGCTTTTGTGTTGGAACCTTGTCCCATTTCGATGCCGCCGGTAGTTACAGTGACAGTACCATCGCCTCTGTAAATGCTCACTAAGGCAGAGTAGTTTCCATAATATACCACAGGGAAGCTCATTACACCAATTTTGACCGCCTTCTTCCTCCATCTGTTACATTTATTGAATTGTTCTATTTCTTCAACTCGTTTGTTGTAGTCAGCTTTATCTTTAAGTATTTGAATAAGGGATGGGAGATCATTATCATCTGTTCTCATGTTTAATTCGCGAACTGCCGTGGGGTCCTTGTTGACTGCGTAAGCGATGTGCTCCATAATGTGTTCGATGGATGAAATAGATTCCGCTGTGCCTGGAATAGCAATCTGTTTGGATTATTATGTAAAACTCTAAGCTCAAAAAAGTGAGGTACAATACCAGTGGATTCAATGATGAAAAAAGAATACCAATCTAATTTAAAACCTCTATTCATGTTATAGAAGAATTAAATAAAGAATAGATTCACATGTCCATTTTGACAGCAGACACTTTCATTTTGTTTTTATGTGATGTGAGTTTCTGAACCTGTATTTTACAAAGATAAATCTTTTTTTACCGTTTCGGAAAAATCAAAACAGAAAAATTATCCGGTACTTTTTTAGAAAATTCAAGATGGATGCAGGTCAACCCGAAGATCAGCCAAATACAAGTAAAAAGAATCTTCAGAGGAGCGCTACACCTGACGAAGTCGAGAGTAGAGATGAGAGCAAACCATCACAGAGCAGATCCTCAGACTCCACTAACACTACACACAGTAGGATCGACATGGCGGGTCGCGAAACCAAGCATGAGAGGCCCAAAATCGCTGCAAAATGTCCTATTAAGAGGAAAAGACGGGCTCCTGGTCGCATATCGAAACGTATCGCCGACCGGCGACTGAGACGGCGCAGACTCGCAGGAAGTGAAAGACGAAGAAAGAACTTGTCACTATCCACAATATTTACACGATTATCATCCAATAGCTCGCCCAGATCCTTGACCTGCAAGTACTGTGGACATTGCTGTTGTCGGCGAAGGTAATACTAGAACCATCCACAACTCTGTATTATTTTGGTGTTTATTACAAACCTTACTTTGTGAAAGTGCCCATTGAGCGTTAAGAACTTGCATCGTCTGAGTTTTCAATATATATTTTTTTTCAGTACTTGTTATTTTATTTCCTACCAAAACTCATACAGGAATTACAATCTTGGACATCCGTCCAGACAATAAATTATGGTAGGTCTCAAAACGCTATAATTTTTTTTATTTTAGAAAGTTATTTTTCACACCTGGTGCCCTCGCAAATGTGTTGGAAGGCAAGTCTGTGAGAACGACAGCAGTCTTCAAACTGAAGTAATCAGAGTCGTAGCAGTTAGGGAAGCCGCCAGTCACGTACTCTAGAATATTTTCATTGTTGGAGCATCCAGCGTCTTGAATTATTGAGGCGTCTAAGTACTGAATTTTCCCGTCGTCGTTTACGCCTACCTGAAAAGAATTTTGACCCTGATGTTAGGAAAAAATATTGAAAAATGAATAGTATTCTTGTCTTTAGATCTACCTCATATTCACATCTAGTGGGTAATCTCCTGCCTGCTATAGTCAAGTTTGTCTGAATGGGTAGTATGAATCGGCAAGTCCTGTTCATCTTCTTGGCGACCAGAGCGCAGGCACAGGCAACTTGAACATTCCGACTAATCTTGCCACCGAAACCACCGCCAAGTCTTCGAACCACCACGACCAAGCTAGAGAAAAAGTAGAGAACTGAGGGCTATGGAACCTACGTAACGAAGTTTTCCATTGTACAGTGCGCTAGACCACTTCTTTGGTCTACAGTACTATTAGTGCAAGCTCCAATAGGGGTTTCATTTGCAAAATATGTGTCATTTGCAAAAGTCCCAGGCTAAAATATGATTGATGTTGCCAGTCTCTATTGTGGTCAGTCACCCTTCTCCCTCCGGATCTTGGTAAATTTTGGCCCAATGCTCAAGAGTTATATGACAATGTCATTTGAAAGCGCTTGAAGAATTGTACAAGTCACTCTTTGACGGTTATATCGAAATCGACGGACAACTCTTGTTTTCGATCACTGAAGAATTAAATAATGGAGTTGGGCTATGCTATGGACTCTGAATGCTCAACTATTGCTCAACAGTGAAATGTCATATGTCATTTGAAAGCGCTTAAAGAAGCGCTTATTTTGCAAACGAAAACCCCGTTGGAGCATACACATATGACTAGAATGCATTTTCTACGTTTCTATTTAAAGCGAATGTTTGTATTGGGTATTAAAGTTTTATCAGTCAAGTTGTTACACTCCTGTTATCAATCTTCAAACTAAGTTGAACGATGCTCTCTACTAGGATTGGCTATTATTTAAAGTTATAGGGTTTTCTTATAAGATAGTTATGATTACTTACTCGCTTTCTTTAATATCCAAACACTGTGCTACAGCGATTTGTGTCAAATCAACCCACTGTGTTGAATCGTAGACTTCTAGCCCTCTATCAACTGGTATCACAACACAAGACAACGGCTCAAGATAATAGTGATACTGGGCTTCTATCGCATAAACACCTTTAATCACCTTCTTTACATCATCTCCTTTGCCTTTAGGTTCTATTTTAGGTTCTCCTGGAATAAGTCTAGTACTATCTTTCATAGCTTTGGTGATAGTCAAAACTGGATCTTTGTTTACCCTTTTATACTTGACTTCTACATGTTTCGCTAGTCTAGCAGCCAATGCCTGGGTTTCAGCTACTACTATGGCTATTGGTTGGCCGTAGAATTTGATGGTGGTTGCCAGAATTTCTTCATCCTCAGTTTGTAGTTGAATTCCCGGAAAACCAAACGAGTTTTTTCCAGGAAAGTCTTTAGCAGTGTATAGTGTAATAAATCCTTCGATTTTCTAAAATTAATGGTTAAAAAGAAAGTGGGAACAAGTTATCTACTTGGCATTAGAAAAAAAATTGCAAAAACGATTCCCTTTGTAATCTCTGAATAATGCCAATTGATACTTAATCGCGAAATAAACTTTTCGGTCGTGCCGCAACAGGCGTGATCCTCTTGATCAAATGTGTTAATGTCGCGATAGTTTAAATAGTGCAATCGATCGATATTCGGTTGACTATCTAATTCGTATAGTAACACACTATGTGAGAGTACTTGCCAAACTTCGTATTTTATTTACAATTTCGTATCCTATTTAATACTATAACAGCTTCACCTACCTTCAATCCCTCAACATCAATGCTCTCGACTTCCCCGCGGCACACAGTAGACATCACAAATGCTCCGAACACGTCATGAGCTGACGGTGGAATATCGTTGACGTACTGAGCTTCTCCTGCACTCTGGATTTGAGCTTCCAACTTCTGAACTGGTTGATTCAGAGGGTACAATGATGGATCTGTTTGGAAATCCTTGAAAGATAGATGTAGTTTAGTAGAAAATAATAGTTAACAAACATTTGTATTTATTCAATCGCTACCAAATTGGTATCTTTAATAATTAAGGGGTAAAATGCCCAAAATCTTAATTTCGAATTAGTCTGACTGACATGGTGCATCTCTCTGTCTGTAGTCATTAAAAATCAAAACAGAACTCACCTGTGTTCCTTTTGATATCGGCCTATCTAAGACTTGACCTCCGGAACGGTAGTTGTCACACAAACTACCGGATGGAGCCAGACTTAGAACACACTGAAGAAAAAAAGACAAAATGAGCGCTAGCGATATTCGAGAACCTTTTTTTTTTAACTTGATTAAGCAAAACAGACAGCACATATATTTAATTTATATTAACTTATTTCTTTAAAAGTTTCTAACGATTCTCTGTTGGCCAATTGAGATTAATATTATCAGGGGCATGGACCAACACATCCATGATATCATCAATTTATTTTTACAAGATTAACTTTACTACTATTTATTGTGGGTTTACCTTATAAAAAAGTCCAATAGCCAACTTTCTTCTAATATCAGGTGATATTTCAGGAGGTTTTTTCACTGGTTTTATTTCCTTAAATAGTATACACACAGCTTCTTGCAAAACTTTATTGGTGAAAATATTCTTTCCAATTATAAACTTTTCAGTATTTTCAGCGTGAATGAAAGATGCCGATATGTTTCCATAAACTATCCTCGCATCTTCAACTTTGTTAGTGTCTTTGTTCATTTTAATTAGAAACGCTGCGTTTACTATGGCTAAAGCGTTTTGGTTACGAGGCATAATCTAAAAGAAATCGCAAATAAAGGTCCTTCTACGTATTGGGTTGAAAACAGTATTAGTCTGAAATCTTCTACTGCAGGGCAAGGAACCTCTCCTCTCACTGAAGTTATCTATACAGTGAGGAGGATAGGCGTAATAACCACGCTTGCCTAATGCGGTTGGTGGTGATCTCAAACTCATGTTTAAAAAGTAGGAAACATGTTTTGGCTCGACCTAGGTATTGAACCCGAGTCTCGTGGGTTGTCAATGTCGTAAGTCGACTTGATACCAGGTGGTTAATTTTGGATTAAGTATGTAAAAAGCAGATATTATCACCTTGTAACTTCTAAAAACATAGCTTTCACTGTAAGGTGGCAAAAGGATCTTAACGATCATTTTGTATTTCATATGAAGTTTCAGGAAATTCTTAAATCTCATTGTTGTATTTCGAGCATGTCGGTCCTCTAAAACAGGATAATAACAATAAATTATTAGCGGTTCTACTTACTTCTAAAATACTCATAAACTTGATCATCTTACTAACTTATGGTAATGGCTGCCCCCACTGCTTCAAACAAAAGAAAAACATCAGATTGATAATCTGGATTAGCGTGTTTCAGCATTATATTACCAGCAAGGGATCCAATCTATAAAAATACTGAATTAGAATTTAGTAGATAGGTACATAGATAGATTTAGTGAAAGAAAAAATTTCATAATATAGGTATCTACAATAAATATTCAGACACACCTTTCTAACAGGAATATGTGCAATCAGTTGAAAATGTTTTACAAATTCAGCCAAATAAGAAAATTCGGCATAATGCTCTGCTGTTTTTTTGAAAATATCGATACAGTCTTCTAAAGAAATATTAGCACCAAGAATCAAGTTTTGGTCTAAATTGTATGTTTTCAATGATTGGACGTCACTGATGTCGATTAAAACTTGAGGATATTCATAGTCTTCGTAGATACCTGCATCGAAAGTAAATGAAACTTATATATCATTAGTTACAACAGACGTAACAAATATTCTTCGCTGAATATATTCCTTTTTACCTTTCCCAGTGTTTCCATCTACAAGCATATACGAATCACACCTCAGCTTATCCAGCAGATTAAATACGTCATTTTCTTCATTATACGAATCACACCTCAGCTTATCCAGCAGATTAAATACGTCATTTTCTTCATACACTTTATAGTATTTAGTGTTGCCAAAGTCCAGGCAAATTATATTATTTATATGTTCGAAATCATCTAAAATATCATCGGAGATTTCAGTCTTTTTAGTACAATTGGTTCCATTACATTTTTTCCCTGATGTCTTACAAAGCTGAAGATCTTCAATGTCTTTAACTCTCTGGCACAGATCTGCTGATGCGTCAGATGCAAAACTCTTCATCGTATCGAGGATTGGTCTGAATCCTGTACATCTGCAAGTGTTGCTACCGAAAGACTTCTCCAGTTGGGCCATTGAAAGATTTTTATGTTTTAAACTGAAAAAAGCATAAAATAGCAACTAAGATCTAGCTTAGCCACCTTTAAAATTTTATTTAATCAATTACTTGAAAGTTAATATTATTCATGGTAAGCACCAGTTCTTTAATTTCGAGTTAATTGCCTATGAATTAGTTACTAGGTAGTTAGATATGACCAAAAATCACAGGGCAGATTAACAAGAGTCTATTAAAGAGTTGTTAAAACTTGTAAACCAATCTTGTATAACAATTATTGACAATTACGAGTATAACTTAATCAACTAATTGGTCTTTCTTTGTTAACTTCTCTTTTTTTCGAAAAGTCTTTTCGAAAAACTGTTTTCACACACAGTGTTTAAAAGACACTCAAAATGAAAAGTCAACTTAATAAAATACTACTATTCTGTTCACTTTTTGGCGAGATTCTCTGTTTCCGAAATGAAATCCCACTAGTGTTAGATATAATGGATTCTTATGAAAAGCCAACAGCAGTGGTTGCTAAACTATGCTGGGACTCTCATGACAAGAAAATATTGATGTCTGACTTAATGAGTTCTAAACGAGCTAAAACAGTTATTTTCATTAAAAAAGTTCTAGAACTTGATAAGTTTCAAGGACATGAGTTGTTAGTGATTGCTGATTTAGAATGTCCTGATATGGACAGTTTTCTTAAACAGGTAAGATGGGAAATAATAGCGATATAGAGTAAAACTCTCGACAAGTGTATTCTATCTGGTGTTATTCATGGCACTTTATACATAGTTCTGACAACATTCGTGACATTCGACGCTTGCTCTAGCGACACTCACAACACTATGTCTGTTCTGCGACATTTACATTAATAATTAACCTATTTCAGGCTAACGACGGTGAAAAGTTTAGAAACCGAAAAAGATGGCTGATGATTCCAATTCAATTGAATCCTGGGATGATACCAAATAGGCTAGCCAATCTCGATATAATAATTGATTCTGAAGTTATGGTCGCGTACAAAATGGAGGAAGACAAAGTATTGCTTAATTTGGGTAACTATGATCACATTTAAAGCGAATTAATAGGCTGGAACGTAAATAAGCATATTCCACTAAAAAAGAAGCACAACTTTTTTCCTCTTCAGAAGGAATCTAGAAAATCTTGTCTTACGTTGCAAAATCGACTACATCAGTCCCTATTGAAACTCTCGTAGAAAAAATAGATTGTAGACAACATCATCTTATTTATTTGTTTTTTTTTTTCAGTATACAGAATTGATTCTACAAAACGTTTCCGGGCAGAAAACTACGGAATATGGACAAAACAAACTGGTCTGATCAAATCTGAAGACATGGTATCCACATTGCTAATGAGACGAAAAGACTTTGAAGGCAAATCTATACCGATATCAATGGTGGTTACGGATAATAGTACGGCTTCCGATTTATTCAAATTAAAGTAAGATTACATTTCAGCTGGGTTATGATACAAGCCAAGAATGGGCGGGTTGCTTCAAACTGTTGGGAAAAAATTCACGATTTTTACGCTGTTAATTGTCCGTTAATTACAAAGCGTTGCATCAACACTAATATGACAGTCTGATGAAAATTTTCGGGCGGCCAGGAGAAAGCTTAAACTTTTTAATTCTTTGCTATTTTTTACTGCTACGTGAGCGTCAACTGAAGTAGTCCGGCCCTATTTATTGTCTTCGTTGTCTCTTCTCTAAAGACATCTCACTATCTCTATTATGCTCTATATGAAGAAAAGAAATAAAAGATAAAAGAGAGTATATTAATAATATTCAGGTGTTGTTCCATATATACTGAAAAGAGTAAATGAATTTGTAATTCCACGTTGTTTACCTCCCTTTCAGATACATAGCCATCGATAACGTATCAAAAGCAACATTCCATAATTTGCTACCATTATTTGACTTCTTGAACTCAACCTACACACTGCTGTTCACTCAGACTTGGGGCTACTTTATCAACAAAACTTGGACTGGAATGGTTGGAGACATACATCAAGGGCACGCGGAGATTGGAGGTGAGAATTTATATATAGCACTAGCTGTGCCCTGCGGTTTCACCCGCAGCGCCCCCGTTCCCGTGGGAATTTTGAGATTTTTATTCCCTATAAACCTCACGGAGCCCGAGACCTTTCCAACGAATGCAAAACCGTGGAAATCGGTCCAGCCATTCACGCGTGATGCGACGACAACAAAAAACGGGTTTCATTTTTATATATATAGATTTATTCTCAAGGACTACATGTAGGGTTAGTAGTCTCAGATTGTCTAGATCGCAATATGTATTGACTTCATCGCCTTTTCTCCTAGTTAGATCTTTGACCATATCGCAGAGTATCTAGATCGCAAAACCTGTTTACATTAATTAAATCGCAAGTTTCTCTAGCGTAATCTCCGCACTGACTACTCCGCACTTAGTGAGATGAGAGGCTCTTGCCTAACAGTGGGTAACTTTATTAACTAACTTTAGTACTAACTAGCAGTAACTTTACTTTACTTTTTACCTTTCTGCACGTGTGTAATCGGTATGAGTTAACGTCGCAACTAAGGACTAATTCTGGCCTAATTTTCATAAAAAATATATCTTGGATGGTCAACCATCCACTCGATGAAGAAGAAGAATAGAAAAAAGTTTGTAGCAATAATCTTGATAGAAAATCTGACACTACAAAATCATTTCGTAGCACGTATCTTTGTAGAAAATTGATCTGTATGTATGAAATCTCTTTATAAAAAACTATTTCGTATATTTTAAAAACTACTTACTTACTTAGTTAACTTTGCTAGACTGCTATTTTAAGAAATAGATATTTTACGTATAAACCCCATTCGTTTTACATTTTTATCATTCAAAGTACTCGTAAAACCGCCAGTAGTAACTATCATATTTTATTCCCAGGAACAATCTCCTTCATGAACCGGGATCGCTTGGACATCGTGTCATATATGACTCAGACAATACCGATCGCGACAAAGTTCGTATTCCGAGAGCCTCCGTTGTCTTTTCAAAACAACCTCTACCTCTTGCCTTTCAAATCTGCTGTCTGGATGTGCATTGGAGCCATGGTACTGATACTGATTGTGATTTTGTATGTGAATGCAAAATGGGAGCTTGCAAGAAAGGGTAATGATTTGTTGGTAAGTTGAAAACATTTTTCTTCTCAAGAAGAATTAATGAACTTCATCGAGGGGGAGCATTATTATCATTTACTTAAAGAGGAGTCTAGAAAATTGATGAATTGGTAGGACTGATTGGTTAGCAGAACTTAAGAGTAGGACCATCGCGGACTACAAGTCTTTTGGATAATTTGTTCGAAGCAGTCAAGTCTGCAGTGGAAAAAGTATGTTAGACGTCTATCTCTAGTATCCTTCATAGGTGTTTTAAACAATAGTTTAAGAGACGGATCATAGAACTAGAATGTAAATGGTTTCTATATCTATGGTTTGGATTAAGTTCTGCGCAGTTTGCAGGTTTATATTAACCGTTAAAAAAAGAAAGATGTTCTATTTTTAAAATTGCGATAGTGTTAAGATATCCTGGTAATAACGAAGTAACTATTTAATAATCTTTGGTACCTAATAGTATGTCTGTCAATTATTAATTTCATTGTTATATTTAAGGACTTAAAACACAACCAACTTCTACCAAACATCAGCGACATTGCTATCTTCGTGTTAGGAGCAGTAGCGCAGCAAGGAGGCAACAAAGAATTGAAAGGTAACATGTGGTTTATAGAAAATATTAATGACAAGTATACAAATATTTACAGTTTCATTATTAAGTACAATTTAACCTCGGAATACATTATTTGGATTTCTGTATTCTGAGTATTTAACATTACATCACCTGCTTACTGTTTGATCAGCTGAATGGAATGGAAATAATGACGAAAGTAACGTAAATAGCTCAATTTTAACGAAGTAATAATATATTTTTTCCTCAACCTTTATTTCCCCACTGTTGGGCTAAGTTCTCTCCAAAATAAGTGATAATACAATGACAATTTGTGCAATAAAATAACATAAATAATAAATATTTACAAAGTAACATATATTAGTGTAACCTTTGCAGGGTATCTGGGAAGGACCGTATCATTCTTAATGTTCCTCATTTTCCTATTCCTCTACACGTCCTACTCCGCCAACATTGTGGCTCTGCTCCAGTCCAGTTCAGACCAGATCAGGACTCTGTCTGATCTCCTGCACTCGAGACTGGAATTAGGAATTGAAGAAACTGCTTATAATAGATATTATTTTCCGGTAATATTGAAATCATACTATACCAGATAAAGTAATCATACTGTCTGTACATAATGTTTTATTGAATTAACGTTGGATCAATGTTATTTGAGATTTTACTAAGATATTTTATTGATTTCATTTTTCCCAAAACTAATTTCCAGACAGCAACAGAGCCAGTACGTAAAGCAATTTACGAAACAAAAGTTCTGAAAACTGGATACAAACCTAATTTTATGAGTCTTGAGGAAGGCGTTAAGAAACTCCAAGATGTAAGTTTCCTTCAAAATTATGTAACAAATCATGGGTTAGCTTTAACGAGACTAACCTTCCAACAAATTGATAATTGCTTCCTTTTTGAAGTCCATTACAAAGTATTTGACTTGAAGTTTGTGAATTTGTCCCAAAGTGGATTTTTTTTTCAGAAAAATGTACCATTTGCCTTCATGATGAACTTGGGTATGGGATACAAGAAAGTGGAGGAGTTTTTTGAAGAACATGAAAAATGTGGCCTCGTTGAAATAGAATATTATAGCTCTGCTAACCCTTGGTTGTGTAGTCGACAGAAGTCTGCTTATAAGGAGTGGTATAAGATTGGGTGAGTACCAGTAGAGAAGTGTATCGGTGATGATTGATCATTCATAAGTAATTTCGAGTAAGTTAGCGACCAACCCTATTATCGAAGTTTTTAGCCCGCCCAAAGGCTTCCGACATGGTCTATTACGATTAAAACAACAGGGACTGACTGCTTAACGTGTTTACGTGTCTGTTAACGCGAGGTAGAACGTAGAATTGTCTTCACCCAGGACATTGCGATAGCCTCCTTAGGATAACTTTCCATCTGAGCTGTTATTTTTGAATACTTCATAATATGTGATAAGTGAATAGCAAAGTAGCAAAACTTTTGGAAAAGGCACCCTAATAATTGGCCTGATTGAAGTTAAAAGCTATTAAAATACTATATGCTGCTTGCGAAGTAAGCAGAATAACTATAGAAGAACAAACGTTATGTCTAACTTCAGAGCGCAACGTGCTATCGAACATGGACTAGCAGATCGAGTCAATCGCGTGTTCTACGTGCGGAAGCCATCGTGCAACTCTCGTGGCGGCAGCTTCGGCTCCGTCAACATGCTCGACTTCCACCCCGTGCTGCTGCTACTGCTGTACGGGATGCTCGCTGCAGTGCTGCTGCTGGGACTAGAAATACTGATGTATAGGAAACTTCACTCGTAAATTACATCCTCTTCGAAAAGTACTTTAATACTTGAAATTTAAATGGGACCACCAAATATGAAAAAATATGTTTCATAACCGCTGCATATATTACTTACTGAAATATTGGTAAACCTTATCAAAAGTCGATTTCCACTTTTTTAAAGATGGTTATAATGGTGAAATAGAATGTCTTGAAAACCTGGTTTATAAAGTAAACGTTGATCGTAGTGAAGTCATTAAAATAGAGTAGGCACTAGACAGCACTTAAAAGTTTTAAAAATATATATTGTTATTCATATAAAAATTATTCACGTATTCATAAAACTATTTCTTTGAAGATATTTGTCACGTTCGTTGTACCAGGGGACAGGTGTCCTGCCAACTATTCAAATTGTACTTACCCTATATTACAAACGTGAAACTATGATAAGCACCTATATGTCATGTACACCGAAGCCGTCAATATAAATATGATTACATTATAATGATTTGTATTGATAATGGTTATTTTACTATAGAATCTACATTTAACTACAAAGTAATATGAATCTGGTCAATGTCATTCCGAATTGATGGTAGTTTAGTAAAGGTTCTGCACATTCTGGCCGTCTGAATGAAATTATCATTTTTAGTCATGGAAATAATGCTCATACATCAAATTATCTTTTACTTCGTACCGCCATTTTTTATATATTTTCCCTTTTTCTATACAAACCTTCTCCTGACAATAACGAATATCTACCTACACAAAACTAAGATTTATCTAATTTGGTGCAATCATTTGGAAGTTATGTACGAATAAACATTTCGGTGACAATATTTATTAACATAGTTTTCAGTATCAATCTACAATCTAAACAACATTAAGTATTCTCCCATAATGCTCAGTAAACACAAAACAATCGTACCCTTATTTATTAATCACCTAACAAGCTTAACGCAATCACAAACCAACCCAAACAATTAAGGACAAATTAAAGTTGACACAACGTATCATTTAGCGGTGATTATTGCTAATTTTGACGAGTTATTGTATACTTTGAAGTTAACTACGATTGAAACTGGTGTTTAAGTATTATTTATTTGTTTCTACAAATCGGTGGAGTATACTGCGAATCTTAGACTTTACTTATGCACTTTCGCCGATATTTTGTAGAAGGAGAACGTATTACACAATGCATCTCAAACTTCTAATTCTTATATTTTTCTGTTCTCTTTTTGGATATATTTTGGGGAACCGACATGAAATCCCACTTGTGTTAGATATAATCAATTCTTATGAACAACCAACTGCAGTAGTTGGGAAACTATGTTGGGATCTTCATGATAAGAAAATGCTGATGTCTGACTTAATGAATGCTAAACGAGGTAAAACAGTAACATTTATTGAGAAAAATAATGAGCTTGATAAGCACAACGGAGTTGACTTGTTGGTGATATCTGATTTGGATTGTCCGGACATCGATCATTTCCTTAAAATAGTAAGTTCATAGTTCATTTTACTAGAAATTTGTAGATATAAAAAGTATGTTTAAATAGGAAGGCACATAGAATTTTATACGCACATGTCAAACAAAAAAAAATAGCGTGGTAACAGAACAGAGAGGACTTGCCATATCCTTAATGGGATAAACTACTTTTCCTTTACTTTTCGAGGCAAACGAAAATGGCAAGTTTAGAAACCGAACGAGATGGCTGATGGTTCCAGCTCAAAGGGATACTGGAATGATACCCAACGTGCTAAAGGATCTTGCTATCGTAATTGATTCTGAAGTTATGGTCACATATAGAATGGATGAAGATACAGTTTTGCTAAACTTGGGTAAGATGGGCCATAGTGCACCGACTGTAAAAATGACTACAGCTAAGATCTGTTTTCAGTAACAACTATAAACAATTATTCAAATCGGAATTATAATTCCCGAGATTAGCAAACATACAAACAAACTTACAAATTGTATCTCTTTATAACTTAATGTGTAATGTTCTTTTTTCAAATTCATCATCGCTGTGCCGTGTTCGCTTCGTAATAATTTCTTAATAAGATAATATTTCTATGTTTATGGTTCTATAAATATTTGTCTACGGTTTCAGTATACAGGATTGATTCTACAAAACCCTTCCGTACAGAAAATTACGGAATGTGGACAAAACAAAACGGACTTGAGAAATCAGAAGAAATCTCAAAAACGTTCTTTTTAAGACGAAAGGATTTGGGAGGCAAATCTATAACGATTTCATTGGTTGCAACGGATAATAGTACTGCTACTGATTTGTATAAATTAAAGTAAGATGGGGACAAATATTACTTCTCTTAAATGTTGCACATACTGAAAGACGAACAGACAACAATCTGCACAATACTAAATTTAACCATTGGTCATTGCGTTCCTACTTGGATAGGTGGCCCACAGTGGCTTTTTCATCTGAGCGCTACCGGGGTTCGGAGGGCACGTTAAAGCAGTCGGTCCCGCTTGTTCCAATCGTTAGACCGTGTCGGAGGCCTTTAGGAGGTCTAAAAACTCCGACACCAGGATTGGCTGCTAACCTACTCGAATGATGAATGATTGTGACAGAGTTTGACTGCCATTAACCTTCATGATGTGGCCACCGCCACCTTTTAATAAAAAGAACATTAAATCGGCATAAATCAGTCATAGAGATCCAACCTAGACGCAATTTTTACTAAAATAGTGGAATTGATCCATAGGTTAGACGAATTACTTTCGCATCCATACACTAAAGTAGTAAGTAAGCCTGTAAATCCTGCAATGTCTACTGAGCAAAGGCTTCTCATCTCAGAGAAGATAGACAGTGAGGAGGATTAATTAGGCGTAATCATCACGCTTGCCTGATGCGAGTGATGACAATAGTAAAGATCTTTCCCAGAAAAAAAGCAATCGACAATGTATCTAAATCGACTTTCCATCAACTTCTGCCAATTTACGACTTCATGAATGCAACCACCAAAGTGATTTTCACCAACACTTGGGGCTACTTCATCAACAAGACGTGGACTGGTATGGTGGGGCATATCCATAAGGAACAGGCTGAACTGGGTGGTAAGTAAAGTAAAGTGAGAAGAAGGGTGGTAAGTGACGCTTATAAAACATCAACCGACGTCAATAAAATGTCCATGGGATGGGACAATTTCCAAATAAACCAACAAAACAAAGCACTTTGAAATCAGTTATTGATAGAATTATTTTCCTCGTAAAACACCTTTTTCATTTCTGAGGGAGGTACAAAGTAGCCCCAATACTTATTCTGGGTCGCTGCGAAAACTTACGCCATCTTGACTATTAGATACGGCCAGTCGTTAGTAATCCCAATCATAGAAATAAAGTCGCGTCTGAAAATCAGCTCTGTAACGAGACCTCGGCCTCTGTAGAGCATCAGCTGCATTACTATAATTTTGTATTCTGATTTTTTATTTTTCTTGTAGGTTTGAGAATAAATGTTTATTATATTTGTGTTAATAGTACAATTATAACCTACAGGAACCGTTTCGTTCATGAACCTGGATCGAATGGACGTTATGACCTACATGACTCAACCAATACCTTTGTCTTCAAAGTTCGTGTTCCGTCGACCGCCACTATCTTTTCAAAATAACCTGTATCTTTTGCCGTTCAAGTCCGCTGTATGGCTGTGCATTGGAGCCATGATTGTCATACTTGTTGGTATTTTATATGTCAACGCGAAATGGGAACTTGCAAGAATTGATGATGATGATTTGGTAAGCGAATGATGAGGATTTTGGTGTAATTGAGAAATTGAACGTGGCTAATATGTAGCAATAATATATTTCAAACAGGCTATAAATCTACTCTGATTACAGTTCTTTATATCTTGTAGGACAGGAGCCAACTTCAACCAAACGTAAGCGATATTACCCTCTACGTTTTAGGCGTAATGGCGCAACAAGGAGGCAGTAGTGAATTAAAAGGTACTCCTCAACGTCAAAACGTGTTCTAATAAGAATCTATTTATCCATATATTAATAAAAATGCTAGCCCCATTTAATAATAGACATAGAAACCTCTTCGCTTTAGGTCTCCTAGAAAATTTATGAAGATGCATAAATAAATACGTACTGTGTAATGCTCATTTCAGGGCATCTCGGGAGAATAGTGACGTTCCTTATGTTAACCATATTCATGTTCCTGTACACCTCCTACTCCGCCAACATCGTGGCTCTCCTGCAGTCCAGCTCCGACCAGATCAGGACCCTTGCAGATCTCCTGAACTCCAATTTGGAAATTGGAGTTGAAGATACTACTTATAATAGATATTATTTTACGGTGAGTGGTTTAACCGTACCAGGATATTAGTACTAACGTAAAGTACCATTCTGAGGTCAGCGGCAGACTGCCTCTGGCAGTTCGCGAACTTTGCTGGTGCAGTTAGCCGAGCAAAGTTGCGTGCGGTATGCTGTTGAATTCGGAATGGTGCCTTTTCACTACGAAATAGGTAGTTGACTTGGCGATATAAACCAGATCACAGTTTTACACAGTTGGTTAGTTGAAGACATTACGCATCCTTATAATATACCTTTAAATTATCTAAAAAGTCTAATTTTAAAATTTATTTCCAGACAGCAACTGACGCGGTGCGTAAAGCACTATACGAAACAAAAGTCTTAAAGACAGGTAATAAACCTAACTTTATGAGTATTGACGAAGGCGTCCGGAAACTCCAAAATGTAAGTAAAAGGTATGATTTACGGCCCAGACAATGGAATATTGAAAGATGACTTTCCTCAAGGCAGACTATTCGTGAGCGTGAGGAGGAGGCAAATGAAATGGTCAACATTAGAAACGTCTCTAGAACACCAGAGATTTTACTGCCGCACTCAGAGATGTCCATTAAATCGACACTTAACTAATTGACGTAATTTTTTATACATGATATGAGTCAAAATCACTCATTAAATCTCTACTAAGGAAGCCTTTGACATCTCTGTGTACCCGTTAGCCGTTTTGTTTCCAGTGTAAGCTCCTTGATTTTCATAGACGAGAAGACAGTCCATAGACTGGATAGTCTACTGACTGTCTTAGTATGACATAGTTTGTCCACTCCATGAACTGTATTCTGGTTTAAGCTAAGACTAATCCGGATTAAAGCCTCCGCATTCAATCTCTTTTATATTCTAGAAAGAAGTACCGTTTGCTTTCAAAATGAACTTGGGCATGGGATACAAGAAGATCGAGCAATTATTCAGAGAACACGAGAAGTGTGGCCTCGTCGAGATCGAATACTACGCCACGCGGAACACACCCTGGATCTGCCGGAAGACTTCGCCTTACAAGGAGATTTACAAGATAGGGTACGTACGGGGAACGGAGTACGGGAACGGGTTATCTAAGCTAAAGGCTAAAGTTTCATGCAGTACCTAATTTAAAGGTTACAGCAAGGCTTCTTCTGAGAGAAATGAAAAATATGACGCGAGTGAACGAGAAACGTTCTTTGAACATAGTTATCTCACCTAGAGCACTATAAAATCTCTCTTACACCCATACTCAGAGACGTCATATGCTCCAAATGATTTTGACATGTAATGTATGAAAAATGACGTCAATTAATTAAGTGTCGATTTAATGGACGTCTAGTCTCTGAGGGCGGTAGTTAATCTAAACTAGACAAACTTAGTTAGTCTAGACGAACGCCCATTTTTAGACTATTTGGCTATAAGAAGGATTGACCTTAAAATCTCATCCCGATTCCAACCTCTCCCGTATATATATAACGAGTATATATAGGTATACCTATTCTATAGAATATCACAACTAAGTAACAATGCTTATGTATTTACCGTAATGTACCAAGGCTATGTTAAACATATCATTACATGATCGTTATGTGTTTATAATAGTTATTCTGGCTACCTTAAAATGGAGGAGGAAAATACACCAAGGTTAAAATACATAATGACATAGTAACAGAAATATCAGTCTTTTTCTATGAATTTCAGTTTATTTTACACAAGCCTGTTGGTACTGTTACTGAGAGAAAGTAATGCTTTTCTGAACATGCCATGCTTGGAAAAATTGTACGTTACTCTGCATCGATAGTCTACTCTAATAGCATTTCGATTCAAGCGCTACCGAGCTTTGGATGCCAAATAATTTTTTTGGTTCCAGTTGTTTCCCTTATTACACCATAAGGAAAGTCTTTAGGGATCAGACATTTCGGATACCAAGGACGACAGCCCGCGGACCCAGGGCTTTTAAGGGAGGGTAAAGCTTGGATAGATATATCCTTATTCAAAGTCTCCAATGTGTGTGACTTGACCTATCCTCAAGCTTTCTTTAAGCCGCGTGACACGTACCACGTGACGCTCAACATGTTCGGCAACATTGCACAACAGCGGGCAGCACGCGCTACATGTCGTGCAGCTTGTCAGATAGGAAATATTGCTAAACGAATGTTGTTCGCTCGCCGTTGCTGCGCGTCATTATTGTTACTTAGTAGATACGCTTTTATCGGCAATTTAGCGGAGATTATAACGTGCTTTTTTGCCCATTGCAGAGCACAACGCGCCATTGAGCACGGTCTATCAGGCCGCGTGAACCGCATGTTCTATGTGCGGAAGCCATCTTGCAGCGCGGGCGGCGGCAGCTTCGGCTCCGTCAACATGCTCGACTTCCACCCCGTGCTGCTGCTATTGCTGTACGGGATGCTCACCGCAGGATTCACACTTGCAGTCGAGATATTGATTCACAGAAAGCTTCGTTAATTAACTTAGTTCACGATTTCAGAGCAAAAATTAGAGCATTGAGTAGCAATGACATAGTAGGTATAGATTGGGACAACACTAGCACGGTTGTAATAAGAAACGCGAATAGACCATAGATTATAGAGCAACACGAAGAGCATTGGGGTAGCTTATTGTACAAGTGTGGGGACAAGTGTAGAGCATGGCTATCATAAGTAAAGTGAGCACGAAGAGAGCTGTTAGCACTTCTTTGTTTAATTAGGTAATCGTTAGGTATTTCAGTCGTTGAATAAAGATGTAGATTTATATCCTCTTTTATTTATTTTATAGGCGATATAGTCCCGTTTCATTTATTTATTTATAGTTACAACCAGATTTTCGGATTTAACCAGCCTTTGTGGTTTTTGTGGCCAACGAAACCACGATCATCTGAACTCGGTTTTAGTGAATCAATTTTGAAGCTTTGATCTCAGTGAACTAGGATCATCAATCAACTTAATCGTAGTTCACGAGCTAGTTCAGTTGTAACGGTAAAATTGCGACTTATTCACTTACATCTTCTTACTTCCACTAAGAAAATATTCCTGGACCAGAGTCAAGCCCGATCGTAACTTTTCTAATTGCTCTTACCTTCAAACCTTTATTATTTGTTGACCAAGTATTCTATCACTTACCTGGACATTTGCATCACCCACCCCGGCGTGCAGTAGCCGCACTGAGTACCGTTGAAGGCGGCAATCCGTTTCTGAACGTCACTGTATCCATCTATTCTATTACCAACTCCTTCAATGGTGGTGATCTCCCAGCCATCGCACGAGAATATTAGGACGAGGCACTGCGGAAATAACGAAGTAATCACTGATTCGATAGGTAGCTAGTGCTTTGTGATAGAGTCGAAAATGATTTGGCAGTTATAATGTTTAGCCATCTTAGTAAAAAAGCTTAGGTTATGAAGATCCATTTTGCTGCACCATCTAAGTAATTACAACACTAGTGGGAACATGGAGAATCATGGCGGACCTCTTTTCGACATAATATAACTACCACGTGAGTAAAACATCCACCAATACTAACTTTATCGTTTCCTGAGGCATCAGCACTTTCCTCCCTTAACTTTAGTGAAAAACTCTATAGGTTAATAATAAGCAAGCAAGTTAAAGTAGGATAGTGGTCAACACTGGTGTCGAAGTTTCCAGACCGCTATTAAGGCCTACGGCATGGTCTAACGATTTAATCAACCGGGACTGAAAATTTTACCCTCCAAAGCACGGTAGCGCTCATATCACCACCCATCCATGTAGGGGCTGATATTGCTTAGCTGTGTCTGTGTTGCTTAGTCAATTTACTTAGTTAATAATAATACAATAGATATAGTTCACTCACAGAGTTAACCGAAAACGTCTCGACAGTGTTGCTCGGATATCTCTTCGCCTTGACCATCACTATGCAGGCCCCGCAGCCACCTTCGAGGCACATGGCCTTGGTGCCGGGCAGGCAGAGGACGTAGCGGAGATACGCGTTTAAAGTGGTGTTTCTCGGGAGACAGGAGTTTACTGGAACAATGAGATATTAATGAGTAGAGTAATTGTTCATTTGTCTCAAATAGTTGTGATACATACATTGTATGTAGGTAAGTATTCATTACATATTTCGCCGGTTGCCCGACATGCAACAATCTATACTAATATTATAAAGCCGCAGAGTTTGTTTGAACGCGCTAATCTCAGGAACTACTAGTCCGATTTGAAAAATTCTTTCAGTGTTGGATAGTCCACTTATCGAGGTAGGCTATAGGCTATTTTTCATCCCGAAATTTCCAAAGGAACGGGCAGAACGCGGGTAAAACCGCGCCTTTTGTGCCTTTGTCAACGGGCTTGACAATGTTGTTATTAAACGTTTATGAATAAGCCTATAATTGTTAACTCTAGTTCCTAGAACTTAAAAGACGTGCATCATTCTAACTTAGCAATTTCTTCAACTACATTTATGCAGGTAATGTTTCTCTGTAATCATTTAACTAGTTATATTTACTTCGATCTTGAATTTAACCGGACTCGACTAGAACATTAAATTATGCATTAAAACGTCACATGTGCTAACGAAATGGCATAGATATCTACCTAAATAACCCAATTGTACGATTAAAATAGAAAAGTAAAGTTTGGTATTCGTTTTATTTAGTTGTAACTATTTAGCACCTAATAAAAAAGATATTGCAGTTGAATAAAAAACAAATGACGAATACTCGTTTATTAAGCAATGAAAAAATATATGAGTGGATGTTTACGTATCACTACATAGTATAAAACAAAGTCGCTATTTTTGTCTGTTTGTTTGTCTGTTTGTCTGTATGCTTAAATCTTTTAAATTACGCAACGGATTTTGATGCGGTTTTTTGTAATAGGTAGAGTGATTCAAGAGGAAGGTTTTTATGTATAAAAATTCCCGATATTCCCACGGGAACGGGCACAACGCGGGTAAAGCCGCGGGGCGCTGCTAGTCATTATTAAATTACTTAAGTATATAGCGTTGGTGGATAGGCATCTTTAATCTAGGTAAATAGACTCACTACCTATCACACATTGTATAGATTTTAAAATCCCACATTTGCAAGTACTAAATGTATGTAATTTCACATAGTTAGTTGCTGAAGGAAATAATTAAAAATATAATTAATATATCTGCCAAAATAATGCTACGTTTCACGGCTACGGCGATTTTTTTAAATAACACATAATTTAATTATTTGAGGATGATGTTTATAGTTCTATTTTGTTTGCATTAAAATCGCCGACGCCGTCTGCACCATGGCACCCCGTAAGTATGTACTAGACTTAGAAAAAGTAGGATGCATACCTGAACATTTTTTACCATTAACAGTAAACGTTATTTGAGACATCACAGAATTCTGATTCTACGATTAAAAACCTCTTTGAGGCTAAAACTGAATAAAAATTTATGAGTCCACACGTGCGGGTAACAGAAAGACACGTTCCGCACTGGAAATAATATTATTATTTATTTTGTTTTTATTCTTTCCATGGCGTGTATGTTAAGCGGGATTTACATTACGAAACTAGTGTCATGCATGATGAAACTGGTTTCGTGAAAGTAATTTCAGCACATGTGAAACTACTTTCGTTGAAATTATAGTGTCGTCAAATTATCAGTATCGCGGAGATAATGGCCTTGTCAATATCATAGCTATTGGTGCTGCTGTCTCTGAAATGCTGTCGCGACACTAGTTTCGCGTTGCATCTACATTATGAAATTAGTTGCATGACACTAATTTCACCTAAAAATCGCGCAGGGCACGAAACTAATGTTGTTTCACGAAATAATGCATGCATAATGAAACTGAACGTTTACACGTGAAATTACTGGTGAAATTGGTGTTATGAAATTAGTTGCATTGCATGCCACTAGTTTCGTAATGTAATTTAGGCTTAATGTATTAGACCAGTGGCAAGTCATTTGCGTTACAAAAGGTAGTGCAGTAAACATGTTTTTTGCTTTACAAAGGGTAGTCGTGATTTTGGCGTATAATAACTACTTATACCTACCTTAGCTAGCTAGCTTAACGATTTTATTTGTTGTTTATGAGTCTAACTTAAATATTTATGTTATTGTTTTATCCTGAAATTCTCACACGACGAAAAAAGTTATTATAAACCTATGTCTAAAATCATAAAACAAAACTCACAGGATTACTTAAATATATTATAGTTTATTTTCAACAATACAACAATAACTATAATAGGTATAGACATTTTTAAACCTTAGTAGGTTTAACCGTTAAACATGGTAGGTGTACCTACATAAGTATATTATTAATTGGGCACTTTGCTAACATTAATTATCGCTGACGATGTTTCCATTTTTCAAATTTCTTTCTTTCACAAACAGTATACATTAACATCAAATAATGCTTATCGAAGTTATACTGTACGTACTCTAGATTATACTCTAGTTATGACCTCTTGGGTAGGTACTTGGTATCTTCATCGTCCTTCAAATCAAAGTTTATCCGCCTTGTTCGGGGAAAATCAACACCTTTTATTTTTATCTTTTTGGGAGTCGTATCCAACGGAGGCGAATCTGGTGATTCGGGTTGATTAGCGGGAAAAGGCGTTTTCCTGTACGACTTTTGAGTTGTCATCCTGATTTCAACTTCAGGTGTCCAAAATTCTTCAGTTTCTATAAAATAAAATTGCGTTAAGACACAGGTTTATTTAAGGTAATTTTAAACGAAAAATGTTTCGCGCCTTTCCTAATTTAATTTTTTCTTCACTTTGCGAAGACCACGAAGGTCTCTATTGAATTTTAAAATTGGAACTCTTTTAATCATATTAAAAAAAATTACATGCGAGGAAAAATAAAATATTGTAAAAGAATTTAAATTTAAAATTAGAACTATCAAGTTTAGGAATAAAATGTTTAATTAATTGCACCGTAGTTAACATTAAACTAATGCTAGGTATTTATATAAATTAAATTGTAGCATAGTTGTTCAGCGAAAAAACTTTAAATAAAATTAGAATATTCTTTCACACTTACCATTTAACTTATTGCCTTTAATAACAATATAATTTTGGTAACAGATTACAGTAACACTTTCACACTCCATGGTTATTATTATTAAAGAACAAGTTCACTGGTCAAAAGTACTCCTACGAATAATAAATTGTAATTTAACATTCGTCTTATGTACTACAGAGCCTCATTAGAATAGGGTCATTAAAGGGGCCTATTAGTACTAATCAATAATATTATGATGGTGGCTAATTAGATAATGTAAGTGTCTAATAACCCCATAGTTACAGATAACTGTTAAGAATTTGAAAAACAGAAAAAGGAATAAGAACTATGAACACACTGGCATATTATTTTTTGTTCATTTTACGGTGCACACAGGTAAACAAACCTCTGTGACAGGATTCTTATCATTCGAAAATTAAATTTCGACATTCCGACCTAATTATGTCAATAGTCTGCAACACACTATAGACGTTTTCCTAAATGGTATTTTAATTCAGTATTTGGATGGAGCAGGCTGACTTTCAATTTAAAAATAATATAAGGTAAAATGAGGAAAATTTTATCGAAAAAATATTTATTGAAAAATTACGTTAAAAATACCATTACATAATGATATATCGTCTTTATTCTAACTTAAGGTTAATACATAGTAATAGAAGGCACATCATATTTTATCACTGGTATTTGCGGTGTTATATTAGACCAAATAATGAAATAATTTTTATTTTGGTATATTACAAAAAGATTAAAAACTTTTTGATCTTATTTTAAATGAAGACTCACAAATATTTAAATTTAGAATCAGTGTTGTAAAACAAACACTTTTCTCGAAAAATCTCGTTCAAAAAGTTGCCAACACTGGGCTTTCCTAAATGCCATTAAACTTATTTTTATCTGATTTACAATCAGAGACTTGTAGATATGTGGTAGATATAGAATAAACAGTACAGATAAAGATTATAATTCCAAAAATTAAGTTCATACAAGGTGTTACTTGAACATTCAGTTAATATTCAAAAGAAAGATTGATGAAAGTGTTGTAGAAGTTAAATAAACATTTGGCATTTTCACAGCAAAAGAATCAAAATGTAAAATATAAATTCCACACAAAATATGGAAGACATTTGATTTACTCTTTTGATTCCCTTTTACAATCAGTCATAATTATGTTGAACTTACATCTACATTTCATGATTTAGTTAATAACAAAAATATGTACTTGTTACAGAAATGCAAAGGTTTTTAAATATATCCATAAACAAATGGAAACAAACTATCATCAAACTTGCAATCAATATTGAGCCAATCATATAAAAATGTAATTATATTTTGAAATTAGAACACTGTATTTAAGCTTAACAGATTAAAAATAATAAATGAATGAATTAACCAATTCATTTTGCAATCATTACTTAATGACACAAGGATGAATGACTCATTTGGCTTGACACTTAAATAAAAAAAAATTAAACTAAAATCATGCATTTTGCAGTTGTCCATGTACAAACTTCATACATGTATGTATTTCTTCATGATCTGCAACCATAGATTGCAGTTTATCTTCTATGTCTGCTAGGAGATCTTTGGCCATAGACCCCTTTTTGAGTGCAGTCATACAAAAAGTTGTAAGTGCTTTGAAGCACTGCTTCCTTTGCGCATTGTGAGGTTGGTTGTCCCAAATAGGAGTAGCTCTTACATGACTCCAAGCCATAAAGACATATTCAATAACTGACTCCCAATGCTGTGATTCTACCAAGACTTTACCTTGATCTATCAGACACTTTTTAAATGCAGTTAAGTGAGTAGCCACTCGAGAATACGCAGGAGAATCAGTTTTTGAAGTCAACCGGGATGTGGGAAGGCTTTTAAAGATGTTAGACTTCAGATAGCTTAATTTATCTTCGAGAGGAGTCAAGTCCGGTAGAGGCATGTCGTTTCTGATCTCCTTTTCAACCTCTGGATGCTTGTATGTGATTGATTTGATCATGTGAATCAATTGGGTTGGGCTAAGACCTTTAAGAGCGGCATCAATAGGGCCTTTATACTCTTTATCCATGGTTGGTTCCAGTCTACATCTCTTAATCGGTGGAGTGCTCTTTATCGGGCTCATTATCTTAAACTTTTGAGGTGTACTCATATCACTGAAGTCGATTTTTTCAGGAGTTAATGGAATCCTTTCGTCTCCTAACATGAGTCTCTTGCGGGGTGTGGAACGGAGGGTGACTCCAAGTTTGAGTGGGGAGAACCGACTCGATGTTTCTTTAGGGGGAGTGCGCACCGTAGAATGGAATGGAGAGTTGCGTTTGAAGTCTATTTCTGGTGACCATGATACTGGTAGTCTCTTGCGACCTGGAATCAGAAATTATATTCTTTGACTATACCACTGTTAATGCCTCTTAATGAAAGCCTCTTAATTAGGATTAAGAAGGATCTTAATACAAATTAATATAAAACCTTACCTCTTTGTTGAATCAGCATCTCATCCGGCGAGGGCGCAGGGCTGAGGTATCCGGCGGGGAGCGCGGGGGAGCGCTCTCTCGTGTTGGTGAGGGTCTGCAGAGGCGTCACGCGGAGGCGGTCGAGCCGCGCGGGGATCTCGGCCAGCGCCGCCCGCGTGCGCCGCCCGCCCTCCGGTGTCACCGCGCCTTCCATTGCCGCGCTTTTGTTGACGTTAAAAAAAAACAAACTAGTCTATTAAAGTTTGTTTCTAATTATCAAGGGTTCGCGCCGTCAGTAACTGCTTTGTTTTTTGGTAACTGTATGCTCACACTTTTGATATAACTCAATTGGAAAGTGTTTAAATTAAACCCACGATCGTGATTGGAAGCACACATTTAGAATATTGGAAGTAAAATGGGAACAGTTTCTCGATGTAAAGTTTTAAATTCTTTAGGTGTTATATTACTCCTATAATGTTTATTTTGATTTGATTCTGTATAATTATGATGTGTCGTGGTCAAGATTTGCAATTCACGGCTATTGGAATAGTAATTGTATGTCATATCTACCCCCTCGTCGAAAATAATAGTATCAAACCCCAAGCGTAAATAAAAAAAAAGGTCGAGGCTTATTCTTACCCCTAGGACAAATAGTTCCAAACTACACTTACTTCTTAATCCGGCTGCAGATACAGGCGTTTAAAGTGCCTGTTCAGACCCAAAGTTGGGCCTTTTATTTTAAGAAAACCAATTATTATCATAAATCACTGATACGACAACAAACTACGAAATTGGCGCAAAAATTGACATGAGCAAGCAAAGCAACAAAAAACAAAAATGACAGTATTGACAGTTGGTTTCGTTCCGTCCGTTGATGCATAGACCGAGGGCATAGACAATGAAACGGGAAAACAAGAATAGTGATGTTCATGGCTGTGTGTGGTTTGGTCATTGGTTTGAATCTTGTGTTTTGCTTTGGTTTGAAATGGGTTTCAATTCAACGATACAACATAGAGGGAGTGATAGGTAGCTATAGACGACGTAAATTTCGAGTACATAAGTGCGTAAGTAAGATAATGAAAATTGAATAAGCAGGAAGCAGTAAATTGAATCCAAAAGCAGGTTATCATGGGGTTTTTATATCTTCCTTGAGACAAAGACGTTTATAAAAGCCAATTGCGTATATTTCTCTTGCCTAATTAGTCACCATTGGAATACAAGATACAGATGTAGGATATGCTTTTAATTACTGATAATATTGTTTTTAAACTCGGGTTTGATTTGCTTTGTTTGCTTGCTTGTTTGTGAATTGCCCAGAACTTAAACTCCATGCTATAGGATTGATGAAAACTGTGCATCTGTGAATCAAACAACTCATCAGCACAGACAGATCATCTTGTTTTATGGTCTGTGCAGATCATCCATCAGTCACAGTTTCTTGGTCTGTGACAGTCACTCAGTCAGTCAGACGGACGGATAGATAGACTATTGTTTTCTTTCAACTAAATTCGGAAAATAACCATTTTTTCCTCTTTCCCAATAAACCCGTGTAAATTACATTCAGTAATAACTGAAGCATATTGTATTTTAAAAGTGAAATAACAATTTTACTTATAAATAACAATTTTATAGAAAGTGCTTTGTGTACGTGTATAATAATAATAATAAGTTGTGAATGAAGATCACAAAGTGATACGCCACTCGAACTTTGCTAAACATACTATAATCACATATTTCCTTACTACTCTACCGTGTAAATCTAATAAAACTTATTTAGAAGTGCTACATCATTAATTAGTTTGTGAAAGGGCGTTATAAAGTAGGTCATAAAAACAAACGCTGTTATAAGTTGTTAGAGTAAGTTCTAGATCATTGGGCGGTCGAAGTACTATGGGTTGATTAGATAGATTACTTGTGATTTGTATTATGGAGAGGCTGTCACATGACCTAAACCTGGCTCTAGAAGAGAGTAACTGCGGTCGGCAGGAGCGAAGGAAATTCGGGCTCCGGCGGCGGACCAGATCCGCGGGAAACCTGCGTAAGTTATTTCCCTTTCTATCATAAATAAAAAAAATTGTTCACAATAATTTTTGTACAACATTACTCTTGTGTTTTTATGAATGTTTTTGGTTGATACAATTGAATTAGATACATGCTTCTCAATGAAGATTTTTATTGGGTCATTTGACCTTCAACATGTAAACACAGATTACAACATAATGCGTACACACGATAAAGTTATAATTATATGCACATTTTGGTACTTACAGAAAATTTTTATTTGTTTTATACCGTTTTTTTAATGTAGGTACCTATTTTTTGTATAATTTTGTCGTTTAGACCTGTTTGAGACCTGTTGCTTAACTTAGCTAAGTATATGATTTATATAGATTCTTGGATGCTTAGGTACTTGTGCTTATTTACTTTATAATTAGGTTAATTATAATAGACAAGACACATTTATTACTTGGTGTTGAAAATTAAAGAAACAAACAGCAAACCACGGGTCCCAGTCTAAACCACTTGAACTGAATTCTACTATTATTCCTTATAGCGGCCGCAGTATCAGTCAGCATAGTCGAGGATGGCAGCTCCAGTAGTCCTCCGCAAGCTCCACTCATCACTCAACCACTCTCCGACTCCGACGACCCTCAACTCAACCTTCACAAGTCCAGTCTCAAGTCCCGACACTATTGTCAGATCGGCAACTTTGAATCAGACTCGTTCAATGAAAACTTTTCTCCGACAAGACCAGCAAATGCTAGAAGAAAACGGAAATTTAAGAAGATACCAGTAGATTATGCTGATGGGAAAAGATCACCGCCGATTGAGATATTGAGTATTACTACGGAGGTAACTAAAACTATTTTATCAATTAATTTTTTGAGATGGGGGAGGCCCGATAATATGTATTATGATAATAGAAGTATATTAACCTTTAACTACCGACCCTGGTATAAACGTGGCACTTACGCCGACGTGACGACTGAGGGACGTCAAAATTTAAGTAATGAAATAAAGATTGCATTTACATGCTACATTTTTATATTTTGTACATTAAAAAGATTGTTACTTGAGGTAAGTAACTACAGAATAAAAAAAAAATACATGTTATTTTTCAGGTAAAATCAACATTTATTCGAGAGATCACAATTATTTGGTACTAAATTTTAAGACTTATTTCAGTCTCCTTTTTCTCTAAAATTAAGTAAAATGCAACAAATTAACTTAAAATATGTTATCTTCTATAAACAATTATCAAAATAAAACATAAATCTTACTTCTCAGTTAAAAAAATAAAAAACTAACAGTACTTGAATATTTGGTACATTCATTACATAGATTTGCAGTCACTGCATATTTGTAGGCAGCAAGTAAGGCACATTGGTTTCTTGAATTTGCAGCAACAGTATTTCGTTCGCCTTTTCAATCGACTGGGACAGATTGCAAATGTCTTTCGAACACCTGGATCAATATTCGAATAAGTTTTTGGTGGTGGAGCCCACTACAGTTGTCGTCACTCTCGTTCATGAGATTTTCTCGTATCTCATTATCATCTAAACGCCTATTCTGTTTACGCAGCTTCTCGGGAACTGAACAGTCATCATTTGCAGGTATTTCCCGCTCACTGGACGTGATGTTTCTTCTTTTAGGCATTCTGCAATTTTAAAAGTATAATGATACAACCGATGTGACGTCAATCAGACACTATAAGCTAACACACATGAACACCGAGGTGACGACCAAGAGACGTACGAAATTTTGTACATAAACACCGTACTTACGTCTGTGAGACGTCGATTGCTTCGATACGGAGGCACGTGCACTCGTCGCTGGCGCAGCGTCGACTGCCGGCTCGCGACGCGTATGTAGGAAGGTAGCGGGAGGGGCGACGCCGAGGGTGGCGTGATTTTAGAAATAACTCAAAATTAAAAATTATTACGTCTGTGAGACGTATAGGTCGGTAGTTAAAGGTTAACACAATTTATGTCAAATATTATACCCACTTTGACAAAAGTAAGGGTGGTTCTTGTCTCTTTAACCTTAAAGGGTGAGTCTTAACAATCAATATTCATAGCTTAAAGTAGAGTGGTGAAAAAAATTGTACTGAGTACTAATTGGGAAATGTTTTCATAATTTACAAAAACAATATTATGCATTCAAATGACATAATTTTAACTTTTACATCACAATAGCAATAAATATTGATAAGTGAAGTGTTTTGTTTATCTTGCAGCCGAACATGTTGCCAGCCACCATAACACTACAAAGTCAGGCGCTATCACCCGGCTTAACAATTAATAAAGCCAAGACTCTTTTGAAACCAGAAAGGTAGGTAAATTTATTTGTTATTATTTATATAATCCTCACTGTTCTGATAACTTTGGTGAGATGAGAGACTTTTGCCCCCCTGTGGGACATAACGGGCTAATACTTAATGTAGATTTTAGGATAGGAAGGGATCTTAACTAATGATTAGCATTGAACTTTATTTGGAACTCCATATGGACAAATATGGCTTCCATATTGGAAGACCATACATAATCTACTGTAGTTTATAAACTTTCTTCGTAATGGTTATAAGAAGACTTTGTTCCAGAAGACAAGCAATTATATTAGGTGTATAGAATAGCCATATTCTCTGACAGCCTTGACCATTTTGTATGTTTTTTTTTATGTCAGGAACACATTCTGTGGAAAAAGAAAATGGTCGCACAGGGATAAAGACGTATGCGAGATGAGGGAAAGGTCGTTCAGTGGAGGGTGTTCATCTAAGTCACCATTCTTCAAAAACGACTTCAAATCCAAAAAGTACGACGATTCAAAACGCGACACGATTCTACAGCCCGGCAAGATCGTACTTAAACAAAACAATGATGACGCGAAACCATCTACTTTTACTAATGCACCCACTTTACCAGGAAGTTCTAGCTTTAATTTCGTCTACAAAAACCCCACGAAAAATGGCACACCGCCCACACTTTCGAAACTAACTGGTTTCAAAATAGCAACAGACCTACCACCCTTCTTTAACACGAAAACCTACTTCGACAGCCGATATTCTAGGAAGTACAAGTTCTTGAACAAAACACACCCCAATTGTCTTAGAAACCCTTTACATTTTGACGACTCTAGTGGCATGGACTGTGCAGGGAATGAGTCTAGTTCTTTGAGTAGCAGCGACTCGGATGGAGTTGTGACCAATGACAGTGATCGGGAAGGGGACGATGAACTGACAGACTGGCCTGGCATTGAAGAACTCAAAGTCTTCAATAAAAGTCTCACATTCAAATCATCTAAGTCAGTCAACAATAACTCGCCCAAATCCGTTAGCAACATGCCTCCACCGAAACGGCTCAAGAAAGAACGGACCGTGCTTAAGTATGAGTGGTCCAGCTCGAAAAACAGGTTCAAGAAGAAGCGGCCAAAAGTTGATTCAGGTAACGACGATGACGCAATGATGTCAGATTCAAAAACTGTAGTAGATTTAGAAGACGAAACAGTCAGTAAAGAAAACAGAGATATATTACAACCCCACTCGTCATTCACAAGTTTTAGCGATGTTAAGAATGCTGGTGTGGCAGGACAGAATGCGAATGAGACGTTTTTTCAGTCTTTTCAGGCATTTCAGGAGAAATCGGGGGCAAGAGATGAGGCATTCAGTCAGACGCCGCGGACTAACTTCAGTTTGCAGAAGACGTCGTCGAGCGATTTGAACTTGAGCGAGAAGTCACCGCAGAGCGACCACTACTACAGCGAGCATTCCATGGGGAATGCGGGGGTGGGGGAGGTGCGGGAGATCCGGGCCGGCTGTCGCAGGATACGGGAGGAAAGGCCGGGGTTCCTCATCCTGAGTGCAGCTAACGAACAGCTCTCCAAGTTCCTCCAAGACTCGTGTCAGACTGAACTGAAACTGCCCAGTTTGAATGACCCCGAAGAGAAAGAGAAATTGGAATCTTTAGCCAAGCTGTATTCGCTGGAGTTGCAAGTGGAAATGGGACGTCCTGTATTGAGGAAGACAAGGTAATCATCTCTGCTTATCATTCATAATCATTTTCATTATTACATAGTTTAAAACAAAATCCCACGCCTCTTCCGTCTGAATGTCATGTCGCTCTAAATTCAAAACTCCTGAACAGACTGTAAAGTGGTTTTCATCAATAAACACAGATTAAAGGAAAAGGCTTTTTGTCTTCTTATTATCCTAAAATTCACACGGAAACCTTAAACGATGTTGATTAATCGAAGCAAAGCGAGGGCCGGTTCGTTATGTATACATTAAATACTATATTCATTTGTAACATCCTTGAATCTTCATTCAACGATTGTTATGTCGTGTTCAGCTGATTTATTTGCCAGTAGTATGCTAATTACTACGACAATAACATGTACAATAGTACCTAATGTTAATAAGTTGCTTGGTTTATAACTTTAAAAGACTACATCAATCTATCAATTATATTACGTGTTTGCTTATGATTTTTAAAATATAATTATTATTAACTAGATAATTAAAATATCAGAAGGTAGAGAAATTCATCTTCAGAATATTAAACCCAATTCTCTATTACAAAGCAATACAAAAAGTTGTATGTTATGTATGCACATACATCTGTATGCTGTAGCATGTTCCTTGATTAATAAAGTGTATATTCGGGTATGCCTTCTTTAATTATAGATGGACTATCTATCCAACTGCAGCGTACTCGTTCCCGGGGGATAAAAAGCCCATGCCCTTTCCAGACTCTAGGCTATCTTTGTCCGATATTTTATTTAAGTCAGTTCAGTAGTTTAGGCGTGATTGCGTACAGAGTGTCACTTATTTCTACAATTATGTTTTGTTTGAACGATGGTTATTCCGGAACTACCTCATATAAATTTCATTAAAGATTAGTATATTTTAATTTACTGTTTCGTTCTTAATGTATTCCTTTACAAATATGTTCTATTTGTTCCAGCAACACAATGCAAGCAGTCCGAGTAGAGCATTCCTACAACAATTTCCCTTCGGACCACAAGCGGCGTTGCTACGGCGACGACACAGACACAAGTCTCAGTCTGTCAGACCAGAACTCGGTACATTCTATCAACGATCTGGAGGAGAAACTAGGTGATACCTTCTCTCATACGTTAGTCGATAAGTCACTGTTACATCCAGGGGATATTGATTGAAAATAAATGATCTTAGAAACAATGTCTTGACTCTTGAGGTATTCTGTACTGAAACTGTATCAAAATACTTTGAGGCAAATATATACAATATGTACGATAATACAGATTAACTGTCTTAAGCACGTTCACATTATTCGGTTCCGACGTATTCGGTCCATTCGGTTATCGACTACTGTTAACAGGCGTTCGGCTGACCGTATACGGTTTTACCCGGTATTCTCCTAATAACTTGTATACACAGGCTTTCGTTGACTGTATTCGGTTACGAGAACGAAACCGTAGACGCCCGACATCAGTTTTAAAGACATAATACAGTTTATCAATCAATTTAAACAACCTGATTCGGTGAACTTTTTTTTGAAGAAATCGAATTCTTCATCAAAAATCAGTATCGTGATTCGGTTAACTGAATCAGGCCATTGTCTGCCCTATACCGGATTAATGGTGCAAACCACGCATGAGTCGGTAGGTCTATAGTTTTTCGTAGGTCGGACCTCCGTATTTCGGCAGGTCCTACCGACCTTTAGACCTACCGATACATCTTGTTGAACAAAAGAATTAAGATATGACAGAATCATAGTTTTGTAATTTTACAGAATAACCTCCATTCGTAAGAGGGTAACGTTTGGCGTAGTTCCCATGTAACGGTCTTTTATAATAAAGCCAAAAGTTAATAGTTTAAGAGATACAACTAATATTTCCATAATAATATAGTTTAGTATATCAATACTAGAAAGACATTTGTGTGTTTTACTTATGTCATCATAATATTTTGTTATCAATCACAATCTTCCAATAGCCTTGGAAAAACTCGATGAAAGTTAAGCGAAAATCAATACTAGTTTTCTAGTTAATATGACAACACTTGTCGAGTTTTACTAGCAGGTCGTAAATTAGGTTAGTAGCGTGTAAACTTCCAATTTATCATGGCACACAGGTTTAGATTTCACTAAGAATATGATAGTAAGAGTTTCATACTTTTAGTTTAATTTTAATCTCAATACCATATATAATTTTAAAAAATAGCAGCGCCCCGCGGCTTTACCCGCGTTGCCGTGTGCCCCTTCCCGTGGGAATTTTGGCATGAAAAATAACATTTAACCTACTGAGTAAAATGTGGCTATCTATTACAAAAAGAATTATTCAAATCGCATTAGTAGTTTCTGAGATTAGCGCGTTCAAACAAACTCTTCAGCTTTATTATATTAGTATAGATCAGGCTGTGTAGATATAGGAATTAAATAATATAAAACCGCCTATGAACATTTTAACAAACTTAACATTTCTTTGAAATTATTCATCATACTATTACATATACTATAAAGTAAAATATAGAAGGTTTTTTGTCTGTTTACTAAGCCAACTACAGTGTGTATACATTGAACGGTGTGGATTACAAGTGACCAATGACCATAAAATATCTTTTCATAATGCATTGCGATTGGTCAGTTGAACGCCACATCTATGGAAATACACGGTTTAACACAAATGTTGTTATTATAATTAAATCCCACTGGACTATGTATTTTTATTTGCATGTTTCAAAATGCAATGGAGAAGGCAAAAATTTTTTACTTTACACACCAAATAAATCTATACAAAATTACAAGAAAAACTGTGTTTTCACTTTTTCCATATCTCTAAATGGCTAAGATATTAACGATCAAAGTGCGTATTTTCGGCCGTAGGGTTTTAAAAACGCGGGCGGTCGATGACGTCACCGGACTGCCTCATTCGGCAGTCGCGCTCTCGTACGCACGGCGCTGCGCATTAAAAATCAAACGACCGCCGCGCCCCGCCCGTCTCGCGGTCGCGGCTGTGCAGTCTTGTGACGTCATAGCGTAAGTGCGCCTAATCTCGGAAATTCAAAAAAAGGCTTGAACTTCTCGTCGTTATAACTTCGGAAATACTGCATGGATTGAAGTGAAATAAAAACTAGTGTAATATATATGACCTAAGCTCGGATTTTAGGTGCATTTGATAGTAATATTTTGACCCTTTTGCCTTCTCCATTTAATTGTAGTTTTTTCTCTTTCTATCTTATTTGCTCATTCCTTTAACTTTAGTAATATTTTACGTTTCTCTTACGCCGACACTTAATGTTATATAATTAAATTTATATTTCTATGAAATTCGTAAACAATTGTTTTTAATAGAAACTTAATGTAAAAAGCTTGTAATGTCCCACTGCAAGGCAAAGGCCTCTCATCTCACTGAAGTTATCAGTACAGGGAGAATGAGTTAAAATGTTTGATGGTTCATGGGAACGTTATTTATTTCATGACTATTTCTTTGTCCTGTCCTTTAAGTGTTGTAGTTTCTAATCATTATTTTAATAATTTGTTTGTTATTTTGTATCTATCAATTAATTTGACTTCTCACTCAGTCAAAACAAAACCATAATGTGTACACAATAAAGTGTATTTTCTCATAACATTTATGTGTGAATGTTTGTTATTTCTTAATTTGAAGTTGAAGTCATCCTATGGGTACTTTTAGGAACTTTTCTATATGAGTTATGCTATGGTCACGATACTGGTGGATATTGGATATCCGCCATGATATCAAACAGATTATAACGATGTAACAAAGTCATACATAGCTATAGTCAGTTTGATATCATTGGACGCCAAAAGCAAAGCATATATCTAGTGAAAAGGCAATCTAAGGCTGCAATTATAATAGTTAAACAGTCTGCCAACACATTGTTTTCTCCCTATTACATATGTTTGAAGTGTAATCTAAGACTTAAGAGACAAGAAGTGGTTTTTTTCTGGGTCCATACTTCAAAAGTTAATTTAGTTGACTTAAAAAAAAAATTATTAGCCTGTAATGTTTGTTTACTTAAGTTAATAATTTGAATCGGTACTTAAATTGAGATAAACGTTATTTATAATAACCCCTAAAGAATCTAGATTGTAAAAATATAACTTTGATAATAATCGTTCCTTAGATACATGTGCGATAGGTTTTTAAAAAATGTGATTTGATAGAACAAAATTTCCCGCTGGTCCGGGCGAGTTTAGGATAATTTGAAGAGGTTTGTACCTCAGGTTTAATGGATGCTTTCGACTAAAATTCCGACTACAAATACAGACTTTATCTACATGGTGTTAAAATATATTTTTGTTTACTATTCAACCTAAAAATATCATGCTGGAGTGAAAATGATTATCTCACTGGAGACTTTAAAACTTACTTTAAAAATTAAAATGATTATCAATATGGTTGATATGTTGCAGTTAAAATTCATAATCAGTTAAAACTACTTATGACTGACAAAAATAGTCAAGTCAGCTTGAACAAATATTTGAGTTAAAAGTTGTTGTGTATATTTATGATACGAGTTTTGATTGCAACAGTGTTTTTTGGAAAATTTAGTCATTTTAACACCTTATGTTGATTTAGTATTGAATGCAACCTATGGGTAAAAATGTGAGTATAGATACTATAAGTTTGTACTTAGGTCGGTTGTGCAACGGATTTGTATTTTATTTTAAACCTTAACATAATTGCAATAACGCATTGTCTTGTTTTGTTTTGAGACTAAATTAGAACACAATTCAAAAATTGTCTACTCTAACAAACTCTAATTTAATTTGTAACAAATTCTCCGTATAAACGTACTAAATAAAATAACAAATTGTTGTACAATCATAGACGAGTGAATTGGTATTAATTTCCATTTAAAGTTGATGCCATACTTAAGGTTAAGTTAATTGAAGAAGCGCCTATAGTTGTCATTAGTTTAATCTTCACACTACCTGTGGAACAAGCAAATTTTAAATTATAATATCATTTACAGTACAGTCTAAGCGATGTTAGTTCGTCACGATTGTCAAGAAACGTGCAGCTCGGAGCCTACTTTGATTGGTAGGCAGTGGCATATCTGAGCGCTACCGTGCTTCGGAGAGCACATTAAGCAGTCACTCCCGGTTGTTTCAATCGTTAGACTATGTTTTGGCGGTCTACAAACTCCTACGGGTTGGCCACTAACCTTCTCGAAATTAATGAATGAAATCGATTTTACATAGTACAACTAATCTTTGAGCACGGTACTATTTGTGAGTACGTTTGTATTAGTGTAGGGCCACATCTGCGGAACGTACGGCGCCGAACCTTCCGCTAAATACGCTCGTAGTGTATTTCAAGTTATCTATGACACATCAGTACGCGGCGTAATTTCGACTGATGTGTCATAGAGCGGAAGGTTCGGCGCCGTACGTTCCGCAGATGTGGCCCTACACTTATACATGTTCATTTGTATGTCAGTAACAAGGCTTGTTTTATCTCTATATTTGACAAAAAGAAAGGTTTACTGACATAAAGCCGCGTGCAATGACCAGTTGAAGTATTCTTAGTCAGATCACGTTTATAGTCATATTATAATTTAAAAATTGTTTGCGTTACTTGGAACCTAGGTATTGAAAGGAAATACTTATTAGTATAATTTACACTCTATTATGTTGTATTTAGATTCAATATTCTCCGAAAACCTAAAATAGTTTACAATCTAGTAAATACTAATAACTGTATTTCACGTTTTTATTTTTGTTTATTATACTCTGATTATTGTATTGTGTATGTCATATCAGTACACATTTTATTTGTTGGGTTTATAATTTGATTTTAAAAAAATACCCTCCGAATTGAGAATTTCCGCCTTCGGTGTTTGAAGTCGGTTAAAAACTGTACAGCTGTGTCATATTCGATACAGTAATCAGAGTACGAAAATATACCCTATTAGTACGCACTTGATGTTCAATATAGCATATCAGATTGTGTAGTAACATGGTTGCATTACTTTCCATTTTTCAATCACAATTCTAAAAACAAAGCTTTGTAAAGTTTTGAAGTCTTATAGAATAACTTGTTTTTAGAGATGAGTATATGAATCGATGTTAATTATTGGGATAAATAATCGTATGATAATACAAAGAGAATATACTTTTGAAATATTACTTTTGTGTTTTTGTTGCCTAGTTTCTTCCTATTTTTGTCACACTAGCGCTATCAATCGCGGATCGCGGGTGGAACTACCGCGCAGAACAATTAGTCTGCAACATAGAGCTCCACAATTTGAACGAATGCATTTATTTTCAAAAATGTATTTGCTTTGGTTGGTCTGGTTGACGCTACGCTTCACTCCGACTTTACGTTAGTAAATGACGTAATGTAATCGAGCTATAGGTGGTGTATTTCACGAAAATATTTGGTACAAAGTTAATATCCAAAGAGTCTATGGCCTTTGAAATAAAAACCCAAAATGGTTCGAAAATTCGATTATTTTTGCAATATCTCCTATAGCTTTCGAGATATTGCAATTTAGTTGGTGTCCACACGCACTGCAAATATCTGCAATACCTTCAACGTCTCTTCCAGCGGAAAAAAAAACAAAAATAATAATAAAATCACATTTTATTACATACAAAATATATAAAGGATGAAAAAAATATTAACAATCGTGAAATAACTAAAAGAGCACCAGAAATACACAAAAACAATAATAAATAAACTCGAAAAATGTTATAACATTTTCAAAATATTGTGACTTACTTCTAACCCTGACATTTCTTCACTAACAATGATAATGTGCACAGCACACTATGTAAACGTAACATATTAATTGTATATATTTTTTTAGTATTAATTGCTTACTAAACCATGTTGAAGCATAAAGTTAGCTTATTTCAAGCAGATTTTTAAGAAGTGTTTGTACTGTCAAAATATAATATTTGTTTTCTTTTGACATCTGGGGTGACATTCATTGTCTTTGTATCGTCTTTTGATTACGAACTACAAAATAAAAACTTGTTTTTATTTATATTTATTCTTAAAATAACCTTGTTAAATTCTTTCAGTTATATACAAAACTTATAGAACCAATAAAATAACAAATTACGCCAATGCTTTTCTTGGAAAGTACTCAATAGGAGTTGATTTATATTAATAAAAAAAGATTTACAAAAATTGAGCTTTGGATTCAATAAGTACTTTGTAAAGTTTCTTGAACATTATAAAAAAAATATACAAATAAACTCCTTCGCTGGCGCAATAGAGTAATAAGTAACTTTGTTTTGTACTACATAATCGAAGTATTTCATATAACTGGCCAATCAAAATAAAATATTTTCGAGTATTGCTAAAACGCATTATTCAAATACTAGTAACTAGAACAAATAATAATATTCATTTCTATCACAATCCAATCATATCCCAATCGATATCCCGCTTCGCATTGAACGAAATTTATTTTGACATTAACATTGACATTTCATGATATAATTGACATTTGATGCCGCCAAAATGTATAAAGAATTCATAGACAAATATTTTTCATATATCTATCAAATAAAACAAAAAAAATATGTATAAAAAAAGGATGTTTTCCGTTGGCCAGATCGTTCGATCATTAGATCTAGTGACACTTTCTTTAAAGAAAAAAAACATCTCAATGAGCTGATTCGCGCAGATCCATACCTTGCATACAATCAGTCTAAGGGGAAACGCCCAAAAAATCTCAGACCATTACAACAGTCAACGGTTATCACTTTATCACAGTCTAATTGACAGGTCAAAACCAACTCGTTCAATACGTCAAGCGGAGTCTTTGAATCTTGTTCATTCTTCAATAGTACAAATCAAGTCATCTCCCTCCAATTTCTGTCCGTTTGTGATGCTAATGGTCTTGATGACTCCCGCTTTAGGCGCTTGGACTATCATTTCCATCTTCATAGCTGATAGGATGGCTAGGGGTTGACCTTTGTCGACTTTTTCGCCTTCCTTCACTTTGATTGCTGGAATAGAAAAATAATAGTGTTGAGATTGGGTTATAAGATAGTAAGGAGTGTTTTGAGTTGCTTGTAATGTCCCAATGTTGGGCAAAGGCCTTTTTTTCTAGAGTAAAGAGAGTTCTCATTAAAGTATGACATACTATTGGCAATATGTATTTCAACATTGTGTCATAAAAATATATCAAGTAGGTATATAACATGTCTTCAACCTTTTCAATACATAACATATTTGTGAGACTGTGACAAAAAAGACTGCCCTAACATTGTCACAGTATCAAATAAGGACTTATTCCTTTTAAAATTTCTCCACCCAACATATAATAACAAAACGAAAAACTATAAATACTTACCGAGCACAGTTCCAGGCATAGGAGCGCCTACTTGATTCTTATCTCCCTTAACCGCTTTGGGATGTATCTTCATTTCCTTGCTAGCGTTTTCGTCCCTTATGAACACGGATCTCAACTGTCCGTTGAGTTCGAAGAAGACTTCTCTTTCGCCCGCGGCCGTCATCTCTTCGGACACGGCTAAAGTTCTAATGTCAAGTGTCTTTCCGCGCTCGATTTTGACCTCGATTGTGTCACCGACCTTTGGGAGAAATATTAGGCTACATTAATGTATAAAGTAAACAGAAAACCCTTCAACCTTCGACTTCGACCAGTGAAAGAATTTTGATGAAATTTATAGATGGAAAATAATTTTGAATTCCAGCTAACTGTTAAATAAGGATGGCCTTTTAGTCTACTCCTACAACCTAATATTATAAATGTAAAAGTTTGTGAGGATGTATGTATGTTTATTACTCTTTCACGAAAAAACTACTGGACGGATTTGGATGAAACTTTACAGTATTAGAGGTTATACATTAGAATAACACATGGGATACATTTTATCCCGAAATTTCTTTGGGAACTGGTACAAAGCGGGTAACACCGCGGGGCGGGGCTAGTATATCAATACTTCAAAACATACAGTGAGCCATGTCAGAGGCCTTTGGTGGCACAATAACTCTGACACTATAATTGGACCATCCACTCGATAAAGACAGAACTTACAGTAGGTCCTACTAAGAAGGTCTTAGTGTCGAGATGCTTGACGGGCCCGTACTTGTCGCGGATGCGGAAGAAATCGTTCGCCACTTGAGGGTACATCGCCGCTGACATTACGTCGAGGTCGGTTACCTGAAATTAGTACAATAATTTATGTTGTATTTTTTATTTCATCAATCTCATTCTTCTTAACTTGAACAGGAGTTTTGAATTGAAACTACGGATACACTTTTTTTAACAATGTTCAACATTATTAAATAATCTACAAAATAAACATTCCAGGTCAAAATAAATATTGATTGTGACACTAGACTTGACCGCTGGTACATATGGTTTATTGGTTGTTTAGATTCTCATTCTAAGAGCATTTCACCTTTTTAAAAACTTAGGAAAGTATTTTTTGGAAAGGCTTCTTCTCTTAACTTAAATAAGACTTACATCAGGATACGTTTCAGCAAGGTCCTTCTTCAGTTTGTCGAAGTCCAGAGGAGGCAGCTCGGCGCCGGGACGGCCTTCGATTCTAGGCATGTCTTTCAGTACTTTAGACCTGGCAAGTGAGAATATAAATATTTTAATAAAAAGTTATGGACTGGATTGGAGATCTCAGTGAAAGTAAAGCCGTTTTCTGAAGATATCACTTTAGGGAGAAGGGTCCGAAGACGACGTCGATGATAGAGCGAAGTGGAGGAGAAAAATAAGGAAGGCTGATCCTACCACCATGTGGGACACATAACCAGGAGGAGGGAGAGAGAAGAATACAATAATTATAATAAATAAATGTTCTTTGCTGAGGACAGCATCTTGATTCCTCAAAACGTAAACAACTTAAACGTCATAAGTTGCATAACTGCAGTATTGCATTTGAGTATATATTTTATTAGTACAATTTCAGTATAATTTAATGCTAAATTAAAAATGTACCCACACCATGCGACCACGCAAACACTTCAAAGTCCATTACAAACAAAGCGTCACCTGAGCGGCTCCGGGAAGCCTCCGTGCGGGATGCCGATGGCGCCCTGCAGGTACTCCACCACGGACTTGGGGAACGACAGGTCCTCGGCCCTCTCCTGGATCTCCGCCGCGCTCAGCTTGTTCTGCACCATGAACTGCGCCAGGTCGCCCACCACCTTCGACGACGGCGTCACCTTGATGATGTCGCCCAGCAGCAGGTTCGCTTCTCTGACCACGGAACGAGAAGGGGGGTGTTTTTATTGAAGCTGATAGTTTTCACTGAAGTGTACGTGCAAAGGAGCCTCTTGGGGGCTGAATAAAATTATTTGACTTGACTTGGGTGAAAATGGGTCCTAATATATAAACGCGACATCTACTGAGCGTACTAATTCAGTTCTAGATTTTTTTAATTTAGTCTATAAAGATCTCACCTGTAAGCCTTCTTAACCTCTTCGAACTGGCTGCCCAATCCCAGTGAGAATGCTTGGAACTGCAAGTTAGTATACTGTCCCCCGGGAATCTCGTTCAGATAGACATCAGCATTGCCCGACTTCATAGTGGCTGTGCATTCGAACGGACCGTAGAGTGTACGCGTTTGTTCCCAGTAGGCAGAGTATTCCGACACTTTTTGGAGAGGGATTTCTGAAAGAAAAAAATGTGGTTTAGTATGAAATAAGTAACTGTATAGTCAGCGTGTATAGTATACTCACTAGTGTCGAGTGGAGTGGCGTGTAGGCTGGCGACGACCGCGCCCATGCTGGGCTGGCTGGTCATGTATAGTATACTCACTAGTGTCGAGTGGAGTGGCGTGTAGGCTGGCGACGACCGTGCCCATGCTGGGCTGGCTGGTCATGTATAGTATACTCACTAGTGTCGAGTGGAGTGGCGTGTAGGCTGGCGACGACCGCGCCCATGCTGGGCTGGCTGGTCATGTATAGTATACTCACTAGTGTCGAGTGGAGTGGCGTGTAGGCTGGCGACGACCGTGCCCATGCTGGGCTGGCTGGTCATGTATAGTATACTCACTAGTGTCGAGTGGAGTGGCGTGTAGGCTGGCGACGACCGTGCCCATGCTGGGCTGGCTGGTCATGTATAGTATACTCACTAGTGTCGAGTGGAGTGGCGTGTAGGCTGGCGACGACCGTGCCCATGCTGGGCTGGCTGGTCATGTATAGTATACTCACTAGTGTCGAGTGGAGTGGCGTGTAGGCTGGCGACGACCGCGCCCATGCTGGGCTGGCTGGTCATGTATAGTATACTCACTAGTGTCGAGGGGAGTGGCGTGTAGGCTGGCGACGACTGCGCCCATGCTGGGCTGGCTGGTCATGTATAGTATACTCACTAGTGTCGAGGAGAGTGGCGTGTAGGCTGGCGACGACCGCGCCCATGCTGGGCTGGCTGGTCATGTATAGTATACTCACTAGTGTCGAGGGGAGTGGCGTGTAGGCTGGCGACGACTGCGCCCATGCTGGGCTGGCTGGTCATGTATAGTATACTCACTAGTGTCGAGGGGAGTGGCGTGTAGGCTGGCGACGACTGCGCCCATGCTGGGCTGGCTGGTCATGTATAGTATACTCACTAGTGTCGAGGGGAGTGGCGTGTAGGCTGGCGACGACTGCGCCCATGCTGGGCTGGCTGGTCATGTATAGTATACTCACTAGTGTCGAGGGGAGTGGCGTGTAGGCTGGCGACGACTGCGCCCATGCTGGGCTGGCTGGTCATGTATAGTATACTCACTAGTGTCGAGGGGAGTGGCGTGTAGGCTGGCGACGACTGCGCCCATGCTGGGCTGGCTGGTCATGTATAGTATACTCACTAGTGTCGAGGGGAGTGGCGTGTAGGCTGGCGACGACTGCGCCCATGCTGGGCTGGCTGGTCATGTATAGTATACTCACTAGTGTCGAGGGGAGTGGCGTGTAGGCTGGCGACGACTGCGCCCATGCTGGGCTGGCTGGTCATGTATAGTATACTCACTAGTGTCGAGGGGAGTGGCGTGTAGGCTGGCGACGACTGCGCCCATGCTGGGCTGGCTGGTCATGTATAGTATACTCACTAGTGTCGAGGGGAGTGGCGTGTAGGCTGGCGACGACTGCGCCCATGCTGGGCTGGCTGGTCATGTATAGTATACTCACTAGTGTCGAGGGGAGTGGCGTGTAGGCTGGCGACGACTGCGCCCATGCTGGGCTGGCTGGTCATGTATAGTATACTCACTAGTGTCGAGGGGAGTGGCGTGTAGGCTGGCGACGACTGCGCCCATGCTGGGCTGGCTGGTCATGTATAGTATACTCACTAGTGTCGAGGGGAGTGGCGTGTAGGCTGGCGATGACTGCGCCCATGCTGGGCTGGCTGGTCATGTATAGTATACTCACTAGTGTCGAGGGGAGTGGCGTGTAGGCTGGCGACGACTGCGCCCATGCTGGGCTGGCTGGTCATGTATAGTATACTCACTAGTGTCGAGGGGAGTGGCGTGTAGGCTGGCGACGACTGCGCCCATGCTGGGCTGGCTGGTCATGTATAGTATACTCACTAGTGTCGAGGGGAGTGGCGTGTAGGCTGGCGACGACTGCGCCCATGCTGGGCTGGCTGGTCATGTATAGTATACTCACTAGTGTCGAGGGGAGTGGCGTGTAGGCTGGCGACGACTGCGCCCATGCTGGGCTGGCTGGTCATGTATAGTATACTCACTAGTGTCGAGTGGAGTGGCGTGTAGGCTGGCGACGACTGCGCCCATGCTGGGCTGGCTGGTCATGTATAGTATACTCACTAGTGTCGAGGGGAGTGGCGTGTAGGCTGGCGACGACTGCGCCCATGCTGGGCTGGCTGGTCATGTATAGTATACTCACTAGTGTCGAGGGGAGTGGCGTGTAGGCTGGCGACGACTGCGCCCATGCTGGGCTGGCTGGTCATGTATAGTATACTCACTAGTGTCGAGGGGAGTGGCGTGTAGGCTGGCGACGACTGCGCCCATGCTGGGCTGGCTGGTCATGTATAGTATACTCACTAGTGTCGAGGGGAGTGGCGTGTAGGCTGGCGACGACTGCGCCCATGCTGGGCTGGCTGGTCATGTATAGTATACTCACTAGTGTCGAGGGGAGTGGCGTGTAGGCTGGCGACGACTGCGCCCATGCTGGGCTGGCTGGTCATGCCGGACATGGCGTCCACGGCCACGTCGACGACGTCTGCGCCGGCGGCGGCGCACGCCAGCATGGAAGCGACGCCGGCGCCGCTCGTGTCGTGCGTGTGCACGTGCAGCGGCACGTCGGGGTGCTTGTCGCGGATGGCAGTGATCAGCAGCCTGCGGCGACGGGGATGGTGTACAAGGTAGCTATGCTTCATCGGTGGCCTTGGTCATGGTCAGTGGTCATGGTCATGGTCATGGGTCAATGGTCACGGGCAGTGGCCCTGGTCAGTAGTCATGGTCATTGGTCAGTAGTCAGTGGTCATGGTCACGGTCATCATGTCAAAGTTAATCCGTTAAACTTATGAAAACTGGATATAGAATTCATATCGATCCAGTAAAGGCGGTAAATAGTCTTACTTGAGATAAGAAAAATGGGAAAAAATACAATTGTTAAAATCATTAAAATTCCTTATCCTGTAAATTCGCAAAGGATAGATGTTATACTCGTACATGTGTATTTACTACCTATAATAACCGGGTATATATTATAGTTCATTATAATTTAAAAAGACAATTAAAACTTACTTAGCAGCCTCAGGTTTCAGCAAACCCGCCATATCTTTAATCGACAACACGTGGGTCCCAGCTTTCACCAACTCATCAGCGAGATTCAAGTAATATTTGAGATCGTATTTCTTCTTAGCCGGGTCTGACACATCGCCCGTGTAAGATATGGCCGCTTCCACTACGCCTCCGGCTTTGCCTGCCGCGTCCATGCCCAAGATCAAGTTGGGAAGATAGTTTAGAGAATCGAATACTCGGAAGATGTCCATTCCGTTTTTGACCTGAAACGGTTGAGTTGATTAAGTGCATATATTCTTGTTAGAATATGTTTTGGGAGTATGTTAAGTATTTGTTACATTCTACGATAAGCTTCCAAACAAAATTGCCTAGCCTGAAGTATTTTTGATGCCAGTGTAAAAAACTTATCTTAATTATTAGGATTAAATTATAAGTTTCAGATGATGAACCAAACAAGTGGACCAATCTTGGTCAATTTTCTTTAATTTGACCAATCAATTTTCTTTAAATTGAAAGGAGGTTTTGTACAGAGTAATAACTCTTATTTTATGAATATACTAGCAGCGCCCCGCGGTTTTACCCGCGTTGTGCCCGTTCCCGTGGGAATTTCGGGAATTTTTTTACATAAAAACCTTCCTCTTGACTCATTTATTACAAAAAACCGCATCAAAATCCGTTGCGTAATTTTAAAGATTTAAGCATATAGACAAACAGACGCGACTTTGTTTTATACTATGTAATGAAGAAATGTAAATTGTGATTTAATCTCTGTGATACTTACAGCCATATCACAGAACTTGAAGACTACGTTATCCGGATAGTTGGTGTACCCGACCGCGTTGGCACCTCGCAGCAGCATTTGGAACGGGATGTTCGGGATCAGACGACGCATGTCGCGGAGACGCTCCCACGGGCACTCGTGGAGGAACCTGAGGGTTATATCGTGCTGTATGATTATCATGACAGGGTCATCATACTGACCAGAAATTTGACGCAATGAAAAAGTCAATACCGCCACATGGAAAAATTCAATAAATGCCCGTAGCTTTGTATTTTATAATAGACTGAGACGCCAAATATATACTTACATAAAAGTTTCCGTAAACATTAAATTGAACATGTAAATAAAACTAATAATCACCTCAACGCAACATCAAAGGTGGCTCCACCCCAGTTTTCCAACGAATACAAGTTACTGAAGTTATGAGCCACGTAAGGTGAGACAGCCAACAAATCGTGCGATCTCACTCTGGTGGCGAGTAAAGATTGATGAGCGTCACGGAAAGTGGTGTCCATCAGCAGTAATCCTTTGTGGCTGCGAACTGCTTTGGCGAAAGCCTCCGGACCTCCTTCGTCTAAGATCTGCTTGTAGCCATTTGGTGGTTGCACAGCTGTAGGGTTACAAATACAGGTGTAAGTTTTCTAACAGACACACTATGACACGTCAATCTAAACGTATTTTTTCATGCATTACTTGTCAGACATCGCTTATCAACCTCTCCTATGGAATTACTTGACATCGTGTACAAGCGAATTGGATTTGACATATATTGTCAAAAACCACTCACTAAGCTCTCATATGGGATCATTTCACATCTCTGACTGCATTGCTTTCAGATTTTTTTTGCTACGAAGGTTGGATCTAAATATATCAAAAATGTCCTGTTGTTTTTTCCAGCTTGAAGTTTTATGCTATGTATTTTAAAATAGGACGAATAACTTCCAAGTTTTATAGATCTTTATGACTTATTTAAAAGAGTCAAGTGTAATAAAAAAGGTCATAGATTTTTTCCTGCGCAGCATGATAAAATTTGACAAAAATGGCTAGGCAAAAGAGGTTTAGCCACTTTTGGATCATATTTAAGAGTACAACCAGTTTCTGCAAAAAATCTCCGCATTTGCTATTTTGGAGAATAAAGTTATATCCAATCTACAAATCATTATTACAATTGTGTCGTTAAGGGACCCAGTTAAAGGAATAGGAATTAATGAGTTACTTTGTTATTTATACTACAATTTAACTACTTAAATATGACTAACCCTGTCGTAGGAGGTTTTACGAGTAGACCACCCAAATGCCGCTAATAAAGTGAAACCATATTAGAGAATTAGAGAATAATTTACAATAATGTCAGATAGAAAAGTTTTATAATTGACATCTGAGGGCTGTTCCCAATAACATATATCTGGTTTTCTTAGATAGCAGATGTAGTTTTGACATTATTTCTATGAAAATAAAATTTGGCGACATAGACACAATGTCAAAACTAGACTTACCGACTGTATGAGATACAAATAGATTATTGGAAACATCCGAGAATGGTCATTGGCCCATCATGACAGATGGCTTTGGTTTGTAAAGCTTTATCTGTCACACACTAAGTGGTACTGACACAACGACTGACAAAGTAGTGTCAAATAATTTTAATTCCATCGTAGTGTCATAGATATTTTTTTCTACGTTAATTATTGTATTAATATGGTCTCACTTTAGCAATGTTCATACAAAAATGACCTTACCTGTGTTCTCGCCAGTTTGTTCCTGCCTTTTAATAGCCTCAGGGGAAAGGTCTGAAAAACGATGTTTAGTGTAACAATGGGGTGCGATGCAATGTGCTTTAGTGCATGACATTTAGATGAGGTAATGTCGCTAACACCGCCGTTTTAATACAAAAGATAGGAAGGAAGTGTGTTATAAGTGGTAAAGTTATAAGTAATTTTGTTGTGGATTGTACTAATTGGAAAAATAAAGGAAAAAATGAAATACTAATGAAAAAACAAAACATATTAATCTGTTGACGTCACAAAACATATATAATTTTTATCTAAGTGTATTAAATTAAGTTAGTTTTGTGGCTAATTCTGATGCCGACAGTTTTAGACCGTGTAAAGGCCTCAGCTATGATTTACTTATAAAAATAAACGGGATTGGAACTTTTAAGCGCCCTCCGGAGCACGATGGAATTGCCAATGCTACATAACCTAATTATAAACTGAGTTACTTGTATTTTTTTGTAAATTTTCGATAAGCTTAGTTGTGATGTAGATTGCAGAGGAAATAAACTTTATTTTTTTTACGAATAAGTAGTGTTTTGGTATTTTCTACTTTATTGTTTTTTTATTAATAGTATTAGTACTACCGTTCAATATTTACAATTTCCGAAATGTTCACAAAGAAGTACAGTCCACAACAAAATCAAAACCATCAAAGTAGGAAGCGAATCGGAAATGATATTATTTCAGTAAATCTTCACTACACATACAGATAATACGAATTTCATTAAAATTTTAATGAAAAACAAAAAATAAACCCGTGCGCCGTGTTTATAAAAAAATATATATTATAGAAGCTGTAAATAGACAGTTGCTATACAATTTGTTGCAACAAAAAACGTCAAATAATAGACCACAAAATTTTAGTTAGTTTGACCTACCATGACCAGAGCGCACTGGAAAAAAGAACCTCCGATTAAATAAATTAAAAAAACATGGAACCAATCTATACTAAAATTATAAATGTGCAGAGTTTCTTTGTTTGTTTGAACGCGCTAATCTCAGGAACTACTGGTCCGATTTGAAAAATTCTTTTTGTAATGGATAGCCACATTCAACGGGAACGTTATAGGCTACTTTTCATCCTGAAATTCCCACGGGAACGGGTACAACGCGGGTAAAACCGCGGGACACTGCTAGTGTGGTATAAAGTAAGAAATTCGTAGTTTTATTAAAAGTTATGACAATCTTTATGCTGTTTGGTGATAAATGAAGATTTAATGCAAATTAATGTTTTCTAATTAACGATTAAATACTATTCAAAACCAACTTCCTTAATATTACAAGTACATTAACCAACATTATAATTCTCAATAATCTCACGAAAAGTCTTTACAACTTTTACATCAAACTACCCCCTTCTACTACACCCGTACAATTTCCAAAAGCGAACTTACCCAACGGCACTGGGGGTATATACGGCTTCACATCCGACGGAGGTATGCTTGTGGCGAGAGGTGTAGCCGCGCCATTGACGAGCACGTAACCGAGGTAGTTCAAGATCTTTTGGGCTCGGTTCTGTGATGGTTTGAACATGAACAATTGGGGGTGTTCGTCGATGAAGTATGTGTCGACGGCGCCTGGAAAAGAAACATGTATTTTTGTAATAATATAATATCTAAACTAATATAATAATGCTTTATTTTTTTGTTTGTTCGAACGCAGTTATATCAGGAACTTCACATCTGATTTGAATAATTATTTTTGTACTGAATAGCCACATTCAACGGCAAGGTTATAGGGAAAAAAACCAGCCCGGAATTCCCACGTAAACGGCCACAGCGCGAGTAAAATAGCCACATTCCCAAGGGTAAAGACTACATTTCATCCCAAAATCTTAACCGGACATAATGCGGATAAAACCGGGTTGCTAGCATTAATAAGTCTTCAAAAACCTCTCACCATTAAGGAACTTCTGATTCTCCAGCACATTCAACAAGAACGGTATATTAGTCTTGACGCCTCTGATCCTGAATTCCCTCAAGGCCCTGTTCATCTTGGCGGCGGACGAGGGCAGGTCGTGCGCGTGTGAGATCACCTTCACCAGCAGTGAGTCGTAGTACGGGGAGATGACGGCGCCGGCGTAAGTTGAGGCGGAGTCGAGACGGATGCCCATACCTTCACCGGATCTGTAGAAAAAGGGGATTATGAGATTGATTAGACATATTAATCTAATCAATGAAATTTTGACATAATTAACTGTAAGTATAAATGATTATATTGATTTACTACTTGTAATTTATAAGGGCGTTATTCTAAAAGAAAAGATGAATATGACACACTCTTTTAGTGCTCGTAGCTTGCTCAATGCAATTAGTAACGTTTCTATGCTACGTTTCATGGGCCCTAATCAGATGACCAGACTGGGGAAGGTAACATAGCTATGATGGATACGGAACATAACATACCAAAGTAAAAACAGAAATACATCTTGATGTTTCAAGGCAAACCGATGTCCATCTGTGTCACAGTTTGTCACAAATGTCACGACACTTACCTAAACACCTCAATCCTTCCCGTGCTCGGCTGGAAGTTGTTCCCCGGGTCTTCAGTTGTGACTCTGCATTGGATCGCGTATCCTTGCGCCTTGATGTTGTCTTGTGTCAAACCCATCTCCGGTAGTGTCATACCTTCGGCGACACGGATTTGGGATTGTACTAAATCAATGCCGGTTACTTCTTCGGTGATTGTGTGTTCTACTTGTAATCTGGAAAGAGTGAGTAAAAGATAAATTGGTTTCTTTAGTTTAAGCGAACACTGCTGATTTTGAATTGAAACCACGTTTAGGGATACACTTCGCTTTCATTTTACATTTTTATCTGACCTGTTCGAACCGTCAGATAAAAATGTAAAATAAGTATCAATTCAAAAATATAAATTGATCAAGTAGATTTTTAGGTAAAAGGGGTAAAATATAATAATTTAAAGTTTCATTTATGTATTTACAATTTTGATAGACGCAAAGCAGATGTTTGGATACTTCAAAGATATTTATTTGTCTGTATCTTCTGAAGTTTTAAGCTAAAAATATTCATGAAACATTTCTGTTGTTACTTTGAGGTGCATAAAGTCTTACCTAGCATTAACTTCAATGAAGTAGAAGTTTCCTTTATCGTCGAGCAGGAACTCGACTGTTCCCGCGTTCTCGTAGCCGACGTGACGCGCGAGATGTACTGCACAGTCCGTCATCTTTTGTCTGATCTGTCGCAATATGTAATTGAATTAAATACATAATATCGCCAGTAACGCCTCGGTGGTGGTAAGTGCACTCGCCTGCCAAGCCGGAGGCCTCGAGTTCAATTCCCGGGTCGAGCGAAAACATTTTTCCTACTTTTCAAACATGGCTCGGGTTAGCGATCACCAACTCTCATTAGGCAAGCGTGGTGATTAAGCCTTATTCTCCTCGCTGTACTGACATCTTCAGTGAGAAGAGTCTTTGCCCAGCAATGGAACATTACTGGCTCATATTTGTACTTACTACTTGTATTAATTATAGTGTACTTTTATTTACCTCAGGGTCCAAATGCGGAGCGGGCGCGATTTCCACGACTTTCTGGTGACGTCTCTGTACGGAGCAATCTCTCTCGTACAGATGTACTACGTTGCCGGCTTTGTCTCCTGTAAGATGAAACGTCACATCAGTCAAATATATTTTAAAATACCTGTAATATATAGGAAACTCATTGTCAATTACATTTTATACAAACTTAAGTATTTAGGTGAATGCGAATGCTGAGAAATTCGTAGTTAAAACGAATACTAAGTTCTTAAAAAGTGACCAATCATCGTGCGGCATTCACGGCTGCGCTGCAATTGGAGGATTATCGTCGCGAACGCCACGCGTAGCTTCCACTTATTAGTAGTATTTTGCGTCATTTGTTTTAACATTATAGCAATTTAAATGTAACTTTTCTAAACTAAACTATTTAAAAAACTAATCTCAGGAACTTATAGAGACTTGTGAGACAAACATGTTTTTGTATATCATAGCGGGTAAAACCCGCTCCCCGTGCCCCGCGCACTTCTAAGATATATATAAAACAAGAAATCGAGTGTACTAACCCAACAACTGCACTTCAATATGTCTTGGCCTCTCGATGAATCTCTCAATGAACATGGACCCGTTGCCGAAAGCGTTCAACGCTTCAGAAGACGCGATTTCAAAGGAAGACCCCACTTCGCTCATTTCACGAACTACCCGCATACCGCGACCGCCGCCGCCGTAGGCAGCCTGTAAAGAAAACATTTTTTCTATTCATTGTCATTATTTTGCAAAACCAGACTAAAATGTTTACATCTCTAAAACTCAAACACCTCAAGATAAGATGAACTTAATTTGTATTTCAATAATTTAACTTATAGAAAACATTAATAACTTGACTTAATGTCAACTATTGTCAAAACTATAAATAAATACACGCGGACAAATTCACTCACGGTTAATAAGACCCAAACTAAGCTCTAAGCTTGTAATATGGAATCTAACTAACTGGTCCTACTACATATACATACACAGATATTTTTATAAAATATAATTGACACCCAGACGTCGTCGCCAACAACTATATCTTCACATATTGTTGACTCCAGGTGGGAATCGAACCCGCAACCCCCGTTACAGTAATCGCTCTCACTGCTACTGTGCGAACGGGCTGGTCAAACTATAAGTTAAATCTGCTTATTTTGAACGCTGTTTGAGTTTTCAGGCATTAGTCTTTCAAAGATGACCGAAAGTAGTACTGATGAGTAGATAATACAGTATTATAGTACACTGTATTTACTTACTCGTAAATATCTGTACTGTGAGGTGGATTAGGCGTAATAGTAGTTTATGCAACTGTCATATAATGAAGGGTATTAAAACACGAGTGTGAGTTTATGAAACGAGCGCAGCGAGTTTCATAATAGTAACGAGTGTTTTAATACCCGTGTTATATGCAGTTGCATACACTACTTTATCTTCACTAATGCAATTAATCAAACAAAATTTTAAAAACAAAACACATTGCGAAACATTTAATTCACGCGTACGTGTATTGTCGCAGTGAACTTGCCGCCATTAAAATCTAACCAATGAGAGCGCAGCTGCGCGCGCAGGGCCGCAGGGCGCGATGTTATAATGAGATTTTACGATATCGATGTGGATATTATAACATCATGTGCAATTTTTGTTGTCTGCGCTATAACAGTAGTAATTATAAGTCAAGTATTGGAAACATAAGTAGAATGTTACAACATTAGTGTAGATAAAATATCTAAACACACCTTGAATATAACTGGGAGTCCGTGTTGCTTGCAGAACTCCATAGCTTCCTCCTTGGTCGTGACGGGACCGTCGGTTCCCGGGACGATTGGCACCTCTGGAAGTTAGTTGAGACGTTAAGTTACTATTTGACTATGCACATATTTTTCTAGATTCAAAACAAAGGTGTATCTACCAATAGTATAATTTTATATATTCTGCACTTTTCTGCTATTGGTGGATATTTTTTACATCTATCTATAAATACTAATATTATAAATAGGTAGGTTAAATTTGTGATTTTGTTTGTATGATCGGGCTAATCTTTAAATCGAATATTTATTTTTGTATTGGATAGCTAAATTACATTTCAGAGTTTTTAACCCGAAATTCCCAAAGGAACGGGTACAACGCGGGTAAAACCGCGAGCCGAGCTAGTGTTTAATAAAAGGCCTTACAAGGTAACATAATGCATCGACTATACCTAATAGCATGCGTTTATTAATTAGGTCATGATCTCACTAGCATCAATAGCTGCTTTCCTGGCGGCTACTTTGTCTCCCATCTGCTGGACCACAGCGGGCGAGGGTCCGATGAAGCGGAGACCAGCGTTGATGATAGCCTGCGCGAAGTCGGACCTAAAAGGGTTACAAAAACACTTTTTGTTTGAATCTAGGCGAAGTTTTGTTTAGCACAAAATAAGAAAAGGAAAGAAAAAAATTACGAGACACATTATTTATTCTTACTTTGATAGATGGAATCGTTGACTTTCTTATTGTGTAACATTTTGAAGTTATATATTTACTGTTTGACTTCAAAAGTTGCTTCATTCAAGATATCTGATCTTGGCTGAATGTAAACATCTATTTGACAAATCTAAATAGATCAATAAAAGCTGTACATCATCGTCATTACAGTAGTCGGTCCCGGTTGAATCAATCATTAGACCATGTCGGAGGCCTTTAGGCGGTCTAAAAAGATACCAGGGTTGCCCATTTGAACTGAATGAGAATGAATGTATTGCAAATCCAACCAACAATATTTTTGTCATATTTCTTCACTCACCTCTCAGAAAGGAGTCCATAACCTGGATGTACAGCATCCACATCATTCTCCTTGGCCACCCTGATGATCTCAGGGATGCTCAGGTACGCCTCGACAGGTGAAAGTCCTTTGCCGACCATATAAGACTCGTCGGCTTTTTGTCTGCAAAAAGAGGATTATTTTTTAAGTGATTCAAAAAAGAAGGTTCTGATTTCGTCGGGATTTTTTATGATTACGCATTATGTATTTAATCTTTAATCCACATTTTTTTTCATTATCCTTAAATGCCTACGGTATCAAATCCTACATATAATAACCTATAATAATATTATAAATGTGAAAGTTTTTGAGGATGTATCTGTTTGTTACACATTCACGAAAAAACTACTGGACGGATTTGGATGAAACTTTACAGTAATATAGGTTATACATGAAAATAATACATAGGATACATTTTATCCCGAAATTCCCGCGGGACCGGGTACACCGGGGGGCGCGGCTAGACTTTAATGAATGTAAGTCGACAGCTATGCTATATACAGGGTTGTTTTTCTGAAGCGGTCAGTGTGGCAAGGTCCGAAACTACAAGTCATACGAAGATCTTTGGAGCCATGTAATCGGTTGGATACAAATAGTTGTAGAATCGTCCATCCGCTTTGCTTTACAATATTTAATTCATAAAATATAATATGAAGAGTAACAAAAGGTTATCAATTGTATAACGACAGAATAGAACAATAGCCATGTAGCATAGAAATAGTAACTTAAACACATAATATATAACTGCGACTTCTAATAATAAATATTAATAACGCGAAAGTGAGGCTGGATGTATGTTTGTTTCTCTTTCAAGATAAAACTAAACTAGGCGAGATCAAGCATGAATGGTGCCGAACTAATTACCTGTGCATCTGCAGCTTGTCCTGCTCGCTGTAGATGGCGACGGAGCGGATGCCCAGCTCGGTACATGCTCGGAACACGCGGATGGCGATCTCGCCGCGGTTAGCCACTAGCACGCTTCTGATCGGCTTGTACTCGACTGTCTTGCAGTCCTGGGGAAAAAAGACAGGGACATTGATATGTAGTAACTATACATTTAAATATGTTCTGTGGTAGCATTCTTATTTTAATGAATTTAAGCAAGGAGGAGTTTCTTAATAATTCATGTGTATGTTTTTAATTAGCTTATTTGTTCATCGTTTAAAAGAGTTTTCGAAAACTCCTTGGTTGAATATGTATGTATGTGTACTCATATTTTAGGTCCAATGAAAGATTCCAAATGAAGGAGTACATAGGTAGTCCTTATCATTTTTTTAAAGTGAGTTCCGTTCGCTCCCCACTTACTTCTACGTTCTACGTATAATAATTCTACGTAACATTCTGATTAACCTCCGGACTATAATCCATTTAGTAGTCCGCGTGTATGTCACACCTATTGTGATCAATAAAAATATATGGCTAATCAATATCAATAGAGTGACAGCATTACAGGAGAGAATGATCGCGACATGGTTATCAGTCGTCTTATCTCTTATCTTAATAGTATACGTGCAATTAACTTTATCAATGTCATGAGGAAATGCTAATTTATAGCTTGTTAAGAACTATGGGTTCACTAGGTCGGTATCGTCAAGGTGTCAGAATTTAAAATACATATGTACAAACTAGCCGCGCCCCGCGGTTTCACCCGCGTTGTACCCGTTCCCGCGAGAATGTCGTGATTAAAAAGTAGCGTATGTCCTTTCTCAGGCTCTGGTCTAACTGTGTACCAAATGTCATTTAAATCGGTTCAGTAGTTTTGGCGTGAAAGCGTAACAGACAGACAGACAGACAGACAGACAGGCAGAGTTACTTTCGCATTTATTGTTTGTATGTTTTATTTCATTAAGTAAGTTCGATTAGGCTAGTGGTGTTGGGAGTTTTTAGACCGCCTAAAGACCTTCGACATAGTTCTGACGATTAAAACCACCAGGACCGACAATTTTAAACCCTTAGTCAAAGTAAAAAATTAGACTACAGTTATAAAATACTGAATTCTATAAGTGTAGGAGCTTAGATGCGAATTGCATTTCAGTATTTCTGATTAAATTAACCAAGGGTGTAATTCTAAGCCCATGCTACTTACTTGCAACGTTATAGAGTTTTAAAATTACGTTAGTAACCGCAGTAGAGCAAAAAACTATACTTTTAACTATGTGTTAAATTTTCGTACTTGTTTTTAACTATTATAAATATGATTTTTATTTAACGACCAAAATATTTCCAAAACCACGTAACAAATAGACTTAGGACTTTTGACTCAGGGATGTAAAGCGGCTTATTGTAATTAGCAGACTTATTGGATCAAAAAATAAATACTCACGTTTATCGCAAAAATACCGAAATTATCTGGTATAAACACAAGCGAGTGTATAAATGTGATGATAACTCCTGTTTAGTTCGTTTTCAAGCCTATTGACCATTGGATTGGCCACTGATCTACTCGACCTTACCTTACACCTAAACTGAACCGATTTTGATGTTTTTGTTGTCTATACTCTATACTTATACTAGCTGTGCCCTGCGGTTTCACCTGCATTTTTTCCTCACTGCTTACCGTTTGAACCTTCCCTGGACATTCATGAATATTTCAAGACCAAAATTAGCCAAATCGGTTCAGCCGTTCTCGAGTTTTAAGCAGACTAACGAACAGCAATTCATTTTTATTATATGTATCTATACTAATAATATAAAGCTGAAGAGTTTGTTTTGTTTGTTTGTTTGTTTGTTTGTTTGTTTAAACGCGCTAATCTCAGAAACTACTGAACCGATTTGAATAATTCTTTTTGTAATAGATAGCCACATTCAACGGGAAGGTTATAGGCTATTTTTCATCCCGAAATTCCTACGGGAACGGGTACAACGCGGGTAAAACCGCGGGGCGCTGCTAGTAGAATAATAAAGCTGAACAGTTCGAGTTTGATTTTTTGTTTGAACGTGTTAATCTCAGAAACTACCAATCGGATTTGAATAATTCTTTTTGTAATAGATTGCCACATTCAACGGGAATGTTAAAGGCTATTTTCATTTCAAAATTCCCACGCGATCGGGCACAACGCAAGGAAAACCGCGGGGCGCTGCTAGTTTTAGATATTAACACAGGTTACTTATATCCCTATGGAAATGATGAATAACCTAAGCAAAGTAACATCGGATTGCTAGTCATAATATTTTTGTTATTGCACTAAACCTTTACATTTATTTATCTGATAACTACTACATAACCAAAGATAAAGAATTTTATTGTTGACCGATAAGGGTAGTCAAACAAAATAAAAATATTGGCGAATTTGAATACACTTCTATTAACTAGTTGCCTAACCTACAAACCGCTACACTTACTAGCATAAGGTTACGTTACCATCAGGGCGTAGCGATGCCGAGCTTCATAGATCAATCCCAATGCATTAAGACAAGACTTTTGCGTGTGATTGATCAATTGAACTACACCGCTCGTCTCTGCTGCGTCAACGCTAAGAGGACCTTTCCACCACAACTATGACATACTTATGCTATGCTACCAATCATCATATAGCATAGCAACGTAGCATAGCATATAGCTCTGGTGGCATAGCACAATTAACTTCGCGTGTCAGACTAGTTAGAGTCGACACGCGAAACCTAAACCAAGGCAAGGCGACCTAGGCTCTTGCCCTTTTTATTACTACTAATAGCTAGGCCCAACAATACCTACCAACAGCGGATAGACTCAGTAACTATTTCACGCTGGTATCTAAAAAGTCAACTAGTTTTGACATTCTTTTTATATTTATAAATGTCAAATTGTTGGCAAAATAGATATAATTACATAAAAATATGTCAAAACATGATCTGCTATGGCAGATAACCTCAAGATAAATTCATAACGGACAAAATCATTACTTTAAAATAGCCTTAGCCGTTTATCATATGAAAATAAGCCATGATTACTACTATATGTGACATTGGCCCAGTGAAAGGCGTAACTAAACAACATATCGTACATAACATATCAACATATATTAAACACTAGAAAAACTCAAGAACATTTGAAAACAAAAAGAGAAAGGGTTACTTGATTTATAAACTTTTTTTACCTTGAAATAACCCGTGTAAGTATGTATACTCTATTTCTTTTGGATTGGCACAATATGTGGACCAATGTCGTCAATTTTCCAGCCGAAGACGATTGCTCCTGATGAGGAAAAAGGTTTAGTAATTTTATTTCATTATTACCTTATCTCTAAACCTTTTTCCTCTTCAGAAGAAAATTGACGACATTTAACCACACTTTGTGCCAATCCAAAAGAAATAAATTATTTGTTCAAATCAAAATTAAAAAATACTCTAGCTATTAGGTTAACAACAGACAAGAGTGGTGATTACGCCTCAATCTCTTCACTTCAGCTTTTATATCTTCAGTGAGATGAGACGCATTACAATGGTATTACCAAAAGGTTGTATCATAGTTCAACGCAACCAAGTCCGTGAAGTACAATCATTAACACAAGTTCATTACTCTAGTTATTTTCCTTCACACAAACAAACAGTCAGACAGACATTCCTTTATGTTAACGAGCGCTAATATCTCAAGGTTCCTGTATGAAATTACTGTTATTGCGCCGAGAAATAGCTTGGTATTATTATTTGCTGCGTTTGTCTGTAATCGATGTATTTTATATTCCCGAAGTGTTGGAAATAAGGCGGGTTTCAAGTGTACAGTCAGTCGCAAAAGTTATAAGAGAACAGGTATCGATGTTTCTATTCTCTTTGTATCGAATCCTTCTTAAGTAAGTATGTAGATCTAGATACTAATGTTTAGATAAGGCTGTAAAGTTACTAAGGATTAATTTGATGGACTTATAGATGTTTTCGTTATTACATTAAAACTGATAGACAGATTCGGATTAATTAAGTTGGCAAATTATTGTTATTTTATGATCTTTTCAGACACAACCATCTGTCTCAATAATAACATTTTTTTATAGTAATTGGAAGCTATAAGATAAAATATAAAAGTTTTGCCAACTCAAGTAGGAATATGTTAAAAAGATAAAAGAAACAAAATAACTCACTGAAGATGCAGTGCGGCCTTTAGCAGTACTCCAAGCCTGGAACTGAGAAGCCGTGGCCCTCAGGGCGAAGCGCGCCTTCAAAATCTGCATTTTCCCTCACTTACACTTACAAAACTAACAAAAAAATATGTAAGTACTAAAAAAAACTTAACAAAATAAATGTAAAAATATCGACACTTGATTATTTCATTTTTGACATAAAAATAAATGAAAAATTGCGCCGTTTGACTAGATTGTTGGGATTCGTTCGTGTTTTCTCGTCACTTCGTTGTATCTGAAACAAGGAAAAATATATTTTAAAATCTTAATAAACAAATTACTAGTAATGTTTCAAACTAAAATACCTATTGTTATGGTGTTTTTCCAAAATAATTGTTATTTATCTGGAGGATACTGAAAATGTAGCATAGCTTGTATAGTTTAATTTGACTAATAATAAAGAAAAACTATATTACTAGAGATACCTAAGCGTGTTTTCATTCAGTATATTTTTGGTAGGATACGTGCTAATATTTATTACTAGACCTTGCTGCCACTAAATGTTTGCATATATATCACCGACTTTGGGCAGAACAAAACCAGTAGTCACAGTAAGCACTAACTTCTATGCCAACGTATTTGCTAATACAGTATGCACATAGACTATACAAGTATTTGAAACACAAACAAACAAAACGAGCGTCCTTTAGCTCCGGTCAATGTCCGAACCGAACTAGTCTATCTATACTAATATTATAAAGAGGAAAGGTTTGATTTTTTGTTTGTTTGTTTGTCTCGAATAGGCTCTGAAACTACTGCACCGAATTAAAAAATTCTTTCACCATTCGAAAGCTACACTATCCCTGAGTGACATAGGCTATTTTTCACCCCGAAATTCCCACAGGAATGGGCACAACGCGGGTGAAACCGCGGGGCGCTGCTAGTTATTTATATACGAATTTTGACAAAAAACGTAGAAGATTTCAAGCCAGATAAAATGCTTCGGCCACGAACGAAAAACACTCGTTATTTTCCAAAACAACTGTGTAAAACTAGAATCTTGTTGCAGCGATAATTTAAAAAGATACATTAAAGTCAAAGTCCAATATTCTTATTCAGTTTTGGCCCCAATGAGGCTCTTGAACGTACCACGAACTACATTTTAGATCGTATTAGTATTAAGTTACTTATAACCTTCCCTAATGAAATAATTTAATTTTATATTTGTTGTTTAATTTATACGTACGCAGTATGAAATATCAGTTAGATACGATTATATAACTCAAGCTTAGAGTTAGTTTGGTTATAACAAACCGCAGTATACAGGGCTTATTCACACTCGTTTTGTAAGTCATGTAGCCTATGTATAGACGGTATACAGTCTACACTCTTCATAAGTATGTTTTACACTCATTCGCTTTTAATATCATCCCTTTAACTTTTTTGGCAACTAATTGTGACGCTATCATTCACACGGTTGTCTATCACCAACATTATGATATATCACCCATGAATATCACGCCTTATCCGTAACCTAGCACGTGATAAAGCTTATGCCCCAACATGCAAATAGCAATGTCCTCAATGACATTGAGAATAGAATCACCTTAGAGATAATGCACGGTGCTATCGCATTAACTTGCGATCGAGTGTCTTACCATCTGGTGTGCACTAAGCTCTATAAATAATGAAGATAGATTGCAATCATGATGTATAAACATCTTATAATAGGTTGATATATATAAATATATAGTTCAGTGGTATAAATAGTTTATTAATGTAGTAACGTTTGATGGCGTTTAAAGAAGAGAAGGTTTTAGTATGTTTGTAGAAAATAGAGTCGTATAGAGCTGAACGATAAAATAGAACAATATTTTTTAAGTTTTAGAAGAGAATTAAAACATCGGATTTTAGTTTATGTTGCTAAGTTATGATCATCGCATATTTCATGACTTTACATTCTACAAATCACACATCACACACATACAAAAAAAGTGCATTTATATTTTAATTTTATGTTATGTGTAGTATTGTATGTGTATAGTGTAACTTTTACTGAGTGTCCTAAATAAATAAATAAATACAGATGTATCACAAAAACGAAATACTATAGTAATATAATAAATCTGAAAAAAATGTTGTTTTGTTTATTTGACGCACTAATCTAAGAACCTACCTACAAATCAGATTTGAATAATGCATTGTGTAACGGATAGCCTCATTCAACGGGAAGTTTATAGAGGCTATTTATTGTGAATCCCAAAATTGAAACCGGAACAACGCGGGTAAAACCGCGGGGCGCTGCTAGTCATTGATAATTATTAATTACGTAGCCAAAAACAAAGAAATTTAAAAATTGCATCAACCATTTAAACTGGTTATTATGATGAAATCCACATTTTAGGGACAAAACAATTCTTCTTCGACAGTTTGTAAACAAACTTATCATCTTGATTACAGTTACATACAAACTCATACAATCCAGTTTCATCAGAACAATATGATAATGAATTCACCAAATATTTGTTTAAATATCTCGTTATCGGTCACCTGATAATTGTTGGTAACTAACAGCGCCCCGCGGTTTTAGCCGCGTTGTGCCCGTTCCCGTGGGAATTTCGGGATTTTTTTTACATAAAAACCTTCCTCTTGAATCACTCTACCTATTACGAAAAACCGCATCAAAATCGGTTGCGTAATTTTAAAGATTTAAGCATACAAACAGACGAACAGAAGACAAACAGACGCGACTTTGTTTTATACTATGTAGTGATTTAGCACGTGAGCCTAATACTTACGTTAGGCTAAACGTATATGTATGTAATTATCTGAGTAAGGTAAGAGAATAAAGGTAACTACATATTAACCATTTTTAACCTAAGTAATTTCGAGTAGGTTAATGGCCCTGGTGTAGGAGTTTTAATGCCTCCGACATGGTCTAACGATTGCATCAAGCGGCACCGACCATCTTACGTCCCCTCAGAAGCACGGTAGCGCTCAGATAGAAATGCCACTACCAACCACAGCCACCTAACTAAATAGGGGCTAAGGTACAGGTTGCTTACCAATTACAATGAGCTAGCATCACTTTTAAACTACGCTGAGCGTTTTGTTTTTACGTAACTTTTTCTAAACAGCTCTAGTTTGAAAAGTAGTCCTTAAAAGTTACCACGTAGAGTCTATTTTATTTTGATTATAATACACCTGAAGTTTTTAATATTTGTATGTAAAACGCTAATCTCTCTAGGTACTAATAGATGAATTTGATCATTATTTCATGCACCTTATAGCATATATTAGGTTAAACGCAGGTGTAATCACGGGGCGCCAGTTTTATTTAAATACCCGTATTGTTAAAAACTACCACCGTACGTAATACGTACCTAATTCACCGTCCATAATGGACGTACAAGTAAATCAAACAAAACCTAACCTTGAATCTTAATCCGTTCGTTTGCTTCTAACAACGAAACATATTTAAAAGATACATCCTTATCTTTACTTATATACTTATCTATACTAATATTATAAAGCTGAAGAGTTTGTTTTGTTTGTTTGTTTGTTTGTTTAAACGCGCTAATCTCAGAAACTACTGAACCGATTTGAATAATTCTTTTTGTAATAGATAGCCACATTCAACGGGAAGGTTATAGGCTATTTTTCATCCCGAAATTCCTACGGGAACGGGTACAACGCGGGTAAAACCGCGGGGCGCTGCTAGTATATTATAAAGCTGAAGAGTTTGTTTTGTTTGTTTGTTTGTTTGTTTAAACGCGCTAATCTCAGAAACTACTGAACCGATTTGAAAAATTCTTTTTGTAATGGATAGCCACATTCAACGGGAAGGTTATAGGCTACTTTTCATTCCGAAATTCCCACGGGAACGTGAACAACGCGGGTAATACCGCGGGGCGCTGCTAGTATTTAATACTTTTTGGAGTGCTAAAATACAACTAAGGTATTCTTAGATATGTTAGCAACGATTTTTTAGAAGCCGTTTTATGCTCCAACTAGCAGCGCCCCGCGGTTTTACCCGTATTGTACTCGTTCCCGTGGGAATTTCAGGATGAAAAGTAGCCTATAACCTTCCCGTTGAATGTAGCTATCCATTACAAAAATAATTTTTCAAATCGTACCAGTAGTTCCTGAGATTAGCGCGTTCAAACAAACAAACTCTGCAGCTTTATAATATAACTAGCAGCGCCCCGCGGTTTTACCCGCGTTGTGCCCGTTCCCGTGGGAATTTCGGGATAAAATGTAGCCTATAGCCTTCCTCGATAAATAGACTATCTAACAGTGAAAGAATTATTCAAATCGGTTCAGTAGTTTCTGAGATTAGCGCGTTTAAACAAACAAACAAACAAACAAACAAAACAAACTCTTCAGCTTTATAATATTAGTATAGATATAAGTATAGATTAAAAGAGGATTCGTTAAAAGATTTTCATTAGATACTGCTTGTTGGATACAGTGATGTAACACAGAATATGTAAGTAAGTAAGTATTAGCCAGTAATGTCCCACTGCTGGGCAAAGGCCTCTCATCTCACTGAAGTTATCAGTACAGAAAATGTAAGCCAATTAATAACTATTAAAGACTTAGGAAGAGTCTAAGTAGTCCATGTTTGAGTTACTGCGATTTTATTTTTACTATCTAATCTAATAAAATCTTAATTTAAGAGGAGATAAGTCTAAACTACGACTTAACATCATAAGCCCATAACAAATACTGCTCATTGCTTAAACATGACTTTAATTATTTACAGTTTTTGTCGCGAAGGTAATTTACCGTGGCAGACAATGTCTGTCTTTACGGAGATAATCTCATTTTCATAGACATTAAATACAAGACTTTATTAGAAACCTAGAATGTTTGTTTATTGTTCTTTCGCACTGTCACAGTTAGTGATACTCATGATATTTGACCTACCGTTAGTTCGAATACGTCAGTGTACTTAAGTTTGAGAAGGATGGCCAACCTAGTTGTCAAAGTTTTTATACTGCCGAGAGACTGACTTTGTCTATCGATTCAAGCTACCAGGATCGACAATTTAACGTACAGTGCCACCAACTTAACTGTTCAGGTGGGCAAAATGGGAACTACAGCCGCGTCATATTGAATCTATACTATGTTAGTTAGGCTTTATATGATTGATATTGTAGTTTCTTAAATTTTAATGATATCTATAGACTGACTTGCAAGATATGTTTTAATTACCTTTGTTTCTTGGTGAATTTCTTATATTATGTATACCAAATTCTCCACTAGCGACGCTGTCAACTGAACAGATAAGATGGTGGGACTGTACACACGTACACGAACCACGTTAGCGCTTAGATGAAAACCACGGTTAGATTATAGATTACTTTCCCTATTGTGGAATCTGTTTAAGCTTAAAAAGGCAGTAAGTTCGTGAAGGTTATTGGCCAATCTGTTGTTGGGTTATAGGAAGAAGGGGTACGTTCAAAATAATGGGTGAATGGGTGATACGTTCAAAAGAGCCTATTTGAGGCCAAAAACTGAATAGAAATATTAATAAATAAATGTAAAAAGTAATAATATTTGTCTTTGACTCTGAAGGGGTTGTTGTAAGGTTATCGGTCTTCTATTTTTTTCCAAACTGTAATGTCAAGGCCGGTGATAACCGATCCCATAACACACTCTCCTATAAACAAGATTACGACATAATCAATGGTACAACGACGTCTTTTAACCTCTATTGACGCATTTAAGATAAAGAATATACCAATTTACGTGATGAAACACACGTCTGATAATATGAATAGTATTTATATTTATGGGAATACAATAAAGGATCTTTAAGACAGGCGTCGATAGGCATACAGACGATACAGACACTCAATTAGTTAAGAATAATAGAGTTTTGTTGGCATCCATTGTTTTATATGTTAACTGATATTAGATACTTCAGAAACCTTTAGAAATCAAAACTTCACTACATATTATAAAACAAAGTCCCCGGCCGCGTCTGTCTGTCTGTTCGCGATACACTCAAATACTACTGTACGAAATTTGGTTTACAGCTACTACAGAGACTGAGAAAGGACATAGGCTACTTCTTATCGCGAAATTCCCTCGGGAACGGGTACAATGCGCGTGAAACCGCGGGGCACGGCTAGTCAAATACAGCCAATGGGTGGGACATTATAGATTGTGATTAACGAAGCCGTACTACTGCCTGATTAATGTTTCATTGTGATTGTGAGAGAAACAATCAGAGGAAGCCAAACAGAGCATTGTGAAACAGATTTGGTAGTAAAACTGCATCACGAATCTAATAAGAACACTATTGAAGATTAGCTTGTAGCCTTGTACTTATTTCGGAAAATTTGTTACGAAAGCTAATGTTTTCGGAGTAAGAGTTGACAAGAAAATATTAAAAGCAATAAATATTCACCCCGTGAATAACTTTTTGAGAAGCTATGCCTGTATATACACGGTGCACTATATACACAGATAGGTAGGCACATCAAATTTTTGAAGCAGAAACCTTTTTTGTTAAAAAAGAACGTCCATATTTTATTTTATTACTGAATTTAAAGACCTAAAAGGAAGAACAATTAATCCTTTTGAACATTCCTACATATTATGAATCGAAGTGCATCGCCACGTCTCTCTGTTCGCGATTAACTCAAAAACTACTCAACCAATTTCCATGTGAATTTCACCGATAGATAGACTGATTTACTACGAAAGTTTTGGGACACTATTCATCCCTAAATTCCCACAGGAACGGGTACAATCAACGGGAAAACCTGATATATGCTGAATAGTAAACAAAATTAAGCCTTGCCCATCTAACGCCACCAAAAGTAAAAGGTGTTCGTACCGAAGCCGGTCAATATGAGTGCCAATGTCGGTCACTGACCCCGCAGGCACATTATGTATGCTAGCACGAGATTAACGAAGCCACGACTGGTTCCTTAATTATTATATAAGTTGTAAACAGACGTGGACCGCTCGTTGTTTATTATTAAACGAGCTTTGGTTATGATGAGCTTTAGTTGATGGTTAAGATGTTTTCTGAAGCTTTGGTTAGACGAATAAAAAGTTGCTCTGTTACTAATACTAGCTGACCCGGTAAACGTTGCTTTGCCATATTTGTTTTTAATTAAGTGGTGGACCACCCTTAACATTTAGGGGTATGATTAATAGATAGTACAGGTGTAGCAGTACATTTTTTGTTTGTTTGAACGCGCTGATCTCGGAAACTAACAATTCGATTTGAATGAATAGGGAACGGGTAAAACCGCGGGGTACTGCTAGTTAGATTCCATCCTACTAGTTTAGAGCCTAGTTTGGGTCTAATTAACCGTGAGTGAATTTGTCCGGGTATATATTTATTTTATACATGGTAAATAAATTGCCATTTGCTTAACCCAAGAGACTCTAAACGCAAATATCTTCCAAAAACAACCGTGAACTTTTGACTCTATATCTATCTATTTCGTAACAATGCCATATTTAAAACACATATAATGTGATATCATTCGATAACAAGTGATTTTCAGACATTATTATATGTTGTGTTTTATCAACGGGTCATAATACTTTGATGACCTGTTAGTCCAAAATATTTGAAGCGGATATTGTATTAGTCAAATTACAAATTAATAAACAGTATTTATTCGATACAATAATTACTTAAGAGTTTTATTTAATTAAAGGATAATTAAGTATTTTGATAGGATATTATATTTAAATAGATATCATAGAAATGCAACAGAAGTATGATCATTGCTTTGGATTTTTTATTGATAGGTATATAATTTCAAAGTTAAGTGTAAGTCAGTAATGACCCACTTCAGAGCAGCCCCATAAGCTCAGTAGCTCACTGAAGATATCGCCGGGGTATGTGGGACTCAACCCCCGGCACAATCACCCGCTACGGGGATCATTTCGTGTGGGGTAATAAACTGCGGGTTGGTGATCTCATCCGCCAACCCCAAGAGTACTTTAAGAGTAAATTAGTAAATACAATCAAAAACTAATCCACGATTTAGTTAGATTTAGCAGTTAACTTATATGGCCATCTTCACAAAAAAAAAACTAATTGAAATATTTATATTCAGTAGGTACTTATTTACTAATAATTGTTCAGTCACTTTAAAACAAAGTACATTGGTAACATTCTATTTACGATGCACTTTTAAATTACCATTTTCTTACATTCATTGAGTTTAATTAAATTATAATTAAAGTACTAATAAGTAGTTGATATCTAAGATGCAATAAAAACTCATTCAATACCACTTCGAAGGTTAAACATAGACCGATAAAAAAATTCAAAAACTCATAATACTATTCATGAAATCAAAATTCTAAGTCAATTAAAATAAAAACATAATTGAAATAATGGTCTTAGGTTAAGCCACATAATGAGACTATGGGTACGTATCTATGAATAAGTACTATTTTAACGTGACCTGCAAAGAGGCCAACACATCACATAAAATCCTTAAAATCAGTTTAATTTAAAAAATACCTTTTAAAAATCGAACGTCAGTTGAAGAACGGAGAAACACGCGTCCTAACGCAACGGTAGTCAACGCGCAACTGAGAGAAAAGTTGTGAGCGGGTCGCGGCGTCCTCTAGACAGACTGGCTTATCATACAGTTCAATGGCAGGTGATGGGCGATTGTTACGTAAACTTACGGCCAGACCCAATAACCTAGCGAAGAAAGCTATCCAATTTAGTAGATCAAGTAATGACATTGATATACCTACGTAAAGAAATATCTAAATTTTAGCCGCTCTTTTAGCTGCTAAAATTTTACAATAAACAATGACAAAACATGATCTTGATATCGCAGATAGGTTAATAGGACCAGTCGTTAGAGAAGCGTGATGTCCATGCAGAGGTGATGCAGGTCATAGGTTGTGGATTGACAGTGTTTATAGATATAGACAAAGATGTAGGCAATGGCTATCTATTGAATGATAGGCTAGTTCAGTATCTAGGCAATAAAGAGGCATATGACTCCAAAGATACGGTTTCCTTATTTGTAATGCTTTTGATGGAGATTATAATGCATTATGATAGATAAGCAACGGTCAGCGTGGGCACTACTTTAGATGGGTGGCAGTTAGTGACAATTCTATCGAAGAGGAACCGTGATACAATAAAGTATAAGCAGTCCGACTGGGCAAAATCTCACATCACACTGAAGATATCAGTACAGTGAGGAAAATTAGGCGTAATCACCAAGCTTGCTTAATCTTGCGCGTGTGATTCGGTAGTATATGTTTAACTACGTAATGTTAAAATTATTAGACCATGTCGGAAGAACGCCTCGGTGGTCTAGTGGTATGTGTACTCGCCTGCCAAGACTGAGGTCCCGGGTTCAATTCCCAGGTCGAGCGAAAACATGTTTCCTACTTTTCAAACATGGCTCGGGTTTGAGATCACCAACCCGCATTAGGCAAGCGTGGTGATTACGCCTGAAACGTCCTCACTGTGCTGATATCTTCAGTGAGACGAGAGGCCTTTGCCCAACAGTGGGACATTACAGGCTAATACTTTACTTTACTTTATGTCGGAAGATAACGGGTCCCTTACATTACAACGCTTTTGACAATGTTATGCGTTGTGATTGACCTAACCTTCGGGCGGCCTCAAAACTTCATTGGTTTCTAAATTAATCTAGGTTTGTTATTCTGGCAACGCAACTAGTATTTATAAGTCCATAATCTTAAGGACAAGGCATTAAATTCTATGATACACAATTTACAATAATTTGCATCTCTATTTATAGTAACACGTGTTTCAGAGCTGGCAGCATTACAAATCACGTACTAATATTGAATGAATAGTTATAATACTACGATAAATACTAGTATTATTGCTTTAGAGTTCATTAGCAGCCACGAAAGTATGAAAGCGGCATTACATCGCAACATAATTAAAATATAAAATACGATCAACTCCATTCACAGCTTGAGAATCTAATTGCCTAATTCTAAACTAAAAACTATCTGGTTTCTTAGGTTTAAGCGAACACTAACCATTTCGAATTGAAACCACGTTTACGGATAGGTACACTTTGCTTTTATATTACATTTTATTTTTATCGGACGTTTCGGCTCCTTAACAAGAACCCAAGCGTATCAGTGAACGTAGTAGAATAACTAAATATCATAAAAAAATATTATTGAATGGATACTTTTTAAACTCTCACGATTTGTACTCATTATACTAAATGAAACGGGTCTGTATCGCGTTAGATAATTAAACGTATTTACTAAAATACGTACCCGACGTTTCGAGCGGATTACACCGCTCGTGGTCACGGGATAACTCTATTTATCCCGTGACCACATTGCAATATAAAGGAATATAAAACCCAACGAACGAAGATATTGCAGATAGTAGGTATTGCTCCGTACGCGCCTTTATTTCGAATGCAGCGAAATTGCTTCTCAACATTGATGGTAATTTTTCACGCCACGTAAAAGTGCGAGATAAAATAATAAAGGTGTATTTAAAATACGTGCAGAATTAGTTTATAGTATAATAGCGGTTTTCAATGTGTGACGGGATTACTGGATACTATTATACTATTATTACTATGAAATATTATTTCAAGTTAAAGGCTCCTTATCTCTGACAATAAATTTGCCTAGTGAATAAATTTCGTAATTAAGAGTAATGGAACTAAGCAGAGGCGGATCTGGGATTTTGTTTGTGGGGGGGGGGGGGGGGGGCATGATCTTGGAGGCGATAGATTGTTAAAAAAATATTGTTATGGAAGGACTTAGATAACTGGAGGATTTGCCTCCACCAACCATGGTAAAATAAGAAAAAAGAAAGTAGCTCAACTAAATTAACTTGTTTAAAAAAAGAGTACCTTCTTTATCATAAAACAAGTTGGGTAGCTATAAATGATTCATTCAGTATTACCATAAATAAAAAACCAGTCAAGAATTAACCCACAAGCCTTGATCCACTTACTCTGTGTCAATACAAGTGATAAACACAGTACTTACTTGTTACTAGTTAAATGTTATTATCTGATACCTGCTACCAGTGCTGCTACCATAGGAAGGGGTATTCAACATAGAGTAAGGACTGTGTAGTTTATCTATTCCTGTGGGTATTTAGGTATAAAAAGGTTTTTATATGGATTTAAACCCCTACAAAGGTATCATATTAATGTATTAATGTATATGACAATTAATCAAATTAAATACATTAAATCTCATAATTAACACAAATGCTGATATTTTTCATATTTTAAGGGTAAAGTTTGAACCTTAATAATAAATTAGCAAACAAATAATATTAAATACAGATGCACACATGATATATAAAGCTTAGAGACCTGAAATTATTAGAATAGAAATTTTATTTAAGTTCCAAGTATTTTTACTAAAAAATATTCTTCATCATACGCTTAACCTAACTATTTTGCCGGTAAACAATGTTCATTGCATAGGAACTTAAATTGTATGTAAACATTTACTCTAAGCAGTATTTGTTAGTAGTAGTAACAATTCAACCATCGTGAAAATAAGGAAAAATAGTTTAAAATTATTTACGTCGTACTAAAAATATACTATTTAAATTTTCCAATTACACGACTCTCCTGAATTTAATTACTGTTATCGAATAACTTACCTGGCCTTGTAAATATTGTTGCAGTGGTTAAATATTATGCTAAAATCACTTTAAAAATTAAAATGATTACACAAGAATCGCGTAGCGCTGTTCTAAACCAATCCAATTCCGATTTATGATTGACATGACAACACAGACAGATTGACAATTCAATTTTGACAACACCTGCAGTTTGTTTTGACATTTGATATGCATTTGATACTGCCATTATAGCACAGTCGTTACAGACAATTCTTATTGAAAATGACAATGACAGACTTGACAAGTTGACAGTTGACATTCTAAATAACTTTGAGACAGGATAACCAAAAAATAGGTTTTGCCATATTTTAGGGTAAAAAAGCACCTTATTGGCGTGCGTGCGATATTTATGTTCTTCCATTCGTTTAATAATATAAAACCGAAGAAAGAAGTAACTTAATTTATTACTTTTTTAATTTTTTTCATCACCGTACATCATACAAATGTTATTTTTGTTAGGGTTGGGTTGAGTAGACTTACGGCGGATCCCAATATCGAATCTTCTATCGGGAGATCGGCTCAATCCAAGATAGAATGCGATCTTCCGATCGGTCTGAATCTACATCCCAATAACAACGGATAGCAAACGTCAATCGATTTTCAGATTGGATTGGCGGTTGATCCTTCCCTCCCGTACGTTCCATTTTAAGCAGTCTTCATGTTTAATGCGTTATAGGCATAATAAATAATTTAGATCGTTATGCTAACTTTTGGGCTTTGACATAGTCATTTTTACAACAATTATAAAAAAATATACGTTTTATACACAAAACTAATACGACTTTTGACAAATTTCAATTTAAATGTAGTCACCAGCGCAAAACCGAGAGATACGCTCGATCCCAATATGCTAAGAACGGAACGTAATCTGAACTGTTTGACAGACGTATCAGTGTCAGTCATGTCATTTTTTATTTTCAAGTTATTTGTTTAAAATCGAAAAGAAAACTACCTAAAATAATTAATTACCATGGAAAGTGCAGTGCATAAACCCCAGCAAGATATTCTAAATGTTTTATGTGGCTTTCTTGTGTATTAAATTTATGTTGTAACTTGTTTGTGTAATAAATTTTTGTTGTAACTATTATTGAGTTTTATGTTTTATTTCTGAACAGATTTCAATGAAAATTGATGGTTCCTGTTGGATCGGCAAGGTTTATAATAAATGTGAAAGTTACAATCTGTAAAAGCTTTTCTCGATTAAGAAACTCCCATGACATTTTTTACATCAGTCGTTGTAAAATCAGGGATAAAATTATTATGTCTATTTATAACCATCATGGCTTATGCACATTTTTGAGAATGCACATTACACATCTTACTACTTTATACTTTAGAATTCAATAAACTACCTATTGTTTGGGTGGGCACACAATAATACATGTTACTAATATTAATTATCTTTTATTTTAGAAATTAAACAAACAAAAGTAACTTAACGTAAAACTCAACTAGATAACTGAAAAATTACACTTAAAACTGAATTATTAAATATAGTAGCATCATGTGCAGAGCCAGGCCACCGAGCCACATCATTCATCAGTTTTAAATCAGCATCACAGACAGCTTGGACATTCAATGAAAAGTAACCCTTTCGATTTCTAAACTCTTCACCAATAGTTTGATCTGAAAAATAATTTTAAAAGTACATAAGTCTATGCCAAAATAATAAAATGATTTGATTATTAGCCTTGAGTTACTTGGAGACTGTATGCGTATGTGGGTGCAGTCAATTGCACCTAGTACACGTGGAAATTGACCGTATTGGTAAAACTTATCTACACTATTTAGGTGCATTACAACATATTAGTTGTAAAGCATGGCTATAGCTTCAGAAACATTTTGCACTATTCTGCTGGCAGAAGATTTTGACACTCCTACAAAATCCGGTACAGAAATCAGCATTGAACCCAATGCATAAAATCTGAGCGTCAAGAGAAGCTGGTGAAGCGGTGCAACTCCATTATTTCTGTAAATAATAAGATGATTGATTAATGTTCATGCTTTCCTACACCTCTCGCAATGTTTTTACACTCTGCAGCTTTAGCTATCAGTAGCTTGGCCATTGTTTACTTACCGTTTTGATGTGACTTTAAGATGTGGTAATATTTCTAACAGAAGCAGCTCTACCGCAGCTTTGTTTAATCTAAATCTGAATGTGAATTCAGCATCCGTTAGGCACTGTATATGGTTAATACGACAATATCGTCGTGGTGCTGATGGACCTTCGTTTTCATCAGTATCCCAGTCTGAAAGAAGTTCCAAGACTTCCAAATCACTGTCACTATCACTAGAAACTATTGTTGTAGACATTTTTTATTATTTTAGGATGTTTTAATCTAAAATTACTATAAGAAATGCCTTTAATCACAGTTTTTATTTCGAAAGATTGCGCTTAATCCATCAATTATCAAGGATTGCCAAAATGGATCGTAGATAGACGAAAAAGGATTTGTCAAAATCCAAAGATTTGTTATTGAAACCCAACAACTGTCATTTCTGAACAGAGGCCGATCCGAAAACCGTTAAAAATGGATTGGTGCCCTCCGACGGATAGATCGCATTATTGGATTGACATTGCAATCTGTAGTTTGGTTATTGAAACACTTTTTGTAACAAATGGATTGAAATTTCAATCGCAGATTGGTAAAAATGGATTGAGATCGTATATTGGGACCGGCCGTTAATAAATAGGATTTATCGAGATAAGTTGTCTTAGATAGGGTTTAACTATTTCATGAGATGGCAAGCACAGATGGCAAGTCAGTTCCAGCTGTCAGTTGACATTGACACTACCAGTCGAGTGTCAAGTCAAGTCAATTAATGTCATGGTAAACAAAAACAAAGTTCGAGAAGAAAGAAACCCAACTTGTTGCATTTATTCAAATAATTAAATTAAAACTAAAAATTACCTAATTAATTAACAATGGAACTCAATATGCAAACTGTTAGCTGTAGAACATGTTTGAATAATAATTTCAATGAAATGCGAGGCCTATTCGATGTAGTAGAAGATTCTTTGAACGTCGCATTAGTATTATCACTGTGTACTAACATTCAGGTAATATAATTCATTGAATTCAGGTGATGTCTATTTACTATGTACCTATTATATACCTACTTATATACATATTTTTATAAGCAAGGTCGAGTAGATTAGAGGCCAACCCTGGTGTCGAAGTTATTAGACCGCCTTAGGGCCTTTGACATGGTCTTACGATTGAAACAACCGGGACCGAAATATGTTAATTTCTTTATGTATTTCCTAGCACTGTACCAATATCTTCAGTGGCATGAGGCCATTATCCTGCAGCATGTCAAAAGTGGCTGAATCAGTTATTCCACCTGCAGTCAGGGTCAGGTTTATACCCTCAGGCAGCTGGCATTTGTACCCCAACCCTTCTCCTGCCTAGAAGCCACTAAGGCTTGCTTCATAGACTAGTGGCTCTTAGCCCATGGGCCCTGGGCAGGCTAAATCAGATTTCTTTAATGGTGCAGCAATTAAATTGTTATTGTTGTTAGTCTGTATCAAATGACTAGCAAGTCAAGGCATTGACTTGCCAGCCCCTCTATTAAATTGAGTCAAGAGAAATATACTTTGGCTATCTAAAGTATTCACTTTAATTTATTTATTATTTACAGATAGACCCAGGAGATGAACTACCAAAAACAATCTGCACCAACTGCTTTCACTGCCTTATTAATTTCTATAATTTCAAAAAGAAAGCTGAAATCATTGATGGACAAATCCGGGACTATTTTATTTCAAACAAATTTGCAGCACCACTAGTGGATGCAAAACTCATCAAAGATGAGGTCTATGATTCAGATTGTGATAATGGAAATGAATTTGAAGAAGCTATAGAAGAAAGTAATAACTTTAATGTTGAAAATAGTTTAGATATTAACTCTGATAATGAACCAAAGAAAAGTTTCAAAAACAAAGAAAAACTCATATTTACATGTGAAATATGCAATGAAACATTTAAAACTAAAACCAAATACAACACACACTTACAAGAGCACAAACCAAAGATAACAGAGTTGAATCAAAACATAGACAATGTCTCTTGTGAAATATGTTTTGCAAATTTTAAATCTGTGAACTCACTGGCTGCACATAAAAGAAAACATGTTGACAAAAAAAGAATATTATCCTGCCAGTACTGTGATAAAGTATTTAAAAAGTTAAGCCATTTGAAAAGACATGAAATGAGTCATGATGAGAATAAACCTTTTAAGTGTAAATTGTGTCCTAAAACTTATATGACTGAAGCAGTTTTAAGGGAACATTTGAACAAGCATTACGGGGTTAAACCCCATACCTGTCCAATTTGTGCCAAAGGATTTTCCCACATGTCCACACTGAACAATCATTTGAGATTGCATACTAGGAAAAAGCCTTATCTATGTCCTACTTGTGGAAAAACTTTTGATTCAAACACTAATTTAACACAGCATGTAAGAAGACATCTTGGACTGAAGTTGTTTCAATGCAAACTGTGTTCTAAAGAGTTTACTACCAAAGGTGAAAAAGTTTATTATTTTATGTATTTTAGTAAGTTGCCTTTTGTGGCGTTTCCATCTCAGAATTATCATGCTTGCGGAGATGGCAAATAAAATTGAGGGCCCTGGTTTAAAAGATTGGCCAATAACCTTATTAAAATTTACTGTACCTACTAATATATATCTTTGGTGAGCATCCGGATCTTTGCATCACAGCAGTTCAGTAATAACTACTCAATATAATTCCTATATTGAAATTTCCAGGTGAACTAAAGTCTCATGGAACAACACATACAGACAAGCGGTTGTTCTCGTGTGAACAGTGCGGGTCTTCCTTCACAGCGAGGAGTGCTCTTAACAACCACAGACAAATACACCTCGGCATCAAGCCATTTCACTGCGAGATGTGTCATATGAAGTAAGTTTATGTAATATTCTAGTTTATATTATATTCTACACTAGCTGTGCCCCGCGGTATTACCCACAGCGCAACGGGATAAATAGTATCCTATATCCGTCTCCTCCCCACCAGTTTTCAGCCAAATCTGTTCAGCCGTTCTCGAGTTATAAATAGTGTAACTAACGACTTTCTTTTATATATATAGTTTATATTCTTGTGCCACAGCAAAGGTCGGTAAACTTAGCCAATTACTGAACAAGCTTCAAATGTCGAAATTGCTGTCGAAAGTGACTTCCCGCCAAAACCAAAACGCTTCCTCGGTCGATTGCGATGTCGCCCACGAGTTTACAATGCGAAAAAAATATGTAATACTTTACAATATGTTCATGCTAAGCATATTATGCTCGATGGTTCAATCTATGTTTCGTATCCACAAATCATATCAAACCCCTCCCCCCCTGTCTCCGTGAACAAGGGGACACGGTGTAAGTAAGTTTTTTTTAACCTGGCGTGCAAAGCCAGTCTTAAAAGTTAAATACTTAGCTTTTGCTGTTAAACAGTGTGTTGTCTCCCTTTGCTCTTCGAAAATAGCGTATGTCGGAAAGGGACAAACCATTTGATAGCTATTCTGTTTATATTTATCAGGTTTATGTTGCAGGTTTTCCCACAAGCAGTACCTGAAGGCTCACTCCCGCATCCACTCCGGGGAGAAGCCATTCCGCTGCGAGGTGTGCGAGCGCGCGTTCGCCCAGTCCGGGGACTTGTTGAAACACAGGCGACGCCATCTGGGCGTCAACTTGTATAAGTAAGTTGTAATGTTTTGTTGCGTAAAAGTCAGTATGACGATGATTACCCAATCTTCAAGCAATTTCAGAATAAAAATAATTTCAAAGATTTACCCGTAAAGCCATTCTGTTTAAGTGAAAACGGAAAAATCATATAAATTTCGTTCGTAAAATGTGGGTTTTTGCTGAAAGGGTAGGGTAGGTCAAAAACCACCGAATAGTATATGTTACTAGCGGCCCGCCCTTCCTTGCTTCGGATGCAAGAGCCACCTTCTTTTACGAGGAATTTCTCAAAATCCTTTCTTAGTTCACATTATGAAAGGAACCTCTGCACCAAATTTCAAATTTCCAGGTACAGTAGATTCGGCTGTGCGTTGATATATAACTCAGTAAGTTGAGTTAAATTTCCTTTTTAAATATTAGCTGACCTCGCAAACGTTGTTTTGCCATATAAAAATTAAGGGGTGGACCACCCTAATCACTATAAATTGAGATGTAAGCTATCCTATCTTTCAAGTTCGATCAAATTGCACGCGGTGTCCAAATCAACTTTAAAATCGGTTCAGTAGTTTAGGAGTCCATCGCGGACAAACAACGTGACACTTAATTTTTATATATAAAGATATATTCGCAATGTGTTCTACTTGTAGATGCGACTCTTGTGGCCAGGGTTTCCGACTGAAGATGCAGCTCCGCCGTCACATGACTGAACATTACGTCTCGCGAACCAATACCGGTAGCCATTGAACAGAGAGAGAAAGAGATAGAGAAGAGAGGGATGTAAACATAAGTGAAGATGCAATAAAAGTAATTATGTTTAGGAATTTGGTGTTTCATTTTGTACATAGACTGAATAAAAATATCCACGTGGCCACGGTGACCAATGTGAAGCATGCAAATTACACCCTAGCTTGTGTATACAACTTCAAAAACAACAAAATTACATCTCAATGAAAATTCTTTGACATTTGCGGCACTCGGGGAGTTTTATTTTCTATATAATGTAGTAGGTTAACTATTTCAATAAGTGGGGTGGGTGCCTATATTATATTGTAAAATTGATAACGAAAGTTAATAGAATATTTTTATTATGGTTTAGTTATGTTCAGTAATAGGATTCAGTGCACACATACATTGATTACACGCCAGCTAATGTACCATCACAATAAATCGGTCAAATTAAAAAACGTATTGTAAGTCAAAAATGTATTCAATAAAAATCCCACGCATTAATAAGAATTACAAAATTTCTTTGCCAATGAATATTCACCATAGCACAACATATTTAAGAATATTCTGCCACCCCTACGGTCGGTTCAACTTGTATTCGTTCGCAACTAGGTACTCATGACATTACTTCTCCCATGGTTAAACATCCTCCAAAGTTCCTCTCCTCTCACAAAGTTCGACGTAGTAACTGTACACTATCATTATCGAGTAACACTCGAGAACTGAAACAATGGTACGAGTAGGTAGTGAATAGTGGATAGCAAACGTAACATCATCATAGCATAGGGTATCTCTGGTGGATAGGCGCCCTTACTAACCTCAAAAAATAAGTAAAGTATTAGCCCGTAATGTTCCATTGTTGGGCAAAGGCCTCTCATCTCACTGAAGATATCAGTAAATTAGGAAACATATTTTCTCTCGACTCGGGAATTGAACCCGGGTCCTCAGGCTTGGTAGGCGATTGCACATACCACTAGACCATCGAGGCGTTACTTACCCCAGTGTGGGTTAAAAAAATCTATAGGAAAGACAAACTTACCGACAAAAAACATGAACGCCAAGTACCACCCTATGAGTGGTTTATGACACCAGCACAAGATGAACAGTGTTCCCAACTCAATGAGCCATATCACGAACCTGACGCACACGTAGTCCCTTATATTGCTTGGATTACACTGGAATAAAAACGTATCTTCACTACATAGTATAAAACAAAGTCGCTATTTTTGTCTGTTTGTCTGTATGCTTAAATCTTTAAAATTACGCAACGGATTTTGATGCGGTTTTTTGTAATAGGTAGAGTAATTCAAGAGGAAGGTTTTTATGTAAAAAAATCCCGAAATTCCCACGGGAACGGGCACAACGCGGGTAAAACCGCGGGGCGCTGCTAGTTACATATATATAATGAAGCTCAACAGTTAGAATTTTTGCTTTTTTCGTTTGTTTACTTCCTATCCGATTTGTATTATAACCACTTTCAACGAAACTCATTTTAGTTCAACGAGAAGGTTATAGGCTATTTTTTATCTAGTAGGTTAGGGGTAGAAGTGTCCAGGGTTTGAGGGTCTAGATCTGAGCCTGTAGGAAAGTAGTAGTAGTATTTGTATTAGCCTATAATATCCCACTATTTATCCACTGCTGGACAAAGGACTTTTGTCTCAACAGATGTTAGTACAGTGAAGAGGTAGGTATAGGTACCTACTCAGTATAAGGCCCTTATTCATAAGCGCATAATAAAAACATTTTAGCTACCAAATGGTTTGTCCCTTTCGGACATACGTTATTCTTCAAAGAGCAAAAGAGACAAAACACTTTATAACAGTGTTTTAGTTAAATAGTGTTTAAGAATAAAGCGGTAAATACGTGCTTGTATACTTACATTAAGTATCCCAACTAGTAGAAAGAAGCAAAAAAAAACCATCACAACCTCTGCTACAAACATCAACATGGAGCACATGAAGAGGTGATAAATGTTGTCATCGTTGTGCGACTGTTTGACGATCAGCAGGGTTGGCAAGAAGTCGCGGACTTGCTTCTTTTTCTTCACAAACGACTCCAAGATAACGACGAGGAAAAAACAGGCGGTGAACAGTCCACGAATCTGGGAATGGAAATAAGTTCCATACCTACTAAACCTGATAATAATACGGTCAACCCTTTTTAAGTTGGGAAATACATCGCTCATCCAGGGCAATGAGTGGGGTATGATATACTCCACTGTATATGAGACGCCTTACATTCTTAAACGAGCACCGTTATATTCGATCGCTTGGCGCCGGATATACGGCGAGTGCCTTCGCATAGTTGATAGAAAAGAAAATTATATGAAATTTTGACAGTTACAGGAGATTTTTTAACATCTATGGGCCATCGGCAGCTGGCATAACCCTCGCTTATAGCTGTACAGAAATTGCTTGTGCCTGAAAAGTCCACAGCCTGGATAAATTGAAGCTTTTATCCAGGCTGTGGACTTTTCAGGTCGTTACACTTTGACCACGGTTATAACAGTAGATAATTATTAGGTAAAAATCCTCTTACCCAAGTCCACATAAATATTAACAAGGTCCCCCATCGCAATGGATAGATCAATAGAAATGAGTTTAAAAGGGGCAGATCTACACTTAACCCAAGACACATATTGAAAATTTAAACTGTTTGCAACGTCTTTTACGGACCAACTTTGAAATTGAACGGGCAATTTTAACTACCTACATAACTCCCAACCTTTGATTAAAGTAAAATAACGGCTCCCACCCAATTTAATACACTTCATTTAATTCGAAATCGCTGACATTCACAGACCAGGAAACAGAGATAGACCGCTAAGGGCGTTTGTGCACCGCTGCCGTCACCGGACCGTCACCACGGTAATACTTAGTATTACCGTGCCGTCACCGACGAGACTATTTAACGAGATTATTTCGGGCCGAGTTTAAGATGACGTGCGGCGATCGTTTGTCCACCGCGACCGATTTCGCTGGTTTAGTTTGTTCCAGCTGGCATGCGTGGTAGTCGCGTTTTCTTCCTTGGTTTTATCCCACAAACATTCTTTACTTTCTATAACTTCTATTAATTAATAAATACCTATCGTATTTAAATTTTATGGACATTTTATTTACAATGCTATATTATGATAATTGATGACAGACAAAATAATAACACAGCTCATGTACGGCAGTGTGTGGACGTGTTTTGTATTGCCGGCACATCGACCCGTAAAAAATCTCGCGCCACGTTCTAGCGGTCACGCCGATCTACTCGCAATTTCGGCGGCCGGGATGACGGCGCTCGGGTGAAGGATGTGCGGTGGACACGCGGCTAAAGTAAATGTATGTACCGTTACTCCGGCGCCGTCATCTCGTTCTCGGTGATGTGACGGTGACGGCGGCGGTGGACAAACGCCCTAAGTCCGTACATCATCCGTACATTCAAAGTGACACGATAGGCGGTGATTGGCTAGTGGCAGCCGAGGGAGATGACTGTCATTTTTAAACAAAAGAAAGAGATAGACGAGAAGGAGATGCCTGTCACCCGTCTCTCTTCACCGACACATGCAAATAAACACTCAACGAGCAAACATTTTTCGTATACTTACACATTCGTAGCCCTTCCATGCTAAACCTTTTTGTAAAGAGGCTATGCAGCTATGGTTTGGCAAAATGCAACCGAATATTCTCATAAAACCTTGCTTTGGCCCATTTAAACTTCTGGATAATACATCGGCCTCCATCATAATATGTCGCCTCCGATTCGGTCACACATGCTCGCCTGAACATCTGGCAAAGCTTCGGATCAGGGACCACTCCATTTGTGAGCGTGGCCCTGATGATGGTTCCCTCGAACACATCTTTTTAGGGTTCCGTAGCCAAATGGCAAAAACGGAACCCTTATAGATTCGTCATGTCTGTCTGTCTGTCTGTCCGTCCGTCTGTCTGTCTGTCTGTCCGTATGTCACAGCCTTTTTTCTCCGAAACTATAAGAGCTATGTTGTTGAAACTTAGTGTGTAGATGTATTCTGTGAACCGCATTAATATTTTCACACTAAAATAGAAAAAAATAAAATTTTAGGGGGGTCTCCCATACTTAGAAATGAAAAAAATATTTTTTTTTTCATCAAACCCATACGTGTGGGGTATCTATGGATAGGTCTTCAAAAATGGTATTGAGGTTTCTAATATCATTTTTTTCTAAACTGAATAGTTTGCGCGAGAGACTCTTCCAAAGTGGTAAAATGTGTGTCCCCCCCCTGTAACTTCTAAAATAAGAGAATGATAAAACTAAAAAAAATATATGATGTACATAACAATGTAATCTAACACCGAAAATTGGTTTGAACGAGGTCTAGTTAGTAGTTTTTTTTTTACGACATAAATCGTAAACCGCAAAAAAATACTGATTATTCATTCAATAACTCAAATGTAAATAAAAAAACATTTATTTCAAGAACTTCTTTATTATGTTACTCGTTGCTACGGAACCCTTCATGGGCGAGTCCGACTCGCACTTGGCCGCTTTTATTTAATTGCCCCCGCCAACGCTATTCCCTGCATAACATCCTTCCTGTTGAAATTCCTCGTCCTACGTCTATCCAATGTCTGCTTTCCATGCTCCCCTCCTCTGTAAAATCCTTTGTAAATAATCCTAACACAAATAAAATAAAATTGTAGATAAAGTAGGTATAATACATTTGTGTTTTATGTATTAACTGTTGTATTTTTAAAAAATATTTTAATTGTGTGTTATTTGTCCCTAGTTTCATGAATTTGTTCATTATTTTCTGTAGGTACATTTAAAAATGTGATTGTCCTAGGAGAGTGCTGACGGAGGCATTACACATTGAGTTATATGTACTACGTTTGAGAAGGAGCTTGCTGGAGGTGCTTGGTAGATAGAGATAGATACAGCTGCATGAGATCCGCTGGTAGTTGCATTGTTACCCACTGGAGGTCATTGGTGACTTGGTGACTGAGAACTAATAGGTCTTTGACTGAAAGAAAAGTAATACATATAATAATATGACAATAATAAACAAGTAATATAAAATTCAATTTTGTTAATGGCTTCTGCTGACATTTCGTCGCAATTCCGCCAGTGTATGCTCCCAGTGTGTACCGTCTGTTGGCCGGCGGAGTGGCCGGCGGTGAAGAGTTTACTTCCAAGCAGAATTTAGGACAAAAACAATATGACAAAAACATTTATTTATCAAGGAATATTAATTAGCTGACATTATTAAAAATACTTTGCTCAAAAGCTCAAAACAAAAACATTTCAAAATTGACAAGACAGAGTAAAAATACTTATAGTTAGTTCTAGCAAGGACTTATTTCATTTCATTTCATTATTTCTAGTTTCTAGGCCGAAGATTGTTTTCCCAGTTACCTACCTACTATAACTCCACATCCGTACGCAAGAGGGTCGAAGTACTTACTGCGTAACTTCCGAGGACTTTATTCATCAAGCTAATTCTTACTTTAACTCTTTGTATATTAAATAAATCCATGGTAACTTCTCTATTTCGTGGAAACAACAGTAAATGCCAATGTGCCATCAAAACAACAACAAATTAACCATATTATGTTGATTGTTTTTTGGTTATCTCATCGTAATTCCATCGGATGCATAAATGTGAAACCCGATGTTTATTATTGTGGTCTAATGGAACAATATTTACGCCATTTCCTAGAGTTCACCCGTTTATCTCTGTTATCAGTGGTAGCTCCGCTTCCAATGTTAACCACCGGCTATTCGACCACTAACGCAAACACGCCCGTATTTTGAACCTTATTAATAAAGACAAAAGAACGACAATTAAAAGCGTGTGTTTACATGATAATACTTATTAAGAACACGGTAACTGCCAAAAATCATGTTATATATTATTCCTTTTTGCCCCTCAACAGAACAAACGGGATCACTGATAGCCACCTGTAGCTCCTTAAGTCCCTTAATTAACCCCCTAAGCCCTACAGTTTGGTAACAAAACAGAATAGGTACCTTCTTAGGTATTAAATAACCTACTTAGTTTCTTTTATCTGTATGATTTGTATCCATCCATTTAAGATGGTTTCCATCTATTTAAGATGGATACGGATAAAAGCGACCAAAATAAAAATATTTATTAAAAAATCTTTCTGGCTATTTTCTCGTAGACCCCGGGAAACTCACCTAATCGAGAACAGCCATTAAAAAAGGTGGAAAGTGCGTAGAAATTACTTCGCCTTACATTGGGATTGGATATGAATAAATGAAAACTAGGGTACTTGAACTTGAAAAAATGTAAATGAACGCGCGCCGTACCAATTTTCCTTTGGTCCTTAAATAGGCTCTACTCTATAGAATAAAATAAGTTATAATAAATCTATACTCTAGTTTCAAAAGGCCATTGCTCTATTCTGAGTTACAAGCTTCAACAATACGAGATGGGGGCTATCCGGACCAGCGTAAAATCACCGAGTACATTAGATAAACGGACTCCCGAGCTTGGAACGCGCAGTTTAACTCAGACATTCATAGTTGACACCACTCGGTCGACTGTCGAAAGTGACTATAAAAAAATATATTGTTTATTAAGTATTTTACTTGCAAAATTCGTGATAATGTATTGTGATTGGCCTGTTCTCGGAAGATGCTGTTTTTGTTTGCCTTTGAGAAAAGGAGTTTTGGCGTTCGGATATTTTAATATAGTGAGTATCTAGTTATTAAATGGAACTAACTGCATTGTTGCTTAGGATGTGTATTACCTACCCGACCGAGTATGAGTTAAAAGGATTCATAGTGATTATGTGCTCTTTGGGCAGATCTGAGAGTTTTTAAATTAATCATACCTACTTACAATTAGTAAGTAAGTAAATGTAATAATATGTAAAGTGTACCTAAGATAATTCCTACCTAACCTAGGAAGAAGATCGCTTAAACATATACCTAATTAAAAGTACCTACCTACCTATTCAGTACACACTTATGAAGGAGATTTCATTCAACACAAGGTTATCATTGCAATAACAAAACAATAGGTACCTACAAATAAAGTGAACCTGAAGACATATCTCTGCAGATGTTAAGGTTTCAACCTGTGCCATTTGATGCATGACATCAGCAGGCTATTTTCTAATAATCCACGATTATCATTGCATAGTGTCTGGAAGTGGGCATTTGGACAATGTTTTCACTGACAAACTGTCTCAGAAAATAACACTACTTAATTGAATGTGCAAATTAAACGTACTGCATTTCCTAGGTATAAACGCTTTCCGATACGGATTTTGTCAAATAATATTTCCGGCAGAATTTCCTGTCCAGTTGAAAGTACCCCTAGCACTTCGTCGAATAAATGTTAGTACATACCTAAATAATAGATTTAATATCAATTCTAAGAATACTATAGGTAATTACTAGGGAAGAGCAAAGTAGGTACTTACTGGTTCTCTTTGTCGAGGTACGAGTAGTCATAGTTGAACATGATAGGTACCAGTTTAAAATTTCGAATGCGTTACCAACAACATCTCTTGCTACCTATTTTAATATGTCCGTTAAAGTCTTAAAAGTCAGACGCATCATAATTAAATTAATATACTTATTTAGTTGTAAGCTGCAAGTTGTTTGTACCTATCTAGAAATCTTGTTTCACGTTTTCCAGGTATACAGTGCTGTTATGATTGGCCTCTACAGTTTTTCGATACACCACGCTCGTGATTATGAAGGCACTGAGGTTATATTCTACGGACGAATGCTCTCCTTGGCTGCTGAACTTGCCATTGCCATATACTGCTTTGAAATTGTTTTTAGTGTCTTTCTAATCTATGGGGCGCATATGGTAAGTCCATTTCTTATATTTAAGCACTATTTCATTTTATAAGATTTTGTCTGAAAATGGACACGGTCAATGGATGCCTTTGATGGACGCTATTAGTCGTGCCATAAAGTGTCATAAGCTAGAAATCGTGTGTCAGGTCAGGTATTTCAATTATAAGACCACATTGGAGGTCTAAAAGCTTCAACACCATAGCTCGCCACAAACCTGCACCTACTTTATTACCACTTAAGAAATAGATTTTCTCAATCCTATTTCTCACTAATAAACTTTTGTTTTATTTCAGAAATCAGTATTCCATGTGAAGTTATACTACTATTTCTCACTAACGATATTGTTGGCATTGTTGCTCCTTCAAATCATTGACCTGTTCTCCGGGTCATACATCGCGCCATTCGTACTGCAAGTAATGACGTTCATGTTTGCTGGATTATGTGAGTGACCTACCCCAGTGTGTCTACCGTCAGATCTATAGCGACCCTTCACTACATACTTAGTATAAAACAAAGTCGCTTTCCGCTGTCTGGCCCTATGTATGCGTAGATCTTTAAAACTACGCAACTGATTTTGAAGCTGTTTTGTTTAATATATAGAGTGATTCAAGAGGAAGGTTTATATGTATAAAAATTCCCGAAATTCCTACTGAAACGGGCACAACGCGGGTAAAATCGCGGGGCGCTGCTAGTAAAGAATTAAAATGATTAATGAAAGAGACTGTACCTAATCAATACTTATTGCAGGTGTTCAAATCTACCAAGTGACAATAGTCAGGAGCCTCTTGAAGAACCTAGAGACGTCAGGCCCCCACAGATACGAAAACCAGCTTCACACCATAGTCTCCGGAGAGAGGATCGAGGCCAATGGAGTCTACAACAATACGACACTTGTGCCCACTGAAGTTTAAGATGATAAAAGGCTGTACACGTCGAGAAAATCGAGGAAATATGACGGTTGGCAGTTTTACCGAATTTTAAGAGCATTTAAAGCTATAACCGATTTTAAAATGATGTGAACTGCGATCAGTCAACTACAAATCTTGATGAGCACGTTCACTGTAACTACATAAGTGCCCAAAATAAAGAAGGAAATGGACTTAATTCGCTGAAAAAGCCTAGTATAAAACACCTTTTAAGTTTTAATTTATATTAGATGCCTAATATAAAATCTAAAGTTAATAATAATTTTGTCCAGTGGCTTGTTTTAAGGTTTGCCATACGATTATGAGGCTTGAGAGCTGTGATTGTTTTATAACTTAAGTACCAAAGAAAGTAATGTCTTTTCCACAGACACGGGCCTTATAAATAAACGCGTATAAGAACATTTTAGCTATCAAATGGTTTGTCACTTTCTGACATACGCAATTTTCCGAAGAGCAAAAGAGACCAAACACAGTGTAACAGTGAAACTTACACCGCGTTTATTAATAAGGCGGATAGAGTTTTAACTAGATAACGCTGTACATAAAATGTAATTAGTAAGTAGCTTTGTAAGTAATACCCACAGAGCATAGAAGCACCGCCGGGCCGGCCGCTACGGTGCTTCTATGCTCTGTGGTAATACCTATGTGGGATTTGTTACCAATTTATGTTTCTTTGTAATTTATAGTAACTAATTATATATATATGTAAGTAAATAAAACCGTCTTTTTTTTCATTATATGAGTAGGAGCCTACATTATCCACATAAGAATTGAATTTAAAAAACTTTGCTTATCGGATTTGATTTTAATAACCTGAAAAATGAGACCTAAACCGCAATTAACATTTTGTTTGAACAATAAATTGCGATAAATTGGTGTGGAGTAACTTTGTGTAGGTAGATATCTACCTACGTATTTAAAATACTGATAATAAACAGTATGTAAATACTTAATATTAATATAGAGACCAGCTAGGTACTTAACCCAGTTTATCTGGAAACCAGTAGTAGCGCTCTTGGTTTACTCACGTTGTGCCCCCGTGGAAATTTCAGGATGAAAAATATAATCTTCCCCTTGAGTTTGGCTATCCATTACCAAAATATTTTTTTCAAATCGGACGAGTAGCTCCTGAGATTAGCACGTTCAAAAAACAAACTCTGCAGCTTTATAATATTAGTATAGACTATCAATGCAGCGCTCCGCTGTTTTACTCACGTTGTGCCCATTCCCGTGGGATTTTAGGGATGAAAGGTAAAGGTAAAGGTAAGGTAGCCTTGCCGTTGAATGTGGTTACCCATTTCAAAAATAATTAGTCAAATCGCATTGGTAGTTTCTGAGCTTAGCGCTTTCAAACAAACAAACTCTTCAGCTTTATTATCTTACTAGCAGCGCCCCGCGGTTTTACCCGCGTTGTACCCGTTCCCGTAGGAATTTCGGGATGAAAAATAGCCTATAACCTTCCCGTTGAATGTGGCTATCTATTACAAAGAATTATTCAAATCGGTTCAGTAGTTTCTGAGATTAGCGCGTTTAAACAAACAAACAAACAAAACAAACTCTTCAGCTTTATAATATTAGTATAGATATATAAAATTCTCGTGTCACAGTGTTCGTTCGCGTACTCCTCCGAAACGGCTTGACCGATTCTCATGAAATTTTGTGAGCATATATGAGTAGGTCTGAGAATCGGCCAACATCTATTTTTCATCCCGAAATTCCCGCGGGAACGGGTACAACGCGGGTGAAACCGCGGGGCGCAGCTAGTATTAGTATAGATTTAAGATTTGAACTTGGTCTCTGAAAGATATTAAGTACCTACCTACATGTTTTGAGGTTCACTTAAATATCTAGGTAGGTAGGTATAATCACTGTTATACACTAGTGATCTAACTTCTAAGTATACACGTAAATTCCCAACAAACCTGGATGTCTAACATCCTCAAGCCGTCTCAGAGTACAATAAAGTTCATGACACAATGTCATTTCCTCGAACACTGTCCGTAAATAAGATAATTGTATCGGACAAAGTGGGATAGTTTAGCAGTTGTTATTTCGCCACTGTCGCGTACAGTTTACGTTGTGATAAACGTTTCATATCATTGCTGTACTTATTAAACTTAATACTATCACAGCGAAAACAAAACATCAATTTAACATAGGTATTAAAATAAGTCATGTGACTATTCAGTGTCCAACCGCTGACAATTTGTTTCTCGCTTAGACTTTTGTGGTGAAACTCAAAATGCGTTTCGAAGTTCCTGACTTTACGAGGTGCTGCTGTTGTGTGCCTTTGCGTTACGGGATTTTGGTTTATGGATACTTGAATTTGGTAAGTAAATAAAGAAGGTAGGTATCTACTTTGGTAGACTTGACGAAACTTAACTAGGTAACTAACTAGGTACTTAAATAAATTATGACTTTGCTAAACTTGACGAAAGTTGGGGCCTAAGTACCTAAAACATGTGATTTGAACTGAGTATAGTAGGTAAGCAGTTGAATCCAGTTGAGGTTAAACTACGTGTGCGTCCATACTGCGGGCCTAGCGCGGTGGCGACGGCGGGCGCGAAATATCAAACGTATGAAACGCGTGTAAGTGTCCATACTGAAGTGACTAGGCGGAAGCCTAGCGCGACAAGACCGAGCGACTCCGCGCGCGGTGATTTCAAACGCACCGATCCGCGCGTTGTGTCCACAGTGCGGGCCTAGGCGGCGAGCGACTTAACAAGCGGGCAGTGTTGCCGTTCTACAAAATTAAAAGTCCCTAGTAATATGAAAAATTCCGCTAAATATTGGTAAATATATTTTTTTTAATCCGCTAGAAGTCGCTAAATCTTATCGCTGACGTTCAAGTCTAATCTCGAAATTCGCGCCTTATAAATTGGGGTTTTGAGAGGGCGCCGATCGTTTAATTTTGGCAAATATTTTCATTTTTCACAAAAAATAACAAAAAAATAAAATCAACACATTTATTCAAAAAATCACAACAGGGGAATTCTCGTTTAGTATCATTTTACGTGGATGTTGCCAGCAGGACATTTGAAAATCAGCTAAAAAAAAGAGACGTGGGTGTGGCACTCGGGGACTGCCGCGGTAAAGCTATTGCATAGTTTTTTTTTTATCACTAGATGGCGTTATTGGGGAGCGTGAGGTTTTTTCGTTACGGAATTTCTGGATTCGGTCCCCGCGCTCAAGGCCCGCGATAGAAGCTATGCAATAGCTTAATATGAATAAGTATTAAACCAGGTATATTATCTATTTAGAAAAAGATTGTGAACGAGACACATTGTGGGGTTGAAATAGAATATTTTGTGCCAGAACGGATGTTTATGGTTGTTAAGGTGTAGTGGTGGTCTTAAAAAACACATTATTCTTCATATATTTTCGAAAAAAAAGTCACATTTACAACGGCTCAAAATCCGCTAGAAGTCTCTAAATATATTTTTGTCGCTAGCTCATTTTTTTTTGCCGCTTACCACTTATGAATTCCGCTAGATCCAGCGACAAAGTCTCTAGAACGGCAACACTGCAAGCGGGTGGCAGGTGTATCAAACCAGTGGTCTTACCGCTCGGCGTTTTGACGTAAAATGGCTTCGATCAACAATACACACTAGATTTCGGGTCAGCGCAAATAATACGTCTGGGTGCTTAGGGTCTCATTTGAAAAGTGAGCCACTCTTTTATTTAGTTCCCTCGAACCACAGCCAAAAAAGTTGCAAAAATAATGGCCGGAAAAACAATTTAACGGCCGGAGTGTCTTACTTTCTGTGAGTACATGTAGAATAAGTTATATTTTAAGCTTTTAAACAAAATAATATCAAATTTTGAAAAAAAATACTGATTTGAAGTCACCGCTACAAATGTTTGGCCAACGTTGGCGCAAATTTTGTGAAACAGAACAGCAGAAACATGGAGTAGATTTGTTTTGTAGTAATAATTTATTTATCCGGGGGGCGATTTTTTTTTTATGTCGTGGGGGGGTGGTTGGACTTATAAATTTCGATTTTGTAACTAATCCCGGTAGAGTATTCGCCGCCATCTTGTTTTAAGTTCATTTTTTTTTAGTTTTTCTGAAATAACTCGTTAATTTTCAACTCTAGAGCAAAAATGACAGTAAGTTTGATCATTATTATTTAATATATACGCTAGGATCTATATTTGCAGAGTTATACTATCAAGTTTATCAAAAAAATCGTAATGAAAACAAGTATGTATACTATCAAACCTAGATAGCCCAAAACATAAATAATTTTAAGTAAACTTTTACGTGCATATTACAAATTATTTAAGTGTTCAACACGACTCCATTCCATCTGTAGTTCTTCTAAAAGAAACGAAACGAAAGGAAGGGAATAAAATACTTTATTTGTAGGTCGTTAAGGTTGATTTCACACTAAATGTTGTCTTTTCGTTTCTAAGTGACAGTAGTAATTTTAAATATTTGAAGATTTGCTAGGTGTCATTGTTGTAATTAGGTTGAACTTCGAACTGTTTTAAAACTTTTTGGTCAGTTCGGTAGTAAACAAAATAAGCTGTCACACGTAATTCACGAGGACATTTTTTAGCTTTGATTTTGTACGTGACCCGAAATCTAGTTGTGTATTGTTGATCGAAAATTGTTTGCAACCCCTGATATACGTCTGATCGCTACTAGAGCTCGCGCCTCAGTGTGGCCACCTCCGCCGCCGCCGCCGCGTAAGCCACCGCGTAAGTCACCGCGTAAGCCACCGCGCATTCACTGTGGCCGCACACGTGTTGTTTAGCGATACATATAGGTATGTAGTAGCCATCATCTTACTTACACATTACTTGATACTTCTCTTTTAGCTATTTTCGGGATTTTCAGACCGACATGCATACACGAAGACACCGTATAAACTTAACTAATTATAGTTATTTACAAAAACAAATTGGTTCATGTAAACATCATGTAAATACTTAGGTACCTTTTTTTTGGTTTGTCTAGATAACATATAATAGACAGCCATTTGATTATTTATATTTGCCACTCTCGACTAATGGCATTAATATCCTTTTTTAAGTGTAAGTTAATATAGGTATCGTAGAGGTGCTGAAAAATGTTGATTAAGAATAAGTAAATTAAAAATTGGTGATTGTGTAGGTTTTATTTCATTGTTCCAGTTATTCTCCATTTTCATCATCAGCGTGCAAGCATGGCTGGACTTTGGGTTCCACCCCACTTCACACACCATGACGCTCTATCGAGGGGTGGAGATGTACACTCATCTGTGGTTCCCCTACGTTTTGTACGCTTTCGAAGTGGCCTTCAATATCGTGCTTATTATTGGAGCCCATACGGTGAGTTGAAGAGAAAAGTAATAACCATCTAAATACGTTTAAATAAACGTGATATGTACAAAATAATTTAAAAATTATTAAATAACTAGCCGCGCGGTGTTACTCGCGTTGGACCCGTTCCTGCGGGAATTTCACCCATGTGGTTTTCTGATATATACCTAAACTATATTACGGTAGAGTTTCATCCAAATCCGTCTTAAATTAAAGTATTTTTTCGTGAAAAGAAACAAACATAGGTAGGTACCCACATCCATCCCCACAAATTTTCACATTTACCTATATTAATAGGATTATATCCCACAGACATAGATACAAATTCTATCCAAACTAGGCTATACACATTTGTACAGGTCAATCATAGGAAACCTAGTATACAACAACGTAGAGTAGAAATGAAGGTAAGTATCCACTAACAATCGTACATATTATCAAAACGGAGTATAGTATCAGTCTGGTGGAAAGACACCTTAAGGATGGACCTCTCTTTCACTATTCGGAACATTTTATTTTCCCTTCCAGAAAAGGACAAAGCTCATCAGAGCGTATTATTACTACGGTATAATAACGACTGTGGCAGCCCTTCTCTCATTGGCTGTGGTTCGATACGAGAACGAGTCCAGGGGCTGGCAGATAGATGTCTTTGAATTCAGCCTCGCTTTTTCCGCATTTGGTAAATACCTTAACACTGTTCCTAACGAGTCCTAAATTAGTGGTGGATCTAGACTTTTGACTTAGATTCCAAGGTAGGAGATTTTGGGGTGTTGCCCCAGCAGCGTAGGTATCTACAGGGTGGCAGAGGTGGCGAAATGCCACGGGCCACCAGTCTCAAGAGTTAAGAGTTTCCCGAACCATAGGACCATATTATAGGGATTTGGTTCCAGCCTCAGATGACAAAGTAATGCCATTGGTTTGACTCTGTAGAGGTTTAAATCAAATGATAAATTTTAATGCTGTTATGGGTGAAATGATACTGTGGGAAAGCGCTCGAATCGCTTGTCCCTTAATCGCATTCGCCAAGACTTAGCTAGATAGTTATTCCAGCAGTGAATGATTTGCTAACCATTACAAGTAGGGCTTTATCTTATCTTAAACTAGCCGCGCTCCGCGATGGTACTTGCTATGTATCCGTTCCCGCGGGAATTTCGGGATAAAATATATCCTATGAGTTATTCTGATGTATATCCTATATTACTGTAAAGTTTCATCCAAATCCGTCCAGTAGTTTTTTTCGTGAATGAGTAAAAAACATACATAAATATATCCATCCTCACAAATTTTCTGATTCATAATACATATTAGGATTTAAAAAAATGTTTATTCCAGTACTCCAAGTCTACCTTCTCTTCCTCGTAAGGAGCGAGCTCCAGAAGCTGAAATACCAAGAAGGTCAGTTCAGCTACGTGAACCATATGGTGGAAGTTATGTTGGAACCAGATACCGCCGGAGACGGGAGGAACCCCTTGTAAACAGTGCCATTTGGTGTGGCTACCTTTTTTGTACCTACGTTTATTTTATATCGAGTTTATAATTTTAATAAACTTTTATTACATAAGTACCTATTATATTATTTTTAAACGTCTATCCTAGTCAGCTAGGAAAGAAATCGCAACTAATGGTAAGTACCTACCGTAATAATCAATCAGGGTTAATAAAATAAAAAGAACTAAGTTTTAAAAGTCTGATAAAAAACTATTATCAGTTCGCGAGGCTTATTAGTGCAGTTTTACCCGCGTTGTACCTATTCCCGCGGGAATTTTGAAAAAATGTATCCCATGTGTAACATATGCTAATGTATTATGATGTATACTTACTAACCTATACTACTGTAAAGTTTCATCCAAATCCCTCTAGTAGCATTAAAAAATAACCACACTTCCATACAACTTTTCAACCCCAAGTTCCAGTTTCAACACTTCACTTTTAACAATAGTAGTTTATGCAACTGTCATATAAGGAAGGGTATTAAAACACGAGTGTGAGTTTATGAAACGAGCGCAGCGAGTTTCATAATAGTAACGAGTGTTTTAATACCCGTGTTATATGCAGTTGCATACACTACTTTATCTTCACTAATGCAATTAATCAAACAACAAGAGTAAAAGCTGACAATAGTTTTTCACGCGTACGTGTATTGTCACAGTGAACTTGCCGCCATTAAAATCTAACCAATGAGAGCGCAGCTGCGCGTAGGGCCAATCAGGAGCGAGCGAGATCTTACCAAAGAGTTTTGTGTATGTAGTTTCGACGAAGTTTTCACGTATAACCCAACTGTTTTCAAAAGTCAGCCTAATATCAAAATTTGATACAACTTGTATGAGGATTTTGACATAAGGCTCGCCAGGTTAATTGGTCGCGTTTTATTGATGTTATAATGAGATTTTACGATATCGATATCGATGTTTTAGGATATTATACCATCATGTGAAATTGCTTAAATTGATTGTTTTGTTGTCTGCGCTATAACAGTAGTAATTATAAGTCAAGTATTGGAAACATAAGTAGAATGTTACAACATTAGTGTAGATAAAATCTCTTATAAAATAAAAAACAAAAAAAATCTTCTCAAACGTATTTCGAAAATACGTTTTGACAGATTTTAACAACGCAATAACGGCAATTAGTGCAAAGTGTAAACACACCATTTCAGTGATCCCTTCTGTCTGTCTGATCGAGTCTGGAGCGGGCAAAACACCGTAAAAACGCACAAGCAAGCAATATTAACGTCAATGTCCAAGTCAGATTATAATTTATAGTGATATCCTGTGGTGATATCTTGACTCTTGAGTGACATGTTGTGGTGACAGTGACATGAATGACTGCATCACCACACCACTGCATCACCATCACAACAACAAACAATTGTTTGTATGTGTTGTGCATTGCAATTTGCATTTTGCAATTTGCATTGCATGCGTGGCGTGGCAGTGGCAGTGTGATAATTGCCTTATTGTTTATTCGGTGATTGTTAACCGGGTCTGTGATACTTGGTTAGATTTTAAACAGAAACAAATACAAATTGCAATTAAATTGAATTTTGATTTAATATAATGGTTTATAGTTAAATGTATTGGAGCACAGAAGGTTTGCATTATAGATCTACTATGATCCATGCACAGAACAGACCACAACCAGATATTGTGCTTTTTATTAATTCAATACTTTGATGTTTGTTGAGCGAATCAACTGTTATTATGGCTCTAGACTTAGCAATGGAGTTGCTACAAAACATCTGCAGACTGTGCCACAAAAATCCTGGAGTGGAAAACATATTTGACTCCGATTTAGCTATAGATATAAAGAAATATCTCTATTTAAAGGTTGGTAGTTTATGATACTTATAACTATAACTTTAACTTATAATTGAGATCATCATTATCAATAAATTGTTCCAATTCATAAGACAAGTTCAATCTGGTAGCAATAGTAGAAAAAAAGAACAGCAATGCATCATATTCCTTTCTGGCATTAAATCTTGATCTGGTTTGACTTTAAAGTGTTATACATTTCTTCCTAGATAAACTTACTTCCCATCATTAAAATATAAGTGTAGAAATTATAATACTTGTTTAGAGTGTACTGGAGGGCTTCGGATAGAGACGACTAGAGGTCTATGGGAGACCTTGGCCCATTATGATAGGTTAGTCAACAAAAGGTATATATACTATCCTTAATTCACCTTTTTCAGATAAAACGCAACATAAAACTGCCAGAGACAATATGTCGCAACTGCAAGGAAGTCGTAATGAATGTGAAAATACTGTATGAATTAGCCCATAGCAATGAATCGCAAATACAAGCATTACTTAAAGATGATGACAGTAGTCAGGTAGGTAAGTTAAAATATATCAGGGATTGTAGTTCAGACCTAATGAGTTCAATTTATATTAGAAATGTGTGATGTGATTAGATTACACTCCTAAGGACATGTTATGCAGTCAATCCCGGTTGTTTCAATCGTCAGACATGTCTAAGGCCTTTCGGCGGCCAAAAAACTGACACCAGGGTTGGCCACTACCTTACTCGAAATGAATGAATGACTGTACTGATATCTTCAGTGAGATAAGACACCCTTATCCTAGATTGGGATTACCAAGATAATTATTACTTTTTGTAACAGAATTAATTACCGCCCAATACTTCATCCAAGTCGCAACAGTCAAAGACTTACTCCTGGGTCTTACAACAATTCTTACAATATAGTATGCTTTAAATAATAAATTAACATGTGTGAACACATAAGAGTGACAGATATTTTTTTAAATATATCATTTTGGCAGTAGGCGAGGGTGGTGATTATGCCTAGTTGTAGATATCGTTATTGAGATGAGAGCTACATTCGACAGGCTAATAAATTTTTTACTTTTTAATCTTTTGCAGATTTCAAAGATGTACAAATATCAGTGAGAAAAGACTTGTATGAGTCTAAAGATGTGAGATTACTATACATATAATTATTCAATCTTAGAAATTTTGGATAAAAAATAGCCAAATTATTGATCAACTCTTTGCCCATCAATATTAGATTAATGGGTTTTACCCATCAATATTAGACCAGCAATACTCGTTTTTTATGTTTAAGCAAACACTCTTTTTGAATTGAAACTATCTTTACATACATATATATATACTTTGCTTTTACTTTACACTGACATTTCGGCCCCTTTACAGGAACCGTGATCACAGAAGACCATGTTCTAATTTTGTAGTTTCAATTCAAAATTAGACCAGCCATTTTAACAATAGAGATACATACAAACAAACATTAACTTAAGTTACCATCATTGATTGTATATAGTGCTCGTGGAGTAGGTAGTATGAATAAGCGATGTTAACTCATTGCAATTGTTAAACAATGTGCAGCTCGGCCCCTACTTGAATGGGAGGCCAATAGTGGCATTTCTATCTGAGCGCTACCGTGCTTCGAAGAGCACGTTAAGATGTCGGTCCCGGTTGTTTCAATCGTCAGACCATGTCGGAGGCCTTTAGGTGGTCTAAAAAACTCTTCACACCAGGGTTGGCCACTAACCTACTCGAAATGAATGAATTGATTTTGTAAATTGTCATAATTATTGTTTTACTTGATTTTTAATTATTGAATTATCTCAGATTCATAATTTTTGTTTATAGTCAAATCCAACGTCACCCGGCAGAAGTAGTCAATTGGACATATCCCAAACATCTCAAGCAGCCTCGAGTGAAACAGATAATGATACATCTTTGACTTTGTCAGAGAGAGATCAGGTTTGTCAGTGTGTATTAAAATATTCCTAAAAGTTCTGTTTAAAAATCGAATACAATTTATTCAGTTAGTTAGTTTTTAGTATTGTCATTCAGTTCTGGCCCCTGAACCTCATGACTGAATCCCATTTGACATTTTGGTAATGTATAAGGTACCGAAAATCCCATTTTGAATATGGCAGCCCTTACATGTTTTCTTCTTTATTTAACTTACTAGCCGCGCCCTGCGGTGTTACCCGGGTTCCCGCGGGACTTTCGAGATAAAATGTATCCCATGTGCTATTCTGATGTATAACCTATATTACTGTAAAGTTTCATCCAAATCCGTCCACATACATCACTCATCACAAACTTTCGCATTTATAATATTTATTAGTAGGATTTATTTATTTAGACACACCAACAGCTTCTTCATAAATCATTTAGTAAAAAACAAAAAAATATAGGTACAGCTTTCTCCCATGTGAGAGGTCTAACATCAGTATACATACTTCATTGAGTTAATTTTATATCTTTTCTATTTCACCAGAAATCACCGGCGATATCAAGAAGAAAATTAAAAGAGGACGATAGTTTTACTTGTGATGTAAGTACAGTCAACAATACAATATAAGTAAGACGATTCCGTGCTTCGGAGGGCACGATAAGCCGTCGGTCCCGGTTACTTTCTACGGATAGTAGTCGTTACATGAGCCAAGTCAGAGCCCTTTGGCGGCTCAATAACTCACCAGGGTTGGTCAGGTTGACCATCCACTTGATGAAGAGGAATACAATATAATTTAATCTAAATCTATTATAACTAGCAACGCCTTGCGGTTTTATCCGCGTTGTGTTGATATTTTCGGCTCGAGCTTTGAGCTTTGAGCTCGCTCCCGTGGGAATTTGTGACAAAAATTATCCCATAAAACCGTGGGAGCTGCTATTAAATAAAATGTTCTATTTTACAGAAATGCAACAAAGTTTTTAAAACTCAGAAGAAGTTAAGAGTCCATTTAAGACAGCATTCAAGACGTTTCGGGTGTCCGTTAGACGCTTGTGGGAAGTCGTTTCCCACTAAAGGAGATCTATTGAAACACATCCGTCATCATACAGGAGAGAAGCCTTTTCAATGCGTCTTTTGTGACAGAAGCTTCTCTCAAGCAATATCGCTAAGACTGCATAAGGAAAAACTACATAGCGCTAAAATGACTGTTATGGAAAAGGAAAAATAGCTTATCCTAGTGTTATGTTAAGACTGTGATATGTAAGACACGGAGGCCTTTTTAAATCGGTCAGTCTGATCCTGGGAGAGATACGAAGTTTTGTTAGGAAGCATGTCACTTATTTTAGTGAAAGTTTTAGATTTGTCTACACTAAACTAGTTTCATAAAGCCACCCTGTTTATCGGGTACGGTCGTTCAATAACCTGTTAAAATTTTAGCCGATCAGCAGATCAATTTAAAAAAATCAAATTGTTGTAAAGGAATCTTAACTGCCATATCAAATTAGTCGTAAAGCTGCGTTTTTACTAGGACGGTTTGCACGAAAACTCTCATATCTACTTAGTACCTACATAAATATGCTAAAAGCTTATCGTTCATTTGTATTGTATGTTACATTCCACGAAATAGAACACTATTTAAAAGGAAAGTCATTATAGCTTATTAAACATATTTAGGCGCTAATTAAAACTAAGAATGTGCAGTCTGCTCTTACTACCGTACTCAAAGACGTTCATTAAAACGACTCTTAACTAATTGACTTAAATTTTAACACATTACATGTCAATTCGCTCATAAAATGTCTCCTAACGAAGCATTCACGTCTCTAAGTGTGGGCACGAAAATGAATGCTATCATTATTGAACTAGTATGAACAAAATCAAGTATTTATTTTAACTCATGGTTTTCATTCCATGATATGATGCCAGCAAGATGATACCGTGCTTCGGAGGGCACGTTAAGCCGTTGGTCCCGGTTACTTTCTACGGATAGTAGTCGTTACATGAGCCATGTCAGAAGCCTTTGGCGGCTCAATAACTCTGACACCAGGATTGGTCGGGTTGACCATCCACTCGAAGAAGAAGAAGAATTCCATGATATAATTAAAAGTTTTTAACTTACTTACAGTGTTCATCAATCTAAGTTTATACTAATAAAATGTACATAACATATATTATAAATTATTTAGGGTGATTTACGGATTCGTATCTTAAATTGTGTACACATTTTTTACGCTGTGAAATATCTGTTAAATGCAAAGCGTTGTTGCATATTTTAAATGACTGTCTATTTAAGTTATTAAGGCTGCCAGTAGAAAGCTACGATTTTCTTTTTTTTACGTCTATTTTGAGACTAACATTTTGTGTTAACGGTAACTGGTGCGTGATCGTAAGCTGAAGCAGCCCGTCCTTAGAAACAATAATAAGAATTATTAAGTAAATTTATACGTTATTATTTGACTATTTTTTTACAGAAGGTTGTACTAACTAATAAGTATCTGTTATTTTGTATATAAGAAGTTAAATGCTTGATAAATATGTATTTAAAAAAAATATGTTATCTGTAATAAGTAGTTATTTTAAGAATAGGTACCCTAGTAGTTATTTTAAGAATATAGAAGTGATTCGTTTGTCTCATTGTCCAATTGCGACGCGCAGCTCGGCCTTATACTTGGATTGGTGGCCGATAGTGGCATTTCTATTTGAGCGCTACCGTGCTCCGGAGGCACGTTAAATTATCGGTCCCGGTTGTTTTAATCGTCAGACCATGTCGGAAGCCTTTAGGCGGTCTAAAAACTCCGACACCAGGCTTGCCCACTAACCTACACGAACTTATTTATTGTTCAATTTCACGTTGATGATGCCTTACCTAAATGTTTAATGAATATTAAAAAAAGGAAAGTAATTAAACCTAAAAAAAACATATTTTATTGACAACCTAGTTTCTCATTTTATATTCTTTGCATAATATTCATTTTATACCGCTACCCTGACTGGAAATGTTAATAATATACAGGGTGACACATAAGACGTAATACGAAACATGTTTTTCTAACTTACCTACCTACCTAGTGCTAATAATCCGAACTATGTTTCGTGTTGTTTAAATAATCGCAATCGTTGTACCATTGTTTTAATTATTTCCGTTATTTTTGACCCCATCATGGTTACCCTAACTACTTTGTGGAAAACAAAAAGGTTGAAACTACTTTGTTGTAAACACTCACCTTCTTTATCATCATGACTGATAATTTAAAAATAAATGATAATGTGACAAGTACCTAATAAGTATAACTAACATGACGTCACATGACGTCACCAAACGTCCATAGGGTGACCAAACTTACAGGAATTTATTAAATTATTTTGTTAGAAAATTAGCAAAAGTTATTTAGATGAATTTTAATTAGTGATGTAGTGAATAACGTTCTTTGTCACTAACCTAACCATAATTAATTATTTTGTACTACGTCTTCTGTGTCGCCCTGTATATGTTACTGTATAAGCTCGAACTACGGTAGATCTTAAGATTTGAGAGTAAGTGTTAAGATTTACCGACATGAGTTGGTAAATGTAAGTATTTTTGAAAAATAGTCAATTTTTTCGTGCTTTTACCAAATCATGTCGATAAATCGTAAGAGTTACTCTCAAATCTTAAGATCTACCGTAGTTCGAGTTTATACAGTAACATATACACTTAATACATATTTTACAAATGGCAAATAACAAATTTTTATTTTACAAATGGCATAAAAATTTTTTTTTTGTTTTTTTTAAGAACAACCTACTATGGATCTCATAAGCCGCGTCTAAACTTATATTAAGGTGCATTAAATTATAAAATTTAAATCAAATCACAGGCCGCAACCGCACGCGGTTCTCGAACATTAGTCACTTATATTTTTAATTAGAACTTTCTTGAATTAGAACTGTTTGCGGTTGCGAACTTACCTCCTTATTCAAGAACGCTATTTAATAAAAACACTATTAAAAAGGGTTTTGTCTCCTTTGATCTTCAGAAAAAAGCGTATGTCGGAAAGGGTCAAACCATTTGATGGCTAAAATACTGATAATAAGTGTTTATGAACAAGTATCTAGTTTTTAAGGTTTTAATAAAAATTCATTGAAAAATGACGATTTTTGTTATGTATCATTTAAATGTACATAGAAACCCCCGACGAAAAATCTGTTATATTTTCTGTCACCATAACTTCTTGTTTTGAACCCATGACTTCGAAAACTTTGAAAAGTTCAGTAAATATTGAGTTTTTTGAATTTTCCGAGTGTTAATGTTAACTACCTACTTTATGGATTTTGATATGCTCTTTCTGAATCTGAATTTACTCTTGTACTGACTGCGTCACCATCATGAAAATAAGCAGTTTACTGGCAATACCTTTACCCCCCGGTTAACGATGAAATGTTAATATAAAAAGTTTGTGAATGCAATCTACTTAAATGTTTTTGCGTAACTTTTACTCTTTTATTTAACTTGAAAAGTAGTCTCAAACATTTTCTTGAATCACTATTTATGTTGGTGAAAACCGCATGGAAATCCGTTCAGTAGTTTTTACAAAATCGATTACATTCAGACAGACATATTTTGCGGACTTTGTTTTATAATAATATGTATAGCCATTTTTCTAGTAGGTAGGTATATAAAGGCAACAACATAAACAATCTTGTATCAGTATAAAGTTAAACTTTGACATTTATTGAGATCTTCGTAGTTCCCAGGTTTTATTTAAATTCTATCAGTCTCAATGTCAACATATAGTATTAAAAGTAATTACAGTTTTCTTGCTGATTATTATTTGGTTACACAAACAGTTTTTACCGCGGAAACCCCGTAAGATTTGTTGTATATCCGACCTCAAAAAAGGAGGAGGTTCTTAGTTGGTCGGGAAAATGGAAGTTCCTGAATTCAGACGTTGTTGTTTTTGTATCCCGCTGAGATGTGGGCTATTAGTGTGGGGCTACGTCCGATTGGTGAGTCTTCCTTTTACCTACTTTCTATATAAATACAATGTATAACAAGCGGCGCCCCGCAGTTTTACTTGTGTTGTGTTATACCCGTTCCCGAGGGAGTTATGGGATAAAATATGTATCCAGAACAGACATATTCGCATTTATAATATACTAGCAGCGCCCCGCGGTTTTACCCGCGTTTTGCCCGTTCCCGTGGGAATTTCGGGAATGTTTATCCATATCCATATCCATCTTGAATCACTCTATCACATTGGTCAACATTTTAACAATCGTACAAAATAATAGCTTGCGGATTATGTATGAGTCTCCTAGCAAGATACGATGTACTGAAGAAATGCTATGCGTAACAGCTACTTATAAATGGACATCTTAGTTACTTATAAAGGGTATATTACCCTTTTACTTATTAAATAGATTAATCTAAGTATATGGTTTCTGTTTCAGATACTATCAATCATATTTTTCATTGGGTTAGCATTCTTATTAAGTATTATTATGTTAAGGCTGCGTGCATACTACATGAGTCAAAATGTTGACTTCCACTTAGGATACCCGCTCTTTGTGGTCTTCACCATGGTACTGTTAATAATGGATATATCCTTTATTATAACCTTCATTGTCGGTGGGCATAAGGTGAGAATTTTTATAATATACTTATTATTATTTAGCAGCTATATAAGTTTGAAAAAGTTTGTGGCTTATTGGTGTTGGAGTTTTTCAATCGCCTAAAAGTTTCTGACATTGTCTAACTTACCAATTGTTGCTGCGGTTTCTCCCCAAACGAATCCTCAATGTACTGATATCTTCAGTGACATGAGAAGCCTTAAAAATCGAATAGCCACACACAATAAGTACAAACCTACCTTGGTTTAGGTCTTTGTAAATTATTGAAGAGAATTGGTTCCGAGTTCAATTCCCAGGTCGAGGGAAATCATGTTTCATAATTTTCAAACCAACCAGCCTTAGGCAAGCGTGGTGATTACGCCTAATCCTTCTCACTTTCTTAATCTTCTCACCATCGTTGAGATCTTCTTCTTCTTCATCGAGTGGTTGGTCAACCTGACCAATCCTGGTGTCAGAGTTATTGAGCCGCCAAAGGCCTCTGACATAAGAGAGGCCTTTACCTAGCAGTGAGACATTACAGGCTAATATTCCTACATATTTACCAACTTCAATGTCTTATTGTCTATTTCTTACTTTTTCCAGAAAAGCGTGAAACCTCTCAAAACCTACTACATCTACTGCATAGTTATTCTAGTATTAACAACATTATTGGGTACTATCTTAACGATATTGGATTTGATTTCTTTTACATCCTATTATACGTACGAGTATAAAGGCGACACGCAACAGTTGCTCGCAATAAGTTTTATTTTCGTTAAACTAAGAATCACAATTGGAATCTTATATAACGGTAAGTACTATACGAGAAATTAACAAAAAACATCGAAAATGGTCGAAAATTCTACAAATCGCGAAAATATAAAAACTCGGAAATTTATGTATGAATATGTATTTGATATAATTTGATGCTCTCATGCTAAAACTACTGTTATGGATATTTATTTATAAAAAATCAAACTCAAAATATTTTATTTGTAATAGTCACATAATATGTGACACTCCGCAAGGGTGTTTGCACATAAAACACATATTTCATAAGTAATAATTTTTAGCCTGAAATTCCTACGGGAAAGATTACAAATCGCATGTGCTTTTTCTATAAATACTTTTCAATTAAATAATGTTTATTTTTCAGCATCTCAATTATATTTTCTCATGATGTTGAGGAGTGAAATAAAAAAACTGGAGAACAATTCTCAGTTCAGATTTGGATTTAATGCAGTTAACAATGCAGTTGAAAGTCAATGCTTTATGGAATTAGACGAAGGAAAACCTTGTGAACGAATTAACGCAATGATTGCTCAAGGCAACGGAACGTTTGTTCAAGGTAACGAAACGGTTGCTCAAGTTAGCGGAAATGATGCTCAAGATAACGGAAATATTGCTCAAGATAACGAAACGCTTGCTCAAGTTAACGGAAATAGTGCTCAAGATAATGCTTACTTTCTTCTCCATCAAAACAATGTTGAACAAACTGACAGAACTGTTAAGTGGATTGATTATAGCGGAAAATAGGATAGTTTGATAATTATAAATACAAAAATAAAAGTTGTAATTATAAGTAGAAGTATACGTAACGGAAATTATAAAAAGTACGAGATGGAACGTTTTCTGTGTTTTATTTATTGGCTCACATTATTCAAATATAAAAAAATGTACGTTCTGCTTCTTATAGTAATACTAGCTGACCCGGCAAACGTTGTTTTACCTTATAAAAATTATGGGGTGGATCACCCTTAAAATTTAGGGAGATGAAAAATAGATGTTGTCCGATTCTCAGACCTACTCGATATACCTACACACAAATTTTCATGAGAATCGGTCAAGTCGTTTCGGAGGAGTAAGAGAACGAACATTGTGACACGATAATTTTATATATTAGAAGATATAAGTACACCCTGCGTCCTACAATCTTGTCAAATAAGTACTTCCTTAGAAACCGTTCCCGTAGGAATTAGCGGGTGGCATCACCATATGTGTTAACTTGGTTACGAATCATCTGCATAACCTCCTTGAACAAATATTAGGACAAAAGACCCGATTTGAAATCGCAACTCGTAGTAATCAATATATCAAAGGCTATGCTATGCCACTTTTGATAGTGGAGCAGTCTTCAGTGACCACGGTTCCTGTAAAGGGGCCGAAACGTCAGATAAAAATGTTATATATAAAATTCTCGTGTCACAGTGTTCGTTCGCGTACTCCTCCGAAACGGCTTGACCGATTCTCATGAAATTTTATGAGCATATTGAGTAGGTCTGAGAATCGGCCAACATCTATTTTTCATCCCGAAATTCCCGCGGGAACGGGGTACAACGCGGGTGAAACCGCGGGGCGCAGCTAGTGTTAAATAAAAACGAAGTGTATCCGTCAACGTAGTTTCAATTCAAAATGAGTATACTTAGTAGTCATCGCTTAAACTTAAGAAACCAGTAAGTGTTGTGGATACCAAACATAGCTTAAGTGTTTTAAAAAATATACAAAGATTTTTAGGAAAGCACCATTTACTCAACTTTCAAAATTTAACGAAACTTGAGTTCTTATTCTTAAGGGCTAATCTTTGATCCCTAGCATAGGTTTAATAAAGAGTTACCTGTTAGATACCCTTAATAATTCCTTAAGAGAGGTTAATTAGTGATATTCGACGTTTATATTTCATGTTAGTGTTGAAAACGTCACTTTTCAACCAATAAATACTCATGTCTTAGAAACACAGAGTGCGGGTGCGGCTCGAGTGACGTTATGTATGGCTCCTGGCCCGCACCCGGCCCACAACCGAACTATGTTTTGCGCTCCAAAACCAAAAAATCCAGCTTGTAATCATAATTTGCGTGGGAGCAATTTGTGTCATATTATTGACATGCAAAAGATAGGGAAACCCGTACAATTATTATAAACAACTTCGTAAATAAATATAAGTCACTATCTTTCCAATGTTAAGTGTTATCGCTATAGTTAGCTTCAATTCCAGTAAATACAATATGTGTATATAAATGCTTTACTATGTGCGAGCTTCTATCAGTTTTGTGTTAAACTTTGACATTGGTAGACAGCTGTTGTACTGTGGCTCCTAGTTTTGGTTTTATACTTGTATTAAATCCTTTTGTGTATAATTTAATTTCAATCATGAAGGTGGAAGTGCCCGAATTTACCCGATGTTGCTTCTGTATCCCTTTGAGATTTGGACTGCTGTTCTGGTCGTATGCGCGTCTGGTGAGTTTTTGATTTCATACGCAATTTCCTGTAGCATAGGAATCGGATGCACCTACTTGAACTCGTGCCTGCTGAATTACTCATGTTAAATATGGGCTGCAATTATACATTTTTGAGTTTCTATCGAGTAGGATAAAAGCTAAGAAGAAAAAGCGGCCAAGTGCGAGTCGGACTCGCCCATGAAGGGTTCCGTAGCAGCGAGTAACATAATAAAGAAGTTCTTGAAATAAATGTTTTTTTATTTACATTTGAGTTATTGAATGAATAATCAGTATTTTTTTGCGGTTTACGATTTATGTCGTAAAAAAAAAACTACTAACTAGACCTCGTTCAAACCAATTTTCGGTGTTAGATTACATTGTTATGTACATCATATATTTTTTTTAGTTTTATCATTCTCTTATTTTAGAAGTTACAGGGGGGGGGACACACATTTTACCACTTTGGAAGAGTCTCTCGCGCAAACTATTCAGTTTAGAAAAAAATGATATTAGAAACCTCAATACCATTTTTGAAGACCTACCCATAGATACCCCACACGTATGGGTTTGATGAAAAAAAAAATATTTTTTTCATTTCTATGTATGGGAGACCCCCCTAAAATTTTATTTTTTTTCTATTTTAGTGTGAAAATATTAATGCGGTTCACAGAATACATCTACACACTAAGTTTCAACAACATAGCTCTTATAGTTTCGGAGAAAAAAGGCTGTGACATACGGACAGACAGACGGACAGACGGACGGACAGACAGACAGACAGACAGACAGACATGACGAATCTATAAGGGTTCCGTTTTTGCCATTTGGCTACGGAACCCTAAAAAGGATGATGTTCTCATTTTAAATTATTTACGAGTATACATTCGTATATCGACATAGCAAATTGATTTGCAATAAATTAAAAACTTCAATCTTTTCCCTCCTCACCTTACTGATATCTTCATTGAGATGAGAGACCTTTGCCTTGGAGTGGAACATTAGAGGCTAATAAATTAAATATGTACCGCTAATTCTTAAACTTGTGTTGTGTTTTCAGATAATGTCGATTCTATTCCTCATAGCGACGATATTTTTCGTCACCTTCATTGTAAGGATGTCTCCTCGTTACGGAGTCGCACACTCTCAGCATGGAGTTTTCAATGATATCGAAGTAGCATATCTGGTCTGCGGTGCTCTCATCATAGTACTCTTGAAAATTGATATATCGTTTACTATTCACTTTATCATCGGCTTACATAAGGTAAGGGAACTTTTTACTTAGGTTAACGTTTTGAATTGAAACTACGTTTACACTTCGCTTTTATATTACACTAGCCGCGCCCCGTGGTGTTAACCGCCTTGTACCCATTTCCGCGGGAATTTCGGGATAATTTGTACTCTATGTGTTATTCTGATGTATAAACTATATTAGCGTAAAGTTTCACCCAAATCCGTCCAGTCCTCACAAACTTTAGCATTTATAATTTTTGGATTTTAAAGTCTGTGACCACGTTTCCTGTAAATAGGCGGAACGTCAGATAAAAATGTAAAATAAAACTTTGTTTCAATTCAAAATGCATCATGTAATGAATTTATCAATTCTTGAACATTTTGGAAGATATCTTGTCATAGTCAATAGCCACAATAGCTATAACACTGCAGTTTTTTTTGTTTCAGAAAAACATTCAAACTCTTAAAATTTTCTATACGTACAGCAAGGTACTGTTAGCATTATCAATGATATTATATATCTTCTTAGCGATAGTCGAATTAATTCCAGTCCCATATGATCCAACGTTCAAAAGAATATACAGCCCTGCATCTAGTCTTCTTATTGTGAAATCTAACCTGACATCAGGATTCGTGAGCAACGGTAAGCACTAACATAATAAGGCATTGAAGATATCATCAAACAAAGATGATCACTAACCTCGAACTTACTTACTTTTACTATCAAATACCACTCAATAATAACTGATAAGCAATCACCGACTCCAAACTAAATATGTAGATTTTTATGGAAACAACCAAAGGGTTTGTTTTGAAAACAAATAAGAATAAATAATAGTTTAAGAGTTTGCTATATGTATTATTGATCTGTTTGTTCCTCAAAGATAAATAAATAAACAAAAATGAGACCCAAATAAAATTTGATTCAAAACCTAACTACAGATATAGGAGGTTTATACGAAAAAAAATCCTAATTTTTGGAGTCTGCCGGTCGTTTAAAAGTAATAGAAGAATTCAAAAGCAATTTGCAATCAAACTACTTATTTATTTATTTCATAATCTTTTTTTCAGTATTGCAGTTTTATTTTATCTTCCTGCTGAGATCAGAAATAGGGAAACTGGAGAATAATTGTCAGTTCAGATTTATGAATAACGCAATTGGAAACCAATGCGCGATGGAAATTTGTGAAGGGAATTTAACGGGGCCATGTAACGGAAACGCACTTCAAAACAACGTAACGGTTGCTCAAGATAACGAGAAAACTCGTGATAACGACAAAGGTATAGAAAATATTAAGCAAACTAATAGGGGTACTGTTAACGCAACGGCGGCAAATCTTTACAAACATTTAAGCAACGCAAAATATGATAAACTGTAATTTACGCATTTATTCATATTGTCTAGATAGATGTATGTAGTATATAAACTTAGGTAATATTATTTTATGTATGAGTATATCTATTTGTTAAGTATGTTACATATTTTTTTAATTTTCTTTGAAATAAAACCTTTAAATAATTAAATTAAATACCTTTCTTACCATTATTTTCACAAACATTATTGATTCCAATTTGAAGTTTATCAAAGCTTTTTAGTTTCAGTAAGTATATTAAGTTACCAAATATTTCATGGGTAGTTTTTACTACTATTTATAACAATAACGAATTATTTACTTTTAAAACTCACACGATTTACACTCATTGTACTAAATGACACGGGTCTGTATCGCGTTTGATAATATAACGTACTAGCAGCGTTTCACGGTTTTACCCGCGTTGTACCCGTTCCCGTGGGAATATCAGGATGAAAAGTAGCATATAACCTTCCCGTTGTATGTGGCTATCCATTACAAAAGTATTTTTTCAAATCGGACCAATAGTTCCTGAGATTAGCGCGTTCAAACAAACAAACTCTGCAGCTTTATAATATTAGTATAGATTTAATTGAGTCATCCCGTGACCACGAGCGGTGTAATTCGCTCGAAACGTCGGATACGTATTTTAATAAAATACTTTATAAGTATTATCAAACGCGATACAGACCCGTTTCATTTAGTATAATAATGAATTATTGTTACCATGAAAAGGATTCTATTTTCCAAGAAAATGTGATTTAAGTATGTGTTTCATTCAGATGTTTTTTGTGGGAAAGATACATTTAGAATACAACAATTTTGCTTTAAATAACATTTTTAGTTAAGAATTTGTCCTTTATGTATTGTATGCAAATTTTCTACATAAGGTAACAGAACTAATTAATTCAAACTAGTCAATGACATTACATTTGTCCCTAGAGAGAAAAGGGTTGGCATTAAAATGTAGAAAACGTTTACACCGAGCAAGCTATTCACTGAAACTGTTTTGCTCGAAGAAGGTTTTTAAAATTTGAGAGAGAAATACCGTAAATATATTTTATAATCACAAAGCACTGGCTTTCCCTCCGAATGATTGACCATACATTTATAACCGGCTGCTAAAACGGAGGTTCTCAATTCGTAGGATTTTTTTTTAGTAAGTAGACCATTATTTATTATTGGGTGTGGGTTTAAGCTAGTTAAATATATCAATTACCTAGGCTTAGATATCTAGGTAAATATTATCCTTATTACAATTACTTATAATAACGAACTGTATACGATAATTATAAAAATTATATGTGTACTATTAATTCGGCTAATTTAGTATCGTTCTACAAACAAAGACCCCGGAGAGTATTCCTACTTAGATAACTAACTTAGGTTGTTTAGCGACTAGTTTCTTGCTCATAATCTTGGATATAGTATTTGAATAAAGCCGTCCATACTATGCCATCCAGTTTGGTTAGATACATAAAATAATTATGTAACTGTAACGATGGCAAGAACGAAACCGTTATTTAGAAACTGTTGTTTAATTCCGCTGAAGTTATGTTTGTTTTCGTGGGGATTGTTCAAAATGGTGAGTATTTTTGGTACAATTTTGGTATTTTTGGAACAATTTTGGTATTTTTGGTACAATTTTGGTATTTTTGGTACAATTTTGGGTATTTTTGGTACAAAGTGGAATATATCCTGGGGTTACCGATATAAAGATTATGGATGGAATCTTTTAGTGGTTTTGTTATATTAGAAGTGTTCATCAAATTTTGTAGTTGACTGTGCCTACATCTATCTTTTACGCGTTCATGCTTAAACTGAACAAATTTCGATGAATTTTGGCAAAAAATAACATTCGTATTGAACGCGGGTTAGTTTTAATAACTGACTTATTTAATATTTCAGATAGCTTCTACAGTAACTGCAGTTTATATAGCAAAAGTGGCAATCAATTTGTACTCGTTTAATAAAAAAAAATTGTCCAGCTCTTTCTTATTATTGTATGCTCTAATAGAGATTGCAATATTTGTGGATATTGCTCTACAAGGCCTCATGGTTTATGGTTTGTTTAAAGTAAGTAACATCTTATTTAAAAAAGGAAGTCTTTGTCTATGTATATTACGAGTATGTAAATGCTCTTTCACTGTATCGGAATAGGTGGATAAGCTTATATCTGATTCGCAGACAAAAGCTCTTAAATTATAGATATATCCCTAATGCCTCAATGGCCTATTGGTATGTACATTCGCCTGCCAAGTCTGACCCTGGTCAATTCCCAGGTCGAACGAAAACTTGCTTCCTATTTTTCAAAAATGGCTTGAGATCACCAGCCCGCAAAACGCGTGTTGATTACGCCTAATTTTCCTCGCTGTATTGATATCTTCGGTGAGATGAGAGTTCTTTGCCTAGCAGAGGGTCATAACAGGCTAAAACTTTTTACTTTATAACTCCTAAATCCTAATTCCTATCCTATCCTAGTCCCCCTCCTCATCTGTCTGTATGTTCGCACTAAACTCAAGAACTACTAAACGGATTGTCGTGCTATTTTCATCTTCAGACAAAGTATTTGAGAGGAAGGTTTTTCGCAACCTTTTCTCGAATAACCAAAGAGAAGTCTAGAGCCGGGGGCTAGTAGGTATATTATTAAACAATGTAGGAACGTTGTTTTGTCTGTACTACTTATCTGAGTAGTGTACGTTCGCGATAAACTACTGAACGGATTTCCATGCTGTTATCAACAATAGTATTAACAGCGTCATTCATAATGCAGCGTTTTTATATCGAATCTATGACAAACGGTCACAATTATAGATTTCCAACAGACTAAATAATATCAATTTATTTCCAGAATAAGAGCAAATACCTTAAAATATATTACTTCTACCTTATTTACTTGGTGACAGCGGAAACAATCGTAATAATTGCTTTATGGGTATCAACGTTCAACAGTCTTGCGACCTTCATTTGGAATCTCTACTTCTTTGTTGGGATTGCGTATATTTGTAAGTAGCACTGTATCTTGAAACTACGTGTATACACTGTGGCCCTTTTAAAGGAACCGTAATCACAGAAGACTTCCAGTAAAGGGGCCGAAACGTCAGATAAAAATGTAAAATATTAGCGAAGTGCATCAGTTAACGTATGGTTTCAATTCAGATGAGTAGTCTTCGCTGAAACTTAAGAAAACGTAAGGGCCTTATTCATACCCGCTTACTAACAGCATTTTAGCTAGCAAATGGTTTATCCCTTTCTGACATACGCTATTTTCCAAAGAGCAATAGAGACAAAACACTCACTAACAGTGTTTTAGTTAGAGAGCGTTTATGAATAAGGCAGTAAAACTTTATCTATTTATCTTAATCCAATCTTAATCAGTTCCTAGTAATACTTAGTTATTTAAGACATGCCTACTAGTAATAGGGTCAGCTCTTATCAAACTTTCCGGATCGACCCTACATCACTACCGTCTCGTGTGACGTCATTATATCTCTGTGTCACATCCCTCATTTTACGGAGTCTCTAACTGCCGCACTATACGTCCATTAAATCAACACTTAACTAATTGACGTAATTTTTCATACATCTCTAAACTACTCATTAAAATTCACGAAACAGGGACTTACGCAGAACTACGCTCTTCTGTGCTAATGTCTCTACTAAGAAAGCATTTGACGTATCTGACCTACCTATAGAAGAAATATACTCAGGCTTTATCGTATATCCATCTCAGTCAGATGCAGGAAGTCAATTCCCGGGGCGTTAGATGAAGGTTGTTCTAAATTCTCAATTATTTCTGAATGAAGAGACTGAGGCCTTTGCTTTGCTTTTTAATGCAGGCGTTACTTATTATTACATCCTATTTCAAGTTGGCTATAGAATAGTTATGTTTAGTATACACAGATTACATACCAATCATAACTATTATAGAATTGTATTACGGAATTAGATTTACAGAAGCTGATAATTAGTGTCCAATCGGCATGTTATGCGAATGGTCATTTTCGCCAACTGTTTAGTTTCTAGAATAGGACACCTTATAACTTCGTGGTTAGTAGATGGGCAGAGTGTTGCACAGAATGTGCAGTATCTTGAAGGCGATGGGGACTATAAAAAATTCGTCGAAATTATCCACAGCCCTTGCTATTGCTACGTACACTCCAACCAATTAGGTACCAACTTAATTCGTTCTTAATAAAGCTAATAGGAGCAGACCATTTTATTACAAAGTATTCTAAGACAAACGTTTTTCAATTTACCATCGCCATTTTCAATATGATTTACCCACTTACAGGTACAGACATCTGTATCTTATTTACAACAAATAGCGAAATTATAAAGATGAAGAACAAGGAACAGTACGACGTGGTGAAGGCACCGATGTTCACCAAAGACGAAGATGTCGGGAAATACATTATTGACGAAGAAAAATGAACACCAGTTATTATATTAACTTTCGTACATACTCAGAAAGGTCTATTAAATCGACACTGAACCGCAATTGACGTAATTTTCCATAATATTTATTAAGGGCCGTAATAAACGTATAATAACAGCATTTTAGCTATTAAATGGTTGTCCCTTTCCAACAAATGCTATTTGCCAAAGAGTAAAAGAGACAAAACAGTTCAACAGTGTTTTAGTTATGAATGAGGTAAATCTCTACTAAGGAAGCGTCTCTGAGGAGGGCCGTTCTTTGTTCGTTTTGCACTCTAGATACAGAGATACTAATAAACAATATTAATAATTAATATTCGTACCAAGAATAAACACAATTTTAATTTGACCTCGTCTTTGCTGATAAGCTAATTAATAATGGACCAAGAGCCCGCGAACCCCAGACTTTCGTTATTTTATAAAAGCTGAAAGTTTGTCAGCGCATGCTCCCAACACCAGGTAAGAACGATGGACTATTATGAAATTTGTGTTATCGTGGCTTTGGCAGGTATACGGTACTAAAGGTCAATGGTCGAAAACACCAAGTTGGCCATCGATTTCGAGATCACCGTCAAAGGGTGACATGTACAACTCCTCAAGAGCTTTCAAATGACGTAGGTCATGTCACTGTTGAGCATTAGGATCAGCGTCCATGGCATAGGCCAACTCCAATCTTCGGTGGTCGAAAACACCAAGTTGGCCGTCGATTTCGATGTCACCGTCAAAGGGTGACTTGTACAACTTGTCAAGAGCTTTCAAATGACATAGGTCATGTCACTTAGGATCAGCGTCCATAGCATAGGTCAACTCCAATCTTCAATGGTCGAAAATACCAAGTTGGCCGTCGATTTCGATATCACCGTCAAAGGGTGACTTGTACAACTTGTCAAGAGCTTTCAAATGATATAGGTCATGTCACTGTTGAGCATTAGGATCAGCGTCCATAGCATAGGTCAACTCCAATCTTCAATGGTCGAAAACACCAAGTTAGCCGTCGATTTCGATATCACCGTCAAAGGGTGACTTGTACAACTCTTCAAGAGCTTTCAAATGACATATGTCATGTCACAAATCACACTTTATTATTTGATGAATTTAGATCGGTATTTTACACACCTTTAGTACCGTTTATCTGCCAAAGCCACGATAACCCAAACTTCATAATAGTCCATCGTTCTTACCTGTGTTTGGGAGCATGCGCTGACAAACTTTCAGCTTTTATAAAATAACGAAGGTCTGGGGTTCACGGGCTCTAGGTCTATAAGGTTTGGAAGCAAATCTCCTAATGACAGATGCCTATGACAATAATATGCAATGCATACTCGTATATGTACCGCTTCATAGATACCCATGTAGATAATAATGTTTTGCCAAGAGCCAGTAGACCGATAAACAAATGCGTAAGTGGGATTTACTCTATTATTTCTGGAATTAACGAGTTTACGGGAATACAGGAGTTGTTTTGATCACTCTGGGAATTTGTTTAAATCTTTGTTTACTTATCTATACTTAATATATTTGTTTTTTGTTTGTTTGAACGCGCTAATCTTTGTTTAATGGATAGCCACAATGAACGAGAAGGCTACTTATCGTCCAGAAATTCCCACGGGAACGGGCACAACGTGAGTAAAGCCGCGGGTCGCTGCTAGTCTATTTATATTAATGAATACTTAACAAAGGGCCTATTAAGGACGGTACGTTAAATTGTAGTTTCCGGTTGTTCCAATTGTCGAAGAAGACCTAAAGGTCTAAAATGTCCGACACCGGGGTTACCTTCAAGGTTTGTTTTGTTGTACCCAAAGTTCATGTAAGTTTCGTTTGAAAATCATTTAATTATAGTTGGCACATGTACCACCTAATTGTCCCTTGATAATTAGTGAAAAACGGAACACTATCTCATTGTACTACGTACGTTACTAAGTATGTTAGTACAATATAACTCAGTGCACTATTCTTACTTGTGTCACAAAAAAATAATTGAAAAAAGACGTCTTGAAAAGAGACAAAGAATATAACGATATTTTTTGTATATAATTATTTTGAAAAGCCCAAATGATAATAGAATAACCTTGTCCCTCAGCAATCAATCCAAAACTACTAATCATAAAAAATATACTACTTTTTATTCAACACTCATAAAAACCTGGTAACCGATACATTAACTTTAACAAGGTGCAGAAGTATAAACATTTTATTATGTTCAAAGTTAAACAATTTGTTTCGGCACATTTTATTACCGTGCATGATTATCAAAAATATTTCCCTGTACTGAATTGCATTTTGGTAGAGCGAAGTGGAGACGCGTGTTCCAATGGTATTTCTATAAATAAACGAATACGTAAGTGTCTTAATTCTGAACGAGCCAGATATTGGTGTAGTATTGAATCGAACTGTCGTGTTCAGTAACCAAAACAAGATGGATTGCGGAGAGCCGCTGTGTAAACAGTGCTCTTGTTGTGTACCCCTGAAAATAATACTAATATTATGGGCGGTTTTGAAGACTGTAAGTATGGTTTACAAAATTTATATGGTTAAAAATATTCCTTTATTACGCTTTTACGTTTTGGCATATCACTCTGTCTTCACACTTTCTCGCACAGATTTATTTATTTTGGTTTTTTAATAGTATTTTAAAGTAGGTTATTGATAATTGTGAAATAGTCCTAGCCTATCCTACTGATATTATAAATGCGAAAGTTTGTGAGGATGTATGTCGTATGGATGTATGTTTGTTGTTCTTTCGCGCAAAAACTAATGAACGGATTTGAATGAAACTTTACAGTAATATAGGTTATACATCAGAATAACCCATGGGATACATTTTATCCCAAAATTCCCGCGGGAACGGGTCAAAGTGGGTGAAAGCGCGGGGCGCAGCTAGTTATACATAATATAGTATGACAGAAGCCAGTTTTGATTAAAAAGGAAAAAAAACCTTATGAACTTTTCATAACACGCATTAGTCTTAATCTCCCACAGCTGGGCAAAAGTATATCATCTCATTAATGATATCAAATCCATCATTTCGTTAGTGAAATCAGTTCAGTATTAAGCATTATCACCTCGGTTGCCCACTGCGCTACAAAGATCTCATACCCAAGGCATGCTTAAAGAGTAAATAGAAAACATACAACGCTCGGGAATTAAACCAGAGATCGTCTAAGACCGGCCATAGTATTCTGAATTTACAAATCACTAGACCACCGCGGCGTCTAGGTATATTAATATAATAAAAGTGAAGAGTTTGATTTTCGTTTGTTTGGACGCGCTTATCTCAGAAACTATGAATCCGATTTGAATGATTATTTTTGTAATACATAGCCACATTCAACAGAAAGGTCACGGGGTACTTTTCATCCCAAAATTCCCACGGAAACGGGCACAACGCGGGTAAAACCGCGCTGCACTGCTTGTTTCGTAATAAAATTTAGCGTATGATTCGTTCCGCTTTTGGTTTTAATGTAGGTAACGTATTCGTCTTATGCAAGTTAATTACGAGTCTTGGTAGATTAAACTTAGGTAATTTGATGTAGTCATGAACATTATGGTTTTTGAACATGTTTGTAAATAAAACACTTGATCCATATTCCTAAAATGAGTTCGATATTATATCTTTTCAACAAAACTTTCACAAGATGTTCTAATTATTGTGATGTTTTATGAAAAATAAGTAATACAATCATATTATTATTATTCCTCTTGATGTATTAAAGTTTTGGGATAAAATATAAGATGAAGATTACAACTTTCATTATTGTCTACTTATATGTATATGTCTGCCGTGTCCAGTGGGAAAGTACTTGTTTCATTCAGAGGTAGCTTCCATCTTTCAATTTTTTCTCCCATTCCCGTGGGTCGTGAGCGCGAGTGAGATGGAGATACGTATAGATTCCACGAAATAAGAGACAAGAGATACACGCAAATACCTAATTTTTTCTTAATCCTTACCATCCATTTCTTTCATAACCGATATCGGCTACACCGACTGCAATCTCTGTTATGGTCTCTATAGTGTCATGCGTGCTCATATGACTGATGTAAATTTGAGGTTATCAACCTGCATTAGGCAGGCGTGGTGATTACGCCTAATCCTCCTCACTGATATCTTCAGTGAGATGAGATGCCTTTGCCCAGCAGTGGGGCATTAAAGGCTAATACTTTTTTTATAACAAGATCGTTGACGATCTTACCATATCCCATTGAGCCTTTGTCTACATCTCACATCTATACTTGTCTATGTTTAATATGACGTCACGTGTTCACGTCACACATCTATACTTACCTACTTGTCTATACCTAATATGTTCTAAATAATTTCAGATAGCTATACTATCAGCAGTTTACTTTATACTATGTTTCTCGATGTCCTTCCACTCTTATAATGGTGCTTACATAGCAGTTCCTGTAGCAGTTGCATTGCTTACAGACAACTGTTTCATCGCATATTTGGTTCTAGCTTTAACTAAAGTAAGTATTTTTTGTTTTCAGATAGGGTTGGGCGTAGCCGAAATGTACTTTATTGTAATATGTATGCTTTTATCACAATACGGTGAAGCGGTGCTTGCGTTTGTTCCTCTCATTGTACTCATGTTTGTGGATAGCATTGCCCTCATTTATCTTGTTGTCGCCGTTTGTAAAGTAAGTATTTCAGTGTATCACTATTTAATTAGCATGTCATGACCATGATAGACCATGTCGAAGGCCTTAAGGCGGTCTAAAAACTCCGACGCCAGGGTTGACCACTAATCTAGTCGTACTTACTTATTAGCACATCACTCATGGTTCTAAACATAAATTGAACTAAATACTACGATTCAAACCACAGAGCATAGAAGGAGGCTTCCGGCGAAACGGACCGCAATAAAAAGGACCGCGGGCCATTCCGCCGGATTCCATTTTATTAAATATTTTTCTTCCGTCAAAACGGCCCACACATAAATGGTATAAGAAATGTCTATTGTTCAAGTCAAAACCAGTACAATCAAATGAAAAAGTGTTAATAAAAATTAGAACAAATGACACGAAATATTTTTGAGTCAACCCCATTGGTACAGTGTCATGTGAGAATGCCTTATTCTGGATATGAAATATGCGATAAAAGTAATATGTACAAAAAAGCGCCCGTTTTAACGCATCTCATTTAAGTACAAACAAGAGAGATAGCTATAATTATAGCATTGTTTATATAATATAGCTATCCCTTTCTAACTATGGTCCTTTTTACTTATCTATCTCAAGGTCATGCGGCTCTTTTGTAGTAAAACGAGATTTTGCTTCACTGGACGACTCGTTCGACCAATCACTGTTAAGAAGCATATTGGACATTGCACTTTTTGCATTGTACAGTGTGACGTTAGATAGTTATTAGACACAGTGCTGAATGTTTATTGAGGTGATGTGAAGAGAAAATTAAATATTTAAAAATATTGTAGTGACAAAAACACCTAGTTTTCAGGTATGCAATTTTTTTAAAAAATGTTATTGTGTATCTATAGACAATTTTCTTTCATAATTAATGAAACAAACAAATCATTGAGAGGGATCTTCCTCTGAGAGTCCTTCGTCTAAGGAAATGGTTTAATATGTAATATTAGTGGCAGATATTGACTTTTAAATGACCTTTATGAACATATATTTTTTGGAAAGTTATAAAATAAATTTGCTCGTTAAATATAAATACTTTTTAAATTTTAGAATACCCATTCAAAATGGATGAGGGATGCGCCTCAACTTCCTGCGGTCAGCAGGAATCATTTCATATTGGTGTCTCACAAAAGGGAGGTGAACGTCTGTGCAGAGCAGGATATAGATATAACCTTAAAAGGTTCAACAAAGATGGGACCAAACTGTGGCGATGTGCGAGGAAAAATATTTGTAACGCAACGATAAAAACTAGAAACGATGTGTATATTGTGAATGAAACTGCTCATTCCCATGCTCCTATGGATGAGGCAACCAGTCTTATAAACGAACATATAGAAAAATGTATGAAAGATGTGCAAAATGACATGCATATACCTGTTACGCGTGTGTATGAAAATAACATGGAAGGTTTGAAAGACAAGGGAATACATTATGTCGCTAAATTACCAGAATTTCATAATGTGGAAAAAAGACTGTATAATAAAAGAAATAATTCTATTGGAGCAAAAAAAGTTACTTTTCACAAAGCGTCCGACGTTGAAGTGCCAAACTTGCAGACTACAAAGAGGGAGAAAAACGGCTCATAATATTTGCTGATGAAAAAATTAAAGAATATTTTAAAATATGCAAACGTTTTTATATTGATGGCACTTTTAAAATATGTATGAAAACATTTTATCAACTCCATACTATACATGCAGATGTTGGAAGTACTGAGGGTTTCGTAAATGTTATTCCACTGGCCTACTCACTTTTGCCTGACAAGAAGACATCTACGTACACGCTGCTATACTCACTCATAAAAAGCCAGATACCCGAATGGCAACCGGCGGTATTCACGATGGACTTTGAAGCTTCATCAATAAAAGCGGTTCGACTTTTCTTTCCAAATGCGAAAATCGTAGGGTGCTATTTTCACTTCCAACAAAGTCTGTGGCGAAAAGCGAAGGAACTGGGTGTGAACAAAACGCAAACAGGAAAAGAGCATGTCCAGCTTTGTGCGGCTCTTTCTCATCTCCCTCCGGATATGGTCGATGATGGCTGGTTTTATATTATGCAAGAGTCATCCACTAATGACGAAATTAATAAATTTAATGACTACTTCGTGGAAACATGGTTGGAAAACTCAATATTAGCGGGTACTTTTAGTACATATGTGGAGCCACACAAAACAAATAACGCTGTCGAGCAATGGAATAGTCGCATAAGAAAATATATAAAATGTAAACCGAACATTGCTCAATTGTTGGAAGGTCTTCTAAAAGACATAAAATATTATAACGAAGCTTTACAAAATCCTAAAGGCATCCAAATTTCAAAAAGGAAGCAGACAACGTTAGAAAAAATGAAGAAAATTAATTATGCTGTAAGTGACTTAAGTGCCGGTAAAATCAATATTGGCCATTTTTTAGAGAGATTGAGATGAATAATTTTATTGTAATTATGAATGTCATTGTTTAAAAAAATAATTGAGACTGATTTACATGAAGCTAATTATAATTATTTACTATGATTTATTTTAATTTAGCATAGGTTATTGCCAAAAATCATTAAACCTGATTGTGATAAGGAAAGACTGTAATTGTGATTGTTTACTGTGATTAAAGTATTTTAATTAAGCATTGGGTAATACCCGAAAATATTTAAACTGATTTTGTGAAGCTATGATTATATTTTGTGTGATTGTTTATTTTTTGTGACTGTTTACTGTGTTTTTTATAAAGGTTACATACAGCCAAACTCTTTAAGGCTAATTATGTGAAGCTGATTTTATGATTGTTAGTGTTGTAAACTTTTTATTTATTTACCTATAGTAATGAATACGTTGACTATTTTTTTAATTATTTGAGCATTTGTATATTTTACATTGTTAACACTGATTTGTTCACAATATAAATACTTACTATTTTTTTCATATGGTTTTATTTAATCATTAACTTAAAACAATATTGCTTTTGACTGTACTGCTTTGACATGAACAAAAAATTCTCATACCATTTATGTGTGGGCCGTTTTGACGGAAGAAAAATATTTAAAAAAATGGAATCCGGCGGAATGGCCCGCGGTCCTTTTTATTGCGGTCCGTTTCGCCGGAAGCCTCATAGAAGCACCGCCCGGGCCGGCCGCTACGCGGTGCTTCTATGCTCTGTGATTCAAACTAAAGGCCTTGATTGTTAAATAGCAGAACTGCCGATCAAAGTGTTGCCATGCCTCATGAGGATTACATTAAGTTTTAAATTTAAATTAACGATCTTGTACGACGAAGATGCACGCCAAAGACAATATCTCTTCTATTTTATATCTCTTTATTAGTTTTCAGCAAACAAACATTGGCCACTAACCTACTCGAACTTACTTTATAGATAAGCGCGTATACCTATAATATTTCCAGCTACGTATAACGTATGGTATTCCGAAATACCGCTCACCGAAAGGACGGTTCTCCGAAAACACGGAGACCGGTTAACCTAACCTAACCTACGGTTGTAGGGCTTTCGGCGAAACGTTGTTTCGACCAATGATTTTTTCGTTCAACTAACCGTCGGAGTAGAGTGTTTTCGGAGAACCGTACTTTCGGTGAGCGGTATTTCGGAATACCATATAGTGATCTAATATTTCACAACAATATCTAACATATTTTTTTGGATTTTCAGAACAGTTACAAGCTAGTCCGAGTGTTCTATATCTACCATTACTTCGTGATTGCTATAGAGTTTCTCGTAATCCTTATGGTTTACATCTTCGTGTTTGAACCTTTTGAGTTTAATAATGAATGGATTTTTATGATTATTGGAAGCTCCACATTTTTAAGTAAGTACCTACATAACTTAAGAGTTTATCTAGTAAAACAAAGGCTTCCACAGCGGTTCCACGGTATGAAGACGGTGGTATGCGATTTCTTTGATAAGAACACAAAATTATGATGGTGTAATTTATAAGAGAAAAAAAGGTTCAGTGGGGCAAGAATAGAATTAAATCGCTTAACCAATTTCCTCTTTAGAAGGAATCGTCTTTAGCTGGAAATTCGACCACAGTTGTCTTCATTTTAACTCTTGTTGGTAAAGATTGAATGCACCCTTAAACCGAAACTTTCCGATGAGCGATTTTGTCTTGTACTTACTCGCATTTGGCAAGCGAAGTGATTATGCCTAATCCTCATCACTGTACTGATATCTTCAGTGAGATGATAGGCCTTTGTCCAATAGTGGGACATACAGGCTAATACTTTACTTTACTTACTTTGTTAACTTTATGTTGTTTTTTTCTTTCAGTTCTGGAGCTCTGCATTCTGAAGACTGTCCACAGTGTGATGCTAAAGCTGCGAGAGAAGGAACAGTATGGGTTCGCTAAGATGGCGGGCGCAGCCATTTCAACAGAAGAAATATCAAACTATAAACTCCAAGATGCATGAAGACTTAAAATAACTAATTAAGCAACTAATTAATAAAAATACTTATGTTAAGCTTTATCTCAAAAATTTTATAATCTCGAAATCGATACTTAAGTATTTATTTGTATAACATAAAAGGTGTATGAACAGAAACAAATAGTGGAATTGCGCCTGATATTTTTCTGTTAGTAAATTCCTTATTGAAACTCTTATAAAGTCCAATTTTTATAGAGTTTTTTATTATTATTTTTGTGATATTTTAATTCAATAAAATGTATTAAGCGTTTAACAACTTTTTATTAAATAAATTAAGTTGATTACCTCTTGTTAAGTATACTGCCACGTATTTTGAAAAATAAAAAAAATACTGTTCTCCTAAAAATGCATAATTCTAAATTAGCCTGCAAATACACTCATATCACGAAGCATTATAACAATCCCATACATTTTGGAACGATTCAAATAGAATGCTATTTTCTAGGACCTAAGGTCCTTCTGGCTATTTCTGGGTAATTTTTTTTATATTTAGATATGAAAAAATGGTTTCTGACTAAAACATAGTACCTAATATAGTATTTTGTCTCTTTTGCTCTTAAATTTGTAAAATAGTATAGACCTCTACCGACAAGAGCCCAGCTCTTACGTTTAAGAAGAAGAGTATACTTACTGCGCTGCGAGTTTCCTCACGATCCTTATATGCAAAGACTATCTGCAGTAGACTGCTGGATAAAAAGTAACTGTTACTCTTGCTCATAACTATGGCAACAAGAATTTCTAAACAAGATGTCTAAAATTTCTAATTTCTAAAGCCAAGCAAAACTGTTCATCATATTATGTTTATAATTATTTTATGTATGACGTTGGCTACATACCTATGCAACATTTGAATGAGTGGCCGATAGTGGCTCTTCTGAGGACTATGTTTTAATCGTTACTCCATGCTAGAGACTATTAAGCGGTTTAAACACAACATCAGAGTTGGTCACTACTCGAACTTACTTCTATAGATGACATAATAGTTTCTAAGAACTGAATGCTATCACAAATCACAATGTCACTCGCAATGCTAATTGCACTTGTTTCACGGTTACACTCCAGAATCCAGACAATACTTTCCGCATAAAAGGAATCCTGCACAATCAGTCGAGATAACATCACAACTACTCCAACGAACACGTTGCCTATTGCGTCTTTCTGTGCAACAGTTACAAAATTTCTCGTTATAAAAGAGCAATGTATTCTGTTTTGCCAAGTTTACATTGAAATGTAGTGGGGGCAGGAAGTCAACCATTTGCAGGACCTCTTAAGGATATGTCGGGAACACAATTTGTTCACTTTAATCTCTGTTATGGATAGTTCACGACTAGATATTTTTATGAAAAGACTAATGGAAGTTTATAGGTTGTTTCGATTAGGTTAGTGTACAATATGGAACTGTGGAAATGTCCGAAATGGCTGTTGGTTAGAAAGTGCTGTTTCTGCGTGCCTGTACGCAAAGGAGTCACCATATTTGGATACGTTAATTTGGTGAGTATCAATCACTTTCTATTGACATTGACATCGTTAAGCTGTGTATCCATTGCATTAGAATCGAAGTGTGCATCGTCCGTTTGTGTTGTCATATCGCTACATAGTATAAAACAAAGTCCCCGGCCGCCTCTGTCTGTCTGTTCGCGATAAACTCAAATACTACTGCACGGATTTTCACGCGGTTTTCACCAATCGATAGAATGATTCTTCCGGAAGGTTTATATGTATAAAAATTCTCGAAATTCCCACAGGAACAGGCACAACGAGGGTAAAACCGCGGAGCGCTGCTAGTATTTTACTAATTGATATGCATTTTTCAGATTGAAAATTAGTCATCGTAGTTTTAATTATTAAATTTTGATGATTTGATAGCGTGTTATGGACGCCCTTACCTTACTAGTATTTTTTTTAGTATTTCTTTGAGCCGTAAAATTAGAATTTTTTTTCATATTCATATTCATTTTCATTTATTTTGCGAATAAAGGTACAATAAAGGTGTTACATTGTAAGTGAAGTTTCTCTTTATCCTGCCTCATATGTGAGGCGTGCAAATATTAATTTCATCATAGAAGTTTGAATATAACAAGGTTCTTAGTATGCTAAATATTGTCATCCTCGTAGACGTAACAGTGCATAACATTTTCAACCTTATGTGGAGAAATGTGAAGCATTGTTTACTTCTTCCGATACAAGAAGCAAAATAAAATTTAAAAATTTAGAAACCCTTCACACAGAATGGGCTGTACCGATTTGTACCAAAGTTAGCTAAAACCACCGCAAGGAAACTGGCTTTCAAATTAAAAAACCGCATCAAAATCGGTCCATCCGTTTGAGAGGTACGGTGCCACACACACACACACACAGACATCGACGTCATACTTATAGCACCCGTCTTTTGCATCAGGAGTTAATTAATGTTTCACATTTACTCACACCATCTCACAAACTATAACTCCTTCCAGGTGCTTTCTCTCCTTTCTTTTCCTCTCCTCATCTTCCTGCTGGTGGAACACCTGACGGCTGAAGAGCATCCAGATGTTGACGTCATGGTAGACCCGACAATCCACCTTCCGCTGACAATTAGTTTCGTGATGATAGATGTCATTATGACTATTGTCATGCTCGTTGGCGCTCATAAGGTAAGCATTTTTAGGATAAGGTCTTAGTGGAACTCTCATATACTGTTATTTATTACTATTAGCATTATATTGGGAAGAGACGTGAAACAACTTCGATGGTTTCATCTTAGCTAAGAGTGCCCCCCCCCCCTTAAAGAAATCCTGGATCCGCGCCTAAGTGGGAGATTGGGGAGAAAGGGTGCTTTACCATTGAAGTGGAGATGTGCGGAGCTCAATCGAAAAATCCCCACGCATTGAAATTGTTCTTCTTCTTCGTGTCGATGGCACAAAAATTAACTTTTTAAATGAGCCCGCTCCAGTGCTTCGCTGCCCCTACGCCCTTGAAATTGTTACACAAGGCATTGACATTGTCAAATTCTTTTCGTAATGCGTTGTGATTGGTCGGTTGTAATCCGTACAGCTCAGCTACGCTTAGAAACGCAACATGGGACTTGGGAGACTTAGTTAAGAGGATGAGGACGTTAAATAGTCGGCTAGTGTGGTTTAAATTGTTAGACCATGTCGGAGGTCTTCAGGCGGTCTAAAAACTCCAACATCAAAGTTCACTACTTATCGTTCAAACTTACGTGGCGTAATTTGACTAAGCGATATTTACTCATTGTGATTGTTAAGCAACACTCTACCCTACAGCACCCTACTAGAACCAATTTCTATCTGAGCGCTACCCTGTTTCGTAGGGCACGATAAATTATCAGTTCCGGTTACTTCGTCAATCGATAGACCATGGCGAAGGTCTTTAGGCGGTCTAAAAATAAAAACTGCGTTATCAAAAGCCACTAACCTCTATGAACTTAGTAAGAAAGTAGTTTACGACATAATCTCTTATCTTATATTTGCATTTTGTTGCCATGGTTTTCAGAAGAAGGAGGTCCTCCTGAAGATATACTTCTACTTCGGCATCCTGTTCCAGCTGGTGACGCTGTGCGTGGACCTCGCCTACTTCGACTACCGGCAGTACATTGAGAACTTCGTCTATTTCTTCTTTTTAGGTAAGGATACTCAATTTTAACGTTCATTAACTAGGTTAGATCTGTAACAGATGGGCGGTCTAAAAACTCCGACACTAGGGTTGGCCACTAATCTACTCGAAATGAATGAATGAATGTATGAGCTCATAAATAATCTATGGTCATTTAATAAAGTAGAAGATTTGTGCCCAACAAAAGGCATGGGCGCGACACTACTAAATCTGGGAAAATGACGTAAGCGCGATTTAGAAAATGTCCACCTAAAGGCCTCCGACATGGTCTAACGATTGAAACAACCGGTCCTGACTGCTTAACGTAGGCTCCGAAGTACGGTAGCGCCTCAAATAGAAATACCACTATCGGCCATCAATCCGAGTTGCGACCGAGCTGCTCGCGATGAGTTAGCATCACTCAGTCAAACTTCGCTATGAGCGCTACACATCATTTTAACTAGACTACATTATCATCGCAGCGCCTCGCGGCTTTACCCGTGTTGTGCCAATTCCTGTTGAAAATTCGGGTTGAATAGCCTATAACCATCCCGTTGAATGGGACTATCCATTACAATAATAATTACTCAAATTGGATTGGTAGTTTTTGAAATTAGCTCGTTCAAACAAACAAATTAAAAACGAGCAAGAAACTGTAAAAAACTCACGTTTGTTGTATGGAAGCCCCTCTTGAATATTTATTTTATTTTATTTTTATTTTCAATTGTGTCTTCTTAAGATACAGCCTGGTGACAGACGGACGGACGGACGGACAACGAAATCTCAGTAATAGGGTCCCGTTTTTACTCTTTGAGTACGGAACCCTAACAAACTCTTCAGCTTTATTACATTAAGTATAGATATCAATCTGATGCCCAGGAATTTATACTGAGTATCAGTTTTTATGACAAGTGTTAAATAATTATGTGTCCATTGTTTCAGGGTTAAATATCTACCTCCTTCTACTGGTTTACAATACGTTCAGAATTATCGAAGAAAGCACTGAAGTTCAATACATAGTGTATCAAAATCAAATGTTGAGTCATAATGTGTGATAGTGTTAATAAATAGATATTTAATCAACCCAACATTTTTCTTCATAAAATATGGTAGACATTTTACCAGATGATTGTACTGTTAAGGAAGATGGGGTTTGAACAATCTTTGCAAAAATCGCTTACACTTTATAAAAGTAAATCTTATATTCTGACATTATTTCTTTTACAATTCCCGTGTAGGTGAAAAGCTTCTTACTAAATGATCAGCATTTAACAGTGAGGGCGTAATCACCTCGCTGACGGAAATTTTATCTGTAAATTTGTATAACATAAGTATTGGAGTAATCATGGCACAAATATCAAGCAATTATCGTCTTAAATGATCGAGTGCTAACTTCGATAACAGTACCATCGACAGCTCAAACAAAAAAATGTTTGTACTTTTGATCCTTACACTTGTACATTGTTATAATATGTGATTTGATTTATACGAACCTAATACATACAATATTATGTCTTCAAATTCCTTACGATTTTTGTTAATAAAATACAATGTTTTTTAAATAACACGTGTAATACGTATGTTTTAATCAGACAACTTGTTAGTTATGAAAGTTTTGAAAATTACTTGTAAAATATAAAATATTTAAGTTTAGTTTACGATACAGAACTAGAAATTCAAACTATCCCTTTGGAATTCGAGAGAGCTGACCTCACTGCAGACACAATCGATAGACTAAGTTACGAACCAAGCTGTCTTAATTTTCAGTTTAGCTGCAGTTATCGGTAGACATTCTTGTCGCTGGTGTGTGCTCCCTTAGTCTATTTTCTCATAGACTAGAAGATCTAACTATAGTATTGAGTGCTCGGGCCCTAGCAGTATCAGCCGCGAACAATCACAGAATATTATGTAAGTGTAGTGTAGAGGCATCAATGAGCGAGTGCGCGAGTTTAAAGCCCGGTTTCCACTGCGAACGGACCGGACCCATTAATGACTCCGTTTGGCAGCCATTACGTGTTTTTGTTTAGACTGAGGTGTTATGCGTCTATACAAGTAACGCAATGGTAATTAAACGGAGTCATTAATGAGCCCGCTCCGCTTGCAGTGGAAACCGGGCTTTATGGTGCGTTCTCATTTGTAGCGGAGTGGAGTTGTGCGGAGCTCAACTGACCAATCACAACGCATTACGAAAAGATTTTGACAATGTCAATGCGTTGATTTACAATTCCGTTCCGCTTCAGTAGAACCGCACCCTAAACTCTATAAGAGTGACATCCTAAACTTTCTTCCTACATCATACAAAGATACAGAAAGCAGAAGAACACATCTGCGGCATTTACAGTACAATACTGGTCACGAAAACGTTGTGAACAACTGAGAACCAAATATTCAAACTATAATACCAAGAATATATATTTGATTTGATAATTGACTCCCAGACGTCGTCGCCAACAACTATGTCTTCACATATCGTTGACTCCGGGAATCGAACCCTCAAACACACAGTAAGCGCTCTCACTGCCACTGTGCATGATCTGACAAAGTACGAGTATATAAGTGTTCAACAATTTCGTAGGATCTAAGTAGTACGTTTAATGTTAAAGGCATACAAATGTAGGGGCTTGGTGAACTGAGGTCATAGGAGTCAAAGCATGGCATCATACTTTGTAGCTGCTCTTTCGAAACATAAGATAGCAATCGCAAGTTTACTTCAAGTAAGTTCGTATAAATAAGTTAGCGGAGTTTTTTTGACTGCCTTTAGGCTTTAAAGGTACGGTTATCCTTTTCTTACGGGTATTAGGATATTATTAATAATTAATAATTATATGAGCTATTCGTGTCCCAATACTGGGCAAAGGCCTTTCCTACATCCTTCCATGCATATGTAGATATTATTATTTTTGATATTTTTCTTATTTGTCTTCAGTGAAATGATAGGCCTTTGCCCAGTTGTGGGACAATGCATTCTAAAACTTTATTTGTATTTTTCTATATATTTGAACATTAACAAGCCCTATATTAAAAATTACCAAAATGTTTTTTTTCAATTCGATAGTCGTTGTCGTCGTTTCACTATGTTATTCTATCTATGACAATACTAACACTACTTAATGTTAAAGTGTCATTACGTGACTAATTAACGCATAACGGGGCATACGAAGACAATACTTCACCTGAAGAGAAAATGTATAGACTGGCAGAGTCAATAAACTTTGTTTTCAATATTTATATTTACGTTAAGTTATGTTAGTAATTATTATATTATATTAACTAATCAAGTTGAAGTTACAATCCTTTTTTCTGTCGAAGGAAAACGTAGGTACTCCATTCGGTTGGTATTTATTTAAATAAGGTACTTCATTATAATAAATCAAATTTAAAATAAGATACAGGCTCAGAATACAGAAAGTTCTGTATTCTGAGGATACAGGTAATAAATATTTTTCATGACAAAAATAAAATTACTATATTTTATGCATCCATCTAATTTGATACAGATTAAGTAGAGTCTACTGGTTGTTTATCTACGCTACTATGTATTAAGTAGTAGATTTCTGTTCATTAAAACCTCTTTCAAATTGAAACTAATGTAAGTATAATTTTTAAACAACCACGGATAAAACTTCATTCATGGTCACAATTTTAAAATTAGAATAAAAAGAAACGCATGATATTCAACCAATTAGAATCATTAACCGCTGATAAAGACGAACGTCATTAAAAGTGACATCAAACAAAAGAGCAAGCAGTTTACACGTTACGAGCTCAGTTGCGTTTTGTGTTTTGAACCAAGTTGTGTAGTTCTTAGTCTGTTCAGTGGTGGTGTAACCGTCGCGTAGTGTGTACGTTCTTTCGCCATGTCGGCTACTCTAGAAACGAGCATCAAGTAAGTGATCGAGAAAGTTTCTAAACAAGGAATTCGGGTCATACTTGCGATTCGTTCGCGATTTAAATGTGTTCGTTTTTCAAATTTTTGTTTTTAGGAAAAGGTTGTATATTTTTAATGTCTCTATTATTATTTTTTTAATTAAGAAATACTCTTTCGTATTACAAGGTGTCTTTAAAAAAAAACTAAAGTGAAGTTAGTTTCGTGTCAATAAAGGATTGATTAGTGCAAATGCAGTTTTGATTGCCAAAATACCTTTATAATGTTTGAGAAATTCTTAGATTAGTTTCAAGTCTCAGCACGTTGAATAAAATATACATGACTACTCCACAACAATTAATTAAATGGTTTCCAATTTTGAATTTTAACCCAGGACTAAGATTTTTGTACACTGAAAATGTTCAATTTAGTAAGTATGGAATTAACTATTTCAGTTAAATCCCATTGCCAAGTGCCTCTATAAAATATTAGTTTAACTGCCGCTCTCAGAGACATTAACTTGTCAAAATCACTCATTAGATCTCTTCTAAGGAAGCATTTGACATCTTCGAGTACGGGCGTAAGTACTTTATATATTTTGTATACAATGTAGTTAAGTAAGTAATTAACATAAAACCGTTCAAAAACAATTCGTACACCGCGCATAGTGAAGTAATTAAGCTATAAACATTCATAGCAAAGCCCTTTCCACTGACAATAAGCGAGAGAGTTGAGATGACCAATTATGCCCACTTTCCCTTTCGTCCAAATGTGGTGATGTGCACGCATCTCTCCTCTTTGTTTCTCTATTAGGCAATAATTAGGCGGACGGTGATATGATGTTGTAATCGTTTTGTGGTATCGGAAATATGTATTCCGATTTGAATGATTTTTTTGTAATGGATGGACATGAGGCTATTTTTCATCCCGAAATTTCTAAGGAAACCGCCACATCGCGGGTAGCATTACGAGCGGTGTTAGTTTAATAATAACTAGCAGTGCCCCGCAGTTTTACCCGCGTTGTGCCCGTTCCCGTGGGAATTTCGGGATTTTTTTTACATAAAAACCTTCCTCTTTTATCACTCTACCTATTAAAAAAAACCGCATCAAAATCCGTTGCGTAATTTTAAAGCATACAGCCAAACAAACAGACAAAAATAGCAACTTTGTTTTATACTATGTAGTGATAATTATACGATCGGTATCCCCCCGCATGCCTCTCAAAAAGACCGGGTTTGTCCCGTGACTCCAAGGAGAAACACTATAATGATATTGGTAATAAGTAGGTATGTTAGTGGCAACAATAATTTGTATAATTTGTTGATAAAATATTAAAAATGTTAGCTCAGGTCAGCAGGTTATCTTTTTAAGTACGTTCTTGTGGTTTCATGGTTTATTAACCGACTTAAAAAAAGGTTCTTAATTAGTCGAATTCTTAAGCAAATTGATTGTTTATATTGATAAGTGGACAACCCTAGTGCGGGAGTGTTTCCACCACAGTCATGCTATGCTACGATTGGAATCAACTCAAATGGAATCAAAATCAGCATAGCAACGTACTTGAATGATATGTATAAAAATAACCACAGAATATTTAAAGTTAACAAACAAAGATAATTAACTATAAACAAAAACTTTATACCTTAACTAGCGACCCGCCCTCGCTTCGCTTCGGGTAATCAAGATTTCATGTAGGAAAATCGGGATAAAACATTGCGTGTCTCCCGCAGGAATATACACAATCAAAATTTCAAGTGGGAAATTGGGGATAAAATATTACATGTCTCGCGCGAGTATATATGTATACACAATCAAGATTTCATGTGAGGAAGAATTCGGGATAATACCTACATAGCACGTCTTCGTCGTTCGTAGTTCGTAGGTAGGTATATCCCCGCGCGCTTTGACCGCACGAAACAGTAAGTAGCCATAAGAGACCCGCCATCGAGCATTACTATTTTGTAAGCAGCGCCCCGCGGTTTTACCCGCGTTGTGGCCGTTCCCGTGGGAATTTCGGGAATTTTACATAAAAACCTTCCTCTTGAATCACTCTACCTATTACAAAAAAACCGCATCAAAATCCGTTGCGTAATTTTAAAGATTTAAGCATACAGACAAACAGACAAACAGACACGAAACAGAGACGACTTTATTTTATACTATGTAGTGATATTTCTCATCATAACTCTGAAACTAACTGTCCGATTTTAATAATTTAAAGAGGTACACAAAGAAACATAATTAACCTTGATTGTAGAGCCATTTATTTAGATGTAGATTCATATCATCATCAACTTAAAATTACACTCCTTTTTTAACTAATTAATTTTAACTTAAAACGGTTATTTTGTCTTAACTATAATAGTTAGACATATGCCCTCGCGAACTTATTTGTTCGCAATGATATGTACTTTGATTGTGTAGAACATTGTTTTTGTGTATCATCAATAGATTTAGTAGCGCACGCCAATAACCAATTTTTTTAGGCATGTTTTTCATACCTTGGGTTACATATACCCGCGTTGTGCCCGTTCCCGTGGGAATTTCGGGAATAAATATAGCCTATGTCACTCAGGGATAGTGTAGCTTTCGAATGGTGAAAGATTTTTTTAATTCGGTGCAGTAGTTTCAGAGCCTATTCGAAACAAACAAACAAACAAACAAACAAACAAACAAAAAATCAAACCTTTCCTCTTTATAATATTAGTATAGATAACCGTGACGTCATACAAATAACAATTTCAAGGTACAAAATAACATTTTAGACGAGTTAAAAATTAGAGTTAGTAATATTTCTATTGTATTAAATACGGTCACCGAATTCCACATTGGCTAACGAACGACATCAAATAGATTAGTTACATGACAGCCGCTGTCGGTCGCCGAATACGACTATAGTATTCTGTTACGGTCACCGCATGGCGGTGCGTTGCCTGACGGTATTAACCGTGTTGGCACGTTCCTGTGGGATCTCCAGAAATCCTGCATGTTTTACCTGGTTTGTAAAAATAATTGTGTATTATTATATCACCATTAACTAATTTTTATATGACCATAAACTAATTAATGGGGTGTCACGGTGCGAGCGAACGGCTAAAGGTGATAAGCGATTATAGCAGCGCCCCGCGGTTTTACCCACGTTGTGCTCGTTCCCATTAGAATTTCGGGATGAAAAATAGCCTATAACCTTTCCGTCAAATGTGGGTATGTATTAAAAAAAGAGTTATTATAACCGGATGTGTAGTTTCTGAGGAAGCGTTCAAACAAACAGAATCACAAAAACAAGCTCTTCAGCTTTATTATATTAACAAGTGGTAGCAGCGCCCCGCGGTTTTACGCGCGTTGTGCCCGTTCCCGTGGGAATTTCGGGATTTTTTTTACATAAAAACCTTCCTCTTGAATCACTCTACCTATTACAAAAAACCGCATCAAAATCCGTTGCGTAATTTTAAAGATTAAGAGTGTATACTACCTCAAATCGCTTATTTTCAACTCGGCGGGATCTCCATATATTCCTCGTTACTCAATATTTAACTTTGAAACGTATGTATGGTAAAGTTCATGATATAATCTATCGATCATATGTTTCGAAAACACGAATCCATGAAATTTTCTCGATAGAAAAAAATCGCAAAGTTATCTCTAAATTTTTACTAAAATCTTAATATCTCAATAAATACAAAAGTTGTTGAATTAAAATAAAGTGTAGTAAATTGAATAGGGTTTACAGAACAATTCATATGTTGCGGTTTTTTCAAATGAGTACCATAATGTTTGTAGGGAGCAAATACCTACAATTCGCGGGCCGAAACACCAAGCGCTCAGGTGTTTCTGTCCCGCTTCGGCTCAGGGGAAAATCTGAATACGCGAACTGAGGTAGTGTACTCTTAAAGCATACAGACAAACACAAGACAAATAGACGCGACTTTGTTTTATACTATGTAGTGATGAAGTATTAGCAGCGCCCCGCGGTTTTACGCGCGTTGAGCCCGTTCCCGTAGGAATTTCGGGATGAAAAATAGCCTATAACCATTCCGTTGAATGTGGATATCCATTACAATAATTATTATTAAAACCGGATGGGTAGTTTCTGAGATTAGTGCGTTAAAAAAATATATAACTCTACAAGCTCATTATACTCGTACTAGCAGCGCCCCGCGGTTTTACTCGCGTTGTGCCCGTTCCCGTTAGAATTTCGGGATGAAAAATAGCCTATTATCTTCCTGTTGAATAGGGCTATGCATTACAAATATAATTATTAGAATCTTATAGGTAGCTTCTGAGCTTAACGCGTTCAAACAAACAAACAAAATCTGCAGCTTTATAATATTAGTATAGATTATAATATTGGAACAACATAATAAGTACATAGTGATTCATTTCGTGGAAATGTTTTGATTGTAGGTACATCATTAACCTTGCCAGTTGTTGGAAGATGCTTTTATCATTTTTTATCACATCAATTACAAAGTTTATATGTTTTCTTAGAAGCTACTTATTATCTAATTAGTATGAGCTATTAAATATGTAATTAAAGTAATATGTTAGCAAAGTGTTTTCATGTTAGCAAAGGTTATAGGTTAAAGTAGGTCTTTGATAAGCTTACAAGAGAATGAAATCCAAGAAATGTTTTTGATGACTTTTGGTTAAGTACGTTTTACTATTAGGTACTATTACTATTTAAAGGTACCTGCCCTTTTAATTCCTGTTTTTCCTGTTATCTTCGACGAGAGGCCTTTTCCCAGCAGTGGGACATTATAGGCTAATACTTACCTACATCCGGTCTAAAAACTCCGACACCAGGGCTGGCCATTAACCTACCCGAACTTCCTTTTTAGGGTTCCGTACCCAAAGGGTAAAAAAGGAACCCTATTACTGAGACTTCGCTGTCCGTCCGCCGTCCGTCTGTCACCAGGCTGTATCTCAAGATCGGTGATAGCTAGACATTTGAAATTTTCACAGATGATGTATTTCTATTGCCGCTATAACAACAAATATTAAAAACTAGCTGTGCCCCGCGGTTTCACCCGCAGCGCCCCCGTTCCGTGGGAATTTTGAGATTTTTATTCCCTATAAACCTCACGGAGCCCGAGACCTTTCCAACGAATGCAAAACCGTGGAAATCGGTCCAGCCATTCACGCGTGATGCCGCGACCAAGGAAAACGGGTTTCATTTTTATATACCTATATAACTAGATAAAATAAAACAAATATTCAAGGGGGCTCCCATACAGCAAACGTGATTTTTTGGCGGTTTTTAAAGTACAGAACCCTCCGTGCCGACTTTCCGACTGGCACTTGGCCGGTTTTTTAAAATTCTGTCTAGGTATATTCAAATTGTAAAAGGATAGAATTTGTAATTTTGTTTGTATGTTCGGTAACACCCGTCCGATTAGAATAATTATTTTTATATTAGAGAATATAATATTATAAAGCTGAAGAGTTTGTTTTGTTTGTTTGTTTGTTTGTTTGTTTAAACGCGCTAATCTCAGAAACTACTGAACCGATTTGAAAAATTCTTTTTGTAATGGATAGCCACATTCAACAGGAAGGTTATAGGCTACTTTTCATTCCGAAATTCCCACGGGAACGGGAACAACGCGGGTAATACCGCGGGGCGCTGCTAGTTAGAGAATATTTGGCTAAATTTAATATATTTATTTTCAACATTTGCATCGATTGTTAAAATTAATTATGCATTCTAATGCATAAATTGCTCTATGCAACTTAGGTGTTATACAATGTCTTTATACGATAGTTATGCAAATAATAGTTAGTTGAAAATAAAGGCGAAAAATCGTAGTACATACGTACTTCAAAAGTTTTGGTTGTAGTCGTATTACTTTATACTTAAACATAATTTTAACTGGCTCTCACCGAGTGAAGTGAGTTAGGGTTTCGCGTTGCACGGTAAAAGGTGTCACGGAACCAAAAACAATCGGCCGATCTTAGCCATAGAGATTCGCGGCGAACGCTAAGATCAAACAGAACTTGCACATAACTGAAACTAGATGCTACGGTTTAGGAACGCATATTTGAATATTTGAGTAGTATCGGCGACTCACCCCGAAATATTGTTCGGGATAAGTCGCCAGATCACTTTTTCAAGTATCTCTTATCGGATGACCCCACATATAAATTTACTTTTAATTTACTAATCAATACTGTGGCTGATATACTAATATGTTGCTAATACTGTCGCTGTTGAGACAATATTTTATTTTTATATTTCCTATTTTCAAGTTTGCCTTCAAGAAAGTGACGTTACACTTGATAAATAGGTCACTTTTACAAAACGATTATATTGTTTATCATCCGAGGTGACGATCTCAATAAAATTCTATTAACCATTATTTTCTGTTTACTTCCAAACTTTAACCTTGATGAGTAATGATAATGAAAGGATTACTCATAAACCATTACTAATACGTCTACATTACGTTGTTTATAGTTATCAGTACGTAAACGTAAATATTAGTTTACTATACGCATGTGTTGCTAAGTATACTGCAGAGACAGTTACACACGTGGTCATGACACATTCAGAAGAAAACACACAAATACGTGTTATTCTATACATTTTGACAGTAGACATAGACAAATGGCTAGACAAGAGATGTGCGATCGTCTCTTGTTTAGTGTTCTATAAGGTTGTCTACTGTCAACTATACAAAGAGGCATACTTTGTTAAGTAAATTCGAGTAGGTAATTGGTCAATCTTGAAGTCGGAATAATTACTTCGCCTTAAACTCTAGAATTCAGTGTTTTTGATGTGTTTTTATACATAGGTTTTTTTTAATATAATTTGACTTCCCTCCCTCACCCATTTGTTTCGTAAAAATAGTGACCAACCCCGGTATTGACAACCTAGGCGTTCGACATGGTCTAAAGATTGAAATAACCAGGACCGACTTCTTAACGTGCTTAGATAGAAATACTACTATCGGCCACCTATGTAACCAAGTAATGGCTGAGCGGACACATCTCGGATTTTCAGTATTTATTCTGAAATGTATATACAATGTAGTTGAATTGTCTGTTCCAGTTGTATTTATCGACTGACCATGTTGGAAGTCTGGGGCGCCTAAAATCTCCAACACAAGTTAAATATGATCTTCGTTTTTCTCTTCTTTAAAGACCTCTCTCTATCTCTTTCTTCAATTTGTAAATGAACAATAGAGATAAACTAGAGTTATCTTGGCATGCAACTTATCCCATCACGGCCACTTATCTCTCTTATAGGTACACGTGTAAAATTGAATTTACTTAGAAACAGTGGTCAGAGAAAATACGCTACATCTAACAAAGGTTTCATGTTACCAGAAATAAAGTAAAGTGGAAGGTAACGTCAATGAAAATAGGCGATGTGAGATGTTATCTGGATGATTTACCTATTGTTCTGCGGTGTTTGCATCTCTTATCATAGTTTCTTTACATTTGATAACGAGTATTGTATCGACTGCTGTTTAACGTAAAAACCGTTCTTGTAATTTGTCGTAAAGTTTAAAAAAAATATGTATGTACCTACCTTATAAAAGAGCGAAAGTGTTAAGGCGCGATTGCAGTATGTCGTTCGCCGCATCCAATATAATATGTACACACGGAGACAGCTATTGTGAAAAATACGGTAGTCAGCTGTATTCGGCAAACGGGTGCAGCTGTTAAATAAAACAAAATAATGTAGTCGGTGGACAAAGTGAAGATGACATTTGGTAACCAAAGTAGATTTAAACAAGATGACGATCGCATTAAGCGAACGTAGTAGCGTATTTGGGGCATTATATATGCTCCGTTCTCGTAAAACGGCAGAACCGATTTAGACTTACTTTAGCATATTCATTTATTTATTTCAAAAGTAATTACATTATATTTGGCTCAGTTATCGAGACATCACCACCCATACTAGTATAAATAAACTGTGTCATGGGTGCATAGAAATAGATTCGTTCTTGAGGACGGACATAAGCTACGATTCATCCCGAAATTCCCATAGGAATGGGTACACTATAGGTAAAACTGCGGGGCTAGTACCTATTAGTACCTATTTATAAAAGTAAGTTCTTATTATGTATCTATGTATCTATTAACTATTATCAACTTCCATCTTTCAACTTGTTGACTTATTGACCTAAGTGTGACAATTACTTAATTGGATATCAATTTATGTTAGTAGGTGCCTACTTAGAAACTATTGAATGATTAAACCGTTATTGGTTGCTATGACGAGAAGATTAAGAAAGACTTTCTTTCTGACATCATTTGACACCATTTTTGTGAAAACATTTTTTAAACTCATTTTATAAGTATTCAATGTTTGTTTTCCTTAAAGCCATAAAATGTATACTTAATTTCTTAAATTTTAGTAAATATTATAAAGTTACCTTTATAATATTTACTAAAATTTAAGAAATTATCTTTTTAAAAATTGTTTTTTTTTTAAATTATTGTTATTTTATTATTATTGACAAGATGGTTATGGTCTTTCTATATCACCTATTTTATCTAACTACATAAAATAATGTGGGTTTGTAAATATATAATATCACAAGTTGTGTGATATAGGTATCATAGGTACGAACGTCAATAATGCTGGGGCCACACTTACGCTTAATGTCAATGCCCATTATCTCAATAATTAATGCATTAAAGTGGGTGGCTACACTTAAACTGTCTCTTTCTCTATTTGATGTACCGCCACTCGAGCTATCGCCTACGCCATACGGCATTGTTAATGCTATTGTCAAATTATCACGTATAGTCGTGGCTACACCTACGGTATACGTCCATTATCTATAATAATTTATGGCATTTCTCGTATGTGTGGCCCGGGCATAACTGTATCACCTCACAAGTTACAACTCTGTCATTTGAGATTAATATCTGGAGGAAATGAAATCATAGAGTAAAGAGTTTATACATCACGTGGGGTATTCCTTGTTTGCTCAAGTCCATGGCATTGCCCATTAAAATGAAAAGGGGCATCGATACTGATGGTAGCCATATATTTTTTTAAAGGAAGAACAATACATAGTTAGTAATGCAAGTACATGAGGTGTAAGATCTAATGTTTAATTTTCAAATAAGCTAGTTTTCTTCATAGTTGTTGCGCTGTGACACCCTCTTAAAAAGTGTCTAGATATTTTGACACCAAGCTTTTAAATAACAAACGAGAAAGAACCCAGTCTGTCAGTCAAAATACAAAAGAATATTTGTCGTGACCAATATGAGTCATAAAGGAAACAAAAACTAGAAGTTTCGAATATACAAACAAAATTTAAAAAATCCAAAAATAAGAAATATTTGATTGCAAAAACAAGTGTAATTACGGAATTTCCGCAATCAAATATTTACGGCTCACAAAATGAGGCAGGCTCGGTAGTTAATTCAATAATTACATTTGAACAATAGCTGTGATTTACAATTCGAATGGATAAGAGTTTCAAATCATGGCCGCTGTTGTCAAAATAACATTTCAAACTTACCTATTTTAAACAAATTTCGAACAAATAGTATTACTTGTTTGTCTATTAGCTTAGCTGAATGCACTTCAATAATAATGCTTAAATTCCAGATAAAGCAATAAATAAAAAGGAATATTGAACATTAATTATTATTTTTCCAACTTCAAACACCGAAGACGGAGGTTCTCAATTCGGTCGGCATTTTTTTTATATACAATTATTTTGTGTTCCGTTTTCAAATATTCACAAACCCGCGTCGCTGGACCAAGCCACCCCGAATAGATTAAAATCAAACTCATAATTTAAATCAATTACCTACGTATACTATAAATAGCTTCAAAAACGTCAACGTTGCTTAAACGAGACCGTAATTTACTAATAGACAAACGTTCAGGACATCATTTACCAATAACTCTACGTCGGAATGCTAAGTAATTAGCATTCGGAGTAACAATAGAAGCTGATCATCTCCAGTTACATAACTGACCGTGGTCACTTATAAAGCCTACTTCAGATAAACGTAGCGAGCGAGTTTATAATTTTAATCATATCATACCTACAACTAAGCAATGGTTTGCTTCACAGAAAGACAAAAAACTATGGTAAAAAGATATTGTGATTTTGAAATTCATTAATAAAAACTGCTATATACAAAATTAGGGATCCAACCTCGCTTTTCTTCTTTAATCATGATTTCTGTAACAATTATGTGAAAGAAAGTTGGAAAAAACTTTTATCTTGGATCACTGTTTGTTGGTCAAACTGCATGAACATAGAAACAGTTTTTTTTTTCAGATTAGTCGCGGCGTTTTGGCACTACGAGTATGTACGATAAAGATGGGCACCAATTAACGTCCAAAAATCGTGAGTTCCGTTAGTTGTTCGGTATAATATGATTAAATATCAAATAAAATACATACTCCCGGATCTAAACACATAACTGGCTTCAGACAAACTGAGACTTAATTACAAATTTTCAAGGATTCACATGATGCGGCTACGTAGACTCAGCCGCGCATGTAATTATTCTATTCTGTGCCGCAGTAAACACTACCTACAACTTGTATTGAAACACTTGTTTGATGCATCTGAATAAGACGTGAATTATAATGTGTCATGTGAATAACGTGACATTACGCTCTTACTATTGTATAGTCCTTATTGTGACACATAAATAATGGTTAGATACCATAAATGCAGCTGGTGTCTTTCAAGTCACTTTTCGCATTAGATATTTATTTTTTAATAAGGAATTTCTAAAAAGTATTTCTTATTATCTTGTATATCTCATTTCATAATAATACAAATGTACAAGGAAATTGTACAAAAAGTACAGACTGATTTCAAACTAGCAGCACCCCGAGGTTTTACCCCTTTTTTGCCCTTTCCCTTGGTTTCGTAATGAAAAATATATGAGTCATACATACAGAGAATACATACAGGTAGCTTTTCACTGGCTCTTAAACTATTACTACTAATACAATACCCGTCGCTTTTTCTACTGATAAAAAATAAACAAATGACAAACAGATCAATGTCCATTCATTTCGTTCAAATTCTTGTAACATTCTTTTGTTTTCTAAACGTACACTGCCATATGATAGCAACAGATGTTCAAATACACCCGCAGTTTCATTAAACTGAATGGCAAATGACATACAATACCATTCCATAGGCACAATACAACATGTGACGCGACTAGTGAATGGTCACAACTCACAATCACGTTTGTTTAGTCACATTGCAAGTTATCAATTGGAAAGAAGCCGCTTTGATGGATAATTAAAAAAGTTAATAAAAATATTAGCACTGCCCCACGGTTTTACACGAGTTAAAATAGCCTATAACCTTTCCGTAGAATGTGGGAATACAAAAATAATTATTCAAATCGGATTGGTATTTACTGAAATTACCGCGTTCACACAAATAAGAAATCAAATTCAGCATTGTTATATTAGTATGGCAATATAGACGTTTCAATATGTGAAAATTCCAAGTACATATGATGAATATTATAAGTTTTTTTTAAGGGTAAAAAAAATATCTTATAAAATAATACGTAATGCGGAAAAAGTTTTAGGATAGCTAAAAATATCACAATTTATTTCCTTTTTAATTTTCTTTTCTAAAATTCGACTCTATTAGTTAAGATTTTTAAAATGAATTAAGTAAACCTATTCAATAATCAGCATCTGATAATGTATAAATAGTTTAGTTTCGTAACCTCTACGCCAAGTGAACCGATGAGTCTTGACCGTTACGTTCCGTACAAAGTACAACGGCTAAACAAATCCACATTTCATAGTCTAATTAGCAATCGATTGTAACGTGAAGTTGCTAACTTGACAACACTCGGTAAGGTCGACGGACGACCGAGGAAGATTGAATTGATGAACTGTGATTTAATTAAATTATGAAATTTATAATTATGGGAATAGTCAGTCGATGAAAGAAAAATGTTTTGAAAAAGTAATTCGGCGACTTACCCCGCTTGTACACTTTTTTCGGGGTGAGTCGCCGGAAGTGGGTCCGGGGTTCCCAGGTCGAGCGAAAACATGTTTCCTACTTTCAAACATGTCTTGGGTTTGAAATCACCAACCCGCATTAGGCAAGCGTGGTGATTACGCCTAATCCTCTTCACTGTACTGATATCTTCAGTGAGACGAGAGGCCTTTGCCCAGGAGTGGGATTATAGTCTAATACTTATTTTGATCTCGATGTTAGTATTGAAAAGATATCTTCAATTACGGCGTAATTATTACGCCCCAATATCCAACCGGGGTTTACCTTTAACAATGCCAATTGTACTGATTGCACGAGTACTAAAATTCTGCATTCAAAACTTAGATATTTTTCATCTGCCATCTACTACCAAGGCATTACATTAAATTATGAACATAAAGTTGTATATTATATTTTACTATTTAATTACTTTTACGATAAGGTGTAAAAAACTGTACGTCATATGAAATTCAGAGAACGGTTGTCAAACACAGATTTTATTTTACTGTCGTATTTTTCCTCTCTTCTCTTATAATATAGTAGTATAATCCAGATAACATAGTAGTTAGTATTATATCTATAGGTATATATAAAATTCAAAGTCCTGACTGACTGATAATCAACGCCCAGCCTCAACCGCTACACCTAGAAACATAAAATTTGGCAGGAAGGTTCTTCAAGTGACGTAAGTGCACACTAAGAAAGGATTTTCGAAAATTCTTACGGGAACGAGTTCAACGCGGGCAAAGCCGCGGGGCGCTGCTAGTCTTAAATAAGATCTAGTGTTACAACCTCACCTCTGGTCAATAAAGATGCCATTGCATCAATTCGTTCGCCGCCTGCAAAATGCGTTGACAGTTCCGTTGTCAATCTAAGTGCTTGCCCACGTTGAAAGCGCGGGCGCGGGCGCGGTGGAGGGCGCGGGAAACGTTGCGAGCTCGTGTTCACGTTAACCGCCAGGCGTTCGCGCGAATGTGACGTATTGTCAGAGGTCGTAAACATGGACCACGATCTTTTATTTTTATTATTATCTTATCATAAAGAAATAAAATGTTTAAAATACCTCCAAATTTAACATATTTCCAGCATAATAATATGTATTTCATTTACTCACCCTCCATATCAGGAAACAATCCAGCAATTTCCTTCCATAGCTTATTAAGAACATTTCTATTCATATGATGACTGTGTTTACTTTGCCAAATAGGAGTTCTAGCCTGAACAGCACTAATAAACTCTTCTGTATTGAACGATAAAATGATAAAAACGCGCTTCGTTTCTAGCGACAAGTTCAAACTGGTTGAACTTACCTGACGTCGCGAGTAAATCGCGCGCGCCGCCGCTAGTTTGACGTGAACACACACAAACGTCTTCATGCGTTTGAAATTGCCGCGAGCTCGCCGCACGCGCTAGTCGCTAGCTAGCTCGCTACTTACACCGCACTCGCGTTTTGAACGTGAACACTTGGATATCACGTTATATGTTTGATATTTCGTGACCGCGCCCGCCACCGCGCCCGCGAGTCAACGTGGGCAAGCACTGATCTGTAAATGTCAACGCACGATGTCGGCGAATGAATGTAATTAATTACAGTACAGTTTGTAGCTACGGTTTAAACTATCAACGCATGCGGCGAACAACTTATTGTAATGGCACCTTTACAGCCTCACTTCTGGTCAATTAGTTTGATATTCCTCTGTCGTCATTTCACGGTTGGATTCCTCTAAAGATTACTTTGTATCATCCTTTCAAACGGTTTATGACCACGGTTACAAACATACCTTAACTACCCACTGCATTGTGATGCCCTACCTATGGTGACCTTTGGATTAGCTAAATTATTCGTATATTTTGTTGCATTGTTGCCATTTTATTTGCGTTGCTAAAACCAGTAGTTGAGTACCGTAATAACTTTAGATCTTTATAGTAATAGGTATGCAGATTAAATCTGCAAAGTTAAAATAACTTTTGACTTATTACAAAATACAAAACATTTCATGCCCTGGCCATCATGCCCTGAATCTTAAAAACCACTATAAATATAAAAACACAATGTTAAACAACTTATTTTGTTTATTTAGTTGAACGCGCTAATCCCAGAAACTACCCATCCGATTTGAATAATTATTTTTGTAATGGATAGACACATTCAACGGGAAGGTTATAGGTTACTTTTCATTGCGAAATTCCGATAGGAACGGGCACAACGCGGGTAAAACCGCGGTGCTAGTTATTAATAAACATTTGTATCATAAACGTTACTACGTAAGCATCTTAATTAATGGAATACACAAACATAACAATAAGTTTAGAATAACACCGTGTGACTTTATTCTCATCTACTACATTTACAAATATTAAAACGACATTCTTCTTAGAATATGATATAGTTAGCTATACATTATGTTGACTACATGATACGCCTCACATTACACGACAACATGCTAAGTACATAAGTTGTGTTGTATATTTTCTTAACACAAAACTGTCTTTTACATTAACAAGTGCCGCTATTTTCTCACAACCTAGTTACTGTAGAAATGGTTACATAGTTATTATGTATACTTACCGCAGAGATTACGTCTGTCTGTATGTCACAGATAGACTTAGAATGTACTATTTTATGATTATGTTGCGCCTACTTTTGTATTGTGTATTATTTTTATCCGTTATATTGTTTCATTTAAGTTAAATTATAGTGAGATGAGAGGCCTTTGTCCAGCAGTGGGACATTACAGGCTAATTCTTGTAAAGATTTATTAGTATTCTACGAAAATTATAACAGGTTCACGCGTTTGATAGCACTATGTTTTCGGTTTATAAACATTGCTAGTATCACTACATACCTATTATAAAAATAAAACAAAGTCCCCAGCCGCGTCTGTTTGTCTATTCGCGATAAACTTAAATACTACTGCACGGATTTCGACGCGTTTTTTTTAAATAGATAGAGTGATTCAAGAGGAATGTTTATATGTATAAAAATTCCCGAAATTCCCACAGGAACGGGCACAACGCGGGTAAAGCGTGGGGTGCTGCTTGTTTACTATAAGTAAAATAAACTATAACAGCCTTTAAATAATATTGAGAGTATTCACCGCCCACAGTTTGACCTATGGACGAGCCCTTATCAACACTTGCATGACAATTAATCGGAGTGCAAGTCCAAACGCACAAACGCACTATCAGAGCCCGCATCCTTTGAGTACAGGAAGTGATAAACAATTCAAGAAATGTGTTTGTTTATTTTAATGGTAGGTTTTTACCTTATCAACGATTGAATGTTTACAAATTATATTATTAAGTCTGATAATTACTAGTAACTATTTTATATATGGATGCTGACCCGGCAAACGTTGTTTTGCATTAAGTATATGAATTAAGGGACCATCCTAATAACTATAAATTGAGATGTAAGCCATCCTATCTTTCAAGTTGGATCAAATTGCACACGGTGTGCAAATCAAATTTAAAATCGGTTCAGTATTTTAGGGCCGATACTGCGTTCAGCGGGTGCCCGCGCGGTTTCGTACAAAAGTTAACGCTTAAAGCAGTTTCGGCCCTTTGGAGTCCATCCATATTTAAAAATTAGACAGCGAAGCTTTTTGTTGTGGGGTAAAAGATGGCCCTCGAACTGCAGTAGGATTGTGAGGGCTCATTGTAAGTTCGAGTAGTGGCCACCTCTGTTATCGTAGATTTTAAGCCGCCTAAAGGCTTCCGACATGGTCTGACATGCTAAAATCACTCATTAAATCTCTACTAAGTAAGCAATTGACGTCTCTAAATACGGGCGTTAGATAAAGAAAATGTTGCTTTGAATACGAGTTTGCATGAGCAACACTAGAGGGCTTATTATTTTGTATTGGATCCAATACTAGGTTATAACTTTCTATATCGAAATTGACAGGAATAGGCACAATGCGGATAGGTTACGCGGGGAGCTAGCTATCGTTTAATAAACACCCGATTCTTGGTACACCACTATACTTATACATGTTGCCTTATCGAAGCGAGTCTATTTGTTAGTGTATTCGATTCCATTGACGAAACACTATTTTGATACAACTGTTCATTAATAATTTTAAGTAAGTTGTTGAAGGAAGCATTTAACTTTGACGTGTCTGAGTGCGGGCGTTAGTGATTTTTAAGGTTCAAGGCATGCTGGGACTGGCATGCCTTGCTTAGGCTATAAAGTCCCTTAATAGTGTTAGATAAAAAACTAGTTACTAAAACCATTTTTTTTTACTTTTCAGGGATAAAATCCGTAATGCAGTCGAAATACCTATACTCACAAGATGCTGTTTCTGCTTTCCGTTAAGAAAAGGTCTGATAGCATTCGCGTATACGAATTTGGTAAGTTAATTTTGTCCTAATATCTTACATCAATCTTACGCCAATTTAATCGACACATAATTCACGTTATTTTCTACATTATAATGTCAAAATCACTCATTAAATATCTACTAAAGCAGTTTTGATGTCTCTGAGTACAGGCGTCTCTGAGTCTATTAGCTTGCTTAAAAACATGGAAGCTTGGAGTTCATTAAGAAACAATGAAGAAAAACGATCGTCACTCATGTCTATCAAACTTTGTCTATGGGTTTCATGACATCATGACAATGTTTAAAAAATGCTCAAGTGCATCAAGTGGCTCTTAAGTCAAACATTGTTCAAACCAAGTTTGAATAGCGTTCTTAAAATCGAACGAACACCGAATTGTGACCGTGACCTTATAAGTACCTAATACTTCTTGCATAACTCTCGTAAAACGAACTCAAACTAATCGATCGATCATCATAAAGCTAAAGAGTTTGACTATTTGTTTGTTTGAACGCACTTATCTCAGAAATATTAATTATTAATCCGATTTGAATAATTCTTTTTGTAATGGATAGTCACATTTAACGGGAAGGTTATAGGCTATTTTTTATCCTGAAATAATCACAGAAACGGGTACAACACGAGTAATATTGCGGGGTGCTGCTAGTTATTTTATACACCTTAATCATTATCGAAGTTACTATATCTGCTACACGCACAAATATGATGAATATGATGATCCATAAAATTATCTTTGTCATTGTCCATTTGTTTGGACCTTATGATACGAGTAAAATTGAGGCACACTATTGCCGTAACTTACCGGTAGAACACGCAAAACTTAACCTACTCTAAATAAGCTTAATTTGATTGAGTCTATAACCAAACTAAAGTTAACCTCAAGTACTTACTAATTTCCAAATGATAGCTGAGACACACTATCTTACCGGTAGAATAAACAAAACTGCAAAACTTCTTTACGCCATCTTTTTTACTACCCGTAGAATAAGCAAAACTACAACCTGCTTAAAACTTTCTCAGATTTAGACCTTCCAAATTAGGCTATCTTAGAATTTCTATATCTGGCTATCAACCAAACTAAGACGAAACGATTATCCGGCCTCTTTGCAAACCATTAAGGGCTTAAGAAATGCGTCCTGCGTCAGCTCACACACCTACTGGTGTTGTAATATCTATTGCAAATGAAAGTAAACTCTGTAAACCCACTGACCAGCTGTTGAGCCATGCAACTAATAAGTAGAGAGCCGGTCATCCGTTGGTAAATGTAGGTTTGTACAGTCGGCAGAATTCGCAGGGTCTCACTGTTTTATGAGGTTTTTTGACAAAATAAACGTTGGTAAGTTGGAGAAAGTGGTGATGCGGTTTTTAACCGAACCGACCGACCGGTTTTTTTTGACTAAATGCCTGGACTTCGTCTATCGATTGCAACAACCAGTACCGACGATTTTACGTACCCTCCGATTCACAGTAGATAGGTATCTATGAAATCGGAGGCTTTTTGAATTCAGGAGATCTAAAAGGTCGGACATCAGGGCTTAACATGAATTATTATTTGTTAGACTTTGGTAGGCAATATTTACTTAGATTATGATAACATATGAATGCTATTTCGGATTTCTAAAATTTTAATTCACAGTAAACTTAAAAACGGTCAATATCCAACGATGCATAGTGTAGATATCTATTTAATAGTACCTATGTTAATAGGCATTTTTGTAACGTTTAAAATATTATGGTAAGATAACCAAGGTTTTTGTAGCAAGTTAGTTCAATAGGGTAAGATTAGATAAACTGACTATGAAAGGTTTTGAACCATGTTATGTATAATTAGATAAACTATTTCATTTCAAAAACATCATCAAAAATGGGCCAGTATTATTAACGCCATACTCAGAGACGTCAAATGCTTACTTAGTAGAGATTTAATGAGCGACTTTGACGTGTAATGTATCAAAAATTATGTCAAACTAGCAGCACCCCGCGGTTTTATCCGCTTTGTGCCCGTTTCCGTGAGAATTTTGAGAATTTTTATACTATAAACTTTCCTCTTGAATCACTCTATCTATTTAAAAAACCGCGTCATAATCCTTGCTTTAATATTTGAGTTTATCGCGGACAGACAGACAGATAGACAGACGCGGCCGGAGACTTTGTTTTATAATAGTATGTAGTGATAGTTGAATGAATGCGGCAGTTATTCTTCTCTGTAGCAGTATCGTTGATGCCTCGCCAAGATTCCAAGTTTCCAATAAACACTATTCCATTGTGAAGTAACGAAAGTTCTACATAAGTATTCATTGTATCAATCTTGATACTTCCTTAATAAATATTTGCCGTGGTTATAATGACTTCCGCCCTTTCAACAATGGACAACATTATAGACAGCAAAATTGACCTAAAGCAGGTATTACATTACAATAGGTAATTTGGACATTGTACCTTATGCAAGTGTCATCAAAATTGTAGTATAATAGGTACCTAAGTATTTGTTGTATTTAGTAAGTTGAAACGCTATATTCAGGTATTTGTTTCTTGGAAAAGATTTATTATGTCGTCTTGTTATTTGACACTTATGTTTGGGCAATGTTTAATCAAGTGGCTTGATACGATACGAATGGGAACAACTTATCAAATAGCTTAATAAGTATAATATTAAAATTAAAACGTAAGCAATAAGTGTCACCTAGATATAGTAGGTACTGTCTGGGAAGTTAGCAGTTGGTTAATTTAAGAGTTATATAATTTCAAGTTGCACGTTACAATGTCGGTCCCGGTTGTATCAATCGTCAGACCATGTCGGAGGCCTTTAGGCGGTCTAAGAACTCCAACACCAGGGTTGGCCATTAATTTACCCGAACTTACTAACTTTGCTTACTTATTTCATATCTAAACTTAAACTGTTCAACATTGATGGTGGACAGTACCTGTTCAACGTTGATGGCGGACAGTACCTGTTCTAAGAACATAGCTACAATAGTACCTATACTCTATTGTACTACTCCTGAAGAGAAAAAAGGTTTAAAGATAGGGTAAACCTTTTTCCTCTTCAGAAGCTGGAAAATTGACGACATTGGTCCATATTTTGGGACAAGTAAGAGTATTCACCTTAGGTAACATATAAAAGTACCTTATAAACCTCCCGTGCTTCGGAGGGCACGTTAAGTCGTCGGTCCCGGTTACTTTCTACGGATAGTACTCGTTACATGAGCCGTGTCAGAGGCCTTTGGCGGCTCAATAACTCTGACACCAGGAGTGGTTAGGGTGACTATCCACTCGATGAAGAAGAAGACCTTATAAAAACGTAATTGTTTCCAGATCCTCACGCTAATAGTGACCTGCTTCCTGTCCACGTACATCGCCATCATCAGGAACTCCTCGGAGCCGGACCAGTCGGCCCTGGCCACGGAGTACGTGCGTCTCATTATTGACGTCACGGCCCTCATCGTGGAAGTCCTGCTTACCCTAGCGTTTATAGTTGCATTGCATATGGTTGGTATTATAGTTACCTGATTATAGTTACCTGATCCTACTGGCGTAATGTCATGTAAAAAATGAAGACTCAGTGACGAAGAAGAAGACTGGAGTAATGTAAATCAATAAATACAAATTCTGGGGCTGCCACAGTCAGTAGTATTTGACGTACAAAGCTGCCGCGAAGCTATCACTCAACTTTTTTAAAGCACGTTTGGGGGTGTGTGATATTTCTCCATTTTCTTGGAGTGCCATTTTAATGTAACATATTATGTTTCGTTATTATGCATCGTACATTTGATGTGGTGAATAGGATACCAAACGTACCAAGGCAAAGCAAAGGAACCTTTGTGCCCTTTGCTTTTCCACTGCGTCTTAACGATATCAAAATCCACCTGGCCCTTATCAGTAAACTAATCCGGAATAGTGAAATAACGTCCATAACCAAATATGATAGTCATGGTATTGTAAGTATTCCATGGCTGTAGAATACCTTGTGATCTCTTCATTTATGGTTTCAGAAACACGTGCTGCTCATGAAAATCTACCTGTACTTCGAGATCGGGTACTCAATCATCGGATTCATCTACAGCGTCGCGTTCCTCACTAACGAGACGGCCAGCGAACTGTTCTTAATTCTCTTCCAATTGAGTAAGTATTAGGAACTCTAGAACTTTCAGCAACTTTTTGGTACTTTATAATATAATCTTGGGATAAGACATCATTCGAATTTATTTAGATTATGAATCCTTTTTCGGAATGGTAACCGAAAGTAATGGCAACGGGTCTATTCAACCGTGGGAATTTTGGGTTTGACCGTAGATTTAGGTATTAAATTAAAAACCAAAAAGGGTACGTTCATTCCACTTGACACCACCAAAAGGACACCATTGGTGGTGTAGACACCACGACACTACTGGTGGTGTCGTTTGGAAATCATTGTAAAACCCTACTCGCTCACAGAAGCATTTATGCCCAACAAAAACATCAAATCCGTGGGTCGGTCTTGGACTGTCTAGATTACTAAGTAAATCTAACGAATTATTTTTTAACTACCTTTCAGCACTACAAGTGTACCTCGTCCTTCTCATATGGAGTTCCATAGTGAAGATGGAGCGCGATGGAACCGTCAAATACTCCAGAGATCGGGACCCAGCGTAACATGATACGGACGAACAATTGTTACGATTACGACATCCAAGTAACAGTGCGTAAGGTATCATCAAACAACACTTATGAGAGAAAGTCTTCCAATGAGATAATGTATACCAATTGATGTGTTGGGTAAAATTTTAAGGTCTTATGGTAAAGATCAATTTGTAAAATAAGATGAATTTTAGTAGTGAAATATGTAATAAGTTGGGTTGAAAAGATTGGAACCATTTACCAGGCGTTTTGCTGATCTGTGGAATTATTCTTATTTGCCAGGCATTATTCTCGTTCGCCCGGCATTTTTCTCATTTACCAAGAATTCTGCAGATATTCCCGGCATTATTTCCATGTATACATATGGAGCCCGGCATTATTTTACCCTAATAAAATATTAAAATGTAAAGTAGTTGAAACCAAAATTATACTTTATGCACTTAGATGTAAAAATGCTGTGATAAATGATAGAAAATAAATCTATCATGTCACCGTGATTTAAGACTTTTGTAGTTAAAAATAAGGTTCAATTAAGTTTATCAAGAATTTACTTAAAGTTAGATAAAACATATATAGTTTTGATATTGTTACCTTTACATTTGTAAAATAATATAGTACTATAAAAAGTACCTTAAATGACTTAACTTAAATTATACTTTAAAGTTTAAGGTTTAGCACAGACTACAGGTGAGTCAGTTTTAAGACTGTTGTCAGTCACAACAATGTGCGTTCGCTCTAAAACTCGATTTGATAGTTCTAAATGTGATTTATTCAAGCTTATACCATAGATGAAGTATTCTAAAATATTTTGACAGTGCCTTGAAAACAACATTGTAAGCCAGATTGATAATCAGATCAGCAGAATAATAGTATCTTAGAATAATGTACAAAATTATAATAAACATAATATTTTGTTACCATTTTAAGATAACTAATATTATAAGATAAAAAATGTAATTTCTATACCAAATAAAACAAATTATTTTTTTGTATTATTTCTGTGCATTATTGAGACAAGTTCTACTTTACATAGGGTTGTTTCAAACCGTTTGGCTATCGTAACTTACTATCGTTAAAACGTTTACGATTTTCTAGGCTGATTTTAAACGTAAGTGTAGGAACTGTCTAATATGATTAATGATGATGCTTTCATAATCAATTAAGCCTAATTAATTTCATTTTGTTGCTTTTATAAAAAAAAAAACATAAATTTTAATGTTTGTCAAATATAAAGCGTTTTTTCATAACATAAATGACAGTCTATTTATGTTGTTCGAGCGGCCAGTTTTCATTTTCTTACATCTCCTGAGACTGACATTGTGTGTCAATGTTTACTGATGTTATTTATGCAACCAACTTTTAGAATATGTTTCAGAGTATTTAAGAAATAACCTTAATTTCACACTTGTATGATAGACATGTACACTACTTACGGTTTACCTGCACTCACTGTACAGGTAGACAGGGAGGCGTGTTTGTAAGATTTACCTGTTTAGGCGTGTAAGACTTTAAATGAAACATAGAATAATTGATATAAATATTTATAACAAATTAAAAATTCTTATCAATAATATATTTAATATCTTTGATAATACTAGATATATGTTTATGCTTTGGCAAATAATTAATTTCATAATATTGTTAAAGTTGAGTATATATTCTACAACTCGCACCTATAAATTTGGTATCTAATAATTATATTTACAAACTCAATACTTGGCAACTTGGCAACTTAAAATTGGAAATAGCCAATTACAATACGTAATTAAATAAAGCTCCGTGGTAAGAACAAATAATTAGGTAAAACCTTGCAGACTCCAGTTCAGGCAGTCTAGTATAAAGTCATCTATGAAAACCTGAATCTGAATGAACCTGAATCCTGAGACATATAATATGACATTTCCGTGTTAGACTATTACTAGTTTGTACCGAAAACTATTGTTAGACAGACTAAAAACAGACTGCATTAAACAAGTCAGTCTATAGACTGTCTAAACTAAAATGTGCGATGGGTCAGTGCCTTATCATATAATTCGGTGGAGGTAGATTATCTTGATGCCTTCTTAAGCCATGTTATACCTAACCCATCAAACAAGCAAGTTTAAGGACTCTATCTCTATGATCTGTCTAATCTAATATCTGCGTTGGTTCTTTACCTAACCATAGTTCGGTGGACGGTGATTCCCTTCTTAAGCCGTGTTGTACCAAACCTCCGAGTTGACCAAGGTCTTTAATCTCTCCCCGTGGAACATTTCCTCTTCCAACTGCTTGTAGTAACTTGCCACTAACATTAGCATGTAGAACCGGAGTACTGGAAGCAAGACATAAATAACTATTAGATTAGACACGAGTAAATAATATATGTACGTATACAAAACCTATTGAATGAAGGTGAGGGGTACAATTAATCAAGATATTCTGTCGGCAAATAGAATTACTTAGAAAATGTTTTTGGCAGCAGGCTTAAGTTGCACCACACCAAAGTCATAATATAGAAATATAGCGAGAGATGTCTTTAGAAAAAAAAAATACGAAGACTTGTGTGAAGAAGAACAATTGTCTTGACTTGTATCGTAGCCTTAGATGCAAAATCAGGGGTGTAGGAACTTTTCAAATCGTATCCGCGCAGTTCTTTAACTTTTTTGTCACATTTAGTAGACGTTTTATTCTTTTACTACATGGCTCCCAACTTTACGCCCTAGCCGGTGTTTCTTTTATTTGAGTTGTAAGAGGTATATTAAACAGATTGACTGTCAGATTGAGATTGACTGTCAGATTCCAATTTTAATCAGATTTCAGAATCTCTGTTAATTCTGATTCGATACAAAATACGAGTAGGTAGGTATTCAACAAGTGTAGAGGTTCATACTATATTTTTTGTTTGGGACGTCGACTTAAAACCGGCCCTGAGAGCCAACAAATAGGAACAAGTAACTCACGCAAGCTAAGGAACTCCAACACGTATAGCAGCAAGGAGTTTTCTCCGACATGGTTGAGCATGCTCATGGTAGTCCAGAAGATGAAGAGCATCAGGAATACCAGCACCTGGATCGAGGTCCACACCACCCAAGGACGCATGAGGTTGGCTTTCTCCTGGAATAGACATAGATTTTGTTTTAGGTTTTTTTTTATAAGATCATGGCTTAGGTTTAAGATCATCAGGTAAACAAGCGTGGTGATTACGACTAATCCTACTCAATACTGATATCTTCGGTGAGATGAGAGGTTTTGCCCAGCATTGGGATATTGGGATATCACAGGCTAATACTCTTTACTTTTAGAAGATTATGGTGTGGATGGTGACAATGGTCTACCGATTAAAACCACCGGGACCGAATGCTAAAAGTACCCTCCGAAGCACGGAAGCGCTCAGCTAGAAATGCCACTATCGGCCATCCATACAAAATGAGAAAAATAACAAAATACCCTTATTCACAGTCGTCACAGTAATAGCGCCTATTACTGTGACGGCTTCATATACATACATCCATACAATATTTATTAGATAAATAATCTGAATCCCAAGAGATAAACATTAGAACTGTGAGAACCCACTGACGTCACAGTAAGTATATTATCAGCTAATTAGACACAGAAGTCTCTTGAAATACAAATTACAATGCACCAGTATTTATAATTAGTTGGCCGTGACTGTATGCAAATAAATTATGTAAATACGCATTTGTTTGCACTGATTACATTACGATTACATTCCCACTAAACTAACTATTTGACAAGACCGTTGGCACAGTGGCATGTGAGAGCGCCTACTGTGCCGGGGGTTGCGGGTTAGATTCCCACCCGGAGTCAACAATATGTGCAGACATAGTTGTTGGCGACAACCTCTGGGTGTCGATTATATGTGCATATAAAGTATATGTCTATCTATATGTAACAGTATCAGTCAGTCAAATTCTATAATAGAGCCTAGAGCTTCTTCTTCTTCATCGAGTGGATGGTCAACCTGACCAATCCTGGTGTCAGAGTTATAGAGCTGCCAAAGGCCTCTGACATGGCTCAGCCTAGAACTTAGATTGGGTCTAATTATTCATGTGTGAATGTCCTGTCCTGTAAGTTTTTATAGGTTAGTGGACTGTAGAGTCGTAGATTTAAACCGCCTAACTAAAGGCTTGACAGCCCACCGGGAATCGAACCCGGGACCTACGGATCGTGAGTAGGGCGGTCAAACCACAAGACAACGCGGGTAAGCGCGACAACCTATAACCTAACCTATAACTTAACTTCCAGATCGGCCGCCTCCCGTAGTGAGTACCTATAGGTACCATAGCACACATATAAGCAGTTACTTTTCCGTATATTTTTTTACTTACCCTTAATGTGCCAACAAGCATCAAAGCAGTGAGCGCTAAAGTCACTACATGGTTCACAGTGACGGCTATCACCAAACTGAACTGGGCTATCAACTCCACGTCATTCGACCTGAGCTGGGTGGCCAACTCGCCTATGGTGGCTGTACATTGTGCTAACGACAGCACTGAGTATAGCTGGAAAGGAGTAAAGAGTTGATTAGTTAAATATGATATCGTATCATGTCCTATCAGTCCTATCATGTATCAACTAAGCGTGTTCGTAAGATTTTCTTATTTTAAGGAAAGGTATCTCGTTCAGTGGAGTTACAGTTTCAGTACAGTGAGGGAGGTGTAACTAAATGAATGAAATAAGATAAAAAGTATCAAAATCGGTCCAGCCGTTCTTGAGTTATAAGAGGTGTAACTAAAACGACTTTCTTTTATGTACTTATACATACATATTATATAGATGTAGTGAGTATAGTAAAATAACGTAGCGATGATGGCATATACTAATGTAAATACGATGGTTCTGTAGAAATTCCCGAGATTAGCTCGAACATACAAACAAACTTAAAAAATGTACCTCTTCATAATATAGAAAAAGAAACAAAACGTAATCTCTACAAAAATACTTATGATTGTGTCCTTTAAATCGCTAGCTTCTTCACTATACTTATCCAAAACTAAAATGTACTCACGATTATAACCAAAGCCGATATGATACATCCGAATTTCAGCGACAAACACGCGAAGGTCCTCTGCCTCGGTATATTCTCCATTGAGAAAGGGAATTCTGGAACACAACGACACAATTTTTCAGCAATTTGTTCAACACTGAGTCCGTAATCCGAGGAGTCATGGTCACAAATTATCTTATCTAACAAAAGCGGTCATGGAGATGATCGTTTTTATCTGATCGATTTATTTGTGTGTTTATTCTCTTTGGTTTGAAATTGGCAATGCTTCTATTCTATTTCGATCTCATTTGAGTGTGACCTTTAGTTTTAATTATGTGTGTAGGTATTTAGATTAGTCTTGCGTGCCCCATTTCTTTGAGAAAACTATCTTAGTTGAATTTGTTTTTGATGATAGGATCTAAGTTGGTACGTTTGGAATAATAGATAGCTTACCACTTTCACATTTAGATATATGTTATTTTTTAAACACTTTTCTAACACTTCGTATGATACTTATTCTTTCTGTCGTCCAAATAACTTCATATAATATGCTCGAAGTAGGTATATTGATTGTGATTACTTTTCAAAGTAGGTAACGTGCCTTATTCTATGTTATGAAGTCATGACTCAAATAACCTTACAAACTAGCTTTATCCTCATATAAATTCCAAATATACGTCCAAATCTAAGGTATTTATTCTGCGTATTATCACCCATTATCTACTTTAATAACACCTACGTACTTTCATGTTGAATGTGAATGCCTGATACAAAGCATAACACAATAACATACAAAGCGATTTGGAATGATAAAATTATCAGGCGTTAAGAGTGAAATAATAATAATATAAACTATCAATACATGTCTAAGGGCGGTCGGATTGCACAAAAACTCTTTAGTAATCTATTTAGGCCTTAAATATGTTTAAGAAACAAAAGCTTTTAATTCAAAATTGTATTCTCGCTTCGCACCAAATAGAGTACAATTTAAAATGAACGTCATTTGTTTTTAAACATATTTAGACACTTAATTAAACGTTATAAACGTTAAAATCTGCTAGTTCTAAACATAATTCCATCCCTCCGTCAGTCTGTGTTACCATATTATTATCTTCTTCTTCTTCTTGTCGAGTCAATATGGTTATTTATTTTATTTATATGTGTCCGGACCAGAATTTGGCCACCTCTATCGCATTGTTATTGGCTTTCCATAAATCCTCCACAGTGCAGGACATGGGGCAGTTAGGGCATTGTAGTATGTGTTTCATATTCTGGATGGCGCCACATTCACAATTTCCGTTCTAAAAGTTATTAAAGCTGAACTCGTTTTGATAAAATTTGGTATAGACTCCAAGTGCTTAATTTTCGAGGGAAAGGGTTCCACGGGGCGCGGCTAGTTAAGCTTGTGCCTACTTATTTACTTATTTTATTCATATTTTAGGTACTTAGGATTTGGTCAACAATGATATCACAACATATAAACAAAGTTATAGGTACTGGTCCATAAAATGAGCGTTATCTCAAGAGGAAACAACATAATAACCCAAATATCTAAATAAAAATAAGATTGAGAGAATATGAATAACATAATAACGTTATATTTCAGATTTTTTATTTTTATATGAAAAAGGTATGTACAAAGAACATTCAAATTGTAAATACCTTAGTATTAGCTCAAAATAGTGTAATTAGTAAACACAAAACACTTTGTAGTTGTAGGTAATTAAGTACCTACCTACCGGTTTACATGCTATAGATACTAATAAAATAATAATCTAGTAAATCTGTCTGTTATGACTAACCTGAGCTGATTTCGGTAACAATACAAAAGTTTTTTTAACGGCTACTCGTAGTTTAATTATTTTATCGTATTTGCACTAACTTACAATGAGCGAGTTATCCTCAGATTACAGAACTATATGACTATTTTAAATGGTTATCTATCTAATTTTTATTTAATCAAGTGTTTTATGAGCTGATAATATTCGCACTGTATCGTTTACAGATAACTAGTTACCAAACTTGCAATTTTCCTTTCCAAAAATCTACGGATGTTTGTCAACAACAAAATATAAACTCTAAAATTACCTACATTGTGTACTACAATTTAATATGTCATTAAACAACAACATTTTAATCGGTCTCTACTTCATTAAAAAGTAAGTAAATAAAAGAATATAAATACATAGACTTACGTCGTGATTGCATTTTCCTTTTTATAAACTAAGTAATCCACAGATAAACATAAATCCAAATAGATAACCACCAAAAAGATTTAATACAAAACACCAACACAACAGTATTAATCAAACTCTTTGTTTAGACTAAAAAGGTTTTATTTTTATTCGCGAACTAGTGTTCAACAAAGAGGTCAGTTATGATAAAAACTTTTCGAAGGAATACCGTCCTTTGCCGGAGGGACGCTGATATTGTTATCAAATGCTTGATAAGCACTGTGATAGTAAATTAATATCGGAAATTAAATACAAATCAATACGCGTCAATGACTGTGTGAAGAAGCGAGTAATTAAACATTATTGATTGGCATATTCTTAGGGAGGAGGTGGTATTACTTATTATTAGTTTTATGTACTTATTGACTATTGTTTGTACAGTCACATAACAATAATAAGATATACATATTTACAAATAATAATGATTTATACATACTTAAAGTGAAATCATTTAATACAATGTAGAGCTTAAAATACTAATGCTAATTTGGTACTTACAAACATATTAATAATACCGCCTTAAAAATATTGACCGAACGTCATTAATACTTAGCTTTTTTGTTGGTAAAATGTCATTCAAGCCTATAGCCTATTGACTGCACCATTCGGCGAATTCGAAATAACAGACATTTTCTATGGTTTGTATCGAACTCGAGCTTGCAATGTCAACAACGCTTTAAACACTAAGTAGTATTAAGAATACATAATTTACAATCAGTCTAAGTTAAAAAAAAAACTATATTAACCCAATTTAATAACCAGCTAGAACAGAGTTACTGGCTACTATTGGCTGTGAAACTCCCGCGCTTCCACCAATCACAGCCGCCGAAACAGTACCAACAGACACCGGTACACCGACCGGTACTCTCACCGGTACTGCCGCCGGTACCGATACCACATACGGTTGCGGTACTGGTATTCCAACTCCTTGCGTTACCGTTACAGGTACGGGATGAGCTACGGGGTACGGAAACGGCCTGTCAATCGGTACTGCGATCGGGCGCGGTATTATGTGAGCTACAGGATGTGGTACGGCTACTGGAACGGGTCTCGGGGCGTCTACCGGTACTCCGATGTGTACCGGGAACGGTACCGCTCGTGGAACGCTGATCGGTATCGGTTGCAGGTACGGTATCGCCACACGAGTTTGAAATTCGGAGTACGTGTGGTGCCCTGGTACTTGTGATGTGGCGACGACGCTACGTTTTTCAGGCAGTGGAGCACATTTTGCGTATGTTACGCAGAATAGTAGTAATACCTGAAAAGATAATAGACATAATGAGTTGGGTTTAAAGTTGAAACCAGTTTTAATAACAGGATTGTTAAACCCAATTTAAATAATAAGTTCCCATGAAAATCAGGCTACAAATACCTTTCAAATTAGCACGAACCCGCCACTTATACAACAACACTACAAATTGACTGACAAGACAAGAAAATTAGGCTCTATTATTAAGTTAATTGCGTACTTACGTAATTTCGGAGCATTTTCACAAGTAGTTACCGCGGTGTTGGGAAAGAAAGTGATTAGATATGTGGTGTTCATGTATTTATAATATATCAGGTACCGGTATGATACCGGTATGGGCCGCGGTCGCTGCGGAACCGGGGATTGTTTACACCCTGTATAATGTGGCGAGGAAGAAAGTGGCCCTGGATTTATATGGAGACGATAATACCATGTGTGGGTTTTGTCAGTTAGAGAGAAAGGTGTAGGGATATTTAAATATGTATTATAGTTTGTTGCAAATCTTAACATTACACTACAAATAAAATAATTATATAATTATACTTGGTTCGGTAAATACCTAATTAGAAATCCTTGGTAATTAATCCAGTACTTTCGATCTACTCTTGCAACTCCTATTTTACCTTCCATATAACAAGTTATCCAGAATATAAGGTACCTATATTAGCATTATTTTACAATTTTTCTGTTTCTCTCCATAAAAAAAATTACATATCGATACCTTTGGGTAGAAAGGTCGTATAAACCAAAACCTGACTTTTCAGGAGAGCAGAAAAACAATTTTTTTTTTACATAAACATTTATAACTTTTTTGTTTTTGAGGATATAAAAAAATGATCAATGAGAAAGGTTCTTACAATTTGCAAATGAAAAAGGTTAAATCATCAAAACATATCTATCTTCTTTTGTTTTAAAGTTAGCTTGGATTTACGTCTAAGAAAAAATCAATTCTTGGTTAATACACCCCATGAAAATGTACTTTAAAAAAACTGTATAGGTCGTATATCCATTTTTGGTAAGCTTATGGTCACATTTACTGTCGTAAAACCCATATAATGTAGTATTTTTTGTATTTAAAACCATTTTTAATCATAAATCAATTGGATTCTGACTAATAAATCAATCCTGTTACTCTCAGAATTAGTAGGAACTCAATTATTATTTTTCTTATACCCAATAATAGTCGATTCAAATAAAATAAAACTACCTGAAATACGAAATCAATAATTATTAAGTATTATACTACCTTCTATTCAACATTTACTTTTATTTCAATGATGTTACAACATGCCTAACAGGTTTATAACAATTTTAAATTGAAAAAAATATTATAGCAACTTAAACTGAAATGTGAAATCTACTTAATCATAAAAAAAGCCCAAAAAATATTCATACTTCTTCTAAATTAAAGTAATCAGGCATTTTGATCATTTATAAAATTATGACTTTGACGGGTTCTTTGAATTGTTTTTTAATTTTTGTATACATTTAAATATATACAAAAATTAAAAAATGATTAAATACTAAATTCAATACATTATTTCATTAAAGCCTAGGTAAAATATTTATTAAAAAAACGATCAAGTACTAAACGTAACTAACTTTTGTACTAAAAAGTATAACTTATTTATGAATTATAAATTTATGATTTATTACAATAAATTATTATTCATAAATAATTAGAATTACATATATATAAATTTATAATTCATAATACAAATTTATAATTTATAATTCATAATTAAGAATTGAAAATACAATTTCAAAAAATAAATCTAAGTCTTGTTTTTTTTACTAAATAATATTAATAAGGTAACGAACGAAATGTCAAATTACGTAAATACGAAAAGTTATTATTCTTTTATAATAATAATATTACGTTGAATTTAAACTAGGTTTAGGTAATGCATTTAACACGTTAGGGCGTATAAACCAAATTACAATAAACGACTGTTTTTACGCCCTGAGTTAATATAAATTATGGTCATTACATCATAACAAAAGTACCAAAAAAAAATATTCGGCTTTTACATTGAAAATTTACCTTTTTTAAGAGTCTATGACCGAAAATTTCTGGGTCGTATTAACCATTTTTGTGCGAATTTCTGCATTTCGTATATACAGATCGATAGAGAAAAAAAAACTGAGAAAAACTGTATATATAACCCAATTTGGCCAAAATGGTTTATACGACCTTTCTACCCAAAGGTATCGATATAATTTTGACTTGTAACTTTATTGGCGAAAATCGTTTTATACATAAAGGCCGCTAGAATATATCTCACATGTAATACCAGCTCTATGAGCATACGCAACTATTTACCACTCCGTTTGTCACAGCTACTGCCAACATACATGGTTAGATCTAGATCTAGTCTAGAACTCCAGACCTACACGTAATGATCGACTGGTGACGTAACTCATAACTTGTAACCTAAGTGTATTAAGTTACTGTATTTGCCATAAGTTGTACGTAACTCGTAGTTAAGTAGAGTAATACTTACTTACAATTTATTAAAGACTAGCAGCGCTCCGCGGTTTTACCCGCGTTGTGTCCATTCCTGTGGGAATTTCGGGATGAAAAATAGCCTATGTTACTCGTGGATAATGTAGCTTCCGAATGGTGAAAGAATTTTTTAAAACGGTCCAGTAGTTTTTGAGCCTATTCTTTACAACTAAACAAACAAAGTTTTCCTCTTTATAATATTAGTGTAGATATTAATGTAAATGTTTCTCTACATATATTTATATATGAATTGACATAATACCTACTATTATAATAAAGTTGAAGATTTGGTTATTTTTTGTTTGTTTGAACGCGTTTTTCTGATAAACTACCAATCCGATTTGAACAATTCTTCTTGTAATGGATAGCCACATTCAACGGAAAGGTTATAGTACCCCGTACTCAATGGCGACCAATGCTTCCTGAGTAGAAATTGAATAAGAGATTTTAACATGTATAATGTATGAAAAATTACGTTAATTTGTTAAATAAGTGTGGCAGTTGAACACATTGAGGGACTAAATAGATTTTAGAGTTGTTATGTAATCCGCCCTAGGGCTTATTAGCTTACTTACTACCTATCTAGTTGTTAGATGTCCTAACGTAATCTATACGAACCTAATAAATATTGAACGTATGTAAACGCGAGTGAAAATAAGGATCGTTCTTTTTATATCATTCGTGGTTTATGGTATTACTGATTATGTATTAGACCGACATCCTGGCGAAATGCCAAACAAGTATAATGTATGTAACGTTGATCAATACTCCACTTTAAATGTTAAAGGAGAGTGTGATACGTAACGTATAGGAATGTCAACTAATCTTGTAAGTTATAAATCGAAAAATGAGTTGATAGGAATTGATTTTGAAAATTTTATTGCTAGTTCAAAACACACACACATATCAAATTTCTCACTAGTAGCGATGGAGTAGTTAGACTTTGCGATGTTAATTCATCCCGATTGTTAAGCAACGTGCAGCTCGGCCCCTACTTGGATGGTGAGCCGATAGTTGCATTTCGAGATAGAAAGAGCTAAGATGAACGTTACCGTGCTTTGGAGGGTTCTTTAAATTGTTGCTCCCGGTTGTTTAAATCGTCGGCGGCAGTTTATGCGGTAATATAAAACCTTTCACGGTGGACCACTAACTAACGCGAACTTACTTTTTTTTGACGTTGAGTGTCTTTACAAGGAAAATATCATAATTGACTGTTAGGCCCCGAACAGGCAGCTTTATGAAGATTTTCGGCGGAAAGGAATGAACATGATTGAGAGAGACAAATAAATAACGATATCGATTGGATCGAGCTAATGTACAATCTACAAGACAGCGATTTCAATTGAACGCAAGTATCTAAATGACAAATAATTTGCTCACATTCCTTACTTACCACTTAACTCGCCGACTTTAACACATATTGATAACTTACTCAATATTAACCTGTGGTATTAACGAACGTCTTTCAAAGACAGATCCCTAACACAACGAACGTGATATACAACAAGATACGATGTACGAGTAATAAATACTGTGAGTTGATCGGTGGAATGTTTAATTTAGAGTTTAATTTAATAACGGAAAATTCAAACACAGTTTTTTTAAAGTACGTACGAGTATACTCGTACATCATGTCTTGTTTCCTTCTCGACATTCGTAGTGCTAGCCAGGTAGATGACTAAATTACAGTGTTTCCAAATAAAAGCCTAATATAGAAGTGCGTACGTTTTGCATTCCACCCAATGGACCACAGTGAAATAATTCAAATTCTCCACGCCTGCAAAACGCCACCGGTGCTGGAGTAATGCAAAAATACGTGATGCGCCAACATTTGGTAATAAAAACTAACGTGTTGAGATCATCAGGCGATGGGGTTCTGGTTTTACTTGAAATATTGAGAAAGAAGGCCATTGAAGACATGTTTTATGATGCCCTTTTATGTTTTAACTAACAGCGCTCCGCGGTTTCACCCGCGATGTGCTCGTTCCCATGGGAATTTCGGGTTGAAAAATAGCCTATAACCTACCCGTCAAATGTGGCTATCTATTTCAAAAAGATTTATTCAAATCCGACTTATAGTTCCCGAGATTAGTTCGAACATAAAGACAAACTTAAAAATTTGATACGGTATTCATACTTATAGAGAAACACAGAACAAACTCTACGAGCAAAGAAAGGTAATTTTAACTTTTGTCAATTAAAATTTAAAGAAACTCCCCCATCAGATAATTAAGATGTGAGTATATGGGATTATATCCACTTATTGTAAATATTTTTTCTGTTTGTCACCAAGGTTTGACATATTTAAAACATTTGGAAAATTGTGTAAAAAATGCTATTCATGTTTTCTTTTCTTCCTTCATTTCAACATTTCCTTCAGGAAATCAATCAAAATAGTACGTAATCCAAACTAATTCCCTCAATTAAATCTTGATTGAATGAATGCACAGATTACACAAGCTCGTTTGAATGCGCGGAGAGCTATCACTGTCAATGTGTTGAACTGAATGCATATCCACTCGGACTCATATACATTACAATGTAGGGTTGTTACTTATTTTAGTCACAACCTGACATAGTTTTGTTTGATTAGTAACGCGTCGAGGATAAATGCGAATTAGATTAAGTAATTAGTTTTGACCTCTTGAGCTCACTGTAGTCACAATAGTCATCAATTTAAGTATTTATTTATTAGAACATTCGTGTAGGTAAGTGACCAATCCTGATGTCGGAGTTTTTAGACCGCCGTTAGGCCTCTGACATGGTCTGACGGTGGCAACAACCGGGACTGACGAATCACGGCAGCGCTCAGATAGAATTACCACTATCGGACACCCATCGAGGCCGCACTGCAAGTTGCTTTACAATCGCAATGAACCACAATGAATTAAACAATATTTTATCAGCCTCACTCACACAGTTGTGTCAGTCAAATTCAGTGAAAATCCGCGTGTTCAAAAAACACGCGAATTTTCACAACAATGGTTTTTAAAAGATGCAGATTACACCAGATTGTTATAGCAGATAGAAAAGTATCAACAAGCTAAATAAGATTAGTCGATAACAGGTAGAGATAACTTTGTATTAACGAGTTTATAAAACCTATCTTTTAGAAAAAGATAGTACATAATTATATTATCTATCGAAATTCACTTGAAGCGCAGTTTCGGTATAGAATGTAGGAACGCAGCCCAGAATTCTGTTTCTTCATAAACATACAGACACTTACAGACAGACAAAAGTGACGTGGGACTTTGATATACTTAGGTATTATATAACTAGCAGCGCCCTGCGGTTTTACCCGCGTTGTGCCCGTTCCCGTAGAAATTTTGGGATGAATAATAGTCTATAACCTTCCCGATGAATGTGGCTATCCATTACAAAAAGAATTATTCGAATCGGAGTGGTAATTTTTTAGATTAGCGTGTTCAAACAAAGTCTTCGGCTTTATTATACAAGAAAATAGTAAAGGAGGCCTAGTAATAATCAGTAATGTGTTGCAGAAATGAACCCGGTACTAGGTTCGAGTTGATCCTTAAGTCACGTCGCCTTTATGCTATCAGGACGTGACGAGCATGGAGAGCGTCCGAAGTTCTCATGTTATCATTTAGACGCAGTTGTGGACAGTTTAGACTCCACAAGAGGAAGAATTCGAGGTAATGTGGATTGTTGTAGTGGAGTTTTGTGGTAGAATGATTTGTCTAAGCTAGGTATTAGGGTGCGTTTTCATTGAAGCACAGCGGAGCTGTGCGGAGCTCAACTGACCAATCACAATGCATTACGAAAAGATTTTGACAATGTCGATACGTTGCTTGAGAATCCCAATGTGCTGTGATTGGTGAATTGGGCTCTTAGACGTACAGCTAATGTACTTAACTCTACTTAACATATTCTACGGGTATTATAAAGCGAATTTTTGATTTATTTGTAGAATAATGAATTAATGATTGTTACTCTTCTCTTGATGAGTATTGATACAGGAATAGATTTACTTGTATGAAAATAAGACTGAGAATGCCTTGTGTGGGCTGAAGTTCCTATTTACATAAATTAATAATTTAATATCCTATAGAGCCTGAAAATATTTAGGCTTCTTTGTGTCCCGAAATTCTCCAGTTTCAAGTAGAATGAAACCGCGGGCCACTACTAGTGTAGTAAAGGAAAAGGTGCGAGTAATTCATTAAATATATGAATATAAATATGAAACTATTTTATTTTCATCGGTATCCATAAAGAGGTTGTGTACTAAAAAGAGGTTTATGTTTAAGGTACGCCTAGCAAGATGTATACGTAATACAACCTAAAACATTCCAAGAAATAAGTCCAGTTTGTTACACAATAAGTACTATAATTACAAAATAGTGCATCTATACGAGGCCATAAGCACCTGACGACATTACTTATGTCATTCAACAGTGAAATTGTAATAAAAACGGCCACATACCGCTCCCATATCGTCTTATTAATCTACAAATCTATTTTACGCACTACATAGCCCTTAAAGCAAAGTTATATGGTTGAAAATCCCTTGTCTTCTTAGTGTGAAATGTAGAACTTAAGTAGATAGGTGTGGAAGAAAATTCTTAACGTTTTGCCGAAAGATTTGTAACTCGTTTGATTATACAGTTAATGAATAATACTAATAGGTAGAGATTTATAAACACTGTTCTGTAACTTATTCACATTTACATTCCTCTATCTTCGTAAAATAAAATAAAACATACTGAATCATAAATGCGAGTAAACAGAACGCACACTTGACAGCAAAGGCATGCCAGACCACGAAAGGGCGAAGAACTTACTGTTACATTTTTCTATTTCGTGTGCCAGACAATTATAAATATGCTTAGGTGGTTCGCTTCAGCTTACGCTTACACACCAGTTAACGTTAACAGCAAATGTCAGTGTTAGTAGGAAAATGAAAAATCTTAGCTTCGGAAGTTCGAATTAAATTAAGGTAAATAAGTAAGGTTGGTACGCAATTTAAACGAACGTTAGGTAGGTACTCAATTTTATTTCTTTAAGCACATTACTACTAACATAATAAAGTTGAAGCAAAACGTGTGGAAACAAGGGCTCCTCAATATGACGATACACTGAAAAGTGTGATACTCGTACCGACATTGTCGGCTCCATGCAAAGCCGTGCTTTTATTTCAATCTCAGATAGAAGATAAGACAAGAAAAACAGTTTTTAATAGCAATTAAGTCCACAATAAAACAGAGTTAGTTCAAATCTATGTAGAGTATCAACGTTTAGTCCTTGAAGCCTCTGGAAAGTGGAGCATCGGCACATTCTTCGTATGTCAACCATAGCCACTTCCTCGAAAGATATTCTGATCTTTATAACGTTAATATAAGGTGGAATATTGCTTGATAAATCTGTTGGTAGTTAAGTCACATCTAGGTATTGTTTAATCTAGATCTAGGAGCTGTGGGAACCGTTGTCCCTTTCAAATGTAAAGTTATTTATTGTGTCGATCGTGTAGGGTGTTTAAGATTCCTTGACTTACAGGATTTTACCCGAAGAGTTCCTGTGAGCTCTCGAATATAGTTTTAATCGGATCTTATTTCTTATCAGTATAAAGAAAAATCTAAGAAGACAAGTGTTACAAATAATTTCATATAAAATATTATGTCAGTCGTCAGTCAACACCATCATCTTCGCGGATACATGATCCTGAGGCACGTTTGATAGGAACTTTGGAGTTCAATCCGAGGTGCAGTATTATAATCAATAACGAAGTTAGTTATGAAGTGATACATTCATATGTTTTACTAGCACCAACCTGCGGTTTTATCCGCATTGTGCCGGTTCCCATTGGAGTTTCGGGATGAAATATAGCTTATAACCTTCCCGTTGAATGTGTATCCATTACAAAAATAATTATTCATTTCGGACTGGTACAATCTGAGATTAGCTCGAATAAACAAACTTACAAATTGTACCTTTATAATGTTAAGTATAAGTAGATAATCATAACGAAGTATTATTCTAATGAAGTTGGCAAAATAAGTATATTTACTCAGCATACTTACTGTTTGTAATGTTTAATTTTTGATCGATTAAATCCCCATTGAGCCATGGCTACCCTAATCCCGCGGGATGCTGATGAAATGTTCAATACCAATAAATAAATTAAAATAATATTGCATTTTGATATAAGATATAACCTGAAGATATTATCTCTTATAAGGATCTGAATTCATTTGAATACAAAATATTTTAATAAAATAATTGGCTACAATTTTCATCGGCATTTTTGGAGGAAATGTAACTAAATAGGAGTCTCGTGTAGGTAAATAGTAACCAAGCAATTTACAAAGAAAGAATACTTATATTCTTAACATTCTTAACCTTTTTATCGGTTAAATCCTTTTCAATACTTAGCTAAAAGTTTAAACCATATACTCTCTTCAAAACGATAACCTCTACAATTATAAATGAGCCAATAACCAGGAGTTGTTAATAATATAAGGCACTTAAAATCGGTAGCTTTAGTTGCATAAACTTAGTCTGTTTCACTATGAATTGCCCAACCCAAGACAATGTAGGTCTAAACAACTAAGGAGATGCCGGAATACATTTGACCACTACAGTTTACACCCCATTAACTATAAGATTGATAATAGTGATTAAGGACATTTGAGTAGCAGTTTGAACGCCTCGGTGGTCTAGTGGTATGTGCATACCCCTGCCAAGACTAAGGTCCCGGGTTCAATTCCCGGGTCGAGTGAAAAAACAATCCTCCTCACTGTACTGATATCTTCAGTGAGATAAGAAAGACCTTTGTCCAGCAGTGGGACATTTCAGGCTAATACTTTTACTTTTTACTACGTTCCTTAACAGCGATAAACATCGAAAAGAACTCTTGGACTCTAAAGACCCATATTCTTCTTTTTCTTAACACATTTAAAATGTGGACTTATGTGATCGACTTTCCAGCCGAAGATTCCTTCTACAAAGGAAAAAGGTTTAATGATCTGGGGTATAGTCTACCATCTAGGACTACCATCCAACTAGATTACTAGACCATAATAATTACAAAATTTTACGTTAAATACATACCAAAATAATCAAATTGAGAATACTTTTTGGACATTGTTACAAACTGATACAAAATGTAAAACAGGTATTTCTTAACTCTACCATTTTAATAGATCGTATGGTTTCGACACAATGACCCATATCGCAAGCCCTTTGAGTCAAAGATACTGGATTTTAATGTCCAATTTATGCAACGGCAAGACACATCCTGGATTACAAATCATTGAGCTGAGAAAACTTGGTAAAGACCATTATTAGTGAAATCAAACGCCGAAGATTACGAGAATTATATCAAATTGATAACTTGGGAAACGTTTAGTCGTTAAGTTATTTAATTAAGTTGAACTATTCAACTATGAATTTTCTTACTGGCGTTCGCAGAGACGTTAAATGATTCTTTATGAGAAATTAAAATGTACTTTTTATCAGGTAATTTAAGAAAAGTTACGTCAAGTAGCATTTGGTTTTTTAAAATAATATTTTACCTTTGTGCAGTTAATTGCATTCATAATATTAATAACAAAAGTTAGTTAGAGACAAGCCAACCCTAGTGTCGGAGTTTTTAGACCGTCTAAAGGCCTCCGACATGTTCTAACGATGGAAACACCCGAAAGACTCTCGACTTGATAATTTTATGTGTCCTCCGAAGTACAATAGAGTACAGAAAGAAATTCCACTATCGATTCCCTATCCAAGTAGGGTCCGAGCTGCGCGTTGCTTAACTTACTAATAGTAATTAACTAACATCACTTAGTCTTTACTTATTAGATAACTAACATCACTTAGTCTTTACTTTAGTCTTTACTTATTAGGATATCCGCGTAAACGCTTAAAATCTTTTATCAATGAAAAAAAAACTATTTTAAGGAACATATTACACTCATTTTTGAAGAATCTATACAGTAAAGTACAGTCAAAGTACAGTAAAGTACAATTGTATCTATTTACCTTTCAAAGCTCAAACGATCAGTGTCATTTGAATGAGCCATAACTTAAATCTCATCTCTGCACGTGTTAATATTAACGCATTTACATAATATTATGACCACGACGAGCTTTATCTGAACTTTAAGTAACTTTATGGGACTAGAGATGGGTTTATATTCAATAAATTAAGTTTTACGGCTGTGTGATAACTTGTTGTTTCGATATAAAAACTTAATTTTCAGATTTGTTTAACATTGGACTGGACCCTTTGTGTCAGGATCGTTATAAGATTTATGTAACTATGGTATAAAATAATAATTATAAAATAAATTAAGTTTTAATAAATATAAAGATTGGTCACCGGTATTTTCATTTAATAATTTTTCGAAAAAAAAACCTATTAACCTATATTGTCCCACTGCTGGGCAAAGGTCTCCCCCAAACATCGCCAACCCTCCCTGTAGGTTTATATATATGTTAATAAAAAATAAAAAAATAAATTTTTTCGAAAACATAACCAGTACCTCAAAAAAACTCAAAAACATCGTAATATGTTTAATAGAACTATGTACATGTGTGTAGTAAACTAAAATATATCAATCATCTAGTCTTCACTATACAATTATGTGAGTGTACATTTTACGTGCCGTTTTGACCCGCAAACTGTGTCCAAACAAACTACAGTTGTACGTAAATAATTCGAAGTATGTCCAAATTTGCCAATTGTCCGACACTAACGAATAGTATTCCTTGTTTGAGGCAAGATCCTTCGGAGTATAGTGGGGCACTCTAACCGACTTATATAAAGGTAACAGCCACCTCAGTCACATAAACCGAACGGTGTTCAGTACTAACAGTAATTACATAGATTACATAACAGTGCAGTGAAATAATTTGTTCACAATGAAATCTTTTGTAAGTGTTCGTGTTGTGATTTACATTTAGGTGTAGTTTTAATTATTGTTATTAAATATGATCAAAGTAAAAGGAAAAATAGCAGAAAATGTAGTGGCATAATAATTAAGGATTACTGTCATAGTCAGAGACGTTCATTAAATCGTCACTTAGCTAATTAATAAAATGTAGTTTTTCATATATAATACTAGCAGCGCTCCGCGGTTTTACCCGCGTTGTGATCGTGTGACGAAATTTTTATACATATAAACTTTCCTCTTGAATCTTTCTATCTATTAAAAAAACCGCATCCAAATCAAGATCTAAGCATACGCACATAGGGACAGACAGCGAAGAACGACTTTGTTTTATACTATGTAGTGATAATATATGAACATTGTGTCAAAATAATCAAGATAATAGATAAAGCAAAAATAAAGTATTCGTCGTCCTTCTCGTCATTACGTCTCTGAGTTCTATACGAGTAATCATTAATGATAATGGTGATACAATATAGGCCACAAATAACTGACACAGGATGTCCATTGCCTAAAAATCATGAAAAGTTAAATAGTTTTAAAGTTATGTAACTATTTTACTTACCCTAAATAGGCCTTATAAATGGCCTGTAAAATTTGCAGGGCAACGGCCTCTTGTATTCCAAAGTAAAGAAGAAAGAGTACGATGATGTCTTAAACTGTACGTCACCAACGTCACTACTAAACGCAAACTCATATCATTTTCTTCGTACAAAAGACATAAACGCGCATATCTATAATTATTCATTGTTAAGACAACAAGATTCGTTTGATTTTGTTAATAAAGTGGAAAAGTAAAAATGTGATTGATATAGATTTCTAATTTTGATATGATTTTCGTGGGTCCTATACTTTTTTGTAATCTGAAAATATTTTCCACTCTTGTCAAAAATGTATCATCTTTTTAAAACTCTTTGTTTCGAAATAACAATAAAAATCAGGTTTTAATCACGCTAATAAATAAGTAGATTTCCTACACAGATAAATAGGAATCTACATTCCGTCGTATACCATTCCGTAGCAATTACTACGACTCAATGAGTTTTACGCTTCGGAGACAAAATTACCAAATCGTTATGCCCTATACACACAAATCACAAGTTGCAATTAATTGTTATTCGGTACACGATCAAAATTTCGTTTATGTCCAACTGGAGAATGTAAAGCGATGTCATAGTACGTAACGAGTAAAAGTAATCGAGTTCATTGTTTTGGGCTTAATGTATGCGCAGTGTCGTTACCTTGTGTTTTGGTAAACAATAACTTTCGATTTTATTAACATAATTTTTTTGATTATGAGTCATGATTCGGCAGGACACTTAGAATTTATTATGAGTATCTATGGTGTCCACCATAGTATGTATGGCTACTTGGTTAGTTAGGAATGATTTTTCAATCTCTACTTATACTTATATTAAATAAAGCTGCAGAGTTTGTTTGTTTGAACGCGCTAGTTTCAGAAACTACTGGTCCGATTTGAAAAATTATTTAAGTGTTGGATAGTCCACTTATCAAGGAAGGCTATATGCTATTTTTCATCCCGAAATTCCCAAAGGAACGGGCAAAACACGGGTAAAACCGCGGGGCGCTGCTAGACATTAGATAAAGTTAATTCATCAAATAATTTTGACATTACTCTATTCGAAAATAAAAAAATATCAATGAGTAAACACAGATAAAAAAATTATTGCATTCACTATACCACCGAATTACCCTTTCAATTTATATTCACAGATCATCACCTTCTTCGCCGTAGCGTCAGTCTTAGCTGACCCAAGCAAAGAGAAGGTTCTTCAAAAGAGGAGTGGCTTCGGCGGGGCGCACCTGGGTTTGCTCGGCCACGGTTACGGGTACGGGTTGGGCGGGGTATCCCTGGGGCACTCGCTCGGGCATGGCTACGGCATCGCAGCCCCGTATAGTTCAGGAGCACTGATTGGAGCTGATGTCCATACGACTGTGACGAAGCATGTTGGAGTTCCAGTGCCGGCTCCTTACCCTGTACCAGTGGATAGGCCTGTTCCAGTTCCTGTCAAGGTGAGGAGTTGAGATGAGATGGTTGTTGACAGAGAAGTTCATTACTCATTCATGTTTGTTGTCAAGTATTCTTTACATTAAATAATGTTTCTATTTTAATCATACTCCTTTAGCATAAATAGAGGAATACAAGGATATCGTAGGTCCACTTATATGTCTGTCGGTATAAATATTACATTCGAAAACATTACATACAGGTGACAGCAGGGTGTGCAGGGGTGTGAGAGTACGGTTGCGAGTCAATGTCTGTTTGAAAATTTTACTATTTTTTATACATATATGTATATAAGATGAGAGGCCTTTGTCTAATACTTACTTTTATATGTTAAACATATATTCCTATGCTCACCCCAGGTGGCCGTCCCGTACCCCGTAGACCGCCCGTACGCGGTGCCGGTGCCGCGGCCGTACCCGGTCGCCGTGGAAAAGCACGTCGCCGTGCCGGTCGACCGCCCCGTGCCCGTGCCCGTCCCGCACGCCGTGCCCGTGCCGATCATTAAACAGGTAACGTTTGATTTATATGTTTTACGCTGAAGGGAGAAGACTATAAAATGAACTGAAGTTTAATAAAAAAAACAAGAAATAGGCTAACAAAGATTTAGTTAGCCTGTTTGTTTGTTCGCCAAGATTCAATCTGTCATTATAAGCTCTTCTCTCTGATAGCCTATTTCTAATTTTTTTTATTAAACTTCAGCCTTACCTATCTCATAAATCTGTAGCCTAATAATTACAAACATAAAATTACAATTAATTTCACTGGCTATTGTTTGTTTCTTCGCCTATTATCTCTTACAAATTTAACACACATATCTACAAACATATTTCTACAACTCTTCCTCTCATTGCAGGTCGGAGTCCCCGTCCCCGCGCCGTACCCGGTGGCCGTGCCGAAGCCCGTGGCCTACCCCGTAGCGCACCACGTGCCAGTCCCCGTGCACTCCCACTACTCTGCCCCCATCATATCCGACTACCACTCCCACTCACTCCACTCAAAGTACGGATGGTAAATTAGGATGTACGGTTCGAAGATAAAGTAAGTAACAGAGGGAATTAAGTTGGTAGGTTAAGTTGAGTCGAGATGAGTTTGGATATGCAGATTCTTATTCAGACTGTAACGATAATCTTGCAAAGAAAGAGATTGACTTGTTTGATCGAGTAAGTCTGGTTTTAGTCAGTCTGCAACAGTTTATGGTTTGACTTTAATGAACTGAAATAGGCTCCCATTCAAACTCAACTCTAGAAAGATGTTGAGGGAGACGTTTGCTACTAAAGCGTTTGAGTTTCCAAGGGTATGTGTCTCACAGTCATATGACCAATGAAATTAAAGACGAAAAAACTTCGAGTTAGTCAACAAAAAATTAACGATTAATGCTTTTGCAATGTGAAGGTAAAAATATCAAATGTGCCATCAATTAGAAGATATAATTAAGTTAGTATAGTTACGAGAAACGTAGCAAAAAGCTAAACTCAGAGTGTTCAAATGTATGTTTATAGTTCATGGTTGTTTAAGGTCTAATAGACGAACAATAGAACTCTTTGCTAAGCTTAATAACCTCTGTTACTTAAGCGCAAAACACACATAGTGCGGCTATGTGACTGTACTCACACACTTTCATACAAATATAAAGAATACAACGTCACGCGACCCGCACCCGTCCTCCACCAGCACTATGTGTGTCTAACGCATTAACTAAAATTACTATATCTTCGAACTTCAAAGAAGGCATTTCGAAAACGTTATATGAGCTTGTAGTCAGAATGTGTGATTTAGTTTAGATATAGCTTTAAGGGTGTGAAATGAAAATGTATTATGAATACTTTGGTATGTCAAAGTATTCATAACCATGATTTGGTAATAAGGGGAGGGAGCAATTGTGTATTTGTTTGTTTGTAGTAAGCAGCTTTAAAGAGATCGTTTTACTATAGATACTTGAGTCAATTGTTTTAGAGCTCTTTCAATTGAAGCGTTTTAAATCGACTTCTGCGTTTTTCGAATAAAAAACAAAAGCATATATATGTGCGCGCGGACTGCGCACTACGTGTGCGTGCGGCGTGTAGTCGGACGAGTAAAAGTGCTTAAATTGAAAGACCCACAACGAAGTAGCAGATTATTAACTGTTAATTCAGAATTGACGCTACAGAAAACAAATGAAAGCTTTTTGAAATGTTGAATCAAGTTTTGTAGTTCAATGTAAAAGTAGATAAATGATTGAAATATAATGAAACACTCCTATGAAAAATTATATTAAAAAAAAACATGATCCATATTTTTATAAGGTATTCTTGGAAGAAAAAAATGGTATTTTTTGGTCTCTATTTAATTTTCTTACAACGAAATCATATGTAAAAAGACCCCTAAATAACTTTTAACTTTTGATTTATAGGCCTTTGACATATCTAGCCTTTTTGTGTGTTAATGAATGTTTCAGTCATTTATAAACGAGAGTGTCACTTGATCTCTATCAGTATGCGAGATTATTCAGTAACGCACATTGTATATAGAGTTCGTATTATAATTATAAGTGTACAATGAATATAGTTTATTTCTACCGCAGTCGACTAAATACTATTTTGTATGATTTTGTAATAAAATGTATTTGAAGAAAATTTTGTTGTTGTTACTCCCTACTTAAACCTTATTTCCTACGATACAACAGACTTGACTCGCGTATTTTGTCTTTTATAATGAAGATACACACAAACCAAACCTCCAAACATCACACAAACACACACGATTTAAAAATATCATCTTTTCAGTGATGAAAAATTTAGTTATAAATGGCCTTAACTTTATTTGATAACAGTAGTACCCTCCTTACCTACTTATACTCGTAGTAGGGGAAATAAGGATCAAGAATTTCGCTCATCTGTTTACCTAATATCACCTAGTTATTACAAAAGTCCTTACGAAGATAAGTACGCCTAACCGAGGATGCCTGGCGAAATCTATTCTTATAACATTACTGCAATCGTTTTAATGTGGTGTACACTTAACAAATCATGTATCAATCCATCAAATCTATAGCTCATACACCAAATACTTCCACACTCTTCTAGAAAACGGAACAGAAAAACCGCCCACGAAACTATGTATTTCATACTCATAACCCTTACATAACCACCATAGACAGATTATCCAATAATCTGACATCATACTAAACTCTATTAGAATTCGATTCACGTCCTTTTTCCTATAGAAAGTGGTAGCACCACATATGAGGTAACATGTGGTTTAGGAAGCAGGATAGCGCATGTGGTAGTTAGTCTAGATCATGTGTGACAGGTGCACTAGTCTAGTTTTAATAGGAATACCTGTTTAGGTTGATTGGGTTTATGTAACCTTGTAATGATGATATTAAGAAAAAAGTTTCCTTAGGAAGACTTGAAGTTGATGTACTAAGTGTTTTATAATGCTACAATATAGACTATCCGCTTTATTTAAAGACGCTTTTTAACTAAAACACTGTTATTTAACTAAAACAAATGGTTTGTCCCTTTCCGACATACACTATTTGCCAAAGAGCGAAAAAGACAAAACACTTTAAAACACTGTTTAAGTCAAATATCGTTTATGAATAAGGCGGTAAGTGTTTTTGGCTCTTTGAAAAATTAGTTTTCTTTAAATTAATTATCAATAAAGTAGACGTTTAAGAAAAAGGCCCTACAAATATAAACCTGTATCGAAATCATATTTTCATAGAGTTCCTGAAGCACTTTCAGGACCAGTTCAGTTTTTCAGTATCTTTAATACCTTAGTAAATAGTTGAGTGAGATCGCTCATTCACCCTGTTTATCTACTTACACACTTTTTTATATTCGATCTACGTCATATAGAAATCTATCCAAATCTACAGTTAACTACAAAAGTTGATGTACACATTACTGAATGTGTGCATCAACTTTTGTAGTATTACAAAACACCTCTACATCCCTGTTCAGCTACATATGGAAAAGTGGTGCTGAATTACTAATGATACGATTAACTCGTCTTGTTACGACACTTACGATTATTTATGGAACCAAATACTTTAGTGAACCTTACTGATAGTAAGTGTACACTAAACAATTTGGTAATACAGAATCAAAGGTGAAACAGGTCAGTAATAGAGGCAATTGTAAAATGTCACTAGTCCAGTGCACTCGACGGGTTGCTCAAGTGAATCGACCCGCGGCGCGGGTTCGAACCCGGAACAAGACAGTCGGAATGTTGCGCAAAGGGTGAGGCGGGGTAATGTGAAACGTTTTATAAGGTGGGTTCTGTATTAGAAAGATTTCAAAGAGAGCATGCATAGTAGTCTGTTCTGAACGAAATGTAAAAGATTATTTTTCTGCTTGTCTTAGTAATGTAATGATAGAACCAGTATATTCCTATAATCTGAGGACACCTAATAGATTACCTGCATATTTTATATTAATAAGTATTTATTATTTAATATTAACTATGAGGCTTCGGTTAGAGCAAGCGAATTGGCGAGTTCAATTGATGGTGAGTGCACGAGTGCACTTAGCGAGTGTATAAGTGAAAAAACGTTAATATAAAAATTGTTAATTAAGATTCCACTTTTAGCTAATATTTTACTCAAGCACGAGTCGATATTTTCATAGTACGCTCGCTGGGTGTGCTGTCACCATTACTCACTCAACGCAACATATCAACTTGACATGAAAACTGTGATCAAACTACTGAACTATATCGAGTGCTAATATACGCATTATACAACTGAAACAATGTTACCGCATCACAGGTTCCGCTGTTTCAACTCTAGACGTTCTGAATTGAAATTACTTTTTGATACATTTTTATTTAACACTAGCAGCGCCCCGCGGTTTTACCCGCGTTGCGCCCGTGCCCGTCGGAATTCCGGGATGAAAAATAGCCTACAACCTTCGCGTTGAATGTGGCTATCTATTACAAAAATAATTTTTCAAATCGGACCAGTAGTTCCTGAGATTAGCGCGTTCAAACAAACAAATAAACAAACTCAGCTGCTTTATAATATTAGTATGGATTTTTATCTGACGTTTGTTTTTTTTCCGTAACCGTAGTTTTAATTGCAAATTAGTTGTGTTCGCTTAAACCTAAGAAACGAAGTATCTAGACGTTCTTTCATACTGAAAACTACACATGTTTGAAAACTGAACTGAACCGGGCTTTTTTAATCTGTTAAGACAGGACCAATACGTAAGCAAACCCTTTCAAACACTGAAAGAATTTTCGAAAAATGTTCATAAAATAATCAACATAAAAATGTATAAAGAACCTCCTTTGGTTTTGGTCGGTTAAATAGTAAGCAGTTGAGCGCTTTTAGACAAAAATAGTTTTAAATTCGTGTTTATCATTTTCGCTTATTGTTTTGTTTGGAAGACATTATTGTCTAGATAAGTTTGAATTAGCGCTGCCACAAACCACTTCTTTAACTGCAACATAAAGTGGTCAAAGTTAGAACTACGTTGCACTAACTTACTAAACTAAGTAAGGACTAAGCTCACTAGAGGAGTTCACACTTCGTAGACGATTCAAACAGACTTAGTTCGCTCGTAGCGGTGTAGATGTCGCTTTATTAACAGAGACTAGGTAGTACACAGCGTGTCTAAAATAAAGCAAAAACGTATTATTTACCCCGATGTAAAAAAGGGAAGTTATAAGTTTGGAGTATTGGTATCACTTGTTCCAAAACTATTAGTCCATTGAAAAGTTACATTTGGGGTTGCGTTTTTTAGAGGATGCAATTTTATGTTTTAGTTGTGTAGGGGGGGTTTGTGGGGTCGCCACCCTTATCCCACGGCCGCCATCTTGGAAAAAGTGGTTGAACCATTTCAACCACTTTTTCGGGTACTTTTGACCACTTTATTTCAAAACGTTAAAAACTGGTCCAATCCGTAAGCATATACTTTCATATTGCAAGATTTATCGAAATCGGTTCTGAAACGACGGAGATGTCGGGTAACAAACCGAGAACAAAATGTCACTAACGTATAAGACAACTCATTAAGGCCTACGTACACAATATGAATACAATTATGAATAGTGAACCAAAACCTAGTAAAAGTAGGTATATAGGTCTGTCGCTTACATAATTGAAGTCTCATCCATCATTCGGGCATAATTACTGAATAAATGAATGAATGACTGAAATTTATTGTTCTGACTTCCAGTCTAGATACATAAATAATAAGTTAAAAAGTAATAAGTACATCTAACTGGTATATATAAAAACAGTACCTATATATTTAGGCAATTTATACCTATAGAGAAGAAACAGCATTTTTGGTTAACGACTCCTAATGTTTCAACAAAATCGATGACCTATAAGTACTAATATTCATATCTCTACTGATATAATAAAGTTAAATAGTTTGTTTGTCTAACCGTATTTTCTGTATGTGTGAGCCACACATATGCTACTTTTAATTCCCTATTCCAACAAAGTGAACAAAGTAGAACACGTCGAAATATACCCAGGTGATATCAAAATGGTTTGATACCGAACAATAACTTTGAATACCGAAATTTATATGTATTTATATCACGAAGTAATCCGCAGGGCACTGCCAATAAAACAATAAAACTATATTCCATTCACAGTTTCAAAACTAACCTATATTTAAACCCCTACGTTAGTACTTAACTTAATTGTTTCACACCAAAGCCCTAAGCCCTAACCCCTACTAATGTCACCTAATGACAGTCGTCGCGTGACACCGATACAATTACAGTCACATCACAGCTATGGCCACCAATCGATACTGCATTAATATTTAACTAACCATCGATCCATCAACTGACCCATAAAAACTTTCATATTAATTGATGTTGTGAACTATGACGGACTATGAGAATGTGACATTAATTTGTGACATTTATGTCACTCGCGATCTGGGTTATTCTTTAGGACATTATAATTTATTTCGAAGCTCTTTTAAGTTTTCTTGTCGTATGGACGAAACTTTAAGATACCTATAGTAAAAATCATGGATACACATTAGTATTCGTTCCTTTTTGTTTACTGACGGTGGACTATGTTTTTTTTTGTCCTAAGTGATGACGGACTTTTTAGTACATCTCAGTCGAAAAAAACTAGGTAGGCAAAAATGCATCATTTATCCATAATAGTTAGTATGGTTCATTGTTATACGAGTAGCAGCCGTCATTGTAGTAGTTAAAATGTTAACCGTATTGGTTTTGTTTCAGATGGAATTTTGAGAAGAGAAGAAGACTTTACTCTTCATATTGAAAGACTTGTGGCTATTAGGTATATACAAATAGATTTTTATCAAATCTAGCTAGAAGTTCCAAAAATAAGAAGTTCTTCAGCTTTATCAAATTAGAATTAAATGTCAACTGAAAATCGCAAACGCCGTTGGTTTATAATCCTTCTAGTAAGATTATAAACAGTCGAAGGATTGTGAATTGCAATAAAGCAGTTTTCGCTTTTTCATAATCTATCAACCACACTGACCTCTAATAAATCTACCAACGGGCGCTAACAATTTTACAGTGACATTTCTGGGCTGGCCTGTCACATTTAATCTACGTCACCTAAAACCTTATTACCCGAGTATAAGTAACTACAAGTAAGATTATTTAAATATTTATAAGAGCATACTATTAAGGAGTATCACGGGCGGGGTTCGTATGCTAAAAAAGTATCTCCTTATATAAATCGTTTGGTTTAGGCAAAACAAGCAAATTACAAATTTAAATTAACTTCATGCTTGCGTTTAATTAAAGATATACCGTCAGTTAGTTGGGTTTAAGGGAATATTACACTTATGCCATATAAGACTGAATATATCGATGTATGAAACTTTCTACCTAAAAATCTAATATAGGGTGTCAAGTGAACTTCACTACATAGTATAAAACAAAGTCGCTTTCCGCTGTCTGTCTCTATGTATGCTTAGATCTTTAATACTAAGCAACGGATTTTGATGCGGCTTTTTTCAACAGATAGCGTGATTCATTAAGAAGGTTTAAATGTATAAAATCCCGAAATTCCCACGGGAACGGGCACAACTCGGGTAAAACCGCGGGGCGCTGCTTGTATATAAGTATTAAGTTAACTTACTTATACTAGTTAACTCATGTAGTTAACTTCTAATTTCTATATCTAAGTATGTCGTTGGAATTTATTGAAGCACTCGCTAGGGCAGCAATAAATATGAATTGCTATGTAATTACTGTAAGTCGGTATGGTATTTTTATGTAACTCAATGTTTAATAGATAAATAATTCGTTCAACGAAATCATAGATTTGCTGAGAAACATACAAACTACAGTTACTGTTAAATTAACATGGTAGGTAGTTTAAATAAAATCTTGACACATTTATATTGAGCGAGTGTACAAGCTACGAGCCGGTGCGTCCAATAGAACGCGAGCGAGTGAGCGAAGAAGTTGACATGACGTGTGATTTTAACACGCCAGCTTGCAAAGTATATAAATGACTCCTTACTTATGTATGGCATTTTTTACATGTTGTATATTACTGAAGCGGAGTTTTAAAAGGGTTCTTTCCATAATATAACCAAGACTAGCAGTGCCCCTCGGTTATACCCACGTCATGCCTGTTCCTGTGAAAATTTCTGAATGAAAATAGCTTATAACCTTCCCGTTGAATGTGGCTATCCATTACAAAATGATTTATTGAAATCGTATTGGTAGATCCTGAGATGAGAGCGTTCAAACAAACAAACAAAAATCAAAAAAACGAACTCCTTAACTTTTTTTACTCTTGCTACCTATAAATAGTATCAATATAAGTATTCTTGCACTGTGACAAAGGCCCATGCAGACAAAACCAAAGCAAATTTTTAAATTGTAAGCACGTTTACTAACGAATGTTGATTCAATTAAGTACAAAAACGAAACGGTAGATAGTTTTGTAATGTGATACTAGTACTAGGTTCCTATTGAAATACACTTAGTTTAGGAGCGAGTCATGTCTTTGAAATATTAACTCCATGGAATTTAAAACATAAAAGGAAAATATGACACAGAATTTGAGATATGGAATTAATAATTCAAAATTAGAGCCATGGTCGAAATGTTCTTAGGATACTTTATAACTGCTTAGTTACACACCTAATTGTAAAGTACATAGTCTGTAATTAGGTATAATATTCATGTATAAATACGGGCTTTTCCGCGGAAAATAAATATTTAAGAAAACCCGTATTTACGCCAATATTATTGATCTAAATGAACTCATTATTACCAAAATAACATCGTCCTTCTCTTGTTTTTTTAATTATTACTCAAAAGCAAAAAAAGCTAATTAGAATAAGCAAATGTATGTTAATTCTATAATTAAATGTAGGTAAAGTGTCGATGATATTGAACGAGTACCTGGGTAGAAACGAAACCTAGGTACTCACTCAACTGCCTTGGTAATAAATATTATTTGGTAGCAGAACATCAATCGGAATCTAATTAAAATTGCCTACACATTCGTCTCAGTTTCACTGAGTTACGCTCGACGTGTGATCAATCCTTCTTATAAGGCAACTGTAAAGCCTCCTCTTCATAATCGCTTAGAAACTTAACGCGCATGATCGTCCACGATCGCCTCTGATCGCCACGATCATCGTGCGAACATCCACACGATCGTCGATCAGTCGAATTCCCTTTTGATGTTAAGTATGGCCGTGGCAATCAGTCTACGATCACACGATCATGATCGCGTGTATCGTGTATAATCAGTGATAGTGTAAAGGACCCTTAAAGCACAAGGGACAGGATTCGCATATTGATGACTACATGTCACCCTTTTTGGAATGTGGCGTGAACCGAATCGATGTGACGAAATTGTAGTTTTTGCTTAGTTAAGCCTTGATATACGGTTGCTATCCAGACTTAGATGAATTTCAAACTGTTGAAACTGTTTTATATATTAAAAGCTGCCGTTGTTTCATTTACAGTCAACTACAAAAGTTGACGAACATATCCTACTATTATTATAAATGCGAAAGTTTGAGGATGTATGTAAGTTTGTTACTCTTTCGCGCAAAAACTACTGGACGGATTTGGATGAAAGTTTACATTAATATAGGTTATAGATCAGAATAACACATGGGATACATTTAATCCCGAAATTCCAGCGAGAACGGGTACAACGCGGTTAACACCGCGGGGCGTGGCTAGTTCAATATAAAGGCAAGGGTACATAACCTATGAGTATGTCAAATACTAATGTGGGGAATAAAAACTTTAGTTGAATTAATCAATGAATCCTAAACCTTAATTTTATTTAGATTAATGGAAACGTAAATTAAAACGAGATAACTAATTATTTAAACACGAGTTACGTTCTCTGCCGATCCATAAAGGGCAGCGTGGTTACTAGATGAATTTTAAATATTTTGACACAGAATTTTTACTTGATTTATATGTGAATATTCTAAGGTAATGACGGTGATTTTTTTAAGGGTACAGCATCCTTCCTCTGTGTTGCAACATGACCTAAGTTCAGTCGTGTATGTGGTGTGCTCTTACAGCCCTATTAATAAACGTGTAACTAAAACATTGCTGTTACATCTATTTGATGCTACTCAGCATCAAATAGTCCACGGATACCCGATGGGCCTAGGCAGAAGGACATCAAGTTTATTTTCCCGCTAACACTACTCCATGGTAGTAGAAACCTAGTTGCAAATCCAGGACTTTAGTTTAGGTGAGACTTGACCCTGGAAAGGGAAACATAATAGTTATGGAAAGACTCAGATGATATTACCACCCTTATTTTATGAATGTGAGAAGTATCGTGCAGGTTTTAGTGAGTATTTGCGCCTCTGTGGCGATCCCCTCATCTAGGTAGACGTGGGGGCATTTGGACCCACTAAATACGCCGTAATACGCCAGGGCGTCGAGGGTATGGCTCCTCCGCATATCCGATCTCCTCAACGAAGATATTGACACCCTGAATCCGTTACAATGGGAACCCACCAGGCTAGACTCGTCAAACCAGTGTGCTCGGTTGCAGGAAGCCTAGTTGAACATTTCCATCAAGGCTTCGAATGAAATGATTTCTCATGTTCAGTAAAAGTTCTAAGTATTACCATGTTTCACCTAGTAGGAACTATGACACCTAACTAAGAATAGTTATAATCGATAGGTAACCTATCGATTTTAACTATTCTTTCATATCTGTAACGGTTTATAGACGTAATACATATTTAATTGGATGTACATAAGTAATTTCAAAGGGTAGTTCAGTGACCTCTTTTAAATAGAAATTATGAGATTAAATTCTTTCAGTTATTGAAATAATTTCGATGTGCTTTCAATAAATGGATAATACGTGTTTGAGGTCGTTTTGCGGCCATATCTGGAAACAGGGACACCAGCGGGCTTATGATGCACACCAAAGACAACATGTCCTGATACTTATTTTTTCTTTATATACAAATAAAGCGAGAGAAATGTCTCTAAGAAGAGAAAAACGAAGATAGAAATTTGTCTTATTGTATATCAGCGTTGGCAAATGTCAAAAAGGGACAAATCATTTGAAAGCTAAAGTGCTATCGGTAAACGTCTGTCTATATAGTAAAAGTAAAAAGTATTAGCCTGTAATGTCCCACTGTTGGGCAAAGGCCTCTCATCTCACTGAAGATATCAGTACAGTATCTGTCTATATAAACGACTCTAAATAATACATTATTTTGGTAGGTAAAACTAGTATATAGAGCCTGTGCTTCGACCCGTTTTTATATAACATATATTAAACAAAGTAAAACGAAGATAAATAGTTAGTTCATAAACGTCCATAGAGATATCCTAATAGGTATAGTTAGTAAACTAAATCCATACTAAAATCCGATTAAAGCAACTGAATCTCTAATAAGTCAGCGGATGTGTACTACTAGACGCCGCGACTCGAAAATCTAAAATTGGTATAAAAGGTGCGCACACGCATGAATTAGTCAGAATTCGTACTAACTGCAGTACTGACGGTTATCCAGTTCGAAAACATGAAGTCAATTGTAAGTACGGTTTATTAATTTATTTAGATATATAAGAAACTAGCTGTGCCCCGCGGTTTCAGCTTTGCACCCGTTCCCGTGAGAATTTAGGGATTTTTAATACCTATTACACTATTTCTGGCCAAAATAAATAAAATAAAAAAGAACCATTAAAATCGGTCCTGCCGTTCTCGAGTTTTAAGTGGTGTTACTAACACGACTTTTTTAATATATAGATTGTAGTAAGAGATAGAACGACAGTCCTGTGGCATGGATTACGGTTCGGCGGTTTTTTAGACCGCCTAAAGGCCATCGACATGACCATAGGCAGCCTAAAAACTCAAAGTAAATTGAGTTTGGTTTTTGTTATTAATTTTCACTTTACCCTTAGAAAAATAATAATATATCCCAAAAGACACAATCACCTGAATGATGCCTTTGAATCAGAACTAGCTACGCTATGCTACGTTTGATATTACTAGACGATAACAAAAGAGCATAGCATAGCTTTTATGGAAAGCTAATATTATAAATGCGAAAGTTTGTGACTCTGACGAAAAAACTACTGGACGGATTTGGATTAAACTTTACAGGAATATAAGTTATAAATCAGGATAACACATGGGATTTTTTTATTTTGATATGTGTTTTTTACAGATTATCTTTGCCGTGCTCTCAGTAGCGTCCGCTAAGCCGAAACCTGGTGGATTCCTTTCATCACCCCTGTCATGGGGAGGGCATGGGGTAAGATTAATACATTATATTACAGACAGTTTAAAATCAGGCTTTTGTCCCCAATTTTCTTTAAAACTTTTAACTTACTGGGAAACCATATTTACATCATCAAGGGGTGATTCTAGACCTGTGTCTATATTATGTGCGTAATTAAATACCATCTTCTGATTTAGCTTGCAGGTGGGATTATAGGTTCATTATTTTTATTTGTAATTTACTGCTGCATTTGTTCCAGCTGGATTCCTACAGCTACCAGCCCACACTGTCCGTGTCGCAGCCTCTGGTCCAGCAGGTGGTGTCCCAGCCCGTGCTGCACGCGGCCCCAGCAGTAGCCATCGCTAAACCTGCAGCCACCAGCTACTCGTCTTTCCAGAGGGTAATCTCGATTCACTATAGTAAAAAAATAACGGGTTTCACTGCGGGAGTGCCGGCAGAAGTGTTTACTTGAATATCAAGTGAAAACGTCTTACGAATTTTCGATCAGGTCACGTGTCCTGTGAGTTTAACATTTTTTACCCATCACAAAAAAGTGCGCCGCTAAAGAAGTTTTCATCTCAAACCCGAACCATGTCTGAAAGGTAGGAAATATGTTTTCGCTCCACCCGGGTATTAAACCCGGTACCTCAGTCTTCAGGCGAGTGCACATACCACTAGACCACCGAGGTGTCTAAGAAAGTAGTCTAAATAATTAAGTGTTCTCTTATTAACTTTTCATTCCTTACTTATCAATAGCACATCTTTTCCAGGTCATCCACCCCGTAGCGCAGCCCGTGGTGCACGCGCCCGTAATCCAGGCGCCTGTCATCTCCCAGCCCCTGGTCCACGCCCCCGTGGTCTCCCAGCCAGTAGTCCAGGTGGAACACGCGCCCGTCTACTCGCAGCCCATAGTTCAGACCCTCGCTGAACCTTCCTTCTCATCCTTCGGCCATGGATGGTAGAGTTTGGGAGTCTTGTAAGCGTTGAGATCATGTCCGTATTGTAATTGTGAAATATATTATTTATGTCAGTACTGAGTTTGGTGTTTTTTTTTAATAAGTACATAAATACTAATACATAAGTTAAGCACATACATTACATTCGAAAACTTTTGAAAGTTCTTAGAAATTATGTGAGTAGGTACGAAAGGGACTCAACGACCTAAGTGAAATATCAAGTGATATCAATGACACAGTTTAAATGTCAAAAGAGCTACCTAGAAGATGGATATGGTATGGTATGGTTCTATGTTAGTTGCTCTTTCACGCTAAATGGATTGACCTATCAAAATTGTTACATTTATTTAGCACCCCGTTAGTTTATACCCTAAATTCTCCTAGTAACAGATAGAGTGTATGCGATGTACATTAATATCTTACACTAGCAGCGCTCCGCTGTTATACCCGCGTTGAGCGCCTTCCCATGGGAATTTTGGGATGAAAAGTAGCCTATAACCTTCCCATTGAATGTGGCTATCTATTACATAAAGAAATATTCAAATCGGATTGATAGTGTCTGAAATTAAAGCGTTAAAATACCGACATAAAACTATCTAACTCTTCAGCTGCATTATATTAGATAATAGATAACGTAGTAGTGATGTACTCGTAGCATGGCATTGAATAGTTGGTGGAAAAGTGGATAGGCACCCTGAAAGGCATCTATTTTATTGAAATGAATTTTTACCCACGCTATAAGGTAATAAATATTACATAGTAGGCTAGAAAACCACTTCACTTCCTTTACCTCTATTAAAAATATATAATACTTGCAGTGCCTCGCGGTTTTACCCGCGTTGTACGCGTTACCGTGGGAATGTCGGGATGAAAATAGCCTATAACCTTTCCGTTGAAATTGTTTATCTATCACAAAAAGAATAATTCAAATCGGACTGGTAATTCCTGAGATTAGCTCGAACATACAAACAAACAAACTTACAAATCAAATCAGTTTTAAAAAGCTATTCCCAAAGTGTAAAACTCCTAACTGTCCCAATCAAAGGTTAACAAATATTTAACGACCATTAAACAGCCTAATTAACAACCCACATTATAAAATTAAAAGTATGTAGGTACAAACGTTTACCGAGATATGCAATATTCATAATGAGAATATCGATCTAATAGTGTTGTACTTTAAACATCGATAAGTCAATAGCATAATTGGCTCATTAGCAAAACTAGTATAGGTTTTGAATATTTATTGGGTACAGTTAAGGAAATTCACAATTTTTTAGTTTTAGGCAATAATTGTTCGTATAATATAATTTAGGATACGTTTGTGATAGATATAGTCATCACGTTCGATTTTTTTCTTTACAAGAGTTTCACTGTTGACTTACGTAAGCTTTTATTGTCTCTATAAGCCTTTGGTTTGAACCCACACTATGTTTATACTATTTCCTTTAAGAAAAACACAACCTGACCTTCGCAGATCCTCAACAAAAGCCATAAAACCATGTGGTCGACACTAGAGGTTTCGTGCGATGAATGGAGTCTCGCATAAATCTACTACCTTAGCTGTTGAATCGATAACAATGGCACAACACTAGCATCGCGTGACGCGCGGCACATCACCACTGTCCTATGAATCGGTTCTATATTGTGACCATGACTTTGTGTTTAATTAGGACATTGTTCTTTTAAAGGGGCAAAAGCTCTATTTTTAAAAAGCTTCTGATAAAGCTGATGTTGTTTGAACGCACTTTTCTCTGGAAGTACCAGACAAATCACTACATATTATAATACAAAGTCCCCGGCCGCGTCAGTCTGTCTGACGCGTCTGTTCGCGATATACTCAAATACTACTGCACGGATTTTGATGCGTTTTTTTAAATAGGTAGAGTGATTCAAGAGGAAGCTTTATATTCCCACGGAACGGGCACAACGCGGGTAAAACCGCGGGGTGCTGCTAGTTCAAATATAAATTTTAGAAGCCATATTCAATTGAAAGGAATGGGTAATCAACAAAAACAAAACGCTGCTATTATCAACCTATTCCATGGAACATTTATGTAAGTAATAGGAAGAGCGAAGACGGAAGTCATCAGTTTACAAGCCGACCCACATTCTGATGTTTTAAAAGTAACATAATTATTTAAATTAAACCCCTATAAACTGTAAATTTTTTAATACACAACAAGGTTACCTTCTAAATTAAGAATGGCATTAAGTATTTGCGAAATAAAAGTAAAAGTAATTAGCTAGTGATCTCCCATTTCTGCTACTGCTACTGCTGGCTGTCGGCTCACCGAAGATGTTTAGAAGTATCTAGGTTCAGTGAGGAAGATCTATATAGTTACTAGTAAGAAGGAAAAAAGAATAATGATGACTAAGTACTCGTAGTGTTTCTCTCTATAGAAACATTGAAACAGAAACAAATTCTCTTAATTTTTACGAGTAAAGGAAAATCCCCGTCATTGTTTGAACTCATGGTTACCACAACAAAAGCACAGAAATAATACTGTAAGCCACAAGAAGCTTTCAGTGCCTGAAATACCATGAAACTATACACATGGTTGTAACTGAAAACATTCAGCTTGAATATTACGAGTCGCTTGGATTACTTTTAAATATTACCCAATTAGTAATCAAGGACGAAATACTTAGCGAATAGCAAGTTTTTGGTAGAATTCCGAGTGTTTTGAGTAAACAAAATGTGTTTTAGTTCTGTATTTGTTTACGTTGGAGTGGATAGATAGATAAGATGCGAGCCTGGTCGGGGGAGGAGGGTGATGGAGATGCTATGGGTCCTACTGTTACCAGTAAGTATTGAGTACCTACCAACAGAAGCTATCAGCTCGAGGTTTCCCCGTGGGAACTTCAGGATAGCCTTAGTTTTTCTGTAAGGGCTATTTATATATAATTCAGAGAGGAATAAGGATTCATTTTTATATTATTCTGTAGATTATAGCACTCACACAAATATAAGTATTTTCACCTGTTAATATGTAGGTAGAGGTGTTATGAACAATTTATGTTTTTTTTTTAAATAATCAACTTTATTACATTTCAACGTACCGATTAAGGTATTTAATTCGATAATAATGATTACACTAGTAAACTCTCCTTTAATTAATGAACAAATTTCGTAGATATGAATAACCTATTAGCATATCTCGTCCTTAAAATCTTTTATAATAAAGCATATAAACGACTTCCGAAGCTGAAATATTGCAAAAAAATCGACGTACTTACAACTACATGCCTGCTTAAAATTCACGAAATGAGCTCCGAACCGCAGCCATAAAGCACAACGATGTTATCAAGCAACAACAACATCGTCCTATATTTCATTCAGTCAAGCTGAAACGGGTTTTAAATTACTTATGTAGACTACTTAGTACCTACATAATACCTAAACATACTTTCAACTGATTTGTTTAAGCTAGCAATTAAAAGCTAATTATGTAACTATTATAGGAATTAAATTGTTATTTAGTAACTGAAGTAGATAAATGTTAGCCTACTGCCGCACTCGTTCATTAAATCGAGACTTAACTAATTGACATAATTTTAATTAATGAGTGATTTTGACATGTAATGTACATGTAAAATTCTACTAAGGTAACATTTGACGTCTCTGAGTACGGCGTTTAGAATAATAGTTTTATTTCGTAGGTAACCGGTGTGTTTTTATTTTTAAGGCATTATTTACCCATTCGAAGGAAAATATTATTAATTACGTAAAGTTAACGGGAATGTTTAATAAACTAAAATACTTCGATCCAAGCCGTAATAAAAATGCGTTTTTAACTAACATTAAACTCTTATTTCCTATCCTAGCTAGGTCAATTAAAACAATCTAATATATAACATTCTCATGTCGCGGTGTTCGTAGTTGTAAACTAAAAACTCTTTTAACTCCTCCGAAACGGCTTGACCAATTCTCATGAAAATTTGTGTACATATCGAGTAGGTCTGAGAATCGTACATCTATTTTTCATCCCCCTAAATGTTAAGGGTAGTCCACCCTTAATTTTTATATGGCAAAACAACGTTTGCCGGGACAGTTAGTACTCATATAATATTAATTAATTTCATTATATTGATTAGTCAGACCTTTGGAACGGATGGAAAATTTCCCATAAGCATTAAATGAAAGCAAAGTTTTAATTGACAGGTCCTGACATGACTTCCTTTGTTAGCGACATACATATATACTAATATTATAGAGGTAGAATTGGTAAGTTTGTTTGTTTGTTTGTATGTTCGGGCTAATCTCTGGAACTGCCAGTCCGATTTGAATAATTCTTTTTGTAATAGATAGCCATATTTAAGGGGAAGGTTATAGGCTAATTTTCATCCTGAAATATCTTCAGGAATGGGCACAACGCGGGTAAAACCGCGGGGCGCTGCTAGTGTTTCATATGGGAATTTAATCACTTTTTAATTTACAAAGCTTATGGCTGAAGTAAGGTCAAGGTTTAAAAGCGGGGTTGATTCGATTAGATTACTAGATCGTGTGCACTCTGAATAAAGGACATGTCTACATCTGATTATGGCTAACGTTTGTTTTATATATGAACTTTGAATAAAATCATCTCACATCGAAAAGAAAATTTTTATTTTTTATTTCACTTGATCATTGTTTTACTCTTGGTTTATTTTGCGTAATGTACTTTTTAGTAATTGTTACAATTTGCATATATGAGTGTTCATATACGAGTTGCACAGTATGTAAAATGTACAGACATGCAGACAATCTTAAGCATAGGTACTCGAGATCGTATACGAGATAAAGAGAGTAGATACTTCACTGTTCCAAAGGTCCTAGTAACTCTCTATCTCTAAATGTGGTGTTAACCTGACTTAATTTACACTCATGACCTAGTTTTTAACCCAAAAGTTATTTGAATAAGAAAATATTTAAACGCCTATACTAAGGTTTAAAATCTCTAATAACTGTTATCTTTGCTCCCACAGGTACAGCAAGCCCTAAACCCTCTACTCCTCCTCTGAAGAACGGAAATGATTTGGTGGAATCAGGATATTTGGTAGCTGTAGGATCGAGAACTTCGAGGTAGTATAAACTTTTGTTAAACTTTTCAACCAAAGTTATCATCACCTGATTGCCCGAAAAGTAAGATGATTCCGTGCTTCGGAGGGCACGTTAAGCCGTCGGTCCCGGTTACTTTCTACGGATAGTAGTCGTTACATGAGCCATGTCAGAGGCCTTTGGCGGCTCATAAACTCTGACACCAGGATTGGTCAGGTTGACCATCCACTCGATGAAGAAGACCAAAGTTACTGTGGCACTCAGAGACGTTTAATCAACACGTAATTTTTAATACTTACATGTCAAAATCAGTCATTAAACCTCTACTGCAGCATTTAGCTTCTCTGAGTGCAGCCGAAAGATTTTTAACAAAATATCGATAAATACTTTTTGGTTTTAATTTCAGGTTCCGAAGAAAAAACAAACACCAGCTTTGTATAATAATTTTACTCTGTATTCTTCTGCTGCTACTTTGCTTCGCTATTGTTATGACTGTTCTGTGTAAGTACCAAGATCTGACAGTATAAAAAAGATCTTACAAAGTAAAAGATCACCTTTTCATTAGACATTTATTTGGCATGTAGCTGTTACGCGGTATGATCATAGTGCATTTACTTTTCTGAAGTGTTGTTTACATCACGTAGGTATATGCAACATACAAAGAATTTAAAGACAATGTTTTTTATGTTTGTTGTCTTCTTAATTTGAAAACTTCAACGCTCTCTATACCCATATTAAGTTTCAAAAACTTTAAAGCTGAACTGCATAGTAAACAAATGCATTTGTACATTTGTTTGCCAAAAGTACCGAACATTTTTTATTAACCTACTTCAATTGGAAAAGGTTCACAATTAGTTATTTTTTTCAACCTGGTAGAATCATTAAGTAGGTAATAAGTAGATGTAGTCAGCGTATCCTACGCTGCCTTATAAGCTTCTGTGTGATGTTATTATTGTTTCATTGAAACTGTCCTTTATTCTAGATGCCATACAAAAACATCACAAGCCTGTGAGAATATGTGAAAGTAAGGAGTGTTTGAGATCTGCTGCTAACTTGGTGTTATCCATGGATAAAACGGCTGATCCCTGTGATGATTTCTATCAGGTAACTTTTACCTTCTTAATATTCATTTTTTTAGTAAGAGTTCCAAGACTTCACCCGTGTTTTAACAGCAGGAATTTCGAATCGGCTTAAGGAAGTCAGAAGACTTCTTCTTCTTCTTACTGCTTACAAATATCTATACTAATATCATAAAAAGGTAAAATTTTTAAGTTTGTTTGTATGTTCGAGGTAATCTCAGGAATTATCAGGTCGATTTGATTTATATTTTTATTTTTGTAATAGATAACCACATTCAACGGATTGGTTATAGGCTATTTTTCATTCCGAATATCCCACGGTAACGGGTACAATGCGGGTAAAACAAAAATTAAAACGGGAACTTACGAACGACAAAGGTTATTACGTCTGCTCCTTTGGCATAAGTTCCCGTTTTAACCTATAATAATGTCTATAACATACGCTTCAATTAATAGTAAAATATGCTTATAAAAGTTGTTTAGTACACCTAAAACTATTAGAAACCTATATACCTATATTTTTCTTCACCTAATTACCATTAGGTACATATGTACAAAGATAGATTAAGTCTAATGACGCTTTTACTCAATTCGGAATACCCAAATCGATTTCATAACAAAAGTTGATCAAAATAATCTAGCCCATCTAATGAAATATTCAAACCTAATTTTAAAATAGCTCACATACGTATAACAAATATTTTCATAAAGAATTTAATTAATGACATTTTTGAAGTATCCATATTGGTAACCGTATATTTGAAAGTACTAAGTAATGAATATTTACTATGTAGGTACCTACTATTTAAGTTATTAATACCTATTGTTTTGATAAAGCATCGTATAGTTTTCTAATTTGTCCAACATATCTAAGAGACTTATTTTACGTACCTACCTAGGTTTATACAGGGAGATTTCTGTTAGCTTATCTGTTAGATATCTGTAAGCCTGTACAATCCCATTGTTGGGCAAAGACACAACAAAGGCTTCCCCAATCACCCATTCCCGCCACTCTTTTCGATTTGAAGCCACCAGTTGCCAGTACTCTTGTAGGCGTCCAGATCAGCATTGAAAAATTATATAATTTGTGGAACAACTTTAAGCAATTAACTTTTAAAAAGCTAGATTGCGTAGTAGATACAGTACACCGAAGATTCTAAAATTTTCAAGCAACCTATAGTTGGCGACTGTTTCATTTGTATATTTATTCATTAAAAGTGTTTGTGTATGTATAAGTATCAGTTAGTAAGATTCCATATTACAAGCTTAGAGATTTATTCATTTATCTAGTTAGGAATGTGCCTATTCATACCCAAATCTTCTAATCCACGTATTTTTAACTCTCTAGTATGCCTGCGGCAACTGGAATGAAGATCATCCGCGGCCTGACTCCTATATGTCTTTCGACTGGTTCCGCGCGAAGCAAGTCAAGGTGTATGTACTAGTCAGGGAGTTTCTGACCAAGAACTTGACCAACCAACCAAAGGCGGTTCAACAAGCCAAGGATATGTTCGCTGCTTGTATGGATACAGGTAAAATTTTGATTTCAATTCAATCCAAATCATCTATACTAATATTATAAAGCTGCAGTGTTTGTTTGTTTGTTTGAACGCGGTAATCTCAGGAACTACTGGTCCGATTGTATGTGTGTCACAATAATTCATTTATATTCCGTTACAATTTTAAACTCTGAAATATGTACTGAATGCCCGTCCTTAGGATCATCTTGCTCCATTAAACATTAAAACCCTTAAACTATTCATAATTGCAGACAAAACTAACAAAGTAATCATATTGATTTCCAGCTACATTAAACAAAAGGGGTCTAAAACCAATATACTCCGTGTTGGAAGCCGTCGGACTCCCCCCTTTCCCCACCTACGTAAATGCTACAGACGACTTCGATTATTCCACCTACAATTTCGACTGGCTGGAAACAGTAATAAAAATTAAAACATACATAGGAATGGACATCATTATTGGGTTCGATATTTTCACTGACCCCAAAAATTCTTCGGTATACACATTAGCGATGGGGACTCCGGAAACAATTAACCCATTTCCGAGGTAATATAACATTTATCGTAATCGGTTTATTTGGTAAGTGGTCGGCTCAACTGACAATAATTTTACTAACTGATATAATTGCAGTCTGAAGTACAAGAAAAAACGGCATAACCATGGAAAACCAAGAAGAAATCTAGTCGACTTCGCTAAAACAAAAGACGGTAATGCTCTTTTTAGAAGCTCGGACAGTAAACAGAAAGTAATGCAAGATGACGATGATGACAAATACAACTTTATTTACGCACAGTTGATGAAAATATTCGTCAGCGAGTCGGGATTGTTCAAGGATTCCAAATTAACTGAGGCAGAGCTTGATGAACACATAATCACAAGTAAAGATATGTTCGTGTCAATGCAAGACGACTTTTACGAGGTTTGTTTTAGCTTGCATGTTGTTCTTGTTCTTCTTCTTCATCGAGTGGATGGTCAACCTGACCAATCCTGGTGTCAGAGTTATTGAGCCGCCAAAGGCCTCTGACATGGCTATCTGCATGTTGTATTACCATGCAACCCTAATAAGGGTCATAAAGTCATATCTATTATAATTGCTGGCTAACCACTGTCCACTTTCCAATCTTAAAATTGCCCTTGCGTGTTTTTAATGCATGCACTATAACGTACAGGTATTTTTATATACATACATTATCCACTATACATAACATTTATCAGTGATGGCTAAATTGCGACTTTATTTTTATTATTTTCAGTTAGAATCAGACAATAGCACAGAAACCAATGATGACTATCAAGACATACCAAGATACACAGTTGATGAGCTACAAGCACATACAGATCAAACAGTTGAACAAAATAACTATACTGCAGTTCCAATATGGAAGAAATATTTAGAAGGAGTGTTTAATATAAGTGAAGTTAAGGTAGACTTTGAGAATGATAAAATTTTGGTTTCTGATGAAGATCTTAAATACTTAGACCAGGTAGCATTGTATGTGGCTAAGACGCCGCCAGTTATGCTTGAACTTTACACTTGGCTTAAGGTAAGACCTGATGTTAATACCATTTTCTAATTTAATTAGAATTAAAACAATATGCAATAGAATCTACTGATCATTTCAAATAGGGAATGGAATCTATATTGCAATGGTTTTAAACTTAATCCTTAATTATGTTTATTAAAAAATAAAGACTTTCTGCCACACTTAATTAAGTGACATAATTATTCATACATTCTCATTAAATCTCTACTAAGGACGCGTTTGACGTCTCTAAGCACGCGCATCAGACCCTTAACAATAACATCCACTTGAGGGCTAATTATTACAAATATCTTAATGAATGTAACTACTTGTCTCACAAGGTGGTAGAAGTAATGGCTGTCCACAGCACTTCGGAGCTTCGAAGTATGTTCGAGAGAGCCTACCAGCAGGAAAGCCCTCATCACTACTCCGGCTCCAGGAGTCTTCAATGTGCTAACGCTGTTAATGATATGCTTGGCATGGCTGTTTCCTATGGCATAGCTGATCCACATTTCTTTAATGTTACTAAACCTAAGGTATTTAACCTTACTAACAAATCTTTAGACATTAAGACTAATACAATTACTCCTCAGCTTATTGGCCTAGCACTACCATTTCTTTAGATTTTTATGTAAAATGAAGGTAGCGAAATTAATTCCATCAATAAAATTAGTAATAACTAATCTAAGTATAACTTTTCCACACACCTTTGGTGATTGACATCATTTCCATAACAAAAATCCTTCGTCCTACCAGATCGAAATAATGCTCGAAGAACTCAAAAACTCCCTCGCACATCTCGTGGGTCAAACCAAATGGATGGACGACAACACAAAACTAGCTACGTACAGGAAGATAATAGAAATGAAGAGCCTTATAGGATTCCCTGATTGGTTACTAGAGGAAGGCAAACTGGATGAATATTACGAAGGAATTGAAGTAGAAAATGATAAACATTTAGAAAACATGATCAACATTATACAGACGAAGATGAAAAATGTTCTGAATGATTTCCATAGTGAGAATAATGTTAGTTGGGCTACAGAACCCACTGAAGTCAACGCTTACCACACGTTCCAGCAAAATACTATAAGTAAGTTAACTAAGCATCAGAATTTGTACAAAGATTTGGACATAGCTTTTAATAAGTTCTCTTTTTTCAGCGGTCCCTATTGTAGTTCTGCAGTATCCATTTTTCAATTTGGGGATCGAGTGAGTATCGATAAGAACAAAGACTAAGAATAATGGAAACACAGAATGAGAAAAAAGAAAACTAGTTTGATCACTAATTAAATTACATACTTTTCTTTCAGTTCTTTGAACTATGGATCATTAGGCACTGTCCTTGGCCACGAAATTACTCATGGATTTGACAATTTTGGTAAATATTAATTTCTTATATATAATCTATCCTCAGAAATTGTATGGTTACTTTAGGGTTACTCTAACTATCTAACATCCGCCTAGCAACAGATATTGTATTGTTGTTTTTGGGTTTAAAGGTAGATATTTTGACAAAAATGGCAACGCGCTGCCCTGGTGGTCGAATGACACTGTGAAATCATTTGAAAACAAGACTCAATGCTTCGTGGACCAGTATTCAAATTACTATTTGCCTGAACTGGACAAACATGTAAGTTTATCAATTATTATAGTGTAAAGCAAACAAAACCATGAAATATTCAAACTTCTATACCTCCTAGCATGGCAAGTAGTATTTTCACATTCTATCATCTGACAAAGTAAGACCTTAATTTTTTTTTTATGTCAGTCGTGCCAAATTATATGATCAAAATCAAAGCCCCAGCTATAGAACAAGGTTCTGTTTGGTTCTATTTGTCCTAGTATTCGCCTACAATGTTCCACTGCTGCGTACAGGCTTCTCATCTCACTGAAGAGATAAGAGCCTAGGTTTAGGGCAAATAGGGCTAGTATTGATCAATTTGTGCCTCGGAGTCTTAACAAACTTAAACATTCTAATGATTCAATCTTCCAGGTGGATGGAAAAAAGACTCTCGGTGAAAACATAGCGGATAACGGAGGCGTTAGAGAAGCCCTGGCAGCCTTCAAACATCGGCTGCGAAAGACAGGGCCTGAGGAGAAACTACCAGGGTTCGAACGGTTTACTTCGGAGCAGATGTTCTTTTTGTCTTACGGAAATGTAAGTACTCTATGCATACAGAAAGGAGAAAGTAGCTGCAGACTTTGCGAAATATAGACTCAAGTCAATCGGGAAGTTATGGTTTCCCTTAATAAAACCCTACCCTAAATAGATTCAAGCTCATACCCTAGAAATCTAAAAACCTGAGTTAAATGTGGACTTTACGACAAAACCTCAGAGTCTGACTTCATACGCTGGCTATGTAAAGGTTATTCTAATTTATTTAGCGAATTATTTATTAACAGCTTGTTATTAACTAAATATTTAGTAACAGCTTAATACTATGTTACAGCTATGGTGTGGAGTGAACACCAAAGAGTCTCTGAAAGCTGACCTGGAGGACGAGCATGCTCCTCAGCAGTTTCGCGTCGCAGGCTCCTTACAGAACGTTCCAGAATTCGCGAGAGCCTTCAAATGTCGACCCGGTTCGAAAATGAATCCAAAGAAAAAGTGCATAATATACTAACGACTAAAGATCCTTTTGTAAGGATTTATTTACCTCATTGAGATATTTTTAGATTTGTCAAGCATGGCGACTATCCCTAATCCTCCTCACTGTACTGACATCTTCAGTGAGATGACATGCCTTTGCCCTGCAGTGGAACATTAAAGGCTGTACTACTTCTTCTTTCATTAAGATTACTATAGGAACAATAAATAGGTATTGTACCTTACAAGGAATCACTATCATGTTTGATGTTTTAAAACCTTATAGAATAGTAAAAACATCCAAAAATATGACTAATTTCGCCATGTTGGACTGGCGTATATACAATTTATTTAAAAATAGATGTTACTTTTTGTTTCAAAAGTTTGTGCCTTAAACAACTCGTATTACATACTTTAATAATTACTGTTGTACATACGTTGAAGAGCAGATTTTATTGCTATTTTATGTATCCCTTAATAATTTTAATTCCTTTAAATACCTGCGGTAAACCGTTTAAATATCTAAAGGTTATTTTAAGATTATCTGCTATAAATTATTAAGAGGTAGGCTATTTGCTTCCGCAAGTAAAAGCAAGATCAAATTAAGATGATTTTATTTTTATTTGGCAATCACAAAAGTATCCTAAACGCATTTTGTTCGTAATTACGGTAGTTTAATAAGACTGAACAGCATTATTCTACCAAAAAAATATAAAATACATAATACAAAAGTATTTATCATTTAGTATTCTTGTAATTGGTAGTTTTAAGGATTCATTCTCAGAGCTTTAGGGTGATAGGGTGGGTGATTAGGGTGATACGACACGAAATAATCTGGCGACAGTTTTCATGATTTAATGTTTCTTAATAGATGTGTGCAATAGTGTAATTATTTTTAGTGGCGTGACTACTATTATTTAAAACTTATTCTTATTTATTTTGTTATCAGGGTACCTATTTATCTGTACATAATGTGTAAGTTATTTTGTCTCTAATCAATTTCAACCCGCCTGAACTTTTAATTACAAGTGTTATAAATAAATGTATTGTACTTACTATTTTATTTTATTTAGTAACCTTAAAGAAAGCAAATTATTGCAGTTAACTTTATATACCACCGACCAACATTAACAACAAAAAAGGTTATAGCCCAGTTATGAAAATACTAAATGAATGAGACATTCAGTTATAGAAAAGATAAACAGTTATATAATTTAATTTCAAACCATCATCCTGCAATCATATAACAAATCAATTCAAGTAGGTACGTAATCGACATAATCATTGAACATAATTCACAGCATAGATTGGTGCTGAGGCGAAGTTATAAATCAGGGGTCTTTGAAGGGAGGTGTCGCTAGTGAGATCGTTGGGAGGAGCAGGCTGGGTGGTGAGAGGGGACGTGGTGAACACGGACCTAGAGAACAACCCTAACACGGCAGGGTTAACAAACGTAGGCCTCTCCGTCAACACTGCCCTGCCCACAGCCACCGGATAAGGCACCGGCCCCATAACCTTAACAGGGTAAGGCTCCTTATTAACCCCAAACACAGGAACATGCCTCGTCACTTCCAACGGAGTCCTATTAACAACTGGATACGGCACTGTTCTGTCCATGGGCACTATTACAGGCACTTTCACTGGAATAGGTAAAGCGCTATCGATAGGCACTGGCACATTGATAGGCAAAGGAACTTGGACGCTATGAATGATCGAGCGAGTGTTGAAACGAGGCACATCTTGCTTGAGGCTGACATGGTTCGCGTCAAAGTTGACAGCGGTGTCTATCAGGCCGTGAGGTGTGAGCGGCCCGTTGGCGGGGAAAGACCTCGGAGGAGGCAAAGCGGTATCCAATGAGTCTGAGGACAGTTGAGGGCTTATAGGAGCTGCTAAGGAAAGAGGTACTATTGGCTGAGCCTGGATGTCCATGGTATTCTCGAAGACGGGGCTCGGTTCCGCGTTCATAACCCCTGCGTCAGTTGGATTGAAGAACCCGTATGAACTGGCCCGTTTGTTCTTCTCGACCGCAGGGTCTTTGATTCCTTTATCTTCCATGATCTTGGCCAATTTCGTAGTTTCTGGTTTTATTGTTTTCGCTTGTAAGCCGGAAATACTGCACGATATCAGCAGAATCTGCAATGAAAATGAATGTAATTTTTAACACGCTTTTATTAGCTTGGCCTGTATGTATGTATGTATGTATGTACGTATGTAATGAAATCTTTGAACATCATTTTCACCAACTTCCAGAAGTCTGATTAATTTGAAACTTTGCATACGTATCAAGGACCGATGACAATGCAATAATTTAATAACAGTTTCCCATTATTAACACGCTTTTATTAGCTTGGCCTGTACGTACGTACGTAGGTACGAACGTATGTAATGGAATCTTTGAACATCATTTTCACCAACTTCCAGAAGTCTGATTAATTTGAAACTTTGCATACGTATCAAGGACCGATGACAATGCAATAATTTAATAACAGTTTCCCATTATCCTTAATGGATTTGCCAGATATACTAAAAAAATATTACTTCATATAAAAGACATCAACGGGCGCTCGCTGTGGGACGGAACGGGAGTTCTGTTTTATTTTACTAAATGGTACTAGACACTATCAGCGTCCCGTGATGGGCCCGTTCCCGTGGGAATTATGGGATGAAAAGTTGCATATAATGTTATATGGATTTGCCAGATTTACTAAAAAATAAAAAATAAAATTATAGTTTAAAAAAACTAAAAAACACGCTTTTATTGCAAATTGAACTAAAAACTAGAAAATAATTTTTCACCTCAAATCAAAATTATAATAAAATTTAAGTTATTAACACAATGATTCAATTCAGAGTAAAAAAGCGTGGGGTGCATTTTACTGTAGTTAATAACTATCCCCTCATAGATACCAATGATGATTGTAATATTAAAAAAAATATTAAGCACCCCACGCTTTTTACTCTGAATTGAATCATTGTGTTAATAACTTAAATTTTATTATAATTTTGATTTGAGGTGAAAAATTATTTTCTAGTTTTTAGTTCAATTTGCAATAAAAGCGTGTTTTTTAGTTTTTTTAAACTATAATTTTTACACCTTTATTTCATTTAGTTGCCTTGCAATTTATTAACCACCTTTAAACAGAAGAGGTATTTAATTCGCTTGGCGATATATATTGTTTTAATAATAAGACATTCTTAATCAAAGCTCTTAAGAACGTTATGTATGACATAGTGCGTAGATAGTTATCGATACTATTTATAACTGTAGCGCTCGTGGTGGAGCTAGAATAAGCGATGTTTTGCGATTCTTAAGCAACGTGCAACTTAGACACTACTTGGATGGGTGGCCGATAGTGGCATTGCTATCTGAGCACTACCGTCTCGCCTCGTCTGAAAATCAGCGCTGCCAGGGTCACACGACCATAGCGGCATTACGCTGAGACGAGGCCTGTTCAGACCTCACACAGTAGTTCTGTCCGTGTAATTGTTGTATGTAATATCTGTTGTTTTCTCTTTGTCTTTGTTTTGTTGTTTTTTCCTTTCTTGTTGTGTGATTCGTTTGAATAAATATTTTCTATTTCTATTCTACCGTGCTTCGGAGGGTTCGTAAAACTGTCAGTCCCGGTTCTTTCAATCGGAAGACCATGTCCAGTTCTTAAGGTGGTCTAAACACTCCGACACCCGGTTAGCCAATCTACACGAACTTACTGTATATCTGAACTAAAATACTTTTTAGAAAAACACTTATCAATCCTTACCAACATGAGAATCGCCATGGTTGACAGTTTCACACCAATAACAAGTTATCTATTAGCTGCTCCCAACAGATGTGATTGGAACACCACTCTGTGACGTTTATATAGATATCATAGTACGGCATTTATTTGGTCTGCACCACGGACCGAAATGAGGAGAAATTTCCACTGCACTTTTTTACGTCCGTCTTACTCAATTATTACTGTGGTACTAAGAGGTTATGTTAACGTTATTAAAACAATTTATTGTATAAATCGAATTGTCGTAAGCATACTTACAAAATATAAATAAAATATTTATGTTAATTAAATAACCGCCTATTGTCTTCTAGTTTACATGATATAAAGGTTGTGTAATATATTTGTACATCATTTCTAATGTAATGACTGAATTTATGAATTTCGTAAGTGCCTACCTGTGTAGGCGCGTGGGGTCAGTCTTATACGACCTAGAACACAATTTGAATAGAAATAAGAGACTTGAGACACCACTTCCGAAAAAAATATAGTGACACGAACCCGAACTATGTAGATTTATTTTATACTAGCTGTGCCCCTTAGTTTCACCCACAGCGCACCCGTTCCCGTAGGAAATACGGGTTAAATAGTATTCTATATCCGTCTCCTGGTTCTAAACCTCCCCACCAATTTTTAGCCGTTCCCGAGTGATAAATAGTGTAACTAACACGACTTTCTTTCATTTATATAGATATCATCCAGTTATGAAAAAGCCTGGCTCCTCTGAACTTGTAGAAGAACAACAATTTTTAATAAAATAATCTAATATCTAGTTACGTTCATAATCCACAAGAGGCCCGTTATAGACCAAATTCTATAAATTGCGATTTTAAAATTAAGGTCTTCCAAAGAAAAAGTTAGTGTGAAAGTTTTAATACTTAACCACTGTGAGAAGGTTTCAATGTAATGAAGTAGTCAGCATGTCACGTAGCTGGAGGGCTGGTGCTCTGGGCATGGATTTGTGAATAACTTGGTAAAATAAAGATTGGTAAAGTGTTTTGTTTCTCATGGCAAAATTTCCACCCCAGTTTACAATGAAAACTTTTTCAACGAATAAGTTTTAGGTAGGTATGATACAAAAAAATATTAGCATGTAAAGCCCCACTGCTGGGTGTCACAAGACATCAATTCAGTGAGAAGGAGTAGGCGTAACCAACGCAATGTTTGAAAAGTAATCATGTTTTCGCTCGACCCGGGAATTGAATCCGAAACCAAAATACAGAATAAAAATAAAACTAAAATATATTTTAATCTTTTTAATCACATTACAACCAGAATAAATAGAAATACATCATCACTTACACTACAACAATCAGAATAAATTATTAAATTACATTCAGTCCAATGATTAGCTTTCGAGCTTCAAAAGAACAACTTATTGTTACAAATGGCGCGAGAGCCTAAAATATTTAACTAAAATAAATGACTACGAGCTAAGCAAATTAATATTAAGATACAATTAAGCACAATTATTATTCAATATTAACTCTTTACGTACTAGCAGATTCAGTATCGATAGTATTAGTCTCATTGGTAGCGTGTTCGATGCTTTCAGTCACTTGTGATGAATCAACATGTTCCGAAATATTCGCTTCCTCAGTTGCGTTATTTTGGTTGCTCTCTTCTATAACAGTGGCATTGCTAGTGATGGCCATCACTGTAGTGGTTTCTGGTAAAATGTCGCAGTATTTGCCCCTGACTCCGAGGGGACAATCGCACCTAAAGTAACCGTCACCAGACTCCAATGATTGACATTTGCCACCATTCTTGCATGTGTTTGGATTCTTCTCGCAGTAGTTTAGCTCTGTAAAGATTAATGTAAATTTAAGATATATATTTGACTAGCAGCGCCCCGCGGTTTTACCCGCGTTGTACCCGTTCCCGTAGGAATTTCGGGATGAAAAATAGTCTATAACCTTCCCGTTGAATGTGGCTATCTATTACAAAAAGAATTATTCAAATCGGTTCAGTAGTTTCTGAGATTAGCGCGTTTAAACAAACAAACAAACAAACAAAACAAACTCTTCAGCTTTATAATATTAGTATAGATACAATCTATTTCTTGTTATATTTTTTGTTGGTTCATTGTGATTCCATCAAGTATTTCCTAACCATTAGACAAACTTACTTCGTCTTTCATCGTATTTCGTATTTTATCGTTTCGAAGCATCTAAACGACCAAAGACAAACTATAATACAAATATGAAGAAAATGTATACCTTATCGAGTGAGTTTCATAAATACTTTTAACTCTAAGCGTTCCTTAATAGGTAAAATAATGCATGTAATAAGTAAGGTGCAATGTACTGCTATGGCAAAATTAAAATTCAATCAATAAATATGTATGTATGAAAATAGAAAATGCGACGATTTTATCAGTTATATTTATGAGTTCACATATCTAGTAAAATACTTCTACTCTTTTGGGTGTATGGGTATTCGCTCTGTATTTTACTAAATATTGAATTAAGAAATTAAAGAAAAAAGGATTTAAATAAGAAATATCTGATAGGGTTAATCTTAGAAAGTAACTTATTTCAAGTAGGTTAGTGGCCAACCGTTTTTTTACAGGGACCGACAATTTCTATGTACAACGTACCTTCATCACAAAGCATGCCACCCCAACCCTTCTCACACAGACACTCCCAGGGCTTCGTGCACCGTCCGTGCACGCACCCCGGGTAGCGGTGGCACTGCCCGCAGTCCGTGCCGGTCCAGCCGACCTTGCAGCGGCATTCCCCGGGGCGGCGGCAGTACCCCCGCTCCGGGTGGCAGTTCGCCGCGCATATGGCTGAGGGGAAAATGGGGGTATTTGGTACAGATTGTGAGGGAAAATGGTTGATATGTTTGGTAGTATGATTAATTTGCTACATAAACGTAGGTAATATTATGAGGTTATCAGGTAGACACTTACGCGTCTGACAAAGCAGTCCAGTGTATCCCTTCGCGCATTTACACTCCAACGGCTTGTCACAGTACCCGTGTTGGCACCCTGGTAACGGTTGACACGACTTGCAAGTCGGGCCGGCCCAGCCCAGACGACAGCGACACTCTCCCGGCGTCTCGCAGTAGCCTCGCGTCGAGTGACAATCGGACCGACAAGTCGCTGGAACGAATGATATAAGCCTTTTAAGGATAATTCTAGAATGTCTAGGTGCCATGGGAATTATTTGAAGACTCGAAGCCGTGGCCGGGACTTGGTTGATAAGACAAAAAAGAATATCTCTTTATTTAAAAAAATCATATCCAAAGGTTTTTAAAGAATACTATAGAAAGAAAATCTTAAGAAATAGTGTGTCATGGACTGTTCACATGTGTGTTATTTTTTTATAGGGGCCGAGAGAGGCAACAGAATTCTTCTATAACCACGGTTCCTGTAAAGGGGCCGAAACGTCAGATAACAATGTAAAATAAAAGCGAAGTGTATCCGTGACGTAGTTTCTATTTAAAATGAGGCCCATAGTTATATTGTGTGCTTGAACTTATTATTACTGCTTACGTTAAAAGTTTACTTCTACTCCATACTCACGTTCCGAACAGAAGATGCCGTCCCATCCGTCCTTGCAGATGCACTCAAACGACACATTGCAGTACCCGTGCTGGCACCCCGGCAAGGGGATGCACTTGTTGCACCGCTCCCCGTAGAACCCTAGCTTGCATCGACATTCGCCGGGACGCTTGCAGTATCCTAGGAAACGTAAGGAATGAGTGTTATAATGAGTGAAATAATCAATTTCATGCTCTTCGGTTTGGGACTACTGGAGGAATGCGCCCAGGACAGGACTGCATGAAGGGATAGGAGGAGATATTTGCCCAGTAGTAGGGCACAAATGAGTCATAATAATATTGACAAGATAATCCGTCCTTCTTTGATGAGATATAAATTGTTACTAAGTGGGTCAAGTTCACGAATTATGATGACTGTTTTCAAATTTATATACTAATTAAACCGCCCATTAGTGTCTACACTCTCTTAAAGTGTCTACACTCTCTTAATTTAATTTTCAGCTTTTATCAAATAGTCGTATTAAGGTACTCGTTCTCGGTTGAACCGCCCAATGCAACCATAGGCGGGTCACAATTATCAGCCTGCGGTCGCCACAATCGCCTCGCAAACTGCAACCCAACCGTGATGAGGTATAAAAACATTTCGTTTTCGAGAATACCTTAGATAACCATAAAACAACATACCTTGCAACGGATCGCACCCCTTCTTACAAATGGGCACATCACAGAGGTCCCCCTGCCAGCCCGGCAGACACTTCGGCTCCCCGTTGTCATTGCACACGTAGTGACTGTGCTCCGACTGCACGGCCGGCAGCGAGCACGCCTGTCGGACACCGTGCTTTAAGAGAAATTACGGTCTGGTGGGTGAACAAATGTGCTGCTAAGCGCGGTGAGCCACAAAGCCTTAGACTAACTTAAATATGATTTTTAGGCTAATACCTATTACGCTTCTTGACACGGATCCACTCCTTATGGCTCAAAACAAAGATTTAATCTTCGGTAAATCTTCATTTCTTTTAGAAATTTGTTTAGAAAGACATAGAACGAAGACTAAACTTTTGTCTTGTCTTCTCTATTGTCTCTTAGCTCTGCTAGTAAACCCAAAAGGAGATTAACCTAGCGTAGTACTTTGAGTAGTTACGAGCCGGATCTGCACTTCATTGAAGGTCACAGAGTACTTTTGTATATACTGAAAGGTGCAATTTCATGGTAATTTTTTAATCGTAGGTAATTATTCTTTTGCAGGATTTCCTAGGAAATAATTCGGAAAGTAGGTACCTAAAAGTACTGTAATAGTCCCCACGTATCCCATAACTTTCTATCAGTACATACATAGAGTACTACGCGGTAGATGTACCTACTTAGGTACTACAAAGTAGTAAGAGAGAAAATCTCGTATTTTCCTCCTTTCATTCCATCACATACAATTAACAAGCAACCAAGTGCGTGACTGCGTGCTACAAGTTCCATTGACTTCCTATTATGTCGCACCTCATGAATATGGATGATAATTTCGTTTTCTGCATTGTTCTAATGGTTTCTGGACTCTTTTTATGGAGTACTGTCACTAGTATTACGAAATTGAAAAGTAAAAGTACTGGTGAATTGCTTGGGCTAGCGAAGTTGATGGTCTACCAATTTGAGAAGACAATAGGTTGTTGTTAGAATCGTGAATGTACTAATACTGCCTTATGCTGGGGCCACACTAACGTTTAACGTCAATGCCCAATATCTCGATAATTATTGCGATAATTTTTAACGCATTATAGTGGGTGGGCAATCGCTCGGCTACAGAACTAGGACCAAATATCTTACTTAATGTAGTAATTATATTCTCTTTTTCTTCTAACAAAATGGCTACCCGATCACATGAGACTCATGTGTAGTCATGTCATGAGTCGTGTCATCCCTGTGCATACTGTTGTCTCCGGGACTAGTAGGTATTAAGACGTTCTTATTAATCGTCCTGACGTATACGCTTTCTTTTAAAAGTTGTTTACCGCCAATTTCTTGACCGCTACTTGTAAGTTTGGATTAGGCCCGATCATAGAATCACTTGAATATATAGAGTCATTTCAATATACATACTTATTTATTTATTTAATTGTTCAAAGAGAATCAATAGCAAAAGACACAAAGTAGAAAACAACATAAGTATTAAAAAAATCCTTATTATAGATTTATTAGCCAATTATAGATTTAATCACAGACCAAACATTTGCATCTCGGAGTACATACAACCCCTTAGAAGGAACACCCATTCCCATAGAATTTTTTGTCTAACCATTCTAACGCCAATGTTTTCAAACTTTTACCAATAGGAAACATTTAACTGGTGCAACTGAATGAATGATTTGTATAACGATCGTGTTAGAAACTTGAGCAAAGGCTGTAAAGATTGACGAGGTTGCTTACCTCGTTACGAAGTGTAAAGTGTCTATTCGTGAACTAAGGATGAGGCGACATGATCTCTGAGTCAGGTACTTTCTAATAACTTGTGAAAGTAATAAGAAAGCGGACCGCTTGGAAACAGCGAAAACAAACACGCGCCATTTAAATACATAACATAAATAAGGAAAATACATATTTTATTTAAACAGTTTTTAATGCGTTTTAGTCAACAAATCTTTATGTTTTTTATAGTACTAGCAGCGCCCCGTAGTTTTACCTGCGTTGTGCCCGTTCCCGCGGAATTTTGGGAAAAGAATAGCCTATAGGTAACGTTTCCGTTGAATGTAGCTATCTATTACAAGAATAATTAATCAATTTGGATTGGTAGTTTCTGAGATTAGCGCGTTCAAACAAACAAATAAACAAACTCTTTATTATTCAGATTTAAGGTAAGGAAACCAGAGTTTGATTTTGATCATTGATTTTTAACAATTGAAGTAGCCGAGACAACTGGATGATAATAAATATTTCTCATACATATCAAAGTAGTCATTATCATAAGATACATACAAAGAACACAAGAGAAAAAAAATCCTAAACAATAGAGTCTATATGAACGTGCAAATCTTTGGAACTATCCAGCGGATTTGTAAAAATATATGTCATATTCAACAGAAAAGTATAGACTAGGTCATATTCCGAAATCTTCACGAGAATGGATATAGTGCGGATAAAACCGCGGGGTGGTGGTAGTATCTGATATTTAATCTTATCATTAAACTTTGCCTATGTCTAGTCTTGAAGGGTGATTCAAATTGTTGTTTTCATTAATAGTACATGGACCGGAACGCAGATTTATTCTAAAAGTAAGGTAATGGAGTAAAGTGCATGGTATATTTTGTATCATAAAGTAGAAGCTTTCTTGTGGAAAAATGCAAATTAAGCATTGTTGTTTTTTAAAGATATCAACTATAGTAGACACACATTATTATTATAAAAAGACTAGCAGCGCCCCGCGGTTTTACCCGCGTTGTACCCGTTCCCGTAGGAATTTCGGGATAAAAAATAGCCTATAACCTTCCCGTTGAATGTGGCTATCTATTACAAAAAGAATTATTCAAATCGGTTCAGTAGTTTCTGAGATTAGCGCGTTTAAACAAACAAACAAACAAACAAAACAAACTCTTCAGCTTTATAATATTAGTATAGATTAACAAATTATATGAACACTTAAGAAAAAAGTGAGTTAGGGAATAGAGACTCATATCTAGTTATACAAATCCACTTAAAAAAATTACAAACATTCTAAAAGTTACAACAAAGAAATTTAAAAAAATCAAAATGTTACCACAATAAGCAGTAAAGCGGGTTAGCAAAGCACTTAAAACAATATTAAAAACAAATAAATACCTGTTTCTTCCACTTGGGTACGTATTTCGCCGGTATTACCGTCGGCACAATGCAGGCCAAAACCACTATAACTATTGCGAACTTCATTTTAACCCATTTACCAATCAAAAAACTAACTTATTTCAAAACTGTTACACAACTGTATTAAGCGTTATATTTATTTTTATTTAACATAAAACTTATTTTTACTTCAGTGATTTTAAGAAGAAATGCAGTTATTTTCCAAATATTATATTTATTTTTCCGTATTGTATGGTATATGGTGTCGACTCATCGGAGGTATACTGTTAAGTGTTAATGAACTTGAGTCGAGGCCACTTTCCCCGACGCTACTTTTTACCAGGGCACTGTGTTGCGGATCTAAAGCGCATACAGACTGTAAGGCTGGTACCATACTTGCTGAATCTCGATCTGAATACAGATTCCGAATTAAAAAACTGAATTTAAAAATCAGATTTGCCCGTCATTCTTACAGATCGTTTTGCAAAATTTATAATTTGAAAGATGTATGTGGTACTCGTTTAATTTCTTGCAATTCTGGGCGTTTTGAGTCTTTAATTTGAATTTAGCAATTTTTCCAGGTCAAAGCCAATTCAAGATCGAAATTCATCGTGTATGGTGCCAGCTTAAAACTCGTACCGTCACGTCGCCGATAATCCGACTTGACTGCAAATGCGACTCTAAATTTACGGTCTTATATCACTGGGTTCCCGGGTTCAATTCCCGTCGAGTGACAACATGTTTCCTACTTTTCAAACATGGGTCGGGTTTGAGATCTCAAACCCGCAGTAGGTAATAGGTAAGCGTGGTGATTACACCTTATCCTCTTCACTGTACTGATATCTTCGGTGAGACGAGAGGTAATGTCCCAGCAGTGGGACATTACAGGCTTACTTTTGCTATACTTTTTTCCTGATAGAGAATACGTAAGTAACATTTTTGCTAAGCTGCCTTAACATTTTGACAGGTCGGTCTGTAATGGGCTTTATTCTGTACTGGCAATAAGCCAGAAGAGTGAATAAAGTGTTTTAGTATACTGAGAAACTTTTTAGAGTTAATATTTAAGTTAGTGTTTGTATGATAATGTATCAATAAGTAAATAATTTTCCAAATAAGACATCTCAAAAGTAGGTCAAAGAAGTTTTTATGTCATTTTTAACCGACATACCAAAATGGAGGGGGTTCGTAATTCGTCGATATCTACGCGACTTTCCTACCCACAATCCAATAGATGGCTTTAGTATAGATCAAAACATGTGTAGATCGTGTTTACCAGATTTAGTGGGGTAGCCATGCATTTTGTGAAGTATGAAAAAAATCTTACCAAAATTAGTTTATATTAATAACAGTTTTCTAAAGTTTTAATTTGATAAGTTTTGGGTAAATAAAGTTCTTTGGTAATATATTATTCATACGTAAATATACGTATGTGGTTTTCGTTATATAAGCTAAGTAACTAAATAATAAAGTAATTAAGGTACAAAATAATACTCAAAACAATAAATTCACATTACATTTTAATTATATTAATTCACTTTCTATATACACTATAGTATAAAGCTATATACATTTTAGGTCCATATAAAATCACTGTTCACACAATCTATTTGCGACTGTTTACAAAGTACCATCAATAAATAGGTGAAACTACGTGGATGTTATGAAAATATGAAGAATACTTGATAAGATATCATTTATAAAAAAGGAATAAAAAATCACAATAATTAGACCTCAAATTAGTAAAACAACAAACGGTCAATGCTAATCTACGGTATCGATCGACTTCTTGGATCGATGGTGTAATAGATTAGTCATTCAATCGATGTATCGTGTGGTTAACACTATCCATCGAAGAAAACTAATTCATTCCACCATTGAAAGATTGAATCGTCTGTTGAAACAGCAGTACAGTCAGTACCACCATAAGAGTGCCTTCCCATCAACCCAGCATAAGTATGCATACGAATGACATGATTGGTCATCAAACGCAGTACAATGCGATTAAAATAAGAATAGGACCGGCCTAGCGCCATGTTGTGACGTCACAACGGGAACTTGGTATAGTGTGCAAAAAAAGTACGTGCTATTACAATATAAAACAAGCCAATATTTTTTAACATTGCTTTTTTTGCACACTATACCAAGTTCCCGTTGTGAGTCACAACATGGCGCTAGGCCGGTCCTATTCTTATTTTAATCGCATTGTATAGCATCGTAGCATCGTATGGGCTCGGGTGGAAAGGCACCCATGAGAAATACTAAAAGCCAAATCTATTAAAATGTAAAAGATTTCAGCATCAAATCCAAACGTATCCTTGATATATTCACAACATCCAACAAACTGATTAAAATTTTCTTTACATGTAAAATTACTTACGGAATTAAACTTACTGGAAACAATAAAGTTAATAAATTGAACGAGCAACGTTTAACATTACACATAATGAAACATTAACAACTAACGTGATCAAATGAATCCACTACGTCTAGGAGTCACCAAACCTCAAAATTGTCTGAAAAATATCGACATAACGACAAGACTCTTGTACAACACTATTTGATTTATTTAAAAAAGGTAGTCTCAACCCCCATAGCACAACGAGAATCACAGAAGACGACAAGGTATATAAGTATATAATAAAGCTGAAGGATGAGATTTTTAGTTTGTTTCATCTCACTCATTTCAGAAACTATCAATCCGATTTGAATAAATTATTTTTGTAACGTAGCCACATTCAATGGGAAGGTTATAGGCTAATTTTTATCCCGTAATTCCACAACGTGGGTAAAACCGCAGGACACTGCTAGTGACGTAAAATATTATGCAAAATGTGAGTTGACCGTTTTCCGTCAATGTGTCACGAATCAACTTACAGTATTTATTTATATATACATATCATAGCTCATCGCCTTCTGTTTCGTTCGTTGTACTAGCTAGGCTTTGAAGAAAGGTCTCAAGTCGACATTTTAACCGAAGACTAACTTCTACAGCAACGACAAGTTTGGGGACTCTCTCAGTCTACGAAAACGGTTTTGCCGATCTACAATGTGTGTTAAATGCAATTCGTTATACAAAACAACTGTTATAATCTGCTAATACGTCAAGATATGTTAATAAATTAATACGTCAAAAAGGTTACAAAAGGTTATAATTTCGAGGCAAGTTACAAATTTTGTTTAAAATGCTTATTCATTCCTAATTATACTTAAATGCATTTTTCATAACGACCGATTATACTTGAGTTATATTTTAAAGCTCCTTTTATGATAATCTTTAAAATAAAGTTATGAAAATGATTAAATAATAACACAGATTTTTTAGACCTATATTTGTTTAAAATTTATTATCATGGCAATGACGCCATTTTCTAAAATGCAGAAAATAATAAAAATTGATTACACGAAGAGTTCTTTAAAAATAATAATTTATTAAAGAAATAAAATTGAAAACAAAATGAGCAAATAACTTAACATATTCGTTTTTAATAAAAAAATAAATAAACCATAAATAATAGTTTAGAATATGATAAAACATTTTAGAACATATTATTTTAAAAAAAGTTAAAAGGCAAATTAAAATTAATTATAATTCTCTACTTAAAAAAGTAACAGAATTAAAAAAACCATTAGATCTTAATCCAATTGCATTTACAATTGTATTATTATTAATTTCATTAATCACTTTACAAGCAGACACTTACTGCATCGATTGTATAAATTACTTTTTATACTTTACTTATGTATCAGATCTTTAAATTTAAAGCAGACTAACCAATGTTAACAAGGTTCCATTATTAGGTAATTATCAAATAACGATCTCGATAATTATCCAAGAAAATCATTATCAGCATAATTTCGAACCCTCTTTATATAAATTTTGAGATATCGACGTCAAATAGAATATTTTAAAGCAAAATTAAGCCAATTGTTTTAAATATAAAACAATAAATACATAGATACATTTAAATAGGAATGGATTAAAGACGCTCGCTGTTGTCACGAGCTACTGAGATTCGTTTGTATACCTTAAACTCTGGTTTCATACCCCCAAAAGTCAAGTCACTCGAATTAGTATGGGCTTTCATATATTTTTGACAACTATTTGTCAAAATTGTAGACATGAGGACTGCTTAATAAGTTGCGGTTGGGATTTCGAGGGTTAATGTAACACTGGCTTAAATCACACAGAAATAGTGTCCTTTTGTATCTTCAATAATATACATAATTGGAAAATATGTAAATAAAAATGGAATGTAAAAACTGAACAACAAAACCTTGAAAGTATAGCTACATGTGAAAATACTACTACAGAAGTTCACAAATCCGTCATGTGACACTATTAAACAGTATGACAAAATATTGACTTGTGTCAAGGTAAATTGTACCTTCTACTGATGTACTAAGAGTCATTATTAATTGTTCAGATGCGCTAAGATTTTTTCTTTTCATTTGTTAAATGTGATACGAATAATGTTACATTTTAAAAGTTAGACATTGCATTTGATATCATCGATTTGTCGCAGTTATAGCCCCAACTCAAAAAATCTGGGTTCTAGTGTAATTTATACGGAAGTAAAATCATCAAAAAATAAGATCAACATTTATGAAAAGATAGTCAATCACATGAATTAGTCGCAATCTTATCGCATCGAAACTCAAACACGACACGACACTATTTCTTTTAAAAATGACTAAAATTTTAACAAATATCTTTCCCCGTCAATCTAACTTAATCATTATAAAATATTGTTTGATGTGTTTTGTAAACAGGAAATACCGTATGGATGACACGTGTCTGATTTTAAAAAATGAATAAAATGATGCAGACTATTGTCATATGTCAGACTAGTGTCGGAATGTGTGTATATACAGAATATATACATATATTTTCGATTAGTGAGTGGGGTTTCTAGTCACATAAAAAAGAAATAGAGTATAACCAATGACTTTAAGAGTGGTGTTTAAACAGTATAGTTACTCTATTCATTATAACTCCTTCTGCCGCGTGTCGGAGTACATTGGCACCTGTTTGTACTCTGGGAACGGGTATAGTACCAGATGATCCGCTGTTTTGTACCACGGGATAAGACCGTTCTGGAATAAAGAACGAGTTTTAGACATATTCCTTACTAAATAAAATATATTTATAATAGAAAGATCCAAAATAAGACAGTAAATTTGTGCTTTTTTACTTTAGGCGTGAATAACTTTGGCCAACCTTTATTGTCGGCGTTACTAACTGTCGAGTTACTCAACGCAAGGTCTATTAATACGATTGGAACTTACAATTTAAGATGGCGGTAATTGAAATACTTACAATATTCGTTCTCTTATTAGTCCCTCGTCCGAAACCATTCCAATGGTTGCCAGCGATACCAATTTGATCACCGACCTGTGAACATAAAATTAGCATTTGATATCGGATTTCACTTTAGTCTTCAGCTTTATTATATTAGTATATGTCGATACTCACTTCAAAAGCAATGTCCAGATTATTAGCCCCAGTGTTGGACATGACAGCTATCCTATCGTGCGCGTTTTGTCCGCCGAAGTAATAGATATCGTCCAATGAAAAGTAGCTGTTTGAGGCGTCCACTCGGTTCGCTTGCATCATCTCGTACGCTACACGCCCGACCTGAAACGAAGAAGACATTACTTGAAATACTTTCATTTTAGAGTTTTTATAAGCGCAGTCTTTATTACTTAGTTTTGACTTGGCAACTTTAGACATAAAACATCAAACAATTCAAACAAAAGTAGTTTGGATCAGGCAAAACTTTGAAAAAAAAATGACCTACTGTGCCAATTCGATTTACGCCACCGCGGTTCGGGCACATTAAGCAGTCGGTCTCGGTTGTTAAAATCTTTCTACCATGTCGAAGGTCTTGGGCGGTTTGAAAACTCCGACAATAAGATCGGTCACTGACCTATTCGGAATGAATGAATGAGTGAATGATATCCCACGTTACCTGACTGCTGAAGGTGGCGACGAGGTGGTCGCAGCGCGCCAGCAGCGCCAGGTCGACGAGCAGCGCGGCCAGCGAGCGCGGCGTGTAGCGCCGGTGCGTGGCGGCCGACGCGGCGCGCAGCGCGTCGCCCAGGAACGAGTACTCCGGGTACTTCGCCTGGGCGTCCGCCAGCACCTGGAACAATCAACAAACAACCTATAACCCAGTCGGGGCTATGACTTTTCCACCTCACTTTACTGTACTGATGAGATGAGAGGATTATGGTTCAGGTGCGCTTGTGAGATAAAACTACTACAAGGACTCACATTGGCGTCATCAGTGGCGAGGTAGACTCTTCTATGACAACGTGTATGTACAATTACCTACACAAGTATATGCTCAGGGGCGCTCGTGAGAGCCATGTCAGAGGCCTTTGGCTGCTCAATAACTCTGACACCAGGATTATTCCGGTTGACCATCCACTCGAAGAAGAAGTGAGATAATACTACTACAAAGACTTACATTGGCGTCATCAGTGGCGAGGTAGACTCGTCTGACGCGCTGCGGCTGCGTGAGCTCGAGTTGCGCGTAGTAGTCGTTAACATGCGTCATGTACTCGTGGATGTGGTGGAACGCGGCCTCCGTGCCTACTTTGTCTGTACGCCGGATGTGCACCCTGAGGAAAGAGAAGTAGAATGGTTGTAGTACAACGTATGCACGTAATCTTAAGCTGGATAACATAAATAAAAATAAATATACCCCAAACAAGTTTACATTATTTTGGAATCTGTTCCTACATAAATGTAATGCATACATATTGAAGCAAACATTCGATCGCAAAGTTCGTACTATATCAGCTCTTTCATTTAGTTGCTATTACACATCCCCGTTTGCATACACGCATGCACTTCGACTCGCACGGATATCTTGGGCTTTCATGTTACTATAGTTCAATCAACATAAACGCCGAAATAGTCTACAATACTAACCCAACTATAGGATTCTTGAAGTTCATCTTGGCTATAGTTTCATTTATCGCTTTCTGCATGGATGGCCGCGGTTTGAGAATGTATTTGAGCATTTGACCGATCCACCACGACGCGGGGTCGCCGTTGAAACGAACTATCCTGAAAAACGGAAACATCTATATAAAAAGTGAAGAAAATTCAATAGTTACAAAACACAGTGTACTTTTGTACCGGTATTCAATGTTACCACGGCATCCGATACAATGTGGGTAAAACCATGGATGATACTAATGATTTTTCGCGTTTACCCACGTGTCCGTTTCCGTGGGAATTTCGGGTTAGAAAATACACATACAACCTTCCCCTTGAATGTGGCTATCCATCACAAAAACAATTATTGAAAAGGGGTTGATAGTTTCCGAGATAAGCGCGTTCAAATAAACAAGAAAATTCATTAGCTTTATTTATTTATTTATCTATTATATTTATCTGTACCTTTGTCCCGCGGTGTCACTTCATTAAATCCTTTACAATGGGATTATTAAACCGACCCTAACAGAAATTGAGAAACCGAAATCTGCCGTTCTCAACTTTTAGAGAGACCAATCTACTATATAAAAATAAGTCAGGTTTTCCTTCCTGACGCTATAACTCCAGAACGCACGAACCGATTTCCACGGTTTTGCATTCGTTGGAAAGGTCTCCGCCTCCGTGAGGTTTATAGCAAAGAAAATTCTGGAAAATCTCAAAATTCCCACGGGGACGCGGGCGCTGCGGGTGAAACCGCGGGGCACAGCTAGTTAAACTATAAAATATGACTATTTGGCCGTCAAAACATTGTAATCTCATAATACATCCGCGTAATTCCACAAATAATGTTAAAAATGTAAACTACTCCGACCGTATCATTGTACGAGAGACAATACACAATCATGGCATATTTCGTAATATATAAACATTGGCAACTGCAGTTCAGTGGGAGATAAGATTGATGGCTTTTATTGTATGTGATTATTGTCGTAAACTATCAGCGCTCCGCGGTTTTACCCGCGTTGTGCCCGGACCCGTGAGAATTTCGGGAATTTTTATACATATAAACCTTCCTCTTGAATCACTATCTATTTGAAAGTATAAAAATTCCCGAAATTACCACGGGAACGGGCACAACGCGGGTAAAACCACGGGACGCTGCTAGTATATAATTAAGTTGAAAAGTTTGATTTTTTGTTTGTTTTAACCTTCCCGTTGAATGTGGCTATCCATTGCAAAAATAATTATTCAAATCGGACTTTTAGTGTCTGAGATTACCCCTTTCAAACAAACAAACATAAAACCATACTCTTCGCCAATATTATATCGGTATTGATTGATATAAAAAACCTTACCTATGAGCTAGATCTTTAGGTATGGCGAGTGGTAGAAACTTGGGCTTCTGTGATATGGAGTCCACAAACGGCAGAGATACCACTTTAGCATCGTATGTTACTGTAACAAAAATTATTAGGGTTTTAAAAAAAATTAGGGTTAAAAACAGTATTTTTTTATTTTGTTAAAAAATAGTGTCGGTTAATAAAAAAATATGGTTGAAAACTGGGAAAATTTTGAAATTTTGTTAAAAAATTGTGTCTTTTCAGAGCTATCCTATGCTACGTTTCTATGGTACGTTGGTATCCATCAATCATATCGAACGGGGCGTAACGTAGCAACATATTATGATAGTATTGTTCTGGTAAGAATTATCTCACCAGAACAATACTATCACAGTATATTGTGAGTATTAACTATATAGTATTAACTAACAATATATCATTATTAATTACTGGTTCTTGGTAAGAAAGTTTCAACATTATTTTTATGCAAATAAATGCCTTTAATCCATTCTTTTAGCAGTCAATTTGACATTTATTTGCACATAGAAACAATGTCAAATCTTGACCAGCTCTTACGCCCGCAATCAGTGACGTTAAATGCTTCCTTAGAGATTTAACGACTGATTGTGACATGTACTGTATGAAAAAATACGACAATTCGTTAAGTATAATTTAATTCACGTTACTCAGAGGCAGTTACATAGCAATCTTACATCGGACCGTAAATAAAAATATAAAAATCTAAAGTGTCCGTCAAAAATAAAAGGGAAGTGTATTTCTAAACGTAGTTTCAATTAAAAATAAAAAGTCATCTCACCCGGCCACTGTAGAACCTTGGCATTGTACGACGACGTACAAGTATCTGATATCGGATAGAACACGTAGTCCCATCCCTTAGTGTTGTATCGCCACCCCTTTGAGTTGAGGATTAGGGTGCGTTCAGTGGCGTACGCGAAGATCAGGCAGTAGACTATGTGGTGAAGCTGACAGCCGAACCCGCAACCCTGGAAGGGTAAATTGAAGGATAGGTTTTAAAGGTTACTAACTAGCAGCGCCTCGCGGTTTTACCCCCGTTGTGCCCGTTCCCGTGCGAATTTCGGGATAAAAAGTAGCCCGCTCAATGAGGCTATCCATTACAAGTGGGTCGCTAGTAGTAAATAAAAGTTTTTTTTTATCCATTGCTAAATCAATTTTATGCGAAGAAATAACAAGGCCGCATAAAATCTATAAAAGAAATTAACTTTGCGACTTTACACTTGCTGAGAATATCTAATATAATATAGTTATTTTATTACATAATTTGAATTACCACTATACGGTAGATTACGGGTTATTTATTTTTATCTAATACATTAAATTTTCGTGTCGCGGTGTTTGTAGTTAAACTCCTTGAACGACTTGGCCGATTCTCAGGAAATTTTGTGTGCATATCGGGTAGGCCTCAGAATCAGACCACATCTATTTTTCATCCCCTAAATGTTAAGGCCAGTCTACTCCTTAATTTTTATATGGCAAAACAACGTTTGCCGGACAGCTAGTATTATACAGAACAAAGTCCTCCGCGGGATCAACGGGAAGGTTATAAGCTATTTTTGATCCCGAAATTCCGACGGAAATTGGCACAACGCGGGTAAAACCGTGGAGCGCTGCTAGTGAACTGATAAGATATAAAGTGATAAGACTTACAAATCACGGTCTAGTGTTCCTTATAACAGCTTTGTGATATTATTTCATGAACATCGCGACTGACAATTAATAATTGATAATAACATGATGCTTGATACACAATTGCCATGACGATAAGCTATTTGAAGTGCAATTAAAAGGAAACAATGGTGTGCTTGAATAATTTATTTAATAACTCTGTCTAGAGAAGATAAAGAAATGTGTAACTCCGTGAATAAGCAAACGCTTTATAGTTACAAATGCAGTCGGTAAAGTAGTACATAATATTATGTTCAGTTTGAGCAGATAGTAAATATCGACAAATGTCAAAAACAGATTATACACAAAATATTAGTAACTAGCAGTGCCAATGTGGCAAAACGAAAATCAGCTTAATTACATCAGTATTGATAATATACATATTTGTAAGTTTGTTTGTATGCGCGAGCTAATCTCGGCAATTACCAGTCCGCATTGAAAAAACTTTTTGTGCTAGATAGCCCCTTTCAAAGGGAAGGTTAAAGACTATTTTTCATCCCAAAATTCCCACGGGAACGGGCACAACGCGGTTAAAACCGCGGGACGCTGCTAGTAGTGTATAATTCCGAAACGGGTATACATTTCATTAGTCAGTTGATGTTTTTCAGTCAGTAGATGTTTCAACTGGAGGAAAGAGCAAAGGTCGTGTCGTACGAACAGCTGAAGAGGATGGCAGATGACAGAGGAAAATGGAAAGAACTCCATCGACAAGAGCCCAGCTCTTAAGTTTAGAAGAAGAGATGTTTCTAGATTACAAAGACTTTAACCATGCTATAACTTTATCCAGCCTAGCAACTTAAAACTTAAGTTACACTATCTCTACATTTTAGGTCGATGACATTGTCCCGTGCTAAGTGTCACGACACTCACGACTGACGAATGTTTAGCGAGTGTGTGTGTTTGTTTACACTTCTAATTATAACGAGGTCACAATCTAAAAGCGGATGGCTTGTGCCGTTGTATGTAAAAGGACAGTTCGGTTGTATGTCCGTTACGTTAAGCAAAATAGGATTTAAATGAAAAGGATATATATGTGTGATTGCTAGCAAAATTGATGGGTAACATTTCGACCTGACGATACCGTGCGTCGATAGCTACGTTAAGCTGTCGGTCCCGATTGTTTCAATCGTAAGATAATGTCTGAAGACTTGAGACGGTATAAAAATTGCGATACTAAGAAGGTTGGTTTCAATAGGCTTGTTTCCACTAAGAATGAATCGGATGGCTTTTAGTTTCTAATGATTAACCATGATAATTAGTAAATAAATAATCAACTTTGCTATTAAAATAATAAAAGATTAATAATATTTTTGGAAAATAAAATCGACAAAATGAGGCGTTTAATCACGTGACATTAAACACCAATCAGAGAAGCGTGACGTCACATTTCGGATAAAACTACGATGTATAGTAGATTTCTAATTTTTTGGCAATTCATGTTAACAAACCTTTGATTTTACGACATTTACGTATTTATCTTAAACTACACACTCGATAGTTTGCCACACACTATACACTTTTTCCTAAGTTCTAAACACGGAATTCATGAATTTTATTAATTTTCAACATCATATTTTAACAAAAAGAAAAAAAGTGAGGTTGTGAAAATACAGATAGTAAAATGCTATTTTTTTGATTATGGCTATAGTGATGAGCAAAGCAAGCAAAAAAATATAACAGAGTATGAAATCAACTAAGTGATTGAACTTTTTCAACTCACAAAAAGGCAAATTAAAATAAATCATCGTATTACTTTGAAAACTCACGACATTATTTTTAATTTAATATACTAGCAACGTACGTTAATATACTAGCGCTAAAGCGATTATATTTTTGTTGTATGTTCAGTTTTGAGATAATTAAGCGGTATTGCCACTGTCGGTTAACTAAGAACTGTCATTATGCTGGCAAGACAGGCCGATACCTAGTCAGCCGCCATGCTTCGTTCGTCATTCGTCTCGTTTGCTTGATGTCGTACGTTACGGGTGCTCCTCTATGTTCGATTTCCTAAAAAACTTGGCTTTCTCTCTGGACTTCGATTTGTTTAGTGATTTGGTGTGTTATTTATTAGTAGGATAGGATGGGATAGGATAGTAGGATATTATACGACTGACAGCAATTCGCGGTTTTTTATCAGCGTTGTATCTGCGTGATTAAAAGAAAAACTTAAAAACCCGACTGATTAACTTAATTAATGTATAAACCAATGAACAGATACTATGTCAGCCATTAAGCAACTTCTGAATTTATATCAGTCATATTTTAATATAGAATATAACTATCACTGCTATAAAAATTATTATGAACTCCTACCTCCGTGTGGCTAATGTATCAATCTTTACCTCTATATTATTTGTTCAGAAAATCGGCCATATTTATTTGTACATACGTCTCGCCAATGCGAAAGAAATCGACTATACATTGTGGAATTAGTTGATAATGACTTTCTTCGTATTTTTTATTGTTTGGAACGTATATGAATTATTTATCTTTGTACTTTTACATTGGGGCACTATACAGTATTTATAATACGAGATATTCATTATTTATTAAAAAACACAATTGACTTTCATACACAAACACGGCTGTTCTGCGAAATGTGACGTCATTCAAGACGGCATGACAGTCTTGGCCTTTTTCGCGGTCAATTTCAATTTCATTTCTTAAAACTCAAAATACAAACGTAAAAAAACTATTTTTCTTAAAATAATATATTTTTGGGGTGAAATAGATGCTAAGCTATAGTTTTAAACTAATTTCCAAATTTTGTCAACTAGCCTATTACTACAGATAGGAAAATTAGTGGAAATGGCTTGTCAGATTTAACAACACTCTAGACATCGATATTTACTTAATAATAGACAATTTGGAGGTATTTCGTATCAGCATATATTTATTTGAAGGTAAGGTTTACGACTTCACAAACTTAATGTTCAAATATCTTTTTCATTAGTCGATTATATGATTTCCTGTATTGAATTATATTACATTGCAATGATAAAAACCGCGTGGCGCAGCTAGTAAACGATAGAACAAACATTCGTTCCGCATTGTCATGTGTTTGTTACAGTACTTTAATCTGCTTTTTTATCACTAGTCATCAATTACTTTAATGGCACTGTTTGTTCCAATAGCGCTATAAAATAAATCCACTTATGGAGGAGCGAATACGGAAACATTAATTATTTAAGTTTGTTTTACCATGTCAAAAGCTTTTAGGTGGTTTAAAATCTCCCTACACTAGGGTAGGTCACTAACCTACTCGAGCGTACTGACTAGATCATTAAAGAACAAATTCCAAAAAGCGTATATCCTACGAAATAATCTACATGGACGTCTATTTTGGATCGATCCAAATAGATCGCCTACGTAATCCATAATCAAATCGCATTCTCGTCTCTAAAACGGAACGCTTTGGCTCCTTCTATTATGCACCCGCTGGTAGCGGCAACATGATGTCTATGAAATGAGTACAGCCAGTTCAACAAAATGTCATATTAACAAATTATTAAAATCTGGATAATCTCATTGGACCAAGAGCCCGCGAACCCCAGACCTTCGTTATTTTATAAAAGCTGAAAGTTTGTCAGCGCATGCTCCCACACACAGGTAAGAACGATGGACTATTATGAAGTTTGGGTTATGGTGGCTTTGGCAGGTATACGGTACTAAATGTCAATGGTCGAAAACACCAAGTTGGCCATCGATTTCGATATCACCGTCAAAGGGTGACTTGTACAACTCCTCAAGAGCTTTCAAATGACATAGGTCATGTCACTGTTGAGCATTAGGATCAGCGTCCATGGCATAGGCCAACTCCAATCTTCGGTGGTCGAAAACACCAAGTTGGCCGTCGATTTTGATGTCACCGTCAAAGGGTGACTTGTACAACTTGTCAAGAGCTTTCAAATGACATAGGTCATGTCACTTAGGATCAGCGTCCATAGCATAGGTCAACTCCAATCTTCAATGGTCGAAAACACCAAGTTGGCCGTCGATTTCGATATCACCGTCAAAGGGTGACTTATACAACTTGTCAAGAGCTTTCAAATGATATAGGTCATGTCACTGTTGAGCATTAGGATCAGCGTCCATAGCATAGGTCAACTCCAATCTTCAATGGTCGAAAACACCAAGTTGGCCGTCGATTTCGATATCACCGTCAAAGGGTGACTTGTACAACTCTTCAAGAGCTTTCAAATGACATATGTCATGTCACAAATGACACTTAATTATTTGATGAATTTAGATCGGTATTTTACACACCTTTAGTACCGTATACCTGCCAAAGCCACCATAACCCAAACTTCATAATAGTCCATCGTTCTTACCTGTGTGTGGGAGCATGCGCTGACAAACTTTCAGCTTTTATAAAATGACGAAAGTCTGGGGTTCACGGGCTCTAGGTCTACATTACATGGCCAGACAGTATGATTCGATAAAAACAGATAAGATAAATGAATACTGTACTCTCCCTGCAATGTTCTAAATCCAATCATCAATACTGAATTTACTGAACAATACTGAAATGTTTAAAGCACTCATATATTAATACGGAACTTACCTTATTCAAATTACAAATAAGCTTCCTCGCTTCCTTACAATCTGGCGGGTTCTGTAGATGCTTCAGTCTTCTTTGCACCAGATCGCTCACGTTTGCTGCCTCGGTCTGCCTCCACTCGTGGTACCCATCTAGTTCGGGGAGCTTCTCTTGATCCGATAGGAGTGATCTAGAAGGTTAAGGTTCATATAAGACAAGCCCGTTGGCACAGTGGCAGTGAGAGCGCTTACTGTGTCGGGGGTTGCGGGTTCGATTCCCGCCTGGAGTCAACAATATGTGAAGACATAGTTGTTGGCGGCGACGTCTGGGTGTCAATTATATATTCTTATAAAGTATTTGTGCGTGTATTATTTAGTAGTATCAGTGAGTTAGATTTCATAAAACATGCTTAAGAGCTTACTTTAGGTCTAATTACCGTGTGTGAATTTGTCCGGGTAAATCTTATATATAAAATTCTCGTGTCACAGTGTTCGTTCGCGTACTCCTCCGAAACGGCTCGACCGATTCTCATGAAATTTTGTGAGCATATTGAGTAGGTCTGAGAATCGGCCAACGTCTATTTTTCATCCCGAAATTCCCGCGGGAACGGGTACAACGCGGGTGAAACCGCGGGGCGCAGCTAGTTATATTATATTATTATATATAAGGACTCTTCCAAATTATGCGTTTTAAATCGGCCTGCTTCATGCGTTTTGTATGAAAACAAAAGAAAGGCCGTGCGTGCGATCGCTCGCTTCTGCGCGGTGCGGAAGACTAAATAGGCTTAAATTGAAAGTGGCCTTAAGGTGACTTTCAAACAGAGACATGCCATGCTAGTTGCTATGTAACGTTTGATACGATTGGTGGAAAACATCATCGCTTTGTTGCGTTATAATGCTGTGTAATCTCTATGGACTACATCAAACATAGCATAACGAGGTATTCACTATATCAAACGTAAAGTATAGTAATGTTTTAGCCAGTAATGTCTCACGACTGGGGAAAGGCCTCTCATCTCTCTGAAGATATCAGTACAGTGAGGAGGATTAGGCACAAATATATTAAACGTAACATAGTAATAAAGCATAGCTCTTGAGGAGAGGCATGCAAAAGGATTTTTTTTAAATCCTGGAATTCTGCAAGAATTTATTGACCATGCCTTCTTTCGCAGTTCTATTTACTTATTTAACAACATTTCACAAGAAACCTAGTTTTTAGGGCATGTTGTAATAAAACTTGTGTATTCTGTCATACAATATAGTATCTTATTTATAGACCGGAAAAGTCGATTTTACTACATGTATAACTTGTATAGCATGTCGTTAAAATAGTTTATTGGGTTTTAGATAGATAACAGATTTGTAACAATTTTATGTATTTTTATTTGGGTTGTGTGTGTGTGTGTCTTGAAGTTTGAGGCACATGGCAACAACCAGGTTTAATAATTATTAATTTAGATACAGATTGACTTGGATATAGTAAAAGAACCCAAATGAAAGACAATATGCTTTTTTATCTACCAAAATTCCTTAGGGAAAGTGTAAACGAAGTAGACATGCCTATAAGTGCTTTTAGATTAACCTTAGAAATAATAGATAAAATGAACGAGTAATTACTTCTAAGGATGGTATGCCATTTGTCAAATATCTTTGTTCAATTTCGGTTTCAGTTCAATTTGATGAAAGTTACAAATCTTCCTCTTTCTGTATGTTCGTGAAAGCCGCATGTTAATCCGTTCAGTATTTATTGAGAAAATTGGATTACATACAGACATTATAGGGACTTTGTTAGCTTTCGGAGACTTCGTTTTATAATAACAATCTTAATTTTTATGGAATTGATTGAAATGTAGTATTAAATGTTCTTTAGTTATCATAATAATGTGGGAGATTTATACAAAAAGTTAATAAACAAAAAATGATCTAATGTTTGAACTATGAAATACCTGATTATATAACAAATTTAGATGAGTTATTAAAGATTCATCGCAGGTAACAAAGGTATACACAGTGAAAAGTATTATCTAACATTCAGGTTAAGTTAGGTTAAGCATAATAATATGTTTGTCCTAGAATATGAACCAGATTATCTATTCAACTTCTTAGGCTTTGTTTTGTTTCAAACGGTAGGTTATCGTAACATACTCCTGTTAAAAATTATACGGTTGTTTAATCTATTAAACGTCTGTTAAATACAAAGCATTGTTGCATAACTTAAATCTTCTTCTTCATCGAGTGGATGGTCAACCTGACCAATCCTGGAGTCAGAGATATTGAGCCGCCACAGGCCTCTGACATGGCTCATGTATCGACTACTATCCGTAGAAAGTAACCGGGACCGACGGCTTAACATGCCCTCCGAAGCACGGAATCATCTTACTTTTCGGGCAATCAGGTGATTCAGCCTGCAATACCCAAACTTAAATGACAGTCTGTTTAAGTTATTCGAGGTGCCAGTAGAAAGCCACGGATTTACGTATGTTTGTACGTCTGTTGGAGACTATTTTGTGTTAACATTGACTGGTGCTTCAACGTGAACTGAAGTATCCCGCCCTTATATTTTGATGTGCAATTCTGCAATACCCTATTTTTTCATTCAATAACCTCACTCACACACACTCAAAACAAAGAAAATAAAAGCAAAAACCTCACCTTTTCCTATCGCCAATTTGGTCTAAAATCGCTTGTATTCGCCCTGGCTTCGTGTCCTCATTGGCCATCTTTCCCAGCTCATGGTTCACGTAATACCACATCTCCTTAGTGTTGGTGTATATCCTACGGCGAAGGTTCTCATACTCTTCAGTGGGCCCTTGGCCGGAGTCCAGAAGTAAAGATCCGTCTAGGTCTTTTAGGGCGTTGAATCTGGAATAGGAAAGATGATAAGTTGTCTAATCTAAAGTACTACTGCTCTAAAGTAATTCTTAGATTATCCTAACTATATAATATTTTAAATGCGAAAGTAACTCTGTCTGTCTGTTATGCTTTCACGCCAAAACAACTGAACCGATTTGAATGAAATTATAGGCTATTTTTCATCTCGAAATTCCGTAGGGAACGGGAAAAACGCCAGTAAAACAGCAGGGCGATACTATGTAGTTAGATATAAAAGCGGAGTGTATCCTTAAATGTAGTTTCAATTCAAAATGAGTAGTGTTCGCTTAAACACAAGAAACCAGTAAAAATAACCTGTTATTAAAGCCGGAAAATTTTACATTTATTTACGTAGAAATCATGTCAAAACTTGATTTGACAAAGGTTATTGGATCCGGGATATTAAGACTTCCCACCCAGATACGTCGTTATATTTCACAAAATACCCCACATAGTTCAGTACCAGTGACGTGGTGAACTATCCAAGTTCGTGTCCCTACTCTAGACAGTTTATTGGAGACGTCTGACAACTTGGAGTCACGTACGACCGTCCCGACGACATAAAGTCTCGCATCTAATATACGTACCGAATCAAAATCGATATTTACGAGTTTAAAACGAATTGTATATTCGGAATAATACCGTTTTGATAGACCGTAGTGTGTTCTTTATTCAAATACTAGCCACGCCCCGCGGTGTTACTCGCGCTGTGCCCGTTCCCGTAGGAATTTCGGTACGACAAATAGCGTATAACCTTTCCGTTGAATGTGGCTAATTATTACAAAAAGAATTGTACAAGTCGGACTGGTAGTTCATGAGATACTAAATACAAGCACGTTAAGATGTCGGTCCCGACTCCCGTTAGTTTCAATCAATGGACCATGTCAGAGGCCTTCAGTCTAATACCCCGACATTAGAGAATGCTGCTAATCTACTCGAAGATTCTTACTTTTTATATAAAACTAGCTAATTTCAACTCTATTATTTTTACATAGAGGTTACAAATTGTGTAATAAAAATGTAATAAGATTTTTAATAGAGTATTTTTCATTAGTAATGGAATTTGAACAGCATTATAAGTATAAAGTCATAAATTGTATGTTATATTCTAATCTTCGCCCTTGCACTGTTATTCTAAGATCGATAGATAGCAGTAAGCATGTTCACTTCACAATATGCACTCTACATAAGTCATACAAAGTATGAACCTTCATAGTATAAATCGTAGGTAATCACTACATAGCTTAAACAAAGACGCTTTCCGCTATCTGTCCCTATGTATACTTAGATCTTTAAAACTACGCAACGGACTTTGATGCGGCTTTTTTTAACAGATGGAATGATTCAAGAGGAAGGTTTATATGTATAAAAATTCCCTAAATTCCCACGGGAACGGGCACAACGCGGGTAAAACCGCGGGGTGCTGCTAGTTAACTATTAATTCAGAGATAATATATCAGAATATGAAAAGGAGATAGGACATTATTATGCCAAAAATCCCCGGAAATGGGTAGAACGCGGGTGAAACCGCGGGCGATGCTAGTTATAACTATTATAATTACGTTAAAATTATCTATCGAACGATGATACTCGACATTGCAATCCAGCTTGGTTTACAGAGTACAGGTTTTATATGTAGATAGCGGAATCAAATTATAAAGCAATTTGAATCATATTATGTATATACTTAGATTCAATTTAGATAACAAAATAATTTCAAACTGTTGATGATGATGTATGTATAAGTTTGTTTATTATGTTTGTTGTATCATCTTTAGAACTACCAGTCATAATAAAAGAGAAGCTAGGAGCGTCCCGCGGTTTTACCGGCGTTGAGCCCGTTCCCGTGGGGATTTCAGAATAAAAATAGCCTATAACCTTTCCCTTAATATGACTATCCAATACAAAAATATTCAAATCGGACTGATAGTCCAACCTCAGGAGAGATTAGCGCGTACAAACAAATGAAAAGCTTTATGTATTAATAAAGACTAAATGCTACTTTTCATCCCCCAATTTGCACAGGAACGGGTACAGCGCAGATAAAACTGCACCCTCTACTGTTGAAATATGTAGTATGTTTATTAAAAGAACTTACCCCGAAGATTTCCTTATTTGTGAAATAAGATTATTATGTTGGAGCTTCAGGGATTCCAATTGGGATGACACTAGTCGCAATCTCTCTTGGAAATCAGACACTTCGTCGCTGCTACATCTGCAAAGAGGTATCAGGTTAGGACTATTTCAAGCATCCGATGGTCATAGATACGATTTAACCTCATTCAAATCGAGTAGGTTAGTGGCCAACCTTGGTGTCGGCGTTTTTAGACCGCCTAAAGGCCTCAAACATGGTCTAACGATTGAAACTACGAGAACAGACTGGTCAACGTGCCCTCCGAAGCACGATAGCGCTCAGTAAAAATGCCACTATCGGCCACCCAACCAAATAGGGGGTGAGCTGCAAGTTGCTTAACAATAGCAATGAACTGACATCGCTAGGTCAAACTATAGGTCAAACTACGCCACGAGTGCTACTGACCTTTATAAGCCTGTACATTATTTATTATGCTACTAGCAGCGCCCCGCGGTTTTACCCGCGTTGTGCCCGTTCCCGTGGGAATTTCGGGAATATTTTTACATAAAAACCTTCCTCTTGAATCACACTACCTATTACAAAAAACCGCATCAAAATCCGTTGCGTAATTTTAAAGATTTAAGCATACAGACAAACAGACAAACAGACGCGACTTTGGTTGTATACTATGTAGTGATATCATTATTATGTTCGGTTCATTATATGAGGGACAGTACAGTAAGATATTTGGAAAACAATTATTTAGCAGTGAGACAGCCAATCAGACTCCCGTTTATCAAGTAGTGGACATTGAGATGTTTTAATAACTCTCCCTAAGATTCCTTTTATATGTTACTAATTCGTGTTTGTACAACATAGGTACATAGTTCATTTTTAAATTATTTCATTTTAAAATTAATATTTGTTTAATTTGTTTGTAATTTCTGTTTCGTTTCGTTGAAACACGTCATATTAAGTACATAGTTACATTAAACCGTGTATAAGTTACGAATGTTATGGCACCTATAGAGAGTGCATTTAGGTGTTAGTTAGTATATTATAATTATGTAGTTTAATTTATAAGATTTAATGTATGTTTCACTGTTTCACATACACATACATTTTCAATTTATTTTCAACTAGCAACGCTCCGCGGTTTTACCCGCGTTGTACCCGTTCCCGCGGGAATTTCGGGTTAAAATGTATCCCATGTGTTATTCTGATGTTTCATCCAAATCCGTTCAGTAGTTTTTGCGTGAAAGAGCAACAAACATGCATCCATACATAGATCCATCCTCACAAACCTTTGCATTTACAATATTAAGTAGGAAGTAGGACTAACAGCTTCAATATCAGCAAGCCAAGAGTCCCAGTTCAAATGTGGTGGAAAATCTCCATTACACTGTTGTTATCCAGTGTAAAATCTGTGTCCGTGATTACGTGTTCAAAGCGTGTACACTCGTAACTCGTGAATGCTGTAGTAAAGCGATCAAGCCCGGCGTACCTAATTGGCCCATGTGTAGATTTTATCTCAATAACATATCACTGGCAGCAACCTGCGGTTTTACCCGCGCTGTGCCCGTTCCCGGTGGAATTTGGGAAGGAAAATAGCCCATAATATTCCGGTTGAATGTATCCATTTCAAGAAATGATATTCAAATCGGATTCGTAATTTCTGAGATTAGGACGTTCAAACAAACAAAAAAGTCAGATTTTCAGCTTTATTATATTATAGTATAGATTGCCGTTTGTGACCGTACCTGGCATGGTTTATCACGAAAATGTATTACGTACTTGTTAACATTGTGTTTAAGCCTAATCTTCACTGTTTTGTTTGGTGAGAAGAGGCTTGGACTCAACAGTGGGATATTTTATTCAGGCCTGGCCCCAAAGAAGCTCTTTTGAATACGACTATCATTTTAACCCGAAGAAATTCTCAGATTGTGTATAATCTATATTTTTTGGATTGGCACAAAATGAGTATAAATAAATTACTACCTACACTTTTAATTAATGAGACAAGCGAAGGAACTCGTAACCAAAGGTTGGCAATTGAATTCGAGAAATTATGAAAAACATTTCAAATAATTAAATATATTTCTTAAATTTTTATATAAACACTAGTTTCAATGATTTTTACCTCATTTTTAAAGTAAATATTATCATTATCCTCATCTTCGACACTAAAGTATGATAATATGATTAGTAGTAGTGGTACTATTAATGTCCTGCTATGCTGGTTAAAGGTCTTTCATCTCCCTCAAAATATTAGTACAGTACATTTCTTTCTTCTATACGAGTACATATTATAAAAACAAAGTCCCCAAAAGCTGCCTGTCTGTATGCAATCTATTTTTTCAAAAACTACTGAACGGATTTTCATGGGGTTTTCACCAATATACAGAGTAATTCAAGAGGAAGGTTTGTAACTACTTTTTATGCCAAAATTCACTCAGTAACGGGTACAATGCGGGTAAACCCCACGGGCACTACTATATAGTACCTATACAGGAGGATGAGGATAAAGAACTCACCAACTAAAATTAAATGCGTAATTTTTATTTCCCTTTTTTTCTTTTATAACATTTACTCATTACTATGAATCACATCATATTTAATTCTCTTTTATTCACACGTACACATTGTAAACACAACCACAGCTTGCATGATATAGGTACGTGAAAACCTTTTATGTTCTTGTCGCTATTAGGTATATTGCTAACAAAATATTGATTGTTGTAGCTAACCTTTACTAATATAATATAACTGAAGAATTTTTTTGTTTGTTTAAACAAGCTAATCTGAGTAACTACCAATCCGATTTGAATAATTGTTATTGTAATGGATAGCCTCATTCAACGGGAAGGTTATAGGCTATTTTTCATCCTGAAATTCCTCCGGGAATGGGCACAACGCTGGTAACACCGCAGAGCTAACTAATAAAGAGTAAAGGTACTTTACCTAAGCGGTGAAATAACTAAATAAGTGACAACAATCCAGACGACTAGCAGGACGACGGCGACCCGCTTCCATTTCGTCAGGTACATCATAAAGTAATCAGTGTATGTCATGTGACCATTGGAGTAATGTCTCATGGTGCACTCCAAAGGCAACTACCTCGACATCTTCAGATAACTGTAACAAAGATAACAAATTAAAGGCATAGATATAGGTGTCCTAGGTTTAAACAAATACTATTCCTGTAAAGGAGACAGAATGTCAGATAAAAAATTTAAAATGAAAGCAAAGTGTATGTGTAAACATAGTTTCATTGTCATAGATTCTATTAAACCTTTGATATTTTTAACTATTATGGTGGTGTTGCCTCAGCTTACGTTCACACACCAGTAAATGTTAACATAAAATGTCAGTCTCTACAGACGTAAGAAAATTAAAAACCATAGCTTTCTACGGGCCGCCTGAATAACTATAGCAGACTGTCATTTAAGTTATGAAACAATGCTTTGTATTTAATAATGTAAATTTCAAGATAAGAAGTATCTCTCCTGAATGTGATTACCTATAATAAACAAAAAGATTTTCCAAATCTTACTAGTAGTGGGAAAACCTGTAAGAGTTCTAAAAATATAGGTTTTTTCCATCAGGCAGATTGATTCTCTAAATATACGAATAATAAAGCTGAAGAGTTTAATGTCTTGTTCATTTGATGCACTAATCTTAAGAACTGCCAGTCGGATTCAAACATCTTTTTGTATTGGATAGCTACATTCAAGAGAAAGGTTATTTTTTATCCCGAATGGGAATAAACAGAATGCGGGTAAAACCGCAGGGGGCGGCTAGTGCTCAATTAACTTTAGTCAACTACATTTAGATGCTTGTAAGCAGGTACTAAAATAATGATATAAAATAGTACATTATGTTCATCAGCATAACATTGTGGTTTAAACTATAGTGATTACTTGATACAGTTGAGAGAGCACAAACAAATGAGACGCGTGGTAGGGACACATTGGATAGCTATATGTACATCGTAGTGTGTTTATTACATGATATTCTACGGCTTCATTTAGTGACAATAAACAGATTTAATGTATTTTAATGGCTTGTTATAATTACCACCTAAATAGGTTTATCCCAACTATGTAGGTACATATTACCATGTTCTGTTAGAATAATTTTAGGTCTTCATCAAATTGAGTATTGACTCATATTCTATTTAGGTATATCGAGTTGAAAATACATTTTTTTATGAATAAATTGATTTTAAATAATTGATTTGTTCAGCAATGTTCAAAATAACTGAACAACATGTTGATTCAAAAAGTGATTATAATACCATAAAAATATGAATAAATTGTATATTTTTGTAAAAGAAATTAAGGAAATCTTGCAAAAAATTAAGTCTAATTTGAAATACTAGTATACCTAAGTACATCTAATCGCAGAACAGAACATTACTTTTATTAGAAATATATTAGCTGCCTGATGCATCTAGAATCACTTATTTTTATTTCTTTCTACACTTATTGTAAGCTAAATAATGTAGCGGTTACAGCGATAGGTACCTATAACCTAGCAGATTAGACGCCGTTGCGGATATAGATAATTTAAACTCCCAGACCATTCAACAGAGGCAGAAATCGGGAACACCCTGAATGCTATACGGCATAACTTACAAATGGTATTCCAAAGAATTTATGACCACAATCTATTCGACGGTTTTAAGCAAAGATATCAATAAATAATATGATGTTTAGTTCAAATAATCTTGAATACTCACCTTGATAGGATCAGAGAAAAATCCGCAGAAAAATTTGGAACTAGTTCACAAACAATAACTATTATATTACGTGAAAAGTCAGCACAGTAAGCAGCATCACCACGCCGGATCAAAATAATTTTTCATCAAAAAGTTTAATAGCACTTCGCAAAATTATTATCAACAAAACGCGACTGGAAACGAAACTAATTCTGTCTGTCACAGATTTCTGTTCTGTAGGTTCTGTCTGTTCTGCACAGACCACCAACCACTCCACCAACCAATAGATGTGCCACAGATGTGCCGTCTGCTGCCTAGGGTTGCAAAATTACGTAATTTTACCGAAAACGCTCGTAAAATACGAATAAATTACGGTAAATTACGGTAAAATTGGTAACGCTAACCACCACAGAAGCAAATAGAACAAAAGAAAAAGCTGTCAAAGTCAACGTCAGTGACGTTGACTTTGACAGCTTACTTTGATAGTTTGCGTAGGATGTTGCCGATTAGTGCAGTTTGCAATAACATTTTGCGTTGTTGCCGTTCCGTAATAGGTAGACTGACGGACGAATAAGGTAGTTTATCTATTTAATAACCTTTGGTCTGTGTAAACACTACTGCAAACTGCACCCCTCGTCTGTGTGACGTTGACTTTGACAGCTTTTTCTTTTGTTCTATTTGCTTCTGTGGTGGTTAGGTTTACCAATTTTACCGTAATTTACCGTAATTTATTCGTATTTTACTTAAAATATGGTATATTACGTAAGTTTACGAATGTAATATTACCGCTTTACAACCCTACTGCTGCCGCTCTCTACATTGTACTTCTTGGTCTGTGGTGATGTCCTGTGGTGATGGCCATCCAGCCAGTGCACAGAATACAAATATAGCAGTGTCCACACCACACTGTCTTATAGTATTTACAGACGCTCCGATTCGGTTGGTGCCAGCCATATTGGAACCGACATAGCAACCATTCCAACATTGCTACAGATTGTCCGACGGTTGGCCTTCCAGCCGTCAGTTGACTACGCTACTTTGCTATGCGACTGAGCCGATTTGGTCGGAACAAAGCTTCCAAACGTTCCAATTTAGTTGGACCGGATAGGAATTTGGTTTGGTCGGATCGCCGGCGCATCCGACCACGTCCAACCAATATTAATAATAATTATGTCGGACCGACCGCTCTCTTCACTTTCCGATTTGGTTGTGGTCGGATGGTTGGCACCAACCGAATCGGAGCGTCTGTAAATACTATTAGTTTCGCAGTCTGTGGTCCACACTAGTCATATTCATATTCATTTATTTTGCGAATAAAGGTACAATAAAGTCCACTGATTCTTTTAAGTTTTTTTTAAGTTAGAATATTTCAATTTGCAATCAAAGTGAAGGATTGCGATCATGCAATTATGATTTAAGAGTGAATGAATTGAAACGTAAATAAGAAGAATTGTGTCGGTACATATCAAATCAAATGAGCTTAAGTCCACCATAGACATTTTCAAACATTTTTGGTAGTGTTGGTAATACTGATTTAGGCGCCAAAATAAAAAATGGCAGTTTATATCAAATTGACCTAAGTCTACTATTTCACATACAAATAAGGTTCTAAATGTTCGGAATTTTTTCATAACTGCTTTTAAGTCACAACGGCAGTGTAGATCAAACATGCCAAAGTCCATATGAACCAATCGCAGACAGCGCTGCGCTGTGTCATGGCCGCCATTGTTGTAAAATCCACGATGTCACTATCAAAAGTGCTTTAGTCCGAATTATAAACCAGTTTATATGAATTTCTGATTGTAGTTTTGCCTCTTTCTTTCGCAGTGTTGCCAGTGGATATTATTTTAAATGTATTAAAAGTGCTACACTCTTCTTCTTGGCTTCAAATAAGTATATAATAGAAAACATCGATTTCTCAGAATTAGCTTAGCAGTGACTTGGGCTCGTTTGATATGTACCGACACAATTATCAATCTATCAATCAATGAAATCCATGGCATGCACTCACATCACTGACCTGTATTATACATACTGTATAGGTCAGTGACTCACATGCACTCCATGCTTAAATTCAATGACTCAGTCAACAATGGAAACAATCAATCCCCCGAAATACGTGCGAAATACGGACAGTTTGTTCGCTCGTGGTAGATCTGTTATTTCCATCCATGTCTGTCTAGCTAGTGCCAAGCACAGGTGCCAAGTCTGTGCCACTCTGTGGTACCATTGTGCCATCAATCAATCAATAAATATTCTGATAGTCTGTGGGTATTCTGTTTCAAGCATGGAATTCTGTAGTAAGTAGTAGTACTTACTAATTCCATGGTTTCAAGTCTGTTGGTTTGTTTCCTGGTCTGTGGTGGGTATGTAATGAATGATTGATGAATAAAATTCGAGTTCGTGGTTTTTGTGGGGGTCTGTACAATCAATCAATCAATCAATCTGTGCAAGTGCTGTGCAATCAATCAATCAATACTTGAACCAGGAATCAGTGGTCTCGAACCTACCGATTTTTCAGTATTTCTACCGATATGGGGTCTGTCCTACCGAAATACCGAAATGCAACGATTTCTCCACGATTTCAGAGAATACAAGGAAATTATCCCGATTTTTCTACCGATTTTACATTTCTAAGTTGGCCACCCTTTTAATTTATGTTTTTGGATAGGGGGAATCCCTCAATATTAAGAATGGATGAATAGTTAGTTATTGCAAATTGCGGAATGTTCAATATATTTGGGGGAATACCCTTGAGTTGTTAATGTTATAAGGGATTTCCCGTGTTTCGTTCGGAAATACACTTGTCTATATAAACAGTAATTGGGGTTTTATTTTTTCATTAATTTTCTTAACTTCGAAGAGAAAGTTTTTAGATGTGAAGTGCTTACAAAAATTTAATAATAATATTAAAAAATTGTTATGATTTAGAAATTAATTCAAATATGACCGCGGCTATGGCCAAAGAATATTGGTATGATCCTAAAGATAGTAAGAAATAATTATATTTAAGTTTGTTTTTATGTTAATAATTATAGGCTTCGAATATTGTATTTTTTTTTGTCATATACCGATTTTGGGTACAAATATACCGATTTTTAGTGGGCAACTCTACCGATTTCGCTCTTTGACGTTCGTTCGAGACCACTGCCAGGAATCCACCAGCAGGAATCAATCAAAGAAAGATACCTACTCAATTCAATTCATAGTTGTGATTTAGAAATTCTAATTTTTGGTGAAACGTTGTATTCATATTTTAAGTAAAATGCCGAAGAAAACGCCAAAGAATCCTTATTACTTCTTCATGCTAGATTTTAGGGAGACGCAAAAAAAGAACGGTATCATCTATGCAAATATGGGAGAAGTCCAAGCGGCGGCCGACCCTTTGTGGAAGGTAGATCTACTATAACATATTATATGGAAATTACTTGTTTAAACTTAGAATCAATTTGTTTATAATATAATTATGTTAACTATGTACTCAAGACAATTTTTTAATTTGCTGCCAGATAATTATAATAATAACTGTTTTTTTTAGAAATTGACGCCTCATGAGAAGCAGAAGTATGAAGCTATTGCTAAGAAAGAAAAGGAAAAGAATAATGTACCAGAAAATAAATACACCTCATATGGTGCGTCGTTCGCCGAGATCGACCGCCAATCGAAATTATCCAAAGAAGCTGAAAAAAATGAAGTAACAGATATCAAGAACTTCATCAAATTAAAATCATACAATTCAGGTTAGTTGAACAGACAATTTGAACAAACTAGAATTTACTTCTCCATATGTTTCAATAAAAATCAAAATCCTACTTATATTATAAATGCGAAATTTTGTGAGGGTGTGTTTGTTACTCTTTCACAAAAATCACTGAACGGATTTGGATGAAACTTTAGGTTATCAGAATAAGACATGGAATACATTTTATCCCGAAGTTCTTACGGGAATGGGTACAATGCTGGTAAAACCGTGGTTACTGTTGAGGGACACTCAACAGTAACCTCCATCGTAAGTAAGCTCCCGTTTTAACAAATAATTATGATATCAATGTACGTTTCAATTAATAGTAAAATTCCCAATATGTAAGTACATAAAATCATGGGTCCATTAATAGTTTGTTACTAATTGTATACAACAGCTAATATTTTAGTGTCAGCTAAATGTAACAAAGCAATATTCAGAAATAACAAATGTTATTCCAGCTCAGTCCTTTGTTTTGAGTAGAGATTGCAAAAAATGTTTAAATACATCAATCAGGTATTAATTCTTGATGACACTGTTAAAATAATGAGTACTTCCTTTTAAATGAGTTCAGATGATAATTTGAAAATTACTTTAACGAATGGGATCAATGCAGTAGCCTGGGGTTTGGTAAAGCTTAAACTCACTGTACTGATAATATCAGTGAATTGATAGGCCTTAGCCAAGCTGTGGGACATTAAGACGAAGTGGTAAGACCAGAAGCGTAAAACATCGCGAAAGAGTTGTGTTAGAAACAGTTTTTGGATATCAACCGCTAAAATTTATGGAATGATATTCCTACTGTCGTAAAGGTAAAAATATGCTTTGTATTGTTATACACTTCGAAACACGATTAGAGTGATTTGCCTCGATAGAAAAAAATCGTGAAAATCGTAAAAAATCGACATTTTATTGAAATTTTACAGTTTCACGGCGATTGTAAAGAAAAAACAAGTACAAAATTTATATTTTCATAAACCTTACATCAAATCCCATATGGTAGTACAGATGGTTTTTCTCTAAATTGAAGTTAGTTTATTCAATGAAATAAAACATAATTATAGCGCTCGCGTTGACGGTGCTCTAGTCACTCAGTCGGCCGCGGGGCCTTGTCGGGAGTAGACACGTACTGCTTCGTCGCGCACGCTCGCTCTGTACGAACATCGCAAATAATATCTTAGGTGCAGCGCAGACGACAGACTATCCGTGACGCACTTTTTAGTCTGTGAAAATAGAACCTATGTAATTATATGCAGTAACGCACACAACGCGCAAAAAGTCCGGCGCACATAAAATCCGTGTAGCTGACCCGGCGAACTTCGTACCGCCTTAGTGAATGACATTGACATTCGTTACGCGTGTTTTTTTAAATATGCAAAATTAAATGTATATTTTTCAATATTTCTGAGAGATTTTCTTAATATTTTTTTCCGTAAGAACCTTCTCCTAATAATAACAAATACAACAAAAAAAGAATTAATGAAATCGGTCCAGCCATTCACGCGTGATACCGTGACCAAGGAAAACAGGTTTGTCCCACTGCTGGGCAACAATATTTTTAAATGAAATTACCCGAAGGTTCGACACATCTGACCTCCTACATTGACAGTGTCAAATCTTGACATAACTTTGTTTACATAATTGATCTGGGATTTTGAAACATGGTATAGTAATGCAGAATTCTCAACAAATACAATGCCTTCTCAACAAATTCAATGAATTCTCAACAAATTTAACTTTAAAACAAGATGAACAAGAAGACGAACCAGAGGGTTCGCCGCCATCTTGTTTAAAAGTTAATTTTTTTAGTTTTTCTGAAATAACTCGTTAATTTTCAACTTTAGAGCAAAAATGGTCCTATCGAAAGTTGTTGGAAATTTAATTTTCCACAAGTTTGGCCATTATCATTTTTACGCTAGGATCAATATTTGCAGTGTTATACTACCAAGTTTATCCTAGCGTAAAAAAATTATTAAATTTTACGAAAAAATTTAACTTTAAAACAAGATGGCGGCGAACCCTCTACCGGGATTAGTTCGAAAATCGAGATTTATACTCCCAACCACACCTGACGTTTAAAAAATAAATCGCTCCCTGGATTTTTTTTTATTTAAATATCTGCCCCGACTGCGCTAAGATAACAATACCGATATTACCGATAACACGTCAACTCATTCATACTGATGAAAAATAAATTGGTATCTGTAAAAGACAATACCGATAGCCGATCAAGTGTACGGGGACCCTTATTAGATTTCCAGTAACATAAATTTATAAAAGTGACAGGTCCGCGAACATAAAGCGCGGGGGGAAGATACCTCACCCCTCACAAACGCGATGAGCGTGTTCACACGTCGTCTTAAAGCCTAAATATTATTACTATTCATAAAAAAGTCAGTATTATTAATTTCTTAATCAAGAGTGCCAGGAGACTTTGCCCCTAACATGGGATGATACGAGGTAACAGTAATAATAGTATATCTCTATTTTTTATCCTAAACTAGCTGTGCCCCGCGGTTTCACCCGCAGCGCCCCCGTTCCCGTGAGAATTTTGAGATTTTTATTCCTTATAAACCTCACGGAGCCCGAGACCTTTCCAACGAATGCAAAACCGTGGAAATTGGTCCAGCCATTCACGCGTGATGCCGCGACCAAGGAAAACGGGTTTCATCAATAGATAGATGTGCCTATGTCACTGAGCCCTACATAATAGCAATATAAAAATTCTAGCTGCGCCGTGTTACCCCGTTCCCTGGGAAATTCGGGATAAAATTTATCCCATGTGGTATTCTGAATATTACTGTAAAGGTTCATTCAAATCTGTCCAGTATTTTTTTCGTGAAAGATTTACATACATACATACATACTCACAAACTTTCGCATTTATAATATCAGTACAATGATTAACTGCTTCTGCAAATTAAAACTAGATGTAAACACTCATATTTGTTACAGAGCTTGTAACGCAACGATTTTATATCATGGATGTAAACTCGTACTGCAAAACAAGTACCGATTATTTGATTGGTGAGGTTTCCATGATCCGGTTCAGCATTGCTGAAGGAGTTATCGATAACTTCTCATTGATTTTTAACTCAGGTATGTAAAAAAATTGTTTCTCAGGAATTTTACCTTTTTAACCTTTGGAGGATATTTTTGTTTGATACTTTAAAATAGTTTAAAATGAAGCACTTTTTTGTCAATTTGTTGGTAGGGACAAATCTCAATGTGACATTAGTATTTTCTATGAAACTTTTATGTGTATAAATAACTAGGTCAAATCAAGTAAACCAAAATAGAATCACTACTTCACCAACATATTTGAAATTCCACATTAGCTCATATGTTTTAACGTTTCCAGTTAAAATACCGATTGGTTATGCATCGGATGTAAAGCTGGGTTGTATTGAGTTTGATCTTAAGATGCCGGATGAGTCGATACCCCCACCTGATTATAAGAGAGTCCTGGCAGACACAATAGATTACTTAACTCAAGATACCAAGAAGAGAGATCTTCAGACCCTGCCCCCAATATATACAATGCCGGAAAAGGTTGAACAAGTGCAGAGCTACATACAGAATGTGTGCTACATGGCAAGTAAGTAATATTTTGTTTTTATTTACTTCACATTTATTGCAGAATATTATTTAAGGTGCCAACATAATGGATGATATTTTTTTTTACAAACATGCTTCTTTTCGCGCTTTCCTTGCGTGTACCCAATCTTGACTGCACTATATTTTTTCCTGTGGTAAATAACTATTTCAATAAACAAGAAATCATACTCTTCACCTTTAGTCACGTATATAACTATATGGATAGATGTTATTGTCTGCTCATTTTTACATAAACTTTTTTCTACAAAGATCACTTCTACTTCTTCGTGTCGATGGCACAAAAAATAACAATTTAAATGAGCCCGCTCCAGCGCATCGCAAGCGCTACGCCCTTGTCGTTGGCGCGCATGAGGTCACTTAGGGTGCAGCTTTGAGGGTTAGAGGGGCAGGAAAATTAAACAGCGAACACTATATTTTTTGCTCTCATAGTTTTAGGTGCGGCGCAGACGACAGACTTTTTGCGCGATCGAGTCTGCGGCGCACAAAAAGTCTCCATGGCGCGCAAAAAGTCGGTCGCGGATTTTTCACACTCAACACACACGACGCACATCTTCGATCATTCTGTCGGCAGAGCTGTAGGGACGTAGACGCTATGGAAATCGTGCACAGATCGCGAAGTATTATTTTGTACATGAAGTACAGAAAAGAAGAAACCGAAAATTTTGGGTATATCCTATACTTTCGGAAAGATCATCAATTTTTTTCACACACTTTTTGTGCGGAGCGGCGCGGCGCGGTGCGGTCTGCCCGAATTCACGGATTTTTTGTGCGCCGGACTTTTTGCGCGTCGTGTGCGTTACTGCATATAATTACATAGGTTCTATTTTCACAGACTAAAAAGTGCGTCACGGATAGTCTGTCGTCTGCGCTGGGCCTTAAGTTAACTTTGTTACTATGACTATACCAACGCCTCGGTGGTCTAGTGGTATGTGCACTCGCCTGCTAAGACTGTGGCCCCGGGTTCAATTCCAGGGTCGAGCGAAAACAGTCATGTTTCCTACTTTTCAAACATGGTTCGGGTTTGAGATCACCAACCCGCATTTGTTAAGCATGGTGATTATGCCTAATCCTACTGATATATTCAGTGAGATGAGAGGCCTTTGCCCAGCAATGGGATATAACAGGCAAATATTTTACTATGACTAACATTTATTGTTATTTCCAGGGGAACGCGACATCTACTTCCGCGTCTACAAGTTGGACACGCTGTTCTTCCACCTGATTAACAACATTAAGACGAACTCCAATGAAGGGTTGCCTCAGATGTCGCTCGCTACATCCCTGCTGAAGAAGGACTATTTCAAGTACACATCGGTTTTGCCTTGTAAGGTAAGGGATTATAGTTTCTTTGTGGCTCTTTATCTTCGAAGTATTACCTAAGTTCATATACAAGGTACGTTTTAGGGTTTGAGGTTAATTTGAAATAAACCAGCAGAGTTTCTGGCCCATTCTTCTGCCAGCAGAGTTTCTTGTCCATTCTTCTACCAGCAGAGTTCTTGCCCATGTACGTCCAAAAGAGCCTCTTTGGGGCCAAAACTGAATAAAAATATTTGACTTTGACTTTGAATTGCCGACCTTGGCGTTGGAGTTGTTAGGCTACCTAAAGGCCAGTATTAAGTACTTCCACTCGGTCTTTGAGGAAACGTCGGCTAGGTTTTGTTGTGTTTAAATAAGTTTATCTTAGTGTATGGATCGTTATGCAATGTGCATAATCAGAAACGCTTATCGGATTATTATATTGTCTTTCTGTTACCTTTATTTCCGCGAGAACAGACACACTACAGGTAAAACGGCAAAGCCCTGCTAGTTTCAATCAAAAGCTTGTAGGCCTATCGCAATATTCGCGAAAAAACAGGGACTTGAACGCAATTAAAACTGCTGTTTTATTACAAAACTAGCAGCGCCCCGCGGTTTTACCCGCGTTGTGCCCGTTCCCGTGGGAAATTCGGGAATTTTTTTACATAAAAAAAAACCTTCCTCTTGTGTCACTCTACCTATTACAAAAAACCGCATCAAAATCTTTGCATAATTTTAAAGATTTAAGCATACAGACAAACAGACAAACAAACAGACAAAAATAGCGACTTTGTTTTATACTATGTACTGATGCATACAATACTAGTTGTTAAACGCTACTCTATTCCACAGGTACACAGAAACAGCGAGAAGTGTACGGAGTGTACACTGTCTCGGGTGAAACGGTGGGCGTACACGATCTGCGACAACTGTTGCCCAATACTGGGCATCGAGGTCGGGGCCGGGAGACATGTTCCACATGAAGTGGATATTGATGTAAGAGCTGACTTCATGACTACATCCTTGTTTTAGTTAGAACTAGCAGCGCCCTGCGGTTTTACCCGCGCTGTGCCCGTTCCCGTGGGAGATTCGGAAAATTTTATACTTATAATCCTTCCTCTTGAATCACTCTATCTATTAAACAAACCTGCATCAAAATCCGTTGCGTACTTTTAAACAGCGGAAAGCGACTTTGTTTTATACTATGTAGTATAATGATAACGATGAACAACGTTAGTCATTCACACACGCGAATTCAAATTACTACACCTAACGACTATACAAGGAGTAACATAATACCCCTATAAGTACCGGGGCAGGGCATTCTACTCGTCATGGCGAACTACGTTTTTTATACCTTAATTGATATTTCGAAGTTTTTCATTCATGTATTTACTTTTAAAGTTTCCCTTAGAAATACACTATCAAAAGGATGAGGCAACCCTACAACAGCTGTTTATTTGACCTTTCACTTTGAACTCTAGACCAAAAAAACAGAAATCAAAAATAGACAAAACATAGGTAGAAAAGTAAAATATTGACATTTCAAAGAGTATTATTTAAAGAGGCCGTCATCAACAGTAGCTCTTAAGAGGCCCATACACGGTAAGATTTATCTGTACGATCCGTCGCGTTAAACCGATCGAAACGACGAATCGATGGTGTATGTCAAGATCGTTAAAGGTACTGACAGACGTGCTCAAAAAAGCATGCTAATAAGCTTGCTTAAAATTAGCATGCTCTGCAAACTGTTCACATTTGCCAGAAATAAGCATGCTTGTTTTTTAATTACATCAATTAATTGCATAAAACATGTTTAGACGTGCTCGGATCACGCCCCCCCCCCCCCCCCCCTAGCCGCGCCTCAGGTAGCATGCTCGAAAATCAAACGTTGTTTCATTTTCGAGCATTACACACGTGCTACTAATGAGCACTTGCTCAATAAAAGTATGCTTAAGTATGTGCTAGTAATGAGCACGTCTGGCAGTACCTTTACGATTTACTTAATCGAAAATGATGTCGGAAATCGCAACCAAAACATTTATTTGAACACGTCCTTAACAAGCTTCAAACAAGTAAATGTTCGATCGTTACGACCAGTCGTTTCGAGTATGAGCAACATTTTTGATGCGATCAATCGTCACGATTTTCATCAGATCGATCGTATAGACGAATCGTACCGTATATGGGGCCCTTTCTTTAGATACGCTGTGAAATGAGGTTGGCAATCGACATATTTATGATTATTTATGGGTAGAGTTTATAACCTTATTATTCTCTTGAAATCTACGTCTTGAAAGCTGTCAATATGTAAACAACTATTTTTAAGCTGATAAATTTGTTTGTAGGATTTAAATATTGTCTTCTTATGAAGCGATGTGTGTAGACTGTGGAGTGTCTTGTCTGTTGTGTACCTAGTGTTGTGTAAACTTAATCAATGATAACCAAATCGTGTCAATATTCAGTTGTTAAACCAGTGATACAATTGTAATGTCAAAGTTTAGGTATGTGATTTAAATAAGAATCCTAACAATGGATTGGCCGTGGTTCTACTTACCTACCAGTGCTACCAAGGATAAAATGGTACGTTCCTACCTAGAGGTAGTTTCATAAACCATCTAACATTTCTGCGTACACACGTGCAGTACGATAGTAGGTAATAAACATTTAGGGTTGTCGCAAATTTCTAAGATTGAAATATTTTTACTTTTGTATGGGAATTTTAAATACGATGTATTCTACCTTTGCACAAGTAAAACAATTTACATGCTATATCCAAACAAACCGGCTGAGTACTTATAGGGCCATACAGATATACCTTGTATAATACCTAACGACTATAAATACAATACTTACTATAACTTCAAATCGTAAGTGGAAATGTTGTTTGTATTAACGATTTTACAAGCCTTAAAACTAAAACAATATATGTATTAACAAACTTTTTAATTTAACCATATTTTGAATGATATTCATGCTTTTATATGTTTTTTTAGACTGTGATGGCTTGCAAGGCAGCAAAGAAAGAGATAATGAAAGCAGTTGTGGTAAGTACAAACTTCAAGTACAGAAATATAAGTATCCTTGTCACTTGTTCAGACTTCGAAAACCGAAGGAAGAGTCTCAATTTGACTGTGTTTTTTCATATGTGTGTGACCTCAAATATCTGTCGTTTATAAACTGATTTCTAAAATTCGTTTTATGAAGAAGTATGGTTTGAGAATGGAACATTGACAAGCCCGTTGGCGCAGTGGCACGTGACGGGGGTTGCGGGTTCGATTCCCGCCCGGAGTCAACATAGTTGTTGGCGACAACGTTTGCGTGTTAATTGTATATCCATATAACGTATTTGTGTATGTTGTGTATAGTATCAGTTACTTACATTCCGTAATACAGCTTGGAGCTTAGTTTGGGACTAAATAAACGTGTGTGAATATGTCCAGATGTATGTTATTAAGCGATTTAAAAAAGGAGGTAGTTCTTGTTAACACATTGAAGTCGGTTTACTCTTAAAAAGTATGTTTATTAATTTTTTCATTTACTAGCTGCGCCCCGCGGAAATTTCGGGATATAAGGAGGCCTATGTCCTTTCTCAGGCTCTGGACTAACTGTGTATCAAATTTAATTGAAATCGGTTCAGTAGTTTTGGCGTGAATCCGTAACGGACAGACAGACAGAGTTTCTTTTGCATTTATAATATTAGTGAGGATTTAATTAATATTTATGAATATAATTTTATTGTTTCAGTCTCCGGTTGTAGATGATGGTGCCTCGTGCAGTTCGTTCGTGGCTGAGGCTAAACCACGTAAGTATTTGTTAAAATACTCGCGTTTCACCCACCTTATACCCGATCCAGTAGATATTTTGGTATAAAAAATAACATATTAACTTCCACTTGAATAAAGTTATCCTTTTTTGATCATATTTGTCCTTTTTGCCAGTTGTAACATAGAAATGTTTGTTACAGCATCAAAAGTAGAACGAAAACATATGCCGCTTCGTATGCCACAGAAAGACTGTAAGTATTTATTTACAGTATTACTCACGTGCTAGAGCTAGAGTAGGTAAAGTGTCTGGTCATTATTCTTACATATATCCATTCTTAATCTTTATATATAAAAATTAAGTGTCACGTTGTTTGTCCGCGATGTACTCCTAAACTATAATACTGAACCGATTTTTATTTTGATTTGCACACCGTGTGCAATTTGATCCAAGTTGAAAGATAGGATAGCTTACATCTCAATTTATAGTGATAAGGGTGATTCACCCCTTAATTTTTAAATTATACAACGTTTGCCGGGTCATCTGGTCTGACCATAATTTTCAGATAATTTAGAATAAGTCCCGAGTCAATTACATACTGTGACATATTCAGACATGTTAGTCTAATTTATAACATACCTGCTTTAAAATAACGTTCATTTTCAGTTGCCGCCGAGTTGACTCAAGCCACGGCTCAGTTCAGAGTGTCCAATATAGATGACCATAATGAGTTCCCGGCGCTGTCGGGCGGCGGCCGCGGGCGAGGTATGTATAGCTAATAACCACAGCTAATAACCTTTTAATATGTACTCATTCATGAATGAATGATAAATATCTACTTCGAGGAATTTTACAGCCCGGAGTTTTTACCCGCGTTGTGCCCGCTGTCGTGGTAATTTCGGGATATAAACTAGCCTGCAATCATCCCCTTGAATGTAGCTAATCGATACAGTAAATAGTTGACAGTTTGTTAAAATAATTAGTTCTTCTTCTTTTCGAGTCGAGAAAAAAAAAATTAGTTGCCACAGTTTGTCGAAAAAATAAAACCATTTTCTTCTTTTTCAGGGAGGAACATGCGTCGCTAAACATTACATTCGTATTGAAGAAAAATACACTACACAGTATTCCATACAATCACATTACAGTAGATTCCAGTTCTGAATGTTTACATTATAACATGAATGTTTACGTAATTACAGTTAGTTTTGTGTCTTTAAAGGATATCCATGTATTAGTCGTATCGCATTTAATCTGCCGTCATTACAATCCACATTTAGATAAATAGTCATTTGGTTTTATGAAGCGAGCACTATGCTCGGATCAAATGTTGACATTCTTCTTTGTTAATTTATGACAAATTCCATTCCATCAATCTTCTTACGTAGCAAGGGTAACGGCAGTGCCAGCGCCAAGTCGAACAAAAAGCGACGCGACCATACCATCCTATTATCGAAGGAGTTCAGTCCATTTTTGTTGCCCATATAACTTCGTTAAGGATAATACTAGAAGCCTGAATTTTCAATGATCGAGCTAGCTTTATTATACCATCCTATCGCCTTCTATTACGTTGGTTGTGCTAGCGGGGTTACGGTAGAAATGGGTTAGTGTGACCGGCCTTTACTAACGATGTACCAACTGGCTATACTCTGTCTGATGAAAAACTGACGATTATCTAATTAAACAAACTAGTAATGTGTAAAAACTGACTCTTGAATATGTAGTAGTAATCTTACAATCTTATAGATTATCTATAGAATCTTACACTTTTAAAACTGACAGTACTTAAATATCCATAATGGCGGCAGTATAATTAACGTTTTTCAATTATATGTCTATTGCAATTATGAAAAATTGCAATTATTATGAAATAGTAGAAAGTACACTTGAATGTGCGTTAACCATTTCTCAATCTCTATGTGTTAAATGTCGTGCTAGCAGTAGTGCAATATAATGTTTTAACATAAACAAACTGTTGTTAGTTTATAAGTTATTCAAAACACATTATTTTCACATTATCTTCGAATAATTGTATCCTTCATAACCTGACATATTTTTATACTGTCCAGAATTTACTTTTTGAAAGTTATATCCCTTCCAAAGTGATTTTTGATTGTACAATAAGGCTTTGGTTACATAACTACCTCAGTAATTTATTATTTCCCTTTTCAAAAACTTTGTATATTTTTCAAAGAACTATTTACTAAGCTCAAAGAACTAGTGTTCAATTTTGATTTTGATTATAAACTAGTCTTTAGAATGTAGTTGAGAAGTTATTGATCGGTCTAAACCACCGGTGATATTTTGATAATAAAGGTGAAGGCACACTGAAGTACAATCGAAGCACATCTAAGTCATAATAAAAACTTTGCACTACAATTTAGATCATATTTTCTAACACAATGAATACATTTTGAAATGTCTATATTGTTCAAGTAAATATTGAAGCCACATCATTGCAGAGACAGTAAAAAAATGCGGAAGTCCGTTAAGTACCTTGTCAGTTATACAATTTTAAAATTCTCATTGACATTTTGATATGACAAGGTTCTTACTATGCTCAATATTATCATAGGCTAGTGTTTTCAATGTAAGAAAGTTAAACAACAAGCGGCTAAAGATTCAGGACCTCATTCATAAAAGCTTATTAACAGCACTCAAATTAAATGGTTTGTCCCTTTCCCACATACGCTATTTGTCAAAGAGTAAAAGAGACAAAACACTTTTGTTATAGTGCATTTATGATGATATAAGGCGGTTACGCTTGGATGTGTTTCGACTCGTGTGTGTGGGAACAATTATTATTGAGAGGAAAGTTTGATTGTTAAGGTATAAAGGTAGGCACTATTGCACTGACTGAGCTTATGGAAACAAATATATTTTCTCGGGCTTTACAGAATAATGCCGTCATTGCAATAGGTTAAAAGATCTTAGAGTAGTGCTTCACCAGAGGTCTGGTGCTGTCCCGAGTGTTGGCGCGGTACCTATGTTATGCATTTGGCATGAATTTGAAATTTCATTAAAAATATTTTATTATATTGGCGTCCTGTGGCATTTATTTATTGCCATTATTGGGCAAAAGCCTCCCCCCATTGCTTCTCTGAAAATCTCTAGTTTCTAAATAATTGAACTAAACCGTTCTTGTTTCAATATAATCAAGCATATTTCAAACACAAAACAGTAATTATTTAGATTCGTACATTATTAAAATAGGTTCAAAACTTTGAACGTCTATGACTCCTATGCGTGCGTACGTAGTAGGTATACGTACGAGGGTTTGATGAGTTTCCAATAAATGTTATAACGCAAAAATATATTTTTTAAAGTGTTTGAACTGGGACAGCGCCCTTATGCGTGATAACAAACATTCAAATCGTTTTGAAAACAGTCCAAAGCATAGCTTGGCCAAAAATTACGATTTAATGTCAATATGACACAAGTTCCACGCATTTCTGGTGAATTAACAGACTAGGCTGTGCAACTAACTAGGTGGATTAACTGAATGTAAATAACCTGTAAGGAAATAAGTATTAAATAATATTCGGTACTACAGGAAGTAGAAAAGAGAATGTAACTGATTGCATATATCTTACTCGTTAAGCCTAATTTCAGTCAATTTTCTTAGATATTATGTTGATTTTCCATTTTTGAACAGCGGTCTTCATTTAAAATTATTCTTGTATTTTTTTATTAACGTATGTTAGAATTGATTCGTGATTTGATTCGTGGTTTCTAAGGGTGTGTTTCCTTTGATTCGGAGCTGAGCGGTGCGTAGCCCCATGCACTAATCACAGCGCATTAGGATTGTCAAACAAAGCATTCACGTTGTCAAAAATCACGTTCACGTTTCAATAGAAACGCACCCATATATTTGTGTTAATGGATGAGGCGTGCTATATAATTTATTTGACGATATTTTGTATTTGACTTTTCGTGGCAAACCATAAGTTTGTAAGTCTATATTTGTCTGATTATAAATCCCTGAAAATGAATCTTTATTTGTTTAAGTTAAAATGCCATAGATTGTTAGTTTTTTTGTTTCGTTGTTTAATTATACTTAAAGTACTTATTGTGATATTTGTACGAAAAATATCCGTCGTAGATGGCGTTGCGGAGCTTTAACAAGCCAATACAATTGTTTGGCTAAAAATTAGTTCGTATTTTCGCCACCAACGGTTCTTTCGAACGAATCATGATCAAAGATCATAAAACTCTTATGTTTAAGTTCTATTTTATAATTACTCTTTTGAATTGTATTACTAAGATTTTTCTAATAAAACATTATATGATTAGTAGTTGATATTCATGCAATGTATTTTTATTTAGCATTTTGAATTCCCTGCTGAAAACCTATCAGGTCCATATTGGGTCCAAACTTCCAAACTTATTTTACATCGACGCTTGCAAACTGGGACTCAATTTTTCAGCCGCATACCAAATGCACACTTGTCTCGACAAGGTCTTTACTCGCACTATGCTCATTCCCGTGGGAATTTCGGGATGAAAATAGCCTATAACATAAAAAAATACCTTCCCGTTGAATGTGGCTATGCATTACAAAAATATTCCGATCTGATTGGTATATAGTTACTGAGATTAGCGCGTTCAAACAAACAAAAAATCTAACTCTTCAGTTCGATTATGATTATACATATTAGTATAACCTAATAACCTTTAACCGCTGTGAAAACAAGGTTGAATTTGCTGTTAACAATGCACTAATTGACCAAATAAAACCAAATAATATAAAAAGAAACAATTGTATTTATTTCAATAAATCAAACACCTTTATTTAATAATATTTATTCTTGTTATGTGTTGGAATAATCATTGAAAAAATGGTAATATCATAATAATACTTATAAATACAACAATAGGTAGGTACTAAACCAAGAAATATTGCGGAAAATTGTACATCCTAACTGCTTCAGAACATTTTACTGAAAAACTATAACTTGAACTAATTATTATATTATGATTTGGAATTGTATATGGGTTCATTATGGGTTAAGCCAAATAAGGCGACCACGGGCAGTGAATTTTGCTAAATATTTAAAAGCACAATTTATAAAACTTCTTCAAGGCACTCAAAATATACACCAGGCCAAATGATTCCATCCTCTGTATCCATAACTAATCAGTAAACAATGTGACACAATTTGCGACTCGATAATATATAAATTTTGGTCCTCCATAATATAAATAAATATCAAATATTCACGTCATATACTTATCGAATTATCTCTAAAAATATTAAACATTCTACCGAAAAAAATATCAAAATAAATCAAATAATATTTACTAACACAATCCCTGTAACAATTAATGTTGGAATAAAAATCAAATTATTAGATAAAATATATGTATTGTATTGAGTAACATGTAAATAAAAGTATTATATTTAGCTTAAAACAAAAAGTAAGTGGACAGAAAGGATTAAAAATATATAAATAAACCATTTGTACTAAAAGTAAAGTTTATAGAACTTTTCTTTAACCAAGTATATTCTTATTTAATGTACTTTACAAAATGTTTACATGATATAAGAAATCGGTGAAAATTCAAAAAAACCACACTGTGCTGAAATTCATAACAAGAGGAGGTGAGTTCAGTGAAAAATAGATTAAAATCATAGCGTGCTATCAAACACCAAAAAATATTTTCACCACTTGCAACTTAACAGATCCAGAAGCAAAAAAGATAAGATTGAATTGTATGTATTACATGATTTATTAGAAAGATCAGAAGAGACAACTTTACAAACAAAAATGCAAAACTAACTGCAAAATAAATTCAAAAATAGAACGTTATTGTATGTGACATTTACATCTGTCAAAGTAACAATTGAATTCAAACCATAGAGTTCACTTTCGAATCTTCAGCAAAATGCTTTCACAGGCAAAAAACATTATTAAATTGACATCCTTTCCATCCACTAAAGACAACCTACTTCATCAGCGCGTGTACCACGGCGTTAGCATTTAATGCCTTCAGGTCGGTGTACGTTTGGCCGGTGCCGACAAATACTATCGGTTGTCCAGTGATGTAGGTCATCGATATAGCTGCGCCGACTTTGTCGTCGATCGTGTCGAACTTGGTTAAGACTATGCCGTCGATAACGTGCGGGTTGGTGGACGAGCTGTGGTCCGCGAGCGCTTGGTTGAATTTCACCAGTTGATCGACCGCCTCGTTGCCGACTAGCGCTTCGCCGACGAATAGTACCATGTCCGGTTCGTTGACCTGTGGAGATTGGGTTTATTATAAGCAGTGTCATTAAAGAAAAGATCCTTAAATGGCGGCATGTACTTGCACAACTAGCAATACTGTTCGCTAATGCTACTAACTAATATTATAAATGCGAAAGTTTGTGAGGATGGATATATGTATGTCGCATTCATAATATTAGTACGAATTATTTTGTTTGTGGACGTATTCATCCAGCGAGTATACCTTGATGAGCTTGGCGAGCGCGCGCATGAGCGGCTCGTTGTCCTGCATGCGGCCCGCCGTGTCGATGAGCACCACGTCCGTCTTGGTGTCGTTGGCGAAGCGGATGGCCTCCATCGCGATGCCGGCCGCGTCTTTACCTGAAATTTTAGTGTGAAGGTAGTGTAATTGACTGTTACAATGTATTGTATGAAAATGTGTCATTAACTGAACAATTTTCTCACATATCCATTAGATAAAGCTTGTTTTATAATGAGTTTTTATGCTTAGTAAATTGTGTCTTTGCTATTTTGTTGGCTAGGAAGAAAATGATACCTCGAGTTTCCACCATGTAGCAACAGACTAGGAAAGTATAGCAGAGCTATTCTACGTAGCATAGTTCATAAATAAATAAAATAATCATTTATAATAGATAGATCTATGACACGTTTTGTATTCATCAACCGTATCAAACTTAGCAACGTAGCAAATCATATCTCTGTTGGAACCTATAAACGAAGCATCTAGAGCTCAATTTACCAATGACAACACATTGAAATTGTCAAAATCTCTTTTGCAATGAATTATTGTTGTTGAGCTGTGCATCGTTCCGCATTTCAACAGTTCCACGTACCGTATCCCTTCTCGTAGAGATGCACCATGTTCCGTCCGTGGTGCCGCTGCGGCGGGTGCAGCGCGTTGAGGCGGCGCGCGTGCGTGCGCAGCTGCTCCACCGCGCCGGCGCGGAACGTGTCACACGCCGCGATCAGCACCGACAAATCGTTCTCGATCAGCCAGAAGCAAATCTTGGCCAGGTTCGTCGACTTGCCTACGCCGTTCACCTGTGGAATAATGGCTAATTAGTGGCACAGTAAACATGGTAAATGAGTTCTAAAATATCGCCGTACTTAGGTATGTCAATTTAATCGTGAATTATATGCACATTAAAGGTCTAAAAGCAGTCATCAACTCTTTAGTAACTCCTGAGTATGGCAGATAGTATATAAAACAATAACTATTCCAAAACTAGAAAGACTAAAGCTCATATTTAGAAACGTAAGGCTTCTTTAATGAATTATTATGACATACAATAATGTATTAAAAATTACGTCAATTAGATAAGTGTCTCTGGCGTCTCTGAGTGCGACAGTTAATACAATATAATAAAAAATATTCATAAAATTAGTTTAAAAAATATTTTAACCATTACATCTGCAATGGGGTCAAACTTCATCGTTAACCCGGCGAGGATGTTGTAGGGTCATTTTGACCCTGACAATTTTTAAGCGTCTGTGGTATTTTTTCCCGCGACCGTAGGGTATTGGGCGTCTTAGTAGCTGTTGCTAAGGAACCGGCGAGTGCGCCACGCACCGATATTCAGTCGGCCGGCGCCTGCGACGGGAGTAAAACGTGCGCGAAGTCGAGAAGGGTGAATATGACCCCGCCACAACCGCGGCGTAACATTTTTTGTGAAGCTTCAAAAATGTTTTTTACCGAATATTATTATATTTTCAGGTGTTTCTTCTACAAAATGAATAACCCGGAGCTTGAGCAAATGTTTGTGACGAATGCCATAAATAAATTTGTCCCGAACACACTATTTCGTTCTGCCAGAATTGTGCTGCAACCACAGACAATAATGACATGTAGTTTATAAGACTGTAGGGGAAACTGATTGATCTCTACAATTGTAGGTACCTAATTACGAGCTAATTGATAAAAAAGAAGTTATCAATTTTTGTTATTTTAGTGTTACATAAGTAGTTTTATGAAAAAGTTTAATTGTGTAGTACTTTGCCAAAACTGATTTAATTATAATATTTTGTATCATTATATGCCTGTTTTATTTATCAATTCATAAAAATAATATGTAATTTACATAATACCTATTAAAGCTTTAGTTTAAAATTAAAAATCTAGCTATTTTGAACCCAATAACATACAGGGTCAAATAGACCCTCGACAACCTCCATGTAACTATTTTCACCACATCCTCGCCGGGTTAAACAAAATAAAGCTAATCAAAATAAATAAGCAATATTAATACTTTACCCCACAAAACGCCATAACGTAAGGCCTGCCCTGTTGCTTCGCGTGGATACAATCACGCAGGATGTCCACACGTCTCTTAGGTGACAACAACTGCACTAACGCCTCATTCAATGTAGACTTCACTGTGCGAGCCACGCTGTCGAATGTGCCAAGTACCTGCAGAAATATGAGGTTTTAATATTTGTAATGGGTGAACAACAGATATATACAGAGAGTCCATGAAAATGTTATACAAAATATATTTTTTTATATTACAGCTGGGCAAAGGTATCCCCAAAAAAACAAGCAAGAGTTTATAAGAAAAAAACCACTTCAAAATGAATATTGTAGAGGTGTTGGCTCTGCAGTGGGACATTACTTTTATTGCATGAAATGATGTCAAATAATAAGTCAAACCCAACATAATGTTATTGGGTAAAATTGTATTGGACTTTTTATGGGTTTTCATTTAATGGTTATTATCATATCACTAACTACATCAAAAACATAATATACAAAGCTTAAGATTCGATAACAATATTTATTTGTAACGATATCAAACTAAAAATCACAAGTCTTACTTTTAGTTGTGACTGCTTCCATAAAACACAAACACACAGTTAGTACAAAGTAATAGTTTGTATACTGACCTTTCCTTCAAGTTTGGCAGCAACCGAGTCGCACAGCTTGTTGGAGATATCGGCGGCGACGTTCTTGGCGATGAGGTGGTCGCGCAGCTTGTCCAGCACGGGGCGCATCGTGTCCTCCGACAGGGCCTTGGACCCTACCAGACCTGAGGAAAATGTTACAAATGTTGGTCAAGTGTTATTGCCTTCTCTACATTCAGCGAATATTAGATTGACACTTCTTTTAGGGATACACTTCGCTTCGTAAGCCAAAACGTCTGATAAACATGCAAAATAAAGCGAAGTGTATCCGTAAATGTAATTTCAATAAATTATACTGATTGACATACCCTTGAATATGCTGAACATGCCGGTATTCTTCTTGGGCGCGGAGCGTCTCTCTTCGTATTCTTCTTCCTCGTCGCTGCTTTCTTCAGACTCCACCTCGAGGTCGCGGATGGCACCCGTCATTTGACCAACCAACTGTAACAGATAGTTGGGTTTAATGTGAGAACGAATGCCATTTATCTTCTGTGAATTTTCTACCATTTTGTAGACTTGAGGATTCGAGTTTTTGGAAAGCGCAAAATGAACTCTATACAACATTGGTTATATGGTGATATTTCTAAATTTAAGGCACATGTTTTTCATCAAATTCCATCACCATTAATAACAAAAAGGATAATAATGACAAACATGACAAAATGTATTGAGCATCACATTAGTACCTATGTATTAAATTAAGCATTATAATAATGTTTGTTTTTATACCTGCACATCAGCAGTGACTTCAGGGTCGTAGTCCCCGGGCTTGTCGTTGCCGAAGTCGAGGGTGGGGAGGTCGCGCGAGTCACCCCCCAGCTCCCACACGCGGGGTTGCTTCACGCGCTCAGTCGGCTTCGGGCTTTTGGGGGACTTCCTGAAATTACATGAGTTTGTAAGTGGTATAATATAAATTAACGTGATGTAATGTATAGTTGTTGGTAAGTCATAAATATAAAAGAAATTGGAAAGTGGTCTTGTATGAACAACAAACTTACCAAAATTTTTTAAGCGCATTTTATTTTTAAAATCTACATCAACTTAATAAATCGGAAATGATTCCTAATGTAAATCCAGCGTTAGAATGAACACTCACTTGACTTCCTTCTTAGTTTTGGTCGCCAATTTCTGAGCGAGTCGCGCCCGGTTAGCTGCTATGAGGTCCTCTTCCATTTCAACCGGCTCCTCCACCTTCCCATTGGTCAGACTCTTGTTTTCAACGATCTTCACTATAATATTAAATTATATGTGTGCTACTTTAGAGTGAGTGATAGAAAGAGATAGATGGAAAAGATATAATAAAGGATGGCAATAGTAACCATTCTTTTTGGTTCCAACTTTAACGTTTACTAAGAGATTGCCTTACGGCCAATAACCAATTTTTAGGCCTAGCCTAAATTTATGATTGATTATTGGGAATAAGCAATCTATTGATTGTGTTTAATTATGGGGACAGACAAAATGCCTTTTTCCTGGCCTTAGTAAAGACTAGCAGCGCCCGCGATGCCCGTTACTGTAGGAATTTCGGGATGAAGAATAGCCTATTAAACTTCCCATTGAATGTGGCTATCCATTACAAAAAGATTTTTTCAAATCGGACCAGTAGTTTGTGAGATTAGCGCATTCAAACAAACAAACTCTGCAGCTTTATAATATTAGTAATGAAGTATAGATAAGTTAGCCAATAACTTTATATACAGACTACTTTTACTTTTAACTGATTTCCTAGTTAATCATTTTTACAACTTTCTATCTTATCAAACTCAACAGGTTGCACAACTATCATAACATTTATCACTGTTTCTACTAACTATTACAAATAGTGATCTTACTACATTATTCAGATATTTTGCTCCTAGTATTGTAATTAGAACATATTATTTTAATCAAAGAAAATTCTTGCAGTTTTATATTAGTTCTTACCAGATTTCTTGGTCTTTTCGTCCCCTTTACGCTCGATCATAGAGGCCACAGTTTTCTTTGACTTCAATGAGTCTTCAAATGTCTTCATTTGTCTCGGTATCTTAGCTTGTGACTTTGCTGTAATCATAATATTGTGTTGTTAGTTAATAAATGTTGCAATTTTCACTGGATAAGTAAATTAGTAACCAGTCTAACATTTATATATTGAACCAATTAATTGCTAATTAATTATTTTCAGCTCGTAGCATATCTTTATTAATAACTGGCTGATAATATAAAATGTATAATTCATGAATATTATTATCTACTTACCCCAACTTTCACATCCTCTGAGAACTGCATCAAAAGAAGCTCTGAAATCAAAGTCCCCCATTCGGCTCCCTCCCTGGAGGTCATTCTTGTACTTATCCCTGAACTCGAGGTGCACATCGTTCAGGAACTTGTCTATGTAAGACAACTGTAGTATACGTTGATACGCTACCACGAAAACGAGCTCAAACTCGTTATCAAGCTTATATTGTAACGTTAATGAATTATGATTATAAGAATTATTGCCAGAACGTTCCTGAAAGCAAACCAAAATGTATAATGTTAACCTTGAAACCAGCTTTGAGTAATTACATTACTTTTACGTGCAACCATACAAATGTGTAGATAATAAAGGGATTTTCCTGGCCATGTACTTACTTGTAATATCACACTACGTATCAGAGCGTTTACCGACGGTGAAAAAATTTCACTTGTGCTCTGGAAACACCAGAGAACTATTCCTCCCTTGCTGAAGATGCTGAATAAGTCCAACATTTTGTTTTAGAGAGTAAAAATTATAAATTGCGTTTTTAAAATATCGAAACAGATGTTTCATTCGCACTGCGTTGCTGCGTAAGAAATAATCTAAGAATTGTGTCAAACGAATAGTGTCTCTGTCAAACTGACATTCAGCTGACAACTCACCTCACCACAGATGTACTATAGAAGAACGGTGCACAGATCTAATGAACAAGTGTGTGAAAAACAAACAAGCGATGTTTTTCTTAAATTCAATATAGGTAGGTAATTATGAAATTCAGCTTAATACCTAGCAAATAATCGTTGTTACACTTTTTGATGCTTTGGGATGCTTTGGAATGAGACGAATATTGTTTTTTAGGTGCGGCGCAGACGACAGACTTTTTGTGCGATCGAGTCTGCGGCGCACAAAAAGTCTGCATGGCGCGCAAAAAGTCGGTCGCGGATTTTTCACACTCAACGCACACGACGCACATCTTCGATCATTCTGTCGGCAGAGCTGTAGGGACGTAGACGCTATGGAAATCGTGCAGAGATCGCGAAGTATTATTATGTACATGAAGTACAGAAAAAAAGAAAATTTTGGATACATCCTATAGTAAATGCAGATTGCCGACTAAAGTGTGCGCCGCGCCGTCTGCGTTAGCGCGCGTTGAAGCAAACGTTCCATTTTTTTCACACACTTTTTGCGCGGAGCGGCGCGCGCGGCGCGGTGCGGTCTGCCCGAATTCACGGATTTTTTGTGCGCTGGACTTTTTGCGCGTCGTGTGCGTTACTGCATATAATTACATAGGTTCTATTTTCACAGACTAAAAAGTGCGTCACGGATAGTCTGTCGTCTGCGCTGGGCCTTAACTTAAATGGATTTTTGGTTGTTATTTTATCTATGGTAAAGAAATGTCATGATAGCAACACAGAGCAAGCAAAAAATTGTTCAATTCATTCAATCAATCAAAGAAAATTCGTCAAATCATCAGCGAAGCAGAATTTGTGTGAACTCATCTTGCATTACCTAGTTTGAGAAAAAGTAATATAAATAATTAAAAAGATATCCTGAGTGGTCTAAACAAAACATCCAAAATGAATATCACATCTGCAGCAGGGATTATATCCCTGCTCGACGAGCCTATGTCTGAGGTAAAGGAATTTGCTCTGAAAAGGTTGGACAACATCGTCGACGAATTTTGGCCCGAAATTTCTGAATCTATCGAAAAAATTGAGATCCTTCATGAAGATAAAGTGTTTTCCCAACACCAGCTTGCTGCCTTAGTTGCCAGCAAAGTGTATTATCATTTGGGAGCGTTTGAAGACTCCTTGACTTATGCATTGGGTGCTGGAGACTTGTTTGATGTGAACGGCCGAAACGAATATGTGGATACGACGATCGCTAAGGCGATTGATTTCTATACTCAAAAGCGGAAGGCTTTGTTCGTGGATAGTGCTGCTGAAGTCATTGACCCCAGACTGGAGGCTATTGTCAACCGTATGTTCCTAAGGTGTTTGGATGATGGTCAGTACCGACAGGCACTGGGATTGGCGCTTGAAACCCGTCGCATGGACATATTTGAAGAATCCATTATGAAATCTGATGATATTGCAGGTATGAAATAGTAATAACAAGTTTATTTATAAACAACATTTGTACTGTCTTTGTTTTGCCATGTATGTCAAAATCTTTATTTAATACATATTTTTTTACATTTCAGGTATGCTCCAGTATGCTTTTACTGTGGCCATGAGTCTTCTTCAAAACAGAGGATTCAGAAGCACAGTTCTCAGGTCATTGGTGGGTCTCTACCGAAATCTGAACATCCCCGACTATGTCAACATGTGCCAGTGTCTCATCTTCCTGGAAGACCCAGAGTCTGTTGCTGAAATCCTTGACAGACTTACCCATGGTCCTCAAGAACAGGTCCTCATGGCATATCAAATTGGTTTTGACCTATATGACTCGGCTACCCAACAGTTCCTTGGCAGAGTACTACAAGCCCTTAGAACTACAGCCCCTGTACCCAGTGCACTTGGAGGCAAACCACAGCCACAAGGGGGACCTTTCCCTGAATCTTCAATGGAAGTAGACCCTCCTGCTGAAGAATCCAAGAAACCAGAAAGAGATATTGACAGTCTTAATGATGAAGAAAAGGAACATCAAAAGAGGGTAGAAAAACTAATATCAATATTAGGAGGTGAAGTTTCTATTGGGTTACAACTCCAATTCCTAATTCGGTCAAATCATGCAGACATGCTCATATTGAAAAACACAAAAGATGCTATCAGAGTCTCTATCTGCCACACAGCTACAGTTATTGCAAATGCCTTCATGCATGCAGGAACAACAAGTGATCAATTCTTGAGGGATAATCTAGAGTGGCTGGCAAGAGCTACTAACTGGGCCAAATTGACAGTCACAGCTTCTCTTGGAGTCATCCACAGAGGCCATGAGGGTGAATCCCTGGCTCTGATGCAGTCCTACTTACCCAAAGAAGCAGGGCCGTCATCAGGGTATTCTGAGGGTGGTGGCCTCTATGCTCTTGGTCTCATCCATGCCAACCATGGAGCCAATATTATTGATTACCTCCTCACTCAACTTAAAGATGCTCAGAATGAGATGGTAAGACATGGAGGTTGTCTGGGTCTTGGTTTAGCTGCCATGGGCACACACAGACAAGATGTGTATGAACAACTCAAGTTTAACTTGTACCAAGATGATGCTGTCACTGGAGAGGCTGCCGGTATTGCCATGGGAATGGTGATGCTTGGATCAAAGCATGCAGCTGCCATTGAAGACATGGTGGCATATGCCCAAGAAACTCAGCATGAGAAGATCTTGAGAGGACTTGCTGTTGGTATTGCTTTCACCATGTATGGAAGACTTGAGGAGGCTGATGCTCTAGTACAGCAACTGTTGAGAGATAAGGATCCATTGCTGAGGCGTGCTGGATGCTACACCATTGCCACAGCTTACTGCGGTACTGGCAACAATGATTCTATCAGGACTCTACTCCATGTTGCCGTTTCCGACGTCAATGATGATGTGCGTCGCGCCGCTGTCACTGCTCTCGGTTTCCTGCTGTTCAGGACTCCAGAACAATGTCCATCAGTAGTTTCCCTACTAGCAGAGTCGTACAATCCTCACGTACGTTACGGCGCGGCTATGGCGCTCGGAATCGCATGCGCTGGTACTGGCAATCGCGAAGCTATTGGCCTTTTGGAGCCAATGGTGAAATTCGACCCTGTCAATTTCGTCAGACAAGGAGCACTAATTGCATCAGCTATGATTTTGATCCAGCAGACAGAAGCAATGTGCCCGAAAGTAACTTACTTCCGCCAGTTGTACTCCCAGGTGATTTCTAATAAACACGAGGATGTTATGGCCAAGTTTGGCGCCATCGTAGCGCAGGGTATAATCGACGCGGGAGGCCGAAATGTCACTGTTTCCTTACAAAACCGCACTGGCCACATGAACATGCTTGCCGTGGTTGGTATGTTGGTATTCACCCAGTATTGGTACTGGTTCCCTCTTGCCCACTGCTTGTCATTGGCGTTTACACCAACTTGTTTGATTGCTTTGAACTCGGACCTGAAAATGCCTCAGATGGAAATCAAGTCGAACTCGAAACCTTCATTGTACGCGTACCCAGCGCCGCTGGAAGAAAAGAAGCGAGAGGAACGCGAAAGAGTCACCACTGCCGTGCTGAGTATTGCGGCTGCTAAAGCTCGCAGAAAGGCTCACGGTTCTGCTGATAGCTCAGGTAGCTCCAGCATCACATCTTCAACTACATCTAAAATGGATGTTGATGAAGAGGAAAAGAAGCCTTCGAAATCACCCAACCCTAACATTACTGTTCATGGCAAGTCTGAGAAAGATGCTGGAACATCTAAGGACAGTAAGAAAGATGATAAGGATGGTGAAGAGAAAGAGAGCAAGGAGAAGAAAGAGCCTGAACCCAACTTTGAGATCCTTAGCAACCCTGCCAGAGTTATGAGACAGCAGTTGAAGAATATTTTTGTCGTGGAAGGTTCTGGATATGTTCCTCTCAAAGATGTGACAATTGGAGGTATTGTCATGCTGAACCACTCTGGTGACGGCGAACAAGTGTTGGTCGAACCAGTTGCCGCATTCGGACCCAAGACCGAGGAAGAAAAAGAACCGGAGCCCCCGGAACCTTTTGAGTACTTGGATGATTGATGCGTCCTTATGTAAATGTAAATTATTCACTTTCATTGTCCATGTATCAGTATCGTAAAATAAAATGAGTGAGTTAATTTACAACAATATTAAAGTTGGAATAGACTGTCTTTAATTAAAAAAAAAAAAAAAAAATTGTATTTCTGCCTGAAATAAATTACTATAATGAAATTCGTTATTTATTTGTCTTTCAAAAAGAAATTTTGGACCATAAAATAATAACTTCCAACTGAACCTTGTTGGAATTAGGTTAGACCTATCTATCCCTTTTGAACGTGAGTGTTTGTTCCGGCGAATGACGGATGTAAACAAGGAGTAACTGAGGCTACTTTTATCTCAAATTCCCGGGAGAAAGGAAAGTGTAACCACAGACCACGAAACTAACACCGCGAGGCGCGGTGTTACCGCGGCTAGTTAAAAACAAAAAGAATAAAATCTACGAACGAACGACGGAACCCGAACAAGACAAGAATTTAATTTAAACCCAAGTCCCAACCAACCCACATTTAAACAGCATTGCCATTTTTGAATTATATTTGTACAAAATTGCCACTATAAAAAAGAAATTTCCTCCATTTAATTTTTTGAAGTCAATGTAAATAATTTGTCTGTCATTTCATGTGTCATTTTTCAATTCAATCAACTCAACAGAAAAACGTGGTTGGAAATAATAAAAAAATACAAGCCAAATTGGAATTAAGAATAACATTGTATCATATATTATATCAAATTAAATTAAAATGGATTGGGATTTAAAATATGGTGAACTTGCAAAAGACTTGGAATTTATGAATAAATGTGAAAATCTAAAACAAGGACTCATTGATGTGCAAAAAGTATTGGATGAGCTATTACCGCTTAAAAAAGATTACGAAAAGTTATCGTTGCACGCACGAATAGACTTGGATTTACTATTAGTGTTTACTTTAAATTCATTGCACTGGGTTAATCTTCGCATTCAGGGAGTAGACCCAACAAAACATCCAATAAAAGGTGAACTTCAGAGAATAAAAGCAACTATGGTTAAATGGCAAGAAGTTAAAGATAGAAATAAGAGACCCAAAGTAAACACCGAAGCAGCGAAACGATTTGTTAGAAGCGGACTATATGACCACAAAAATACCCCACCGAATAAAAAGATGAAATCTCAAGAGGCTAACGATTAGAATCATTAAACATTTTTTGTATTATATCATTAAACCAAGTTCCAAGGCTGATTCTCACTACATTTACTAAGCCATACCATGTACTATAATTTTCATACTAACTAATTATTAATTGTTATTGAAACTTTTTGTACTCTTATTTTAATTGCAGATACAAACTATTTTATTTATTTCATTTGTGTTTATTTTAGTTTTAAGTTGTATGTAGGTGTAATGTGTAAGGCAAGGATCTGTTGTTTGTGTTTTCTTTCAATTATATTCTGCAGTTGTGTTATATAGGTACATTTTAGTTTAAGTATGTAATAATAAGTTTACTTACATTTATAGTAAAGGTTAAATAAAATTAATTAAAAAAGTAATTACAAAATATTTTATTTCAAATCAATATACAAACTTATTCAGGAATGTCAGTGTACTTAAAATTATTAGCATAATGTTAAAACATAAATACAATAATAATATTGAGTCAATGTAAATTATTATCTTGTAAACATTGTACATAAATTATAACCATTATTTTAAGTACATATTCTTAAATACATTTTGCTCTACATTGTTAAGCTAAATTCATAGTATGTACATGGATTTGTCTCAACAAATAATATCTCCATTGCTTTTTGATACAGTAAAATGGCAATCATTGACAAGAAAAAATATTTAAATATTATTACTACCTACAATCAGTAATTTGTGAAATATATTATTTGTCTTTTGAAATAATTAAATTAAATTGACTTAGAGTTATAATAAATATCATAAGTAATTATGTAAGTCTGTAAAAAACATTACTTCTCTACTTGTAACACTAGACCGGCAGCCGAGATGTTATCTCCGGCTCCGGCAGTTAATTGGGCCTCTGTGCAGATAAGTACTGGGGCAACGCAGATATCAACAGGTATGCCGCCAACATCCTCTTCCCAGCAGGATACTGGTTTAGTGGGCTCAAAGAACACCCTGTTTTTATCATTAGCAGCAGTTGTTGAGAAGCTGTCGTCTAAGAGCAATTTACACTTGTCAAGAGCTACTTTCTGGTTGTTACACACATATCTGTGTGCTGTCAAGGATGCTTTTGCTGTAGCTGCAGCAGTTCTCTTCCATTGTGAATCTTTAGCAGTCAGTATAGCTTGATAAGCTAATGTATGGACATGGATTCTTGTTAGCCGTCTCTTGCTACCATATTTCTTATTCTGTTCTCTGATTAATTGGAATGTGTCACGCATTTGGTCCAATGCTGTTGCCACTCTCGGGTTTGAGTCTGCAACTACACTTACTTCTCCGTGTACTAAGACACTGTATAAGTTTGTCAACTCTTGTTCATTCATACCTACAGAGTCGACATATGGCAAGACCTTTGTGGTCAAATGTTTCAGAAGTTCGAGATCTACATAACTTGCCATTTCAAAATGAGATAATGTGTTGACTGGTTGTTTCATAATTTGTTCTTTGACTAAGTCCAGTCTTTCAGCTCTTAAATCTGAAAATAAAAACAATTTTTATACATTAATTTTATAAAGTTTTATAATGTTGACATTCATTTCAATAAAGTAGTATTTTCTTGAGTAGAAGCATTCGGAATATAGATTCAAAATATTTGAAGATTGAACTTACCTATTCCATTCTTTTTGAAAGGATAATTGTCCATCATTTGCAGTCCACTAATGACTAGTAAGTTAGGGTTGAAATCTGGCAAGTTATCACCAAACTTCTCCAAGGAACTCAACAGTGGATTATTTTCATCATTATGCATTATGTATCTGTTAGCTCGGGGAGCTTGCAACTCCCCAAATTGTTCATCAGCTTTGTATTCTAATATCATATGGATATCATCCTTAACATCCTCATTTTCATCACCACCAACTATTTTAATTGCTTCTGGAATGTACGATTTCAGTTTCGGACTCATTTTAGCGCCCAGAAGGACTCTCCAGCCCTCTAAGTGGAACCTTTTCGCCATGAGTGGCGCATTCCCTCCGATGGCCCATTTTGTATCGGTCAGTTTTAGTGCTTGTTCAATTAATTCATCATAGAGGTCAGAGTTTGACATGAATCTCCTGCAATGAGAGTGGTATGTAAAATAGGGACAAGGTTCAATGTATAATGATAGTTTTTATACAATGCAATACTTACTCTGCAGCTGCTCCATGTTTGAAGAAATAGGCAAAACTTTGAAGGAACTCATCTTTATTCGACAACTCATTGTAGTGTTTAGGAGTTCCTTTCAGATCTCTGTAATCTAATAAGGCTGTAGCATTCACAAATAGGTCATGGCAAGCTCCATACCCCAGAGCCACTTTCGGCTGCAAATTACCAACCCCGACACGATTCTGTGTTTCTAAATACAGTAGATGTTCCTTCACGGGCGAAAGCCGGTTATCCGTCACTTCATCTTTACGGTAATACACAGCAAACATAACAATAGAAAAAGTTATAATCGAACCGAATTTCACCGGAGTGCTAGCCATATTTACGAGATTTTATATAATATATTTGGAATGCAGTTGAAGTTATATAGTTTTTATTTGTTCTACGTCATATTATTAGCATAAGGTTTAATTTATTTTATTGGTTTCAGTGATAAAAGTAATAAATAAGATGAGTTGGAGTTTACTGAAATAAAACTGAAAAAACATCAGGCTAATCAGTCAGTCCTAACCTAAATGTCAAAAGTGACATTGATTACTGATGCGATATTCATAGGAACACAATAGCATTGACAATTTAATATAACTAACTGACAGCTAACCAAGTCGACCATCGAATTACTACCTTTGTATCCTATCCTTATTAGACCAATTCGGTTTCGGCCTGGTCCCCTGGCCCTGGCTGGCTAGGCAAAGGTACTAATAAACTATTGCACGAAACTAAACAAATATAATTTATGTAAATATATTACAAAATTTACAAAGGAAATAGAGGTACTTACAAAAATAGCCAATAAGTAGCTTCCATTTCATTACCACCTACAGTACTCGGCAAGAAAGACTACCCTACATACCCTCCAGGCTGTATCACCGGCAACCTGGATAAAAACAGGAAGAACTTCTTAACTTCGTTAAAATATCATTTTAGACTATCTACCACTTTGTTCCTCGTGATTTCAACCGTAGCTACATTGGGTATGTATGTATGTAGCTACGGAGCTTTGGGGTAAACAATAAGACCTTTTTTTACAGCGGATAAGCGGTGTAGGCCGGTGTAGGTACCCGTAAAAGCGTAAGTAGTGTAGGTTAGTCGTACCTTGTCTGTACTTGGTGGTACCTACCTAAGTAAGTAGTACCTACTGAGAGCCGGGACTGATTTTCGTATTATGTAGTAGAATACTATATTATTAGGGACACTATGGGTAATTGAAGCAAGATACCTACTTGGTTAAAATAGGTAATATTTTTTCCAGTCCAGTGTAAGAGAGGTGGTAACTACGGAGATATAGGCAGCGGCAAAAGATGCACGATGCAGCAAGATTACTTGCAAAATTATGTTTTCGAAAGCCAAAAAACATTCCATACAAGGCAGAACCGGTGGGGACCTCCTAATATGGATGAAAGATGTTAAACTTTAGCGTGTAAATTGTTCCTGTCGGGTGTAATGTAATTAATTTAAGCAAAGATCACGTTTTGTAACGTTTTATATTAGGTTGGGAGATAAAATGGTGCCTACTTACCTGCTTTACTTTGATTGTTGTCTTTATTTTTATTGTGGACCAAATTGTGAGATAAGAGGGTCTTGGGTTTAATCAGAGATATTATTAGATATATTTCGCTTAAAAACACCTTTAGAAAGTTAATTTAAGGTAGTTTCGTACTCAACTATAGGCCTAGCTTATATCCCAGATTTAAATTAGATTAGGTAGGTTAGGTACCCATCTATTAGTTAGATAATAGTAAGTACCTTAGTTCGAGTAGGATAGCGGCCAAAACTCGGAGTTTTTAGACCGCCTATAGGCCTCCGACATGATTTGGTATTAGTTTGATGATCTAGGAATATCACCTGTATTATGCAGACACTTACTTAGCTATCTTAAAAAGGTACTTAAGTTGGTAAATAAATAAAACATAATTACTTAGTTGTATCGTACACCTTTGACATCTACATAATATTAACTTATACGTACCTATAGGTAGCTACGCAATCAACGTACTTAGGTACCCATATTATCTACGAAATCGATGTACCAAAAATATGAAGTGATCAGTCCTTTAAAAAACTTACATTTAGGTAAATAAGTACATACTTATCTACCGCACTTGACCTCTATATACCGCGACTCCTGCAGTTAAATTACAAACAGTACTGCTAAGGCAAATTGTAACAATGGTCATTTTAAAGCCATATCGAGCGAATTGATAACGTTAAAGGTAAAAAGTCAAGTTTTTAATGTATAAAAGGAGCCTGATATGGCTCTCACGTATTGTTGCCACCAAAATAATGTGCAGATGAAATCTTTGTATGGTGTAACTGTCTGGCGCCTGTGGCATGAGACTACGAAATATAGGGAGTTGGGAACAATTATTTATTCAACTACCATTCATTGATTGTGTCCGGACCTAGAACTTAGTATTTTTTGGAACGATTAAAATTAATTCTCATATATTTTTCATTTTTTTAAAAGAAGATCATAAATATAGTTAGATTGTCAAAGTACGAGTAGATAGGTATTGCAGTCAATAGGTAACTTAATTAATTCCCCTGTTCATACTCGTATTTACATACACCTACTAGGTAAATAAATGTGTTATTATTTTCCTCATGAAATATAATAATATATATATTAAGTAATTAATATACAAAGCCCGAGTAGATAGGTAGATAATGCTGTCAATGAGGTAAATTAATTAATTCACCTGTTCATATTTACATACACCTACTAAATAAATGTGTTAATAACTTCCTTATTAAGTATAATAATATAGAACTTACCTCCTTTTGTTAAGCATAATAAGTGGGAATTTCGGGATAAAATGTATCCCATGTTTTATTCTAATGTTTAACCTAAGTATAACTGTAAAGTGTCGTCCATTAGTTTTTTCGTGAAAGAGTAACAAATACATACCTACATACATCCTCACAAATTTTCGCATTTATAATATTAGTACGATAAGGTAATACTAATGATTAATTAAAAATACATTTCTATACAATACTTATCCTACTAATATTATAAATGCGAAAGTTTGTGAGGATGGATGTATGTATGGATGTATGTTTGTTGCTCTTTCACGCAAAAACTACTGAACGGATTTGTATGAAACTTTACAGTAATATAGGTTATACATCAGAATAACACATGGGATACATTTATCCTCAAATTCCCGCGGGAACGTGTACAACGCGGGTAACACCGCGGGGCGCGGCTAGTAATTAGATACTTAAATAAAATAGGTCTAAAATGTCCCAAGTCCCAAGTTTTCGCAGTACCCGTCGGTGTCGTATCGGGCCGAATGAATCATACGCAGAGGTCAGGATATCCAGTTCGAGTGAAACAAATGAGTAGCCATCTTAACATCACTGTGTCACCAACTTTTGGATAACTTTTTAAACGCAATAATAAATACAGCGTTAATAACAATTGTGTTGCGGTGTTTCGTAAAAAAAAAGCGGCCAAGTGCGAGTCGGACTCGCCCATGAAGGGTTCCGTAGCAGCGAGTAACATAATAAAGAAGTTCTTGAAATAAATGTTTTTTTATTTACATTTGAGTTATTGAATGAATAATCAGTATTTTTTTGCGGTTTACGATTTATGTCGTAAAAAAAAAACTACTAACTAGACCTCGTTCAAACCAATTTTCGGTGTTAGATTACATTGTTATGTACATCATATATTTTTTTTAGTTTTATCATTCTCTTATTTTAGAAGTTACAGGGGGGGGGACACACATTTTACCACTTTGGAAGAGTCTCTCGCGCAAACTATTCAGTTTAGAAAAAAATGATATTAGAAACCTCAATACCATTTTTGAAGACCTATCCATAGATACCCCACACGTATGGGTTTGATGAAAAAAAAAATATTTTTTTCATTTCTAAGTATGGGAGACCCCCCTAAAATTTTATTTTTTTTCTATTTTAGTGTGAAAATATTAATGCGGTTCACAGAATACATCTACACACTAAGTTTCAACAACATAGCTCTTATAGTTTCGGAGAAAAAAGGCTGTGACATACGGACAGACAGACAGACAGACGGACGGACAGACAGACAGACAGACATGACGAATCTATAAGGGTTCCGTTTTTGCCATTTGGCTACGGAACCCTAAAAAGTTGTGGTTTGTTTAGTCATAGTGATTATTAGTTTGGTTATTGATAGGCCTCTCTGGTTTAGTGGTAAATGTTCTTTTTGTTTGTTTTTCTTTCTTCTCTTCTCTAAGTAAGGAACTCCAGCATTCTTCCATGCTTCTGTTAGCAAGATGACTTAGACGAAGGTTTTGTTTTAAGCACCTAAATAGATAGGCGCGTATTTAAAGATTTTGTGGGGTCACCATCATTCCTTTTTCGATTTGATGATGAATACCTACTTTCAATCAATTGAAGGGTATGAACATCAACATTGCATTTTTTTTTCATGACGACTTTTAACGTTTGGGATATTTATCCTATCCTTCTGCCTCTTTCCTTTCACCACACACGCTTAGGTAGGTCTAGACTAGACTTCTAGACGTCACTTATTGTTATTGCCTAGATATTTAGATAACATCGACTCTAAACGCTGCACAATTAAGCCAACGCAGACAGCCTAAACATAACTATGGAAACTGAAGGGTTTATGGTTATTTTTTATATGAGTAAAACACTGATTTAATACGATTAAGTTTATATATTCTTGTTAGACACAAATACATCGTAAGTACGTCCGTACGCCGCGGAGAGAGAGCCGGAAGAGACCGGAAGAGCCATAGAGTCACAGAGTAACTATTTCAGTGAATAGTTCAATCTTTACCACAGCCTATAAAGACTCGTGTAGACGTTATAAAGTAAAGCCACCATTCATGGCATGGTTATATGATATAAAGAGAGACATTCACACATTCCAACACCCTCCCATGAATGTAACTCTATATATTGACTCTATAAACAGGTACCATAACATTATGTTTACATCATACAAAAAACAAATGTTTACTACACAATAAGTTTCTATTTGAAATTACAATCTATTATATAATTAATCTTATTATATACCTAAAGTAATACACATAACTTTAAATCAATAACCTATTTGAGACCGAAAAAATCTACACAGATATCATGCTTTGCCTTAGATAAAGGCTTGGTCAATATATCAGCTGGCATAAGCTCAGTACATAAGTATAATACTTTTACATTTTTATTATTTACATGGTCTCTTACAAAATGATGTCTTATATCGATATGTTTAGATCGTTGGCTTGTTAAATTATTTATTGCAAGATCTAAAGCTCCTTTGTTATCACAATGAATATTAATTACATCGAGATGTTTTTCAGAAATTTCCTGTATTAATTGTCTTATCCATAAACATTCTTGTACAGTGAAAGACATTGCCATATATTCGGCCTCAGTAGTACTTAAAGCAACTGTCTTTTGTCGTTTACTATACCATGATACTAAACCACCATTAACTTTAACACATGAACCAGTAACTGAAAATCTACCATTGAGTTTACCACCCCAATCTGCATCACAATAAGCATTGACTTTACAATCTTTAGTATACTTCAATTTATAATCTAAAGTACCTTTTAAATATCTGAATACTCTTTTAACAGCATTCCAATGAACCTGGGTGTGGTTATTATTAAATCTACTCAACAAACTGGTTGCATAGGCAATATCAGGTCGGCTGATTTGGGAAAGATATAATAGACTACCTATTGCCTCCTGATAAGGTACATTTTCACAAAGTATTTGTTCTGAATTTACACTGAAATCTAATCCTTTTTCTACTGGTGTATCAACGGGTTTACAGTCACTCATATTAAATTTTGACAATATTTTTGTGGTGTATTCTTTCTGATCTATATAAATTACATTATTTGCATCATCTCTAGTGATGTTCATGCCTAGACAAGATTTAGCTATGCCTAAGTCCTTCATTTCAAATATAGACATTAAATTCTCTTTCAAATTCTTTCTCAATGCTTTGTTATTTGAAAATATAAGTAAATCATCTACATATATAGCAACAATTAGTATACTACTATTGTTTTTAAGAGAAAAAATGCATGGGTCACTTTTACACTGTGTGAGCCCTAAGTTTAAAAGTACATTATTCAATTTAGTATTCCAACATCTACCACTTTGTTTAAGACCATATACTGCTTTCTTTAAATGCCATACCTTATCATGTGGTACTTCCTTGTCTGTAGTTGCTGGGGGTAACACGTAAATGTCTTCTTCGATGTCCCCATTGAGGTACGCCGTTGTGACATCCATGTGGTCGATTCGAAGCGATTCTCGGGCAGCCAGGGACAGTAGGTAACGAAGTGAAGCATACTTTACCACAGGAGAAAAGGTTTCCTGGTAGTCCACTCCATGCCTTTGACTGCAACCTTTTATGACGAGTCTAGCTTTGTACTTGATTGCCCCTTCTTTGTCACGCTTTTCCTTAAAAACCCACTTGGTTCTCAGCGGTTTCTTGTTAGAAGGTAAGTCTACTATTTCATAAACATTATTCTTCTTCAAGGCATTTATTTCACAGTCCATTGCATCTTGCCATTCTTTAGCTTTATGACTTGACATTGCATCCTTGACGGTGAGTGGTTCTTCTGAATTTTCATTTTTCACTGATAAATAGCTTGGTTGATCACGATATCTAATTGGTAATCTCCTTTCTCTTTTCTTTTTTATTTCTCCTTCATTCTGTAAAAGTTTCGAAGGTATTATTGCTCCTGTGTCCTTTACATTTGTATTTACAGGGCTTCTATTCTCATTATCACTGATAATATTATCACAGCTCAGTTCATTTTGACTGCTATCAGGACATAATGTAAAATCATCATCATCATCAGTATATGTTTCTTCTGCCTGCAATTCCTTTTTAATTTCTAAATCTGTATTTGCAGGCTCAATCTGTCTTTCTTCAATCAAACTAGGTTTTGGAGTATCTTTCAATCTTTCTAAAAATATAACATCTCTACTGAACAATATATGCTTGCTTTGTGGGTCTATCAATCTGTATGCTTTCTTTGTTTCAGAATATCCCATGAACAATAGTTTTTGTGATTTAGGATCCCACTTCTTTCTCCTTTCTTTAGGTATTTGTGCCATCGCCTCACAACCAAAAATATGAAGGTTTGATAAATCTGGTTTTTTACCTGTGTACGCTTCATATGGTGTCTTGTTCCAAAGGCGACGGGTGGGAGACCGGTTGAGCAGGTAAGCAGATGTAGCTACTGCTTCCGCCCAGTATTCCTTGCCCAGCCCAGCATCTGATAGCAACGTCCGCGCCTTCTCCACAATAGAACGGTTCATCCGTTCGGCGACTCCGTTTTGTTGCGGGCTGTATCTCACTGTAAGCTGATGAATAATACCATTATTTTTAAGTAAGGTTTTTATTTTTTCGTTCACATACTCCCTTCCATTGTCAGTTCTAAGAGATTTGATTTTTCTCCCAGTTTGATTCTCTACTAAGTTTTTATAATCTTTAAATGTATCATAGACCTGATCTTTGCTGCTTAAAATGTACACATATAAGTACCGACTGAAATCATCTATGAATGTTAAAAAATATTTACCTCCTCCTAAGGAATTCTGCTCCATAGGTCCACATAAATCAGAGTGAATGAGTTCCAATGGCTCAGTTGATTGTCGCTTACTTACATTGAAGGGTTCTCTAGCTTGCTTTCCTTTAATACAATCTTCACAAGGTTCATTGTTCATGATATTGTCACTTATACCATCAGATATTTTCTTTAATAAAACCATGCCTTTCCTATTTAAATGTCCAAGGCGTCTATGCCATAATAATCCAGATGCATTATCGACGGCTGCATATGCCAATGACTTTGGTTGATCAAGTTTATATATACCATTTACTTCCGATGCTGTAGCAACCAAATTACCTTCTTCACTGTATATTTTTCCACCTGTTTTTTCAAATGTTACTTTATGACCATTCTTCACAATTTTACTGACTGACAGAAGGTTAGCAGTAGCTTCTGGTACATACAGGGTGTCCTTCACCTCCACCGTTGTGGTTTCAATTCCATTGGTTACTTCTACCTCCGCTGTTCCAGTAGCTTTAGATTTGAAATATGTACTGTTAGCTGCTGTGATGGTCACATCTTCCTTAGGTTTGATATTCTTTAGAAGGCTCTTCTCATTTGATAAATGTGATGATGCTGCTGAATCCAAAAACCATTCCTTGTGTGATATTGGGTTTGAGCTAGCCATAAAAGCTCTTGTAGATGACATTTTATTCGCATTTTTATTGTTGTTTGGCTGATTGACATTATAATTTTTATTATATGTTGTACTACGACACTTTGCAGCTATATGACCTACTTTTTGACATTTGTAGCACCGTAGTTTTTTCTTGGTGAACTTACTTGCGGTCATAACTGTCTCACTTTCAATATTCTTTGCTTCGTCTGTACGTACTTCTTGTAGAAGTTTACCTAAAGTAATACACATAACTTTAAATCAATAACCTATTTGAGACCGAAAAAATCTACACAGATATCATGCTTTGCCTTAGATAAAGGCTTGGTCAATATATCAGCTGGCATAAGCTCAGTACATAAGTATAATACTTTTACATTTTTATTATTTACATGGTCTCTTACAAAATGATGTCTTATATCGATATGTTTAGATCGTTGGCTTGTTAAATTATTTATTGCAAGATCTAAAGCTCCTTTGTTATCACAATGAATATTAATTACATCGAGATGTTTTTCAGAAATTTCCTGTATTAATTGTCTTATCCATAAACATTCTTGTACAGTGAAAGACATTGCCATATATTCGGCCTCAGTAGTACTTAAAGCAACTGTCTTTTGTCGTTTACTATACCATGATACTAAACCACCATTAACTTTAACACATGAACCAGTAACTGAAAATCTACCATTGAGTTTACCACCCCAATCTGCATCACAATAAGCATCGACTTTACAATCTTTAGTATACTTCAATTTATAATCTAAAGTACCTTTTAAATATCTGAATACTCTTTTAACAGCATTCCAATGAACCTGGGTGTGGTTATTATTAAATCTACTCAACAAACTGGTTGCATAGGCAATATCAGGTCGGCTGATTTGGGAAAGATATAATAGACTACCTATTGCCTCCTGATAAGGTACATTTTCACAAAGTATTTGTTCTGAATTTACACTGAAATCTAATCCTTTTTCTACTGGTGTATCAACGGGTTTACAGTCACTCATATTAAATTTTGACAATATTTTTGTGGTGTATTCTTTCTGATCTATATAAATTACATTATTTGCATCATCTCTAGTGATGTTCATGCCTAGACAAGATTTAGCTATGCCTAAGTCCTTCATTTCAAATATAGACATTAAATTCTCTTTCAAATTCTTTCTCAATGCTTTGTTATTTGAAAATATAAGTAAATCATCTACATATATAGCAACAATTAGTATACTACTATTGTTTTTAAGAGAAAAAATGCATGGGTCACTTTTACACTGTGTGAGCCCTAAGTTTAAAAGTACATTATTCAATTTAGTATTCCAACATCTACCACTTTGTTTAAGACCATATACTGCTTTCTTTAAATGCCATACCTTATCATGTGGTACTTCCTTGTCTGTAGTTGCTGGGGGTAACACGTAAATGTCTTCTTCGATGTCCCCATTGAGGTACGCTGTTGTGACATCCATGTGGTCGATTCGAAGCGATTCTCGGGCAGCCAGGGACAGTAGGTAACGAAGTGAAGCATACTTTACCACAGGAGAAAAGGTTTCCTGGTAGTCCACTCCATGCCTTTGACTGCAACCTTTTATGACGAGTCTAGCTTTGTACTTGATTGCCCCTTCTTTGTCACGCTTTTCCTTAAAAACCCACTTGGTTCTCAGCGGTTTCTTGTTAGAAGGTAAGTCTACTATTTCATAAACATTATTCTTCTTCAAGGCATTTATTTCACAGTCCATTGCATCTTGCCATTCTTTAGCTTTATGACTTGACATTGCATCCTTGACGGTGAGTGGTTCTTCTGAATTTTCATTTTTCACTGATAAATAGCTTGGTTGATCACGATATCTAATTGGTAATCTCCTTTCTCTTTTCTTTTTTATTTCTCCTTCATTCTGTAAAAGTTTCGAAGGTATTATTGCTCCTGTGTCCTTTACATTTGTATTTACAGGGCTTCTATTCTCATTATCACTGATAATATTATCACAGCTCAGTTCATTTTGACTGCTATCAGGACATAATGTAAAATCATCATCATCATCAGTATATGTTTCTTCTGCCTGCAATTCCTTTTTAATTTCTAAATCTGTATTTGCAGGCTCAATCTGTCTTTCTTCAATCAAACTAGGTTTTGGAGTATCTTTCAATCTTTCTAAAAATATAACATCTCTACTGAACAATATATGCTTGCTTTGTGGGTCTATCAATCTGTATGCTTTCTTTGTTTCAGAATATCCCATGAACAATAGTTTTTGTGATTTAGGATCCCACTTCTTTCTCCTTTCTTTAGGTATTTGTGCCATCGCCTCACAACCAAAAATATGAAGGTTTGATAAATCTGGTTTTTTACCTGTGTACGCTTCATATGGTGTCTTGTTCCAAAGGCGACGGGTGGGAGACCGGTTGAGCAGGTAAGCAGATGTAGCTACTGCTTCCGCCCAGTATTCCTTGCCCAGCCCAGCATCTGATAGCAACGTCCGCGCCTTCTCCACAATGGAACGGTTCATCCGTTCGGCGACTCCGTTTTGTTGCGGGCTGTATCTCACTGTAAGCTGATGAATAATACCATTATTCTTAAGTAAGGTTTTTATTTTTTCGTTCACATACTCCCTTCCATTGTCAGTTCTAAGAGATTTGATTTTTCTCCCAGTTTGATTCTCTACTAAGTTTTTATAATCTTTAAATGTATCATAGACCTGATCTTTGCTGCTTAAAATGTACACATATAAGTACCGACTGAAATCATCTATGAATGTTAAAAAATATTTGCCTCCTCCTAAGGAATTTTGCTCCATAGGTCCACATAAATCAGAGTGAATGAGTTCCAATGGCTCAGTTGACTGTCGCTTACTTACATTGAAGGGTTCTCTAGCTTGCTTTCCTTTAATACAATCTTCACAAGGTTCATTGTTCATGATATTGTCACTTATACCATCAGATATTTTCTTTAATAAAACCATGCCTTTCCTATTTAAATGTCCAAGGCGTCTATGCCATAATAATCCAGATGCATTATCGACGGCTGCATATGCCAATGACTTTGGTTGATCAAGTTTATATATACCATTTACTTCCGATGCTGTAGCAACCAAATTACCTTCTTCACTGTATATTTTTCCACCTGTTTTTTCAAATGTTACTTTATGACCATTCTTCACAATTTTACTGACTGACAGAAGGTTAGCAGTAGCTTCTGGTACATACAGGGTGTCCTTCACCTCCACCGTTGTGGTTTCAATTCCATTGGTTACTTCTACCTCCGCTGTTCCAGTAGCTTTAGATTTGAAATATGTACTGTTAGCTGCTGTGATGGTCACATCTTCCTTAGGTTTGATATTCTTTAGAAGGCTCTTCTCATTTGATAAATGTGATGATGCTGCTGAATCCAAAAACCATTCCTTGTGTGATATTGGGTTTGAGCTAGCCATAAAAGCTCTTGTAGATGACATTTTATTCGCATTTTTATTGTTGTTTGGCTGATTGACATTATAATTTTTATTATATGTTGTACTACGACACTTTGCAGCTATATGACCTACTTTTTGACATTTGTAGCACCGTAGTTTTTTCTTGGTGAACTTACTTGCGGTCATAACTGTCTCACTTTCAATATTCTTTGCTTCGTCTGTACGTACTTCTTGTAGAAGTTTAACTTTTATTGTATCACCTGTGATCTTGATGCCGGAGTTTTCCAGTCCCATGATCATTGGTTTGTATTGATCTGGCAATCCTGCCAACAAGAGTGTTCCAATCCAGTCATCTGCTATTGGAAACTTGATCTCGTTCAGTTTATGTGCTGTGCTACTAATCGTGTCGACGTACTCTTCGACGTTCTTGCAGTTTTCTAGACGAGTTGTGATAAGCTTTTTAAGAAGCGCCACTTTTCTTGTTAGCCCCGAATCCTCAAAGGCTTCTTCAAGTGCCTTCCACGCTTCCTGAGCGGTTTTGGCGTTCTGGACATGGCAATAATTTAACGATTCCAGACTTAGAATGATTTTGCTTAGCGCTTTTCTATTTTTAACATCGCTTTTGTCTTCGCCGATGACGACTTCCCATAGATCGTCCAACTGAAGCCACGCTTTCATGGCGAACTTCCACGACGTAAAATTCTCCCTGCCGCGCAGTTTTTCCACGTTGACGGTATTAGAGGAAGACATCATTGCATTGAATGCGCCCGTAAGATATGTGGCAGCGCTTGTCTTGCGGCTAGTTTCGTTTTCTCATATCGCGAACGTGTCGCGAACCTGCGCCATAGGCACATGCGTGGTTTCGGTGAAAAAGTTCGAAATATTTGTTTTCACTCGCGAAACTTACTGGGCCCATAACCTGAAGGGTTTATGGTTTACTGGTATTTGTGGGAAGGAAGATGGATTACTTGTTGTCAGAAAATGGGAATAACAATCTATATCTTTTACTACCCAATCTAAGCTTAGAGCTCAGTTTGAGTCTAATTAACCGTGTGTGTATTTGTCCTGTAAATGTTTTTACTACTGTGACTCTTTGATACCTATAGGTACAAAATGTTCTGAAGTTTATTTTTTGAAACGTTCTTATGTCTGTAACTGCCTAAAAGATCCTACTTCGAGAATCATCTCCGACATCTTGGTAGTTGGTTAAATACTGTGATCAGTTGGTGAGATGGTGCAGGCGTGCTACGGCGAATAGTCAAAGAGCTAATTCAAGTTCTTTTTAGGGTTCCGTAGCCAAATGGCAAAAACGGAACCCTTATAGATTCGTCATGTCTGTCTGTCTGTCCGTCCGTCTGTCCGTCTGTCTGTCCGTATGTCACAGCCTTTTTTCTCCGAAACTATAAGAGCTATGTTGTTGAAACTTAGTGTGTAGATGTATTCTGTGAACCGCATTAATATTTTCACACTAAAATAGAAAAAAAATAAAATTTTAGGGGGGTCTCCCATACATAGAAATGAAAAAAATATTTTTTTTTTTCATCAAACCCATACGTGTGGGGTATCTATGGGTAGGTCTTCAAAAATGGTATTGAGGTTTCTAATATCATTTTTTTCTAAACTGAATAGTTTGCGCGAGAGACTCTTCCAAAGTGGTAAAATGTGTGTCCCCCCCCCTGTAACTTCTAAAATAAGAGAATGATAAAACTAAAAAAAATATATGATGTACATAACAATGTAATCTAACACCGAAAATTGGTTTGAACGAGGTCTAGTTAGTAGTTTTTTTTTTACGACATAAATCGTAAACCGCAAAAAAATACTGATTATTCATTCAATAACTCAAATGTAAATAAAAAAACATTTATTTCAAGAACTTCTTTATTATGTTACTCGCTGCTACGGAACCCTTCATGGGCGAGTCCGACTCGCACTTTGCCGCTTTTTTTTCAAATTAATGTTTGTCGCCGTAACCACCGCTTGCTCCATGACACCCCAATAGTACAGACTTGAATTTGGAACAAATACGTGTTCTTAAATTTTCTTTCTGATGGATAGTTCGCGCCTTCTGAGATAGGTACGCCAAACACCAAAATTACCTAACTTTTTCAAAGGACCAACTAAAGAGTACACCCCTGTCCTAATCCTGAAGCATCCTTTCGATTTATGGGTTATAATATAAAATAATCACTAATCAACTAAAGTTATTACAATTCTGCAGTCAATTGATTAAAATTGTAATCCCATAGTTTTAATTAATAGCGGATATCTTCGCTAACAGCCAATTATATTGTTTAACGGAAATAGCAATCAATTAGTTCAGAAACAGATAATGGATGCCACCTACATGAAAATGTATGACTGCGAGAATCAAGATTCGAATAAAAACATCAATGAACTAGTGTCATTGAGGCTCGGGAAAATGTGATTGGATACTGGGTTTGCCTGAGGTATTTATAAAAGGTTAAAAATGAACTGTACCTAATATTAACTAAGTGTCTTTAGTCACTAGACACTAGATTCTAGTGTCGACGACGACGAATCCGATCCGATAGACGAATCCAATTAGTGCATACCCTTCGTAAAAGAAATTAGAAGCTTTTTTTCCCGCAACAAGTCCGAGTCTTCATTCATCTTTCATTTATGATTTTAATTAGTCTTACAATGTAGTGTACCTAACCTAGCATAAACTTTACCTGTTATAGTTGTTGATTAATTCCTTCCCAACGCAAAAGAGGGGTGTTCTGAGTTTGATAAGTGGGTACATTGTCTAGTTTAAACTATAGTCTTTTCGCCTTATTCATAAACGCTCTGCAACTAAACCACTGTTAAAAAGTGTTTTGTCTCTTTTGCTCTTTGGAAATATCGCGTATGTTGGAAAGAGACAAACCATTCGATAACTAAAATGCTGTTAATAAGTGTGAATGAATAAGGCTCTTTGGGTATATTTATTGGGCGTTTCTGTAAATTGGTTACATAATACAGAAACCAAATTAAGAACCAAATAGAGCTTTACGATTGTTTTCAACCTATGATTTAAATAAACATCTCATTAAGAAAATAAGGTTTAATTTACGTTGACAGTCGACTAAACAATTTTAATGATCCCATATAGTTAATAGGCACCTGTAAATGTTGGTACCTAACCGTATATTTTAACGCATTTCATATCCCTTATTCATTTTACAATAAGGTAAATAATCGCGTAGCACGTTGATAGAATGAGTCGCACGTATGATATTGCGAGATAAGGCGGTTTCATCCTTTATATGGAAAATCGGCATAATTCTCATGCATTGGTAGTCAATGCTTGCCCCGAATGTGTATTGATTGACTTTAGAAGCTGGTTGATATGTTTATGTTCTATTATTGGTAGGTATAAGGTGCGTTACCTACTTAGGTACCTAAGAGTAGAATAACTATACTGAACAGTACCCGCAACTATTGTTGGAGTTGGGAAATCGCACTAATATTATAGATGCGAAAGTTTTGTGAGGATGGATGTTTGAATGCTTGCTTGTTAGTCACGAAAAAAATACTGGACGGATATGGATGAAACTTTCCAGTAATATAGGTACCATAATCAGATACCAACCTGATTATACCTGAGTATTATAAGACCACTTACAGTTACAGCTGTGTTCGATAACCTATCCCTGTCTGAAATAGAAGGTAAAGTGATGACATTGTTTCTATGTAATGAATTGGCAGATTTTAGCGGCTAATGGAACAAGACAATTATTTACATACATGATCTGCTATCTGTGATTTCCGGTAGAGACAGGTTATTGAGAATATCTGTTAAAGACATATCTATCTACAAACTTACCAATAACCTTTGAAAATACTGTGTAGAATAAAAAAGTAGTTAAAAAAGAGCCTATAGTTTCCTACTATAGGCTCTTTGTGATAACTACTTTTCTATTACTATTAAGTACAGTAAAATATCGACAATTTTTTTACACTTCGAAAACTAAACACAATAAAATGCGTCGTAGTACTACCGCATTGTAATCTTACAGAATATAAAAATAAGCGTTGTAAGCAGGTGTTATAAATACTAAACATCGAATACAAACATAAAACTAATTATAAAGGAAGCGCGGCCCGTGGCGAATGCGACAGAATAAAAATGTCTATTTTAGGATCTCCCACTTGGTTTGGGGAGGACCGATGCACTTGAATACTGAAATAACCCTCCGCTGCAGATCAAAAGTTAATTTATTTTATTTCTTTTCAAATACTCAGCTTTGAGAATTTCAGATCACTATAATACAAAGAAATGTGGTTACGACTAATCCTCTTGATGATAAATTGAAGAAAGCATAGACAACAAGACTGTGGAATACTTACCTACATATTCTTTATAGCACTTAGGTAATTACGAAAAAAAAAATAGAAAAGCTAACAGTCCTCCAGTACCTAATAGGATCGGCGGCGGCGTCTCTATTAGCCTGTTATGTCCTACAACAGGGCAGAAATCACTATAGGTAGGCTATTAGGAAAACAAAAGTGAGGTAGGAACTTTAGCCTCTAATTTTACTGAACTATTTTTTTCTTATATCTTTTTAGCTACCTTTTATAGTTCGGAACGCTAAACAAATTTTGACAACACTATCAACTATCTGACGCAATCTGACTCATTGACACGTCATAATAGTAAGTACAACAAATATTATGATAATGTAGTCGGTGAGTATCTATTTAATTAATTCAATCGAAGTTTTGCAGACGGCACGACCATACCTTACTATGAGCCATACCATATATGGATGCTACGTAGAGAAGTGTGATATCATATCTTCATCTTCATCTTCATCTCTATTGACGGATTGGACGTAAACAATAAACATTAACCAATTAGTACTATACTAATACCTAGTACTGTACTTACTATCTTAATAATTACAAATTATTCAAATACAAATTTAATCAAAAACTCAAACCTCAAAAAGGAGTTTTTGAAAAATATTTTGTTCGAAAATAGCTGTCAATTCTTTAATTTTGGCATAAGTTATCTTTGGTCATCTCTAATATAAGTTCCACACTGAAATTGTTGTTATTCTTTCGCCGAAAGTGGCCGCCGTACTTATTACAATCTACTTCGGTCACCGAATGTCGTCATCACATCACACTATTGTTTTCGATCACCTAATTAGGTGACAGCTGCTGTCCATCGCCAAATACGACAGATTGTCGTATACTTTCAAGTTTAAACTATTGCGGTCACCGCGTATCGGGCAAAATGAATATTTAGGTCGAGACTCATTCCTTCAACTGCTTAATTAGCTTTAATATTAAGTATCCAAAGCATAAAATTAATGATTTTATTTCGATGCATTTGTACTTAATTAAACGTGAGTGTTAAACATTTATTACCAACTGCCTCATGCGGTGAGTCAGAGATTGAAATCGTTATGTGCTGGTTAAGTTAAATAAACACATAGGTGACATAGGTATTGTAGCAAGGCTGTGTCACCGTTATAAGGTCAATCGATCGTCAGGTCACATAAATAATAAAGTGCAAGTACTTGATAGATCTTATGGGCAAGGTTCGAAAAAGTAGCACATTAAATTAAAATGTGAATCTATAATTTTGTTGGTATCATTTCAGATGTTATTGGAGGTTAAGCGATTATAACTATAGTGCACCTAGTTAATATTTATAATCACTTAAGTACCTAATATTATTAAAAGCCTACGTCAAAATCGTAATATTCTCTGTATAGTGAGTAACAATTCATCATCTAATAAATAAATAAATCCTTCTTTGACAGTGTTTTACTTTATTAGATTTTTACTACTTATACCTGGTCTACACCTAACTTAGGTGAACCTTAAATTAGGTAGGTATCGAAATAAATTAGGTTCAGGCAACCTAGATCTGTACTTAGGTATGAGATGACATCGTTTTCTATTTGTCAGTTCCATTTTGGTCTAACGGAGACTTAAATGTAGATAAGTAAGTACTTGCCTAAATTTAGCATTGAATCATAGACTTTTAGGTCTAGGCCTCTACCAAATACACTCAGGATTCCTAAACCGATCAGGTGAACAAATTCTAAGCAGTAAACTATAAAAAATCTAATATAAACCTTAAACCTACGGAAATAAGGTTACAAAAAGTAAACGCAAAGAGATAATTATGTCAAATCGTGCGTAAAAGATCACGAACAGTATTGTGTATTTATAAAAGCTAACAAAAATGTACACAGATCCATATATGTGTTGGTTATTACGATTACCTTATATCAGCGACAAGTGTCATGGCATATCACGTACAAACCGATTTTACGGTACATATTGAAAATTATGGCGAGCTTCTAAGCTTTTGTGGACGTGGGAAAATGCTTGAAAGTTTTTGTGTAAGCTCTCCGTAGAGTATATAGATAGATAATAGACTGTGGCATAGACTGTGGCTTTACTTTAGTGTAGTAACTCTACAAGGACTCTTCAGTTATGAGTCTATTTTGTTTCAAATTTAGAAATGTTTAAGCATTTGTTTTTTTTTTAACTTTCCAAACCCACAGACCATAATATATAAAGAGTTCTAGTTTTAAAGCTGCAAGACTGTCAGTTTCAGTTATGGAAGCCTTTTCTCCTTTCTGAGGTCTTAAATGCCAAATTTATACTTTAGTAGTTAACCACTTGCAAAAACCGAAGGAGGATATCATTTCAACGCATATTTATGATTGTTTTTTTGCTTCTATTCGCAGGAAAAGTTGAACAGTTAACTGCATCTAATGTATCAAGGATTATAAATTGTAATGGCATGCGATGGCGCCTGTTGTCCATGGTATGTAGGTGAGGGCTATGATCTTTTCTCACACTAGATCTTGTCATGAACACCCCGCTAGCTGCCCCCTACTGTTAGTGCTGCTAACAACCAACTAATTGGATTTCATTAAATTAAGTTAAATCAGTAAAAAATATATATACTTACTAAGTAAAGATACCTAGGCACCTTCTACTACCTAGATTTCTTGTTAATTTACTGAGAGCTACCGTGCTTCGAGGGGTGCTTTAAATTGTCTTTGAAGTGTCTCCATAACGTGGTTTCGACATATCGGAGGCCTTTGGGCGGTCTTCAATTTCAGTACCCGAGTTAGTCCAGAGTTAGTGAAATGAAAAAAAAATCGGAAGGAAATATCAAACACGTCTTTTTGTAACCTGATATTGATGAGTGTCATGAAAGGCTTTTGGCCCAAGATTGAGGGCCCGGGTTCGGGATATAACAGGCTAATACCTTTTACTAAGTAAAACTTCTTTCTAGAATAATCAAGTCGTCTCTACGTCGGAATCTACTTAAACCGAAGTTGTATAATAGGTTAAGTCAATTATCGAGTATTTTATTGATTTAAAATATTCCCAAGAACGGATCACAGTTTCTTATAAGTTTCAACTGGTCTTTATATGGCGCTAAATATATTAACTCTAGCAATTAACTCGAGCCAATGTGTCGTTATAATATACTTCAACAGTTGAAAATTGTTCGCTTTTATGGTATCTTACACACCTAGCCGTTATTATTATAGACCTAGAGCCCGTGAACCCCAGACTTTCGTCATTTTATAAAAGCTGAAAGTTTGTCAGCGCATGCTCCCACACACAGGTAAGAACGATGGACTATTATGAAGTTTGGGTTATAGTGGCTTTGGCAGATAAACGGTACTAAAGGTGTGTAAAATATCGATCTAAATTCATCAAATAATTAAGTGTGATTTGTGACATGACATATGTCATTTGAAAGCTCTTGAAGAGTTGTACAAGTCACCCTTTGACGGTGATATCGAAATCGACGGCCAACTTGGTGTTTTCGACCATTGAAGATTGGAGTTGACCTATGCTATGGACGCTGATCCTAATGCTCAACAGTGACATGACCTATATCATTTGAAAGCTCTTGACAAGTTGTACAAGTCACCCTTTGACGGTGAAATCGAAATCGACGGCCAACTTGGTGTTTTCGACCATTGAAGATTGGAGTTGACCTATGCTATGGACGCTGATCCTAAGTGACATGACCTATGTCATTTGAAAGCTCTTGACAAGTTGTACAAGTCACCCTTTGACGGTGACATCGAAATCGACGGCTAACTTGGTGTTTTCGACCACCGAAGATTGGAGTTGGCCTATGCCATGGACGCTGATCCTAATGCTCAACAGTGACATGACCTATGTCATTTGAAAGCTCTTGAGGAGTTGTACAAGTCACCCTTTGACGGTGATATCGAAATCGATGGCCAACTTGGTGTTTTCGACCATTGACATTTAGTACCGTATACCTGCCAAAGCCACTATAACCCAAACTTCATAATAGTCCATCGTTCTTACCTGTGTGTGGGAGCATGCGCTGACAAACTTTCAGCTTTTATAAAATAACGAAGGTCTGGGGTTCGCGGGCTCTTGGTCCATTATGTATTACATTCAATATTTTTTGTTCTGAGTAAAATAATATTACACGTAATATTACGAACACTTTAATTTAAACAATCTTGACCTCTTACTCATATTGAGTATATATGCAATATTTTATTTGTATTTAATTAAAAATTAGACCTCAATTTGACCTTATTAGTTATTATAGTGTCTCTCCTTGGAGTCGCTGTTCAATCAAGCTCAATCTTTATTTAAGACTAGCAGCGCACCGCGGTTTTAACCGCGTTATACCCGTTCCCGTGGGAATTTCGAGTTATAAAATAGTATATAACCTTTCCATTTAATGTGGCTATCCATTACAACAAGAATTATTCAAATCGGACTGGTAGTTCCTGAGATTAGCCCTAAAAAACAAACAAAGTTAAAAACTTGACCTTTTTATACATAATGTAAGTATAGATATGGTTAGGGATGCATATAGATTACCTAACTTGTAAAGACCCTTTGGAGAGGTTGTATGTAATGGGTTACAACTGCAAGGACCCCTAATACTTTACTTACTGTTAATACATCACCATGTTGGAGGTCTTTAGGCGGTCTAGAAACACAACAGGGTTGGCCACTAATCTCCACTCGAAATAAATTTATGAATTAAGTAATACAAACCCTTATTATATTACCCATACGAATTCCTACTTCATTTAATCTTAACTGAGTAGATCTGTCTCATCTTCCCAACCTTCTTCTTCCAAGTGTTAAAAATATAATTTATTTTATACTTACTTAAAAGCCTTTCCAGATTACTGCGCGTTGACAAAAGTACAGAACATCACAATCGTATGATAAGACAATGTAATAAAAAAGCCAAATATCTTGTTTGCCAAAATAAAATGCAAAAACTGCATCCGTAAAGGACCACACGAGTTCATCCGCATTTATCAACCAAATATGGCCGAAAGATTCTTATAAAGTGTTTAAAATAAAAAAGTGCTTTGAGTTTAGTTGAAAAAATCAGGTTTCACCCACGTTTGCGCCCGCGCACTTTGCGAAGCTTCGAAATTGTCGCTTTTGCTGCAAGCGTGATGTCAGAAGTTGACCTTGCATAAATAATAGACTCAAATCAACAGGTAGATCAAAAACACCTTCCTACACGGTGATTTGACCTCTATGGTATTAGAAAGGGATGATTTCTTAAACTTTTGGAATCGTTTCCAAGAAACTCGGTAGTACCTAAACTTCGTAGATGAGTGATTCACTCATATCTAACCACTTGTTATTCGTCATTGTATTTCCACAAATTTCTTCCCAATTAAACCATTAATTGTACTCATAATTGATTTCTCATGAATTTTATTTATAACGTGTAATGTCTAAGAGTTATTTGTGTCAACGTTTCTAAACTTGATTTATAATTATTTTTTCCTTTAATGACTCATGTAAACTAATTACCAAGTTTAGTCTGCCTACTTAGGACTGCATTTTTAGGAATTTGCTTAACACTTGGTGTACAATATTTCATCTTTTTATAACTTCTTAAGAGGAGTTATATTCCATCTTAACCCTTATATAGTGACCTTAACTTGGGTATTTCTCATACATCTACAATTCTACATCTTTACTGTGAAGTGTATGCATCCAACCGCCTCCTAACCAACAATGTGTCTAACTATGGTAACATAATACCCTTTGACTATTTCTTGCCCAGTCCCCAAAAACTACCAGTCTCCAAAAATGTATGAAGTCGCTGACTTTTTTATCTTAACGTTTAAGAAGTATTTAGGTACATTATGGCAAATAAATAAATTTGAATTTGAATTAATCCACTTACCTCTTACCTAAAGATAGTTGGTAACTCTGAGGTGTTATGTGACAACTCGTGTGAATCTCGATATCTATTCAGTCGTGATGCCGAATTCTATCCAACACGCCTAGTAGAAAAGATTACGCATGCTCTATTCTGATGGACCATTAGATGTAATAAATAGGTAAATACCATTATAATCTTTCAGCCGTTTATGTAATAAGAAGATTGGTCGTAAATTGTAATAAATCTGTCCTAGTTTATGTCTATCACATCTCGTCTCAGATAGAGTTAACTGATAAAATGTTATCGTTGAAGGTAGCACTTAACTTGGTTTAAAATTGCATGTGACCCGTATACCGTAGGCCGTAACTCTGTGGTCAATTGTTACTTCTTATCTTCGGAGTAAAGGATATCTTCTAACGTAGGTATTGGGAGTTTAATAAGGTGAGGTGAGGTGGTAATTACAGATATTTAAATGTTTATAATAATAAGTACTTACTTATAAGTTTGGGTTTGAAACTAGTACTAGTACTTATATAGAATTCGGAATATTATTAAAACTGAAAAAGCGGTGCCCGGCGTGGACATCACAATCTAAGACAGCTACTTTAATTGGCATTCATAAGTTACGTTTAGGTTCCCCGAAGGGAGATATCTTTTCATTACCAACTTTGCAATGAAGGTGCTTATTATTTTCCCACAGCCTCCCCAGTGAAGCCTTCAATTTGTGTAGTGTAAAATGTACATAACTAAGCATTCATGGTATTAATCTCGTACCTACATGAGCTCGTATAAGTAGTTGTGATACTGTGGAGTTGCTTATTCGGTTCGGTAGGTACACAATCTCAGGTATCATAATAAAACCCTGATTGACAGTCACTCCAAATGTAATCTGATCCGAAGTTAAGTTTCCAACTAAGGTCTGTACAACATTGTAACGTTCTCAATTTGGCAAAGCCAATAGTTTAATCAAAACCATTCAATTCACAACCGCAAGTGATGGAGGGTTTCAAGACATGACATTACTAAAAATATCATTTGTGATTGTGAGTCGCACTGTCAAGCTTGTCATTTAATCACATACACATCGTATAATTCAGCGAGTGTCAGGGGGTCCCTTATTTGGTGAGAAAGCAATCCGCTCGCCGAAATGGGTATACCGGGACCGCTTCGTTCTTTATTGCATTGCATGATAGTTGCATAAGTTTTGCATTTTTACCTTTATAAATGTTAAATGGTGATGGTATCTAAGGCATCGAGATTAAGGCATAGAGCGAATATTAGAGAGCAAACGAGTAATTTAAATGAGACGGGTGTGATGCTCCTACTGAACTAACCAACTGGCTCCATCTAAATATGTTCTCCAAAATCCAGAAGGAAAATACTAAGCCCGATACTCTTTAGTTGGTAGCATTACCATGGTATCAAGAGGTTTAAAATTACCCCTGAAATTTAGCGATATGTCATATGATAACGTGCGAGTATTATGGCTGACAGATAGTGCCATTTGACACCGATAATATTGGTCCTGGTTAACTCTTTGCTTTACGTTTATAATCAATAACAACCTACAACCCATTTTACCCTTGTTGATTTGTGAATGTATTTGTAAACCCTCTTTTATCCAAAAATTTGACCTGTACCTATCATCCCTATCAACAAGATGAACATCCTTCAACTGTGTCATGTCTCAAACTTTCGCATTTACAGTAATATCTGCCTACTAAGAATGAAACAGGTCATGGAGAACAAATGATATGATTTTGTCATGACTGCTTGAAAGACACCGACATGTCTACTTAGCATATTATTCATCTATCTAGATTATAATAATGTATTTAAACTAGGCAAGCGACCTTTTGTTTTAATACTTATGTGAGTGTAGGTAACTTGCCTTTTAGGTAAGTAAGTAAGTACCTAATTGATATTTTAAACTTTTGGAACCTGATTAGGTAACAGGTAGGTACTATTAATTTTGATTTAGGTAATAAGTTTTTTTAATTGTTGGTGTTGGATTCGGAATAAGTTCGGACGCACACGTGGATCCCTACAATGAGGGTTTTCTGAAATAACACCCACTAGGCGGCAGCACTGAGACGTGAGATCCAGAAATCTGCCAACAGTGTAATTTTCGTGAAAACTCTCATTCGACTCTTTCCTGTTCTATAATCAGCCTAGGCGAATTCACGGGTTTCATTTCATCCTCTATATCGCAAATCGCCCTCACTGGTTAGTTCCAAGATAAACGTAGATAGGTGCTAAGGCTTACACTGTTTTTTTCAGGCCAACTGAAATTACATTCAGGTACTGCCATTTTAGGGTGAAAGAGCCTCTAATAATCCGCGCAAACTTTCCAAATCACGATCAGTTAGAAGGACAGGATTAGAAAACGTTTTTTTAAACTAGACTCCAAAAAAATAACTGACCTATTCAGTTTTTTGTTTAAATATTAATTGGATAGTACCTATCTAACGATCAATAAGTCTTGAATCTCAACAATGAGACGTGAAATTGCGCGTGGGCAAATAAGCAGAAATTACCATAGATTACTGCATAGTACCTAGGCAATGATAAGTAAGGTATAATTAGGTTTATGTTATGTTTTACAACAGCTAGGTACGGAGTTCCAACCTTTCCTTTTCTACCCTCGGCGCCAAGAGACAAGGGAGGGGTATAAGCAACTATGTATAAGCCTGACATGTCTGTGTGAGTATGTGCATACATGCTGTGGCATCTTAGCTTCTAAAAATCTACATGAATGATTCTTTTTTAATTTCCTTTCCTTTAATTTTAAATTTTTCTCATGTCTATGAAATTATCAAGAAGGTAGGTACCTAAAGGAATTATCCCTACGTTTTGCTCGGTTAAGTCTTGTACGAATTAGAATGAAGATAGACGTGTAGTTTTCGACATGATCTTTCCTGGCTATAAATCGGTCGAGCCCACGCTTCCGTGGGCCAGACTAGGTACTTAGCAAATCGATTATTATTCCGCTCCATCGAGCAACTTGGGTAATCGATAAGATCAATAACATATAGGCAGTGTCGAAGGATTTAATATGTGCGTTCATTGTATGGGCAGTGTACGCATTTGTGACTGTGGGCCTACTTAGAATAAAATTATTAAAGCGAGTTGCGTCGATTTTCCTTTGGGTCTATGTTTAAATTAACAGCGCAAATAAACTAAGGAAAAACTTACTTATTGCTTACTTAGATATGTATTCTATGCCTACAGGCTAGGCTATTACTATAATGCCCATCCTACCCTTATTAAGTGTTATTTTATCCTATCAATCGTATTTGTATGACCCAAAATTCTCATTGAAATGTGATGAAAATGATACTCTCCTATCCTAGCTGGTCTATTTGATCTAGGTATGATAGTTTTTTCACCTATTTCTTCGACTGTTTTGTTTTATTTTGATACGACATAGCCGGTGTTGATGTTATGCTTAATGTAACTTGGGTAACTGTAGGTAATTGATCCTTTCATCGTACTTAGTTACGTTATGTACTAATTAACCAAAGTTGATTCATTGATTGTCCCTTCAGGTTTTGATGCCAAGGACACAAATGAGATAATCCGACAAGATACAGACTTAACTGAACGGAAGATAAAGCTCACATTGTACTAAGTATGATCCAATCTTTATCTAAACGGGATCGGCATTCAGAACATTGATAACATTATCTTCTGTACGAGATCTCAACCAAACTACGTTTTATGGATAAAAATAGGCATATCAAATATATAAGTAGAGGCGCCTACCCAGCTCTTAACTTAAAAATAAATGTGAGTTATCGAACTACTGCGCATTATACATTGGAGATAAAGGTCCTTATAGGGAAGTCGGAGTATTATTCTCACAAACAACTCACTAGAACGATAACAATTAAAGTTTATTATTAAAATAGTATAAAAATAAATAAATCTCATTAAAATGTCTTAGAAAATAATTAACATTAGTATGGCAATATACGAGTAGTACTAATACCTAATCACAAGAGTCCCGATCACAACACTGCACTGTCAGGCGAATGTCCGTTCGACGTAGTCGCAGTCGAACTCGGCGAAGAAGGAGTCGAACGGCGAGAGCGAGTCCTCGGTGTACTCGGAGGTGTCGCGGTCCAGCGAGAGGTCCGAGAGGTCGGAGCAGGCGGCGGGCGAGGGCCAGCGCTCCGCCGGGCCCGGCTCGCGCAGCGCCGCCGCCAGCGCGCTGATGTAGCGCATCGCCAGCCGCAGCGTCGTGATCTTGGTGAGCTTCTCGCAGGGCACGGGCGTGCCGGTGATCTCGGCAGCGGGCACGGCACGGCGCAGCGTCTCGAAGGCGCGGTTGATCTCGCGCATGCGGCTGCGCTCGCGCGCGTTGGCCGTCTTCCGGCGGTACTTGCTGAGCGGCTGCGGCGTGCGGCGCGAGCGCGGCTCGCGGGAGCGCGCGGCGCGCGGCCGCAGCTGGTACTTGTCGTGCTCGGGCATGGAGTGAGCCGCCGCCGCCGCGCCGCCGCGCGCGCCACCACGCCGCCCAACGCGCACGCCTGCGCGCACACTCTACTTGTAAAATCACTCCGCCCACTTGCCCCGCTTCGTTCATGTACAATTGTACGGTAAATCGTTTACATTACGATAATCCACTGCGTCTCTTGGCGTTTTTGCAAAAGTATCTGTTTTCAATAATTCAGTAATATTATATGTAGGTCTACGCATTTTATTGCAGTTTTATTCTGCCATTATGAGCAGATTTATGTTTATGGAAGTTGGGTAGGTGCTTAATAAATTACTTTCTGAAGTAAACCTCTTTATGATCTTAAATGTATCCGCCTACGCCTACGATATCTGCGCGGCGGCGCTCAACACTTGACCGCACGCATGTACTGTTACAATGAATGAGCAGGCTCTCCACATTATGTCACTAGGTAGTAAACATTTGATACTATTTGCATATTCGACTCTTTATTTCCGTTTCGATAGTCACCGATGGGTTATTGTTTAATGACCTTCGGAGGGAAGTAATCAGTTGTCCTTTGCCGCGAACGTGGGTCGCGTTAAAATGTCGTGCGTAGGTAGGTGGACCTACAGGCATTTTTGATGTCGCAAACATTTACGTAACCTTTAGAAACTACCTGAGAGAGACCTGACCTGAGCCGAGTGCATTGCTTGATGTTTATCAATGATTTTTAAGTAATTAAGTACCTACGTACTTACCTAGGCACGTCTGCCTACGAAATGTCCACAATGGTATTTCATACCGACTTACTTACATTAAGTTATATATATACTAGCTTTTACCCGCGACTTCGTCCGCATTAGATTGTTACTTTGGACAGTAGTTTTATTTTTAACCTTTAGGATCTTACCAAAGTATGACTCAAGCTGCACACTCACCGGGACCGAACGTCTCGGGATTTATCATTTTTGCTTGAGAAAATTCGAACGTAGCTTCATAGAAATCCTACAGCATAAATGGCTATGCATTCAAATGACGCCGCGGGATTGACAAATCCTTTTCGATGCCGTGGCGCTATTTTAAAGTAGGTATAGCATTTGTTTATATACGAATACGTTTGATTTTATATTAGCAACCTTAAAATCCCTAGCCGTACCGTCCCAGTGAGCGCGAAGCATCAAACAATTGCTTAGGTGAAAAATAGTAAACATAATATAGAAAAATAGTATCTTATCCGGAGGGAAATTCGGGATAAAAAGTATCCTATGTCCTTTCTCAAGGTCATATCTATGTCTATACCAAATTTCAGCAAAATCGGTTCAGTAGTTTTGGCGTGAAAGCGTAACAGTATCTTATCCGGAGGGAAATTCGGGATAAAAAGTATCCTAAGTCCTTTTTCAAGGTCATATCTATGTCTATACCAAATTTCAGCAAAATCGGTTCAGTAGTTTTGGCGTGAAAGCGTAACAGTATCTTATCCGGAGGGAAATTCGGGATAAAAAGTATCCTATGTCCTTTCTCAAGGTCATATCTATGTCTATACCAAATTTCAGCAAAATCGGTTCAGTAGTTTTGGCGTGAAAGCGTAACAGTATCTTATCCGGAGGGAAATTCGGGATAAAAAGTATCCTATGTCCTTTCTCAAGGTCATATCTATGTCTATACCAAATTTCAGCAAAATCGGTTCAGTAGTTTTGGCGTGAAAGCGTAACAGACAGACAGACAGACAGAGTTACATTCGCATTTATAATTTACTAGCGACCCGCCCTCGCTTCGCTTCGGGTAATCAAGATTTCATGTAGGAAAATCGGGATAAAACATTGCGTGTCTCCCGCAGGAATATACACAATCAAAATTTCAAGTGGGAAATTGGGGATAAAATATTACATGTCTCGCGCGAGTATATATGTATGCACAATCAAGATTTCATGTGAGGAAGAATTCGGGATAATACCTACATAGCACGTCTTCGTCGTTCGTAGTTCGTAGGTAGGTATATCCCCGCGCGCTTTGACCGCACGAAACAGTAAGTAGCCTTATGAGACCCGCCATCGAGCATTACTATTTTGTAAGCAGCGCCCCGCGGTTTTACCCGCGTTGTGGCCGTTCCCGTGGGAATTTCGGGATTTTTTTTACATAAAAACCTTCCTCTTGAATCACTCTACCTATTACAAAAAACCGCATCAAAATCCGTTTCGTAATTTTAAAGATTTAAGCATACAGACAAACAGACAAACAGACACGAAACAGAGACGACTTTATTTTATATTATGTAGTGATATTTCTCATCATAACTCTGAAACTAACTCTCCGATTTTAATAATTTAAAGAGGTACACAAAGAAACATAATTAACCTTGATTGTAGAGCCATTTATTTTGATGTAGATTCATATCATCATATGAATATCATCAACTTAAAATTACACTCCTTTTTTAACTAATTAATTTTAACTTAAAACGGTTATTGTGTCTTAACTTTAATAGTTAGACATATGCCCTCGCGAACTTATTTGTTCGCAATGATATGTACTTTGATTGTGTAGAACATTGTTTTTGTGTATCATCAATAGATTTAGTAGCGCACGCCAATAACCAATTTTTTTAGGCATGTTTTTCATACCTTGGGTTACATATACCCGCGTTGTGCCCGTTCCCGTGGGAATTTCGGGAATAAATATAGCCTATGTCACTCAGGGATAGTGTAGCTTTCGAATGGTGAAAGAATTTTTTAATTCGGTGCAGTACTTTCAGAGCCTATTCGAAACAAACAAACAAACAAAAAATCAAACCTTTCCTCTTTATAATATTAGTATAGAAGTATAGATAATATTATAATATTATTATATAATTATATATTATATTATATTATATTATATAGTTAGTATATATAGTATATAGTATATAGTATAATAGTATATAGTATAATATAGTATGGATAGTATGGATAACTTACGAGTATATTATGCGCCACTTTTAGTTAGCTAGTTTAAATTACCACCATATTACAAAAAATATTTTTAAGAAGGAATAAATAGGTATATTTTTTGCCGAATTTGCGCCTTGAGGGTCTTCACCTTGTCTTCACGCTATGATAACCATTCAGTACTTCTCTGGCTGTTCTAAATTCAAATATTCAGAAACTAAAATTAAGTGCCTCAATTATTGTTTTTTTAAAGAATGAAACCAGAACCTAGCAACTAGGTAGCAAGTTCTTTTTTCAACTTGGCATTATAAAAAGGCTCGTTTATGATCTTAGTTAATTATAAATTAAGTTAGATAATTAAGCTTACTACTAGTTTTATCTATGCCCGGGCGCGGCAAAAAAAAATGCATTTTGATGAATGTTTGTGAGTAGTTACCGAGTTCGTGTCTCTTAAACCAAATTGTTAAGACCAAAAATAACAAAGGAAACCAGATGGAGTTAATGTGTGAATTATTGCTATTTATAGATAGCAAGCGGTATTTGTATCACATGAAATTAGAATGCGAGAAATTCATAGGAGTATTAAATGAAAAGACTATAACTAAGTACCCTCCGATGCGGTACCATTTAGATATAGATGTTATGGAGCTTCTAGATTGGAACGGTGATGTTGGATTGTTTTTATTTAAGGAACCGTTAAAATTTCAGCGTTATTGCAATTATATTCTTCATTCATGTTTGATTGCAACGGATAGTGAAATAGGAAGACAGATTCAACAAGATCAATGTGTTGTTCTAATAAGACTGAAAAGCGTTTCAAATAATCTCATAAGTACAAATAGTCATTATTGTAATGGATTATCAATGTATGAGGGAGTGCTTGTATCAATAGCAAAGCCAAATAGTTATGTTTACCACACAGTATGGTCATGTCCGGAAGAATGTGAAGGGGCTGAAGTTATCTTCAGCTATATACCAAAAAACCCGCCGCGATGTTACGTTTGTAGAAGTATTCTGTTTGAAAATAGTAGCATGAGAAGATGTGGAGACCAAGTTAGTGCTACATTCAAATTGAAAGGAAGCGATACAAGCAAAACCTTTCAAATAAACGATGATCTAATATCAAAATTACGCCTGGGGTCAAAGTATGTAATCCACACTATTGTATTTAAGAAATTAACTATAGTATGGTCACTAGAAGAACTTATGTCAATAGCTGCACCCTTAACAACTCCTATACCGAATGATATCAATGAGTTATATGAACAGTGTAATAGAAAACCGTGGAAGTTTATTTACTGTCTTGCATCTACCATTGGAGCTAATATTTGCCCTTTGCACTGCTTCTTGCATCTCAAGATGAGTCTTTTAATGAGCCTTAGCAGTGTCAAAGCAAATCCATTGACAGGATCAGATTTAGTGCATGTTTTGGTCGCTGGATATGACACTAGGTTTGTAGGGGAAATCATGAGAGCAGCAGGGAGCTTGGCTTCTGCGTCAGCAACTATAGGCCCTTGCTCATCTGTGCCTCTTTCACTATTGGCTAGTTCCGGAGGCGTTTGCCTCATGCCTCTACCTCTTCACACCTACAACCAAAAACAGATTCAAACTATCCTATGCGCTGTCGAAAGCTGTGAAGTCACACAAGATGAGTGGAAAACGAAACTTCGTTGCGCAGTATGGGCACAAGGAATGGACTTCAAAAAGATAATTCTTCAGAACATAGCCGGTATTTTCGGGACTGTCACTCGAGGCGATTTTTGCGAAGATACCGATGATATCATCGATTTTGTTCTGCAAAGATCTATGGAGCCTTCAGGAACAACAGCTGAAGAAATACAAGCAATGAGAGATGTGGCTATTTACCTGGATTTAACAGCAGGTATTGATGTTAGATTGGATTATGCAGCTGAGCAGTTTATTCAGTCATATTTTCTTGCTGCTCGAAAAGAGGGGCCAAGAGGTGTGTCTGTAGGAAGTATCAAGGCTTTGGTGGCGATGTGCGTTGCTTCAGCAAGACTATGTCGACGTGCTATAGCCAACACCGACGACGCAATCCTGGCTATCTGGCTTCACGCTAGCGGTTGTCCCGAACCCAGATTTGTTCCACAAGAATATCTTCAAACACCTGATAATATAAAGAAGTTAGAAACAATGATCAACAATTTTAAGGATTGGTTGCAACAGTTTACTGGTTGTACTATTTAAAAAGTAGAATATGATCTCCATTGAATTTTAAAACATTTACCGTAGTTACACACCTGCTTCAATAAAATACCTTTTTATTAAGAAAAACAATGTTTTATTGCACGAAACAATGACTAGACACAATTACGCATAAAAAATCAAACAATACAAAAAATTACAAGTAGGCAATTTGGAAAAAACAATGTAGTACAAAAACAGTCATTATTTAATTACAATAACATTAGATAATAACAATATACTTATACTATATATTTGAGTAACAACATAATCTCTATAATTAGTAGCACCATACCTTATTGTTAATTAAAGGCATAACAATTTTTTAATTAAACATTTTATAATGATTAAAATATTAATATATTAATTCCTAATAAGTAATACAATAATTCCTTAATATTGTCTATTCTAAGAAACTAAAATCAAAAATAGATTTGTTCAGTAACTCTTTCTGAGCATTCAGCTTTTGTGTTATATTCAAATGACTTTTCCTTATTTTGATACTGTCCTCAATCAGGGACTTCAGTTTATCATCCTCTTCTACTTTGTTAGCCACTCTGATGCAATGGTTTGATACAGATTCTCCTATTTTAAATGTAGCTTTATTAGCAGGAACTTCGGGGATATTGTCTGGATCCTTCAATACTAAGCTTATGGTAGACCAAGTGTAGTTGGTAAGCTCTTCAAATAACTTCTCCAAGTCAACAATAAGTTTGTCGGTGTGAGTGGAAACATTCACAACAATATCACCAATTTTAGCAAATTCAGTACTCAAATCCATAAGCTTCAGAGCGAAAGGCTGGTGGCGTATTTCTGTCAGGATTTTGGTTCTTATTTTAAGACAATCATAGCATACCTTCATCATATCATGACACTGCCTGTCTTTGCCTTTGAATTCATTTATACATTTCTTGTAAAAGACAAAAGCTTTGTAAGCATTGCTGTATATTGCCTGGAAGTTGTATTTAGAAATAAAACTTTGTAGTTCATTAGATATAGGTTCATTGCATCTTCTAGTAGCAGATTGTAATCTGATAGTCACTTGTGACCATGCACTCTTAAGTTTACATATTTTATCAGAGATTTCAATGGAATTCTTGAAAAGCTTTTGAAAGCCATCTAATATCTTATTTTTGTTAGACTTTTCATTCAATTCAGCGATATGTTTCTGACCAATTTCAACCATTTTTTTAACAATTTCCTCTTGAGTCATGAGGTTACCAATATTTTTATCAATAGAGTTGTGTTTCAGTAGCATCTGGTTACCTTCATATTTCAAAGACTCTGCTCTTATAAACAAACCTTTTATTAATAGGTCAAATATTTCCATTTGAGATTGAACAAAGTATAAACCATCGTGGTATAAATTGTGGCTGTTCTTAAAGTTGTAGAGTGCTTTAGGATGTTCCAAGCACCTTCGGACAGACTTTGGTACAACAGGCTCCAAATTTTCATACAATATTTGGTTTTTACTGTACAGAGACAGCATGTGTTCATTGTTTTCGTTCCAATATTTTATCAATGGCTCATCATCGGTAAGTACATTGTAATTACTTTGTGCTATCAATATTTGTTCATTAGTCATTATATTTGCATCTTTTTGGATCCAAGATTTTAGCAAAGATACTGTAGTGTTGTTATTAATTTCATAAGCAAGAGTACTGCACGAGGCTACTGAGAATATCTTGATAATCTTCTTTGATAGTATTGATTCCAGTTTTTCAAAGATCACCACTTTACTGGCAGCTTCCTTGTCCTCTTGAGGGATATTGAATGTCACTCTAGATGGAGTATCTCTCCCTCTTAGCTTAGGATCCCATTCAAGAGCAATTCTTAACCATTCTTCTAACAGCTTCTTTAAAGGTTTTGATATGTTATTCTCAGCAAATATCTCATCAGAATATTCAATATCAGCATGAAATGTTTCAAACACTGAAATATTTGAGTGGCTTTTCTTCTTAACATGAGGCATCCATTGCACAGGGGCCATGAAAGGTAAAAATGGCCGTTTACCACATATAATTTCATATGCGACCAGTCCCAGAGACCAATAATCAACAGAGTTGCTGTAAGTCTTACTATACAAGATTTCAGGTGCTAAATACTGGAGTGTGCCAACAAAACTGGCACATATTGAATTTGAATCAATTTCTTTGGCATATCCAAGATCAATCAGTTTGTAGACAACTTTCATTTGTGCTGGTGAGGTCATGTTACTTTCATTTTCTACAATATGCATGACTATGTTTTCTGGTTTAAGGTCTCGATGTGTGATTCTGTTTTGGTGAAGAAATTGCATCGCATTGCCGACGTCACTTAATATCTGCCTCACTTCCTGTTCTTTGAGTCCACCGCAAGACTCTGGTTTATGCAACACTTGTCTCAAATCACCCCCACAGCAGTACTCCATGCAAAGTATTGGTAATCCCGAAGGATTAGCGCGCTGTAACCCTGTTATGAACTCTGGTGGCAATTCCTTTGTCCCCACAATGTTTGGGTTCCTGCAGTTTTGTAGCATTTCGACCTCCTTGGACCATCTTTCTTTATGTTTGGGCGTTAGTTCATCGCCCCACTTACAAGTTTTTATAGCGAGTTTCTCATCGGTTCTTTTATGCTTCCATAGCACAACAACTCCGAAACTTCCTGATCCCAACACTCGGTCTTTCACCCAATCCCCAATAAAAACTATATCGTCCATTTCTGAGTATTAGAACTTTTGGACCACTAAACAAATAGTTCCTCAGCGGTAGTTTAATTTATACATGAACCGCTTACCGCACGCACTGAACACAGTGAAGTTATTTTGATATCTCGGCAAGACTGTATCTATGTGTGCATAGTTTGCGTAGATAGAATTTGATAAAAATAAAACCACAACACAGACTTCAATGAAATTCTCCAGCAGGCAATCTTGATTGACAGTTCACAGTGCAACATACAACAGTCTGTCAGCTGTAATTTGGAAAGGTCAGCTGATACAAAATGAATTTGATTGATTAACGATGATTCGACTTGATCAAATTTTTAGCAATGTCAGTGTCACTGTTACTTCGATTATTTTGTCAATTTCTTTCACTGTCAAGTGTCAATCCATCAGTCGTTCGTGGCTGTGCTTCTGCTTTCGATTGATGCACTTTTTTTGTTTGTATCGAGTCGAATCAAAGATAATTATTAAAATGCAATATTAACCGCGGTTTTCTAACAAATGAGGTCTAGAGAAACAAACTATTTATTTCGCTTTTTGGTGTTTCGTGAATACTATCTGGTGTTTAATATTAATCTCTTGCTATAAAATGCTGGACTTTGGATCGTCGTGTAGGACTTGTATGAAGACGAATGAAATTAATTTGTTACATTTGACCGACACTGCAGAAATTGAGAACACTAATGTTCAGATAATTAAGTTGTTGTTGGAGTGCACAACTTTAAATGTGAGTAATAGAAGTAATACTTGACTTGATATGTCTCATAAATAAATATATAAGGACTTATATTTCAATGCATTATTAATTACTTATATTATTAGTTAAATTAAACTGTCTCTGCACTTAAAAAGGCACTTTCTCTAATCAAAGTCACCACACCTGTGTAATGCCTAAATAATGTAGATACAACTTTATTTTACCTTCAACATTTGTTTGTATTGTTGCAGATTAATGAAGGGGATGGTTTACCACAAAATCTATGTGGGGAATGCTTCAAAGCGTTACAGATATCATTTTCATTCCGTTGCCAAGCTGCTAAATCAGAAGATGCATTCAAAAAGCTTCTGGAAGATGAAATTAAAGTGGAAGTCAAATGTGAAGGGTTATTTGATTTTGAATCCAACTTTAATGTTCCAACAGGTTTTGAACAAATTAACGACTCACTCAAAACCGAACCAGCAGAGTTCTGCTGCTTAAAATGCAACAAAAGTTTTAGCAAAGAGAAGAAATACCTCAAACACTTAGAATCTCATAATGCAGATCTTTTCTGTACTGTATGCAATAAATCATTTCACAAAAAGTCCACATATGAGAAACACATAGCTAAACATAACTTAGAGTGCAACGATCAAGTCTGTGATGACATCTTTGACAGCGGGAATCCTTTGGACGAAATAATTGATGATAAAGAGTTTGAAATTCCCATTAAGACTGAAGCAGCGGAAGAAAGGTTTGATTGCCTACATTGTGACATGTGGTTTACCAAACACAGGTCACTGATTTTACACATGAAGAAACATGACAAAATAAATGATCCCTGTGTCTGTGATACCTGTGGGAAGGAATTCACATTGAAATCGTTGTTAAAAAGACATCTAAAGATACACGAAGAGGTAAAGCCGTACAAGTGTACAAAATGCGATAAAAGTTACTCAAGACTGGATCAGTACAAAATTCACTTGAATACTCATAATGGGAAAAAACCTAATGTTTGCCCTTATTGTAATAAAGGTATAGTATTTTAACATCTACCTAATTATAAGCATTTCTTTTAAACTGAGTCAGTCAAGGATTATCAATGTGAATTTATTATAAATCTAATTCTGTTGCGGAAAATCAATGTGAAAACGGAAATAATTTAAACCATAATACATAATTTATTCATAGCAAAATTGATTGATTCACCTTCACAAGACGCTAAATCAATTTTCTTGGCAATTTTTGCATATATTCTTCAAACTGTGACTTATCAAGTCAATAATTTCATGGATAATTATACCATAGTGACTATGGTATGGTATGTGATTTGAGGACCAAAATATGATGATATGCCATAGTCAATTATTTTGGTCCTTAAATCACAGACTGCTTGCAGCTGTTATAGGTACAATACAACAAAGACACTGCTTACCCAAATATACAGTAATAATTTGTTTCTAACCTGTACTTTCCCAGTGCTGGGCAAAAGTCTCCTCCAAATGTTTCCAAACTTCCGTTTCTTGCTCCCATTAATCATACTTACTTACTATATTCTTATTCCAGCATTCAACCAAGTATGCAGCCTCAAAGACCACATCCGGACTCACACGGGTGAAACACCATACCTCTGTTCTCAGTGTGGTCGAGGGTTCGCCAACAGCTCCAATCTGAGGCAGCATATGATCAGGCACACCGGAGTCAAGCCACATGCCTGCAAACTGTGCCCTAAGACGTTTAGTACTAAAGGTTTGTGGACGGAATTATAATTGCTAAACTTTTTGACAACTTTGTGACAGATATCTGTCACACTAAATCTGAATTAATTTGGATAGAAATTGGCCCAGAGAGGTATTTGAGTCTGGAAGAACACATTGGCTTCTTTTTATCCCACAATTCCCACGGGAATAACTTGGGTACAATTACGGGGTATAGTTAGTCCTACTCTATAGATTAAATAACTGTTGTCACCTACAAGATGTCTTCTAGTATTCAGTTTTACTTTAACTTACAATTTAAAAATCTGATTTATGGACTGCATTCGAAACTAGAGTTTCGTAACCGGTTGCGAACGAATTCAATTTACCTTTTACTACACCAGTTACGAACGAATGCTCTATAGTTATAGTGTAAAACTTGTGAAGAAGAAAAAGTAACTTGTGATGTTATAATTTGCGATCCAATCTCATTACATTCCAGGTCAAATGACGAACCACATGTCGACTCACTCGGGCGCTCACCCCTACAAGTGCGACAAGTGTGGCGCAGCCTTCACTAAGCTGTGCTCACTGAAGAAACACGCGCTAGTACATACAGGAGACAGGCCGTATGGTTGCGATACTTGTATGATGAGGTAAGCAAGTTCCTGTCGGTCAGTGGCAGTGCGGCCACCTCTCTGGTGTCGGAGATTTATGACCGCCTAAATCGGTCTGCCTAAGTGGTCTATCGATTGACGACTCCCAGTATAAAGAAAGTAATGCCCCACTGCTGGACAAAGTCCTCTCATCGCACTAAATATATCACTACAGGGAGAAGAGTATAGTTAATAGTATATTACTCTCAGTATATCTATTAAGTTTATAGTTAAGCTAATTATCATTAATGTTTTCTTCTCCCCCAGATTCACTAGTAAGGACCACCTGAAGCGTCACTACCGCATCCACACCGGCGAGAAGCCGTACAAGTGCCGTTACTGCGAGCGCGCCTTCACGCAGAGCAATGACCTCGTCAAGCACATGCGCTCGCATCTCGGGCAGAACATTTACGAGTCAGTTACAATACTGTTTACATAGCTCAGCCTAATGTATAATGCCAAAATTAAATACTTGTAGAGTACAGAAACCACCAAAAATCAGATTCAGATGATAATAATTTGGGGAGACCTTTGTCCAGCTTTGTGACATAACAGAGTAATTAGGCGTCTCGCAATGTCCAAACCTAAAATAATGGAGTTTTTGCGTTCACTTTTGGACGTTGAATTTTCCAAAAAGAGAAGTCAAGTACTGTCTGCTTTAAAATTTTAAATGTATTATTAAAGTTCATATGTATATAATCTCGTTAGTTTCATCACAACATGACATGTCCATTAATAACAAATTTTCCAACCCACAGTTGCACAGTATGCGGTCTCCGATTCAGACTGAAAAGCGAGCTCAAAGAACACTACCCAATCCATTTCTGTGACGAACAAACGGCCAAGCTTCTCAACATCAAGAAACCAGAAGAAATCACCAAGTTCCCAGACACGCAGCCCAACGAAGTAAAACAAGTTAAAGATAATATAGAAACCTACATGATTACTATCAATGAAGTGAATAACGGTATAGTCACGATAAATGTAGACTTGGGAGCGAATCAGTGTACTCAACCTGATATAATAACGTAAAAAATTCAAAGTACTGAAGTTCGTAGCATTTTGATTTACGTATGTAGTATTCAGCTGCGTAGTTTTAGTTCCAAACTATAATTGTATACTCCTACATTAATTATTCAGTATTATTTTCCATTGTTGTTATTTGTTGTGTAATCCTGGCTTTTAATTGTAAGTTGGTTAGTTAGTATAGTTAGAATAGACTTATTTCAATACCCAGTTTTGGAGTTAATTAGTATTAGAATGGGTTCCTGCACTGAACCCCTGAGAGTTGTTGTAAATCAAACTTTAAAGCAAGTGTGGAGTTTTGTTTCGTAGGCTCACTATAATTTAAGTTAGTAAATACAAACATTAAGTAACAGTGATATTATTCCTTAAGAAACTGCCTTATTAGTATACATTTTAAGATTAATGTGAACGAGGCTCTACTAATAAGTAGGTATTATTTTTAAGGTGCTTTTCCTTAAGAAAAGTTTAAAAGCGACAATTTCGGATAACGTAAAGAAAAAATTCTCCAACCGCTATAAAATTCACGAACATTCGCGCTTTTTTATACATGCGCTTTACCATGTGGAGATAAGGTTGAATTTACTATGTAATGGTTCAAATTGACTATGTGTCTCAGTTGGCCCTTATGGTAAGACTGAAAACCTGTTTTACTACAAATATGTGTAAAGTGCGCTCGCGAAATTGGAAGAATTTCGTACAATGACCTTTTACTTTTATCTCTATCACTATGGTCTATTCCCAGATCCCAGATCAAATTTGTAAACAAATGTGATACCAGTGCACAAAACCTGCACGAAAATCGTGCAGTTGTTAATTTGACGATTTCACGGTATTTATTTATCTTATAAAAATAAGGGGATAGCTATAGTTATTCAAACGATTATGCAGTATTGACTTTTATACGATTGTTATTCTGAAGAAAATTAAAATTATCAAAAGCTTTTTTTGTGCAGTTTATTTATGTATACTTGGAACACTACAGCGACGCAGAACATTTTTTAGAATCGACATTTTATTTTATCGTGGTTCGTATTTCGGACTCAAAAAAAAGCGCTAGGTACACTACCTCATACGTGGCGTGAAAACGTGTGCATCATTATGCACACGTTGGTCATAATTGACCATTACAACTTTTACAACTTTTTAAATCGTTATATCTCAAAAAGAGTGACTCGTGGGAAAAAAAGTATGAAACATTTTTTGTAGATAATTTTACTATCAACAATTTTGTCTCAGATATTTGTATGATAAAACTTACCGTTTCGCTGAAAATCGTGAAAAACTATTTTTTTTAATCTCTTTCTTTTTAATTTAGTGATAGTTTTATTATAAAATGTGAATTACTCAGATGCAGAACCTTAACTGAATATCTCTTCGGATAGTAAATAAATGTATGTAATGAACTTGCAGTGTTTTTAATGTCCTAATTTCGAATAAAATATGTTTTCTTGTTGTAGTAAATAATAAAAACAAGCCTTATAAGTTCATACAGAAATATTTAATATTTTTTATAATTTTATAATATTATTATTTTTAAATGAAATTACCCGAAGGTTCGACACATCTGACCTTCGGGTAATTTAACATTGACAGTGACAAAATCTTGACATAACTTTGTTTATAAATTTGATCTGGGATCTGGGAATAGACCTTAGTGCGCAATAGTATTGCCGTTTCACCGGCCGCCATCGTATTGTGCGAGCGAGATAGTTATATTATTGTATGGTAGTCATAGAGATAGATAATAAAATGTTAATGGCACGAAATTATTAATGCTTAAGACCGTTCTATTTATGAAAGTTACGGTCTGATCTCTTTGCAGGGCAAATACCTTTCTTTGAAGTTATAAGTACAGTGAGGAGGATATCGTAATCACCACGGTCAACTACTGCGGATTGAGAGTGATCATCACCAACCTGAACCATGTTTGAAAAGTGTTAACTAACACATGGGTAATTCCAGTTAGAAGTTGGTTCAAGCAATGATTTTTAGATCTGAGGTGTATTCACTGTAATAATAGTTATTTTGTTCAAACAGCAAAAAAGATTCGGAATATTTAGTTTATTTCTTTAAATTACTCCTGTTTTTATAATACTTTGTAAATAATATGTACTAATAATAAATATCTTATACTAGCCCGCGGTTTTACCCGCGTTTTGCCCGTTCCCGTGACTATTTAGGGATGAAAAATAACCTTTAATCTTCCCGTTGAACGTGGCTATCCATTACAAAAAGAATTATTCCAATCGGATTGGTATTTTGAGATTAGTGCGTACAAACAAACAAACAAAAAAACAAATAATCGAACTCTTAAGCTTTATTATATTAGTTTAGATTATCTTTTCTCCTATTAAAGATTGCGGTAATGTGACATTGCTATTAATGAATTTGAAAGTTTTGTTCAATTCAAGCAATTATTAATTAGAACGTGAGAAATGTATTGAACAAATATTTGAATAAATAATGTCAATCAACTTATGTTGATAAACTTATGTTATGTAATGAATTTAAGTATACCTATGTAATGAATTTAAGTATTTATGAAATATAATTAAATTTAAAGTGTATTTTGGCTTTTACTAACACCTTTTATGATACCAACGGATTTTATACGAATAAGTGGCTCGCAGAAAGAGTACAATTTAAAATATTGTCATTTTTAAACTTACGCGATTTGAACACATACCTAGTAAATGTACTCACACGGGTTTTTTGCGGTAGAATATTTTAGAGCGAGTAAACTCCACAGACAGGAGTCTTCTGTGTCCACGGTTTCTATAAAGGAGCCGAAACGACAGATTACAATGTAGAATAAAAGCGAAGTGATTCTGTAAACGTAATTTCAGTTCAAAATGTAGCGTTCCCTTAAAGCTAAGAAATCAGTAAGTATGTAAACTACTTACTTTTTTTCCGTCTATAGTTTTTCTACCGTGAAAATCTGAAAATACGCGTGTGAGTACTTTGCAATTTTAAAGAATTATTAAAATCGGACTTGTAGTTCCTGAGATTAGTCCGTTCGGGTTTGTGTAGAGTTTAGACTCATCAGCTCTATTATTTTAGTTTACAATATAGATTGATTAGGTATGTATAGAATAAAATAGCCCTTTGTATAATCTATTAAACCGATCCTTCCTGAAGAAATCCCGTGTCACGGTGCGTCAATCAATCATAAGCATAAATGTGCGACGCAGTAGTTCCTTACGCTCTAGTCTAGTAGATATTTATAAATGCATTTTGTCGGACGTCGATAACATCTACGTTCCAAAGAGTAGTATTGGTTAGTGTACAGATGGGACACTCAGATTTTAGGTGATTTTGTATAAATATTTGTTAGTCAGGTTGTGTAGAGACCGTGTAGATGTTTTATTTCTTATTTTTTGCATTAAAACATTTTTTAATTAACTTAAGTAAGTACATAGGTTTCCTCCCAGCCGTGAAATATTATAGTCTTCTTACTTACTTACTAAATATAAAATTGTTACATACGAACAAGCTATTTATTTCAAATATGACTTCTAATGATTTTAGCTAGTTAAGTTTTGTAAAAGGTTGATGGAGGCTCCAGATTTTGGAACTTTTAATAAGTTGGACTATTTCTGAAATAACTTTCATCAAATAGAAAAAACAGAAACTGAAAACCTTTTAGAAGTAGGTTAAGATCAGTTATGTCCAATGTTTGTTTATACATACAATGTATTCAACAGGTACATACAAAGTAGGTATTTTTTGTATCCTATCTGTGAGTTGTTGCTCTTTGGTGTAGGGCGGGCGGGAGCTTGCCCGGGCTTCGTTATCAGTGCGCACTGGGCGGCTCTGGGCGGCGCACTTGGTAAGCATCTTAACACTTTATAGTAATAATTATTTCTTTATAAAATAACTGTTATTTTATATAACGTTTGATTACGAAGCTTTATGTTTTTGTTGCTTTGTTAAAGGAATTTTAGTTATTTTGCCGTAGCATATGTTTCGTTGCTTTTTCATGTTTATTTGAACTTTTCGTTGTTTTTTCTGAGTAGTTTGTTGATTTTTTGCTTTGTAAGTACGTAGTTGAGGTTTTATTTCAATTTTTTATGTTGCAGCGTAGTACCTACTTATAATACTTCTTACTTGAGTATTTTTAAAACAAATTATAGAGAGCAGGTATTCCTATTATATTATCGAGGCAAGTAAACATGCAAAAAACCATTTTATATACTTAACTAAAACACAAAGAGTATCCAGAGTAGGTATTGCTCAAATAATTCCTTAAATATTAAAAGCTGTCTGGAGGCAGAAGCTTTTGTTTGTCCTCTTCGTCACCTTTGTCAACAATAGCTAGATAAATATTTGAGCTTTTAGAATCAACTAGTAGCTTATAGAGTGGGGTAATCCTTTGATGGCGGACACATATAAAAAAATGTTTCATATATTTATTAGGTACTAGCAGGGCCCCGCGGTTTTACCCCTGTTGTTCCCGCTCCCGTAGGAATTTCGGGATGGAAAGTAGCCGATAACCTTCCCTTTTAATGTAATTCTCTATTACAATAAGAATTATTCGAATCGGATGTGTAGTTTTGGAGATTTGCGCTTAGCAACACATTCAGCGATTCATTTTTAACACGCTTTTATTAGCTTGGCCTGTATGTATGTAATGAAATCTTTAAACATCATTTTCACCAACTTCCAGAAGTCTGATTAATTTGAAACTTTGCATACGTATCAAAGACCGATGACAATGCAATAATTTAATAACAGTTTCCCATTATTAACACGCTTTTATTAGCTTGGCCTATATGTACGTACGTACGTACGAACGTATGTAATGGAATCTTTGAACATCATTTTCACCAACTTCCAGAAGTCTGATTAATTTGAAACTTTGCATACGTATCAAGGACCGATGACAATGCAATAATTTAATAACAGTTTCCCATTATCCTTAATGGATTTGCCAGATTTACTAAAAAAATATTACTTCATATAAAAGACATCAACGGGCGCTCGCTGTGGGACGGAACGGGAGTTCTGTTTTATTTTACTAAATGGTACTAGACACTAACAGCGTCCCGTGATGAAGACATCAACGGGCGCTCGCTGTGGGACGGAACGGGAGTTCTGTTTTATTTTACTAAATGGTACTAGACACTAACAGCGTCCCGTGATGGGCCCGTTCCCGTGGGAATTACGGGATGAAAAGTTGCATATAATGTTATATGGATTTGCCAGATTTACTAAAAAATAAAAAATAAAATTATAGTTTAAAAAAACTAAAAAACACGCTTTTATTGCAAATTGAACTAAAAACTAGAAAATAATTTTTCACCTCAAATCAAAATTATAATAAAATTTAAGTTATTAACACAATGATTCAATTCAGAGTAAAAAAGCGTGGGGTGCATTTTACTGTAGTTCATATCATAACTATCCTCTCATAGATACCAATGATGATTGTAATATTTAAAAAAAATATTAAGCACCCCACGCTTTTTACTCTGAATTGAATCATTGTGTTAATAACTTACATTTTATTATAATTTTGATTTGAGGTGAAAAATTCGGATGTGTAGTTTTGGAGATTTGCGCTTAGCAACACATTCAGCGATTCATTTTTATATTATAAAGGAAGACTTCTGTAAAATGAAATCAACATCCGTCCAAATTTTTAAGCGCGAAAGAACAACAAACAAACATATATTTTCACATTCTTATATGTATTAGTCTTACCATTCAAAGTCTTATCATATAACTTTAACATCGCCCTAATCTTTGTTCCTAACTGCAATTAAACTACCTAAATTAATTCCTAACAGTAAAGCAATTAACAGATCCTTGCTATAAAACACAACATAATTCATAGACAAGTTCAATCTATCTTAATTTAAACCTAGGTCTCTATAGAACCTAGACTACCTAGGTATCAACTTGTATTTACGATACAAACTGAGCGCAATCGATATCGAAGTTCATTAGCTGTCGGAAATGTTGCTATTTTCATCTCGCGCTGCTCTCCGAACATTCAGCTCTATGAAAGCACAGGTAGAGCTTTTATTCCAACGACGATAGTTTCATAAAGGTTTTACACGTGTTGCGTTTATTTATATATCAAGTTCATAGTGTGCGATGTTCGTATGGCTCACACCTGGTATGGCTATACAATACTAGCTATAGGTTTATCTTAGCCACAGAATAATAACTAGTACTACGTATCTTAGCGTACCTCTTTTATCTATGTATAATGGATATACTTTTTGGTTCAATGCATGCTTAGTGCAATGTAAAGGTAGATTTTAAAATTGATTGAGGTGATTCTTAATTTTGTTTGCTATGGTCAGATCCATCGAAATATTATGCGTTAAATTGTAAATATTTGGCGCAGTAGACAGATTATAATCTTACTAAGTAGTTTGATTATAAACCAACAGCGTCCAATCTTCGGGTGATATATTTCATCTTTTTGATACAATACGGTATGATGATGTAACAACTTTTCAAAGATTTTGATTGGTTAAGTAAGGCGTATAAAGTTACCCGTTAGTTGCCTACCTTAAAGAGTACCTAATAATTTAGTAAACTCCAAGCCATTACATTTCTGTCTTCACAACTAATAAATAGCAAATTTCCCTACCAGTACTTTTCGTTATCATCAGGATAATGTCTACCTATAAAAAGTAATTCTTAAAGCCTATAAATCTATAAATATTTCCAGACGGTTTTATTCGTATCTACCCCGAACCGCACCTTCGATGTAGGTCAATCACTTTAGATGGATAATATCTATCATACTTGTTGCTTGTTCCCAATACCTCTTTAGCTAATAAAAACAATAAAAAAATAGACCAAAGTTAACCCGATATAATTCTTATCCTAATTGGGACTAATATCAAGCATTTTATAAATACCCATAGAAAGGTCGGACGTAACTATGTATACTATACTTATAAATAATTAATAGGTGCCTAACTTTTATAAAATATCTAGAAAATTCCTATGTTTCCAAACCAAGAAACATTGTATATTGTATTTACTTATAAAAAGATTGAGCATAACTATTTTGTCTATATATAAAAACCAATGCCACTTTTCGTTGTAATTTTATAACTCAAGAACGGGCTCACCTATCAAAACCAAATGTTTAGGCTTTGTTCGGACTATTTAGTAGGAGGTTTATGTGAAGTATGCACAAAATCAGTCGACCAGTTCTTAAATTCCCACGGGAACGGGTACAACGCCTGTAAAACCGCGGGGCGCAGCTAGTATGTTTATAGATAAGTTGTAGGAAATTAATATATAATTTCTCATCCGTGGAAAAAATCCAATATTTCCAAACCGATCAACCTAGGTCCACATACCTAAACCTAGCCAGTTTAATTATTACACCAATTGGGATTCTTGTCAAAAAATTCAGAGACTAATGGTCCGTAATATCGTACGGCGTGTCCTAGGAGAGAATTCTACCCCCTTCACCACCTCCACCCCCTGTCAGCGAGCTTCACAAAGCCTCTCAAATAACGAGCTTCCACGAGTTACGAAACTACATTACATTGGATGTGCCTTTGTAGTACAAGTTGGACTTTTCACGCTTTTATTAGCTTGGCCTGTATGTATGTAATGAAATCTTTAAACATCATTTTCACCAACTTCCAGAAGTCTGATTAATTTGAAACTTTGCATACGTATCAAAGACCGATGACAATGCAATAATTTAATAACAGTTTCCCATTATTAACACGCTTTTATTAGCTTGGCCTATATGTACGTACGTACGTACGAACGTATGTAATGGAATCTTTGAACATCATTTTCACCAACTTCCAGAAGTCTGATTAATTTGAAACTTTGCATACGTATCAAGGACCGATGACAATGCAATAATTTAATAACAGTTTCCCATTATCCTTAATGGATTTGCCAGATTTACTAAAAAAATATTACTTCATATAAAAGACATCAACGGGCGCTCGCTGTGGGACGGAACGGGAGTTCTGTTTTATTTTACTAAATGGTACTAGACACTAACAGCGTCCCGTGATGGGCCCGTTCCCGTGGGAATTACGGGATGAAAAGTTGCATATAATGTTATATGGATTTGCCAGATTTACTAAAAAATAAAAAATAAAATTATAGTTTAAAAAAACTAAAAAACACGCTTTTATTGCAAATTGAACTAAAAACTAGAAAATAATTTTTCACCTCAAATCAAAATTATAATAAAATTTAAGTTATTAACACAATGATTCAATTCAGAGTAAAAAAGCGTGGGGTGCATTTTACTGTAGTTCATATCATAACTATCCTCTCATAGATACCAATGATGATTGTAATATTTAAAAAAAATATTAAGCACCCCACGCTTTTTACTCTGAATTGAATCATTGTGTTAATAACTTACATTTTATTATAATTTTGATTTGAGGTGAAAAATTCGGATGTGTAGTTTTGGAGATTTGCGCTTAGCAACACATTCAGCGATTCATTTTTATATTATAAAGGAAGACTTCTGTAAAATGAAATCAACATCCGTCCAAATTTTTAAGCGCGAAAGAACAACAAACAAACATATATTTTCACATTCTTATATGTATTAGTCTTACCATTCAAAGTCTTATCATATAACTTTAACATCGCCCTAATCTTTGTTCCTAACTGCAATTAAACTACCTAAATTAATTCCTAACAGTAAAGCAATTAACAGATCCTTGCTATAAAACACAACATAATTCATAGACAAGTTCAATCTATCTTAATTTAAACCTAGGTCTCTATAGAACCTAGACTACCTAGGTATCAACTTGTATTTACGATACAAACTGAGCGCAATCGATATCGAAGTTCATTAGCTGTCGGAAATGTTGCTATTTTCATCTCGCGCTGCTCTCCGAACATTCAGCTCTATGAAAGCACAGGTAGAGCTTTTATTCCAACGACGATAGTTTCATAAAGGTTTTACACGTGTTGCGTTTATTTATATATCAAGTTCATAGTGTGCGATGTTCGTATGGCTCACACCTGGTATGGCTATACAATACTAGCTATAGGTTTATCTTAGCCACAGAATAATAACTAGTACTACGTATCTTAGCGTACCTCTTTTATCTATGTATAATGGATATACTTTTTGGTTCAATGCATGCTTAGTGCAATGTAAAGGTAGATTTTAAAATTGATTGAGGTGATTCTTAATTTTGTTTGCTATGGTCAGATCCATCGAAATATTATGCGTTAAATTGTAAATATTTGGCGCAGTAGACAGATTATAATCTTACTAAGTAGTTTGATTATAAACCAACAGCGTCCAATCTTCGGGTGATATATTTCATCTTTTTGATACAATACGGTATGATGATGTAACAACTTTTCAAAGATTTTGATTGGTTAAGTAAGGCGTATAAAGTTACCCGTTAGTTGCCTACCTTAAAGAGTACCTAATAATTTAGTAAACTCCAAGCCATTACATTTCTGTCTTCACAACTAATAAATAGCAAATTTCCCTACCAGTACTTTTCGTTATCATCAGGATAATGTCTACCTATAAAAAGTAATTCTTAAAGCCTATAAATCTATAAATATTTCCAGACGGTTTTATTCGTATCTACCCCGAACCGCACCTTCGATGTAGGTCAATCACTTTAGATGGATAATATCTATCATACTTGTTGCTTGTTCCCAATACCTCTTTAGCTAATAAAAACAATAAAAAAATAGACCAAAGTTAACCCGATATAATTCTTATCCTAATTGGGACTAATATCAAGCATTTTATAAATACCCATAGAAAGGTCGGACGTAACTATGTATACTATACTTATAAATAATTAATAGGTGCCTAACTTTTATAAAATATCTAGAAAATTCCTATGTTTCCAAACCAAGAAACATTGTATATTGTATTTACTTATAAAAAGATTGAGCATAACTATTTTGTCTATATATAAAAACCAATGCCACTTTTCGTTGTAATTTTATAACTCAAGAACGGGCTCACCTATCAAAACCAAATGTTTAGGCTTTGTTCGGACTATTTAGTAGGAGGTTTATGTGAAGTATGCACAAAATCAGTCGACCAGTTCTTAAATTCCCACGGGAACGGGTACAACGCCTGTAAAACCGCGGGGCGCAGCTAGTATGTTTATAGATAAGTTGTAGGAAATTAATATATAATTTCTCATCCGTGGAAAAAATCCAATATTTCCAAACCGATCAACCTAGGTCCACATACCTAAACCTAGCCAGTTTAATTATTACACCAATTGGGATTCTTGTCAAAAAATTCAGAGACTAATGGTCCGTAATATCGTACGGCGTGTCCTAGGAGAGAATTCTACCCCCTTCACCACCTCCACCCCCTGTCAGCGAGCTTCACAAAGCCTCTCAAATAACGAGCTTCCACGAGTTACGAAACTACATTACATTGGATGTGCCTTTGTAGTACAAGTTGGACTTTTCAATTTTCGTTTTGTGTTGGACATGTTTTGATTTGATGTAAAGTTTTATTTTTAATCATTTTTGCGTTGAGTTTTCACTTTCTGTTACATGGATAAAGGTAGTTGTACTCAGGGTATAAAGATACTTTAAGTTAATGTTAAAGTTTATGAGGATAAATTATTGGATTGTTGATTGTTACTCTCCCACGCAAAACTTGTGAACATTGCCACATATAATATAGGGTGGAAACGTTAAGTAATCTCACAAGTTTTTTTCTAAAGTGAAAAACTGATTATTGTTTCTGATAGTGCTTCAAGCGCTTTATCCCCATGTTATCAATAAACGTTTAAAAAAGAAGCGGGATCTTTCCGGAATATCGAGCAACGCGAGTAAAAGCGGAGCTCTGCAATTTTATTTTTGTTTTTTCAATTAAAACGAGGACCCAATAACATCAATAGTGCATTAATACAATAAGCTATTTATGTGATTATTTTACAGGAAATTGGAGGTAACGACTGTTGCTGATCATCATGGATAGTCCGGGGCCACGTAAGTATTTCCAATTCTCTTCAAAACGCAGAAGTAAACCCTGTAATCCTACTAAAATTATAAATGCGAAAGTTTGTGAGGATGTATGTATGTATGTATGTATGTTTGTTACTCTTTCACGTAAAAACCACTGAACGGATTTAGATGAAACTTTACAATAATATAGGTTATACATCAGAATAACACATGGAATACATTTTATCCCGAAACTCCCGCAGGAACGGCTACAATGCGGGTACCACCGCGAGGCGCGGCTAGTTCTGTATAAATTAATCTTATGAACGTTGTTACCTTACAACATTAGCTAGGTAAAGACAGGCTTATACTTATACACATAGGGTAGGGTAAAACATAAATATATTTCTAAGCTGAGCACACACCGTTTTGATGCCTTATCTAAGATGAAACTGTCAATTTGATAACTTATATGCTTATAGGACACACTAGCAGCGCCCCGCGGTTTTACCCGCGTTGTGCCCGTTCCCGTGGGAATTTCGGGATAAAATGTAGCCTATAGCCTTCCTCGATAAATAGACTATCTAACAGTGAAAGAATTATTCAAATCGGTTCAGTAGTTTCTGAGATTAGCGCGTTTAAACAAACAAACAAACAAACAAACAAACAAACAAAACAAACTCTTCAGCTTTATAATATTAGTATAGATAGGACAGGGCAAATAATTAATAGATGTCTAAGCTTAGCACACACTGTGTTGATGCCTTGTCCAAGATTAATTTGTAAATTACTCTGTGGCGTGGTCCTTACCCCAGCCAAGCGTGGAACTTGATTAATTATCCTCCACAGAGAAATTATTTGTGTCAGTGTGCGCTCTCCCTTGCTCTCCTATTGGGCTTGTGTAGACCAGGGACTTGAACCCGTAGAGGACAAAAGTGAACTGGACAAAACGTTTTTCTTGTACATTACGAGTTTTACCTTTTGGTTCTTCATATGACTAAAGGTCAGAGTTCAACTGCAGATGAATCGCGAGTTGAAGCGAATTGGTGGTCGAATCGAATATTTATGGTGCAGTGTGCAGTTCCGCTCTGTCAAACTTGGACTGCAAGCTTTTCGCACACAAACTAAAAGTCTCGCTAAGTCCTTTATCGGATTATCTTGAACAGGATTCCATTTTTAAATGGCTTTAAAAGAGTAAAGAGGTTCTCAATTACTCAGAATCTTGTCTGACAAAAAAATCCCTACGGTCTGGCGGACAAAAAGTTCTAAAGTTTCACCGACAAAAAGTCCCCACGGTCTAACAGACTGAAGTCCTTCAGCTACGTAGACCTTGTTTGCTCCTTTGCGATTTGACCCATTTTATTACAATTTAATAAAGGAATTTACGTAGAGAGTCGGACAATAGAGCCAGTGCTGGTATTCGAGTGAAGTTCGTAATCGGATTGTGCTCTCCACTTTACATTTTATTTTATAGAGCTTTCTGCGCAGTTGAGGTACCTACTTGTTCTATTACAACATTCAGTTTTCCTTTTGAAAGCTCGACGCCGAATGTTTTGCTGTGATTCAACAAAAGGGGGTTACATTAATATGATTTTTGTATCTTTGAAAGAAACACACCCTTGCGTCGCAGTTACAATGTACACATGTGTAGATAAACCTTTCCACTTGTTATATCTATTCTATGCAATATTTAATATGATTGATGGATACTACGTAGCAAAGCGGCGTAGCATATCTAACCTTGAGAATAGTTTTGTTGCATAGGTACCCGTAAAGTAAAGTACCTATTGGCGTTATTCATAATCGCTTATTAACAACATTTTACCTATCAAATGGTTTGTCCCTTTCCGACATACGTTATTTTCCAAAGAGCGAAAGAGACGAAACACTTCATAATAGTGTTTTAGTTAAAGAACATTTATGTATTAATGTCCCACTGCTGTAAAAAGGCCCATTACATTAAATATTAAATACCTCTTTAGTGAATACTTAAAATAGGACTTTATGTTTTAAACCACATCCAAAGTCGCCCAAGATGTCTTAACAGTACTTATACATCAAAAGTAACATGTTAAATGAAATATCCCATTGTGCGAGCCGAGCTGTGGATCTGTAAAAGATTTCTCCAACATTTTCCTCGAGACAAAACATTCATTGCGAATGCTTACTCGCGTATATCCTTAATATGGGTTTGGTTTATCTAAATTACATCTTTGCTAGGGTTGCTACGTTGACTTTGGGTGGGCTGTTTCAAACGGTTGGCTATCGTAACGTACGTTCGTTAAACTGTTATAGACAATTACGTTGTTAAATGTTTTGTTTCATAGCTGAAATGACAGTCTGTAAAAGTTATTCGGGCTGCCAGTATAATGCGAAGATTTTCCATTTCGTATGGCGTCTGTTAAGATTTAGACTGACATTTTGTGTTTGTAAGCTGAAGCCTTGCCCTTGGAGCACGTTCCAATCCCAATATTCTGTTTTTGCCGCGATTAACGCGACAAGCTAATTTACAAAAAACCTCTTTGTAATATATAAGTAAGTATAGGTAGATATGCGATTTGACTGTAAGGACATGAGGCAAAGATCGAGCTGCGCGGTCTGTTACTCACATTTCACCTTTTACAAGAAACGTGACTTTTAGACTAGTGTGAGATTTAGTAACTTGATAATTTTCTATCTTCGACTTGAGTGGTGGCTCATGTTCCCAAAGCCATGTTTTCTTAAGTTCTGACCTGTCCTGAGCTTGCGATCGATATTTCTTGTAGGTAAATGTTAACATTTTAGAAAGCGAACATATTTGTTCAGTGAAGACACAAAATAAGTTATAATATTATTATTTGCTTTATTACAAGCTTGTATTTAACTGTCAACTGTAATCTGTTCGGTAATAGTTTTGTTTGTGTGAAACCTTGGAACTGAATTTTAAACCAACTGTAGCGATACAGTAATTCTTGCATAAATGATGTAGCCAGACTTCTGTCACTGTTACGTCCGACCCGTGGACGCATGCTTTAATTAAAATAGCCCTTATTTAATGATGAAGTATCATTTATCTACACTCTAAATATCACCTCAGAACCATCACAAATATCACACAGCTACCTTCAACCGATTGAGCTGAGAGAAACCCATCTAATTCCAAAGACAATATAATTTCATATATGTCAGAAAGCTGGTTGCTAGCTAGATTTTTTATCCGTTGTTCCTTTGTTTGGTCTCACAATCTTTAGCCCAATACAATCACAGTCTATAACAACAGTCTGTTATTTCTTCACACCCCTGTTTCGTTCGACCTTGACCCCGGTTACCGGAGACCGAAGTCCGGGCCTTTATTTCACCCGCGGGAGCTTCCCATCCCATACAAAGCATTCCGATATCGATTTATTGTCCGGAATTATGGATGACGCCATTTTATTGACTCATAACTTGAACTGAGAGCTTTGTATTGCGATTTGGTGTCGATTATTGATATAGTTTTAAAGATGTTTTTATAGACAATTTATGTTATAGAAAATGGATTGTCTGGTGCAAATTGTTTTTAACTAACAAACGTTATAGAAAACGAATTGTGAGGCAAACTCTAGTGAATTGACTGCTCATCAATTGGCGATAGTTTTCATTTGTCTGTAGATGTCGGACGTCTGTCACCTATTAGGTTTTCCGTGACAAATTTTCATGTGATGGTTACGCTTACGTTCAGATTAAAATGCAAAAACGATTTAGTCAAATTGAGTTCCTCCTTTTTTGAAATCAATTTAATAACGTCTTGTGTTAGCTCAAACCTAAAAACCTAAAAAAGAAACCATTAGTTGTAAAAGTTTGAAGGTGAGATCGGGAAAAAGGTTTTCGTCTAGGAGCTTCGACGGGAATTAAGGTCACAGAATCGAATGAAACTACAACACGGTTGCCTAGCAACGCTACCAGGGGCTCTCAACTCAACCCACCAAAAACAAAGGAAGGTCACAACCTACTTTCATTATCAAAATCATAATAAAGACACCTTTTTGCTTTAAGCTCATGGTACGAGTATTACCAAAGAGTAAAAAATGACAATTAATAAATTACCTAAGTATCACTATTAACGTAGCTCATGTACCTAAACCAATCTGACAATTAATAAAATACCTAAGTATGATTATTACTACGGGTACGGGGGTTTTCCGCGGCACAGAAGGTTGTTTAAGTAAGTGAAAACACTTACTTTGATTTCCCGACGTTTCGAGTGGATTGCATCACCAAAGTATCAGATGTGTTTTGCCTTGTTACATTTAACGCCCATAATATGATTGCAAGAGCTTATCAAAGTATATTTTTATGTTATACGTATTATAAACGCCTCAGATCAAGTACTTATCCCCGATAGAGTAAATTAAAAAGCCAGTAGCAACTTTTAATATTATAATTAGTGTTTCTGTTTGTTAGTTGTGTTAATATGGTTTTGATGTTTTGATAAACTAACTCTACCGTACTCAGAGACATCAATTTAATGGACAATTAACAATTTTTTTATACACACTCCTTCTCAGGAATCATTTGACGATTACTATGTATTACAGCAGCGGTTACTATACATAACTTGGCAGGGCTAAGATACAAGTCAAGACAAAGGTTTAGTCTTCGTTAATACCTTTTGAAGACCCTCTCGCTCTATTTCAATATGACGAAAAGAGAAAAAGTCTTACGATTGCAGGAATTCTAAAGTGTCGAATGCCCACAGCAATGGCACGGTTCATGGTCGTGACGCCCGACCTGACGGACCCGGTGATCCTGCACCTGCGGGAGTACTTCTTCGCCGACGAGCCCCTTAATAAGGCGGTGGGACTCTGCCGCCGCGGCGAGCCTCATGAGGAACTCGAGAAGATGTGCACCGCCACCATGGCTGATGGACTCTCGATTGCTGCTATTGAGAACAATCAGGTAATTCCTTTCGTATTATGAAATCAGCTAAAAAATCAGCTTGTTGCCAGTAGGATGTAAGTTAAAACACCTTTTTTTATCTGAATTTGTGATATCGGGCTCATACATTTTGTGGTAAAAAATTTTTGTTGAAAAAATATTAGCATATTTAGCTAAAAACACAATGTTTATCTATTCACGCAAACTACCTAGGTTTTGGTCCAGTTCTATGCAAATATAGCAGCGCCCTGCGGTTTCACCTCCATTGTGCCCGTTCCCGTAGGAATTTCAGGAAAAAAAATAGCCTATAGCCTTCCTCGATAAGTGGACTATTCAACACTGAAAGAATTTTTCAAATCGGACCAGAAGTTCATGAGATTAGCACGTTCAAACAAACAAACTCTGCAACTTTATAATATAAGTTTAGTATAGATTTCGACGTGAACTGATAGATCGATATTTCATTTCCAGGTGGTGGGCGTGGCCCTGAACGGATTGTTATGACCCGGCGACATCGAGGAGTCCCTGGACAAGATACAGCAATCCACCGACGACAAGTACAACAAGATATTCACCATCCTCTACTCCGTCAGCCGCGATCTCGACCTCTTCAATAACTTCCGGGTGAGTACCAATAGGTAGAGAATCAGTACTTAGGAAAAAAGTAAAGTAGGTACTAGCCGGAATCTAATGAAAGTACAAAAGTGAATTATGTATATGAAAGCCCCTTTATTAGAGACTAACCGTGACGGTTTTACCCGCGTTGAGCCCGTTCCCCTAGAAATTTCGGGATAAAACATAACCTATAACCTTCCTCCAGAACGTAGCTATCCAAATCCAAAAGAATTATTCGAATCGGACTGGTAGTTCCTAAGATTACATCCGAACATACAAAATTACAAATTTAAATCGCTATAATATTAGTATAGATTAATCCTAATTCGGCCACAACTCGGATTGGTGGCCTATAGTGGCAATTCTATCTGAGCACTACCGTGCTTCGAAGGGGACGTTAAATTTTCGGTACCGGTCGTTTAAATGTTTAGAAAATGTCGGAGGCCTTCAGGCGGTCTAAAAATCCGACACCAGGGTTGACCACTACCTACTCGAAATGAATAAATGAATGTTCCCCTGCTTGTATTCCAGGTGGACTGTATAATGGAGTGCCGCATAGTGTCCGTGGCGTCCGAGGCGCGCGGCCGCGGCATGGCCAAGGAGCTCATCACGCGCAGTCTCGAGCTGGCTCGCCAGCACGGCTTCAGGGTGCGTACAAGTCATCTTCAACATCATTGATCTTAGCGCCTCGGGTCGGGGGTCTAGTGGTATGTGCACTTGCCTGCCAAGACTGAGGTCCCCGGTTCAATTCCCGAGTCGAGCGAAAAGCACTCTAACCTAATTATTTTACTTTTGAATTGGAACTACGTTTACTGATACACTTCGCATTTATTTTACATTTTTATGTGACGTTTCGGCCCCTTTACAGGAACGTAGAACGTTGTTTCAATTCAAAATGAGAAGTTTTCGCTTAAACTTAAGAAACCAGTATATTTTACTTACTTATTCCACAGCTATTCAAAGTAGACGCAACAGGCGCGTTCTCCCAACGCATATGCCGCAGCCTGGGCATGTCGGAAGCCCGCCGCGTGAAGTACTCGGACTACCGCGACGAGGCGGGCCGCGCGGTGTTCGAGGTGCCGCCGCCGCACCACGCGCTCGCCATCATGATCATGGAGCTACCCTGACAAGGCACCGACAGGTTCACGCTCTGGTTCTAAACAAATAGGCTGAACGCAAAGCTAATGTTGTCTTATCAGTGGTTACAGCTTCGTATGTAGTAGGAAACAATTGACGCGCAACAGTTTTTAGGAGATTGCCCATTCTTCTCTGCTCATGGATACGCTCAAAAGAGCATCTTTGGGGCGGTAATTGAACACGAATATATGGGCGTTATTGAGTCGTTTAGCAAAAACAGTAAAAAATAAATACATGATCTTGCAATTGTATGTTCTCACGACTCTGTTCATAAAGAATGCTCAAATGCATCGTTGCAGAACAGTGTGCAACGTTTGTTTATCAATTCTATCTAAGGTTGCGTACTTTGGCGTTCTATCTATGTTGGACTTTTGCTGCATAACAACGTCTCCAATATTAAAAATCCTTGCAAGTATAACATTAATCAACATTAAGGAAAAAGTTACGCAACAATATTTATAACATGTTTTGTTACATAGTCTGTCCGCACCCTTGAAACAAGCCACGCGTCTTGTTGCACATCAATTTATTATCGGCAACGCGCAACTATCGAACATCTTAAGCGTCAAGTGTTGCTCGTCAATTGTTGCCTAGTGCATACGAAACTTATCATTTGTATGTGCATGCTATGCTCGTGTGGGGTTACCTACATTTAGAGGTTCTGGTAGGAACTACATCGGCTGTGCAAATAAAATGCTCAGAAAGTTGCAAAATGTCATTTTTAATTCATTTTGTGCTATAGCTCAGTTTTTTGCAGCAGCCTTAATTCTATAACCAAAGTTATCTATGAACCTACTCCAAGCAGAAGAAACCTTTAACTTGGAACTGGTACATTATTTACTTCAAAGCACCAGAAGTAGATGGAACTCTGCAAGATACAGCTGCAAACTGCAACCGATGCCATAAGTTTCTAAGAATCTCTATAAAATTCGTACTGCAGTCTGCAGTCGCTAGAAGCTAAATTGGTACTGCAGTCACGCTTGGAATTAATTTTATAGAGATGATTAAAAACCATTGCAGTTTGCAGCCTGCGGTCCGTCTTCAACTAATAATTCGAGTACTTTTATTGACACCTTGCGAGCATAGTGTGCACTACAGTGAGACAACTTTACTATCTACGACTTCTACTCTCTTTGTTGCTTGCGAATGGATTCGACTATATATTGAGGGAGTTTCTTGAATGAAGACCAGTATCGTCTATCTGCTTCTATCTGCTGCCTAGTGCCTATAATGATAAGTAACACAAGGGAAAGATAGCATAGCACCCAGAAGATTAGGTATAAAATAGTTGAAAACTATTGCATGGCATATGATATGTATGAAACAAAATGAAAAGAAAATCTATGGCATGTATGTGAAAAATTACCTACCGCAGGTTACAGGTAGGAGCAAGATACTCGTAAATATATTTAAAAAAAACAATCGACAAAATGAAAATCTTCTCGATCCACCTCAAATATATTTTTTGCAATTCCATTCGCAAACAACAAAGTACATACAGTGACCACTCAAGTCAGATAGCTTTGCGATACTTCAAAAGCGATAGAGTTTTCCAGGACACAGACCGCAGTACAGGCTGAATAGATTACAAAGATTGTTACAAATATTCTTCAATTGTGCATTAACTTTCTTAAACGGCCTGTAAAATGAAAAAAAATAGCCTGTATGATTTCACTGTGTGGCAAAGAAGTGAAATATGCCAACTATGAGTAAATATATTTGTCCAAATGACACAGTGAAAGGCAAAATAAAATCAAAGCCTGTTGACAAAAAACAATGGGCTGTTTACAGGACAGAGGCCTTAAGAATATTCGTGCATAATTGAAGAGTTTAACCAAAATAGAAATATTGAAGAGATAACATCAGTAAGTGAGAATATAATCTATATGTAACGTAGGTAAGCTTTGTCGATGTAAGCTAACGTTTTGTTGGTAAATGTTGCATTTTGTGTTCGGAAAAATGGAATGATAGCCTCTTCGAATGATTGTGAAACCTGTCAACAAAAACTCGGTATAATTATACATAATCTATGTGAATCTCTATATGTACTAAAATTAATAGATTTTATTGTTATCGATGTCTAACTACAGGATGTTTTATCAGTAGAATTTTTGTCTTTTACAGTTTTACTCAAGTATTACTAAAGTATAATTCGTAATATAAACATACAAACATATATATTTTAGAAAATATTTAGTAAAGTAAATGGTATTCATCCCTTTAAAGACGCACGTTTAGCTCAAAGAATTAAGTATTGATCTAATCATTATAAAAAATAGAAGTGTGGTTGGATATTTCCCAAATAACTTACTAAAAGTATTAAATATATACCTCTTATACTTACGCAACTATTTAAAACTATACAATGTAGTATAAAACTTATTTTAATGCAACTATACACGTCTCCTTACTAGTAGCAGTTAATGTAGCTGTAGAGCTCTAATAAATGTTAAACTTTTGATATTTATTGATACTATATATATTTTATCGTATACTGTTTATTAAAAGTTAATTTATTGATATTCAAAGTGTATACTAACAATATATATTTTTAAATAACTTCGATTAATGATTATTTGATTATATTAATGTTATATAACATTGTTTGCACAATAAATGTGATATTTATATAAATATATACATATATATTTTCTTTTAAGTATATATAGTAACATTTAGCTCATATTTATTAATAGATTCTAATATTATATTTAAATGTGAAACTTTATACAACTAAATGTAGGTAGTGTCACTATTATATTTCTGTGTTAACTAAATGTTGTAGTCATAGCGCAATTTGTATTCCAGAATATATATTGTTGTATTAAATAAACAATGTTTACGTTATGTAGAAAATGTTGTTTTATTTATATACAAATTATTATCATCAGTATAATATTAAGATCAGAGATAATAGAAAAACAGTTTAAGTAGAAGGCAAGTACGGTGTGGCGCCTGAAAAAAAGTGCATATAATTTTGTGTCATGAGTGTTAGATGATATTATATTATTATCCTGTAAAAAATATAGAGTACCTACTACGTTACCATCCTATGCTTAGCTTTGTACCCACTATGTATAACCATTGTATATAGCATAACAGAGCTATATACATAACACAGCTACAGTTACAACATACATAGTTCGTCTTCAGTTAAATCGTATCGCATGCGGAAGCGGTAAGATAACAAAATGGTGGTTAGAGGCAGACCGCAAACGCATGCGGTTACTAATAACAGTAAGTGCGAGTTGGTTAGTGGCTTATGGTCTATGTGGTTTTAGACCGCCTAAATGACTGCAGTACTTATATATATGCAGTACTCATAACAGTCTGTAGATGCTGTCTATAATTTATCTTGTATATAGGTACCTTCCGTTTAATAGGATATTAGTCTATCGGAACTATACTATTAGTGCACTCTATACTATTCATGTCACTTTATTAGATACACTTTTTTAATTTACAATTATTTAGAAACGTTTACGTTTTCGACAAGCCCGTTGGCACAGTGGCTGTGTCGGGGGTTGCGGGTTCGATTCCCGCCCGGAGTCAACAATATGTGAAGACATAGTTGTTGGCGACGACGTCTGGGTGTCAATTATATATTCATAAAAAGTATTTGTGTATGTATATGTAGTAGTATCAGTTAGTTAGATTCCATATTACAAGCATAAAGCTTAGTTTGGGTCTAATTAACCGTGAGTGAATTTGTCCGGGTGTTTACCCAAGCAAGACATGCCAGCCCCATAACGCCCCGTCCCTTAAAAAAGCAAGTATATATGTTAAGTTTTATTATCTATAACTTCTATACTAACTAATATAATAAAGAGGTAATATTAATAATTTGTTTGTTTATATGTTCGCACTTATCACAGAAACTATTCATTTAATTTGAATAATTGTTTTTGTAATGGATAGCCAGTCACATTCAACGGGAAGATTATATAGATATTTCCCACAGGAATGGGCACAACACGAATAAAACCGCGGGGCGTTGCTAGTATGTTGTATATTTATTAGATCAAGTTTGTATAAATGCTGTGTCAACTGAACAGACATTGGGGAAAACAATAAAACCCGCGGCGCCATCCCGGCGGCCAAATAAAAACTCGCAGAGAGTAAAGGGAAAACAGTATGTGTACAGAGTACCTTCTTTATCGTAAATCTGGTAGCAGACCCACGGAACAAACCTGATGGCACAGTGGCATGTGAGAGCTTACTGTGTCGGGGGTTACGGATTTGAATTCCGCCCGGAGTCGACAATATGTGAAGATATATGTAGTTGTTGGCGACGACGTCTGGGTGTCAATTATAAATTCTTATAAAGTATTTTTGTAGGTATCAGTAAGTTATATTCCATAATACAAGCTTAGAGCTTAGTTTTGTTATAATTGACCGTGTGTGAATTTGTCAGGGAATATACTAGAACTAGCAGCACCCCGCGGTTTTACCTATGATGTATTCATTCATTCTAACGCCCCGCGGATTAGCGTACATTCTACACATTTATGTGAATTTGACTGATTGCTTATTTAAACCATTTAAACCATTTAAACCATTTAAACCATTTAAACCATTTATTTCCACATCAAAAATATACAATTTACAAAAATAAAACAGAGAACAAAACAATTTACGATGCAGAGGAGCAGACTCAGTGTCCGCTGAGCCGCTGGTGCGACACAGCACTGATTTTCAGTCTGTCCACTAAATAAACTATGTGCTTATAAAAAAAAAAAACATTAGCATCTAGTGCGCAAAACAAACAAAGAACTTAATATATATATATATATATAAATATAGTTATATAATAATTTATTAGTCTATACAGTCTTCAGTCTATAGGTACACATTTTGGTTATACATTTTTAATACTATTGTGTTTAAATAATAAATTTGTGGGTTTTTCTTAAATTATAATTAGTTTTTATATTAATTTACTATGAATTATTTAATGATAATATAATATATGGCTACAAAGTATTTACATTTGTTTTTGTAATGTTAATAAGTATCTCTTAGTGCGTGATTTTAATAGGGGTTGAGATACTTATTGCATAGGTATTGAAATATCATTTCAATTCTGAGGGATGAAATAAACGTATATAATTGAACTCAATAAAATAAAATAGGTAATAAAATACAATCAAGTAGAGTAGCGTCCTATCTGTGTGGGCGACTGGGAGGCTGCCAGGAATTGATTGAGACGCACTCCCGAATGTTCCAGAGCTGTCCCGTGCATACAACACTCTTACGTGAATAGGATTCAATGTGAACGCCAAATTTAAGATAATTGAACTAGTATGAATCACTACATTGTATAAAACAAAGTCGTTATTTTTGTCTGTTTGTCTGTATGCTTAAATCTTTAAAATTACGCAACAGATTTTGATGCGGTTTTTTGTAATAGGTAGAGTGATTCAAGAGGAAGGTTTTTATGTAAAAAAAATCCCGAAATTCCCACGGGAACGGGCACAACGCGGGTAAAACCGCGGGGCGCTGCTAGTATACTAATATAATAATAAAGCTGAAGAATTTGTTTTTTTTGATAATCTCTGAAACTACTAATGCGGTTTGAATAATTATTTTTGTAATACATATACTCGTATAGTCTGAACTTTTTAACGAAAGTATGTTACGACCGACCGATATGTAAGTGTAACCGGCCGGGGCCGTTTGAAACAAGCCTCCCGAAGTAACGGAGTCACAAATATTAATCGTTTCTAAGTTTTAATTACAAAAGAAACACATATAGTTAATGTAGACGACACACAAAAAAAAATATGTTTCTGAATTGTTTGAATATTTATTAAAATTGTATGTGAACTTTATCAATCAATCTGTTCAGCAATACTCGGAATACGAATATAGTCAGGGTCACTCAATATTCGGTTCAGCTATGTTGCTGAAAGGAATCTATTTTCGACTTTATACTGATTAGAATTAAGATCTTTTCAGAAAATACGTGACATCTATTTAAAGACACTGAATTTGCATAGTACAAATTAAAAATAAATTACCGATTTTCAATGCAGTGCAGTGCTACAAAAATCTGTAGCGTGCTACGTGCTACGCGCCTACGAGATGAACTACGAATGTGCTACAAAACACTACAAACTACAAACAAACAAGGAAATATAAACTTAGATTATTACTAGCTGCGCCCCGCGGTTTCACCCGCGTTGTACCCGTTCCCGCGGGAATTTCGGGATGAAAAATAGATGTTGGCCGATTCTCAGACCTACTCAATATGCTCACAAAACATGAGAATCGGTCAAGCCGTTTCGGAGGAGTACGCGAACGAACACTGTGACACGAGAATTTTATATATAAGATAATACTTATTACTAAATTGTGTATTGTCATCGGAAAAAAGTATCAGATATTTAGTTGATACACTTTCGCTCTCTTCTAGAAATATTCCAACTCACAAGATTCAACTAAACGAATTATTATCATGTCATCATGATATTAATATTCATGATATTATATAAATATAATTATCATGATATTATATAAATATAATTATCCCAAACAGTATATTAATAGAATAAATTGACTATACCACAGTTCAGTAAACTTTCATTGAAATAACCTTTTATCTAATGAAATACTGTGTTCTGTCTCTTTTGCTCTTCGGAAAATTGCGTATGTAAGAAAGTGACAAACCATTTGCTAGCTAAACTGTTCTTAATACGCGTTTATTAATGGCCCTAAGAATTTTACCTACATTTGGGGATCAACCAATTTTAGTTTTTTATTTGGGTGAAGAATAGTTTGACAATTTTAATGGATGTTTCATATAAAACTACTGTTCGGATCGAAATAAAAATTAACACATAGATTAAAGTCTATATTATAAACAATTAGGCTACTTTTTATCCCAATATTCCCACGGGAACGAGTACACTTGTGTAAAAAAGGCACTGCTAGTAGAAATATAAATTGCTTGAATGTTGTTTACGATAAGTCCAATAATTGATAGCTGTTGCTGATAACCTCCGAAGGGCGACCGGGACGTCCTAGGGTTCATCCCAAAGGCATCAGGTCGCGGGAGCACGCACTCCAGCAATCCCATTAACAGAGAGTTCATTAAATTAGGAACTTCATGTAACTTTTTCTTACCATTTTGTATTTGATAGGTTACAGTAGGTAGGTAGTAAGTAGCGCTTGTGGCGTAGTTGACTAAGCGATATTAGCTGATTGCGATTGTTAAGCAACGTGGACCTCGGCCCCTACTTGGATGGGTGGCCGATGGCATTTATATTTGAAAACTACCGTACTTCCGAGGATACGTTAAGCAATCGATCCCGGTTGTTTCAATCGATAGACCACGTCGAAGGCCTTTAGGCGGTCTAAAAACGCCGACACCAGGATTGGTCAGGTCACTTATACGTACTCGTACTTACTCTAGTTTCAATAGTAGTTATTAAGAAATTCACTCGGAAATCATTTTAATCCTCCCGTAACAACATATTGTTATTTCCCTTGATAAAACCTACCCTTACTAACATCACCTCCAAATCAAAATCCACCCCTGTATTTTACGCATTACCTACAAACAATTTATAACCCGAACAGTATTACAAAATTAATTTGAAATTATTCAAAACGATTTCGAAGCGGAAAAGCATTGAGTATTATATGTGACAAGCCGCGCCCCGCGGTGTTACCCTCATTGTACCCGTTCCCGAAGGAATGTCGGGATAAAAGGTGCCCCATGTGTATTCTAATAACCTGTAAAGTTACATCCAAATCCGTCCAGTAGTTTTTTCGTGAAAGAGTAACAAACATACTTATATTCTATTTTTTTTGGATGGGCACAAAATGTTGTTAAATGTTGTAAATTTTCCAGCCGAAGACGATTGCTTCTGAAGAGGAAAAAGGTTGAGAGATAGGGTAACAATGAAATAAAATTACTAAACCCTTTTCCTCTTCAGGAGCAATCGTCTTCGGCTGGAAAATTGACGACATTGGTCCACATTTTGTGCCAATCCAAAAAAAATAGAGTATACATACATCCATCTTCACAAACATTCGCATTTGTAATATTAGTAGGATAGGATGTAATTTCCTCCTAATTTTCATAAAATATCTGATATTTAATAAATTCTCTATTAGTTAATTCACACCATCATAATCACCTACGCTAAGAATACTCTAAAGGGGCGGTCTCACTGAAGACTTCACAAGATTGTTGGAGAATCATCAAAATTCAATAACTTTTCCGAGCTGAGAAAAACTGACTTCAAACAACTGGTATTTGTGAGAACTTAATTTTTTTTTAATCGGTTAAAAACAGAACCAAGCAAGGGTTTCTGTAATGAATAGCTACATGCAACGGAAAGGTTAAAGGCTAATTTTCATTCAGAAACTCCTACGGGAACAGGCTTAACGCGGGCAAAGCCGCGGGGCGCTGCTAGTAATCTATATAAACTTAAGAATTTTCAAAATTGGTTCACGAATAAGAACGATATTGTATACATACAGGTGAATTGAGAAACTCATTTGTTGAAGACGGATGTCCTCATATGTCGAATGTTCGACGCCGTATGCTAACTTCAATACATTACGTGTGAATGCTCAATGTGGACGCTCCTTAACGTGGGAGTCGAATTTTGGTGTGAAAATAAGTATGATAATAACTCTGACCGTCACACGCAGCATCAAAGAACATACTCGTATATTGTATTAATTTACGTCAGGATCTGAATATTTGATCACTTTTTCTGCGTAATCTTAACGTAGATTCTATGTTTAACCATGGACCAACTTATACAAGGTTTACTCAAGAAAAGTTTAATTTTGGTCATCTATATATACAAAATTCAAAGTCCTGACTGACTGACTGATAATCAACGCACAGCCTCAACCGCTACCTAGAAACATGAAATTTGGCAGGAAGGTTCTTCAAGCGACGTAAGTGCACACTATGGGTGCTCTGCGGGTGAAACCGCGGGGCACAGCTATTAATACTTATTAAGAACATAGGCCATATCAGCATACTATAGGTAACATATAATATAGATCATCTAGGTCCCTTATTTATACACTAACTACCCAATTTCACTCCCCCCTATCGTAAGTGAAATGTTTTTAAACTTTGTTGATTTTTGAAACCGTCACCCGATTCAATTCATTTAAATACTTTTTTTAAGATTATTAAAATGAAATCAGAAAAAAATATGTTTTTTGACAACGGCCCCAACCAATCCAGTTTTCCAGTTTTGTTGTCCAAAATACCTTACTTGGATTTATGGCATTTTACTTTAAACAAACATAACACAACACTCTCCTTTTGGGCTACGCCGCAGTAGGGTAGAACAAAAGAACGTGTAGGCTCATTGATTGTTAATTTCATACCCTGTATACTAACTATACTTACCAAGTCTGGGCACTAGAACAACCCTTAGGTCCTGAACATCTAGTATGGCTGTTGGCTAATCAAACTCGCCCACTCGATGCGTGGTCGTGGCCAGCTATCACAGACTTTTATTATCAATATCTCGAACGTCATTCAAGAAATAGTAGAGAAAGAAATCTCGGTCAATGGGAGCAAATATCATTAAGTTTATAGATCATTTTCTACCTATACAATGTGAAAAAATATCTACATAACATAGATAGTCTATAGCACACCGAAAGTTAATGACATCTATGTGCTAAAAGTTTTTTTTAAATTGGAAGCATAGTAAGATTACCTAATATGTACTTTTAATAAGCCTTACAAACTTTACCTCTTTATAAAATTTGCAAAGTAACTTTTTAACTAACGTTTGCTACGATAACCAACGTTTGAAACAAGCCCTAAGGGTTGGTTACTTCGTATTAAAGGTATTACGTCTATAAATATATGTAAAACACACTTTATTGATGCTAATAATCGTAGTTCAATCATAAATAAGCAGCTACACCCCACAAAGTATTCTATAAACAATACAATGTATTTCAATCCAATTGGAATGTTATAAATCTCATGCAGCCTGGATTTGATCGCATGAATCACCCACGCGCCAGCCGGGTATAAAAGCGCAGGGGTTTCCCAAGGCTGGCCAGTTAGCCGGCAACCCTCGAGGAACAGGGTCGCGTCATGAATAACACCAACTTTTTACGTATACTCCCAGACCAGAATTTTCCCGTTTGACAAAAAGGTAAGTGCTGTGAAGCTTGAATATTTTTTAAGTATTTGTAGTGAATAATATCCGTATTTAGGTTAAATATTTAATTATTTCAACTGTATAATCTATATTTAGGTTTTACTATTTAATTCTTTGAGTTGTACAGTGGCAAAGGTAGGTTCCTATATAATGCCTTGTAGTGGGATGAGTTTTATATTTAAGGAAATTAAGTTCGCTATTGTATTGGTTGCAGTAAAAACTTATAGGCGCAATATTAATTATTAAACATAATAACTAGTGAATTGGCTTGACTATTATATTCTTATGAAGTGTTTTATTATATAATCGATATCTAGTTACTTAATTGATATGTATATGTATTTAGTAACTTCGTAACATTTCGTAAGATTGGACTGTGTACCTCGCACAAATAAGAGAAAAAATACAAATTGTTTTTGTAGATTTTCAAACTTAATAACAGCCCAACTTAACGAATTTCTAGACCCACTATTATCATAATATCAGAGTTAACACTATTTAGTCGTAATATTGTCATTATTTCGTGTTAAATAGCAGTTTCTGCTGCTATGTTACTAGAGACTAATGCTGTTTCCATACTTCAAATAAACATGGTCAATTCTTCATCAATCAGCGATACAATTAATGAATCCAAAGGTCTTTAAACTTACGCTCGTTGGAATATAAAAATCAATCGCTGAATATGAATCAAAATGTCGTTAGAAAGGCGATGAGTGGAGAGGTATCAATTATATTTTTTAGTTTACAATAGTGAAAAGGAAAAGGTAAAGCAGCAATTTAAATCCTTGTGTTGGTGAAGGATATGTACTTTAGATACCTAAATTATAGTGGTTTCACAAAGTGTAATAAATAATGATTAAATTCTATTTTAGTTAATCGTATAGAAAGGTAAAATTATAACTGTTATTTGTGATATAGTTTCAGTGTCCAACTTTCTTGGTCGACCGTGTATTAAAGGTATTAATTTAATACTTATTCTTACTTACAAATCAAAATAATTGTTAACAGAATAACTAATAAACCTCTCCATAAATGTATTACCTACTAGCCGCGCCCCGCGGTGGTACCCGCGTTCCCGTGGGAATTTCAGGCTAAAATGTATCCCATGTGTTATACTGATGTATAACCTATACTACTGTAAAATTTCATCCAAATCCGTCCACTAGTTTTTCATCATCCATCCACCCTCACAAACTTTCGCATTTATAATATTAAGTAGGACTTATGTAGTTACCAAACGCCTTAAAAATCAAGGTCTTACAAAAACCAGTCAAAAAAATATAGCGAAAATGTAAAAATACCAAATACGGTACAATAAATATTTGCACTGAAAACTAATATATCAAGTGTAGAATCACGCGACGCGATTACTCTGTTCGCAAAACTTGGCTACTTAATCTACACTTCATATTGTGGACTAGTGTTGTTACACAACATTTTTTGGAAGAAAACTCAACGATTGCTCCGTTAACGTCTTTGCGACACGATTAGGGTCTTCATCCAATAGGACTCCAACTAAAATTATTGTTATGACGAAAGTTTGTAAAGAGACATGTTGGTTACGTTTTTTCAGTTAAAAAGACAGTTTATGACTAATATTATTGTATATTGCCGAATCTGAGTAAAACCGTATTTGTGACCTCCTCCTGATGACCTTTCACTTCACTAACCTCCTGATGAAGGTCGCCGGACGTGACTGAAGTCCGAAAGTGTTAAGGACCTCTTAACAGTAACAGTCGAACGTGAGTCCCCGTTTTGACAAATAGTAAAAAGTAACTTAGCCTAAGTCCGTTTCAAACCGATTCAAACAACCGAGAACGACAATGCAACTGTGCCTAAGTTACTTAAGTTATCGTTAGACCATGTCGAAGGTCTTTGGCGGTCTAAAACACCAGAGTTTGACGTACACGAACTTACTTCAGCTACTTTTCCACATACAGAATTTTTGGTTTATTCGTTACGTTTTTTGCCACCACTGTTATGGTAATGTTCAAATAACGTATGCAACGGGGTCAGGCCAGCACTAACATATCTTATCGAATTAGTTTACCTATTAATGTCCAAGGTATAAAATTACACGGAATGTATTTTAACTAGGTTTCTAGATTGATCTTGTTAATGTAAATATTGTTTTGGATATCTTACATAACAGATAGATCGGCACTGATAGGAGAACCTAATTTTCATCGCAATGAAAAAGGCTGAGCATAATGTAGGCACTTAGGGATTCTCATTATAAAGAAGTGTAATGAAAAATGTACCTAATATAGATGATCCATTAACCCTTCAAAAACACGATGAAAATTTACTCTGATCTGATCAGGTCTGTCTGGAAAATACTAAGAACTTAAGTAGACAATGAATTAACATCAGCCTTTTCTCTCGTAAGGTCAATAGGTATACCAAAATCTTTCTCACGTTTGATGTTAGATACTTTCATTAACATTTTATGTATTCTTAGAAAAGCTTCTTAAATCCTATCAGCAATATAATAATCTCATTCACTAAAGCAATAGGTATAATAATCTCATTCACTAAAATTATTATTTGAATAGTAAAGTAAGCCGGGTAAACAGAAGTTCTAATCTTGTTCTTAAATTAAAATGTATTCTTTGGATATTTAGAGGTTGAAAGAGTTGATTTTAAGATACAGATTACCATTTTCCTCAAAATAAACTCATGAATGAAACGACCCACGGATACAGAATAATGTCCCTTTGATTTCAAACCTCAAAAACTATAAGGAAGAATACATAAAAATCATAAAATATGACATAAACTCAGTATTACTTACGGTATCGTGTAAGTAAAACATTTCTTTTTATAACTTTTTCTCTAGTTTATATTACATTTACGTGTCGACCGATTCGTACGAAATAATCCTCTTTTTACATCCAATCGTCATTGCTTCATAAAACATAATGTTGTTGTAAAAAAGTTTGTTCACATTTTTTTATTACAACGAAAATAATATGAATGAATGGCATATTTACGAACATTATATCATGTAGCTAAAGAAAGAAGGTACCAAAATCCCTAGAAGTGTTAGTCATAGGAACAGTCAACTACAAAAGCTGATTAAACACTTTCAATAATACAAGTTAGTCATAGGTACAGTCGTCAACTACAAAAGTTGATTAACACTTTCAATATTACAAGTTAGTCATAGGTACAGTTAACTACAAAAGTTGATTAAACTTTTAATATTACAAAACACCTAAAAGATTCCATACATAAGTGTATTCAGGTGTCTTGTTATATTGAATGTTCTCATCAACTTTTGTAGTTGACTGTACATATAGTTTAAGCCGTAGTGTTAAGCTTCAACTAAAAGGGGTGTTAATAAGTTTGACGGTGAGTGTACTTTTTTTAGGTTTGAGACTCCTAGAATGAGACTTTTGAACTACATATGTTTTCTGATAGGGCTAAAAGTTCCAAATTTATTTGAATAGAGTTCAATCAAATCCAGATCAAGTAAGTATAGGTAATTTCTTAAGTTAAAGCAGAGAAATGAAAAATTATAAAGATAAAGTTTGAAAAACATAGGTATTACTGTCAATAAAATTTGGAATCTCACTCACTCTTAAAACATGAATTAGGTAGAGTTAATGAACGGAAATCTTTACTATTCCTCTAAGTTCCACATACCCACTAGACAACGCTAATTTAATCGCCCCTAGATATCATGAGAACCATTAAACAAGTATAAGTGAAAAGAGGTTGAATCGATATATCTGTTGCATAACGGTGCATATGGTGACGGCCGGTCGATCCACCGCAGTAAATAATTCACCACCACCATGCCGGGCTAATTTTAAACCATGGCCAAGAAGCATGCAACACCGCCTTTAGTGAAGAAAAGATTGATGGCAGCGGTCGTACTTCACTGCTACCGTTTATATACGTTTGTTGTTTTCGGGTGCGAATGTGGTTTTTATTGCAATTGGCTTAGACATGTGCTGCCGTTCGCAAGGCGTTGAGTTCAAAAATCTTTAGATTTTCGTGAAGATTTTCTAAGTAGGCTGTGTTATGTGTAATGTGACGTATGTTATGTGTGATTAAGTATAGGTAAGTTAGCTCGTAGCAGAACTTACTTAACGGTATGGGATAAGGGTGCGTTTACATTAAAGCGAAGTGGACCTGTGCGGAGCTCCATAGACTTATCATAACGCGGAAAAGATTTTGAAAAAGTTGATGCGTTGTTAGACGATTTCAATGCGTTGTGAAATGCGTCCTAAGTCTAAGTATTCGAAATAATCTGAATTCTTAATAATACTCAAAGTTAAAGTAAGATTAATTATTTTTTTAACTTTTGTCCCAGAAAAGGCTCTTTTGAACGTACACTCGTTCGTAATTTTTTTACTACCCGTAAAATTGCGTTCAATTCAGTTTTGGCAGTTACTTGCCGTTAATTCAATGGTTTCCTTTTATTGCATTAACTCAATTTTCGAATGTCACTCCCACTAAATAGCAATTTGGCGTTGTGCCCTTAAAACTTAACATTATAATTAAAGTTGGCTGCCAAACTACAAAATGCATTTAAGCTTACGTGTTTATTTTTGAGGCAAATCTAGGAATGGTAAACCAGTTTATGGACGTATTTGATTCATAGCCACTTAAAGCATGTTTCTAGTATGTTTGATTGAATAAATACGCTTTGATCGCAGGCGATGAAACGATACCTTTGATTCCATTGTGTGGAACATCGACTAGTATTCAGCTATCAATGTTCTAAGTAGCTAGATTTCTCCATAAGTCCGACATAACGTTAGGTGTAATTAGTTTGTCGTTATTAACAAATGGTTTTGTTTCAGATGCTACCGGATGACGTGAACAAGTACGAGGTGCATTCAGAGGACGGTATTCAACGAGGGATCGCCAGACTCAGATTTTTATTTATACTTCATTAGTTATAATTAGGGCGGTGTTAGTGTGTGCAATATACGAGTATATATACTTACAGTACTGATACCATTCCTGGATAGGTAGTTGTATACTATTATCAGTATGTGGGGGAGGCTAGCGCGAACCCTACTCGGCGAGGACGCTTGGCCCCAGATCCAGGCGCCTTCGACGACAGGGCCAGTGCAGTCTACAGCCATGGGCGACCACCGCTCCCACTCTGAACATACCCTAACCCTTTCCCTTCCTATTGCAAACACTGCACTGAGAGATGGGTCATTATTTAGGATTATATTTAGATAATAATATAAGTCCAACTACTGTAGTCAGAGACGTCAATCAAATGGATAAGTGACGTATTTTTTTTCAAGACATGGCAAAAAAAAATATTAACCTCTCCCTACCATTTGATGTCTTAAATTTGATTGCGGCGGTTAATGGACCGAGTTGGATAAGTGTAGGAGATCAGTAGGTGTATTCATGTGTACGAAGTATGTTTTCGTCTATCCAGGAGAGATGCTGAACGGTCAGCGGTTGATAGAGTTCAGGCTCGGGCAGGAGGCGGAGTCTGAGCAGGGCACGGGGCTCGCCGTCGCCTCCGCCGAGCTGTTGGTGCGCGCCGAGACCTCGGCTTCCATGCGCGCGCGCCGCCTGCGGTACACGCTGTGGGCGTTTACGGTACGGATACAACATGATTAGGGCATGTGGCAATATGTGACATGTGGGGAAGTGCAGAGCAAAGATTTTTGATTTTGTTACTTATGTTTAACAGTGACAAACTTCGCTATACTTCGCCGTATGTGCGCCGACCCTTGGTGGATGCTAAAGTTAAATTTAAGACATTGATCATATTTATAAAATGGTGCAGGTAAAGGAGAACTCGACGGTCGGCGAGTTGGCGGGCGCGACGAGGCGCGACGTGTCGAGCGTGTGGCAGCGCATAGACGTGAGCGGCGCGGCGGCGCGGTGGGCGCGGGGCGGCGGGCGCGCGCCGCTCCGGCTGCTGCTGGACTGCAGCGGGTGCGGCGGGCGCGTGCGCCTGCGGCTCGGCGGCGGTCAGCTGCAGCGCCCGCTGCTGCGGCTACGGCTGGCGCCCGCCGCCACGCGCCGCCGACGCGCGCTAGACTGCGACACCGCCGACTCGGGCCGCTGCTGCCGCGAGACCTACTACGTGAGCTTCCGCGCCCTCGGCTGGGACGACTGGATCGTGGCGCCCGAGGGGTACTACGCGAACTACTGCCGCGGCGCGTGCGCCCCCTACCTCAACTACCACTCCCAGGTGGTGGAGGCGGCGCGGCTGGAGCGCGCCGCGTGCTGCGCGCCCGTCCGCTTCTCGGCGCTCTCGCTCATCTACTTCGGCGCCGACTCCAACATCATCAAGCGCGACCTGCCTGAGATGGTGGTCGAGGAGTGCGACTGCCCCTAGCGGCGCATGTACATAGCCTGCCGCCCGCCCCCCGCGCGCCGCCGCGCCGCCCCGCTCCCAGCTCGCTTCCGCCGCTCTCGAATCCGATTTCATCCGAATCGATTATAAATGATATTCTCGACTTGTGTAACGTTTTGTTCCTCGCGTTCGAAAGACTATATCCTAAATCAAATAAATAAATAAATAAATTAATTAATAAATATCTGTCTAGACAGGGCGGGCTGCGCCGGCCGCGCGCTGCGCGGTGTTGCGTGTTGCGTGCGTCGCGTCGCTTACTGTATCTTGGCTCGCAGTTATTTTTGTAAAGTTGTTGGGATGTGGTTGTTGTCTGCGATGGGATGGGATGAGACTGGACTATGGGATGCTTCCAGTGCATGGGATGGTATGAGTGAGGGACGCGCAGCGCGCGGCGCGGCCCGCTCGCCCTCTATAGACCTAACTAACTAAATAATTTAATACTATGCCGTTTTCATTCACCCCGTTTGGTGATCGCTTGTAATTATTGTAAACTGTATTATAATAATTATTATATTATAATTAATTATAATAAATCAACTTTTTCATAATTATTACAAATTATTTAATTTCACACTTCTTGCCATTTCTCCCTGACACCTCATTTATCCTAAATTCACTTTATGCAAAAACTTATTCATATCAGTACAGTAGTATATACATGAAAGCGTAACAATCTCATAAATAAAGTTCATTTGTATGGCTAATGAGGAACTATAGGTAGTGATAGATATTACAATAAATATACCTTCTACCTCGTATAAGCCTTAGAAACTTCATAAAGATTTCAGAACCGAATCTAGGTTACCTAACCCAATTCAAATATTAAATACAAAAGCTTTATAAAATTTAAATCATAAGATACAGAAATGGAACCAATATTGTGTTTTAGAGAGACTTTCTTTTATCCTAAATGTAAGTTGCATAATGTAACCTTATTATGAGGGAATGCCTGTTTGATACAACGGAACTAAAGGTGCGTCCAGCCTATAAAAAGTAAACTTAAAACTCAAGACTATGTAAAAAACATATAATAAAAATATATTGCATAACTTAATTTTTATTAAATTACTAGCCGCGCCCCGCGGTGTTACCCGCGTTATATCGGTTCCCGCGGGAATTTCGGGATAACATGTATCTCATGTGTTATTTTGATGTATAATTTATATTACTGTAAAGTTTCATCCAAATCCGTTGAGTAGTTTTTGCGTGAAAGAGAAACAAACATACATCCTCACAAACTTTCGCATTTATAATATTATAGTAGGATAGGATCCATCCGCCCTCGATTCGCTTCGGTTAATCAAGATTTCATGTGGGAAATTCGGGATAAAAAAGTACATCCTAGTCCTACATATGGGGCAGCGAAGCACTGGAGCGGTCTCATTTAAAGAAAAAAAAAAAAAAAAAAGTGCCATCGACACGAAGAAGAAGAAGAAGTCCTACATATTAATATTGATAGTTACGTCTCCTTGTCAATATCCCGTACCTTACCCACACAATGTAGTACAGCCCGCCTGCGCCCGTGAATTATTTTGTATTTCTCATCTTATCTCCGAAATGAAATGTCCGACTTTAATCATTTTAAGTGGTATTTAGAGTTTAATATTTAACCTTAACTTAAAAACCATTTATTTTGATATAGATTAATATCATCATATGATATCATCATAATAATAATCTATGTCATATCATCAACTTCAAAATAATTTTAACAAAAAGCGATTAATGTTCTTTAACTATAATAGTTAGTAGACATAATATTTCCTCGCTGTACTTTTTGTTGGTAATAATTAGTACTTTAAATAAACTTTTAAAAATTATGCTGTCCTATCCGGTGTGTGTAAGTCTATCTGTCTGAACGTTATACAATGGTCTGGATGGACTAACTATACGCCAAACAAGTTAAGTACGTTAGAAAATACTTATTACAGAAAAATGAAAACCAACGAACTGTACCATTAAAACAGTAGAGCTTTACCTACACTAGTTCTGAATAGTAGTTGGGCTAGGTAGGTTACATTAGTAGAGTAAGAACTAAAGCCTTAGGTATAACTTAAATACCTTTTACAATATTTTACTTCCATTCATTCATAGCCTAACTTGGTTTTGATTAGAAATTACAAACAGCGTAAAATTTGTTATATTTAAAACACCAGCTCGAGGCTAGTACAAGAACAAGACCTCGCTACCGTACTCAGAGTAATCAATTAAATCGACAATTAACTAACTGGCTTCATTTTCCATTCATTTCAATAATCACTCATTAACTTATATAAGAGCGAAAACATATTTCCAACTTTTCAAACATGGCTCGGGTTTGAGATCACCAACGTATTTGGCAAGCGGGGTGATTATGCCTCATCCTCCTCACTGTACTGATATCTTCAGTGAGATGAGAGACTTCTGCCCAGCAGTGGGACATTACAGGTTAATACTTTACTTTACTTTAACTTAGATTATTAGTTACTCTGATTGAACTAACTTTATCTAAAGGAACTAGAAAGTTATCATATCTCACGGTTTGCCAAAGTTTATGACTTCTTGAATGGACCGGCGCCGCTGCGTCGAGGCTTCCCCTCAGGATGTTATTGTGTTTCATCCGATCGATGGTACACCAGACTCGACGGCGCCAGAAGCTTATGGTGCACCATAGACAAGCTAGAGTATAATCATTAGGGTAGTTTAAGGAGGAATAATAAAAAGATTGTGTTGTACATTGTAGCTTAGAGAGGTTTGTCTTTGGTTTTAATGATTTTCAATGAATATTGTCTTCTTCCTTTTCTTATGGATTTTTTTACATAATCAAGTTCTTAGTACATTGTAGGTAACGTAATTATTGCAAACTAGCAGCGCCCCGCGGTTTTACCCGCTTTGTGCCCGTTCCTGTAGGAATTCCGGGATGAAAAATAGCTTATAACCTTCCCATTGAATGTGGCTATCTATTACAAAAATAAATATTCAAATTGGACTGATAATTCCTGAGAATAACTCGAACATACAAACAAACAAACAAACAAACTTACAAATTTTACCTCTTTATAATAAATAAAAAAATAAAATTAAAAAGATCAAAGATGTCCTATACTTCGTTACACGTGTTTTGCGTTTTTCTTTTGTAATTTAAAGTACCTACGACTAGAAAAATAATGTCATTATCACTTAGTAGAAAGGACGATAATTACAATACAATTATGTATCTAATTATAGGTAATTGGTCGATGGTAATGATATGACTATTAAAAGCTACTATATTGAGCAGCTATACCTACCTTGATTAACAAGAAAACACCTAATGTTATGCGACATTAAAATTACTATTGTTAAGCAACGTGCAGCTCGACCCCTACTTGGATGGGTGATCGAGTAGCATTTTTATCTGAGCGCTGCCGTGTTTCGGATGGCACGTGAAATAGTCAATCCGGGTTGTTTCAATCGTCATGTTAATGAGATTATGTAAATAGTATAAACTGGCAAATGGAAAAAAATGCTCAATGTATTCGTGGGGTCACTGTACCTACAATCATATCCCCTTACACTTATTGCCTTATTAATAAACACTCTGTTACTAAAACGCTGTTATACCTAAAATGTTTTGTCTCTTTTGCTCTTCGGAAAAATGCGTATGTCAGACAGTGATAAACCATTTGATAGCTAAAATGTTCTTACATAAATGGCCCTTAAAGTTTATTTTACTTAGAAAAATGGGTACTTTCTACCACAATCGACAACATTTTCATTTTAGGTCTTTTTAGGTGCCTAAAAATAAAACCAAGTCTTAATCTACGTGGAGTAAAAAACTCCAAATATGTAGTCGCACAATCAGTGGCGCCGGCCGGGCTGGCTGCGACAGTAAACATTCAAAGAACCAACAAACAAGCATTCCGGACTCTGACAATAAGATTAATTATTTCTTTCATTTCCACTCTACATCGTTTCAGCAGGTGACGTAGCGGTTTCACAAAAGACACCAAAGTAGAATAGTTAAAAGATGATGTGGGGTACACATTTATGCCAACTGATTACTTTCTGCGATAAGTAAATTTTATAAAAATGATATCAGAATTTCCCCTAAGTTTTGAGCTCATTAATGTTTTGATAATATCTCTAAGTAGATAAATAGGTATGTATAGACCAAAATATTCTAGACTTTTGACTTAACGTCTGATTTTAAATGGAGAAAACGTAGTCTCTACAAGAACCGTGGTCACAGAAGACACAATCAAGACGGTCTTCTGCGACCACGGTTTCTGTAAAGGGACCGAAACGACAGATATTTTTTTTTAAATAAAAGCGAAGTGTGTGAACTTAGTTTCAATTCCAGATGAGTAGTGTTCGCTTAGACATGAGAAACCAGTATGACTGATGTTTTAAACCTAGGTCTGTGTACAGAATTCTCATTATTCTAGGTATTCTAACCGACGACTTATGATTGGAATGCAATGCGCCTAATAGTCGACCGCAATATTTTGGTATGCGTTATTGTATAAACCTTAAATTAAGCTGTGCACTAGATTTGCAAGAATGTGACATTGTTAAACTTATAATTTTTCATAGGCATCTAAAATTAAAATAGTAAGTCAAGTACTTAAGTAGGTACATTTTTTTTAAACTTTTTTGGTAAATATTTAATTTTTGACGGAAAGTAATAATATGATAAAATCAGTTTCATTTCACTTTCCTTTGACAGCTGGGAGTTCAACCCGCAACGAAGTTCGAATACTTATCCGCTATACCCATGTACTTTCTGTATTCTGAGCCCATGGGCTATACCACAGGAAATTGCGTTGAATGATACATCTTTTTATATGATTAAATAAGGTATATCCGTGACTAATCTATAGGTAGTACATGATAATGGAATTGTGTTTACTTACAAATAGGTTCATACAATTTATTAGCGTAAGTCAATAACTATGTGACAAGAATAAATACATTTTGCAAACATATATATATCAGCTTGTATGGGCATTAAACTAAACATATTTTTTTAAGAATATTTATTGCATTGTTTTATAAGCACTAATATACTATCATGTAATCCATGGATATATGTTGATGTGACCTTAAAAGTAAAGAAGGTACCAGTTTACGGTGTTTTTAGAAAGTATACGCCATCTCTGTCACACATATGTGAGTGTGGTGTCCTTTGTCTCTGTCTGTCGTAGTATGAGAAAAGACCAACCCAGTCACATAGAGATCTTATGTTTGCGCGAACGCAAACTGTTGTGTAAATAAGAAGTAAAACGCGATATTTGATCGCGTAAATAATAGAATTTTTTAATTTTGCAATGAAAGGGAAAGGTGAAAAAAGTGGAAATGTAAGTAATGTTTTATTTATATAATATTGTGGAGAAAATTAAAAGTTTCGAACACTGTATGGTTCAAAAATAATGTGTTATAATTTGTACTTATTCGTACATTTTATGTCGGTACTTATCTTATATAAGTAATTAGGCTTATTAAATCATAAATAGGCATTAATATTTAAAACCGTGCAATTTTTTGTAATAAAACTAAACTTTCTACTCAATTAAGGGCAAAATAAATAAAAGTTAATTTATAATAGCAAATAGGTAGGTAAGTTATGTTGTAAAGTTCTACTTTTTGAGCTTTTATAAAGTGCTTTTGTACTTATTCTAGGAGCCTAATCATGTTGTGGCTAGACCACAACAAAGGGCAAATTATTATAGGTACGGAATTGTCGGTAGGCACAACCTTATTGTCTGGGAACTTAGTACCTAGCTTTTAGGTTTCTTTTTAGACCGACTAACACAACAATAGACTCATCAATCATAAAAGGAACCTTTTATTCCTTAATTCTGTAGTTGTTATTAATAACCTTTGAAATGCCTTGGCTCCAAGAATATTGCTGTAACTACGAGTATAAGGTATAATTTGTATACTTGTAATAATGATATACCAGTTATTGATATCCCCTCAGCTGTGATATGCAAAATGGCCGATCTGTCGCGTCTGTGGCGCCCTGAGCGGGTTTCGCCACAGGCAGAGGTTTCTAGACGCCCAGCATACACTAAAACTGCAATTTCTTGTTCCTTGGTCATGCAGAAGCCCTTATAAGGATCTGAATCATTTTGAAATTAAATTTTCTACCTAGAAAATAGTACTTTTGTAATATATTTGTCGGTAATAAAGTTATACGGCTAGCATAATTACTGGGGTACCTAAATGTTCAGTAGATTTTGGGTCATATTTTAATAATAAACCACTATTTAGTGAACCAAAAGTATTTATTTATAATCTTATAATACTATTCACAAAATAATATCACACAAGTCATGACTCTCATACAATTATTTTTCATAAACAAAGTTTTAAGTACAGAACAAAGTGCCTTGGTCTCGACGCGGCCGTTATTTTACTGGCCGTTTCGCGGTCATTCCTTCTTTACCGAGAACTCAAACGACGCTTGCTATCTGTCTTGCTCTACATAAACGCGTTTTTAATATGATAGACTAAGCCAAAAGTAGTTTTATCGCTGTGTTTGCACATTAAACATGTGTGCGTAGACAGCGCCCCTGAAAGGGTCGCACCACAGAAGCGGACTTTTGAAGTGCGACCCGTTGCGGGGTTGGCCACAGTTGAGGGGTTATACAGTTAGATAGGTAAATAAATTAACCCCTCAACTGTGGCCAACCCCGCAACGGGTCGCACGTCAAAAGTCCGCTTCTGTGGTGCGACCCTTTCAGGGGCGCTGTCTACGCACACATGTTTAATGTGCAAACACAGCGATAAAACTACTTTTGGCTTAGTCTATCATATTAAAAACGCGTTTATGTAGAGCAAGACAGATAGCAAGCGTCGTTTGAGTTCTCGGTAAAGAAGGAATGACCGCGAAACGGCCAGTAAAATAACGGCCGCGTCGAGACCAAGGCACTTTGTTCTGTACTTAAAACTTTGTTTATGAAAAATAATTGTATGAGAGTCATGACTTGTGTGATATTATTTTGTGAATAGTATTATAAGATTATAAATAAATACTTTTGGTTCACTAAATAGTGGTTTATTATTAAAATATGACCCAAAATCTACTGAACATTTAGGTACCCCAGTAATTATGCTAGCCGTATAACTTTATTACCGACAAATATATTACAAAAGTACTATTTTCTAGGTAGAAAATTTAATTTCAAAATGATTCAGATCCTTATAAGGGCTTCTGCATGACCAAGGAACAAGAAATTGCAGTTTTAGTGTATGCTGGGCGTCTAGAAACCTCTGCCTGTGGCGAAACCCGCTCAGGGCGCCACAGACGCGACAGATCGGCCATTTTGCATATCACAGCTGAGGGGTTAACTATAATATATTCTATGGATGTTAAGATGCGATGAATAATCGAGCCGTAACTTTATTATCCCTATCATACTATTTATTTATTAAATAAGTATTTCTAATTATATTTCAGGAAGGTACCAAAAACGTGAGAAAAGATGAAAACGAAAATATATCCGAGAACACAATTAAAGAAATATCAGTGAAGAAATCCAAAATAAAATCCGATACCGAAAAAGGCTCGGATAAGAATATATTTTTAGTGATTTGTATAATTGGCGTGACGCTGGCCATTGCGCTGGAAATCATTAACTCGCAGAATAGACCTCGCAAGGATGGAGCGAGGAGGTACTGGGTGTACTCCGCACACTCCGACGTGGACAGCCGGCAGGGCATCATGAAACACGTCCACAACGTGTTAGAGAACGTCGCCTTCGAGAAAAGCACCAACAAAACCCCCTGGCACCTCCTCTGGTCCCACGACTACCCGTTCCGAGTACTGTACCCCTCTCTGCACCGATTGAAACCGCACCAAAGGGTCAACCACTTCCCCGGCACAGGATTCATAACAAACAAAGTGGATCTAGCCACATCCAACTCTAAATACATACCGAAAGCGTTCAAACTACCTAAAAGTAAAGAGGAGTTCCTGAAATATGCATCCGAAAATAAAAACGCTTTGTTTTTGGAGAAGCACAATCAACATCGGGGCATTCATATGAGGAACGTGAGCGAAATAGATCTGTCGAGCGGGGAAAGTTTCGTGCAAGAGTACATTCAGAATCCTTTCTTAGTGGATGGACATAAGTTCGATATTGGAGTGTACGTGGTGGTCACATCGGTCAACCCCTTAAGAGTTTATTGGTATAAAGGAGACGTGTTGTTCAGGTATGATTATGTTGTTTATCTGGACTAATTGAATACGCATTGTACGTCCCGCCCACTTGGTTCTTGTTTTGTAACCTAGATACTGAGTAGGTACTCAGACGGTATGCGGAATTTCGATACTGCAACATAATAATTTTAGTATCTATAGGTATATAATGTTAATGTTACTAGCAGCGCACCGCGGTTTTACCCGCGTCTTGCGGGGTCTCATCGGGACCACGGGGATGAAAAATAGCCTTAACTTGCCCATTGAATGTGGCTATCTATTTCAATATAATCATTCAAATCGGATTGGTGGTTTCGAGATTAGCGCGGACAAACAAACAAAATATTTAAAAAAGCAAACTCTTCAGCTTCATTTTATTATTAGATGTTACTTTGTTTAATACAACGCTCGTTACCGACTATAAAATGTTAACAAAATTAAACTTAAATTTTCAGGTACTGTCCCGCCAAGTACCATCCGTTTGATCCTCGGAATTTGGACAAATATGTGATAGGGGACGACTACTTGCCCACCTGGGAAGTGCCTTCGCTGGCTCTGCCCTACACCTCGCTGGGATTCAGCATGAAGGATTCCTTTGATATCTACGCGGCCTCACAGGTAATGAAATCTAATTTTAGACCATAGAGGTTAAAATTATTTTAATTAAACATTTTTGAAGGACTAAAAGTGCCAAAGATTGGAGGTAATTATAGAACGCCTGAATATAAAGTGAAAACAATTTTAACGTACCCATTGAGTTATATGTACTACGTACTAGAGAAGCCACTTCAAACAAGCTTCGTGAGAGATTCGCACCGGACAGGTGTCCAGTGTTCACTTAGTCGATGGCCAGCTCTGGCCAGAACTACATGTGTTACAGCTATTGTTTTTTCAAATAAAATATGCCTTCATGTGCATTGCGTTATTGCAAAAACACTTTAAGATACACAAATAGAAGTAAAGGAGTGACCTTTCACTCACAAGTATAATTTTCTACTCCGAAAACAATTTTAAATAAATATTTAAAAATAAATATTTTTACATCAACAAACGGTCATATTACAAAGAGTATATGAGATATGAGATACAGAGTGGACACTATCGACGAGCATTGATAAATTCCATATTCCGATTGATATTATATATCAACCATCTTTTTATATTAACCGACTTCAAAAAGGAGGTTTGTTCGACCCTAAGTTTTAAAAACATATATCTTTTTTTGTCTGCCATTTCTCGGAAACTATTGATCCGATTTGGGCGGGATTTTTTTAAAATGGGTTTTTTAAATATCTTCAAAAAAAAACATAAAAATCGGTTCATAAAGTTACAACGGATTATACATCCGCGAGTGCACAAAAAAACTCATGTATTACGGACAAATTGAGAAACTTCCTCCTTTTTTAAGTCGGTTAAAAAACCTTTTGCTATTATTCTTCATATACTTTTTTGTTTGATAAATAAAAATAAAAATTTACTTCTGAGATTATTGAAAAAAAAACTAGGTACATATTTCTACTAAGAGTCCGGTCTACGATGATTTTTATAATCTATATTGTTAAATTCCGAGTAATGTCATTCAACTAGACCTATCCGTCAATGTCATTAGAAAAATCTCTTCACGATTTTTGTTCGACGTAGCCTCTCTAGTACGTAGTACATATAACTCAATGAACGTACCCAACAATGTAATTATATTTTTCACTGTCATTGATGCCTTAATAACTAAAATGTTCTGAAGTTAAATACCTACTTATTGTATTTAAGCTTAGATCAACAATACACAACTATATAAGTAAGAATTATCCGATAGTATGAGTACCTCATACATGTTTGATACATACACATCACTATATATTATAAAACAAAGTCCTCGACCACGTCTGTCTGTTCGCTATAAACTCAAATACTACTGCAAGGATTTTGCCGCGGTTTTTTTAAATAGATAGAGTGATTTAAGAGGAAGGTTTATATGTATAATCATACCCAAAATATCCACGGGAACGGGCACAACGCGGGTAAAACCGCAGGGCGTTACTAGTTGGCTATAAAACTAGAGCCCTAGGCTAAGTAACACTTCTAGGTACAATACGAAGATATCAATTGTATTTATTTACGTTTTCGTTGAAATAATGAATGTTGAAATAGAATACCAAAGTAGGAGAGACTTTTTGCTAATAGATAGTCTGGATATCTACCTATTTTTCTACTACAAATAACAAAGGTATTATCTAGACATGTGGTAGTTATCTAGGACCTAGTTACTGTACAAATACGACCTAATAAACTTTGAACTAAATATTTATTGCTATTCGTATTCGACAGTCGACAGGTTATAGTTATGTAAATTAAATACTAAATCTAAACTAATATTAGGCAACCTAGATTCTATAAAAGCTTTCAGTTAAATCAAAACCCTCAGGGATTTAGGCACAAACAAAATAACTTGGCAAGCCCTTAGGCAAGATATGGTACAATTGAATTGTTTAGAAATTGTGATTATGTACATGTGATATGTGGCGTGAATTAAACCTAAAAATAACTTGGTTGGGTTCGTGGAAACAAGTGTCACTCTTACCTGTTATTTCTTGGTAAATAACAATTTGAAAGATTACCTAAGTTAAGCAGCGTAAGGTTCTTTCTAATTAAGCGATTTTAGTCATCCTGCTACATGAGTTTTGTATGAAAAACATCCGAGCGCGCGGACGACTGCATATTACTGCGGAGTGTGGACGACATAAAATGCTTAAATTGAAACAGATCTTCAGTGAAGTTATTAATTTTATGATTTCAGGGAAAAGATACAAAACAAATGTGGGCTGAAATAGAAAAAGCCATAGCCGAGGTTTTCCTGATGAAAGAACATCACATTGTCGATAGCGTGAGTTTGAAATGAATGAATATTATTTTATTGTCTTATTAGGTATAATGAAATAGATACTGAAGGATCCAGAATTTGGTATGGGGAACGGCGGGGGCAGGAGTGCTTGATCCTATTAGGGGAGATTTATTATTAGTATATTATAGGAATATGTTAATATGGAAAGCTTTGAAAGTCTGGGCGGGACTAAGACCTAGATCTAAGCTCAATTCTCAAGCCCCTTGACTTTCTAGTCAACCCTTACTACTTGGATACGCCACTGGGAATATAAATGATTTCTTAAGCAAGTAGGCTTGCACAAGAAAAGCTTCGGTTTCAGTCATAGGTATTTTAAGAGTAAGAATAAAAAATAAATGCCCAAAATACAAATTATTTAATTATTATGTCTGTTTTCAGTTAAAACACTACCCATCACCTGACAACTTCTTCGAAATGATGCGTTTCGATCTGATGGTTGACGAGGACCTCAAGGTATACCTGCTAGAAGCCAATATGTCGCCCAACTTGAGCTCGGCACACTACCCACCTAACCAACTGCTTTACGAACAAGTTTTGTACAATCTGTTCTCAATCACGGGTGTATCAAATGATATTAAACAGAGGTATGTATGTGTGTGTATCTAACTAGGAAGCAGGTATAAACAACAGTTGAAAATTCTGTAGGAAGTTGAAAGAAAGTTTTGCCCATGGCCTTAGGAAAATGATTGGATAGTTACGCTAGCTAAGCTATGCCGAACTTTAATAATTGGTGTGAAATTTTGTCATTCTTTCAAGACTGCCGACCATAAACAAAAGGTCGATGGGTTAGACATTCTTTCAGAGACTGTACCTACCTACTCGTTTTTGGTAAAGTCCCAAGTTACCTGGGAAGTAGAAGTTTATGTCGAATACCTACCTACTGCGTAATTACGAATATGTAATTACCTACTTTACTTAATGATTGAATGAAATGATAATTAATGAAATGTAAGTAAATTTAAAAAAAACTATTTTTTTAATTACTCCTTACATAAATAAGCCTGGTTAGGTAAGTATATTAAACAATTATGTGTACCTATTTATTATAGATAGGGATGAACCAAGTCTTATCTACAGAACCAAAAATGTTATCTGTGTTTGGCCTATATAGAGATAAAGGGTATTGGATGGGTACATTTACCTATAGTGGTGATTGCGGAATAATAACAGAAATGACGATAAATGAGGTGAAAGTGAAGTGAAACTCCGAAATGTATGTTTTGATATAAGTACCTAGTTAGACCTCTATAGATACACACCTAGTAATAAGTACATAATTCTACTCTAAGATCATAGATACCTACTTATAGGTAAGTAGACTTTTTCATTCAAGGTTAAGACATGCTTCTTCTTCTTCTTCTTTCAGTTACTCTACAGCCAATAAAATGGTATCATCCCAGAAGAACATAGCCGTATACGGTGACAAGTGTTCGACTACCTGCAAGAGCGATTGCAATGAAACCATTTGCGAGCTTTGTACGCATTGTATGAGTGGCAAGTTCAGAAATGGCCTACTGCGGGCTCATAGAGAGTTCTTGCATAAAGGAGATTTTAAAAGACTGTTCCCTCCGCCGGTGGTAAGACAATTTATACTAAGGGCTTTATTCATAATCGCTTTTTAACAGCACTTTAGCTATCAAATGGTTTGTCTCTTTCCGACACGCTATTTGCCAAAGAGCGAAAGGGACAAAATACTTCAAATCAGTGTTTAAGTGAAATATCGCTTATGAATAAGGCGGTTATACTAGCAATGCCCCGTGGGTTTACCCGTGCCCAAACCTGCCCGTTAAATGTACACTACAAAAATAATTAAGTATTCAAATCGGAATTATAACTTAGTTTTTGTGACTAGCCCTTACAAATAAACAAAGTTCAAAAACTTATTAGTTTCTTTGTTAGATCGTATGCTTGTATTAATCTCAGGATGTATCAGTCATATTTAAATAATTCTTGTTTTATTCGATGGCCACATTCAGCGTTATTATCATATATACCCAAAGCATACAACGCGTAAAACCATAGGGCGCAGCTAGTTCCTTCAAAAACTAGTAGGAGATTCTTAATTCGATATCGAGTGTTTTTGCTACTCTAATTTTTACACAGATAAAAACTATCCTATCTTGAAAGAGTACTCACGTTCTTGATAATGATAGAGGATTTACTAAAGTCGGACTCAAATTTGCATAGTATAAAACCAAGTCCCCCATAACATCTACGCGTCTGTTTGCTTCGCAAAAACTACTGAATCCTAACTATAATATAGGTATTATAAATGCGAAAGTTACTCTGTCTATCTGTTACGCTTTCACGCCAAAACTATTGCACCGATTTGAATGAAATTTGGTACACTGTTAGTCCAGAGCCTGAGAAAGGACATAGGCATTTTTATCCCGAAATTCTAGCGGGAACAGGTACAACGCGGGTGAAACCGCGGGGCGCGGCTAGTTTATTTCTAAATAAAAATTACTGAAAGATTCTGATACGGTTTTCATCTATACTTATTTTAAGAGAAAGGTTTTAGCCAGTTTTTATTACGGATAATAAACCAAAACGAAGAGAGGGCGGGTCACTAGCATTATTTATATAACAATATTTTTCAATTAATATTTCAGAGACCAGGAAGTTTATCTCATGAAGACTTGAAAAACCTAACCAAAGCAAACCAACTCCAATACTTATGGTATCAGGGAAAATGCAATCTAGATTCTACTTGGTGTTATTAATAAGACAATGTAAACTCAACTTATTTATTCAATTAAAACATGTACAAAAATACATCTTAGGCTATGTTTACTTATAGGAATGGTATTTTAGGATTTACATTCATTAAACCCTACTTCAAGTAATTTAGTTTAACAACCTTAAATTAATGAACATTATTATGATTAATGGCTGCAAATGAGGTACTGACAACAAAATATTACATGGCTATTGTACCATAGTTTGGAGTAATCCTAAAATGTAACTACCCAAATCCTCATCCTGGTTAGTCCAGGAAACATAAATATTTTTTGTACTATCACTATCATCTCCTTCTACCTTTATTAGGACTGATTCTACAGATATGTTTCCATCTGATATAGTTATAGTCCATCCTTCCAACTTCTCTGCTAGCAAGGCCTTAAGTTTCTCTGCAGTTTTTATGCCTGGGCCAGGATCTTCAAAACGAACAGTGCTTGTGAACCTGATAACATGTCTGTTTATACCAATCTCATCACAGACTTCATCCATATCTAGAAGAGATAGTCTATTGTCTCTGACACAGAGTAGCCCGTTGATGACTCTACGTCTCTTAGGGTCTGGAGGTAGAGCATTGTACCTGACAGCCTCTGCCTTTAATAGTCTAAGAGACACATCAATTGGAATCTTCACTGGAGTAGTTATAGTACAAGTTTCCCCATTAGCAGGCATGTAACAATCTATCTTAAATTCTTTCTCAATTTTATCTTTCAAAAACTCCATCTTCTGTGCTTCTCCATGTACTAATAGCACATTCTTAGGCTCACAGTACTGTATTAGTTGCATGATCCCTTTAGCATCAGCATGGGCAGAAAATGACATGTATTCCACTGCCATCTTAACTTCTACAACTTGGCGGTTTTCAAATTCAACCTTCTTGGCTCCATTCAATATTTTGTGACCAACCGTCCCTTGTACACAGAAACCTGGCATTATCACCATGTTTTGCTCATATGGAGCCCATTTCTTGAATATATTTAGGGACAACCCTGCATGCAACATGCCAGGGGTGGCAAACACAACCATTGCTCCTGGGTTTTCAATGTAGGATTTGTCAAATGGCTTGATATGTTTGAAATCAAACATGTTTCTTTGTACAAAAGTCTTCCTAATCTTTTGATTGGTCCAAGTGATGAACATTTTGTAATAGTTGTTTGCTTTCTCTGTTAATCCCAGTGCAAAGTAGACTGGGTACTTCAAGTTCATTCTTTCCCAGTATGTTTCCAGTAATATACAAAGCTCTTGAGCCCTGCCCAAAGCAAACACTGGTATAAGTACTTTTCCACCTTTTTCTACACATTCATGGACTTTTTTAAGAAAATCTCTTTCTCTGCAACGCTTTGAATCTCTTATAGTTGTTGCATAAGTTGATTCTGAGATAAGAAGGTCCGGTCTGCATTTATCAATCCAAGCTGCTCCCAAGTGTCGGTCGGGAGTCATGTTGTAGTCTCCAGTGTACACAACCGACTGAGATCCAACTTTGATCCAAAACATAGCTGCTCCAAGCACATGACCAGCATAGTATGCTTTGATCTCCAAATCGTTATCAACCATCACAGATTGGTGAAGAGTTACTGCAGTGACCTTCTTCATACAGTCTTTAATCATTTGAGAAGTAAAAAAGTTTGATTCACCCTTCCTTTCAACAGCAACTTTACGCATATCTTCAAGCAGAATTGGTGCTATAGCTTTAGTGGGATGAGTCATGTAGATAGGGCCTGTGTATCCAATCATTTCAGACATGTATGGGAGAGCTCCGCAATGGTCCAAGTGGAAGTGCGAAATAATGACACAATCGATTTGGCTCGTAATCGGTCCTTCAGGCACAATGTAGGAGAAGTCAGGAAACCTCCGTTCGTCGTTGTAGCCCATGTGCATTCCACAATCCAGCATAATGTTTTTACCTCCCATAGTGAGAAGGATGCAGCTTCGGCCCACATCCTGGCCCGCTCCCAACGGGGTTATCTTTATTTCCGGCATGGTACCTACGGAGTTTCCAAGTTCCTTTCAGTGACTTGATAAACAAGTACGATTTGTTTGGTTCGATTTGTGAATAACACGGTTTGTTTGGTTATTTTTTACTTAAAACTTATTAAGTTTCACATTATATTTTGGCTTTGAATAACAATTTTAAATGTCAGTTATTGCACAGTGCACATTTATTTATGAAATACTATTATTAAGACAACTTTACAAATCATTAATCTCATAAAATCTCAATTACGCCGATACTTAATAGTTAATCTTTTTTTTTGTAAAATAAAAAAATAGGTATAACATTTAACACTTTGTTTGCAGAAGTGAGTGACAGATAGCAAATGTCAATGTCAATTCAATTTTAAAATAATAATAGCATCAATTTCACTATTTTCACTTACGTCTCTGTCAGGTGCCAATTGATAATTATTGTCACTTTCAAAGTCACACGTATTGTTTGCTTTGCTTTTGCTTCTCCTCCCTCTCTCTCGACTCGACAACTCACTCTCCTCAATTCAACTCGAAAAATTGTTCTTGCTGTAATAGGCCCTTCTTGTGGAATTGTTTAAAATTGTGAATAGTTCTGTGATTTAAATAAAAATTCGATTAAAATTCGATTTGTCCCAATCTGCCCAGTAGTTGCACATCTATAAAATATTTCGTGCAGCAATAGATCCTGCCGGCTGCTATAACATTGTTATTGCTATTTGCCATGAAATGATAAGCTTATCGCACCGGCAGTGCCAGCGTTAGCCGGCTAAGTGATAAGACGTGTCCTAGCATCTATTTCACTAGTTAGGTTGAATTATAATTCAACTATTACTCGCTAAAATGTCTGGCGAAGGTTCCAGTACCGGTCAAAACAGTAAAGTGGCGTTGATTACTGGAATAACAGGACAGGTACGTGATTTTATCAACTATTGTAATAATTTCATGATTAATTAATCGAATGGCTAGTTACCGACACTAAATACTTACCTACTCAAAGCTATAAAATACAATTTTCCAATAAGAACAATGCAATCATTGTTTGATATATTGAAGCATTTTATCTGATGGAAAATAGTTTTAATAATCAAATTTCATAGAATAATAATTGTTTATAGAAATTCAGTATTTATAATATGAACAAAATGGGACAATGTTAAGAATTAGTTATGGACTCATAGGTATTTTATTTTCGAACTTTGACAAATGAATGTAATATGTGTGGATAAAACGTTACACAACAATTAAATATTATTAGATATGTAGTTAATTTCCTATTTAGATAAAATATGATAGAAACAGGATTTTTTCAAACAGGATGGATCATATCTCGCCGAGTTCCTCATTGAAAAAGGGTATGAAGTACACGGAGTGCTTCGGCGCTCCTCCTCCTTCAACACGGGCCGTATTCAACACTTGTATGGAGAGCCAGCATGCCACACCGGAGGTCACATGCATTTACACTATGGAGATCTGACTGACACAACATGTCTGATTAGCATAATAAGTAGGGTAAGGATTTTGCAATATACCCACGTTATGTAAATGTTTAAAATTTACATATGGATCTACTTCTGTTGGGAATGGTCAAAGCGGAGTATGAAGTGTTTTATGAACTGCTAATCCCAGAAACTACCAATTCGATTTAAATAAATCGTTTCGTAATGGATAGCCACTTTCAATGGGAAGGATAAATTAAATTTGTATCCTGAATTCCCAGGGGAACGGGTACAACGTGGGTAAAACCTCGGAACGCTGCTAATAATTTCGATAAGTCATTCAAGTTGTACTGAATAGGAAATCTTTGTAATTTATTATCAACTTCATTACAGGAATTCCTACCGATAAAAGTTCAAAGAATATTAATTGCAAAAATCTATGCAGTTGTTTGGTATTTTGTTTATTCTCATCAAGGTTATTATGAGAATAAGTCCAATTACTAGTTTGAAAGTAAAATAACATGGCCGATTATTCACCACAATTAATTCTGTAGGGGAAAGATTAGGTAATTTGATCTCATTCTTACCCCATTACTTTTTTCTCTATAAAAGGAATTATCTGTGGTCGGAAAATCATCGATATTGTTTACATTTTTGAACTAATAGCATGAATAGGGAATACTATGTATCAATATTAGATTAACAAACAACAACAACCCATTGTTCGATACTTCTATTTTGTTCCACATACAGTTTGTTATCACTATATCAAGCAATTGACTATAATTCTTGACTTGAAATAAACCAATCAAATAGCTTTATGATGGTTTTGCTAAATCTTCAAATCCAATTTAACTACTATCATAAACCTTTTGTATGATAAGCTAAATTGTACAACATAGTCAAGAGTGGCTCTTCAGAGATATGCTATGTTTGAAATGAATAGTGCATAGTGAAATGGAGAGCATAGTAGGTACTGGTAGTAACACACTTAAAGTTAACTTGCAGCACCCGTCGGTTTTACCCGCGATGTGCACGTTCCCGAGAGAATTTCTGAAATTTTTATACGTATAAACCTTCATCTTGAATCACTCTATCTATTTTTAAAAAAACACGTCAAAATCCGTGCAGTATTTTAGTTTATCGCGAACAGACAGACAGACGCGGCCGGGACTTTGTTTTATAATATGTAGTGATTAATAAAAACACAAGGTATATAAGCTTAGTGTTCTGTGTGTTGTCTAGATAAGACTAGACTAGGGCTGGTAAATATATCTGACTAGCAGCGCCTCGAGGTTTTACCCGCGTTGTGCTCTTTCCCGTGGAAATTTCGGGACGAAAAATAGCCTATAAACTTCCCGTTGAATATGTCTATCCGTTACAAAAATAATTATTCAAATCGGTCAAGTAGTTTTTGAGTTTATTCATTTCAAACATACACACAAAAATACAAATCTTTCCTCTATATAAATGTAGAAGGTGTAGGTAATGGGATAGAAAAAACGTTTTTATATATAAAGTTATTTAGACAGACCCTTATATTAGAAACACTATTTCCTGTGTTGTAATGCGGGTAATTAGCCCGGAGTTCGCCACCTACATACCCATCACCTATATGGATAAAGCTATCAAATAATTAAAAATAAAACAACGAAAAGCAACTTTAAATTAATCAGAAGTAACTGCCTGCATTCGTACATACATTTTAGATAAGTTTATTTAATACTATCAGCGCTCCGCGGTTTTACCCGAGTTGTGTCGTTTCCCGCGTCAATTTCGGGATGAAAAATCGCCTATTACCTTCCCGTTGAATGTAGCTATCCATTACAAAAATAATTATTCAAATCTAATTGATATTTTATGAGATTACCCCTTACAAATAAAAAATAGAGTTAGAAACTTTACCTCTTATTTATTAGTATTGATTTTATTGTAAGCACAACTTTTCAATTGTCACTTTTATCACGATTTATGAAGTAACTAGCAGCGCCCCGCGGTTTTACCCGCGTTGTGCCCGTTCCCGTGGGAATTTCGGGATAAAATGTAGCCTATAGCCTTCCTCGATAAATAGACTATCTAACAGTGAAAGAATTATTCAAATCGGTTCAGTAGTTTCTGAGATTAGCGCGTTTAAACAAACAAACAAACAAAACAAACTCTTCAGCTTTATAATATTAGTATAGATATACCTCTATTTATATACTTACATATTTATTAATCAATACCTAATTTATTAAGGATACTAACTCGGGAATACTAAGATGAAATATTATAGAATTAACTTACTGAGGAAATGAGCGTAAGCATCATACCACTATTAGATTAGCTACACAATTTGGTAGCTTTCGAAGTCAAGTGGGTATTGATTTGAGTGTGTAAAATAATTTTGGATTGGGATGCGGTCTATTTTTGAGATGGAGGTTTCTCAATTCGACCGTATGTATTTTTTAATATCTTGTAACATGCTGGATTAGTCTATAAGTCTTCCCTATTCTAGGCACTGCCTATTCATTCGTAAAACGTTCATAAAATTGCTTTTTCACCTACTATTTTGTCAAAACCCTAAACTTTGCAATAATCTTTTGCAGATACGCCCAAAAGAGATATACAATTTAGGAGCGCAGTCTCACGTGAAGATTTCCTTTGAATTGAGCGAGTATACCGCTCAAGTAGACGCTATAGGAACCCTTAGATTGCTGGAGGCTGTCAGAGTGACAGGTCTAGAGAAATACACTAAGATATACCAAGCATCTACTTCAGAACTTTACGGGAAGGTCGTGGAAGTTCCGCAAACTGAAAAAACACCCTTCTATCCTCGATCACCTTATGGTAAGAAAAGTAAAGTTAAGTATTAGCCTGTAATGTCCCACTGCTGTGCCAATTTCTCTCATCTCAATGAAGATATTAGTCCAGTGAGGATGGCAAGGGAAATTTATTAGTGGATACAGCATACGATAAAGTTTTCTTGTTTTATTTTAATGTATATTTTAAATAAATTGCGGATAAATTCTGGCTAATGTTATATACTATGTTTCGTTTAAAGTAAAGTTATGGTATAGGTAGTCTACATTGATACATTATAATATGAAGTCATTTAAAGAAGAGGAATGATCTCTGTCTAAGACGCAATTTCACCGTTACAACTGAACCCGATCAATCAACTTAATCCTAGTTCACGAGCTAAAATGAGATCAAAATTGTATTCATTAAACCCGAGTTCAGAAGGTCGTGGTTCGAGAAACAGCACACAAGAAACGAAAACAGAAACGGTGAATTTGGACCCAAGGGTGGGCTGTTACAATCGTTTGGTTATCATAATGAGTCTAGTGGTCGAAAAAATATGTTTCTATTCAGTCTGGTCAGTTTCACGCTTAAACGATGTTTGACCGTTACGGCCCCGTCATTTAAGTATTCTTAATCGATTTCCATGATTGATTTATTTGTATAATCACTAAAACATCTTAATTGACCTTAAGAACCAAGCTATTGTCCTACTAATATTATAAATACGAAAGTTTCTGAGGATGTATGTATGTGTGTTTGTTACTTATTACGCAAAAACCACTGAACGGTTTTGGATGAAACTTTACAGTAATATAGGTTATATATCAGAATAACTAATGGGAGACATTTTATCCCGAAATTCCCGCGGGAACGGGTACAACGCGGGTAACACGCGCGACTAGTTTTATATAAAAACATAATACATTATCATACATCAATCATACATTTATTAAGTCAGTCTGTCTAATTACAAATTAACTTACAGCATGCGCGAAACTATACGGTTACTGGATCGTAGTCAATTATAGAGAAGCATACGGCATGTTCGCATGCAATGGACTTCTGTTCAACCATGAGAGTCCACGCAGGGGAGAGAACTTTGTCACGAGGAAAATAACGCGAGGGGTGGCCAAAATCACCCTGGGACTGATGTCACATATTGAACTAGGTAACCTGGACAGTAAAAGAGATTGGGGACACGCGAAGGATTATGTTGAGGTTAGTTTAATAAGCCTAAAATGCCTTCTCTTCATAAAAAAGTATCAGCCTATTTGCACTGTTGGGCAAAAGCCTCTCATTTCACTGAAGACACCAGTCGCAGTGAGGAAGATTAAGCGTAATCCCAACGCTTGCCTATGATGCATGAACTCAAACCCGAGCTATGTTTGAAAAGTAGAAAACATTTTTGCTGAACTCAAACCCGAGCCATGTTTGAAAAGTAGGAAACATGTATTTGCTCGACCCGGAAATTAACCCGGGACCTCCGTCTTGGCAGGCGAGCACGATCGTAATCGACAATAATGATGATAATCATTACTCATATGATCGTGTCATTATCACCGATGAGTGTTACATTATGATAAATCTGTCATATTCATGATACACGATCGTGTCCTCGTGTGGTCGTCTGTAATTGGCTATTGTAAAGAGAATATTTTCCCGTAGAGATATTGATTTCGACAGAAAAGTAGTTGTCATTATTTCAGAATGATATATCTACCACTTCCGATGGGTGTGAGTGACATCGACTTTATAATCACCATACTCGTAGTTCAGGTTTTTAGCGAATTATATTCATTGTTGTTCACTGTAAAATGTCCGCTTGCGGATACACTTTGCATACATAAAAAGTTAGATAAAAATGTAAATTAAGCGAAGTATATCTGTAAACGTAGTTAAATTCAATAGGACAATAGTTTTTTTCTATTTATTGGAGCAAATAGACAATGTTAGAAAACTTCAAGTATTTACATTTTTATCTAAGTAAGTTCTTGTAGGTTAGTCGCCAACCTTGGTGTCTTAGTTTTTAGACCGCCTTAGGGCCTTCGATATGGTCTGACGATTGAAACAACCGGGACCGACAAAGCACTCCGAAGCACGGTAGCGCTCAGATAGAAATGCCTATACCATCTAAGTACTCTATCCGAGCTTACTTAACAATGAGGATGTGTTAACATCACTTAGTCTTGTGATGGTTTATTGTTTAATGTGTTTGATGTTTGATGACACTTGATGTGTTTGTAAACATTACGCCATTCAGAATACGTGTTTAAGTGCGTTCACAAGTATGAGTTACGGGCACTAGTGAGATAAGACATCTGTTTGTTTTAAAAAGTCTTCAACAACATTAATCAAATACTACACGGACAGAAACACTACGGTGTACGGATGTTTTTTGGATTTAAGCAGGGCCTTTGACCAGGTAATTTATTGGTTACTGTGGCGAAAGCTCTCTAAGTCTAAGAGGGTCCCGACAAGAACCGTCAATCTGTTGATATTGGTACGAACACCAAACAAACTTTGTTAGGTGGGGTGACGCGACATCTAACGATTATATGTTAGAATGCGGAGTGCGCCAAGGCGGGCTGACCTCTCCGGACCTCTTCAACCTCTACGTGGATGGCTTGATTGAGGAACTGAGAAGCACAAGGGTAGGGTGCAATGTTGCGGGTTCCTGTGTGAACAATCTCAGTTATGCAGATGATATGGTGCTTCTCAGTCCCTCAATTAACGGACTAAGGAAGCTACTGTCTATTTGTGAGCGTTATGCTAAAGAGCATGGCCTGAAGTATAACGTTAGCAAAACTAAAATGATGGTATTCAGAGCTGGTAAAGGTCCGGAGAATGTCCCCGATGTGTATTTAGATGGCTCAATAATCGAGAGGGTGGAACAGTTCAGATACCTGGGTCACGTTGTTGGTTGTACGTTGAATGACGATGCCGACATTGAACGGGAACGCAGAGCTATGGCGGTGAGAAGCAACATGCTTGCGCGTAGGTTTGCCAAGTGTACTAGAGGGGTGAAGTTGGCGTTGTTTAGGGCATATTGTTTATGCTTTTACACATGTCAGCTTTGGACAGCGTACACAAGGAAAGCGATTAGTACTATTAGGGTTCAGTACAATGACGCGTACCGAATCCTAATGAAACTGCCTCGCTACGGTAGTGCGTCAGGCATGTTTGCGGAGAGCGAAACTCCTGACTTCTACGCGATATTACGGTCACGAATAGCCGGCTTCTGGGACAAACTTCGTTCAACCAACAACGAGATTCTTATGACGTTGACTGAGCGGATGGACTGCTCCACCTTCAAACACTGGACAGCAGTGCATCGCTCTGCCAATACAAAATGACATTGTGTCCTCACAATAAGAACTACTTATATATTTATTTTTATTATTTTTGTATTTTTCATGTATAATGATATTGTATTGTATGATATGGGTCCTATTGCCTGAAATAAAGACATATTTAATTTAATTTAATTTAATTAAAACTAGTATACACAAAAATTGATATCCCTGTCAGCCTGCAACGCTTATATGTATAGCTTTTAATTAATTCTCTTTGCTTTGAATTATGATTCTAGATAGAGGACGCTTCTTTCCCTCGACCGATAATCAAGTTCAAAAAGCAACTTTAAATACCTCTTTAATTAATCAAAATTGGACCTTCCATTAAACGTTATTAATAATTTCTAATAATCCACTCAATGTTCCCTCAGGCGATGTGGCTAATGCTACAACAAGAGGAACCCGAAGACTTTGTAGTGGCTACCGGCGAGACGCACTCCGTACGAGAGTTCGTCGAGAAATCGTTTGCGTGCGTCGGGCGGAAGGTCGTGTGGCGCGGCCGCGGCGTCGACGAGACGGGCCACGATGAGGAAACGGACCAGTTGCTCGTCAAAGTCAACCCCAAGTACTTTAGGCAGACTGAAGTGGTGAGTATCACACTTGTATTGATTACTAACCGCACCCCGCGGCGTTACCCGCGTTGTACCCGTTCCCGCGGAAATTTCGGGAAAGATGTATTCCATGGGTTATTCTGATGTATAACCGTAAAGTTACTGTATAGTTTCACCCAAATCAGCCCGGTAGTTTTTTCGTGAAAGAGTAACAAACTTATATCCTCACAAACTTTCGCGTATATGTATTTTATTTTCATATGAATATACATAGTCAGGGTCCTCCTCACTTAACTTATGAGAGGCCTTTGCTCAGCTGTGGGACATTACAGGCTATACTTGACTTTACTTTATGGTCAGGCATGGATAAAGTGCTTTTCTACCAGAGCTCTGCTAACCTACATTTAATGTCTACCACATTAATCCTATTAAAAATGACTCGACTCTGTGGAGACACCCTTCTTGTGGAGTTTCTCGATTGATGATCGAAGTCAAAACTTTAGGTCGTATGTGTATACCTCTGTACTGGCATACCAGATGCCACATGCTTACTTACTGACATGTGTATGCATTGTATGTTACCTATTATCTACTACTACATATTATTAACATGTTACCTAGTACCTACTTATTAAATAAACAGAAAACATATTTATTAACCAGTTATGTACACATTCTTTGGTTATTTTCATAATTAGACCCGTCACAAAAGGCAACAGTCAATATGAAACTACCTAACAGTGAAGTGTTTTTAAAACGGCACTTTTTCCAACAATAGCATTTCAACGGAAAGACTAATCGCAGTGATTGTGTATCAGTAACCATGTGTCGCTGTAACATGTTAATTGCACACAAAAGGCGCTTATTGGTCATGTAAAATGTAAAATAAAACGGTTCTAACTACAGAACTAACACGTTTTGATCCAAACTAGAGATAGGAAATAAAATGAAGTTTTTATATTAATATTTTTACTTCTTGTATCATTACAGGATTTACTCCTAGGAGATGCGACTAAAGCCAAAGAGAAGCTGGGCTGGGTACCGCGAGTGACCTTTGACCAACTGGTCAAAGATATGGTGGAGGCCGACCTTGAACTGATGCGCAGGAACCCCGAGGCGTAGGTCCATCTCATCCATGATATTCTGCGTAGGTCATACATAATACACGTCGTAGGTCATATGAACGCATAATACACGTCGTAGGTCATATGAACGCATAAGACCAGGCGTAGGTCATATGATCTCATCCATGTTATGCTGCGTAGGTCATGTGACGTCATACATAATATACGTCGTAGGTCATATGAACGCATAAGACACGGCGTAGGTCATATGACGTCATAATTTATGTGATCATATGACGTGTATTATGACTCATAATACACGTCATGCCTCGTGTTACATAGTAAGCTGTGGAACTAAAATGTTTTATCGACATATTGGGTTTTTGTATGGAGTTCGCCAGGGTTATTATATTTTTGCTCCCTAGAAATAGTCATGATTTTCTTAAAATATGCAGTTATTTTAATGCATACAGAAAGGATATTTTATCGAGATTCTAAAACCAGACAAAACCATGCGCTTAATGCTTTGCGTATAATTTTTCTTTCGTCTAACATTCTGGCTTACTACCTTCACTTATCTTTGTGAGCCCAGTCAGGTTAATACAACGATTGTCACAAAAAACAAAATGACATCATATAATAAATACTGCGAGTTGATTGGTGGAATATTTAAATTTCGCGCTTTACGTCAAAGTGTCGCCAATTAAAACACAGTTTTTATCATGTCATGTCTCGTCATCTTCTGTGATATTAATTGTGCTAGCCGGGCTAGTATTTTCTTGTTGGCTTACAAATAGTCACACACACACATACAATATGTATCCACACTGGACCTCTATATAATACTCTCTAAGAAATATTCTTGGGTGTTTCAAAACTTATGTGACGTCATTTATTGTATTTACAGATTTAGTAATGTAATATTATTTACGCTTGTATTGACATCAATACTTTAATGTTTAAGGATCGCCCTCACTGGACTCGAAATATGCTGACTGGGGTATTGCGTCGACGTTCATTACACTATGAAGCTTAAATGCTATGACAATCACTATTTTAGTATGTAATATTCCATTTTCATAATATTTCTCCAATCATTTATAATTTTGAAAATAGTACGTGATTATATTTTATCCATAATACCCATGGTTTTTAATGAACTTTTTGTTTGTCTTTGTTTTTTGTTGTTACAAACTTAATTATCTGTTACCAATCTTAAAATACGCTGAAGTATTGCGCAACCGCGTCTTCAGTTTGGGCTTTTGTTTTATTGTTTTTGACCGCGATTTACTTTTTATTGTTATATGTACGCGATGCAATGCAACTTCCTGGTCAGCATATTTTGAGTTTGAGCGACTGTGTTGAAGTAAGTGTGACATACAGTGGTGTAACTATATGGTTAAGTATTGGCATACTGGCAAATTGTCCCAGTGGTGGCGCGCTGTGAAAATACTTCATAATAGACCCAGTGCCCGCAGTTTTACCCGTTCCCTAAGGATTTTCAGGGTCCTTTTGTCCTTTCCCATGGTGTAGTTAACTCTGTACCAAAAATGTCATTAAAATCATTTCAGTCGTTTTGGTGTGAAAGCGTCAAAGACAAAGGGACTTTAGCATTTATAAGTTGTGCAGGTAAAAGGGAGAGCACCCATTCGTATAATTTTCGTATGTTTATAGTCTATAGTTAGCGTTAAGCCACTGTATAGATATCTATTTTCGTTAAGAATATGAGCACTCTAAATAAAAAATAATTCTTAAATGATTTAAATCAATATTGGTTTATTATGCAACGTTACGTTGACTCAACAGGAGTATTTTAAATAATAATAATGAGGTATTAGCACAAATCAGATCATGGCATCGTATGCTGTTTATGTTAAGTTGATATATTGTAATATTTGTCTATGTTGTAAGTGTAATAATTTGAATAACGACTCCACTTTTAGATCTGTACTAAAAGCAAACAGAGCAGTTGCATAACATCCCTTAGAATTCTGTTTTTTACGTGATTTTTCGATGAGTGACGTAATTTTAATATGTATAAAAAATTAAGTTCTATTGGTTGTTATGTAACACGTCTCTCTTACTTTGGTAGAATCCGGGCATTAACTCTTAAAAGATTTATGGGTCTTATTCATAATCGCTTATTAACAGCATTTTAACTATCAAACGGTTTGATCCTTTACACATACGCTATTTCACAAAAAGTAAGAGACAAAACACTTTATAACAGTGTTTTAGTTAATGAGCATTTATGAATGAGGCGGTTAGTGTGTTTAGTTTATACTAGCAGCGCCCCGCGGTTTTACCCGCGTTGTGCCCGTTCCCGTGGGAATTTCGGGATAAAATGTAGCCTATAGCCTTCCTCGATAAATAGACTATCTAACAGTGAAAGAATTATTCAAATCGGTTCAGTAGTTTCTGAGATTAGCGCGTTTAAACAAACAAACAAACAAACAAAACAAACTCTTCAGCTTTATAATATTAGTATAGATAAAATGTTTTGTAGCTATTTGTCATATAAGCAGACGCTTATGTCATTTTTATTGTATAGTTGTCGCTAGTGACATCTTATTGTCCAGAAAGCAGTGTTTATTTATAAAACGATGTATTTATTAACATTCCAATACACAAGTTTTCTTTAACATTTAGAAAAGTATATTTTATTGGTCAGTATTTTACGCGATTGTAAATATATGTTTTGTGTAATAACTTTGATGAGTTGTTTTTATTTGCCACCGGAGTACCGGAACCAAGCTATAAATTATCATAGCTCTCTTGGAAAAGTAACCTTCACACTAACATGATCTATAATCGAAAATCGGAAAATAAAAAATCAATTAAAATCACTAAAAACATTTATTTTACAATATAACAATCACAGATTTATTGTACATCATAAAATATTTTACAAACTATGTACCTATGTGTTAATATTGACACTGGTACACTCGAATAGAGTAGGTATTATAATAATTGAGAAGTAATCATAAACATAAATAATAATAAGGTCAACTTTACACATACAATCCCATTCAGGTTGTGGTATATTCAGGTTTTGCCTCCTTTTCTTCCCCACAGCTGGGCAAAGATCTCCAAAAAAAGTCAAACGGAAACAAGATCAATAAAGTTACATATCCTACTTATTATATTTTTATACCAAAAATATACATAATAGACCCAATATATTTTTAAAATTTCGGGTCTATCAAGCTACATATAGTTACTAAGTTATTTAATAACAAAAGTTTTATCAAAAGTTGAATTTATATACAGAACTTGAAATTCAAATTAAATAATAAAAAACAAATCAAGACACAATTTAAATTTAAAACATTCAGATCTTACATTGCTATTATTTGCATTCATTCAATTTGTTAACATAATATGGCGATAATATTAAACATTTATAAAATCTTACCTTAAATGCTTACAAAATAAGGTACATTTTATATAGCGCAATAAAACTCACAGTGGGATATAAGTACGTCGTTACTTGTAGTACTTATTATTCTGTGACGTCGTGTGCGTAACTTCTTGCTCGACGGATACTGGAGGGAAATAGGCGGTTTAGTGTTGCATAGCGTTATCTCTGTCACACGCTACCAAACAAATGTGATGTATTAATTACTTACTGGCGCCATTGACAAACTAGCGATAATCTTTACACTAGTGGTCAGACGGAATCATACCTCTACAAAACCGAAACTAGCCGCAATCTCCCTCTAGATGGCGTGGAGCATGACACTCGTACGCTTAGTATAATAACATGCTGATTGATTGATAAGAGGTACCATCCTGTGGCATACCTTTGAAGGTCTGTAACATACAATGAATGGCGACGGCTAAATTAGCTCTGGCTTTGAGAAGTAATTTTAGGAATTAACATTTCATGATAATTCTAAGACGACTTGGTCGTCAAACCACATTTAAATTTCAAAGAATTTGTGTATCTCCTAGTGTCTTAAATAAGGCACAAAGTACACATACACGAAATAGTATTTTTTTGTGATGATAACTCATGATAAGAATGATTCTTTTATTCTACATGACTTAAACAGATGTATAAGCCAAAATGTTTGACATTTCACCATTACTCACTGATGTTTCTTGTTATAATTTGACACTGTGCTTCTGTAAGTCTAGCTTCTGTTTGAGTACTCCTTCTAGTATGAACTCTGTGGTGACTAGGGTGGCTCCTCGTGCTTTGAGCGACGCCCATAAAGGACTGTCAGCTGCGCAGGTCAGGCAAATCCATGAGGGACCACCCTCCTGCCAGTTGCCGCCTGAACATTCTACTATCACTGGAAATAAGAATAGATTTAAGCTAAGAGGCCACTTAGGGCGCGTCAGGTTGAATTCAGTGTATCCACAAGCGCAATGAATTTCAAAGCTAGTTTGAGGGTAGTTTCGTATTCATACAAAACCTCTTCAGTTTTAACAAGTGAGTTTGAGTTGTAGTCTATTATTTTATTCTCTGTTTTAACTTCAGTTTATTAAAATAGTAAAGATGTCTTACGTTTCATTTCGATTGCATTTGGCATCACATTGGGTGTAGAAGATAGGTTGTAGCCTTTGAGGAAGTTCCGTTTGCCGGTGAGTGTCCTTTCCAAGTTAAACTGAAACCGTTTTTCTGCCGCTTCGTCCTTGATCAGATACTGCCAAGGATCTGTAAGTTAATTAATGTATAAAGTTGATATTTACATATCTGTATACTTCACTTTTAACTGGAGATTAGGTTAGGTTAGGTTAACCTGTATTTGAATACAGCACAACTTTGACGGTGTTGACATTAGGTAGGTGCCAGACACTCTTTTCCATGATCATACTAAGTTTGTATAAGTTTTAGTGAATTTAAGTGGTAGTGTAAGTGATTTGTAGTGAATGTAAGATGTAGTGTATGTAAGTTGAAGTGTAAGGATATAAGTTGTAATCAGCAGAAGATGACAATGTGGACCCAATCTATAAAGTTACATACCAACAATCATATTGGAATCCGCACACCCTTGCACCCAATTTGGGCCAACAATCGGCTTGCCCAGCCCGACTGCACACAACGTCTTGAAAGTTCGTTTTATTTGTAACGTCAGTAACACTGTCGACTCCATTACATCGGTTACGACGACCGCTCCTGAAAATTTAATATTTCAGGTTAATATAGACGCAATTGTTTGCATGAAGTGAGAGTAAGCTTTCCTAATTTTCAGCTAGAATGCTCAAAACTCCATTAGGACACAATCGAACGTGGAATTCGTGGAATACTGGATTGGATATCGATCAACGCCGATTGATCGATGGATAGATTAGTGTTGTAGCCCTTTTAATAGAAGGATCCACACTAGACGATCCAAGGCGGTTGGATCGCAGAAGGAGAGGACGTTGGTTCGTTAACATAGGTCTTAAGAATTGGTGGATCATGGAGTGTATCCTAAAAGGATCTTTTGATTATGAAAATTCTAAAAACGATCATCTGATATGGATTCTTTTATTGAGTTTTGAGTATCGGTGTATTTTATAAAGCGATTTTCATTGTTTTTACTTTTACCTTACCTAGTTTTGTTAGCTTAGTTTTGACCTCTACGTGGGGAAACGCGGTGAACAAAACATGCTGTGTCTTCATAGGTCTCGTTACAGACCCTGAAATATTCCTGCTTCTTTTAGGGCTAGGAATTAACTCTTCACTCAATGCGCTTCTTTTTAAATTCTTCGGTGTATCTTCATTCGATCTCGAAGATAGATTATATACCGCACTTTCTTCGAGCATACTTTTCTTTAAAATAGATTTAACGTGCGTTTTTGCTTCGATTGCCATAGGTTTCTGTCGTTTACTTCTCCTTACTTCTTTAACAGGGGAAGATTCTTTAACTTCCTTCTTTTTCATTTTAGAACGTTTTTCTGTTTCTTTTTTTATTTCTTTACTTTTATCAGCTTTGTCTTGGTTTGATTTATTAAGTTCTGTATTCTTGTCTTTATTTTTAACATTTCTAGTATTTCTATTATTATATGTTTTTGATGTTCTCGTCTGTAATGTATCTGATCCTTTATTTTCATCATTTGATTGACTGTCTGTCTGTTTCTCTTCTTCTTTTGTTTTGCTGCGACGTGGTCTAACCTTCTTTGGCGGTTCTGTCTTTGTATTATTATTATCAATACTAGAATCTTTGGTAATACTTGGTACTGTTTTATCTTCAATATTCTTCCGAGGTCTACCTCTTTTTTTAGGCTCAACATTCAATGATTCATTATTTTTTCCACTAGATCTTTTTGTTTCTTTGACTTTACTATCACTCGTAATGTGAACATTTTTATTAGCTGATGGAGACATATTTTTCATTTCCTTAAGTTTAGTGACTTTATTTTCTGTTTTTTCTTTTGCTGGCTCCTTGATTTTACTATCATTCATTTTTTCATTTACCTTTTTGCCTGATTTGACCTCCGTGGTATCTTTATTGATTTTAGATTTTTCATTTTTAAGTTTCAACCTGGTTAAATTTTCACTTATAATATCACTATCAACTTCTTCTTGTTCAATTACATATCTAGGTTTTAAAATGTTGTCTACCATTCCGACACCATCCTTCAATTTGGAGTTAGGTCTTCGAACCCTTGTTATAACTCTTGTGGGTAGAGCCTGAGCGTCAAAAACTTTAGTTAAATCTATTTTAGTTTCTTTCGCCCTATGTTTTCTTTTTTTATGAAACAAAATCGGAGTATTTTGTTCTTCCGATTTTTGCTCTGAATCTGAATCACTGGATGATTCAATAATTGTTTCTCTAGCGTTTTGTGAAACACTGATTTTTATTTCTTGACTATTAGGCAAGTCTGAGTCCATGAACATAAAAGGTCGTATTTTCTTGGGCGTGACGTCGCCATCAGAGGAATCACTGCCCATTTTTTTGGGTTTAGATACTTCTACTCCAATCACTTCTCGGACGTCTTGCGAACTTAAGTTTGACACAAAATTATTAACTTTTTCTTCAGAGTCGGTATCACCTGATGGAGAGTCTGGTATTAACTTATTTGGCTTTGACTTATCTGTACAATTGATATTTTTGTCATTAACTACAGAGTTTTCAGGAACAGCTTCTGGTATCCTTTGTGTACATAAATCTTCAAAAATTTCTTGAGTATTATGATAATAATTTTCGTCTTCTACATTAATCGCCATTTTCTTTTCTTCAACCACTTTTTTTTTCGGAGTTTTTTCTTTCTTTTTTCCCTTTTTTTGCAAAGCTATTTGGAAAGGAATTTTGAAAGGAGATTCAGTCTCTTTTTGAATACTTTTGTTCAGTGAAATATCTTCTTCTAAAGCTTGTGTAGGTAAATCTTCAAAATCTACCTTAATTTTTAAGGTGTTTGGTTTAGAAACTCCCACATCGGTATCTAAAGCTTGTGTAGGCATGTCTTCTAAGTTTGTATTTGACCCAACTGGAGAATCCTCTACAGTAATTACTTGAGTTGGTAAATCTTCAAAGATTATATCATCTTTGCAAATTGATTTACTTGAATCAACATTAAGCTCAATCATTTCATCTTCACAGTCTGTATCATCTTCATCATTAGTTTTAGTATCAGGTAACTTTATCTCCGGTATCTTTTGTGTAGGAACAATATCTTCACAATCAGTGGATTCATCAGAATCGATTCTCATATTTCTCTTTGAAGATTTAGCAATAGGAATTTGTGATAGAGGTTCCATTTCGGCTTCTACATCGGGTTCTATCAATCGATTGCTAGGTAAAATAATATCTTCAGTTAAGATAGCTTGAGACTCCATATTGTCATCAAATGACCGATCAATTTCATTGAATAATATTTCATCATCTGATTCAGTATTTTGTTCATTTGATTTTGATGTTCTTGATATATTCGACAAATCTTCCGAAACCATTTGTGTGTCGGCATTGTATATACTATTATCATTTTCTTTATTTGCATGCAGATCAAAGTGCAAATCTTGCTGTTTAGTAACTTCACATACTTTTGGTAGATTTGTGGGCATTTGGGTATTTAGACTGTGTATGTTTGGTGAAGTTGGATCTTCAAGTTGTTGGGTTTCTGCTGTATGAATGTGAGGTACATCTGTACCAGGCATTTGAGTGTTAGCCATATATATTGAAGGGGACACATCGGGTAAGTGATTTTTAGCTACATGGATAGATGGGGAAGAATTTACATCAGGTATTTGTGTGTTAGCTGTATAGATAGCATCACTAGGCATTTGTGTATTCACTGAATAGATACCATCAGTCTCATCAACCCTTTTCTCAACCAACTGAGGTTCAGTGTCCATTTCATGAATATTACTGTCAACATTCTCACTATTCGATAGAAGTGCGGTAACCGAATCATTGAAGCTATTCCCGGATTCATCTAAGTTGAGAGAAGTAGACTTTTTAGATGAATTCCAAAAGATATTGTCTATCTTTTTGGACCCAATTGGTAGTATTGATATAGTCCTTCCAGGCTTCACAAACTTATGGTTGTTTTTCAAAGTTTCTCCTTTGGGTTGTGATGAGACTATAAAAGAGTCATCCTGGAAGTAATGAAAATCGTTTCAATAAGACATTATTTCGTATATAACACACAAGATTTATTTCTGGGCATTTCATACTTGTTGCATTATTCTGTTTAAGAACCGTAGATCACAGAAATTGTTAAGATTTAAAAGAATTTATACTATTTTTACCACAGATAACAGATGAAATAGTTTGGGTGTATTACTTTGATTAACTGTACTATAATTTTATTTCACACAACATTATAGGTACATTTCAAAAACTACTTGGTAAACAAAACAATAAAACCCACCTTATCACTAACATCCGGTGATTCAGGCACTGTAGTAGCGGTCACAAATCTAGAAACATGTTTGGCCTGCACCGGAGTCTCAGGAATGTCAATTGCCTGTGTCATGGGCAGGTCATCTTGTTCCTCATTCAACCTGAATATCCCAAATTTATCACCGAATTGAACCGTGTCGCCGTTACTGAGAGGTTGCGGTACGTAGGGACAGAGGGTAGTCTAAAAAATAATAAAATAAAATTCAAAATAATCTATGTTTTTGCATGTTGTATTTAGAAACAATTAAATGTACTATTAAAATGTTACTGTGGCTTTTTTGCAGTTGTTGTATGGAATAGAAGCTTAGATTTACAGAACTGGTACAGTTTAAGAATTTTTATAACTTCCAGTACATGTTTATAAGTAAAGAGTTAAAAATTTTAAAAATTATATATTAAAATTATTAATTACTTACTCCAAGAAGTTTAGTTTTGTTTGCAGAGTCCAGATCCATAAGCATAAACTGTTTCTTATGTAGAACATTAATAACTGCATGTTGGCGTGATATTGACTGGAATAGACAAAAATGGAATTGCGACTGTATTCCTTGGTGGTTTAGTGGTATGTGCAAACGCCTGCCAAGACTAGAGCTCTAGGATGCAATTTCCAGGTTGAGCAGAACATGTTTCTTACTTTCCAAACATGGGTCAGGTTTGAGATCACCAATTAGGCAAGTGTGGTGATTACACCTAATCCTCATCACTGTACTGATATCTTCAGTGAGATGTGAGGCCTTTGCCCAGCAGTAGGACATTACAAGCTTACTTTACTTTAAACTGTATTATATGATACATTCTATAATATTTTATAGTTATATCTTCCTGGTTTTAAAGAAACAGTAGGTCTTAAGGTGACGTGAGTCCAGCTCTTACCTACTACAGAGGGGGTAAGGTGCGGGGCCTGCGGTCCGACCGCGGGCGATCTCCCGCTCGCGCGTAGTTTGCGCGCTAAGTTTGAATATGTCACTCATTGAGATGCCACAGTGTAGTGACTACAGTAAAAAAAGCCTATCAAGCAAAACTAATCGTAGATATTACGAAGGTTGGTATTATATTGTAGGTAGCCTTGGGAAAAATAACTAAAAAGAGATTAAAGGTTTTAAAAAAAATAACGGTCTTAACCCTGGGTGAAATCATTTTTATTGTCTAATATTACGAGCAGAAATATTTTAAAGTGGCGGTGTTCATACACGTTTTAACAAACAACAGTAAAGTACACATAACTGAAAAATATGAATATCTACGTATTGTTAGGTTTCAGTGGCGCCACCTTCAAAAGTAAAAACAAATAAATATATTGTATCATACCTCTTATTTCACTCCTTTTATTTAGGACTAGGCAGATAATATAAATTTCCACCGGCCGGTTTGTGATAATATACTTAATAATTATAATAATACTAGCTTTTGCCCGCGGCTTCGCTCGTGTGGAATTTAGTTTGCCGCTTTAAGTTTCGTTATAGATCGTTTAAAACATTTGTTTATCGTAGCAATCTCTGCATCGTTGCAAACTCCCACCTCCGCATCGACAAGAGGAGACAAGTCTTGTCCTAGGTATCCCCACTACCAACATTGCAGCTGTATAGTTGATCTGCTGATATTCTTATACTGTGACACAACATATTTTTTTGTTTTTTTTTTCAAAGCAATAATCTACTAAATCTATAATACTCCGGTCAATTTAGACATTCGAGGTTACATAAAGTCCAAACAAGCTGAAAATCAGGAAAATTGTTCAAAATATAATTATAAACAATGTCTAAAAGTTCCCCATCATTCCCGTGTATGGAATTTTTTTTATTCAAGGTCAAAGGTAAAAAAAAGTGTTTTTCGCAATTTTCAGCAAAACGGTAAGATTTATCATAAAAGTACCTGAGAAAATAAAAAAGCTTATAAAATTCTCTATAACTTTAATTCTATCCACTTTTTCCATATTCCAAACCATTACCGTACAACTCTTTAATACCTTTCAAATGACATAGGTCATGTCACTGTTGAGCATTGGGGCAGGCTCCATAGTTACCTGCCCGAGGTCCTTAATTTTTACATTTCTGGAGCGTGTAGTTCAATAACGGTTGGAATATGGAAAAAGTGGATAGAATTAAAGTTATAGAGAATTTTATAAGCTTTTTTATTTTCTCTGGTACTTTTATGATCAAACTTACCGTTTTGCTGAAAATCGCGAAAAACTCATTTTTTTTACCTTTGACCTTGAATAAAAAAAATTCCATACACGGGAATGATGGGGAACTTTTAGACATTGTTTATAATTATGTTTTGAATTTTTTTTCTGATTTTCAGCTTGTTGGGACTTTATGTAACATCACTCTAAATTTTTGGTTTAAATTGACCGGATTATTATTCAGACAGTTCTTATTTATATTAAAACCTTATTTTCACGCAACCGTCATAGTTCAAATTTATTACCGCGAAAAAAGTTTTAAATTTTGCATCTCCGCGCTCCAGCAATATTTGGCATAGGTCCGTCCTCCACAAGCGCTTGAGCGCGACTGATCACGCCCCGCGTCACCCGCAACACGGCAAATTCTCGAAATTTATTAGGTATTTTGAAATTGTGTTTAAGAATGTAATGAAAGGTTACAAAAAAATACCTAATGCCCTAGCTCATGCTACGACCTATATTATAGTTGTTTTTCTTTGGGAAAAATCTGTTTATTTTAGCCAAATAATTATTTTTAAATTAATAAAAGAGGCAACTTTGTGATTTTTTTCTATCGAGGGAAATTAATCTAATCGTGTACTGAAATACCTTTGCCACTAGAATATATCCTCAACTTTAATATTATAGTTTTTTAGAATCAAAATTGTGACAATTTATATGAAAATAGTTGGATGGAAAAACCGCGTTTTGCGAGTTGCTGGACAGCTGGACTCACGTCACCTTAAGGCTGCCTTTCCACCAAGGTAATGCCCATCCCCTATTTGATTAATACATTAAATATGTAAGCTATTCATTCATTCATTTCAAATGGGTAAGTGAGCAACCCTGATGTCAGAGTTTTTAGACCGCCTAAGTGCCTCCAACATGGGCTAATATTTTTTTTAAATCGGAGCAGCTTCTATTAGTTTATTGCAATGAACTCACATGACTTAATCAAAATACGCAACAGGCACTACAATATAATGTACTCATATAATAAGATAACCTTGTGTTTGGAACATTTTATTGTGCAATATTGTTTTGAAATGACGCAATGGTAGGTATATTTGGAGAGTAGGTACTTACATCAAAATTCAGTACAATATTGCATGTTTGGGGATCCCTTCCGATCTTATTAGGACCCTTTTTGACTGGGAACTTTTTGCCACAAATTCCAAGAAAACCAATCTGAAATTAGAATTCAAAATAAGTTTTACAACATAGTATTTTAAGTAAGTAACAAAGTCGCTTACCGCTGTCTGTCCATATGTGTGCTTAGATCTTTAAAACTACGCAACAGATTTTGATGCGGTTTTTTTAAAATAGATAGAGTGGTTCAAAACGAAGGTTTATAAATTCCGATCGAAAAATTCCCGAAATTCCCACAGGAACGGGCACAACGCGGGTAAAACCGCGGGGCGCTGTTAGTATATTGAATAAAAAACTCTTGGATTTTTTGAAAATGCTTATCTTTGGAACTAGCAGTTGGATGTGATTTTTTTTGTATATTCAAGAGGAAATTCAAAATTTCATTATCAATTTAAAAATTAGATTAAAGACGTATTATAAAACTATTGAACTAAGTATGATAATTGATAAGATAAGTGTTTACCTGTTCAGGCGTATTTTTTTCTTTTGGTGAAAATTGTGACCCATACAAGTCCTGTGTACACTCTAACTTTTGTGTACATTCCATATTATTTTTTAAACATGAGATTCTTCAGAAAATAGTAATTTTGACTTATACCTACAGCTGTATTAGAGTAGGTATACTTATATACCGGATCAACTAAAGGTTAAGGTAAAACGGACACTGTTTGAATGCATTTAATATAAAATAGCGACATTTTAGAACTAGAACGAACAATAAAATAACTCTAATTAATCAGTACAAACTGGTATAAACAACAAACAAGATTAAAACACCAAAAACCACCAAACCGAAATTCCCAAACCTTGACGCCAAGAAAAACACCAAAAAACACAGAGCAAATAGCACAGATCACAGACTCACAGACAGAGAAAAACACAGACCACAGAGTCCACAGATATAGAACAAACAAATAGAGAGAGTGAGCAGGGCCAAGCGTAAATGTCAAATATGTCAATTGTCAATCAATCATCAGATATGTCATTGACAAAACCAATACATGAATTTCTTGCACCACAGGTTTGCACAGCTCGCTCGTTTGCTTTGGAAATTGGAATGAATAGCAATTATCAATAGCAATGTAACAAAACAAACAAACAGCAACATCAAGCAAGCAAAGCAAGTTAAACATAATATTTTGTTTGTGTGCTGTGCAAGCAAGATTTGTTTTGTAATTAATAATAATTATTATTTTAATACTATTCGGGTACGGGTATGGGTCACGTGTTTTCATTTTGTTTAATTCATCTCAATTGCTGAAAGAATTTCAAGAAGAGTGAGAAGTGTTTGAGGTTTTTTAATACCAACAGTTTCGTTTCGTGTCTCAAGAAGAAGCTCTTTCGTGTCTAATTTTAATTTAAATGTGAACCTTGTACATATTTGTCGCATTCAACTATTGCTAGTTTTTTCTCTCAGGAGATTACGAATTAGATTCAAAGTGTTGGTTGTGTACTCGAAAGTTATTTCAGCAGGTGCAGTTAATCGATACTTACGTACATATTTGTACATATACCTCCTAATAAACCGGGTACTTGATAACTAACATTAAGTACACATTTTGTATATACTATTTATACTCATGTTGTATTCTGGCGTTTCAACTAGTTTAAGATAATATTACCGATGGAAGCGGCTAAAGACCCCACTAATGGTGATGAGGATATTCCCAGTGATTTTTTTGATGATTTTGCGAAAGAAGAATTTATAGAAGGTCTCAGTATCATCGACAGCTGGGGAGATGATGAGAAAGAAAAACCAGATAATGACAAAAAAGGGGATAAACGAGGCTTCGCTGAAGACCTTGACCGGGTGACTGATTTGAGGGACCTCATGACGGAATATAAACACAAAGAACGGGTAAGAGAAGAAAAACAACTTCAAATTAGGTTTGCTTCATCAAACGAGAGGCAGTCTCCAACCAGCAACAAACTTGATGAATTCATCAAGCCTGGCAGCCGTCGAGACCGAACTAAGACCAATGAAGCTATCAAAAAAGATAAAGAAGAAAAGGTTAAAGAGTTTCTTGCCAAATCTCTGGAATCATCTGATGATCTTCGACCCCCAGGAACAGAACTGGACGATTTCTTTGTCAGCAAAAGCAAATCTTCGGAGAAGAAAACTGTCAAACAGGAACAGATCATAGAGACAGACTCTCCTTATGAAGAAAGGATGTCCCCAGAAAGATCTCGTGACAGACAACGTTACAGTCCCAGAAGAAGCTTTAACAACCGCAGTCCCAGACGCAGTCCTCGGCGGTACAATCAGTATCGTAATAACAGCCCTTCTTATCATCGAGGCAGAGGATTTCGTCAGTCTGGCCAATTCGGTCAGAGACATCGTAGTCGTAGTCCCAGACGGCCCCATCGGCCCAGCCCCCGCCGCAGCCCGCGCCGCAGTCCTCGCCGCAGTCCCCGCCGCAGCCCACGCCGCAGCCCCCGACGCTCGCGCCGGTCATGTTCCCCATACAAATCCGAATACGGATCTCACCGGTCAAGATCACCAGTAGACAGTTTTCTTTATCCCAGGGACCCAGATGTACCTGATCCTTACCATCAACCTATGTATACTCCTAATAATCCTCAATATATGGCACCTGGGCCTACTAGCTACCAAAGCAATCCTGGGTATCCGCCGTATTCGCCATATGGTGCAGGATTTAGTGGTCCATATGATTATGGAACGCAGCCTGTGCCTCCAGTAGTACCAATGGTGCCACCGGTGCCAATGGTTCCTATTCCAAATCCAGTACCGGCCCCAGTTCCACCTAGTATCCCACCTTTGATGTCGGTTCAAACATCATTACCTCCAATGGTGCCAGCTCCAATGATGCCATCTCCAGCAATCCCATCATCTTCAAATCCTACACCTGTCATTCGAGAAACAAAAACACCCTATGATGCACTTGCACAAGTAAATATTTTTCTGTCTTTGGTATTATGTTTGGTTATTTTTATAATACATACTTCAAAATACATTTTGAATGTTTCAGTTAGTTGCTGATGGAAAGATATCTAAGGAGGATTACCTGAAACTTGCACCTAACAAAGGTGATTCTTAGTTTTTAAAATATTAAACCTAAAAAATGGTTATTTGGTCAAATTTATAATATAATTTATATGGTTACAGGTGTCGCTAGTTCTATGGATACCAAGAATAGGGTTTTGGGTAGGTTTCTATTGATACTGTATATTGATACTTTCAAAACATATTTCTTCATCCATGTCCTTTATGAACAGTATTGACAAAGATGAAATATTTCTGTGTTTGCAGTTCTTAATCGGTGCACTTCGGCTCTTGGTAAATTGGCTAAATTAGCTCTACCAAGTCATTTAATAATGAACAATATGGTGGATTCAGCAGTAGAAATGAAAACTATTGCCCCTAGATTTTGTTCCCCACTTAAACGGCAAGTGGCTACAGAGTTCCAGTTTACCAAGAAATGTGAGTTGGGTACGCATCAGCAGAACAAAAATCTGATCGACAGCATCATAGCGACCATCGGATTGGACAAGGACATCATGCGGCCGAAGAAAAAAACGAAGGAAACCAAGGACGCAGCAGTGCAGACGTCGAAGCCGTTCTGCGACGTGTGCGCGATCCGGGAAGCTACACGGTTCAGCGAAGCATCCACTTCTATTGACTGGGATCACTTCTGTTCTTCAGTTCATACTCAAGTAGTGGAGCAGGATTTGGTCAGTTCCCGTTCGGTGTTCAACCCTTCAGGCAGTATGGGCGATGGTGCATCGATGTCTATAGCTCATTTGACTCCGGCGCAGTTGGTGTCGCAGCTTGCAGCCAGAGCGAAGACGCTGAAGCAGCCAGACCCTCCGCCGCAAAACCAGTATGGAACCAGGAGGAATCCAAACAACTACTACGACGGCGGTAGAGGAGGCCAGCAATATCAGAACTACAACAATTACTATTGATTGTTTAATTACTCAATATTTTGTCAGAATAAGTTTATCTATACTACTTATAATTTCCAATTTAGATTCACTAGCGTCTGTATATGTGCTTTCAATAAAGTAAAAAGTATATAATTTAGTTTTATTTCATAAAAGCTTATTAGGAAACTAATATTGATGAATGAAAAGCATATGGGTACTGATTGTACGTAATGTCTTCCCAACAGCATCTAATCTTATTATGTTATTGTAATTATAAATAGCTGCAGCAATAAATACCAAATCTACCACTCATAGGATTCCCACTTTAGTTTGTTCAAATGCTCAGAATACAGAAAGTACCAGAACCCGTGAGCGCGCCTAATACTGTAGCTACCCAAACTAGCCTTAAATAGTGTAGTTTGATGCGCAACCGATCAGTCACTTTGTGACCGTCGGAACGCGCTAACGTGTTTTACCCGTGACCAATTTCACGAAACTATGCCGTCTTGTGTCGTTCCTACCTGTAAAAATGCAGTGGGTCTGAAAAAGAAACAGGATGGGATCACATTCCACGTGTAAATATCGCATTTAGGTATCGTCTTATTTAAATATTTAATTATTTTCTCAGATTTCAATTGTCATAGAGAGTGATGCGTCAATCTATGTTAGTGTTGCCAATATAAGAGTTTTGATTTACCCTTATTTTTATTACCTTTTGAGGGGCTTTAATTTGTTGTAGAATATTAATAAGTAATATAATAAAAAATAACCAACTTGAAAAAAGAAAGTATAAAGCGTAAGTGTGGCTCGTATGTACCTAACCTAACAATCCTATTAAATAGTAAGTATGTTAGTCTATAGGATTTCTAAACAAATTTTTGGTGTGCGTGTGAGAGAAGGGGAGAGGGGGGGCGGGTATTAAATTATGTTTCTATATTAGCCATCTTAAATTTTAGCTTCCCTGATAAGGACAAAACGGTGTGGACAAAAATTATACAAAGAGCACGGCTGGAACTGTTCTGGAAACCATCGAAGCGAAGCGTAGTTTGCTCGATGCATTTTGACTTAAGTTATTATTCTTTTTTTATGTAACTCTTGTACCTAGCTGTAAGTTTTCCGAATACTTTAAAATAAAATAAAAATATATAATTTTTCCATCACCCCTTAAAAGTATGCAAACATCCACCTTAACACCATGTTTTATTTAATATACATATCTATTTCTTGAGATAATCAGGTAGGTACATAGTTATATAGAAAAGGAAAATTTTTATTCTATTATCATATTACCTCCGAAACTCCCAAAATTTACCCCAGAAATGGACAAATAATGCGCGAGCTAACAACACTACGCGAGGGACTTTGTTCTGTTTTTGGACACAGCGTGTAGCTTGTAAATACATTTGAATGCCGTTTCTGGTACTTTCTGTATTCTGAGTTCAAATGTATGATAGTATAATATATAAATAACTACAAAATAAATATTATTTGTAGTTAGTTTGCAATAAACAGCTATTTATAAATAACCGAAAATTAAGTACCTAATATGTTCAGAAATAAAAAGAATTGTATAACATTAAAATATATTTTATGTTAGAGTTAAAATGTTAACAAATTCACCTTGAGAATTAAGTACATACCTACTTTATGTCATAAAACATCATGTTTATTTTATTCAGATTTATAAATACAAATGTGGCATGCTATGAAATTGATAACGCGATACTCTTGCAGTGGTAATAATTCATAAGCTGACAATTAATTATCCTGGATTATAATGAAATACATCATTGGAAGAAGACTGTAAATTCAGCCGTCTAGGAAGTCATCAAGCCATTTTTCAAGATCTTCAGGAGATTCTATGACGAGATTTGTCTTTGGTGTTGGAGTAGTAACCGCAACTGAAATATTAATAGAAGTAAAGTTCATTTTCATGTATAATGGCAGTTTTATTTTAAGTTTATTAAAGCTGGTAGAATAAGCTGTCAGATTTCTAAATTGCAAAATATAATGTACATTTACCATTTCAAATACCTACTATTTAATATCCCTATGTTTATATCAAGCAAGCAAATATAATAGACCTAGAGCCCGTGAACCCCAGACTTTCGTCATTTTATAAAAGCTGAAAGTTTGTCAGCGCATGCTCCCACACACAGGTAAGAACGATGGACTATTATGAAGTTTGGGTTATAGTGGCTTTGGCAGATAAACGGTACTAAAGGTGTGTAAAATACCGATCTAAATTCATCAAATAATTAAGTGTGATTTGTGACATGACATATGTCATTTGAAAGCTCTTGAAGAGTTGTACAAGTCACCCTTTGACGGTGATATCGAAATCGACGGCCAACTTGGTGTTTTCGACCATTGAAGATTGGAGTTGACCTATGCTATGGACGCTGATCCTAATGCTCAACAGTGACATGACCTATATCATTTGAAAGCTCTTGACAAGTTGTATAAGTCACCCTTTGACGGTGATATCGAAATCGACGGCCAACTAGGTGTTTTCGACCATTGAAGATTGGAGTTGACCTATGCTATGGACGCTGATCCTAAGTGACATGACCTATGTCATTTGAAAGCTCTTGACAAGTTGTACAAGTCACCCTTTGACGGTGACATCGAAATCGACGGCCAACTTGGTGTTTTCGACCACCGAAGATTGGAGTTGGCCTATGCCATGGACGCTGATCCTAATGCTCAACAGTGACATGACCTATGTCATTTGAAAGCTCTTGAGGAGTTGTACAAGTCACCCTTTGACGGTGATATCGAAATCGATGGCCAACTTGGTGTTTTCGACCATTGACATTTAGTACCGTATACCTGCCAAAGCCACTATAACCCAAACTTCATAATAGTCCATCGTTCTTACCTGTGTGTGGGAGCATGCGCTGACAAACTTTCAGCTTTTATAAAATAACGAAGGTCTGGGGTTCGCGGGCTCTTGGTCCATAATAGTAGTTTATGCAACTGTCATATAAAGAAGGGTATTAAAACACGAGTGTGAGTTTATGAAACGAGCGCAGCGAGTTTCATAATAGTAACGAGTGTTTTAATACCCGTGTTATATGCAGTTGCATACACTACTTTATCTTCACTATTTAATGCATTTAATAAAACAAAATTTTAAAAACAAAACACATTGCGAAACATTAAATTCACGCGTACGTGTATTGTCACAGTGAACTTGCCGCCATTAAATTAAAATCTAACCAATGAGTCGCAGGGCGCGCGCCGCGCAGGGCGCGATGTTATAATGAGATTTTACGATATCGATGTGGATATTATAACATCATGTGCAATTGCTTAAATTGAGTGTTTTAGTTGTCTGTGCTATAACAGTAGTAATTATAAGTCAAGTATTGGAAACATAAGTAGAATGTTACAACATTAGTGTAGATAAAATCTATTAAAGTACAGCACTTTACTGTTTTATCGTGTATAGCAGCGCCCCGCGGTTTTACCCGCGTTGTACCCGTTCCCGTGGGAATTTCGGGATGAAAAATAGCCTATAACCTAGGCTATATAATTATTTTTGTAATAGATGTATTACAAAAATAATTATTCAAATCAGACTGATAATTCCTGAGATTACCTCGAACATACAAAGAAACACAAACTTACAAATTTTACCTCTTAATCTTAGTACAGATTTTTCCAGTGATATTAGTTTAGTTGTTTACTTGCTTATATAAACTTTCTACTGCGAAAAAAACCGTGTGAGTACTTTTACGATTATTGTCATAATTCCATTATTACTCTTACAAACAAATCCCCATACCCTCCTCTTGATTTAGTTGAATTCTGACTAAATGAGGAGGCTTCATCAACTTTGTTGAAATATTAAAATGCTCACCTTTTTCCACAGCATCAGTTTTAACTTCTACTTCTAAGGGATTAGAGTCTTGGATAACGGTTTTATTTGGTGATAACTCCTCTGCAATATCTGTTTCTTTTGCTAATAGCTCAGCATCACAGCTTTTCGCTTTTTCAGGTAATAATTCTATATCTAAATCTTTACTTTGGATAGATTCATGATCACCTTTAAATTCTTTTTTAGGAGTAATTTTTTCTACAGTTTCCTCTTGAATATTAAGAACTATAGGATCAGTAACAGTGCTATCAATTGATATACTAAGATTATCAAACATGTTAGTCTCCTTTAACAAGTCTCTATTGCTTTCATTGTCATCAATGTTTTCGCTCAAACAACTTTTAAGAATATTGCAAGTTTTCTCCAAAACTTCTGTATCTGGTGTGGCATATTTTTTGTCATTGTAATACTTATATTTGAATTTGTCTGATCTACTCTTCATATTGGAAATATCGATTTCAGTGAATATTGAGGTTTTCAAGCCATTTCGTTCATGAAATGGTATTGTACACATGGCCGTGAAAAGGTTTTGCATATTGATGTCAAAATACTTGTCATATATGGATGGGCCGCTGGTTTCTTCCCAAGACTTTTCGTGTTTGAATTTGAAATGCCCACCAATTGATAAGGGAGTTTGAATTAGTTTCTGTAAAATAAAATAAAAACAGAGTAACATTTGCATTGTTGTCTAAAATATTCTCAGTTACTTAATAATAATTCATCTTATAAGAGTTAACATCACTGCATCTTTATTTTACTGAAGATATTGGTACATACAGTGTGGATAGGTACACTCGTGTCTCGAGCAATGACGAAATTACTACTGAAATTTCAGTTTATTAATTCAGTAACCTTCTGTATGATGACGGTATAATTACAACTTCATAAATTAAGGCAAGAGACAGTGCAATAGACCTGACCAGATTCTAGTCTAAACAACTGTAACTTAAAACAACAATCTGGACTCGTCAAGATGTCCCAATATTCTTGGCACTACCTATAACCACTGCCTGATGAAAGTACCTCATAATCAGCACCAGCATCCTCCTCCTCAATATCCTCATAACTCTCGATTGGCATCTCATACTTTGCCCAGTTGCTTTGTATCTCCTTCTTCCTGTACTTTGCATTCTCTTCCTCATTTATCTTGACTATCTCATCGGTTTCCCTTTTCAAATTCTTGTAGAACTCCGGGCCTGGTTCTTCATATGCTGGTTTTTGGGGAACTGGAACTTGTTAAAGAAGTAAAATGTAAGTTAGTAGCATGGTGTCAAAAATTCTAAGACTGTAGGTATAAAGATCTTGGTCATGGTCTTTGTGGACAACTGGTGTGACTTTCCAATGTTGTGGTAATATTTAAAAATAAAAATTGAATACTGTTTACGTTTAGGAAGTAATTTACTTCAATTGGAAGCATCAATTACCTTTAGTTGAATGTTTTGCATCCTCCAGTTTTTCCCCAGCATGCTTCTGATTTTTGGCCTGTCGAGGTTTTCTCTGCTCCTTAGGGTCACCCTTCTTTTTATCCCTGGTAACAGATCATTGAAAATGATGTGTAAATAATCCCAACATTGGAATTGATCATGTTAATTGTTTAGTACTTACTGGTTCTTTTTCGAATCACCAGGCATGGTTTGTGTAATTTAAATTAATAACTATTAAAAACAAACTTAACTTAATAGTTAAGTTTCTATTTAAAATTAAAATCAAACAAAATAACCATTGCCACTCAGCCACCCAGCTGCCCAGCTGTTTTTGATTTTGACAATTTATTTTCGATCGACACAACCCATACACAACCTGCAACCACAACTGTAGTTATTGACTGTGAATATGTCAAACACTGTCATATTTGTAATGCCAATGCCAAACTGATGGTCGAAGTCTGTGGTCGACGTGGTCGACATACCTACTACAGGCAATTTATTTATACAGAAATATCACAGACCAAGAAATATCATGGTGCTCATCCCACCATGCAAGGCTTCCGCATTTTTTTGTTATTAGTAAATGATTCATTAACCTATTAATGACTATTATAATAGTAAATAATCAATCACATTTCTAGTAGTCTAAAATTTTGTTAAATTTGCGAGTCATTCTTTCATTCTGAATAGATTAACCAGAATAGTTACCAACCATGGTGTCTAATCTAAATATTGAAACAATGCCCTTTCAAGCACGGTAGCGCTCAGATAGAAATGCCACTATCGGCCAACCACTCAAGTAGAGACCGAGCTGCACATCTATACTAATATTATAAAGCTAAAGAGTTTGTTTTTTTTGGTTGTTTGTTTAAACGCGCTAATCTCAGAAACCGATTTGAATAATTCTTTCACTGTTAGATAGTCTATTTATCGAGGAAGGCTATAGGCTACATTTTATCCCGAAATTCCCACGGGAACGGGCACAACGCGGGTAAAACCGCGGGGCGCTGCTAGTTGCTTAATATTCATAATAACTAATGTCGCTTAGTCAAACTACGCAACAATTTTTATTTTACTGGGTAAAAATGTTGATTTCTAATTAAATATTTAAAAAAATCTAAGGACTATTGTAGGAAATTAAAGAAATAAGGATGGGCTATGGGAATGAAGGTTGGAAGGACTAGAAATGGGTTATTGCTGAGAGGTCGGCACCTGCCGTAACATGGAAAGAACAAGTTAGTTATCACCGGCAGGCCGTGTCTCGCCGCCCATTAGATGGGCCCCCCGAAACAGTCGAACGTAAAGACGGCAAGGAGACATAATCTAAGAGAAGGGTAAGGTATATAAAGCTTCTAGGATGCAGCCAAACCTGCTACTGCTCACGAGCAAGCATCCCACAAAGAACATGCTCTTTAAAAGCACAGGCGTTTAGTATTTTATTAGTGGAAAATATGGTTTTGCTATCATAATAATATTATTTATAGTTTAACATAGGTGTAACCTAATGCTTTAGAGCTACTTCGCACCTTTTAGCACTACCTACCTACAATTTGTTTAATCCACCATTAGTAAATTTAATGGGGACTGGATCTCACAGTGCTTAGCTCTCGATTGTGTAGGATGTGTTAACCAATAGTTGAAATTTAACCAACTTAAAAAAAAAACCTACTTCCGAGAGGATAAGACCTGAGTCTACAGTTAGGTACTCTAATGAGGAATAGTAACATGCCATTTATTGCACAATTGGTTCGCATGATGAATTTATTATCCAGCAGTCGTGACTTCGGCAATTATTGGAACAAATGATTGGATAAGGAGAAGGTGGAAGTTTGCACAGTGTGTAATAGTGAGGAACATATCAAGGAAGCGTTGCGCGTCACTAGGCCGGGTGCAACGCGACTCGCGAGGGTGACGACGCGCATGCGCGGGCAAGGGCGTTCGGCGCGCAGTCGCCACGCGCCCGTCCCGACAACATGGCGCGCGTCCCTATTTCCGACATCCCTCCGCGTATTCACATCTGTCATACCGAATAAACCCCGCGCCCCGTGCATATTCTGTGACCAAACCCGTGTTAGTGAATAATTTTGTTCAGTGCAGTGTAATTCAGTGTTTATTTACAAATAGCGGGGACTAGGGCGATTGTTTTGCTAAGGTAAGTTATTATAATGAAGAATAATTTGAAATTAGTAACATAAAAGGAATTGTTTTTTTTTTCTGAATGGTGCGGCGTGTTAGGTATTTGGTGATCTAGGGGTGTTTCTGAATGATGTTTACCTGCCCTCCCACACACACCGTTTTGTTGCCGGTGTTTATGTTATCTGATAAGATTTTTTATTCGACGGTATTGTATTGTTCAATACATTGTATGTAGGTATCTAAATCCCGAAATCCAATAGGTTCTTAAACTTCTACACACTTCACTACAAGGCGTATAGTTCTTCAACATGGTTTATCCTGTAGGACTATGAGAATAAGACATTTTGTGTGCCTTTTTATAAAAAAAGATTATTGATTTTTTTTACCATAACATTAGGCTAAGTATTTGTTTTACTCCTCCACGTTACCACGATTGTATTTTAAAGGATGATTTTTGTTTACATTGTAGATTAATTATTAAAACTATGTAAGGTAGGTACCTACGTACAGTATTAAATTTTACAGCCGGGATTAGATACTATAACTAAAACGTTATTGGATAAAGTAGGTAGGTAGGTACCTACTTAAAATAAAAGGAGCTGTTATTAAGAAAGATCGTATTGCACATTATGTGAACTTAATTTGTAATTCTATCATTCTCGTCGTGATTTCAATTGCATGCTTGGAATAATAATTTATTCTTAAAGGTAGGTGGCGCCGATCGTAAACTGATCGCACCTAGCGAAAAGTATTTCCATAAAGTACTTAGGTACCTACCTACGTAACCTTCAAACGTATAAGCATAGACTGTTATTTAGGTACCTTTGTTTATAAAAGTCCACGACTTACGTAAACAAGAATCTCTGTCATGTTATTTTTCTTCTGCTTCCCCTTAACCTACTGGCTGGAATCGGCTCTCCTTCTCTTGTCTATGTTCTCCATTCTTCGCTAGCTTGCGTTTCTGCAGTGTTAACTACTTATTATACCTATGCACTGACCTATACAGTATGTATACTACAGGTCAGTGTACCTATGTCATGCTGTTTCAGTTATTCGCAATATTATCAACTATTGTCGCCAAATATATAAATGTATGCTTCATATCTGTACATACCTATTCTCCATACTAATAATATTAACACAAGAGGTTTTGATTGTTTGAAAGCGCTAATCTCAGAAACTACCAATCCAATTTGAATAATTCCTTTTGAAATGATTAGTCACATTCAATGGGAAGGTTATAGGCTATGTTTAATTCCGAAATTTCCACATCAACGGGCACAACGCGGGTAAAACCGCGGGGTGATGCTAGTCTGTTCGCAATTAGACAAGTCTCCTCGATCAGTAACAAACATACTGGTATGTAATGTTTCGGTTCTACGAGTATAACACTAAACTAAAAAAAATTTAAATAAAATTGGTACCTATGTAAGGATTTAAATTATAATCTAAGTACGTACATACGTACTTATGTATCAACACTTTACTATAACAAAACTTATATAACACGTCTTGTTATATCAACCTGTGTGGTCCAAAGTCCATTGTTTCATACGGTAGTTAACGGTAGTAATAATATAATGTAAACTTACAAAATAATTTATAGGTATTATTGAACGTGAACACGCAAGGTATACGCATATAAAGGTACTATTGCAATTTTTGAGGGTTTCGAATCTCGGTCGGAATACTCGTACAAAGTTATGTACGTACAGTAAGGGATGTTGGCACTCGTCTACTTTAGACGAAAATCACCTGTACGCCAGAAAGCTTATTAAATAACATAATTACCTATGAAACAAATTCCCGAAAATCTGGTTGTCTGTATGTAATAAATTTTCTCAAAATGTACTGATATCATGTAATTCAAGAGAAAGGTATGTGACTACTTTGCAAGCCAAAATTCCCACAGGTACGGGTACAATGTGGGTAAATCCGCGGGGCTCGGCTAGTGTGCTACAAGCAAGTCGTTATAATTATGTTTACACTACATATTTCACCTTTAACCATTGTAGTAAGGTGAAAAGGTGTAAATATATTAGTCGTAGTTATACCTACGACGTCGACTGTCCGAATCAAAATCCAAATGTCAATTGTCTTTTCCCTAAAAGTGATTGATCGACAATTATGTATGCATACCATACACGCTTAACCTACATTAAGCATAATACTTTCAAGCACCATTTTGCCTAATATTTGCCCTAATAACAAGCACCATTGACGTAATATTTGCCCTATTAATTAGTATAATTGGCGTTGACACTGAACCTCGTGAACTGTTCTTATTATGCTCGTTAAAAACTTGCCAAGTTCACGTGCTAATGATACTACTGAAGTAGAAAAAGTAAGAAATGCCAGTAGTTTTGACTTTCAACGAAAACTTCTATTCGAATTGTTGGTGGCGTAGAAATAGTGTCATTATCATTTTAGTGGTTAGGTTGATTATTGCCTAAACGTATTACGTTAAAACAATTCAACTAAAATGAGCAAATTATTTTAGTTTGGTTGATGGTACATAGCTAAGTACTATATACCTAAGTTGTCTTAAGGCTTGGATACCCCAGCCATTTCGACATTTGAGGGGGTGAAGCAGGCGGTGAAGCCGGGGAGGAATAGTACGCGCAGCGGCCGTCGCGGCGGCGCGGCGCTGACGTCACTCTATGAGATACGGGGCCCGCGTGCGGTCGTTTTGTAACAGAAGATTGCGAAGCGCTTAATTATCTAATTCACATAATAAAAATCAGTAGTAGATATTGAATTGGGTAGAATAGTCATCACATTGATAAAATAGATTCTAACAATCAACATTTTATCGCATTTTGTATTTATCTAAATTACGTACATATCCTATCCTACTAATATTATAAATGCGAAAGTTTGTGAGGATGGATGTATGTATGGATGGATGTATGGATGTATGTATGTTTGTTGCTCTTTCACGCAAAAACTACTGAACAGGTTATATAAGCTACAATTTATAATGAATTTGTGTAATTTTGGTCGTAATAAATAAGTATTTGTAAAGCAAGTCGGAGAAAAATCACCACCGTACTGGTTTGACACATGTGACATGGTCGCCATGCGACGGCCTCCGTATGAGCACGAAGCATCGCCGAGTAGTTCCGATATACGTATGTCTTATATTTTAGTCGTTAATTTCAACGTGTGACGTGTCGTTACGATAGCATAACATTGCAATTAGTGAATGAAACCTAAGTACAGGAAGAATCATTTTGCTTATCTCGAAGGCCGCGGGTTCGAATCCGAACATTACGATTCATTTTTATTTTCTCACATTAGTTTATCAAAACTCTTTTTCATTTGAGGTTGTGTAAAGTACCTTAATATTTTAGAAAAAATCTTAAAAAATATGCTGTATAAAATAAATTATCAAAATCGAAACACCTATTATAGGTATTTTTCGTTTAATTAATTTACCACTTTATCTATTGACTACTTTTGGAAATAAACCGTCTTATAAAATTTTATCCTACTAACCTACTAATCCTACTTCCTACTTCCTACTAATATTATAAATGCGAATGTTTGTGAGGATGGATGTATGGATGGAAAAAAATCTGCCCTCTAAGAGCTATCTTGGCGTGCGCTGCCTAAACTATTGGAGTTACACAAAGATGATGTACTCGTTTGTCTTTCGCATTAAGTCAGTGGTCGGCAACCTTTTGACAGGCAAGGGCCACAAAGTAGCCAAATAAAGTAAGACGGGCCGCTTTTGTGACATAGGGGTATATGCGGAACCAAGAGAGTGCTACAATACGCAGGTGGGAGTGTGCTACGACGCGGAGGTAGCTACGATGCGGAGGTAGGAGTGCGCTACGTTGTGGAGGCGGAAGTGTGAAGAATATTAGACACATAATGTCGTTGGCCAAATGATAGTTTGTTGCTAATGGTGGTTCTACCTACTATGTTTACTTCTTTAAGATATTTTTATATTGCCACAAGTGACGGCCACAAGTGACGTGTACGTGCGGGCGAGCAAGTAGTAACTAAAATAGAATAGTAAATTAAAGGAACTTGGGATACTATGGACCCTGGCCCAATGCACAACAGTGGCATGACTTATTTACAAGTCACTCTTTGACGGTCATATCGAAATCGACGGCCAACTCGGTGTTATGGCTACCGAAGAATAGAGTTGGGCTATGTTATGGACCATAACCGTGTTGCTCAACAGTAACATGACCCATGTCATTTGAAAGCAAAAGGCGCCTCTTTTTGCTTCGGTTTAATAAAAAAATGTTTTAAACCATAAACATATCACCAAACTTAATGTGGCAGACTAAATTCCATGCGAGCGAAGCCGCGGGCAAAAGCTAGTGTTTTATAATAACCTATTTTGAAAAAAGTTTATTTTTATTATAATGTCACAATAATCACATTTTAGGCGGCCCCTAGACCTACAATAACATTGTACAATATATTTAATTGTGCAATAAGATTGAATTGCGTTTGGATCCAAACGGTCAATTATATTGCACAATAAGAAAATCGTGCAATGTTTTCTTGTTCAGTCGAAGGATAGTTTGATCCCGAGCAACATATCAAATATTGCGCAATACTGACCCTACACGAAGCAATAAAAAATATGATGCAATAAAAATTAAACTCGCTCAAACTTTCGTTCAATCATTGCGCAGTCTTCAATATTAGCCCAAGACGATCAATTATATTGCACAATATTCAATATAATTGATCGTTTAGGGGCCGCCTTAATAAAATATAGAAAAAAAAGACGTGTGGCACTCGGGGACTGCCGCGGTAAAGCTATTGCATAGTTATTTTTTCTATCACTAGATGGCGTTAGTGGGGAGCGATAGGTTTTTTTTTCTATCATTAGATGGCGTTAGTGGGGAGCCTTAGGTTTTTTGCGCGAGGTTTTTTCGTTACGGAATTTCTGGATTCGGTCCCCGCGCTCAAGGCCCGCGATAGAAGCTATGCAATAGCTTAAAATATAGAAAAAAACAATAAGATCTCAATGAGAAAACACTATGAAGTTTCGTAGCACTGGAATGAAAAAAGCGACACACGTCCGACTAGCACGGCGCCTCAGCGCATACTGTCACTCTGGGTACAAAAGAGCGAGAAACACTACGGCGCGGAAATTGTAATGGCGACTCATTCGCAAGAATCTACCACCTTTCGTTGGAAATTTATTTTAATTACAAATATAATATTGAAACAAAAATTTTACTCCAACAGTCCTGCGTCATAGTTTATTTTACATCACTCAAATTAATTTTAGAAATATGCGTTTGAAATTGTTTAACAAACTAAGTGTTTAAAATTCACAAAGTAAGGTATAAAAGACCCAACTTTGTGATTATTTTCTATCGAGGAAATTAATAGTCAACGTGTTTCGGAAACAGTAGTCTCATTAAACATATGATCAAGATTAAAAACAAACAAAAATTGTTCTTGTAACGTTAAGACTTTTGGCTAAAAAATTGTTTAAAGTAGCCCGTTTTAGGAACTCATAGGCCCTTAAGCAAAATTAGCATTGGGGAATCAGGTATGGGTATGGCTAAGGAAGTCGTCTGGAAGGATGCTACCGTTACTAGCAGGACATTTATAAGCCTGGCCGATAGCCAATTGCTAGCCCTATTTAGCGTAGAATCTCTAAGTAATAATGTTCAGGGATTCCACAACATTCTTCACACTGTTTTACCGTTCCCCAACATTCATAATTATAATGGTATGTTATTAAATGAATCATAACTTTTTTACGAAGACACGAATCACTATAAAGTTTATGTAAACGTAGATAATAATGATTCATACCGGTGTTTAGTTATCATATTTGAAGACTGAAGTTGGTACCAATATTAACCACTTAATTAGAGGCCATTTTTAAGGAGATATTTTACATATATACTCATCCATTAATTTTACGCGACGTGAACCTTATTCGTTATGAATGCTCGACACAATTTTCTTCCTACCGGAGTTGATCAACTTTTTCGTCCAACTAGTTTTATTCCCTCGTTGCGATAACAGATATAAACAAACAAACAAAATTATAGTTATTGTCACAGCCGCCCGTGAACTTCACTCGGTCGGTAGCCATCCCCATAATAATAAAAATGGATTAGTCGATGGCGTGGCACGGGCCCGGTTCGCGAGGTCTTTGAACCACCCAAATTCCCCTCAGATGTTAAGGTTTCTATATTTAGAACTGCACATTTGGTTCTCAGTAAGCGGATGTTTGCGTAAAAACTAGAAATGTTTTGCGTTCATACACTATTTGTATGAATTTGCGATTAGTTTCTTACACTAGATTTAGGTTTAAAATTGTTAAAAATGCACATAACCTCTCAGATTACATATTTTTGCACTGACGCATCTTTTTCATTCTTCATTAGGACGCGAAAAAATAAACTTATGTTTGGTTTTATGAGTCACATGAGTAAAGTTGTGTCGTGAGATACTCAGAGAAACCCTACAGGAATCTGGATGACGTATTGTTTGGTCCCTATAAGGCACACGCCCGCGGTGTCTCATTTCAACCGTCTGTTGTATCAATTTACCTGCATATCTTGTCCTTATGAAACGCGTGCATCGGAAAGGGACTGAAGCCAAAAGTCGATGTTAATATGACCGGTTTTTTAAAGTTGAATACTGATTAATCTAAGGTTTGTATGGGGTAATAGACCTATTAGTATTTCCACGTTATGTCATTATTTCTTTGCCGGACACTGCCGTCTTGTCCCGATATCCGATCATTGTTCCGTGAATCAAAATTTCAATTTTGGTATCTACTGATTAGCATGGTTAGTAGGTACGTATTATATTTGACTAAACGCATATTGAATAGAAATATGACGTTTAGTTCACCATATTTCTAATGTGTCATCAAAATACCGTTAATTTCCTCTAACTTACTATTTTGGAGCACTAGATACTTAACTTCAAACATTAAATCATACACATATTCACACATTCACATAAACCTTATAACACCCCCTTTTGAGTTGCATGAGTTTGCATCTTGAGTTAACATTTCAGTCCAGACCCATTACACCATTGATTACAACAACAGATGGAGTATTACCATTGGTATGTAATCTGGTTCTATTGTGTTAGTGCAGCTGCTATCGATCTGTTTGAATCGAGACTGGGTGCTTAAGAACTGAAACTAATGGTAGGGGACGCGGACGATGCAGTCAAATGCGTACGGATTGGCTGATTATCGTCTCAAGAGGAAGAATAGATAACGAAGTGGGAAATCACAGTAAGGAGGTGTTTGTTAGATACATTTGTATTTGTATTGCTGTCATTTTAAATGAAGGACTTGGGATTAAAAGTTCGCAATAATTTCTGATATGATTATACTTTTGGCTTGAATTGCATAACATATTATGTATATAATTTTATACAGTTATTAAAAGCATATTTGGCAATTTAATATTTTAAAACGCAGACATGCAAGTAAGCTTCCCCTCATTCTCTGCATCAAAGCGTAATATAATTTCTTCCCGATGACGTTTTTCAATAAACTATGCATCCCTTTGTTTGTTTTCAAAATCTAAATACATCTCGTACCTACGATTCCACACGTGAGCCGTACGTGCTATATCTAAAGGGAACTTTGCAGGAAGTTGTTCCTATACAGCATTGGCACGTGTTGCTTTTCTATTTCAATTATAAGCCCTATTCCATATGCAGTAATAACCATTCATGAGATGAATCATCGAGGTCTTAACCTCATTGGAGATTCACACCTTACCCCATTGTAATAAAGGCTGAATGTACAAGGAACCAGTTTGGTGTATGTACTGTTTTGCTTCTGGATGCGTGGGCGCCGTGGGCTCACTATTAAATGGATTATAAGTATATCTAGTTTATAGCCATTGCACTAAATGGCGCTAACAGATTCTGTCATCGTTATCTTCTTATGAATATATTTCAAGTTTAGCTTGGTCTCTTTTCATTGACAAACTGAAAGCTTTTCACTATATCAATACGATTTTCATTATATTTCAGTTCGTAATAGAGAAGGCCAAAGGGTCAAAATATTACTATCAAATGCACCTACAATCCGAGCTTAGGTCATATATATTACACTAGTTTTTATTTCACTTCAATCCATGCAGTATTTCCGAAGTTATAACGACGAGAAGTTCAAGCCTTTTTTTGAATTTCCGAGATTAGGCGCGCTTACGCTATGACGTCACAACTCGACACAAGGGGCGGCGGTCGGTCGGTCCGGTGAACTCCAGTAAACTTTGGTGCGTTTTGGCGTCTCGTTTCATATTGTTTTGATTGTCTTCGTATTCATAATACCTATAGTGTGCTTATATTTTAAAGAAATAAAGTAAATTATCCTTTAAATCCCATTAACTCAAGTGAAACGTGAAGTGTGTAGAATGGAAGAAGGTTTTTTAAAAGGTCAGTCGGACAATCTGCCAAGAGTGGATAGTTTGATAGATGAAAAGGTATTTACATCCTGAGTAAGCATTTCCTAATCTCGGTAGGAATTTATTAGGAAGTGTGTGTTTCATTTAGTAGGTACCTACCTATTATGGACGGCGATAAAAAATACTACCAGATCCTCCCAATCTACATCTCGAGGTTTTGAATGATTATTTTACCTCTATGTTTTATTAGTACATAAGAAAATGTCACTATTTACCCATATACAGATGTATGTAAGTTTTAGTAGGTAGGTATTTACGTAGTTATTACTTTTCTGAGTAGACAAATATGTAACCTGCCTATTAATATAGTTTTATAATAAACCAGATATTTTTTTAATTTTATCCAATGTCCGCTTTAGTTTGTTCATTCACAGTTGTTTTTTTAATTAAAATAAATAATACCTACTTAGTTAAGAAATCAGTGGTGATCAACTTGCGGGCCGCAAATTTTTACTTTTTTATAGGGGTGTTGCAAGTTTGAATGCTAATGTGTCTGTCTACCTATGTCTGTCTGCGTGTCTGTATGTTTGTCTGTAGTAACGTAGCATATTTTTAAGCAGGTGAACCGATTTCGATGCGTTTATAATTTATTTCAATGTTGTTTTTTAACAGTGGTTCATAGACATGTTTTGTCAAAATCAGTTAAACCTTCTAATAGTAAGTACATTAAAAACATACGTTTTGAAGGTATTTTTTTTTAATTCGTAGTGTTTTATGGTTCTAGGTCAGGAAGAGAGAGCTACGGAGATGATGTCATAGGGTATATACAGTTAAAAAGAGAGGGAGACGTATGTAGGGCTTATTGAATCCATCCTTTTTACTGCAGTCATCCACTTCTTCCTCATTTTTGGGTCCCCAGGCACATTAAAAAAGAGTTTATCTGGTGTTTTAACTGTCGAATTGAAGCACTGAGGCACAATACAGTATTTCCTCACTATTTTTTCACTCATTTTTCCGCAGAAAACAGTTAAATTTTGATTTTTAATGCACAGCGGCGTGCGTACGAGAGCGCGACTGCCAAATGAGTCGAGTTGTGACGTCATCGACCAGTGAGCGCCCGCCCGCGTTTTTAAAATCCCACGGCCGAAAATACGCACTTTGATCGTTAATATCTTAGCCATTTATTGAGAGATGGAAAAAGTAAAAACACAGTTTTTCTTGTAATTTTGTATAGATTTATTTGGTGTGTAAAGTAAAAAATGTTGGCCTTCTCCATTGGCAATTTTGTAGTTGCATATAGAAATGGTAAGAGTTATTTTAAAGAAGAAAAAAAGTCGATAAAGACGAGAAAACTGGCAGTATTTTATTGAATATCAAATCAAAATACAGTTTTATTTTCTTTTCTTCAAAGGATTCTAGGATTTACAAGATGAATATTATTAACTATGTAGTGAGAACTGTGGATTATGAACATTGTGAACCTACACAACAAATCCAATTGTAGAAGTGATTCAAAAATTACTTGTAGAAATTGTGCGTAAGCGCATGAATCACAGTACGCGATCTAATCGTTTTTTCTACAGGAAGCGTACTCGGACGTCCGAACGTGAATGACTTTCGCGGTCCTTCCTTCATCGAGTGGATGGCCAACCTGACCAATCCTGGTGTCAGAGTTATTGAGCCGCCAAAGGCCTCTGACATGACTCATTTAACGACTACTATCTGTAGAAAGTAACCGGGACCGACGGCTTAACGTGCCCTCCGAAGCACGGAATCATCTTACTTTTCGAGCAATCAGGTGATTCAGCCTGCAATGCCCTAACCAAACTGAGGAAAGTCTCACAAAGAGATTTTTGTGAGATATCCCCACCGGGAATCGAACCCGGAACCTCCGGGTCGTGAGCCGGGCGTTCAAACCACAAGACCACGGAGGCTGTTACTGCACTTTCGCGGTTACAACATTATTGCACGTATTACTATCGTTGTTTCAAATGAACGTGTGGTTATTATGTGTGTGATGGTGAGTAGGTGTTGCCAGTGCAGTTCCGCATTGGATTGTCATAGAAATTATAGTCCATTCTTTATGGAAATACATCTAAATGTTTCCTGCTGTTTCATCCGCAGTTATTTTAATGGTAATTCTGATATTTGAGAACGATTTTCGTAATACTTACCGATACGATAATACCGAACCATTTTGGTTCGGTTTTCAAATGGGGTTACATTTTAACTGGTTTACAAAAAAACAGTCTTTAGTGACATGAGAGACCTTTGTCTAGCAGTTTGACATTATATGCTAATACTTTACTCTACATTCAAATTGGTTCAGTCGTCCTTGAGTGGTAAATGTTACTAACATCATTTAAGACTTTTTAAAGTAGGCCTAAGTATTATACCTATAATGAATAACGTAATCCTGAAATAAGTCTGGTATTTAAAAATATGCCATAATAATGCTTTTGAAACATAATGATGTTGATGTTGATCTTATATTTAAACGATCAGTCATCTATACTAATATTATAAAGCTGAAGAGTTTGTTTTGTTTGTTTGTTTGTTTGTTTGTTTGTTTGTTTGTTTGTTTAAACGCGCTAATCTCAGAAACTACTGAACCGATTTGAATAATTCTTTTTGTAATAGATAGCCACATTCAACGGGAAGGTTATAGGCTATTTTTCATCCCGAAATTCCTACGGGAACGGGTACAACGCGGGTGAAACCGCGGGGCGCTGCTAGTAAAAATATATGCAGCCGCAAGAAGTCATTGTAATAAAATATTTTGGGGGTCTTTTGTTTATTCAGATATGACTGGGGTTGGTTGAAGAGGGTGTGTTGGCGCCAAATCTTAATGTGAATAAGGAAGGAGACACGTCCCCTCGCAATTTTAATAATTTATCAAAGCTGAATCTTGATTCGTCATCCTATAAAAATATTAACGATCCACTTAGTCAGGTAATTTATCCACTGATATGTTTTTTTTACTTGTAATTATTACCAAATAAATATGTGCTTCAAATTGGCGCTTATCATTACATAAGCATACACCCTGTATATGATACACCCTGTATATGATACACCCTGTCTTTGGAAGAAGAGATCGCTCTTAGTAAGGCCATTGGACAATGTTTTGTTGTCATTTATTTTACGTCTATGTTCTGTTTCATTGTCACTTGTTACATGTATTGTAAAACTGTTATATAATCTGTCTACAGTTAACATTATAATCAAATTTTCTATATAACCTAATTTATCTAAGCACAAGTAGTTAACTATGCCTCGTAGTATATCTTCTTAACCAGCATCACATTTTCAATATCGTTTTTGTGTATGAGTTTCTACTTTCTTATCATTAGTAGCAGTGATGGTAAACGGTAGCCTCATAATTACGTGAGAGGTCAGCCATTGCTCGTTGGCATAATTTTCATTTGATGCCGATATCTGGATGTACTTAGATTAAGTGGTTTTGATGTTACTAGGTTTTTAATGTAATGAAGCTTTTTGTTTAGGTGTGCTAAGACATTGGAACTGCTAGTCCGATTTGTTTTTGTCATATTGATAATGATAACCACAATCGCTATCTAGAAATCTTCACAGTTTTTCGGGTTAAGAACTTGAATATATACCTATACATTACATATTATTAGATAATGTTCCATACCATAACATCTCAAGTGATCAACTAATGTGAATTGGCGGCCGTCGCGCGTCGCTTGTATAATGTACTAGCCGTGCCCCGCGGTGTAACCCGCGTTGTATTCGTTCCCGCGGGAATTTCGGGATAAAATGTATCACATGTGTTATTTTTATGTATAACCTGTATTACTGTAAAATTTCATCCAAATCCGTCTAGAAGTTTTTTCGTGCAAGAGTAACAAACATACATTATACATACATACATACATCCTCGCAAACTTTCGCATTTATAATATTAGTAGGATGGATTGACAGTTTGACTATTTAAGTACAGTCACGAGCATTAACTTGGGACCCACCTAAGGTTGAATATCGTGTAGCAAACTTACGCTATTTAGAGCTAATATTTTATCGTAATATCAATGTCATATTGTTTACCATCGATAACTTTACTTTTCTATCAAACTAAAGTTTCGACCTTATTGCATTATGAATGTTCTAACAACATTTGATGGAAATGGGTCCCAAATTAACGCTCGTGACTGTACCTACTTTCGTAACATATTTTTTGTTTTCGGCAACTAATTGACCACCCGGCTAGATTGAGGATAATGGGATTAAAATAATTACGTCTAGGAATAAAGCTACACATGGTTAAAATTGTTTTGCATAATATAGTGTTAATGTTTATGGGTTAAACCATTTTCGGATGAAAAATATCCTCTTGTGGATTAAAGCTGACTGGGGTGTCTACTACTTAGCTGTCTAATGTACTTACTTAGTAGGTATGACGGGTTAATGCGCACGACTCATAATTAATCAAGTTGAAAATTGCCGTCTTTGATTTTTAGGTGGAAATTCAAAATATACAGGATGTCCCAAAATTCAACGATAATTGGGAGGCAATCGGTTGGCCAATTTGTACCTACCTCGTAAAAAAAATTGGAGAAAAAAAATAAACATACTTTTTCAGATATGCCCTTTTTTCGAAAAAATAATATTTATTGCACCCAGTTTTACAATTTTTGGCACTGTGATCACAGATGTGCAAATTTTTTGTTTCTGTTTCTTGTAATCACACCGTGGATAACTCCTCTATTGATTGAAATGCCAATTTATGTCAACATGATACCTATTTTGTCCGAAAAATACACATTTGTTTGGAATTTTATGTAATTTTACCAAACAAATTTATTCTGACCAAACTTTGATAGTCGACGCTGGAAAAAAAAAGTACTAAGACTACCATGGCAAGTTACCGCAAAAGTTGGCGCAAGTCCTCAAGATTCTAAAATGGTACAGACTATTCCAGCATTTGGCTTTATAAAATGAGTGTCCGCCATTGTTGTACAATACACTCGATTCCTAAGTATTGCATTTAATATGACAAAAATTCATATTGCGCATTTTGGGTCAAATTTACACCTAAATTCAAGTCAGCTGCAAAGGTCCGGTGCTTTTGATGCAAAAAAGACAGAGACAGATAATAATTTGAAATGTAAGTAGGAAAAGAACAGATAGACAATATGTTCTTTCTTTTGTTTTAAGTTTCACTCTTACTGATAAGAAATGACAATGATAAGTGCATTGTGCTTTTTAGGATTCATAGTCATTTATCAAGTCAGTACGAAACGTTTCCTTGTATACTGCGCATCACCTCGTCCGGTGCTTTTGATGCAAAAAAGAGAGAGATCCGTTTCGATTTCTTGCAAAATTAGTTCACTTTCCTCTCTGGGTCGTCCCGCATTTCTGCGATCGCTAGGAAAACGTCCTTCAGATAAAGCTTGGTGAATGTTTATAAATACTCGATAATCTGGGTAACGATCGGCATTAGGATATCTCTCACGATACAATCTACTTGCTGCACTAGCATTGCAACCACATTCACCGTAGATCAAATGCATGTTAGCGTACTCTGACGCTGTGTATGGAGATGGTATTGTAGGTATTCATAAAACACGATCAATGTCCAGAGGAATGCCAGGTCAGTTCAGTGCACAAAATCTCAAGTCCAAAATTCAAAAAGCCAGGTCAGTTCACTTTACGAAATCACAAGTCCAAATTTCAAAAGCCAAGGTTGTCGGTACGGTAATTACAAGGTATACGAGGAGATGCGCGGTATACAAGGAAACGTTTCGTACTGACTTGATAAATGACTATGAATCCTAAAAAGCACAATGCACTTATCATTGTCATTTCTTATCAGTAAGAGTGAAACTTAAAACAAAAGAAAGAACATATTGTCTATCTGTTCTTTTCCTACTTACATTTCAAATTATTATCTGTCTCTGTCTTTTTTGCATCAAAAGCACCGGACCTTTGCAGCTGACTTGAATTTAGGTGTAAATTTGACCCAAAATGCGCAATATGAATTTTTGTCATATTAAATGCAATACTTAGGAATCGAGTGTATTGTACAACAATGGCGGACACTCATTTTATAAAGCCAAATGCTGGAATAGTCTGTACCATTTTAGAATCTTGAGGACTTGCGCCAACTTTTGCGGTAACTTGCCATGGTAGTCTTAGTACTTTTTTTTCCAGCGTCGACTATCAAAGTTTGGTCAGAATAAATTTGTTTGGTAAAATTACATAAAATTCCAAACAAATGTGTATTTTTCGGACAAAATAGGTATCATGTTGACATAAATTGGCATTTCAATCAATAGAGGAGTTATCCACGGTGTGATTACAAGAAACAGAAACAAAAAATTTGCACATCTGTGATCACAGTGCCAAAAATTGTAAAACTGGGTGCAATAAATATTATTTTTTCGAAAAAAGGGCATATCTGAAAAAGTATGTTTATTTTTTTTCTCCAATTTTTTTTACGAGGTAGGTACAAATTGGCCAACCGATTGCCTCCCAATTATCGTTGAATTTTGGGACATCCTGTATAAAAAAGCTTCCGAGGAATTCAGAGTCTTATCCTTTCTTTGAAGTCACTCAAAACGAAGATAAAGTTTCTAAGTTTCTTGCATTTTGTTCTCATGTGGTTGGGATGAAAAATAGCCTGTCCTCATCAAATCTTCTGTTTTCTTATATTAGTTTAAATAAAAACAAAGATCCCAAGATATCGAGAGCCTCGTCTTTACTTTGAAGTCTATAAAGCTTCTCATATTACTTGCGTATGTTGTAATTCAATATTTAATGAAATTAGGTTACAATTAATAAAGAGACATGGTGATGCATATCCGTCTGGCTCTGCGATGACCCCTATTCCAAAGCACGCACACGCCCGGAGCCTTCGCGGCTTGCATTCAATATCGATAGAGGAATATCCACTAGTGACGGGCTTATATCGATAACGGTTATCGATTAAAACACATTTGTGTTATATTTGTTGGAAAAATGTATTTTTAATCAACTAAACAGCTGATAAGAGTAACTTCATGTATCTTATCAGTATCACATATCAGTTCATTTATGCTAGTTAATGAATTAAACTGTGCTTAATTTAATTGGAGTTTTAACTATTCTAGATTAAAATGCAGTTCGCAAATGGTAGGTGAAGGATGCAATCGATAGTAACGACTACAAAATACAATGTTTATTTTATTGTATCTCAAGTCATAAAACACTTTCAATTATTTTCATTCACTAAATGCAAATAAAAAAAAACAAATCGATTATCTTTGAAACAATAGTAATTATTAGCATGAATTAATCAAATATTGCAAATTTATAATCGATATCGATAAAACTAATCGATTAAGGTGTATCACTAATGTGATCTTGAACAGTATGATTCGAATGAGGATGTCAAATTGATTGTTATTCTATGGACGCGCGGCAATGGTCGCCTTTCTCTAAATAAACGAAGATTCATGTTTTTGAAGAAAAATTGGTGAAAGTACCAACACTAGTGATGAAGCAAAATACACGATGATATATTTAAAAAATATACGATAATATTATCTTAGTTTTAAGGTGCTTAAATAATTGTATTAAGGGCACTTACTAAGTTAGATACTATAAGTAAAATGGTGGTCGACTAATCAGAACAACACTAGATCATACTCGATTCGATAATCGTAGGCAGTATTTCGAGTATTCGTTAGTAGGCTGGTATCCACTATTCATACAATAACGTTGAGGTATGTTTAATCCGCGATTAAGTCCCGTCTACTAGATTAGTGTTTACGTTATTACCACACTTTTCGCGGCAAAAGATTTATAAAACAAGTGAACATCGTACTTTATATTTTTCCTGATGTTTCGAGACCATCATACTTATAAACAGGGGGGTTACCACGATCGTGAAGTTGATCGCTCGCAAGTTGCTTCTAAGGAATCGAAAATTTGGTACCATGAGGCCTTTTTAGTGTCAAATTAAAAGCGCAGCCATGTTTTAAAAAATACAATGCCACGCAATTATAAACCCTATTACAATGAAAAAAAAATGTAAACAAAGCACATAGTACCTTTTCGAATACAACGAGTTGTCAAATTGCATTATGTCATTAGAGTGTCTATGATGCCGTCAGTAGTTCGGATACGTTCCAAATAAATATAGGTAAGTTAATGTCAGGGCTTTATATTTATTATTTCCTCAAAACAGTTGAGAGTTATGATTTGAAAAAATACACTTATAGTACTAAATTCATCATTGTTTATATTATTTCTTGATTATATCAATTAATTGATGCTTTAAATGATTCACGTCTGCGGTCATGGACGCATAAAAAGTCTCTGCGTGAAAATATATTTTTGAACGCATCTGTTACAACCGATGAGTTGCTAGGAGACGGACTGACAATACAAATAAATAAATATTCATTACAGGGATTCACACATGGTTTAAAATACTTAGTTTAAAAATATCTTCTAGGAAATTAAAATATGACGACTTCTAATATCATTACGGATATACTACGCTTGTGCTCAAGAAAACCTGCCTAATTGGTGAAAAAACACACTGAATGGTTGTCTAAATGATAGCCACAAATATCGAACTGTGTGAAACTTCCCGAAATATAGAATACCTAAAATACCAACTAATAGATTGGCGCAACATGTGCCAAGAAACTTTTGTCATTTTCTGTGTAAACCAACATAGAGAAATTCTTGAATAACTTGACTTTTCATCACTATCCAAGTCAGCTACGTGGGTCAGTCACTGTTTTAGAGAGCACAATATCAAGTGCAATATTCCTTTAGATAATACTGGTATCTTTGAGATTGGCTGTGATTGAGAACTCTCCTCTATTGGTCAAACGATGCGGAGTCCAGCGACCAGTGCGATGAGGAACACAAACCATAGCAGCTGATGTCAAACAGCGACGTAATTTGAAAACGGTAGTCCATACTTTGGATAAGCACAGATTTGATGAATCCCAAATGAATTAATTTAAAATATAACAACAGTGTATCCGTAATCTGGTAGTTTTAATTTCTAATAGCATATATTTTATCGATATAGATGTTAAACATTTAAAACTACATCTTCACTTAGTGTTTTCCAATTTTAACCAGTATTTCTTAACCCTCTAATCGCTTTAATAGAAAACACAAGTTTCCATTAAATGGATAAAGAACCAGCCTATCATTAATGAACGAACATGCGTTATCATTTATTTCATTAACCAGCGATTTGTAACTCTGAACTATTCAAAAAATTAAGGAGAATGATGAAGTAAGGATGTTTGTATGTGAAGAAGTTTTCAGTAAGACGGGTTCCAAAAAGGCGAGCGAGTAAAAAAAGAGATGATATTATCTTTAGGATCTTTAGTGCTTTTATTCAATTCAATTACATTCATGATTCAACCAACTTCATTAGCAATCAATAACAAACTGACATTACAACTGTCAAGTAACTTTGACGTTCTTTTAAATACTAAAACAGATTATATTTTTAAATGAAAGCTGTGTCGACGGTTGCTATGGTACTACAAATAATGTCCGCGCACTACAAAATGAATACCTTCATACATTTTGGCGGGAAACAAAAAACATGGCGGCCACCTGATTTGAGTCACAGATCCCGCAAGTTCCTTAAAAGTTACTCCCTATTGCTAATAACACGATAGATACGTGACGTCAGCATAATGCGACCAAGTTTGAAGGTTGATATTGTGTTATAGATCTAATTGTGGTTTTTTAATTTAGGCGTATTATAAAATTGATGAAAGTATCTGTCAAACAATGTCCGCGCAACAGTGTGCAGTACAAAATTTCACGTTTTGGCGGTAGATCTGTAAGGGAATGACAGGCCGGTGAATTGACCGGTCAACGATTTCGATCGTGCTTGGAGTAAGGCCCCAGGCCCCGCATGTCAATAGTTTCCACTCTATATATGCAATTCGTCTGATTTGAAACAATGTGTCGCCGAATGCTTTGTATTGGTGCACCAAGGTCATTGCGACACCCACTATTCAATGTGGCAGAAATTGTAAACTTTAGCGATTTTTATTAATATTGTAATATTGTTTAGCTGTTGCTGTTACTAGTCAGGTTAAATGTACATTAAATTTGGATCTGATCAAGTCAAAGTTTTTAAAAATACCGCTTTAATCTTGTTAAAGGTTTCAATTATTAAAAGTAGCTATTTATGGTCAATAAGGAACAGACGTTACTAGTTCTAAATAGTGGGATGAAAAATGCAGAGAATAAAAGTTCAAGTTCGGGATTTATGAAAAGTTATTTGAGGAAATTAGACTTAAGACAGGATACATAACGTTTTAAAAGTTTCCAAAAAGTAGTAGTAGTAGTACAAGCCTGTAATGTCCCACTACTGGCAAAGGCCTTTCATATCACTGAAGTTATCAATACAGTGAGAAGAATCAACAAAAAAAGTTATTGGAACGAAGTTCCTTATCGCGCGTTGCGAAAGGGGGCTAGCCGGAAAAAATGGTAACGACATTTTTTAGGCCAGAGAGGGACAGACAGTGAAACTTGCGCACGCCAGAGAGATACAGACAGATAAACTTGCGCACGCCAGAGAGAGACAGACAGAGAAACATGCGCGCCATAATAAATAAACTTCGTTCCATCCGGGTGTCCCTTGACACCTCTCAAGTTTTTGTATTATTAAGTTCTGTGCTTTTATTGTCTTCCTATGGACCACACACCAAAATGTCTCCATTTCATATCATTTCTAGTTCCTAATATGTTCCGCCTCTTTACTATGAAAGGTGTCAAGTGCGCGCCTTGCGACATACCTATTGTTAGTCCATTGTTATGATTTTGATACGACATAGATACAATCATAATTCGACAGAGTAGAATTGATTATTGACGACATATTGCAACTATGTAGGTACCTAGCTAGATAAATATAGTTAGACAGATATCTTCAGCGGTGAGAATGTTACTTTACAGGACATTACAGGCTTTACTTTTTATATAGATCTACTCCTTTTGGATAGTTAATATGGCTATATTAGGCAGAAGAGTAATTAAATCTTCATTACTCTAAAAAATAAGTTTCAGCGCTTGAACTTTTGACCTAAAGTAATTTCTTCTTTAAAATAGTTTTCTTTGCTACACTATGTAGTAGTATGCCAATAACTTTCCAAGCATACATAGGTAGGTATACCGTTGTGTTATTCGAAGCAGACATGGCTTTTACGTCTCAGGTATGTCTGCGAAGGGTGAAGGTTAGGGGAGACTCAAAACACGAGGGGACATTGAGGAGATTAATGGATGTCTGCGACGGAAACTTTTCCTTGCACCTCCGTTTTTCATTACTGGAATGATTGACATAACTGAAGAAATCGTCTATCTATATAAATGAATAGCAATGCCCCGCGATTTTACCCGCGTTGTGTGTCCGTTCCCGAGGGAATTTCAGGATGAAAAATAACCTATAACCTTCCCTTTGAATGTGGCTATCCATTACAAGAAGAATTATTCAAATCGGATTAGTAGTTTCTGAGATACAGCTTTATTATATTATAATTTTTCGTTAGAGCAATGCTATTACCCTTGGTGTAATCGTGATAATTATTTACACCAGAATTATGAATACGTTTGATATGATTGATGGATACTAAATGTTGCAACGTTGGTCTGATGGAAAGGCTTAAGGTTTCTACCCATTACACCGTTCATAGCACGGTCATTGTATGATACGGTGTAATGGGTAGAGCCCTTTAGTCATCAAAATGTTTGTACCTACTCGTATGAAGGCTTAAGGTTTCTACCCATTACACCGTTCATAGCACGGTCATTGTATGATACGGTGTAATGGGTAGAGCCCTTTAGTCATCAAAATGTTTGTACCTACTCGTATGTTATATCGTGTATGAATAAAAAAATGTCTTGATCGAAATACTGACTGAAATATTTTTAAGGATTTGTTTTAGTAATTAAATAGGAAGTCATTAAATGCAAGGCAATATACGTAGATAACACATATTGCAAGGTTCATGTGCAATGCTGCAGGAATATTGTTACGACTATTTTTTAGAGATTAGATCATCCTACTTAGAACTTGTAAAGTTACATTATAACTAACCAATCTATACTAATATTATAAAGCTGAAGAGTTTGTTTTGTTTGTTTGTTTGTTTAAACGCGCTAATCTCAGAAACTACTGAACCGATTTGAATAATTATTTCACTGTTAGATAGTCTATTTATCGAGGAAGGCTATAGGCTACATTTTATCCCGAAATTCCCACGGGAACGGGCACAACGCGGGTAAAACCGCGGGGCGCTGCTAATATAGAATATAATTGTTATCCATCCGCTGTAATTTAGAATAATACGTAATTATTATTTCACTAAGTTTACATTTTCCTGTTTACATATTTACTTAATTACCTAAGTATGTTTTGTGTTTGGAATAAGCAACGGTTTCTGATTAATTGTAGGATTCATGTAGGATTTTGTTTTAGTTAATCTTATATATAAAATTCTCGTGTCAGTGTTCGTTCGCGTACTCCTCCGAAACGGTTCTCATGAAATTTTGTGAGCATATTGAGTAGGTCTGAGAATCGGCCAACATCTATTTTTCATCCCGAAATTCCCGCGGGAACGGGTACAACGCGGGTGAAAACGCGGGGCGCAGCTAGTATATTTATATTTGTTTAATTAATATGCAGTTTCGATTGTTAACAGATAGATTGTAGATATTGCACTTTGGACTATGAAGTAAGAAATAAAATAATCTTATTGTTTCACTTCTAACTTAGCAACTAATAGTTTATTTGGACTTTGTATTGCTTGCGATAGTTTTTACTGAGACTATGTTTATGATGCTATGTAAATTTAATAATAAAATGTGCCGATTATAGTTGAAAAGTGTAGATTTTGTTGTCTGTCATTGAAAATTACAGCGATTCTGTTGTTTTGTAGGACTTTGTACCGTAATGCTACTTACAGACTCAAATCTATACTAATTGTATATTAATCTAAATATACTAAGTAAATTCGAGTAGGTTAGTGGCCAACACTGATTTGAACCGCCTGAACCCCGAAATGATCTATTGATTGAAACAACTGGGAAAGACAATTTTAAATACCCTCCGAAGCACGGTAGCTCTGATAGACCTAGAGCCCGTGAACCCCAGACTTTCGTCATTTTATAAAAGCTGAAAGTTTGTCAGCGCATGCTCCCACACACAGGTAAGAACGATGGACTATTATGAAGTTTGGGTTATGGTGGCTTTGGCAGGTATACGGTACTAAAGGTGTGTAAAATACCGATCTAAATTCATCAAATAATTAAGTGTCATTTGTGACATGACATATGTCATTTGAAAGCTCTTGAAGAGTTGTACAAGTCACCCTTTGACGGTGATATCGAAATCGACGGCCAACTTGGTGTTTTCGACCATTGAAGATTGGAGTTGACCTATGCTATGGACGCTGATCCTAATGCTCAACAGTGACATGACCTATATCATTTGAAAGCTCTTGACAAGTTGTATAAGTCACCCTTTGACGGTGATATCGAAATCGACGGCCAACTAGGTGTTTTCGACCATTGAAGATTGGAGTTGACCTATGCTATGGACGCTGATCCTAAGTGACATGACCTATGTCATTTGAAAGCTCTTGACAAGTTGTACAAGTCACCCTTTGACGGTGACATCGAAATCGACGGCCAACTTGGTGTTTTCGACCACCGAAGATTGGAGTTGGCCTATGCCATGGACGCTGATCCTAATGCTCAACAGTGACATGACCTATGTCATTTGAAAGCTCTTGAGGAGTTGTACAAGTCACCCTTTGACGGTGATATCGAAATCGATGGCCAACTTGGTGTTTTCGACCATTGACATTTAGTACCGTATACCTGCCAAAGCCACCATAACCCAAACTTCATAATAGTCCATCGTTCTTACCTGTGTGTGGGAGCATGCGCTGACAAACTTTCAGCTTTTATAAAATAACGAAGGTCTGGGGTTCGCGGGCTCTTGGTCCATGATAGATATGCCACTATCGGCCACCCAGCCAAGTAGGGGTGCACGTTGCTTAAAAATCGCAATGAGCTAAACATCGTTTAGTCAAACTACGCCACGAGTTTATAGGTACCTACTTTAAACCGTTTATGCGACGTATGTATCCTTTACATATCGGTAGCGGTAAGATAAATGTAATTAGCGACCACCCACCCCGCTGAACGGTGCAAGATGCATTACCTGTCAAACTACTTAGATACATTATAAAGATAATTAGACTTATACAGCAACATCGGCCATAAATCAGATAGGACGTTGCATTATCTTTGATATATTCAGAGAAACGCCATAAAATGATCTGTCCATCTAAATATGTCGCCCAGTGTAGATTCACCTTTAAACTTGTACTGTCACGAACTTAAGCTATGTATAAAGCTTTCACTGAATTCCTTGAAATCTTGATATGTGATTTGCCATATTTGATGGTTTATTCTCAGTTTTATCCTTTAGTTTGTTCGTAGATATGCTAAGGAGTTGCGTGTAGGCTTTATAAGGTAATGGAGTGTTAGATAAGACTGCGTGGGTTCAGGTTGTGATCTCTAAGGGATCGGCTTCTGGTCTTGCCAGTTATGATACTATCTTCCGCTTTCTGTTGTGTTCTGAATTCGAAGTTTTGGTACAGTGGATTCAATGTTGTTCCAAGTTTGTTCGGTGTCTTTTTAGGTAAGGTTAGGTATTGAATGTAAGTAGCAGTAGAACTTTGTAGGTTTTGTACTACCATCGTAGAATGTAAGTTAAAGAACAGATAAAAAACATAGCAGATAGAAAGTGAAAGCATAAAAAGGACATAACATAGACAAATTAAAAAAAAAATAGATGTCTTATAATAATAGATCTTAAATAGAAAATATTACTTAATAATCTTGCCTATATAATTGCCTGCCAAATCTCAATTAAGGCGTGCTAAGTATTTATGCCTTAACTAACCAAAGTCTAGATTGCCTCACACCGACAATGCATTATTAATGTAGATACTAAATACTAATATATTCATCACCAATACAATATGGATCTGTTCTAATGAATTATTGACAACGGTGTGGGTTATTTTACGATGTCGAAAACAAAATTCCGAATAGTTAATAATGTTTATGATATTGCATTCGGTTTAAGTGTTATAGCCCACAAAAGCTTTCTACAAGACATAGGTTTCTCGCTTTGGACCTATTATTCTATTATTTAATATGGTCGTCGAACTCAAATCTACTCAGTCAACGAACATCGTCTTCACACTAGACTGTCCGTCTGCGGGCACCTAATTAGGTGACAGCTGCTGTCACTCGTCAACTGCGGTCGACTGTAATGTGAATGTATTTGCACCTATACTGAGGCTTCAACTACAGTGAGTAGAAATAGGATTGTATTTAATGCAACATGGCTAGATCTATGGAGAATATGGCTCTTATGGTATAACATTAGGCATTTGTATATACATAGGTATACGTACCACGTTTTCTGCTATGAGAGGAAATTGACGCAATGAAATAACAGCGGTTGAGCGCCAATATTTTTGAAATGATTAAACAACATATACAAAGAGAAATGGATAATTCTGTTAGATCTGTGGCCAACATATTATATGTTTTATATTGACTATAATTAGTCTGAAGCGTATTGCACAAACGATACATAAAAATAAATGTACTCCAATTTTCGTTATTATGAAACGAAATGTATAACAGTAACATTTCCTTATTTGAAACACGTAATATTATTTAAATATGGTCACAAAATGTGAGTTATTGTGTTGTTGATGAAACGATTAGATCGAGATATACTTTGAATAACTCCAAAGTTTTTTGTGTACCAGATCACCTTGTCGTATCCGCTTCGAAAGGAATCTGAGAACACACCCACTTTGGTTGCACCCAAATATCATTTCATGTGAATGCTATTCAGATTGTCTAGATTTAACATCTAGATTCTCGGAAATTAGTTTTTATTAGCTGGCATGACAATTGGTTTCTCTTCTATAATATACCTAAAGTTATAAAAATGTCTGTGTGTGTGTCTATTGGTATTTGATTCTGTAACTAACTATAGAATAAATTTAGATGTTTGACACGCAAATTGACTTTTTACCTATTGGAGTAATTGGTTCTGTATTTAATAAGTAGTAAAATTATACGCTAAATAGTTATTGAATTTTAATGCCCATCTCTACGATATTTCGTAGATACACCATCTGTGTTTCTGCGTGAAGTACGGGAAGACAAATAGTTATTTTTGAACTACAATACCTAGGAAGGAAGCGTATATCAATTGAGTTGTCTTGTTACTATTCAGTGGAGAGATTGAATGATGATACGTAGGTAGATCTGAGTGGTTGGCGGTCGACGACTTCTGGCGAAACTGTTGTGTTAACTAAACCCTATCTGTAGCAGTTTGATTTGCCGACTGTACATATTTCCGGGTATAGGTAATACTTAGTATAGGTAATACTTAGTTTACAAATGTTTTATGGCATTGTTTTATTGAAATCATCGAATGTTACATCGAGACAGTGGCTGAATAGGTTTGACTTTAGATTTAGGTACCTTCGTGTATTAGCCTATATGAAGGTATGTATATTATCCTATAATGTCCCACAGTACAGCAAAGGTTGTTATGTTGAAGATATCACAGTGAGGGGGATTCAGGTATTTAATAGTGTTCCCAGTAAAATCTAGTGATGTCATAAAAACCTAAAAATACTTCTAGGTCCTTTACTAATTTGGGTTTTTACCAACCATTAATTATATAGGAATTAAGTACCTATACAATTTTTGATGATTTACACTCGATGAGTAATAATAATGTAGTTTCCATCGCTTCGAACAATAGCCAATTACATGTTAAAACACTACATAACTAACATTTCTTGTATTGTAATTTGACTCAACGAATCAACCAGAATTTTTAAACAAGCGAGCATTATTAAACAGTGAATTTGGGTAAATACCGCATCGGAAGCTTAGAGGTTTAGACCCTTTGGGTTCACGTTTGTAGATGGTAGAATTTATGAAGAGAATGCTCGTACATGAAGTCGCTTTTAACAGTACTAAGAACTCCGTAAACATTATTCTCAATTAAGGTAAGCACAATTATTAAAAGAGATATTCTAAAGCTACTCGTAACTTGAAAATAGGCCTTTCATAGTCGCAAACCGATCATTTTAATACCTAAAATGCCTATAAAATTTGCATTGCAAGTGACAATTACGTGCAATAAAATATTGAGTTTTCCGTCGCTGATAATGTGGGCACGTTTATCCGGTCTTTATCACAAATATTTTGAGTCTAATTGTGGTCGTGTTCTGTACTTCAATCTAGACGCCCTTCGAAATGTAGTGTACTGTATGTAGGCAAATGCTTATTATACTGTCTTATTAATAAGTTAGGTAAAGTCTTACTTACTTGGCTGATCTGAGTTGAAATCCTTTGTTGACTTGAACCAAATTAATCTTAAAAAATATGCGTAGGTGTTTTTATTAGTTTCTTATGATGCTTTTTTATGGTAATAGAATACAATATCTGAATTTAGTTAGGTTTCCCATTAAAACGGATTACTTGGTGCAAGCAGAGGTAGAGGTAGATAATTGTCTTGGCATCACTTCATGTGGATATGTTTTAACGTTTCGTTTAATCCTCCTCACAGTGATGATATCTTCGGTGATATAAGAAGCCTTTGTCCAGCAGTGGGGCGTTACAGGCTTAAGATTTTTACTTATTTTTACGTTAAATATTGTAATTATATTCTATCTATCAAAATAACTTGCAATTTTGATTGACTTAATCCACTTATTATGCGAAAGATATTACGAGCTTTTAACGAATGAATGAGCTGTGATATAACTTTGCATTAATTATTAATATGTTGATTATGAAATGTATTTGGGATAATTTGAAAGTTAATTTGTATTAATTGCTTTAATTTAAATGCTTGATTCAGTTTTGTAATTATATTTTGATTTATTATCAATTTTCGCCTAGATTTCTTGCGTTATTGAACGAGTTTAACAATTTATGATTATTGAAAAGGTTTGCGATAAAGTGCATACATTTTGATTTTGTATATCGAACCTCCTTTACATTGAACAGTTGGCTGTATTTTAACTGCCATTCACACTTTATTCATAAACGCTCTCTTACTAAAACACCTTTAGTGAGTGTTTTGTCTCTTTTGCTCTTTGGAAAATAGCGTAGAAATAGAAAGGGACAAACCATTTGATAGCTAAAATGCTGCTAGTAAGCGTATATGAATAAGGCCTTAAATGAATATTCATAAACCATAGAGCTTCTAATAGATAAAGTTGTTCAAGACACGATCCCAACGTTAAACCAAAACAAATAAAAGAAAGTATTGTTTTCTTGGCCTAAAAAACCTTCGCTTCAGTGACCCACTGAGCTAAGTTTCTCATTGGTATATGTTAAAATATTCCTACAATTGTTTTGTTTGGGAAAACATGGAAAAGCACTCAAGTACGGAGTACGGAGAGGAAAGTGACATCTGTCAGATACTCTGGCTTTATTGAGGAATTTGGTATAATTGAATGTGTGTATTGTAATAAACACATAGATGTACTAAGTACTTCTGTTATTCATCTCATCCAAAAAAACCGCATCATAATCGTTCTATTCTTGTAGTTAGAAGAACATTTAAATATAAACATTTAATTTTTTTTTAACATCCCCTTTCGGTTTTTACGGCGAGGGTTAATGAGATGCTTTTAGTGATAACTTTATATTGAAAATGCTCCTCACTTACAGATATCTACAGCAAAAGGCCTTTGCCCTGCAAATTCTAATAATACGCCTCTCCGATAACATCTACTTATTATTACCGTTCTTTTGTAACCGAACGTTACTTGTCTCACTTTCACAATAAACGTAACAAACAATTAGCGATGTTTTTCAAAAGATAAATGCCCAATAATAACAAGTTGTAACAAATTAATTGTACAAACGAGCGCGTACGTAATTTGGTCACACGATGTAGTGCGAGACAATTACATATGGTTATTTAATGACAGCTTCTGTTCTTATTTTATGAGCCTTGCATGTCTCGGTGCATCGTACATTATCTTGTTATCTGGTATATCAGTTTAAGGTGAAGTACACTAAAGGTACGCTATGCTACATTGCTATGCTACCACATAATATTTCTATATCATTAATGGATGTCGAAGATCCGGACGACGATAAGGGACGAAGAAGATTTTGTAATTTGTTACCCGATTACTCTACCAAATATCAATCGGTGGTGTTGGTACGTTTGAAATTGGTGGACCCCTTATCAAATGAATAGCATCGTAACATATCAATGTACAATGGTGGTGTTCACCAATTATATCAAATGTAGCATAGCAATCAAAAATAGTTCTGGTGGAAAGAAGGGTGCCTCATCAGAGCAATGGAAGGAAAATATGGAAGTTTAAAATAACTACAGTTATAGATACCTATCGTAGAAAGGCATATAATAAAATAATTCGCAATCACACTATAACACAGAAAACACATTTATTTCCAATAGTTACGAGTATATCAAGGAAAATGTACCATGTTCGATAAACCCGCGGTTGCGGTCAGTGACGTTATAAATATTAATAATTTCCTCAAAGAAGTCATTCTCTCCACCTATGGTTACGTTCTTATTGCTATGTATAACATTACTATTTATTATAGTTTGATGCCATAACTACTTACCTACACGTATTGACTGGGTTGTATTGGCGAATCTTCGTCGGTTTCAATACCGAAACAAACCGACCGACTACGACTGTTGGATTTTTCGATATTACTTCCCTATCTCTTACTCTCTAGACTAGAACTGGGATTCGTTGGAAGAGCCATATTAATGTAAAACTACCAGCTACGTCGTACTAAGTATAGGAACATGCTTATTATAGGACAAATTGAAAAACCCGAAAGTTGCACCGAAAAGAGGCTCTCGAATTTTAGGATGATATCTTAATCTGTTACTTCAACCCATTTTCTCAATCGTACTTATCTACCTACAATGAAGAGATTATATTTGTATTTTTACAGGACATGGCAGACAGTACAGTTTAAGTTTATATGTTAAGAGTTCATCTATTATGAAACAGAATTTGAATTATTATAAATGATTGTAGGTATCACAATGTAAACCACATGTACCTGCGACTTACGACCTAGAAGTGATTTAAATGCATTTTACGAAAAATACTTCGGTATTATTATTATTTCATTGAAGGTCTAGTACTGTAAAGACCTAAGCCCGCATCTAGTATTTGAATAACACTATGATGGCGGATGGAAACACTTCAGAATTAAAGCAAGGCAGAACAATAGATGTAATATGCTACTTGGATTGTGGATTGTTCTACCTTGATTATTAGGGAACATTATTATTTAAAGTAAAGTAATAAAGCATTACCCTATTATGTCTCACTGTTGGGCTTTTAAAAAAGGCTTTTCATCTCGGTGAAGATTTTCAAAAATCTTATGACGATTAAAATAATGCTATGTTACACTATTGTCAATTCGATTAAGAACACAAGTCTGACTGAAAAAATTGGAATGAATAAATTAGGTAGCTACCTTATTAAAATAATCATAGCCGTCATCTTAAACAACATTATCTCAATCACATGTCATGAATAGGTATGATATCAGGAACTTAAACGCTATTGCACCTAATTTATTAAATCATTTGATTGACTTCATTGATATTATCTCGCGTGTCAGATTAATATTCAACCAACAAATAAGGCACAATATTAAATAAGCTTACGAACGTTATTTAGAACAAATTATCGAATAACTTTGTCAAGGCTTTGTCGGGTAAATCATGTGATTTATCAAAACTCAAGCGTAGTTATTAGGTACTGTAAGGGACAAAATAGTTTGAAGTGAAATACTGTGTGCGATATTTAAATACTAATCAATAAAGAAGTTTTTTTGCAGGATGGTATGTTTCAATGCCGCCTGAAGAAAATCCAAATACTGAAAAAAGCAAATTGTGCTCAAAGTCAAAATCAACTTATTTTATTTACCCCATAATAGGGCAAATCCCAGCTGAAAAGACATTTTTTTATTGAAAATGAACAACAAAAACTGGGATATCTCCAACGGTGATTTTTATTATCTACTTCTCCCCCTGATTATACTACTACAGCTAATCAGTACAGTATCAAATTAATTAGTAAACACAGCACAAGACACATGTATGATAATAAATTTACATACACGGAGTCCATTCATGCAAGTATAATTTAATTGACAATTTGTCTTAGATCCATTTTACAAATATCTCGTTTACGCTTCATTGTGTGGGAGTTATAGTGTTACAGAATAAAGTGTTGATTATATTCAGAGATAAGGCAAAGTATCCATAAAGTACAAGGATTTTATCTGCGGTCGGTTCCTTATTGGGTTGATCAAGTCATCAAAATGGGTGATTTAAACCTTTAGGAAATGTTTTCTTAGGGAGACAAATATAATATATGATAAAAAGTACCAAATCTCTATGAGAACTACGAATAGGTATGTCACATTTTTATGCAGTTACTCGGTAATCTGAATACATTCTTCTTCTCCTTAGCTTTTTCTCATTATCGGCTCTTCTCTCTCTCATTATCTGCTTTTCTTTTTTGTTATTCTGCGTTTTACCCATCTATTGAAATTACAGCTATTGAAAACTTAATTCACAGTATTCTTCGTTAGATTTTCAAAGAAGGGTCAATTAAAGGTTCTAATTCTTCTCTGCCATAGTAGTAGCTTAGTATTAGTATGTAATGTCCCACTGGGCAATCTCATCTCACTGATGATATCAGTACAGTGAGGAGGATTAGGCATCATCACCACGCTTCTCTGTCCTATAAAATAAAGTTAATATAAGCACTCTACTACATAAATGGACTATCTTTCCTTACACCACGTATGACGTCCGAAAATGAACCTTTGACACAACCGTGTCAGAGAAAGTTACCCCATTATTACTTTTACGACTTGGTATATTAAATATTCGCCCAAATACAGTGAATAGATGCTTTGTAACTGCTTTCGCCGGCAATCACGATGCGTTACTTGGACTTCACTATAACAGGCAGTGCATTGTTCTATAATTTGACAAGTTAATGAATCAGTAATCAAATAATTTGCTTCATATTTAGGTCACTTAGACGGGCAACTATAATCGGGTCACTTGATGCAAGGCAATCAATCTACTGAAAGGCAATTAGATGAATTAGATGCAACTGAAATTGTACGTAATGATTACGTTACAGTCTGTGTAGAGCTATGAACAATAGCAATATTTGTTAACTATTGCTATCATATTACTTTATAACTTGTTCAGGCCATTAATTGCTCCAAAATCCAGGTTGTTAACGTATTCTACGGAATTTCTCGCGGAAATTAAGAACCATTTGTAGAACGCTGATAACGTATAAAAATCGCGCAAGTTTAAAAAGTTCTAGGTTGGCTTGTCAATCAATAATATCTTAAAATGTTGCTTGTCTAAGCGGACTTATGAATGGAACGAAAGATTCTTTATCAATCGAACTGGACACTTTCTTTTCAATAGATATTAAATAGAGTTTGGCACAGTTACGACAATAGAAATGTTCTATATGGATTTAATAGAATAATTTAAAAATTCTAAATGATTGCTGCATTATTTATATTATAATCTTTATGTGACAGTTCTATATCTCAAAAATATTATTTAGGATGAACATTTTATACAGAAATCCATTGTTATTTTGGAGACAGTTTGGCATAAATGTCGTGACAATTTCACAAAAAATAAAGGTGTGACATTACGTAATAAGAAGGTAGTGATAACTGTCATAATTCCATTATGGGTATAACTCTTTAGTTAACCCCACACGTAACACAACCTTTCCTTTTTATTGTTTTCAATAAAAAAGAAGTATAATCCCTTTGCTAAAAGGTACATTTACATTGAAATGAACCGGAAATGTCGATAATTTATTCTAATGGCGATTAAATTAAGAAAATCGTTAAAATTATACAGATTCTTGTATTTGCTGTTTGCATATCAATCTAATATCTCCGGTGATTATATCGTCTTTGGTTTTAATGGAAAGCTCGTTTGTTATTTACTTCACTTATGACACAATCCCTTGATTGGAAGGAACCAACGTATTTTTTAATTATTAATCAATATTTAATTAATTTTGATGGATGTTGGAGATTTTTTTAAATTTATATTATAATTATGAATAATAATGTTATTGACTAGAAATTAAATTGGTCTATACCGGTTTGTGAGGTTGTAGAGTATATGTACTGTGTAGCCGTTGTAATGAGTTTATCTTGAAATAGAAAACTAGCTGATTCATTTGACATTGAATATAAAACATAATTTACATCCTAAATATTTTTTATTTATTTGTTAGACTCGCTAAAAAGCTTCCCGATTTGTGTAATTTTGTATTTATATATTCTTGACAAAGAAATGGATATAATGCTGTTTATAATACCTAAAACAGTGGAGCACAGCTAAAATAAATCGCTGAATAATGGAACCAAAAAGGTAAAACTCTTCTCAACATTTTTTGTTAATGTTAATGAAGTGACCATCTGCTATGTGTATTGAAAGCTCGTTTAAATTAACAAATTCTTTAACGGGATTTCTCCAAATAGTATTTATTGATAGTTATGTCTTTATGGGTTCTGTTGAATCACTCACATCGTTTGTTCTGTGACTCAGTCGTCATGGTCATTATGCCGTTAAGAGCAGATCGAAGAAATAGGGATATGGGTTCCGTCAGTTTTATTTCAGGAAATGAAAGTTGGTACGTCTTTATTAATGTTTCAGTGTTAATGTAGGTTTATGATTACATTTTATAAGCTAAGATTTGTTTGATTACAAAATAAATTTATGTATATATGTATTCTGTGGTTTGATGGTCGTTTTGAAACCGGGTTTATTGTAAATGTTTGACCAAGTGATTCTTGAGTTTGCAGTTTAAATGCACTTTATTATAATTAATTTTAGCTCAGTTTTAACAACTTGCATACACAAGCATGTCCTAAAGATCTTACCACAGGAACTGAGCGGACTTATGAACTCTATAATCTCCCCTTCCCGGTTTTAACAGATTAGCGTTAATAATAAATTAAGTCATATTAAACCGAAGCACGCGACTTAATTAAGCCCACGATCAATACGGACGGAACCCCAATAGTTTTGGTTGTTATTTTTCTGGACGAAATGGGGATATGGGATATAACAGCTGTCCTCGTATCGGGATGGCTTTATTTTGGTCTGCGGTAAAAATAATACACGGAAGCTAGAGTGAAGTGAGCTTTGAAGTCCCGTTTGGAAGTTTTTCGACTATTCTGGACTTAAAGATTTATAGGGCTAGTGATGGGAAAATGATGATCGAAAAATATGTTAATTGACCAGAATTATGACTTTACGAATCAGTTTAATTTAATCTACTTGAAAGAACCAAAAAAGACTTTCTGTTAGTGTGAAAAAAAGCTTAATGATCTACTTATTCTACCGGATATTTTCAAACAGAATGAGTTTAAAAAATATATAATATCAATTTCGCTGCCGCATTCTGATCAGACCGAAGACATGACTCGATTTAGATATTGATAGCGATATATAATATCGATAATTATATCGATAACTGGGTGTATGAGGAGAAAGTAAATCGATAAACATGATTTGCGTAGGTAGTGTCTAGTCGTTGGATTATACCCGTTGTGTTGAAGATATTGTGGATTATAATTAAGTTGTTGGTTGTGTTTAAGATATGTTTCGCTTTATAGTGAGTTGCCTTATAGTTGATCAACAACATTATTGAGCAACAATTATATGTTTAGATCGAAATCAAAACGGGGGAAACTGTATCTTGTAAAAAAATGTATCATGCTTAAAAAAGTTTTTTTAAAAAGTACCTACTGAATTTTATTAGGAAAAGGCTTGTAATCAATAAATTTAGGCTTGTAATCAACCAATAAATTAATCCATCAAAACCTTCGATTATATAACTATAGGTATATATAATCTGAAATGAAAACGTTAGTATGTAATATGCCTGCCGCATTGTTAGGCAAAGGCCTATGATGTCACTGAAAACATCACACAGTAATGCGCAATCAACTCGCTAAGATGAACTCTTCAATCAAGCTTCAATCTTGAATGCGCCATTCAAATCTCTGTTCCACCACAAAATCTGTATCACAAACAAAAACAATTCTCTCCCAGCTAGCTGGAACTGAAACTAGGGAACCATGAGTACCATCACAGACAGATGTACGAATAAACACACGTATGTATATGTACAAAGTACATACATACAGACAGACGTACCCACACAGCTCTTCAGCCACAAACACTATTGTTTCGTGTCGAGCTCGCTATTGTTGTATATCACAATGTGTTTTTATATCCCTATAGCATTTTCTTTCATATGATGTTTACATTTCGTTGTTTTTTTGAATGATTAAATAAATAAATTTCAATATTTATAAACAAAAAAAATGGAAAACAATTACCTGTATTTTTTTATAGAAATACTACGTGGTTGGTTGTGGGGTGGTTTGTTTATAACTGGCAGAATGATTGAAGAATTATGAATGATTATTGATTGATTATATTAAATTGAGTACCTAAGTATGCTTGCATAACAACTCCTCCTTCATGCCATCTACTATCGTGGGTATCCTTTAAGCAGTAAAGTACTTGTTAATTGCTTAAGTCAGAAAATAATACTATCGAAATGACTAAAATCGGAATGACTTATTTACCTGTCAATTTTCTTGGCGATACATACTTGCTTTTTAATAGCACGCTAGCGAAGTACACTCACCAGCTCCTTCAGTACTTCCTCACTGTACTAATATCTTCGGTGAGGTGAGAGTTTTTTACTCCTTCAGAAGTTTATCATGATTCCTATCTAATCGATGGCATACTCGTTTAGAATATTATATTTTAACTTTTAAACCACCACACAACACAGTGCTTCGAAACGTTCGAAAGCATCGTAAATATTGTACTGATTTTCGGGGATATAGTCAAAGAACAATGGTTTCTTGGCGCCTCAAACCTATTAAAAGATATGAAACAAAGCAGTAGGCGGAAGGCTAGTCGACTACACTCACCATCCGATCAATCACCGAACCACTACCGACAAGCTCTATCCGCTAATTTTCAACAGACTTTTTTCATTCGAGAGTACTCCAACTAGTAATTTAACTCACTTGGATTAATGGGTTTCGTTTATTTCAATGTACTGTCGGAAGTTTCTCTCGATAAAATTATAGGTGATTATACTAATGTTAATAAAGATTTGTCTGAAAGTTAAATGTTAAGTATTTTAATACTCGCCTATTATGAATGAAGAACTTAGTATGGGATGTGATTGATTGATTGCTGCTAATTTCGATGATTGCTTTTGTTCTATTAAGTTGGTGTGATTAGCTTTTTACCCCTATGACTTGTTGTATTGACAAATGTATAGTATAGTTTTTGTAAGATTTGGCTAAGCTGACGTCAAACGATAAATTGGTATGCTTTTGGTTAAACGTTTCTGTATCAAAGTTAACTCGTGACATCAAATTTTTTATACCGACTTTCAAAAACAAAAAAGTGGTTCCCATTTCATAATTATCATCATATTTTTTTTAAATCATTTTAATACGAATACCACACCAACACCAGGTTATGTCAGATAATCTATTTCCATCAATACAGAACGTAATTGATACACTGTTTAATTATACATACAAACATTCTAAGTATGCATATGTATCAGTGTTCCGTCAGTCGTGACCATGACTGTTATCACTATCATCTGTCGTGAGAAAACACTGTTATCACTCTATATCTTGATTGAAAGTCTCTTCTCGTCTTATCGTATCGGGTATCATAACAGGATTTTGTTTGGCAAAGATTGTGACTGGAAATATTGTTTGGCATTGATGGTCATACTTTCCAATAGTATTGCATATATTGTTATTACATATAATACTTTCTTTATGAGTCTAGTAGGTTAAAAGCCACCCTTGGTTGAAACAACCGGGAGTAACTTGGCTTCCAAAATACCGTAGCTAGCACCCAGATATACCACTATGGCCATCCATCCAAATAGTGACAGAGTTGAACTTTTTAATGCCATATTTTTTTTTAAACCCTTTGAAACTTCTCTGCAGCGCAATGGCTTCCCTTTTACGTTAAGGACCAGAAAACAGATTGAGAATTCCATTACACTGTAATTCACAAATTGGTATCCTATAATGAAAATGTTGAAATAATTTCACAACTATATTACAATTACTAAATGCACTAGAATTATACCCGTAGTTACAGCCTTTAGTGCTTAAGTAATTGTGTAGAGTGTTTCAGTATTAATAGCACTAATAAAAATAGTGTGTGCTAACATTGCCACCGTGTAGAAATAATAATAGCTTCAGAGATCTAATAAAAAAGCGATATATTGCAACGTTGAAATTGCTACAACAACATACGGGCGAAACTGGAACTAAAAACCATGCTGGATTTTTGATACATGTTGAGTCATGGCAAACTCTGAATTTTACTAATCTCCAAAGGGCATTATCTTTTTTGACACCATGGAGTTTTTAATTGTCTACTTCAGCCTCTTTGGTAACAACCGCTTCATGTAGGTTGCAAGTCCATAGAGGTTTAACAATTTGTATAATTTAACATATACTTCTTGGTCACAAATATTGCATGTACGTTTTAAAAAAAATACGTGTGACCGATATATCTGTTTGTTTGCAGGTAAGCAGTGATCAATATACGGTGCGCGTACGCAAATAAAAATAAACGATTGCCGAACGGAGTCACAGTAAGTGATCAATGTTGTTTTCTATTTTCACTGCACTCCGTAAACTGACATCGAAGCCCAGTTAAGATACAAAGTACCTCGTAAATGGTGCTCACAATTTGATTATGGTTTAATTGTATCCTGTCATTTGTAACATTTCAAGAAACAAATGTAAACAAGAGTCGTCACATTTTCCGTTGTCGCATAGAAATTTTCTTTCAACAGGCCTTTACGAAAGTGGTACAGCTGTAATTGGAATTTTATTTTATAGCTTGGAATCACATTTTATGATAATTCAAGGTTTCGACGGATGTAAGTTACTATGCAAATTTTAATTGAGGGAAATTAAAAATCTTTTGCGTTTTTACAAATGTTTAGCTTGGTATGGTTATTTTGACAAAAGAGTAAAAAAACAAGCTCCGTGATAGAAGAATACATTCTAAACTTTTTTATCCGTCTACGTTAAACGGTATATCTAACTTTAAACATTGTACTAAATAAAGTATCCACGTAAGTATAGGATAAAAATCTCTACACAGCCAGTATTTCAAAGGAGTTGAAGCCAGACGCAGACGGTTCGATAAAGCGCATCACTATTCTATCGCTAGTGCGGTTCAGTGCACGATTCTGCGTGATAGCGACGGTCGATTCGCCCAGTCACCTGCAGCGCACCTTGGCTGCACCACGCGTCGCGCTATGCCTACTTCGCCAATTAAAAAAAAAACCGCGCGCATTCTCTTTCAACACCAACCATGATACGCGCGACATTTTAACAATTCAAACTTCGAACTTTATCCTCTTTTCTCGTGAACTCTTGTGACCAGTGTGTGCTTTTTTCCTTTTTGGGTCTGTGATGGGATTTTTTTTTTCTTTTGGATGGTACGGTATTTTTGAACGATTTTTTATTTTTTAAAATGGCGTCTCTGTTTGGAGTCCCGGTTGTAACCCGATTCTTTTATTCTATTTTGATGTAGGTATTTCACTAGGAAATACTTTAAAAATAACCATTATATTTTTAATTATTTTTCTTATTCATATTTATGACGTCAATGATTTAAGATAACATTGTTTTTAATTAAAGGTCGTTAAATTAATTTTAAGACTCATGCTGCGTTATATGGAAATAATTGCAATTTGCATTAATCCCAATCTTGATTGTCATATTTATTTGTTATTTTTATTATCAAAAAAGATCACTCCAAGTACTTGTGTTGCTAATTGCTATAATACGTCTGATGACGTTTCAAGTTATTTTCTGCTCGAGCAATAATATGAAATTGGTTTTCCTTGATTAACGATTAAATATTCAAATTATTCACGACCCAGTTGCAATTTTATCAATGGTGTGACAAATACATTGTAATTGCTGTTTTTATTTAACTTTTGTACTGAAAAATACCCTTATTTCCTTTGATAACGGTTTTAATTTTCAGTTTGCGTCACGTATTGCGGTTTTATCCTCACATTTACTGAATCATTTCTAAAACGAGGTATAAAATCAATTTTAAATTCATTGATTGATACATTTTCTAAAAATATGTTTTTCATTATGACAACTATAAAATATGCCATTACCCTACCACTACCAGGGGTAGGCAGAAAAAAATGTACTTTAAAAGAATTATTATATTGTCTAAAATAAAATACAGCAGTAAAAACATAAGGGCACAGCTAGTTTAAAAAAACAGCGTAAATAACAAACAACCTTTTAGTTCTGGCATTTTCGTTGCGCCATGTTAGATGCAATGATGCATAGTGGAGGGTAATTTTACACGAAACTATACTTATGGTGGTGACCCCGGCGGTACTTAGTTCACTAGTGATAATAGTCTCGTTGTCAAGTAACGTAATGTGTAATAACTGTTGACTGCACTAGTTCTTCAATAATAACTACCATGATAATGACTGCACTATTTATTCAATCCAAAAGTGTGCACTAAATGCTAATTAACTCGATAATTAAGTCTCGAAGTCGTCAATTGACTATGTGTCATATTATATGTCAAAAATCACTCATTGACCGCTCCCAACGAATCATTTGACGTCTCTGAGTACAGCGGTTAATGTTAATGTTAACATTATTTATTTCACGCAAAGCAAAAATTAAAAATAAGATTTGTCTGATTTGATTGAGTGCACAGTCTAAATACTCTTAATCTTATTTATCAATAATACTTGTAAAGTAAATTAGAATTGCAAATCAGTTTTCAATCAGATTGTATAGAAGCAGTAAACAATCTGAGACAAAAATGTTAAGAATGCTTTAATCTAAAATAATATGAGATTTCTTTTCCAAGGCTTTCTCGAATGTTATATCTGGAACCTCTTTGGTACCTCTATGAGTGTTTCATCTGTTTACAATTTAATATCTTTCTTACTTTGTTATCGATTACAATGACACCCGAAAATAGTGATTTAACATTGTGTGATTCAGATCTATATAACATTGTCAAAATATTATTTTTTGGAGTCCTTTGTTTTATAAACAGTGTGTGTTTCGAATAACAACATGAGCGAAATATCAATACTTATGTAATCTTTTTGAGGTTTATTAAGAAGCTAAACTTCTTTGAAATAGTCGGGCCCTACGAACTTTTTTCAACTTAAATATTTTAGTGATTTGGAACGAAAATTAATTGGCAGTGAGGTAGAGAGAATTAAAGTTATACGGAAATCCTTACTGTTCATTAAAATATTGAATTCGGAAAAAGTTTTTGACACTAAGTGTTAATGACCTTTGTGAATCAGGGTTACCCTTGCCAGCTTCAAACAGTCCAATTTTTGTAAATTTTTTCAACATTGTAATTTTTTTACAATTCTCATTGACATGTTAGTAGGTACTATAAAGTTTGGATATAATAAGGTTCTAAATATGCTTAACATTTTCTTGACCTGACAGTACAGGGTAAATTCTTAAAATAATGCTATTGCCTTATTTATCAATGTTCAGTGTTAAAAGTGAAAATTTGTGATTGAAAGGAATTTATAGAAACAAGTGTTGTAAGATGTTTACGAAAATCCAATCCCGAGGTAGTCATTTGGACATGCCTGCGGTTTATTTTCAACATTTTGTCGAGGCTTATTGTAAAACGTTATTAGGATAATAATTCAGCAATGTCGTATTAATGTTTTGCCAATTATCGGTTTTAAAAAGTTCTTTAAATAATAGAGGCATAATAGAGGTATATTTTGAATATGGTGTCCGCTTTTATGACTACCTTTTTACTTTCAATTTTACGTCAACATTATTTTGATAAACATAGGCGTAAAGTTTACGTAAAACAAACGATGTTATCTGAAAAGGTTTTATCTTAATGTAATTTTTTTGCGTATGATTCATCCTATAAATAAAAAGTTACTATGTACTAACGTTTTATTTGATAATGTTTTTTATTAAAATGATGCAGAGTTATTATTACTTTTACATTATATCATTGAGTTTTATTGGTTTATTAAAAAGTTACAATACAAGTCAATGGCTAATGAAATATAATGTTATCATAGTTTTTCGGGTAGAAGGTTCCGTTGTCCAAGGTGAAGGTAAACATAATTGTTTCTAAAATATCTCTTAAAAATACCTAATTCTTGCAAAATGTCGGACATAGGTTGACGACATTTTAATATTATGCGAATAAAGAAAGACGGAACTCAAAACAGAGATTACTTTCAAGTTCAAAGCCGGTGTTGTTTTGTTCGTAAAAGTTGAAATGTCAGTGAAAGTGATCTCCGAATTTCTTTGAAAGTTATTATTATACCTTCGTAAATATATTTATGGTTCTTAATTATCAAGGACTTTATTAAATATAAATTGATTTCATAATACTTCAGTATTCTGTAGACCACTGTTGCTGAAAAGGAGAAACGTCTGATAGCGAAGTGTAAACGTAAACGTAGTTTAAATTCAAAATACATTGTTTATTATTTTATTATAATAAACGGGACCGATTCCTGGCTATGAATTTAGTATTTTCTAAAATTAAATTCGTATTTTTTAACGTTTTTCATTATTCCTCATGTTTAGAAATTTGGCCATATAGTTACTGTTACATACAAAATCGCCCTGTATATCTGTTACATTTCTAAACTTCTAATAGAAAACTGACGGTTACCTCATACAATATTTAAATTAATTCGTTAACTTGCTTTTATTATTCGATAAGGTTCCGGTTTGTGGTTTATCTTCTTTCCGACTTCCGTTACTGTTAACTGTTAGGTTAATAACGTTGGTAACTTTGCTAATTAAAACCAAAACGTTGGTAACATATAAAACTGAAAAAAAAAACAGAATATTTTGTATGACAAATAAAAAACTGGGTCATAAGGGAATATAATTATGGATCTATGGGAACAAACCTTATTAAATACATAATACGAATTACATGTGTATTCATTTGCACAAAGAATAATGTGTAATGTTATAAGAAAAATATAATAATTTTCATTTGAAAGTAGACAGATACCGTTATAGTTATTAAAGTCAAGTAGGTACTTAGATACGTTTAACAAAATCAAGTCACATTCGAAAGTGTAAGTATAAATCATTGATGCATCATTGCTCGCGGAAACATTTCCCCGGTGAAAGCTTATTTATTACAAAAATCTATTTAACGCCTCACACTAAATGTAATACAAAAAACTCCATGAAATTGTACGTTCGTATCAATCTCAATGCTCAGTTTCGATTTCGTTGGAATGTCGTGAAGAGTGTTCGCCAAGTAAGTTTGCCGGTGAACGGGGGCGCTGCTGTTGCAAATAGTAAATGTTGGAAATAAAGTTAGTAATACTTTTTCATTGAAACTTTGAAGTGAGTTCAATTAGTTTCAATTGCAACGCGAGTGTAGTTTGAAGATTTTTGAGTCCATTTAGTAAATGTTGGACAAAGTACATTTTTGTGTGTTACTTCACCTCAATGTTTGAACGATCTGAGTGTTGATGCAGACGATTTTTCAATCCCCAAGCAATATCACCTTTAAGTGGTCAAAACTCTTGACACTAATTAATACCAATTTTCTCATAAGAACTAATCTTTGCCAATTTTCTCACAAAAACTTTAGTTCCGATTTTACCCGCGGACAGTATCATCAGTCACGCACTATATAAAAAGTGTTAATCAGTCATCGAACCGGTCTGTGAACGTAACATCCGAGAATAAAAATATATGTTTATATACCCTGGATTACGTGATTTGACCCGTTAATTACTGTTATTGTTTCACACCGTGATGTGAAAGTTACGTAGGTGTTTTGAGGTTTATTTGGTTTGTTTTCGACCTCCTTGCTTGAGGAGTAAAGGACTGCAAGGCAAAGAAGATTATATTTCCATTAGGTGCAAGATAGTTCATTCGCGATAGTTTTTAAAAATACCTCACATTGACATACACGCTATGAAGAAGTTGGTAAGATGGTTGAGTCCGGTGTAATATTTAACCGTCTTTAAAATAAAAATGTTCAACCAAACGAAAGTAAAACCGTACCAACTTTCGTACACCTCAAACCTACAACGTTTGCCTATTTAATATTCAAAACATATATGTTATTGTTTTCATATTTTATTGTGCGTTTTGTAATATATGCAGGAATTTGGTGAAATTATTCAAACATTGATTTCACTGTTTTAGCGGTTCTCTTTTTCATGTATTTACCTATTAGCTAGGGATTCACATTCCTATGTTGAATTTGTATATTGGAACGAAAACTATATATCATTCACAGAATTTGAATAAATCAGAACTGTTCTTAATCATTTGAAATAAGGTCATTCAGGCAAATGCTAATTAAGACCGCATTTTAGGTATCCTAATAAAAACATAACCTAGATAGTGGACCTAGGTTAGGCATAGTTAGGCAATAGTTTCGTAGACCAAGTGCGCAGATTTATTAACTGTTTTCAAATAGATAGATTTATTATAGTTTACTTTGATTGTGGTCAGTGTAAATATAGTTTGTGATAAATTATTTAGTGGAACGTTTACCGAAATAACTGCATTTAGGAACTTAAATATGATGCAGTTTTTAGTTACAAAAACTACGACATAAAATTGTAATAATTGCTATATAGGCACCTCTGCAGTCGCAACTAATTTTTACTGCTGCTACTGTACTGTTACTTCTTGTGATTACTTGATTACTTAGCGTGATAACCAAATCAGATAGATTAATTTACTACAATTTTGTACAAGCCTTTAAACCGACGAATGACAATTAAAAGGCAGTGTAGAAATACATTTTATTACCGTCTTTATCTACCCTACAGACTCAAAAAGGAATAATAAACAAGCCCTCTTCATAAATTAACTCTTAGACTCAAGTGATGGTGCAATGTAATCGTAAAAAGTGAAAATAATATTCCGACACGAGAATACTTCAAAATGTGCAGCAAAGATCAAATTTCACACATCCTTGGAAAGATCAATATGGTAAGATGTTTATTTATTTATACTTTATTAATATAATAAAGAGGTAAAATTTGTAAGTTTGTTTGTTTGTATTTTCGAGGTAATCTCAGGAATTATCACTCCGATTTAAAAAATAATTGTAATAGATAGCTACATTTAACGGGAAGGTTATAGGCTATTTTTCGGCCTGAAATTCCCACGGGAACGGGTACAACGCGGGTAAAACCGCGTTCGCTGCTAGTTTATATTTTTAACAACATGCCTGTCGTAAAAATTGTGTATTGTTTTTTATTGATTGTTATTGTTGTTTGGTCATCTGTTTTATTATCATTGCGGTCTGTTTTAAATGATGTAATAGTTTTTTGTTTCTCACGTAAGTTTCTTGATTTTATAAGTCAACTAACGTAAGATTTATTTATTAATTGAGTTCTATATATCTGAAACGTAATAGAAAACAATAGTTACAGCAGTTTCAATTATGTCTGTGTTTTATATATGTACAGGTTGTATATCGAAATCCTAACTAATATTATAAATGCGAAAGTAACTCTGTCTGTCTGTCTGTCTGTTACGCTTTCACGCTAAAACTACTGAACCGATTTGAATGAAATTTGGTACGCAGTTAGTCCAGAGCCTGAGAAAGGACATAGGCTACTTTTTATCGCGAAATTCCTGCGGGAACGGGTACAACGCGGGTGAAACCGCGGGGCACTGCTAGTATTATATAAATCTATATATGTAAAAGAAAATCGTGTGTGTCAGTTACACCATTTATAACTCGAGAACGAAAGGACCGATTTTAATGGTTATTTTTTAACTCAAAATATCTTGGTCCGGAAAAGATTAAAGAGTAATTAAAAATCCCGAAATTCGTACGGGAACGGATGCGCTGCGGGTAAAACCGCACGGCGCTAGTGATAAATATATAAATGATAAATCAAAATATTAAAGCATATTTCTTACGTTTACATGTTCTTTGGATGTGAATAGGTAAAGAGACGTTCGAAACTAATTAACCTATGAGTTTGATTTATATTAATGATTTCAAGTCATTCAATGAATAATGGAACGAAAATGATACTCGAATATTTATAGAATATCACTTTTGACATTTCGTATTCAAGGTTTCTTCTAGATTCATACAGATACTGTCATCGTTTCAAAAATAGATAAATAATTGTGCATTGTTATTTATTTATTAACTCTCAACCAAATTTTATAATTTGGGTTCAAAAGGAAAAAGATTTCCCATCCGTCCGATTCCGGACTGATTTTGGACCAATGGGAATACCTACACCCGAAAAATAAATTGTTTTTTAACCCATTCACGGTTGCGGGACATATAATTTAATATTTTGTTTTTACCTATTTTAGTTTTGCAAGCATTGGGTTTGAATGACTGAAAAGACTAAAATGAAATGTATTATCTCTTTTTGAATTTGCAATTACAAGCGAATTAAATTGGAATGATAATATCAAAACCATTCAGAATTATCAATTAAATTCGATTGCGCAAACTCAAATCACTTTGTCGCGGAGTTAAATAGAAACTTTGAGTTGAAATGCCATCATTGAAATGTTTATCCGTTGATTAGATGAAGGTTTCGCCAGGGTCGGAAGTCGCATTGTTTTTAAATGAGATTTATGTGTTTGGATTCAACGAAGGGGAAGTACTGACTGTATTGATTAGAGTTTTTGTCGTTTTGTGTTTTGTTAACCAAAACTCAAAACGACAAAAACTCTAATTTGTTAAAGTTAAAGTGCAACTTATATAAAATAGCCTTCATCTTTACTAATATTTTAAAGAGGTAAAATTTGTAAGTTTGTTTTTTTGTATGTTCGAGCTAATCTCGAGAATTACCAGTCCGACTTGAATAATTCTTTTTGTAATAGATAGCCACATTCAACGGGACGGTTATAGGCTATTTTTCATCCCGGAATTGCCATGGGAACGGAAACAACGCGGGTAAAACCGCGGGGCATAGCATCTAGAATATATCTGTCTGTTAGTGAAAAACGCATGAAAATCTCGCTATTTCTTGAGCCTAACGCTAACACGTAGGTAGTTGGATTATGCACCACCCACACCATGTGTGGGCCAACAGAATTTTCAAAACAGAAATATTTTTAAATTAATTCTCAGGAATCTTAAGTCGATTTCGTAGTTCATATTGGTGCAAGGGTATGGCAACGTGTGTGTCAACTGTTAAGGCACATTTGGTTTATAGAGCAAAAAAAAACAATTGCTCAATTTTGTTCATAGTGGAAAATGTATGAAAATGACATAATAAGCGTATTTTCTGCTACTTTAGTTAATGCGGTTTTCCTACTTATGGCTAAAGTAGAAACTATTTAAGTACTTCAGACATAAAATGTTTTATGGATAAATATTTTACGGCAAATAAATCTTATTTTGTATGATTTTCATTCACCTTTCTGTTCGTTATATGTAATTGATTATTTAAAATGTCGCAAAACGTAATTTTGAACATATAAGGTTGAATTGCGATTGTATCTAAAGGAACGTATATCAAAACATTAAACGTGGCATTGAAGTTTTGAAACATTGTTATCGATAACGTTGTCCAGATAACAGATCTATTAATAAGTGCCTTATTATAATACGGTCTTTCTCATTCGTTTACGAAATTTTTCAACTATATTTCATTGTGGACCGTTAATATATCTTTTGATGGAATGCCCCATATAGATAGCTGCCTTTATTAATATTAGGCAATGTCTCTCATTTAACTATTTGAGTGCCATGTTACAAATATAAACTGGAATGTTAATTATAGGATTGTCATTCGATTTTATGTCCTTGCGTTATGAATGTTTGTTTTTTGTATTTGTATTTAGTGTGAAGGTAGGGCTTGTATTTATTATGATTAATAGCAGTTAGCCGTTTTTTGGCCTTTGCTTTCAATAAAATTTAAGGATGTTTTTAAATGTAAAAGTTTGTAGGGATGAACGGATGTATCATGCCAAAAGAGTCCATACGTCCATGTATGGACCGTATCCCTTTTGGCAAAGCGTATGTTTATAACTACTACTGGACCAAGTTTGCGGGTCGCTTCCTGACTTATTTTCGAAATTTTCGTAGTAATTGTAAATATTTCAAACGTTATATCAGGTCAAGCAACACATACTTAGTCTACATAAAACAAGTTCAACCCACTGTCAGGTTAACTACGATATCTAGAACGAATTCCATTTTTCCATATTAGGTTAACTATAACGCGTGACGTCGGCTGCAGAACAATTCGCCGTCATTAAGTCTGGGTATCATGACTATGTCGAGATCATTGGTGCGGTTTCGAACATGCCTCGCTTCTGTATTGTCACGACCTTTGCGGTTGATAGACATTCCGTGGCAGAGACGAACACTTGCATAACAATACCTACAACTACGCACTTATGTAACGTCCCTTGTTTACTTTACGTGGGAAATTGTTATTGTTAAGTCTAATAGTTGTTTTGTTTCCAATGATAATAGGAAACGTTTAGGTAAAACTTTTACGGTCGTTAACAGGTTAACTATCTTTTTTTTATGTAATGTTTCCGTTTGGGAATTTAAGTGCAATTTTTGGAATGTTCTATTTCGTCTTCCGTAGTGAATAGAGTAACAGTATCATACATAATGTTTGCTATTGGGTGTGTTGGTTCAGTCGTGCGGAACACTACTCCTGTCGTGCTGGTGTTACATTCCGTGATAATTGAAGTACTTCGCTTCCAATGCTTCCGTTAGAACGGTGCTTGATTTATTTCGTCTTACCGCACCTGTTTTGTTGGACTGTCCGTTACAGTTTTAAGTTAATGAAAGCGAGAGTGAGAGTGAGAGATTGTATTCAAGAGTATTATTTGTGAAAATACTAGATGTCCCACGCTGTTCTGTTCACCCGCGGCCAATAGACTGCAAAATGTAGGTAGGAAGCAAGAGACTATTTTCCCAAATTTGGTAGTCGTGTTGTGTTAATCATAATATGCATTTATGTATGAGGTACCTATTTTAATGTTCCTAATTCTTTGTTCTTTGAACATTAGCCGAGGAAGCTAATTAAGTATTTTAAACGCTTGCGAAACATGTTCCGCTTTTTCAAAATTTGCAACTTCAAGGAGCATCTGCAAAGATAATGCATTATAAAGTTACCCAACCGTTCATATTTCCAAATTAAACAATTGTTTCCTTTGACATTGAGCACTTTTACTGGCCTGCGTTTGATCGATGGGTTAATTAATGCTCCGATAACTAGAGGCTAATGTGTTCTCGTTATTGTCCAGGTAAATGAGCACTGAGTGCGTTACAAGGTTTCTGTCAAATAGTAATTGATATATTTGTATCAATAAGGTTACATTTAACTGTTATTTACACCGTGATGTAGAATGGGCTGGAAAATGCTCCAATGTGCGCCTTTTGGTGTACTTGAATCGTAATTTAGTATCAACTGAAAAATACGAGGCTTGTAATGGTTTCAAGATTTATTATGTGATGTATTTTCTTTGTAAATTTAATTGTACTTATGATCATATGGGTATAGATAGATTTTACTATACGTATGCACATTTTCCATGTAGCTACAGGTACCTACATTACACTACCTACTCTATGTTAGGTAAGGTTCCGAGTGAAACTTTTTATTGCTACTTCTGTACTATACTTGCTACCATAACAGCTATCAATTATCCATCTACATTGTTAACAAGTAAACCATATAATAATGTATGCTTTGTCCAGTTTTTGAAATCAGCGCGCTATTGAAATCGCCGCTATATCGTCATAATTAATAACGAACAACTCTATTACTTTGCACTTGCACCGTTATTAATTGTGCATTTCGTTTGTTTCAACATTTTGTTGCACAGTAATTGTGTCAACTTTACATGCGTGTTTCAGTTATTATATTTATTTGCAAGCATATAGGTTTGCAACCTTACTAAAAAGTTAATCACAGTATAGGTATCTTACTGCTGCACTGAGAGACGTTCATTAAATCGACTCTTAACTAATTGACGTAATTTCTCATACATTATACGTCAAAATTAGTCATTAAATCTCTACTAAGGAAGCATTTGACGTATCTGAGTACGGGTGTTAGTAACTTGACAATATTGACATTAAGTTTTTTTATATTGACATTTAAGTTTTTATACGAGTACGTACTAGGTATAGACTTAGTATAACGGTGTTGAATTATGTTCCCGTTCGCAAGCATACATCATATCGTCAATGATTACTTGGTCGAAGAAAGTGTTGAGAAAAGTTGTAAGATCATAAACGCCGTAATTGATAATGATGAAAGGCGATCGTAAACGACTTTAAAATTACTTCTAACCTTCCACTTATTATAAACACTTCACTTTCATCACATTTTCTGTTCTATTGAACCGTCCTCGTTTGATACCCATACAAACAAATATAATAGTAGTTTATGCAACCGTCATATAATGAAGGGTATTAAAACACGAGTGTGAGTTTATGAAACGAGCGCAGCGAGTTTCATAATAGTAACGAGTGTTTTAATACCCGTGTTATATGCAGTTGCATACACTACTTTATCTTCACTAATGCAATTAATCAAACAAAATTTTAAAAACAAAACACATTGCGAAACATTAAATTCACGCGTACGTGTATTGTCACAGTGAACTTGCCGCCATTAAAATCTAACCAATGAGAGCGCAGCTGCGCGCGCAGGGCCGCAGGGCGCGCGCCGCGCAGGCCGCGATGTTATAATGAGATTTTACGATATCAATGTGGATATTATAACATCATGTGCAATTGCTTAAATTGAGTGTTTTAGTTGTGTGCGCTATAACAGTAGTAATTATAAGTCAAGTATTGGAAACATAAGTAGAATGTTACAACATTAGTGTAGATAAAATGAATAATGCAATCAACGTTCTACCCATAAAAGTTAATAATGCTGGCTCGATATTGTTTTCAATCAATACTATTATTACCTTATAATAAATCGAATTGCAAATGTCATGTTCTCTATTGAATTTAAATCGTACATTGGGTTAGTAAGAGCTTTTCTCAGAAACGTTGGCACTTGTACAAATTACGAAACTTTATGACTGTGGAATCAGTTTGGTTTGAATTGCAGGTTAAGTGTAAAATATTTTATATTATTTACTTTGGAAGGCAACAGAAGAACTCCCCGATTCACGAATGAATGTTTGTAAAATGACACTTCTGATCAATTTATCTGTGAATGGAAAAAACTAAATCGATTGCACTAACAGTCGCGGATAAATACATTGTCAAACTTTATTTCACCCCTTTTTGAGTTGGTGACTTTAATATCAAGAATGACATCAACATTAATAAGATGATAGATACCCTAAAAAGTGTACGATCTAAATTGAAACAAAAGTTTGTAGTTGAGTATTTCAGGAAGATTCGAGAAAACGTCTAGAATTCTGTTTCATACAACACCTTGACATTTTGAAAACTTTGCAAACGTAAAAATCGCGATTGATTCCGCCCTTGACGACGTAAGTGCACGTACATATTTCCCAAGGGAAGATTGCTCGAACTAAACTTCGGTTTCTATCGACGTTTCGCAAAATTAAATGGCGTTGTTGATTCGGAATGACAATTCGCAAAATTGGATTTTTATTGCACCGATCCGTTAGATGCCAGTTTTATGATCCTTGTAATTGTTAACTGTTTTGATTTTGCGCCGATTTTTGTTTTATCTTTCTGATAAATCTTACTTTACTACACCTGTACACGCATCTTTTTGCACGATGACTTGCTTTGAATAGGAGGAATAACTCAGGGATTATAAAATTTAGATTCAATGTCTTGTATTCTATACTTAATTGTTACCTTTCAATAAAAAAATAGGCAAAATTTATACAATATCAATTTAAAAAATATCTTTGATATAGTTAGATTATCATTAAGATTTACCAACTTGGAACTTTGATTATCACGTAGATTAATGAACTCTCGCACAATTACGTTTAACAACGTTAAACGTTTCCTGCATTCGTAATGGGAGTGTCCAGTATTTCAGTTAACATTTAACATAATAGTTAATTGAATGTTCGACTCTCTGTCAGAGCATCACACGAGGAGGTTCGGGGTCAGAGCTATTTGTCAATACAATGGGCCCAAGTGAGGTCAATCTTGTTTGTCCAATTATTCAATAGACACCAACGTTTTGATGGAGGAAGGAAAACTGAAAGGTCAAGTGTACACAAATATAACACGTTAGTGTATTGATTCTCTAATGTTTTGTACACTTGATTCAATATTAACAAGATGTAATTTTCAATGATTTATGATTGTTAGTTTTATGCAGTTGGTTACGTAAGTTTACTACTTGTACATGTGTCCAATCAGTTTAAATTAAAGTTACTGCTTGTACAATCACTTTGAAGGTGTTTGGAATATTGATAGATTGGGCCTTAGTTCTTCTCTTTGTATTGTTTGGCCTTCAATTAGGAATACTCCTTTTGTGCTTTTTTCCTTGCAGAAGAATGTCATTTATTGTCTCCGTTATACGTTGCACATACTGTACTTCAGCATTGAATATTATTAATATCATTGAGACCTATATGTTATTTATTAAATATCAGCTCATAATTTAAATTTAAAGCACTCTTTACAATAAACCTTTGTTTCCCGTTTATTATTTAGAAGGAGTATTAACTAAAGTCTTATTTATGTTTAATGTTTTCCATATTGTACGTCGATCCGTTCAGCTTTCGCTAGAACATAAAACGCAACGTTTCACCGGCACTATCGCCATTGATGTGTCAGTAGGACACACGGACTTCATCTTGACCCCACATTGTTAGATCGTACACATTTATTGCACAAAATCTTATTAATGTGAATGCGAAAGTTTATGCAGATGGAAGTGGGTATGTTGGTCTTGTCCGCAAAATCTGGGAGAAGGTTTTGGAGTTAGTGGATGAAATGATGATGATAGCATGTATGGTTGGTATAAAACTTGAATTCATGCAAAGGGTGATCCACGAATGGCTTTGATATATGCTCTCGTGCACTAGGCTTTTTTCATCTGGGTACCCTATGTATACTTCGATTTTTGTTCCAAAATACCCAGAGATAGAGACGCGTGAAACTAAGGTACCGTCTTCAATAAGATGTTGTTAACAATCAACTTCTTTAATAACCGCAACCAGTTTTCGATAATTATTTTTGCAGAATTTATTTTTTATGGCCAATAAAGCCTATTGGCTTATTATTGAATTATGTTTGGTGGTAAAAAAGCTGGTGCTAGTTTTGGGTGATAGTATTTACGGTAGTTTACACTCACTTTTTGACCTTGAAACTTGTAGATAAAGGCAAACTTTAAAAAAAACATTAATGTGTTTGATGAGATAAATGGTGATAAATTGTATCTTTCCCACTTTTGTAAACAAGGCAATAGAACAATGCTAAAAAAACTTCGTACCAGCTTGTCCGTTGCATTTAAAGTAAGAACTGGTTTCACACTTTCGCGTAGACCAATTAATATTGAACTCAATTGACTCATTAAACTACTTAACATTTGTTCAACACCCACCATTCAGTCGGAACCATGCATTAGCTCACACATAAAGCAACATCAAGTTATCGCGGTTCAGATCAGCCCCGATAGTTGAGTAAATGCCGAATGCAAAGTTCACGCGAACAATAATACCTACGAGCTGTGTTGAAACAGCTATTGCACTTAATCATTCCTTCTATGCATGAATTGAATGTTTCGATAACAATTTAGGGCGGTCCCAACTTCTTGACAAAAGGTTTGAACTGTAAATTAATTGTTTGATCACCTTCCCTTTCAAGGACATTGTACTTAGCGGTAACAGTCCTATTTCCTGATTTTTGTAATTGAATCTTCAGAATTGATATACCACAGAATGAGATCTGTGGAACTAAATGAGTTCTGAGATTAGTACCTCTCTTTTAAAAGTTGTTTAACAAAGCCAACTCTCGCGTCAAGGCGAAACTACATCTTTTTATATTTCTCTAACAATAATTAAAGCTGGTCACACAGACACAATGGAGTAGGACGAAAAGTGTAACGTTTGGACAATGGTTGTGTATCGGCGCTTTCATGTGACCGTGAACATGATCAGTGTGTCAGGAGGGCACGATTGGTCCCCTCATCACGTACCACCACTAGGATGTATCGGGGAAAGTGAATCCCATTTTGAAGTGTACGTGCACCCTGCACAGGTGGCCAATTGGCCATGCTTTGGTCATCGTGGTCATGCCCAATTGACGCAAATCAGTGCATCGCGATATGTGGCGTCAGAATTTGTAATTAGGTACAATGTTTTTTAATATATTTTTCCTTGTACTACTGTACTGGAGTACTTGTAATAATTGCAATGTTAGTTTGTGTCTGTTGTCGGGGTAATGAGAATGATAAAAATGTTAATGCTAGTTGGAAATATATTAAATAATATTCTGTCTGATACAGACTAATTGGTGCCTTACGATACGTTTTTCGTATTGACTCTTAAAAATCCTTGTAAGTTTATATTAGAGGTTGGTGCAATTTTACTGCACTTCGTTTATCATAAAAATTGTATTTACTCAAAATTATTTTTAGGATTAGTATCAAATTACTATTAATAAAAAAATTGAAATATTCTAACAATTAAATCCAATGTCAATATTTAAAAAACAATAAAGCAATTATTGACAGACAACAAAATTAACTTGTCGCGACATTAATTATCACCCTTGACATCTTGGCTTCGGAATTCTGAAAGCGATAGCAAAACAGATTTTATTAATCAACATTAGAACATTAATCAAAGTATGCCCACGCTTTGTGGCATCTTCGGGCTTATTGGATCCAGCGGTTAATCAGTTGAAGTACTTACAAGTATCCAATTATTGGGTGCTTATTAAATTGATGGACTGTTGCCTACATAACCGACTGTTGTACTTTCGATTTTAGCGGTTTTTTCTTAGTTAGCTTTGATTTGCTCTGTGTTTAGACTGTTTTCTTTAACTACTTTTCTGTATTTTGATTTCAAAGAATGCTTCTATGGATTGGGTATGTAGTAAAATACTTCGAACAAGTTCGATTTTTCTTGTTATATTGTATCTCTTAGCAAAAACATTGCTCAATCTACAGATGACCAACTAATCCTGATTAATTGCAAATAACCAGTATCTAATAATATCGTCAACGTAAATTCGAGTGAGTAATTATAAAAACATCGACCTGGATGTTTAACCTACTATTTAAGAATTAGGTTTGTAGTTACGTCACACTCAATTTGATTTAGTGAATTGATTAGTTTTTTTGTTGTTATATAACTTAACACTGGTCTTACATGTATTGGTATTTATGGTGAGGTTGGTTAATTAAGTTATGATGATTTTGTATGCTATTGTGACATTTAACATTTTATTTGAAGTACTTGGTCTAAATGTTACGTTTACGAAATTGAAGACTTTGATGCAATGTTTGTTATGGATTTAATACTGATTTCATGGAATATTATAAAATGTACAGTTACTTCATTGATTCATTGAACTTTGAAATAGCAATGCGCAGTGATTCTCATAAATAAGACAGCCCATCAACAATTATTTTTACTTAATGTAGAACCTAAAAGTTTGTTTCATCTTTAACCTAAGTTACCATTCATCCTTATCACGATCTTGTATTTATAAATTCTTTGAACCCCTGTCGATCGGACGCCAGTATCATTTTAAAATAGATACTAGTTTTGATACCAAGTTGATGCAAATTGCCGTATAGGAAGAAGAAGAAGAAGTAGTTTTTATGACAATCAAACCTAAGTCTGCATTCTTCTAATGTGTCTTCGTACCTCTCAAAGATCCGTGTTCCAAACAGTAAAACAGTATAGTAGAACAAAGCATAAACAAGCTATAAATTGTAATCGGTATCAATCGCCGCAAGCAAACGACACCGTCCGTTGAATTATTCATTCAGCACGGACGGACGGACCAGCCATCGAACATGTTCATAATAGAAGGCCAATGTCTATCGCTTTTCCTCGAGATTTATGGTTTTGAAGGTAATAAAGCTCTTGGTTCATAAGGAGTTGAATTACTTAAGTGTTTCTGTACTTGCATCCACGCCTTCTAAATGCGGTATGACTTGACTACAAATGTTTCATTGATTTCCAGAAGATACCTAGAGTTACTTTTACTGATCTTCTTAGCATCAAGCGATGGTACATTCAACATTATTTTAATTTGATAGCCAATTTATCAACATACAATAATCATTCCCGTGCTTCAAGAACACCGTTACCAATTTTAAGTACGTTATAGGAAATGTTTAAAACTTGATCTTTCCGTTTGGGTGGTCCGAAATTATTATCGTCTATTCGTGCAAATTCTAAAAACAAAAAAAATGCACGACCACAATAGAGGAAGTCAACCTTGAACTTTGTGTTTCTGTAGAAACCTTTGGTAAATTAGATCTAATCTCGTTCCGCGCTCCACATAAATAATTTTTAGGAAAAGTTTTACGCAATATGGGTATTGAGACCGAGTTGTCTCGAGCATAAATCACTTCAGTTTAATGGCTTTAGGTTAAGTACTTTGGAGTGCTAGAATACTACTTTTTGCATAACTGAAAGTTTTCCTTTTAAACAAATATCCGGAATTCACAGAGCTTTTATAAAGAGACGGTACATAACTATCAAGCTCAAAGCAGATGATGGATGTTATATAAATCCAGTACAAATAATAATTATAAAAAGTAAATCAAAGGTGTGTTATATTTTGTACTTTCACCAACTACGCCCTGGTATTTTACCGTCTCTCCATTTCTCGTATGTTTTCAGAATAACAAGAAGAATTTGAATCTTTCAGAAAAAAACGCACATACGTACTTACATAACGAGAAAACCAACCAAACCAACACTTCTTTCTTTTACTCTTAAGATTCTCGATCTTGATTCGATCATTAATTTTAATACAACTACCAATTTCAAAACTATTTATTTACTACTTTAACCGCTTTATCATAGGTACTATTATACCCATAAAAAGTAAAAACAAACAACTACACTGCTTAGATAACGAATTGGCATATCTAATAGATGAGGACGGTAACAACCGCACGGCGCCTAGTGCAGTAGTGGTCAGTAAAGTCGGAACTTCAAACTAGCCGGATATATCGATAAGTTACGTGAACCAGTTGTGACCTTATTTTATTGCATAACACTGTAATACTAATATCAAGTTTATGAATGGATGTTGGTTGATGTTTTACGCTGAAACGGCTGAAAGGTGAATGGAATGGTATTAAGCACAAAGTATGAGCCTGTGATGCTGTACCAGACTTTTTAATTGACTGAACAAAAGATGATTCAGGATTAGGCATAATAACGACGCTTAAAGTATAGGTAGGTAGATATGTACCAACAATGTCAAATCGATAGGTACATTCCTAAAAATATGTGTATTACGAAATATTTCTTATATTTTATTAACTTAATAAAAAAAATCTTTAAACACATAATTCATGACTACGAAAACGTGATCAAAGCAATGTGAAGTCGGGGCGCGTTACTAGTTCATCAAAGTTATGTTATTATGATGCACGTCTTGTTTCATGGTACCAACTTGATGAAAGGTGAATGGTGTCTGAGCGTGAGATTTGAATTATAGTTTATGATGTCTTGTGATTAGCAACTCATTATGTTTGTTTATAACTGTGCTTTGCGTTGTATTTGTTATCTTTGGTTTGGTGTCTATGGGAAAAAAAATGTTGGGGAATATACATTTGATCGGGTTATATCCGGTGTGAGGCGGATATTACCGGGATATATGGAATGAAAATTGATGAGAAATTCCTTTTTTTTAGATTATCGTTGACTTCTTTAATGTTATACCTTCCTTTTTATTTGATGTTATTAACTAAACTGTTAGAGATAACACAGAAAATTCAGTTGAAATCATAAATGAAGTCTATAATATGTCTAAAAAAAGTAAGTATATCGATTACGTTTATAAGCATCAACTCTAAATCATAGGAACCCTTAGAATTGGATTTAATTATAAAGAACTCTTTGTAACCACCGACTTCAATAACCCTGTTTAACAGATTCGGAGAAATGAATTAGACTCCGCTATTACGAATGTAAAATAGTTAAGTAACATAAATGTCCAATTTGAATTGAATTGTCCATAACATTACGAATGAATTATTTATGATTGAATTATATTATGACTGCATTATAGTAATGGAATGAGATGTGACTATGGGATGACGATATTCAAAGGCGCCAGTCGATAGTGTAGGGGGCAAGTTGATATGGAGAATGGAAAAGTCTGGTTTATGACTACAAATAGTGATCGTTTTCAAAAACACTAAACAGATATAGAAGATCTAAGGATGTGGCTACCATGGACTTATTAATAAGTCCATGGTGGCTACTTACTGGCCCTATGTCATCCATTTAAGATGACATATATCTATATATTGCCTCCATGATAAAGATGAAGTGCAATATAAGAATGAATACCAAATATAGTACCAAATTGAATCAGAAAAAAATAACATTAAAAAATGATTTGCCATCTGCATATCAAGCTATATCCATATGAAACCACATGTATATACCATGATCAAAATCTTCCAAATTATTCACCTAATGTATTATATTCAAATGAATGTCATAATTATTATGTTTTGTTCAGCCTTATTATTATTACTGTTCTAACCACAATCCATGTCCAGAGTCCATGACATTTCGACACGAACTAATCGATTTATTAGTGAATTATATAATGTTATGTTTTAAAAATATTTTCTTCCTTTTGAGGATTGGGGGACTATTTTAATATCAAATTATCATTGCATACAGATGTTAGTAATATTTTACCTATTTTTTATTTTATCGCAAAATTATGCTAACAATGTAGGATGTTTTAAAATTTCTGAGGTAAATGTTTGAATTACATCGCACTATGACCTTAGCTCTTGTGTTTTCCGTGCATTCTGATTATTGGCAAATAATGAGATTAATAAATAAATATTAAAGTCCACGTGCAAAGTTTTTATACCTAATCGAGCTTAAAATATAATAATATAAAAAACTATGCATGATTTTACACAAAGGTCTTTGATAAAAAAATATTCATCAGTGGAACACTACACGTTATGGTGTCTTCCAGTTTAGGTAGTAGTAGTGTATCAACCAAAATTTATTAATTTCTAATGCAATTATAAATGAAAAAAAATATTAATACATAAATTGTAGGAAATTTTCTCTAGTTTAATTTTGTCATAAATATTTTTGTCGTAAAATGCGTCAGAAAAGAGATATTTCCAAAAAACCGTTTTTAGGCGCCATTTTTTCAATATGGCGGCGCGAGCGGCGGTGGTACGAGGTGGCAAAGTTGAAATTCGAAAAGAGCATACCCAAATTTATAAATAAACCAATTTTCAAAACTCCCGGAAAACTTTCCAGGTAACCCCCTTTTTTTTACCAAATGCTTGGACTATAAGGAGTAATTTTCAATGTTCAATTACATTGGGACTTTGTTTTTAAGGTTAGAAGAACATTTAATCCAACAGCTTGTCAAAAGTTAATATGTTTGTGGATCTCCTGACCGCCCCGCTTCGATAATTACACTTAGTTAATTAAAGTCATGTAATGTCGTGTTACGTGGTACTGTGCTCGAGGTGTTAAAGGTTGACTGGTAATGGATTTACGCAATCTAAATCATGAACTAACGCTTGTTTTTTTGGTTATTAACCTCGATTATGTTGTCTCAATGAGATTTGATAATAGCTAATTTGTTTAATTTGATTGGTTTCTGTGTTTATGTATTTTTTTACGGCTAATTATATAATTGTTTACAGTTTTTGGATCTATTTGTGTTTATTGTTTTAATTAGTTGGCTATTGAACGCCATAAAGCCACCATGTCGGAGGCCTTTTGGCGGTCTAATGCCGACACCATGTTAGCCACTAACATTATTCGAACTTACTTAAGGCCCTATCAAGTTTGATTTAAAATTATTTATAAGTACTATCAACGATTCTTAAAACATGCCTCTTTATCGGAAAAGCTTCACACCTAAAGAACACATGTAAAACGAACGTCGTTGTAATCGTTGAAACACACAAAACAATGTAAGTGAAACATAAATATTTATATTCTCATTTCGTATCGGTTTTTACCGAAGGAATTCCTATTGGATGTAAAACAAGATGTTTCCTTATCCGAAGTATTCCGAAGTGTTATATCACTTCCGGATGAAAGTGAGAGATAGAGATGGCGAAATGTTTTCGCTTTTCTAACGGTGCGCCTGCGCACGCGTTCATTAACATAATGTACGGTGCGGGTCAAAAAACTGGGTCGTTCTCGTGAGAAGTTAGGTGTTAGGTTTGTTTGCTAGATTCAGTTATAGTTAGTTAACTACACTTTGACTTTATTTAATTGTTAGGATGTTCTAGAATTGAAGTTTCTCCTTATTTAGCTGCGTTCTGAGATACATGCTTGATCATAATATATCTACTGCTTATAAGCACTACTAATAGTACACTAGGTATACCTATGCAAATATTTCTAATATTGGTAGACATTAAAGTAAGTAAGTAAGTATTAGCCTGTAATTTCCCACTGCTGGGCAAAGGCCTCTCGTCTCACTGAAGATATCAGTACAGTGAGGAGGTTAAAATTAAAATGAAATTTATTTTGAATTATATTATCACTTACATAGGTTATCCTCATTAATTAAGTAGCTAAATGTCTATGTAAAATATCGTCTTCTTATTACCGTTAGCAAGTGTCATAATATTAAATTTGTCTAATATTGAATATCATATTTAATATTTATCGACATAAGTACTTAATATTCAAAATGGCAATGTTAAAACGGCAATTTACAAATAATTATGACAAATATATTGTAATTTGTATGTCAAATTATATTATCGTGTATCTTTCCATTCTGCAACGATCTCGTTATGCAAAATAAACTCTACCTAGATGTCCATTTGCTATTCATAGCTACGTACGTTCGTGCAAAATTATGTGGGGAATATAAATCGTATGCTATTTGACTCAAACCGGGATACCCGTGAAATACAATGATGAGATATGTTTAAAACCATGTTATTTCATCCCCATATTCACTTTTTATGGAGAATCAAATCAAGATACAATATTTTAACTGCGCCTGCAAAGTTCAATGACAAAGCTTTCATGTTTTCATGAATTTGATTTGTTTCAGATGACAATACTGGATTATCTTAGTGTAGTTTCTCAAGTTGGTCTCATGTAAATGATCCATTAAATTAACATGTGTGTTTGGCTGCTTATGATTAAACTAGCGGCCGCTCTCGTTTTGCTTCGGTTGAAAGGACCACCCCTTGTTGGGGGTTGAATTTCGCAAAATCGTTTCTGAGTGCTCACTTACAACATAAAAGAACCCCTGTACAAAATTTTAAGTTTCTAGGTACAGTAGTTTTAGCTCTGCGTTGATATGTAAGTCAGTCAGTCAGGTTTGCCTTTTATATATATAGCTTTGTGAAAAACCACACATGGTTTTGATGATGCCGTTGATGTTCCATTCAATATCAACACATTCATTGTAAGTCGGCTTGTCCTTGACTGACATAATTTTCACACTACAGTTACATAGTTGCATAACCCGTTGTTTATTTTTCACAAGTTCTAATCTAGTTAACTACGAAACATTGCTTTACGCTCTACTTGTATTCAGTTATTATCAAATAAAGTCATTAATTTAAATCTATTTGTTACACTTACTTACGTTGGTTAAATAGCAAATATATAATTAAATTAATGTTGTACTTTGTATTTGGTTACTAAATAAACGTTTGCAGCAAGATTAATTTTATTGGCTACCTTTATTAAACAAATAAAAGTCAAACAATTCAATTAAATGGTAACTGTAATATTCGAAAATTAACCAAGATTTTAACTGAATTAAACTACAGAACTGTGCTGTTATTAAAAACCATTAAAATAAAAAAGCATGTAATATCTCTAACGCTAAATAAAACTGTAAATTAAAAAGCACAGTGCATTGCGATTGCAATACTGTGACTTAGCTAACTTTGTCCTCCTAGACTTAAATTAAGCGTGTTGTTTCTTTCTTTTTATTAACTTATTTATTACTTCCCCAGGGTCTACCGTCGTGGTCGCGCGGTGTGGAAGCGGCGGAGGCGGCGCGCGCGCGGCTCGCGCGTTGGGCGTGCGGCGAGCCCCCGCCTGACACGGACCCGCCGCGCAAGAAGATGCCGCACGCGCTGCGACGCAAGTGGCCGCTGTGCCCTTGCTTACAGGTACATATATAGAAAAGAAAAGTATTAGCCAGTAATGGCCCACTGCTGGGCAAAGGCCTCTCATCTCACTGAATATACAGTGAGGGAGGAGGATTAGGCGTAATCACCACGCTTGCCTTATGCGGGTTGGTGATCTCAAACAAGACTTAAGTTTGAATGCCTTTCAATTTAATTCAATTATTATATGATATACTTTTTTATTATTTTGCATTATTTAATTAATTGATAAACATATTTACCAATTTGATAAACTCTTTATTTACGAGTATGTTACTATGTAATGTACTAGCAGCGCCCCGCGGTTTTACCCGCGTTGTGCCCGTTTCCGTGGGAATTACGGGAATTTTTATACATATAAACCTTCCTCTTGAATCACTCTATCTATTTAAAAAAACCGCATCAAAATAGCGACTGATTTTTATACTATGTGGTGATGTAGACAGATATTTATTAACCGTACTACATATTCGTGCACAGAACGATTGGAGAATTGTTCCGGAACGGGTCATATCAGTTGACTAGATCAAGATATCTAAGTCCAATCGTATCAGATTATATCGATCGATCTCTAGGGTTCGATACTTTCACCGATATAATACCTATACTGTGAAGGAGGCACACGGTAAATGTCGACCTATTTACGACTGTTTAATCTCATTTCTATTTAACTTTAGTTAGGTACGTATAATAACGACAGTTCAGGTATAAGTCTATAACTCGATGGTATGTTTCGCCGATAAGTCGATACCTCGAAAGTTCAGTAACTCAAAGAATTTTTACATTGCAGTAGTAGTAATCGAGCAAAGGCCTAATTATTCAAAACTCAGGTAGTGACGTGCCTGCACATATCAATATTAATACATATAGAAACCTGAAGAGTTTTTTGTTTGTTTGTATTGACGCGCTAATATCAGAAACTACTAATATGTTTATAATTGTTTTTCGAAAAGAAGGTTTATAGGCTATTTTCATCTCGAAAAATTAATTCTCACGAGAAAGGATAAAACCGCGGGGCGCTGCTTCATCTATTTAAGTACACAGTAGAAACTAACCAATTAAAACTAGAACTCAATCTAGCCTAAAGGTAATTGGCGTAGAAAATAAAAAAAGCAATAACTCAAAGGCGGTATATCAGTGATATCATGCGTCTTATTACAGCTCGTCTCACTTTCAACGCCAATAAAAATGTCTATGAATAATTTATAAGGCGTTATGGCTACCGGCTATATTATTTGAGCAATGACTATAAACTGTTGGTGGTTTGCATAATCGTAGTAAACTTTGACCTAGTATTTAAAGTTATTAATTAGATACTTGTTTGTATTGGTTTAGTATTTGTTTTGTAATAGAAAAGTATTTTAAAGGTTAGTGGGAAGATTTGGATGGATGGTGCTGTCACCTAGAGGTAGCTTTGAAGAAAAAAAGTAGACATTGGAATTCGAAAGTATTGCGATACTTAAGTACGGCTTTGGTCTCTTTTTTCTGCAAAACACGGTGGCAAAATAATGTATACAATAAATACAATAAAAATTTATTTATTTATGACGTACTAGCAGCGCCCCGCGGTTTTACCCGCGTTGTGCCCGTGGGAATTTCGGGATGAAAAATAGCCTATGACCTTCCCGTTGAATGTGCTATCTATTACAAAAATAAATTCAATTCGGATAGGTAATTCCCGAGATTAACCCGAACATACAATCAAACAAACAAACTTACAAATTTTACCTCTTTAGGGTGTTACCAGACCAATCGATCGATTGTCGATCGACGGCATCGATCGATGGTAGAATGGAATAGTCGACGTCGATCGATATTTTCTACCAGACCAATCGATCGATCGTCAATCAACGGCATCGATCGATGGTAGAGTGGAATAGTCGACGTCGATCGATAGTTTCTACCAGGCCAATCGATCAACGTCGACCGGTGCCAGTAATCAAACAGTATCGGTCGATCAAAAAGTTACCAGACCAGTCGATCAACATCGATCGACGTTGATCGTTGCCATCGACCGGCAATCGATCGATTGGTTAGTCGAACAGTATCTGTCGATCAATTAAAGTTACTAGACCAGTCGATCAACTTCGATCGATGCCGTCGATCGACAATCGATCGATTGGTCTGGTAACACCCTTACAGCATTAGTATAGATAGATGTTATAATATTGATTATTTACTTTTGAAATTTAGATGACATTTTACATACATAAGTACCAGCCTAGTACGTAAATGATTAAATTATGCTATTCAACGAGCCTAAAATATGATAGTGAGTTTGGTATCGAAGTGAGAGATTATAATTATCATAACTATTTGAAAAAGTCGAAGAAAGGTCGCATTGGCTTTGGCACGTTGAGGTAGGTCAGTTCATAGGTTAATTAAATTCAACAATGTGATTTCTATTCGTTCTTGACACGTTCAGGTTGTAGAAAACATATGATCTCATCGCACATGTTTATTTATAGAGGTTTTATTGTATTAGTTACCTTTATGGGAAAGTGAATTTGGAAATCAAGGAGTAGGTTTCACTAGTGACGAAATTGTTTTAGAATAGGTGTGATAGAAATTATTTGTAAATAATGTAGAGAAAAGCGATTGTGAATTACTTGTCGATTTCAAATGACATAGCCATATAGCTTAACTGTAGTTTTCTAAGTATCAAAGTATGAAAGACTTTCGACTTGCTTAATTAACCGATATCACCATCACAAAGTGTACGCCAATATAATATCAGTGTAAAATTAATACTATAGACTATCTTTGTATCTATACGCGTGCGCATGAATAGGCAATAAAACTGAATGGGGTACCTTGACTTTGTCGGTTTCCAATTTCACTACGAGTTTGAATAGACTATAAGTTAAGTTGACCCACAGCTAGGTTATGTTTGGAACCTGTCTAAACTGTATTCGAAAGCCTGAAGCTGCTTTTGGGTAATTTATTTCATCTTTGAAGCTTGTTGTAGTTAGCATCATGATTTAATTTGTGGCTTAGCACTTTATGTAGTCGTTATCGTTAAATTATAATTTGACTCATGTATGAGGTGCAATTGTTATTATTATTTGTATGATAGAAATTAACCCCTCGACGGCCTAGTTATATGTGCATTCTACTGTTAATTGAAACGTACGTTGATGTCATTATTATTTTTTCAAACGGGAACTTACGTACGACGGAGGTTGCTGTTGAGTGTCCCTCAACACATCCGGGTTCAATTCCTGGGTCGAGCAAAAAATTTACCTACATATCATACATGGCTCGGGGTTGATATCTCCAACCCGTAACAGGCAAGCGTAGAGAAAACATGAGATGAGAGATCTTGGCTCAGCAGTGGGACATTACAGGCTAATACTTACTTGCTAGGAAGGAATTGATACGTATATTTAGGGAGTAGACACCCTGCTGTAATAATTCATATATAGTAAGATAGTTCAGTTCATCTTAAGGCTCTATGCACAAAAATATATCATTTCTTAACGTCTTCTTACAAGTGTATCTGCCATTCATGCCTATAAATATCAATAATCTGTGATGCAAGAATGACGAAATTATACACATATTTCAATGGTATATTCGACATGAATACGCCAACGATTTTATGCAATAACATTGATCTTATTAAGAAAACTAACTTCAACATACAATAGAGTACTTACCAACTGACAACTGATTCAATTCCCTAATGAATCGTTTGAACCCACACAATTGAACTTAAATACGCCAATTTGGAACAAATACAACAATATCATACGGTTTGATTGCCATACATTCCTTGGAGAACAGTTGGACCGATGTTGGCCAATATTGTATTCAATCACGCGAGAGTTGAACGTCAAAACAACAATAAAATAGTTCAGAGCGTATTGTTTGTTTTGATAATCATAATGTTTGTTGGATAAATAAATGTTTTGACGAGACATTTGAATGGCTTGTCTGTATGTGGCCGGTTAAAAACTACTGAATATATTTTTATGGAGTTTCAGATATCACGTCAGATAGGGTCAAGAGGAAAGTATTTGACCAAAGAAACAAAATTGACAAAATGAAAGTATATACCAAGATTGCTGTAGAAACCTTTAGCATTCTCGATTACCTGAATCGTTACGTAATTTCTAAATTTATGTTAATTAATATTCGTTAAACCACGCGAATGCACGATGCATTGACGTGCCCATGTGGGTATGACAACCGAATGAGGAAGTCCCACCAAAATTATAACTGTTGATAAACATGAGCGTCATTATTTTCCTACTGACTCAATACAATGGTATACAATCATCCGACATTTAATAGTCTGTTTAATCGCTTTTATTGTTCGGTACACACCTTAACATTGCTCACAGTAATATAATTACTACTTAAAATAATTAGAACGAGACGATGCGATAATACAAAGGGAGGCAATTAGTTAGACTGGACGAGAGTTAATTAGTTAGCCATGTTTGGATCATTGTGGACATAGTTGTGTTGTGTTTTTAACATTTAATTGTTGACAGTTTTCTAGTGTTGTCTTTTGAAACAAAGATTTCATTAGTATTTAACTAGTTGGAAAAGTAAGAAAGATATTTATTATTTGACTTTGTTTATTGAATGAGAAGTGGTTATTTTAACTGTTCTGTTATGTTGTTAAACAAAGTGTAAAATAAATAGAAAATGTGGAGATCAAGCAAGAGTTTCAGTAGCAAGTTTCGAAGGAAATGTTCCGTCATGACGAATTTGAATGTAAGTGATAACTTTCGTCGTTATGTTTGTAGTTCTTGTAGAGGTTTAAACATTTACATAATGTGTGAGGAACAAAACAGACAATACTTTACCTTTTTACGTGTAATATCACAAACCTTCTTAACCAATTAGTGTAAAATAATCACTATATATTAATTATAAAACAAATTCCCCGACCGCGTCTGTCTGTCTGTTCGCGATAAATTCAAATACTAGTGAAAGGATTTTGACTGCGTTTTTTTTTAAATAGATAGGAATAATTAATTTAGTGATTCAATAGGAAGGTTTTTATAACATGTATGAAAATTCCCAAAATTCCCTCGGGAACGGGCACAATGCGGGTAAAACCGCGGGGCGCTAGTATTTGATATTTTTTTGTTGTCACATTTTAAAATTAAATATTATGCTTTTATCTTTATCCAATTGTACGTGTTATTTTTGGGTTTAGTTATTTTCCAATTAACTGATATTTCCTATAAACGAAATAGAAACTCCCAGTCCTTTCAATGTATTATTATTAACACAATAAACACAGTAACAAACATACTTAAATATAGTGGATATAAAATTTTAATTAGTTTGATATACGAGGCACGAATTTAAACATCAATAACCCTACAGTTACTCACCAGTTAACTAATATAACATTAGTAATTATCTAAAATTAGTTGGGAATCGTTATTGGTCACGAAGTTGGACACTAAATTGTTTTGTCCGTTCGTCCTGTAATGATGCGAGTCCTGGTGAAGTCATTGGTTAAATATAAACGGTTCCTTCTCTGGATAAGGGTTGTTACACTCTCATAAATCTCATAATACAATATTTATTTCTGTACATACAAAAATACTCATATGAGTTGAAAAAATAATGAGGTGTCATGAAATGTACATAATTATTATTTACTAAGATATTTTTTATTTAATCATAGGTATTTCCGTTGCTGTAGGAATTTCGTCATGAAAAATAGCCTTTTTGAAGAATGTGGCTATCCATTACAAAAAAAAAAATCAAAACATTTTACCTTTATTATATTAGTAAGTATTATTGTATTAGTCTTATGATAAATCATTGATCAATTAATTGTATTAGAATAAGTTATCTCCAGTGAGATGAGAGGAATTGGCCTAGCAGGGGGAAAATACTGGCTAATACTTATTTTTTTAAATTTAATTCGATTATACTTCGCACATTAAAATAATTAATGATTATTTAGTAATTATATATATGAAATTATGAATTTTAATATTGTCTTGCATCACAACCTACTGCCTACGTCTATTTGTTAATAGATTAAACTTTATATTCGTAGTTTTCATAACGAGCATCCATAAAATTCCATTGTTCTTTCAGTAAATATTTGTTGCACTGCTCATGACCTCCTTACAATATTTGCTCATGCAAGATAAAGTGGTGTTTGTTCCTTGCTTGCTCGGTATATTAATGTGACTTGCTAATGTTAGATAACGTTCATTCAATGCTATAATAATATAATTTCTTCATTCAATGAATGTAGCTAAAATATGTAACTATAATTTTTTTTTTGATATAATATTCTTGAACATTACAAAAGTCAAAATTAATATATTGTACTTAACTATGTAATCCTTATCCTTTTTTTCATTATCATATATGCTATTATAATCATGTCACAAAGCCAAAATTAAAGTTATAAGTATATAAAAAAAGGAAAGTTTGAAAATGTTCAACCCTTGAGCAATGTTTTTGTGCTACTAATTAGAGGCAATTTTTTAGTCGGGTTTCTTCTTTTTCGTCAGAGGTATTAGGTTCGTGTAGGTTAGTCGCCAATCCTGGTGTCGGAGTTATATAGCTAATTTAATAGATAAATAAAAGATCATTATTTACTAAGTATTTCTTGGCAACCCTGCTTTCGCGCCTCAATGGAATCGCGAGACATTGACGCCACTGTATGGGCATATAAAACGCATCGTTTGGCGCCGCCGAAAGGTCAACATGACTCACACACAATGTGATCTCCGTGCTTGATATTATGAGGGTTTTTTACAATGTATTGACTCTTAGGAATACCTATTTTTTCTTTTATGATGATAGTCTGGTGTTTTGTGTTAAAAGTTGATTGGACTTTCGCAGACATCTCACGAGTATCATATTGGTGTCATAAACGTGGTAGTTTGTGAGAACTGAGAATTTATAACACTCTGTTTGTAGATAATATTTCATGTAAACCGTTCACTCAGAACAGATTTGGTTTAAATTGCACGCACAGATCTAGCCGTGATTATTAACTAGGAGTATAGTTCAGATAGTTTAAGAACACGGTGAAACCTCCATTGCTAATAAAAAATAAGCCTCAAAAGTATTTCTGTATATAATCGATATTCTTAAAATAATACTGAACAGATTTTCATGCTATTTTACCAACATGCAGAGTGATTCAAGATAAAAGTTTGCGAATACTTTCCTTCTAAAATTATAACGCGGGTAAAATCGCAGGGCACTGTTAGTAAATAAAAATGGCTCCACTAGATTTAATTAAGACTTAAGATTCTCTTCAAAGTGAAATGAGTATATACTCCAAGGTAAAACTAATTTCCGTAAATAGCTCTACTTCTTAGTAAATTCTTAGACTGCTCAAGCAATTATTTAATCCTTAACATAGCTGTGTCGTTAAATAGCAGTAATAGCACGTTAATGTATAATTATCGTAAACGTTTCACATTACCTAGTTGGTACTACGGTGTTATTTTTATATAGTTTTTTTGTTCGTCTCGTCTGTCCGTCCGTCAACTGTTTCCTCATTTAAAACTCTCCTTTTAAGGAAGGAAACCATCACCAGTCTTCCTTGTTTCATGCTTTTGCAATTTAAATCGCAATTTTACCGCCTCCAGTTATTTTTCTGATTGTAAACCTCGCTGATTATGTTCTCTCATTGATTTATGTGGTATGAAACAAAAAATCTGACGTTTTAATGTGGACAGTTCTTAAATTGTAATGTGCGTAAGAAGTTGATTTGCATACTTTTATTGCTTAATCGTAATTCATGTATTGTTCGCGTATGATGAATGTGAACGTGAAAGTTTATTTTCGTTACCGATTGATTTGTCTGATACTCATTGTCTGAATAAATAAAGGGATTGTTGTGAATTAAATATGTTTTGATATTGAACGAAGCAATTGTTGTGGTTCAACTCAATATTTCACAAGGTATAGCTATAGAATCTACTGAAGTTTTCTTTATGGGAATTTTGGAAAGAAACATAGAAAATCTTCTTGTAATGTACCTCTTGTATTTATTTATCACTCTTACACACTTATAATGTCTGCTGATAAATAATAATAAAGTTAATACCAATACCACAAAATAAATACATGCAGAAACCTAACGACGGTTGCTTATTCAGTTTTCGAAGCAACCTCCACAGCCATTTGTTTGACACCTATCGAAACTTGTGAACCGTGTGTCTATGTGTTAGTACGCCTGTTTCCGAACGTAGTGCATCCTTTGCCAACACTTTGTCTACAATATGTCGTATTACTTTCAGAACGATGAGCCCCCCGAGATCACGTACTGCGTGGTGGGTGGCGAGGGGGGGTTGGCGCTGCAAGCTGTCACCCCTACGCACCCCATGCCGCCGCAAGATGAGCTCGACGCCAAGTTCGCGGAGCTGGTGGTGAGTACTATAGACTGTAATACTGTATATAATATATAGTGGGTATACTTATATAATTGTCCTCTGTGACGTGTCCATTGACAGCGAACCTTGGATTTAAGCTCGTTCAGGAGCTCGAATGTGTCGGTTTTTTTATTTCGCCTAAAAGTCTTCGATATGGTCTACTGAAACAACCGGAGCTGTCAATTTAGCGCACCTAGCCAGGGTGAGTCAAAACAATGGCCCCTGTTGAGAAGGTACCAAGGTACGGCCTTATTTATTAAGGGCAAAATAACATGAAGGATTTTTAGGAATTACACATGCCATACATAGCACCAAAAAGAACATCGATAATTATTTAGATATCCTAGTAAAATTAAAAGACAAGGCCCTTTGCCTGTACAGAAAACGTAGGAATGTTGATGTTGCACAAATAATGTAATATCTACTTATATCGAAATTTAAAACGCTTTATCAGAAGGCAAAAACTTTTAATTAAGTTATCACAATCCGAATCAGACACGCCGTTTCACGCATTTGTTGTATCTATTTCCGCGCATTGTTTGAAACATATGAAAATAACAACAATAACATTAATAAGAGTATATTAATGTCATTGTTAATGAATTTGTAGATATAGTATACAATATAAACTGAGTGACTAGACTTAAGATATGTATACACTAGAATATTCTTGGAAATATCTTGTGTAGATTTTATGTTCAATTCATATTAATCTTGAACGTAGAAAATGTTTGCATTTCGAGTATTTGGCAACACATCGTAAGAAAGTACACTTGGATAGCCAATTGTTCCAATAACTAAGCTGTATAGCTAGATTATGTCTCATAAAGCATACGCAATTAATCCAATTGCTAGTTTTTTTTTCAGGCTGTCAAAAAACAGAACCATTGATCTAATTTTGGTTCTACTTATAAGCAAGCGCCTCTCGGAGTGTCTATTGTAAACTTCGCCTTAATATTCCCATAATTCAATTCCTAATTTCATCATTGTGACAGTAGAGATTATGTATGACGCAATGCTCCGCCATTATCTCAGGTAATTTCGTTCTTAGTTCACTGAACTGGATCATTTTCTTGTCATCTAGATGATGCATCGAATGGCATGCGTCTATCATCATTCTGTGTTGCCAATTTTATGCAATTTCGATGGGAAACTGTTGTCATACGTTGCGGCAACTTTTGTCTTCGTAATCTCTTTATTTGTTCATACCGAGATTAGACTTTTTATTACAGTGCTAGAGAAATATGGCAGAGCTTAGCTTTTTAGTTAGACGAACTTTGATAAAAGATTTTACAAATGACTTGATAGTATACTTTAAATTGTAACGCGAAGTGGCATCACTTCATCTGCAATAAGTTAAAATAAAGCTAGCGGTTTTAATAAAAAACAGTACAAAATATTTTTTGTACACCCTTTCGTGGTTACGTTATGTCATCCCATGACCACGAAAGGTGTAATCCGGGTCTAAAATTCTGGTACCTATTTTAATAAATACGTTATATATTCTAACAGGATATAGTCCCGTTTTATTTGGTACTCGTATAATGAGTGCAAATCGTGTGAGTTTAAAAAGTAAGTACAAACTCCTATTTATTTTCGTACTTTTTGGTACAGTGGCGCTCTAACTCGCGGTGTTATTTAGCAACTATTATAGACCACTTTCTCGAGTAATGAGGATAGTTTAGGGCTGTGATCATTGAGTGTGTTTTCCACTCATTGGAGTAATGATGTTGTACTTCACGGGTAATGGAATATTTACGTATATGTAAGTACGAAAGGGCTGTACGGTTAGTAACTTTCCATGTTAAGTGCTTTCTAGCTATTTGTTTGGTTAGGAGGGCAAGGACCTGTTGGAGTATAGAGTAATTGTACTGTGGAAGCAATTTAAAACTAGCATAAGCATATTAGTTCTCGTAAATGGGACGATATTGCGTGAAATTATTATGTACTAGCTGACCCGGCGAACTTCGTACCGCCTTAGCGTAGCAATGAGTGCATCATACTTTCCGAACAAACAATGCTCTTTCAATATAGTCTATGGCTGTGAATGACATTGACATTCGTTACGCGTGTTTTTTTAAATATGCAAAATTAAATGTATAATTTTCAATATTTCTGAGAGATTTTCTTAATATTTTTTTCCGTAAGAACCTTCTCCTAATAATAACAAATACAATAAAAAAAGAATTAGTGAAATCGGTCCAGCCATTCACGCGTGATGCGACGACAATAAAAAACGGGTTTCATTTTTATATATATAGATGTATGCTTACTCGAATGATCGAATTTGAAGCTTGTCAGAAGATTAGCGTAATTTAGAAATGAGATGCCATTCAAAAGAACCATTGAATTTTGGTCCTTTGAATTACATGTCACTTCTTCTAAAGAAATGAGATTCAAATAAGTTTAAGTGGTTCGCTCATTTCTTATTTCAAATCATTGATTATCTTACCAGGAAATGATTCTTTCAATTTAAAGCCTTATCTACTGAGGTACGTAACCGAAGTACTCGAGTATATTGATTCAGATGGCGTCTACGGAACTAACAACTAAGTTTAATTAAAAATGCAAATAGTAAGTGTTACGATATTTGACGTAACTTATCGGACGTTATGCAATGTCTGCGTAATGCAAAACGCATTTTGCGATGATAGTTTAGCGTTATTTAGAAGAACGAATTATAAATGTATGTGGGTTAATTTGTAGCGTTTCCATGGGTAGCTTAGTTTGTTGTTGTTTTGCTTCAATTTTCGAATATCGGAAGAGGTTTTATGAGAATTTGAATCATACTTACAAATTAAGTTAAACCGCCGCGCCGTACAAATGATACAATTCAATTCAAATTTGGTTTATAGGCTTTAGCAATTGTGTAAACTTACCTTAACATAACGGGTTCTACAGATGACATAGTATTACCACAGTATAACCTATGTATTACGTTTATCGAGTTATCGCTAGTTACGTTATAAATCCATTTTACTATAGCTTATTGAGGTTATACAATTAGTATAATATTATACAACCTATGAGCTTTATTTAATTAGCAATGATGCGAAACTCATTCACTTTATGAAGTGGAATCTATTTTATTACTGTATTGGATAAATATTATGCCCATTTTCATAATTTAATTAAGTATATAAAATTTTAACATTGATTTTGTTCAGATTAGCCATCAGATAATTTATTTTAAAACAACACCAAATCGCAATTTCCTAAGCAGTGCTTTTACTTTAATTACTTATCGAAGTTAATTTATGTTTATAGCCAAATACTTAAAGCTGCAGGCAATAAGTTTCGCTTGGATATTAACACGTATATAAACAACTATTAATACCTATCTGTACTGGATTAGTTATACACTCAACACAATTCTCGGTCGACCAATATGAGCTCTTTAAGCTTTACGTTATTCTTATTAAAATATTTCCAGCGAGGCTAAAATTCACGCTAAGGCAAGGGTTTTTCTCTTCTCTAAAGACATCTCTCTATATCTATGATTAGAAGATATAAAATCTAGAAGAGATATTGTCTATGGCATGTATCTTAGCCACAAATATCTGTTCTGATATAAGTCTTACTTAGGCCACTTATCCTAGTAAAGTCCAAGCTAATTGCTTGACATTTTCGATACATAAGCAAACCCTGTTAATTATACTACCTTCATTAACAGTCCTTTAGTTAGTATTATGTGGATTGTGGTATATCCTGTCATGTCCCCACTGCTGGGCAAAGACCTCTCCACTTTCCTCTTTCCTCATTCCACTTCAGATATGATTAGGCGTAATCACTTATGTTTATGTATATGTTATATCTACTTGTTTTCTTTGATTCACATGATTTCGTTGTGAAATGTTATTGATTTATTGATGTTCAAGTCAAAGGAAGTAAAAGTTGATGTTTTATTGATGTATTTATTCGAATGTAACGTTCGATTTACGATTTGATGCGATCTTAAATATATACTCGAAATAAATCCTGATTCATGCTTACGAGGTGCAATGTTTTCTAAATTATTGCTACTTAAACGATGTAATAAAAAAGAAAATTATGTTTTTGAACGACTTCATAAAAGCAGGTATTCAATTAGCTAGCTTGTAATCGTAAATCGTCAGTATGGTTGGTATATTAAAATGTTTCTATATTTATATTAGTTTAGTTGAAGATTTAATTGGCGCCTTAATTTACCTTATTCTTATTTGTCCCACTTTACATTTTCATAATTGCTCAGTATAAGCGCTTGTACACTCTAGCGGCTAGTCGTCTAGGCTTCTAGGCTAGGCGGTTCAATCTTTATTCTAGCCGCGTGATGCGGTTGGTACTGCGGCGCGGTGGTCTAACCGATACCAAGGCGGCTGACCGCTAGTCTGTAAAAGCGCTAAGACATTTTTCGTCCAAGTTTTGTTTCGTATACTATTAGTAAATATAACTACTCTGACTAACCCAATATTACTAGATAATATCTCAAACCAATAACAACTACTCAATCAATAAACATGTCTACAGTTCTAAATAACAAAATGCAGTTTTGCAAATAAATTTTATACAAATCACTTTCTCGACTCTTAAGCGATGAAATCTTTACTGGCAATACTCAGATATTAATTATAGTTAGTACTAAGATTAAGTGCGATATACACTGCGTAAGTGTCATCATAAATTATTGTGTTAACGTGCGATATTTGGTCCAAGAAAGAAAGCTTTATACTTTAAAGGATTATTTGGTGATGATAGCTTATTCGATAAGAGTCGGTATGTTTCATCTCTTATGGGTAATCTTTATGGCTTTTTGATTATTTGTATAATATGTAGTTATTTTATTGAAATATATATTTTCGTCTTGATATTTTCACGCAATTGAAACAATTTCAGCTGAGTTTGTTAAAATAACGTAGTTACTTTTAGAGATTTTTTGACTTTCTTTAATAAATGTAGTAATTTTTAAGTAACTTTATGGACGTAAGCCTTTTTGTTTTTACAATTTTCGTAGTTGTACGTTTGTCGTAAAAATATTTATGTTCTTTTAGATTTATTCTCGGTAAGTATATTTACGCAATTCCAGTGAAAACGCCATTAATCTAAGCTCAAATGCCTAAAGTTACATAAATTAATTAGTTTCAATTACATATTCAATTTCACATACACAGCTTCAATGAACTTTCTCATCTCTACGCGATGTTATTAACACATGGTCTGTATAGAAACAAGTGAATCAGCATCTAATACTGTTTCCAGTTAAAATGAGGACTTTCACCTCGACCTTATGGCGAAATTACAAGTTGTAGTGATTTGCGTTATTAAACATACATACACTTTATACATGTTAATCTTCTAATAATAAAACGGTATCGTCCGACTGTATCCTCTTCAGCGATATCAATTGTGAGATCCGAAAAGCATTTGCTCAGCAGTGAGAAATTACAGGCTAATCTATACTAATAGGTATTATAAAGCTGAAGAGTTTGTTTTGTTTGTTTGTTTGTTTGTTTGTTTGTTTAAACGCGCTAATCTCAGAAACTACTGAACCGATTTGAATAATTCTTTCACTGTTAGATAGTCTATTTATCGAGGAAGGCTATAGGCTACATTTTATCCCGAAATTCCCACGGGAACGGGCACAACGCGGGTAAAACCGCGGGGCGCTGCTAGTTTAATAATAATACTACTAATTTCATCGGATAAATATCTAAACGATATCTCTATATTATGAGAAGAAGTCTGGTGTCCCTTAAGATATAAATAAAATCTGTTTCTCAGCATTTGACAAACTTGAGGTACTTCTGAGTCTATTTTTATCTAGGGTATATCCGTAGTTCGTGCCAATATTATGTCCTTTTAAAAGCTTCCTCAATGCGGATTATAAGCATAAACAATTAAAGCATAAAATAAGTACATGTGAGTAAAATAAAGTAGTTCCTCATTATTGTACTTTTTATGGTACATTCCGTTGAATGAGATCACTTCATAGGCTCTAGTTGCGGTCACTTTTCGAAACGGGATTCCAAAGGTCTTGACATGCTATTTGCATTTGACTTTGAACGTCAGTCTATAAACAAGTTGTTCAGAGCATTATTAGAAGTATTTATCGTGAATTAATTTGAAGTAGCCTTCGATCAGTCACGAGAGATCGCGATTCTTTTGTGTCATGTAGTGGAACTCGTATTAAGTAATAACAAAAGATTATGAATGAGTTATTAATTGTTATTTAATATAATGTGACCTTTCTATTTAGATTAAGGATTATTAAGGTTATTAAAAGTCATGTTATGAATACCATTTATTTATTACGTCTAAAGAATCGAATATTGTAATTTAAAGAATAACAAAAAATACTAAATCACTACCAATAAATCAACCAATATTATAAAATCAAGTCCCCGGCCGCGTCTGTCTGTCTATCTGTCTGTCTATTCGCGATATACTCAAATACTACTGCACGGATTTTTTAATAGATAGAGTGATTCAAGAGGAAGGTTTATATGTATAAAAATTCCCGAAATTGCCACGGGAACGGGCACAACGCGGGTAAAGCCGCGGAGTGCTAGTTGTACCTATAAATATTTAGTATACATATATGAAAAAAATACCTTTCTCAAAAGTTTAAGCAACGCATTATACTCGTAGTACTTTAACAACATTGTGTACCTAACGTTGTCACTCATATTTTATTTAAAGGTCTTATGCACTTCCATATTAGTTAATAGAATTTCTTATAATATGACATTTCATTTCATATATTTTAGTCACAATGTCCTTGCTCTTTACGTCGCCACGTATGATATTCGATAATGAACTTTTCACGTAACAAGTTCAAGTATTAATACGTGTTAATAATTAAAACTGTTTGTTTGTCTGTGTTAATCACGCGCTTGTGTTCTTAAGGATTGATTGACGCGTTGAATTGAACATAATACTTTGTAAGTCCACTTGAGTATAATATTATGAAACGATTATTAGATAGGTACTTACTCTGTTAAGCAATGAAGCTTTTTCAAAAGTTCATGCAGATCCTTTACTTTAAACAAGCAATTCTTGTAAAAAGCTCTAAAGATTTTGGTATAATTATAGCAATATTTCGGTTTTGATGGCTAAAAATGTATCTAGCCACAGGTTAATAAATAGTCATTGTGACATCGAGCCAAGTCTTAGTACAAAACATGTAATGAAATTACACCGAGCACTATCCGATATTTATAAAATTTATAGAAAGACTTTTGGCGCTTAAACAACTATACTACATTTGTACTAGGTATTACGTAGCTATCCAACAACATTAAGTTGGAAGTAACAATTTTCTCGTTTTAACAAGTCGTAAACATATCGCTGTAATGAAGTTGTACAGATCATACAGCAAGTACTTTATTCGTTAGAAAGACGATTAAAAACCCAGCCTTTTCAATGTCACTTTTATACGAAACGGAAAACTGTTTGAATATGTATCTAGAAATGCAATAAATTTACACTTTCCATCCACTTGCGATTAGATTGAAATGTTTACTTAGCTACATGAATACGATGCCTCGAGATTTTGAATTTCCATAAATAAACTTGTATTGGGTGTTTTCTCTCGATGACTCATTTATAGAGTTTCAAATATAAAAGGCGTGTTGGTTTATATAACAACCTTTTACATAATATACATTATTGATAATAAAAGAAGACGTCAAGTTGGTTGTAAGTTTTCGTTTTATGTTATTCTCGTTTTGTAATAAGATTTCCTAATTGACAAATTGACTGTTAGTCCTAAATAGTTTAGTTAATGATAAGTTTTACTATTATGTTAATAGGTATTTATGTAATTTTATATATAAGTATTAAACTAAAGAGTATGTTATTTAATAATTTGTGAAGTGACTGCGGTTCTCATTGACCGAGTTAGGTTAAATGGTGTTTAAAAGTTTTGCGACTTATGACAAATTAGGTTGTAGTTAAAGTTATTAAATCAAGTTGATCCTCCAGTTTAGGACATTACATGATAATAACGAATGCCGCAAAATACCTATAGGTGCTGCTTACTTACTTATAAGTTTAAATTCACAGGCGTATAAATCTGAGCATGCTAGTTGACTGTACGTCAACGAACAATATTCTCTTGTCAGATATAGGCCGATAAGATCGCACAGCGACATGTGTCAGCACTTACTGTGTCGGGGGTTGTGGGTTCGATTTCCGCCCGGAGTCAACAATATGTGCAGACATGGTTTTCGACGACGATGTCTGGGTGTCAATTATATATTCATATCAAGTATTTGTGTAAGTATACATATATGGTATAATTAGGTATGTATAAGTATAAGTTAGATTCCATAACACGCAAGCTTAGAGCTTAGTTTGAGTCGAATCAACCGTGTGTATTGGTCTTGGTGTATCTACGAGTATTTATGATGAAAGCATGAGAGTACGTGCTAGCAGCTGATATGTCACTATGTCACCTACAGTATCATGTATGTATGTATGTATATGTTACTTACTTTAATAACGCGTTAATCTAGAGCCATTTCAATTAAAAGCCGACTTTATTTTACTAGCCAATAAAACAGTCACATCCCGGCTTTTCCTAGTAAACTAAAGATCTAGTTGACCATCCTACTAGGCTATAAAAGCTGAACAAGGTCAACTTTTCCTGCCAAAACATCAGTTTCAACGCTTTATAATTTAGCTTTTAAACAAGATGGCAGTTTGATTATTTCTGCTTTGAGTTGTGATGGGTTTTACTCGTCGAGCTTTCTAATCTGCATATTAAACTGCTTTTCAGTTCGCATGTGGTTACTTGGCCGGTGATTGTCGGTGAAATCTCGGATGTTTGTAGCCATGACTGTAAATTAATTGAAAACAGTGCGAGTGTGGAGTGTGATTTGTGGGACGTGGAATGTTTTAATGGTCGATGTAGTCTTTTGGAGGACAGTAAAGATCTTATCTTGTGAGCTAGGTATCATTATACGTACTTACTAGTAAATTTTCTGTATAATTTCAGAGCTTAGCTGGGTCTAAGAGACCGTGCGTGAATTAGTCCTACACATTAGTATTTATTTTGCTTAATATTATTATAGTTACTTATACTCTTTGATTTTTAGATGAAACTGATGTTCATTTATTTTCATTGTAATGAAAGTTTAAGTTCAAGGCTTTGAGTACACTAGATGCATAAGATGAATTCAATAGATTATCATTAGTATCGTTATTGGTAACATACAGTTTTATTATTCAGTGAATAAAAACAATACTTCACTATAAATAACTCGTTGTACTCTTATGCTAAAGCCTCGTTCACACGTTGAGTGTTCACTTGAACTTGTCAGTTGAACTTTATCGGGTTATCGCGCTCAATGAGTTGTCCGACTAATTACAATGTAACGTGTCTCGTATCGTACCGTTTTGTCGAGATAACGGCGTTATGTGTGATAGATAATGTCGCTAGTAGGTATGTAGTGCGCTTTAATTTGTAGATAATACTTTATGCTGGAAAAAGTTAATTTTAAATAAGAGTTTAGTAAAAAGGCAGTCGTATAGTTATTGATCTCGGAGTAAATTTTGCTATATCAATCATGTGTAGAAGCTGAAAACTAATTGATTATAAATTTAATGGTAAAAGACATTTTGGATTCTGCTACGAAAAAAAAAAATCAAACTAAGTATTTTATTGAGATCCAATGAATACTCAATTGACACACATTCAATGACACACACTATTGAAGGAACAAAATGTGACAAACTTTTAAAAAGAGATCCCTTTCAGTTTTGTGACACTTAAAGTGAATAAGAACTCACGTTAATGATCTATGTTGGTAGCTAAGGAGTGTTTTATTTTAGCATCCTCGTGAACACCTCAGTTTAAATTATATTAACAGTCTAAAAAACCCATAATTTAATAATACTATACTACCTACCTATTATCCTTTTTTTTTTTTTTTTTAAGTAGGAGAAATGCGTTTATGCATCCCCGGCAGTTTGGGGAAACGACCGGGGTATGTGGGACTCGTCCCGACGCGATCAACGGGCCGGGAAATACCCACTAAAACTCCTACTGTGTTCCGTCGTCAGCGGCTCACTGACAAGAGTCGCGGGGCTACCTTGCGGCATTCCTCCGCTTCTCCAGTCGCGCCGACAGCTCGTGTTGACGAGCACGCCTCGGAGGAAAGGGAGTGCAACAGCACCTACCCCCATCTCTCTCAGGCGGCGTGTCTGGAACACTTAGCACGCCGCCTACCTTCGTAGGGCCTCGCTCACAGTAGGGGACATCCATCTCTTACTGCGAGGCAGGAGTCAGACTTCCCACATCTTACTCCCGAGGCCCTGGCGGTGTATTCATCGGGGTCAAGAGGCGACCCCGGTGCCTTCTTCGTGCTTGGCGGAGCGGGAGAGCAAGAGGATTTGTCTCCCTAGCCCGTTCTGCGACTTCTCTTTCAAGGATGGCCTGCTCCGCAAAGGAAGAGACCGCCTCCCAGGACTGCTCGTCGCCAACCATCTTGGCTAAGACGGCTGGCAAGGAGAGGTCCTCTCCAACCACCGCAACCAGCTCGGCTCGCAGCCCGGCTGCCCCTGAGCACACCTGGAGTAGGTGCTGCGCCGTGTCCTCGGCGCAGTCACAGTGGTGGCACTGAGGGGTGGGCTCCCTTCTGGCTACTCGATGCAGGTACCTCCCGAAACAACCGTGTCCCGAGAGGACCTGCGTCAGCCTATACGATAAGAGCCCATGTCTCCGTTCTACCCATTCTTTCAGAATTGGCTGAACCGCTTCTAAGAAGCGCAAGCGGGATCCCGGCTCGCCTCCGGCTACGCTTGTCTCCAGTCGTGTGCTCCATGTTAGGAGTGCGGCTTCGCGGGCCTCCGTTCGCCAATGCGCGATTTCGAGGAGGGCTGGGCGGTTGCCCTGGGCCTTTTCGTCTGCTCGGCGCCAGTACACTGAGCGTAGAATCTCCGCTTCTAAGTCCCACGGGAGGGACCTGGCGAGGACGCTAGCTACCTCGAATGATATGGTGCGGTAGCCTCGGCTGATACGGATCGCCATCATTCGCTGAGGTTTCCGCAGCAGTGCGAGGTGGCGGACTGGCGCGGTCTCAGCCCATATCGGTGCACCGTACAGGGCCATAGCCTTCACTATCCCCGTGTATAGTTTACGGCAAGTGTCATCTCCACCTCCGAGGTTCGGCAGTAAGCGGCTAAGAGAAGCCGCCGTACCCACTAGTTTCGGAGTTAGCCCACGAAGGTGGTCTCCGAAAGACCATTTGCTGTCGATCACTAGCCCAAGGTACTTAAGTTTACGACCAACAGCAATTGGTGTTCCACTCACCACAATCTGTGCTCTAGCGGGCGGTGCTTGACGGGGTCCGTAAAAGCAAATAGCCTCAGATTTGTGGAGAGCTACCTTGAGTCCTAGTCTCCGTATTCTTTCGATGACTGCTGCCACCGCCGCTGTAGCTAGCAAGGCGGCGCTTCTGTAGTCCTGCCCCCTGACTAGCACTAAAGTATCATCGGCATAGCATATGATGATTATACCCAGAAGAATCTCCACCATTCTGAGCACCCAGTTATAACCAATGTTCCATAGCAAGGGCCCTAGGACAGACCCCTGAGGAACCCCGCAGGTCATATTGCGCAGCTGCCAGCCATCACGTCCTAGAAATAGGATCTCTCTCTCAGAGAGATAATCTTTGATGAGGGCGCAGAGGTACGGTGGGACACGGTGGTAAATTAGCGCCTCAAGGATAGTTGCCCACGGCAGGGTGTTAAATGCATTTAATATGTCTAGAGACACTGCAATTAAAACTTCTCCGCTCGCAATCGCTTCCCTCCAGAGACCACGGAGGTAAGCTATGGCATCCACCGTAGAACGTCCTTTCCGGAATCCGAACTGGCAGTCGGCTAAGTCGGGGCCTTCCGTCTCTAAGTGGTTGATGAGGCGAGCAGCTATGATGCGCTCTAATAGCTTCCCCGCTTCATCCAGTAAAACAATGGGCCGGTAACCTGCTGGCTCGTCTTCTGGGCGCCCTTCTTTGCGGATCAGTACTAATCGACCTCTTTTCCATTGACGCGGGAAGCGACCTTCTCTCAGACACCGGTCAAATAGGCGTCTCACACGGCGCTCGAGGATCTCCATAGCCAGAACCCACACTTTTCCCGGGATTCCGTCTGGACCGGGAGCTGTGTTTTTGCCTTTAAGTTTATGTACTGCGTCCGATAGCTCTCCTGCAGTGATTTCTGGCACTTCCTGGTCAGTTGGCTGCGAAGGCGGTGGCATCGCAGGAGGAACAAAGGTATGCCCTGTCACGTCGGGGAACAGACCGTCTACGACCCTTGATAGGATGTGCGGCTGCAAGGTGCTAGTCAAAGGTGGCGCCCATGGGCGCAGTTTTTGCCTTGCCATCAGATATGGTCTGCCCCACGGGTCTCTTTCAATGGAGTCTAACAGTTCCTGCCAGGCTGCCGCCTTGGCGTTAGAGATAGCTATCCGCAGGACTTTTACCGCTTCTCTGTAGGAGCTGTACAAGGCGTCTCCAGTGTCGGATTCCCGGTGTGCTCTTCTCCTCCATCTCTGAAACATGCGACGTCGTCGGTGGCAGGTGCGTCTGAGCTCTGCAATTTCCGTCGACCACCAGTAAACCTGCCGACGAGGTGGTTGGGCTTTCGCTCTTGGCATGGCGGCGTCGCATATTTGGGACATAATACTGCATAATAGCTCTGCGTCCGTGTCTACGCTATCGTGCACTGTTGGCTCTGGATTCCATGCGGCTATTAGCGCCGCTACCTTGAGGGCCTCTTTATCCAATCGCTTGATAATCCAGCGAGGTAAAACGTTTTGAAGGCCTTGCGTGGTACTACTGGTGGGGGGCTCTGCAGAGGGCAAGACGTTGAACCTAATATATCTGTGGTCTGATAGTGTCTCGACATTCGTCAAGACCTCCCAGCCACTGACCCTGCGTGCTAGAGAGGGGGTCGCGAATGACACGTCAACCACCGACCCTCCATTGTGCCGGACACAAGTGTGAGCCGTTCCGCGATTTAGAACTATTAAGCCGTACTCTACCACCCACTCGAGCAGGGCCCTACCTTTGGCGTCTGTTCTTGCTGACCCCCATGCTGGATTCTTGGCGTTAAGGTCGCCCATTATAATCACCTGTCGAGGGTGGCTACGGACGATAATCTCCCCTACTTCCACGATATATCGCTCAAAGTCACGGAGGAGCCTGTTCGGGGAGAAGTAAACCCCTATGACGACAATTTCGTCCACAGTTGCTGCAACCCAGCCATGGCCCTTTTTGATCTCCCTGAGAGGGTAAGTAGCGGAGGGTGACTGCGTCGTTATGGCAACTATTCCATCAATGTCGCCGGCCCAGTCACTTCGTGGTGGAATCCTATACGGTTCAGCCACTACTGACACATTAATTAACCTTTCTGCCAGGCTTTGGAGAAGCAGATCCTGCGCCCGGGCGCAGTGGTTAATGTTTGCCTGCAGAAACCGATATTGGTTACTATCCATTATTGGTTTCTGCAGATTCCTCCAATGGTCGGTTTTGGCGGGGCTTGTGAGTCTGTGACTCTGCTCCTGCGTTTGTCGTTGCCGCGCTGCGTTGTTTGTAGCCTTGCGACTTGGCACATGCCGTGCTCCCGGACAGGTGGTTTGCTCGTTTCCCTGCTTCTGCACAAGCAGGACAATGCGGTGGGGCCGAGCACTCCTTGGCTTTGTGCCCTGCCCTACCACATCGGAAGCAGTTTTGGCTCCTATCAATCTCGGCCTTACACTTAGCACCTATGTGTCCCGGCATCAAGCATCGGAAGCATTTTTTGGGCCTCTCCTTAAGAACCTTTACTTGGACCTCGCCCCAACCTATACGAAGAGGTATTTTTGCCGTCTCTGCTACTACCTTTTTAGCTACAGTGATGGGACATTTGATAAATGCTGTGCCCGCGCCTTTGGTGCCTGGTCGGATTTCCCCAACCCTTACGGACTCTGTTAGACACCCGCCCCTGCTCGCAATCTCCTTTGCTACGTCATATGGTTTTGTTGAGGGTCCAAGGCCAGACACTTTTAGATCAACTGTGAGGGTCGGTCTTGCAATGCTAACCCCTTGGTGGGCCCGAAGCACCTCCTTGAGCTGTCCAGCGAGGTTGTCTGCCTTTTCTTCTCGCCCTTCGCCAGTAACCTCGACCATGGTGGCACCGGTAGCGGCCTTACGGTATCGTACCGATGCGATGTCAAGTTCTGCCAGACTAATCTTGGCCTCCGCCTCCTCTATCACTTGTGAGTATGAAAGCCCTCTTTCTATGGCCTCTGGGCGGAGTGTGATAGTGACCGCAGCAGTTTTTGGTGGACGCAGTTTCTTAGCCTTGTTTTTCTTCATCGGATTTTTTGTAGGCTGTGAAGTTTGACCAGCGGTTGTACCGAGTCTGCCGTTTCTCCCTTTTACAACTGTGGACCAAGTAATCGGAGCGAGAGTTGCATTATCTGAGTTGGGGCCAGGTGCAGGGACTGGCTGCAGGTCAACCACTGGGGGACAAGTTGGTTTTTTGCCCTTTCTTCTGTTTTTTGCCTTCTTAGCGGCCTTTTCCGCACTAGTGCCCGCCGTTGCCACTGATACCTTTGACGTTGGCTTTGCAGTCTGTGAAGGCCGCTCCTTAGCGGTCAGGACTGCTTTGTCCCCTGTTATTGGTGGTCGATGCGACCGCTCTTCTAAAGCTCGCAATCGTGCCTGGACAATGGAGCCCACCTCGCTCATTAGGTTACGCGCCACTGCAGTAATATCTAGGGCAGGATCTATGAGGCTCGATGTAGAAGCGTCGCCTTGTGCAGTGGGTGTTTTTCTCATTTCTGAGCGGAGTTCTTGAAATTCTTTACGAATTTCGAAGATCTCCGCTTGGAGGCGAGTGTTTCTTTTTTCCTCCGTAGACGATCTATGAACAAGGATTTCCGTAGCGTGTGCCATTGCTCGTGCCGCCTCTTTTACAGCGCGTTTTAGTGGGCCTTCGAGCTCGGTCAAACCTTCTACAACATTTTCAATAACTCCAATACTTTTTACCATTAGGTTTTGTATTGAACCTATGGGTTCTTCTTCCAGCCTTGTTGGCTCTGATTTTTTCTCAGCTAGGCGCACCTCTTTCTCTTTTTGGTGAGACTCTTTCTCTGAGTCAGAAGTTTGCTTTGGTTTCGCTCTTACCTTAGCTCCGATGTATTTGCTGTGGGTAGTAGGTCTGCCTCGACCCCTTTTTGAGTCCCTTTTAATATTTCGGAGAACTTCCGAACCGCTGTCAGAGCTGTCCTCCCCTCTGTATCGCTTACGCGCAAGTGTTCGTCTTGCAGCTGGACGGCTAGAGCAGACCGACGTCGTCGAGTCCGACTCCAGCACGCTGTTGCTCGCGCTAGCCTCCTTGTACACCGCTGACGAAGCCCCATAATTGCGCGTATGCCTTATTTCAGAGCCACGTCTACTGCGCGTATTCTTACTTGGGGCGCTATTCAGCTCCAACAACTTTTCTCTCTCCAAACCAATACACGGAACCGACGCCGCGTGAGAATCTCCGCCCGTCGCGGGCACCTTAAACAACACACCGTCCTTCTCGGACTCTTTCTTCATCCCCCCCTCCCCAGACTTAGGCGATTGTTGCCCCCCACGTATTACGATGGGGCAGACGGTAGCCGAAGCCACCGTGTGGGATTCCCCGCGATGCGCGGGACCCACCCGTGGAAAAGTATCACAATTCGCTTCCATCATTATTTTTGGGGCTGATCCACAGCTTTGGCTGATCCACAGCTTCGTGTGTGTGATTTAAAGTGTTACTGTGTGTGTATACTGTAGTGCTTTGAATGTGGTGTGTATTGTGAAGGTGTGTAAAGTGAATGTAGTATTACCCTGTCCCACCCTGTCTGATTATTGGCCGTCAACCCGCGAGTCACCACAAAGGCGTTGAGACTCGCGGGTTCACGTTGCCCAGGACGCACCGCGTGGAGGTTATCTGACCAGCGCCCCACCTACCTATTATCCTAAATACAGAGCATTTAAGATTTTTTTCGAACTTGTTTACATACTATACAAGTTTTACGACGAATTATTTAATTAAGTAAAAGGAAATGTCCATTTCTGAATATGACATTAACCATAATACCGTGAGGATTTCTCTCAATTAACGATATTCTTTGAAAAACATAAATGTCTCTGGCTAAGGGAATGTCACAGCGTAATTATATAAGTAGGTATAATTACTTTAATCACCCAGCAAGGTGAGAGATGTGTAAAAACATTCTGTGTCAACTTTAAACTGTGGACTGATATTTTAAATATTTGAATTTATACTGTGGACCACCTTAGAGTTGGAGGCTTGTGAATGAGGCTAGGAATGATTATGATCTTAATCTATACTAATATTATAAAGCTGAAGAGTTTGTTTTGTTTGTTTGTTTGTTTGTTTGTTTGTTTGTTTGTTTGTTTGTTTAAACGCGCTAATCTCAGAAACTACTGAACCGATTTGAATAATTCTTTCACTGTTAGATAGTCTATTTATCGAGGAAGGCTATAGGCTACATTTTATCCTGAAATTCCCACGGGAACGGGCACAACGCGGGTAAAACCGCGGGGCGCTGCTAGTAATATTATAAAGCTGAAGAGTTTGTTTTGTTTGTTTGTTTGTTTGTTTAAACGCGCTAATCTCAGAAACTACTGAACCGATTTGAATAATTCTTTCACTGTTAGATAGTCTATTTATCGAGGAAGGCTATAGGCTACATTTTATCCCGAAATTCCCACGAGAACGGGCACAACGCGGGTAAAACCGCGGGGCGCTGCTAGTTTAGAAGATATTTTTGGTTTTAAGGTTGAATAAAAGACTGCTCGTTTTATCTCAATAAACTTTTCGAAACTAGAGTGAAATGAGTATATATATATAGAAGAGCAAAAATTGGGCAAGGGTATCTTACATTAAGTATAGTAAACGCATTTTTAAGACATAATAGGTGTCATGTTTTTTTGGTCTTGTTCTCATAATATAAATAGGTATAAACCTATTTATGTGCATTACAAATAAACTCTCAAAGTTGCACTATTATGAGATCAAAACGTAGGTCATCATACCCTACATTGTATTTGTAAAAACATGCACTATGCATCTACGAGTAATACGAAGGTAATAAAATAAACCATATTAATGCAAATTCATTATGCCATATTAGATATGAAATCGTATTCTTCCTTAATTAACTCCAGCCTTTGCATAAACAAGAAACTCAGACAACAAAGTAAAATCTACTTCATGTATTACCAGTATATGTATTAGAAAGTTGTTTACACATGTATGTATGTCCATAGCAGTCCGGTATGACAAAAGAGCCCTTCATTAATACGTATGTCAATAACTCCTATTCATCAACATCAGTGCTTTGTCCGCTCTCACAAAGTAGAAACATCCAGAAGGCCAACAGCAATGTGATACGAAAGTACACACACACATACATAGACGCGAGCTTACACATTTTTCGTAGCGTAAAGCCTGAAACTGCGTGCAACCGTGCACATGTTCACGCTCGTGGGCTCTGGGAATGTCACGAGCGGATACCCGCGCGGTTTCATACAAAAGTGCTAGGTCGCGGGGACCCGCGCGGACGTCCGAATGTAGCACTTTTGTATGAAACTGCGCGGGCGCTCGCTTAGCGCAGTTTCAAGCCTAACTCCACTTGCATTAGTTTGACACCTTTCGAAACTATTGTAGCGCGCTTTAAAATGTACGCATCGAGTTAATATAGTTCCTCGTTGCATGTTGCTGTATTTATTTTGTGCCTTTGTTGTCACTCGCTGACACTTGTGAGTGATTCTCGCCGCTTTCTTTATTGTCATGTTTGCCTTGAGATAACTTCATGTTTGTCCGAACACTCACTGCATGGTAAACATTGAACAAAGTATGATTACCTTTGGTTCGATGTTGGTTCGTAGATTAGGTCTTTTGTGTAGAAGGAGTTACAAACTGGTAATTATTATGTAGTAAATACACTTTTTAAATAATAGGTAATTAAATTTGTAGGTTATTTTCATTTAAAATTACGCATCATGAAAGTATTGGGATTTTGAGTATACTGGTACCTGGTACCTAGAAATCTTGGAAACCTTTCATAAAGAGACTACTTTCATTTGCTATTTCTTAAACCGAAAAGAAAATCTATACTAATATTATAAAGCTGAAGAGTTTGTTTTGTTTGTTTGTTTGTTTGTTTGTTTGTTTGTTTGTTTAAACGCGCTAATCTCAGAAACTACTGAACCGATTTGAATAATTCTTTCACTGTTAGATAGTCTATTTATCGAGGAAGGCTATAGGCTACATTTTATCCCGAAATTCCCACGGGAACGGGCACAACGCGGGTAAAACCGCGGGGCGCTGCTAGTATATCGATAATCTTCCTACTCCATTGATAGGAATAATCTAAGACAAATGCATAATACAATTGCCAATCCCACCCTATGATTAAGTCGTTACATAATGGCCGGTATGCAGGTGTAAACTTCCGGTAACGATGGGTGGGAGTGTTTCGATTAACCGTCTAACGTCCCCCCGGGCCTAGTCGGCACTCCACTATAACTGACCATTACTACTTGCGAAATGATCGTGCACCAAAATAAGACCAAGTAAAAAGCTAAGACGGAACGCTGCGGGTAACATTGTGAAGCATGTTAAATTACACCCATAATTGTACCCACTGTACCGTGCATACATTTGCGATTGCACGTTGTTTAATAATTGCGATGAGTAAGACTTATTATTGCTGCTTAAATCTAGTTTGATGGTTGGAATTCATATCTGAGTAGTATCGTACTTTGGAGGACACGTTTTATTGTCGGTTCCGGTAAATTAAACCAATGAATATATTACATATGTATATAACAGAACTGACTTCTTTTTTTGCTGCGTCTTGATTTTTTTCATTGGTCTGAGACACTAAACGAAAGTGTACTCGACCGGCTAGTTGATCTTTTGTTCTTCAACTGACAGTATCTGTTACGTATTTGATTAGGTGTTACAGTATGTTACGTGTGATGATTCAGTACTTTTATCTTTTAATCGATACATACATTTTTTCGAGGATTTGTTTAATGATTTGCAGAATGAGGAGAAAGTTTGGTTTTTGAAGGTTTGGTGCTTTGTCGTTACGCAATACACAAATTTGAAGTTTTGGTGTATATTTAGTTGTATTGTAAATATCATAAAATTGTTCCCACGTAAAGACGGAAGTTTGCTTTCTCGAGAGATTTTTGTTTTTACAAGAACTTTTTTTTTATTTAACTTTTTATCTTTTCGTTTATCTTACCTTTTCTTGCTTCTATGTATTATTTTTTCTTTTACGTGAAGTGCACGTTAAGCAGTCGCTTCCGGTTCTTAGACCGTCTCGAAAGCTTTTAGGCGGTCTGAAAACTTCAACACCAAGGTTGGCCTTACTAATCGAAATGAATGATCTCACATGGTTGAGAGGTCCCTAGGATATGTTAGTTATGATTGCTGTACCAAACGTAGCTAGGCTCAAACTCAGCTCCACAGCATAGCACTCTAAACCATATTATTATTATGGACCATGTTGGTCTGTATTATTATGAACTAAAAAATTGGTAGCTGTTACTATTTTACTACAACTATCTTATTGTTGATGTCGTATCACTGGTCCATTTATTAAACCGATAACACCAAACAGTTGCCATAAAGTTCTTGTCACTTTCATTTCTGCTAGGAAACGTTCGTGATCATTAGGAGCGATACTTTCCATTTCTTGTCAATTAAAATCACCTGTCAATTAGTTGCTATTGTTGCAACTTTGTTGTGGCCTATGATTTCTAATTGCCTTTATTATTGTTCTAATGTTAAGTGGTTGAATTAAGTTATTTGTTTTCCGAAGTATTATTTGTCTTTGAAATGTAAGTAACAACTACATTTAAAAGTAAACTCATTTGTTTTTGGAATAAAAAATGACTCAAGTGATTATGATCTCGATAACGTGTTTTAAAGAACTATTCGTCCCAGAATTTGCTATTCAAACTTCTGAAAACGATTTTCCATTTAACCATTTCGTAACTGCAACTGCAGCTTCAAATATTTAGCGCATAAATTTAAATGGCTTAAAATAAGTGATTGCATCATTTCTTAGAAGGATTGGCACTATTAAGTTCATTACTGCCTTTATTTGGAAAGGAACGAAGTTCTGTCTAGTTTTTCTTTGCATTATTCTAACTCTTTGGTGCGCCATTTCAACGAACTCGTTTAAAATTGGAATGCGAATGTTTAAAATGGTTACCTTACCTACATCCGTATATCCGCTCTCAAAAGTAGTTCTTGGTTTTTTGTTTAATTATAGTCCTTAAATGTCAAATACCTAGTGTTAAGTGGTTATTTAGGATAGTTTAAAATGTACTAAAAACATTCTATGATTTTTATTTAGAATAATTTAAATTTTAAAGAATTTAGTCCCTATTATCACCGTTAATCTAGAAGAGACCCTTAAAAAAACTTAAGGAAATTACGTTTATATAGGAGTTTTATCTCACAAGCGTCTCTGCGTCATACTTGTGTAAGTAAATGTACATGCACATTGTCTTACTGTGCATCATTCATTGTCTGCGTCAAAAATGTCTTTGAAGAAATAACAGTAACTATGTATGAGTAAACAGAGAAAAGTTTTTCGTAGTGAGTTATATGAAATGCATATAAACAAAGATCTTGACAACGGTACTGATAGTTACGCACACAAAGATGCGTGTCAGGTGTTCCATATTTTATGTTACAACTACAAGTACGGACTAGGGGCCCTCGTGAACTGAGACCACTATAGCTACAAATATTCAAAACGTTTTGACTATTTCCAGACTTTAATACAAATGTTGTTATTACCTTCATTATTTAAAGCAGTTTAATAATCCTATCTTTCTTTCATCTTTTCAGGAAGAACTGGATCTGACAGCAGTAAACAAAGCAGCCATGATGGCGTTACCTGCTGCGAAGAAATGGCAGATCTACTGCAGTCGGAGACCGCCGCCAGGACAAGTGATGCCGCTGGCAACGGCTCCACAAGTTGAGGAGTACATCAAGGCGTTAAATGAAATCGCTGATGTGAGTATTGGCTTTCGGAAAAAGTAGATATTTTATGATATTTTAATTATTTTAAGTTCTTGTGTATATCATGTAGATTTCACCGACCCTAACATTACACAAATTTTATTTGTGTCCGTATGCTCTTGGGCTGAATATGGAGATTCCTAAATGCTTCTAAGATCTTCAGAGACCTTTGCTCAGAATGGGACTGTATAGGTTGGAAAAAAAATTCAGTTAAATGAGATACCGATACCTAGCAGTCGAAAATATCACATTTTATGACTTATCTTGATATTTTGAACACAATTTATCTACGACGACTTATGTTTCAATGTTATGATTATTTTGATCTTTCTCCAGGCATTCACATCATCAGAAGGCACACCCATACCGGTCGAAGCTTGTGCTCTTGTCGATGGTTTGAAGACGGCTTTACGAACGCGCGCCCATAGCTTCGTGCTCCGGTTTGTGAAGCAAGGTGGTCTTGGAGCGTTGTTAGATGCTCTGCAGAGGGCGCCCAGAGACGATGCCATCACTAGGCATAACCTTATTGCTGGCATCAAGGCGCTTATGAACAACTCTGTAAGTAATTCTTGGTTTAATACTCGTTTATTTATGAGGCTTATTGTTTTGAGCCTCTTTCTTTTCTTTATGGACCATTTCTTTGGAAAAACATAATATGAGACTTCGTTAACTTCGTTCAGATTGTTCAATGTGCAAGGACTATCAGTGGTAGAAAGGTTGGAAAGTTAAAGAGAAAGAGATTTCAAAGAAGCTTTTAATCCTCCGTATTATCTCTGCTTTTCTTTGTAAACACCCTCAATGACATAATTGATTTTATCTCTTTCAGACTGGTCGTGCTCACGTGCTAGCTCATCCCACCAGCATAGATCTGATCGCACAGTCTTTGGACACGGAGAATGTTAAGACTAAAGTGGCTGCTTTGGAGATTCTTGGTGCTGTCTGCCTCGTTCCTGGAGGCCACAAAAAGGTATTGTATAGTTTTATCAAGGATATTTTTTGTTTGAAAGTTTCTGATGAAGGGAATGAAGAGTAAGGATGTGTGTAAGGAGGTATTGGAACACCTACAGGACGAATAGTCCTCTTCAAGATATACACGTATACGAGTCACAACAGTTAAGTAGTTGTCAATACTAAAGGCAAAAGTGATCTTTGACAGCTTTCAGTGACCGGCAACCAAAGTTAGTCGAGGGTATGCTTGTAAACAGCTAACTTAGCCCCGAGGAAAAGATTCCTGCAGCCAATAATTCATCAGACTATACTCGTATTAAGAGTTTTAATAGGAATCACAGTGCAGTTAAATCACAGTATTTTTTATAGTAGACTATAATAAAATCGTATTTTTCCAGGTGCTAGAAGCAATGATCCACTACCAAAAGTATGCGGGCGAACGCGCCAGGTTCCAAGGAATCATCAACGAGCTAGATCGCAGTACTGGTGCTTACAGAGACGACCTCGGTGTCAAAACTGCCATCATGTCCTTTGTGAACGCAGTTTTGAACTACGGCTCTGGGGAAGATAGTTTAGAATTTAGACTGCATCTGCGATACGAGTTGCTGATGTTGGGTATTCAACCAGGTTTGTTTTAATTTTATTTTTGGAAAAATAGTTTATTTAGACAGTTTATGGTTGATTGGTGCTATATGATATCTGTCAAAGGATAATTCGGGACAGGAAATCGTCGATACATTTTACTCCTTCATTTTCATCGATTCATTGGCAAATATGTAAAAGAAAACAAGTTTTTATTTTGGAAATATATGAGCATATTTGATATTGCACATTAATTAGGGTTAATTATTGAGATTTATGTTGATTCAATAGTTTTCAAAACACTATTTACTTTCATAATATATAACTAAAGAAGAAAATCAACTTTGAGTGTTCCATAATAACCATTCCATATTCCTTTTCCAGTGATAGAGAAACTACGAAAATACGAGAATGAAACGTTGGACCGTCATATCGAGTTCTTCGAGATGGTTCGCAACGAAGACGAACGCGAACTTGCTCGCCGATTCGACAAGGAACACGTTGATACTAAGAGCGCGGCGTCCATGTTCGAATTGCTGAAGAGGAAATTGAGCCATACTGCTGCCTACCCGCATTTACTGTCCTTGTTGCAACATTTGCTGTTGTTGCCTTGTGAGTATTTCTTGGTTATTTTGATATATTATATACATATTCAGATAAGCGTGTTGGTTTTTAGTTGTGTTGATGCTTTGGGATCAGGTTTGATATTTTAAGCTGAGGGGTTGCCATGTTGCCATGATGTCAATTCTTCAGTACAAAATATGTTAAAAAGCCATCATTTCTATTTGATTAAAGTGACATTTGTAAATACATTTTTCACGTTTCGTTGTGACAATACTTTTAATTAGCTTTTCAAATGTAAAAAGTTAAACAAAAATAAATTAAAAACCCCTTCAACTATTTTAAATTGAGTAACATTAAAATTTGTTAAAGTATCTGTATTCCGTGGTTGCAGTGGAGTACAACCCGCAGTCGCAGCACTGGCTGCTGCTGGACCGCGTGGCGCAGCAGATCGTGCTGCAGCAGCCCGCCGCCGCGCCGCGCGCCGCCTCCGACCGCAGCTCCGCCTCCGACTGCGCCAAGGTACCGCGCACCGAGTCACACCACTACACTAACACCAGCCCCACAACCATATAACTGAACACATAGGTTTTCTCAACTTTTTAGACAAATTCATATAAACTCTCTCAATTTATAGAATAACTAGCAGCGCCCCGCGGCTTTGCCCGCGTTGAGCCGTTCCCGTAGGAATTTTCGAAAATCCTTTCTTAGTGTGCACTTACGTCAATTGAGACCTTCCTGCCAAATTTCATGTTTCTAGGTGTAGCGGTTGAGGGTGTGCGTTGATTATCAGTCAGTCAGTCAGTCAGTCAGGACTTTGAATTTTATATGTATATAGATAATATTTACATATCACCAACCCGCATTAGGCAATCGTGGTGATTACAACTAATCCTCCTCAGTGTTTTGATATCTTCAGTGAGAGGCCTTTGCCCAGCAGTGGGACATTACAGGCCTATTCTTTTACTTTACTCTTACTTACCATATGATTTGACTAGACAACGCTATATTCTACTAATACCCTCACATTTTCCAGGTGTCAGATCCAGACGTAGCCCCAATAGAGATCAATGTAGGAGAGATAGTCCACCTTTTGGCCAAAGAAGAAGAATTAGTCGCCGCTAGAACAAAAGCGGACAGCTTGGAGCGAGAGAACATTGATCTAGCCACGGAATTGGCTAAGAAGGTAAATAAACACTTTTTAATGGTGTATTCAATAGACAAAATATGGATTAAAGAAAGGATGATAAAAGATGATGAAAGCAACAGTGTGATGAAAGAAAAATATATCTTATTTCTGTCGATCAATAATTGGTAGTTAAATGAATGGCCAAAAGATGATCGCCGATCTATGCCATTTGATCTATGGTAGAATGAATGAGTAGACGTTTGATCGATGTCATCGATGTGGATGAACCTATCGATCGACGTTCGATCTATTAACCCGTTGATGGATCGATCGGTTAATTCATCGATTGGTATAATTATGATAATTTATCTTCGGCGTTCCCAATAACCTATATCAGATATCTGTGGCATAATAATTAAGCTCCGCACATAAATACTAAGTTAATATTTTTTATCAAAGGTTGAGGAAATTATATAATGAAATCATATCACAAATGCCTACGTTCTAAAATATTTATTTCAAGGCCCATACCTATTCATTTCGAAGGCAAGGGGAGCTGTGAAGCTTTAACATGCATAATACCTATTATGTATCTTTTATGCACAATTAATAAGACTTACTTTTCCAAATGATACCAGGATATTTATTATACTATCTTTTCTACATCGATTGGTTGATTTATATGCGTCATTTAGTTTTTTACTCCTTTAGTTAATTTATCAATACTCTTATTTAATTTGAATTATGAGGGTGCTATTCCATTGAATAATTCCATTATCTCTGAGCGAGGTGGAGTTCAATTGACCAATCACGTTGAGTTGAACAAAGATTACGTAATAGCAATGTGGTTAGCTAATAATTGATCTCCGTCTCATTGGAAACGCACCTTGAAACATGATTTACCAATTTCTAAGTAAAATAGAAATTCAAATTAAAAAAATAGAAAATCTTCACTGACGCATACAAATCAAACACCCATACAAAAAATCACGGTCAAGGCATCTAAAAACATCCATCCAAACGATTACCCATATCATCAAACGCATGCGTCTAACAACTAACAGGAAAAGCAAGTGGACCAACAAAGTCAGGAGAGAGAAGAGCTGGAGGGAGTGATGAGTAGACTGAAGGAGAGGCTGGAGAAGGAGACGGCGGCGCGCATGGAGTGCGGCGAGCAGGCGCGCGCCGCCGCCGTGCGCGCGCTCGCGCTCGAGCAGCAGGTGCGCTCGCTTACATTCAGCTAGGTCACACCACACTGGCAACATACTCGAGTTCGAGTAGGTCAGTCAGTTCGAGTAGGCCAACCCTAGTGTCGGGAGTTTCTAGACCGCCTTAAGGTCTCACGATTGTTGTTTAGTATAACATCGTCGATGAAAGAGGATTCATCTGTTTGCAGTCTGTGGCAATTTACAGCAAACGGAAGACACGTTAATTGTTACTTCTATTATACTCGTATGTACTTTTTAAACTCACACGATTTGCACTCATTATACTAAATGAAACGAGTCAGTATCGCGTTACAAAATTTAACGTATTACCATCCCGTGACCACGAGCGGTGTAATTCGCTCGAAACGTCGGGTACGTATTTTAGTAAAATACGTTAAATTATCTAACGCGATACAGACCCGTTTCACTTAATATAAATGCTACTTCTATTGTTGAAATTTTCAGACCATGTCAGAGATCGTTAAGCATTCTGACGCCAGAGGTGACCACAGGTCCACTGGCAGATGAATTCAGTGTTAGCACAGTATTTAACCTTAGTCTAAATAAATTTTAAAACACAAATTATTTAATGTGAGGAAAATTTAATCAAATCATATATCGTCATCACATAACGGTGAGCGGTACTCATAATGCTTCCAGCTTTATATAATTCTTTTTAGTCAATTAACCGTAACTTTTGTCGTATCTTAGTTAATAAGTGAGGTGCTAAAATTTAAACTGAGTTGTATGTTACAGTTGAATCAAGAGCGATCTGAAAGGGCGAGATTCGAGAAACTAGTCAGTGAAGGAAGCATACCCGATGATGCTAAGGTAGGTGGCACTTGAGTGTAAAACAATTTTGTAATAGTTCTAATAGTCTGAATAATAAGGCACATCTTATACAGCTTCTTAATTATTGAATGAAGGTGTCTCGCGTTATCGCATTATTGTGGTAACATTTTAAAAGGAAAGTACCCTATTCAATATCTAAATTTTACCCTGTATATTTTCCATATCTTCCGTGTACTTCTGAAATTTAACATTTGACTTTTACACCATCCATATTTTTGTCAAAATAATAGAGACATTGCATTAGCAACTACGACTTTGACCCTATCTGTCGGTGCAGGTGAGCAGCCTGAAGAGCGCGGCTCGCGAGCCGTGCGCGGCGCCGCCGCCGCCGCCGGCGCCGCTGTGGACCGCGGCTCCCGCTCCGCCCGCGCCGCCGCCCGCGCCGCTGGCGCCGCTGCCGCCGGCCGCGCCGCCGCCGCCCAAGCAGAAGAAGAACGTGCCCACCCCGGGGAACCCGCTCAAGAGCTTCAACTGGAGCAAGCTGCCCGACTCCAAGCTGCACGGCACCGTCTGGCAGGAGCTCGACGACACCAAGCTCTACAACGCGATGGATCTCAACACGATCGACAAGATGTTCTGCGCTTATCAGAAGAATGGAGTCCAGGTTGGTGACACATTTTTAATAAAGGTTGAGTTTTTCAAGGGTTATCCAATATCCCAAACCTTAGCATTCTTCAGGATCCTAGAGGCAATTTGCTTGCTTTAGGATCTTGTAGGCTAATACACTTTGTTTCTTGATAAAATTGTCAAGCAAATTGATAACGCTACATCCTTTTCTGGCTTTGGCCTTGAGACTAAGAAATGTTTACCTTCTTTTATTGAAGAAAATCAATGCTTTCGTTCCAGAATGAAGGTTCAGTCGAAGACCTCCGCCAGTTGGGTTCCAAGCCAAGGACTAAAATACTGACTGTCATCGACGGAAGACGCGCTCAGAACTGTACTATTTTACTGTCTAAACTTAAAATGACTGATGAAGAGATTTGTCGGTGAGTATTTACTTCCAAAATAGACCAATATAATACTCTTAAAAAAGTATTTTTTTTGTAGTAATTTATATATTAAATACGATCGAATGTCAAAAAATTCATAGCCTGAAGCGGCAAAACGATTTGACACAGCACAAATTGGGACCATGTACAGATTTGCCCTTACTAGACCGGGGTAGAAGCCTTTAAAAATAATTAAAAACAAAAAATCATAATAGTAGGATGAAACCCATTAGAAAAGGAGGGGAATATTATAAAAATGAAAGGAAAAATAAATTACGGGCGATCTGAGGTCGGGAAGGGGGAAGGGGGTGGGTTTTTAGGGGTAAAAATGGTTTATCTTGATTTCCGGAAAAACCACAAGTCCTACAGAAACAAGTCAAATGGCAAAGTTGTAGGTAATAAAATGATCTACAACTCTTGTATTGACAATTTGTTCGCATAACCCCAAAATATATGTGAAAAATCCAAAAAACCACGTTTTTGTTTTTTACGTTTATCTTACTCAAAAATATATTTTTTTCTACAAAATTTGGTGAAAACTTTCCTTATTATGTCCCAAATACAGTGTAATTTATTTGATTAAAAATATTTATTTTTTCACCTTATTTTGAATTAATATCTTAAAAACACCCTTATTTTCAATCGAAAATTCACCCGTCAAAATATCAGCTTTTTTCAAAAAGTTGGTATGTTTTCTGTTCCTTGAAATCTCTACTTTCCGATGGTAAAAATAAATAAATATGTTACTATAGTAAATCTTCCCAGAAAATGCAAAAAACTCGAATACGATAATTTTTTTTTAAAGTTGATTTATTTAATGCTAATTACATTTATGTCATAGAAAATCTCATAATATATGAATATAAATGTAAATCGTTCTATTAAATGTAGATATAGTCCAGTCATTATAGTAAGTTCACCTCGGAATTCGAAATACCCAGCTGTAAGTCTGTAAATACTTGTATATTGACACACTAAAAGTTGTCTCATAACCTACATAATGGTAGGGTGTACGCAACTATTTAATTTCAAGGTCAAAGGTCACAAAAATCAGTTTTTGCGCTATTTTGTAAATATCTCATTTCCTATGGGTTTTTTGCTATTTGTACTTATTGTCAATATTGTAGAATACAAAATTCTCTACAAATTTTGTTAAAATTTTATTTTTCATACGGTGAACCGTTGAGATATTTACAAAAAAGCAAAAACCGATTTTTGTGACCTTTGACCTTGAAATTTAATAGTTGCGTACACCCTACCATATTATGTAGGTTATGATACAACTTTTAGGGTGTCAATATACAAGTATTTACAGATTACAGCTGGGTATCTCGAATTCCGAGGTGAACTTACTATAATGACTGGACTATATCTACATTTAATAGTACGATTTACATTTATATTTATATATAAGGAGATTTTCTATGACATAAATGTAATTAGCATTAAATAAATCAACTTTAAAAAATAATTATCGTATTCGAGTTTTTTGCATTTTCTGAGAAGATTTACTATAGTAACATTATATATTTTTTCACCATCGGAAAGTAGAGATTTCAAGGAACAGAAAACATACCAACTTTTTGAAAAAAGCTGATATTTTGACGGGTGAATTTTCGATTGAAAATAAGGGTGTTTTTTCGATATTAATTCAAAATAAGGTGAAAAAATAAATATTTTTAATCAAATAAATTACAGTGTATTAGGGACATAATAAGGAAAGTTTTCACCAAATTTCGTAGAAAAAAAAATATTTTTGAGGAAGATAAACGTAAAAAACCAAAAACGTGGTTTTTTGAATTTTTCACATATATTTTGAGGTTATGTGAACAAATTGTCAATACAAGAGTTGTAGATCATTTTATTACCTACAACTTTGCCATTTGACTTGTTTCCGTAGGACTTGTGGTTTTTCCGGAAATCGAGATAAACCATTTTTACCCCTAAAAACCCACCCCCTTCCCCCTTCCCGACCTCAGATCGCCCGTAATTTATTTTTCCTTTCATTTTTATAATATTCCCCTCCTTTTCTAATGGGTTTCATCCTACTATTCTTATTTTTTGTTTTAAAAGTTATCGGCACTGGTCTATACATATCAATCAAATTTAAGAAATAATTTCATGAGCAACTTTCAACGTGTTACATACAAAAACTTCTTAATGTTTTTGTGATTTCCTTAATTGCTAGAAGTTAATCGATTTAGCTGCATTGACCCCCTGGGATTCCTGAGTTAAAACTGACCCGTTTCGCAAATTATTTCAGTGCCATACTTCGAATGGACACAGCGGAACAGCTACCTATAGACATGTTGGAACAACTGCTGAAGTTCACTCCCAGTGCCGAAGAAGCTGCCTTATTAGAAGAACATCAAGATGAACTGGATAATATGGCGAGGGCTGACCGGTTCCTGTACGAGATTTCCAAGTAGGTTTACTTCTTAATAATACGAAATTAATAAGAATATTATAGTTGATGCCGTAGCTCCAATCAAAAAGGTTTTGTTGTACTGGTTTCTTAGCGGTTTCATTTTGAATTGAAGCTACGCTACAATATTTTTTAATTAAATCCATTGTTTCTGACGTTTTGACTCCTTTACAGGAACTCTGTTAACAAAAGTAATGTATTGTCATCATAGTTCGTTACTTAATAATGTCTTTTTTGAAATGATTCAATAACTTAAGACCCTGTTGACCTTCCTATAAATATCCGTGAGCTGAAGCTCGTATGCGGTTGTCGCGCAGGATCCCGCACTACTCGCAGCGCGTGTGCACGCTGCTGTTCAAGAAGAAGTTCAGCGGCGCGGCCAGCGAGGCGGCCGCGCGCGCCTCCGTGCTGCTGCGCGCCGCGCGCGAGATGACGCGCTCGCGCCGCCTGCGCGCGCTGCTCGAGATCGTGCTCGCGCTCGGCAACTACATGAACCGGTGAGGGGGACCCCTTGGGACCTGTTGGGGAACATGACGGTACAGGGGGAACAACGGAGTGCTGTACAAATACAGATGGATAGCGGCATCACATCACTACTTTACTTGGCATAAAATAGGGCCTTCAATGCTACATCTCCCAACAGAAACAAACACTTCTTATTGTCGTCTTAACCCTCACTGACCATCGTTTGGTTTGACTCTTAATAAAACTCGTGAAAACGTGCGCTTATATTATAGAACGTAGATTATTGATGACTTTCTTAGCGTATTTATTTTGTGACTTTATGTACCCGCTGTTAGTGGTGTCAAAAAACAGCGGACAAAGTTATATAGGAATACTAATGGATAAGTAAAGTATATGAACAGATTGAACATGGATGAACAGCATAGTCACATCAGAATATAACATCGTCCTCAATCAAGTCAGTTGTCATTGTCAGTGATCGAAGTTAACGGGACTTCGATAAAGCCTCTCAAAGCCTTCTCAGATACTTAAAATATGCTCTCAGAAAATTTGCCACTAACGTTCAGCCGTCCTAATGTTACACTTTTTCAATAGGAAGATAAATTAATTATGAATGTGTAATTGACTCAAATTAATCTGGTGAATATTTATTTTACAGAGGTGCTAGAGGAAATGCTTCCGGATTCCGTCTTTCGTCCCTGAACAAACTGGCCGACACTAAATCGAGTGTGTCCAGAAACACTACCCTTTTGCACTATTTGGTGGAGTTACTTGAGAATCAAGTGAGTATAACGGTTTAGAAAAAGGGGAAAATATTCGTTGAGGAATATTTCGAAACTATTCTTGTATTGAACCCCCATATTCTAACTTCTCGCCCCCAGTTACAGGACATTCTCCTAGTAAAATATGGCATGTGTTGAAGCTTTCGTTGTCTTGATGCTTTTCTTTTACCTATGTCTTCCTTTTATTAAATCCTCTCATCTAACCAATCGTTTTTCCTACTATCAGAATCCTTTTATCAAACGTCCTATCTAACTTCTCTTCTACTTCAAGGCCATTCTTCTCGCTGAGGAAGATCTCGAAACATTCCTTGTATTGAACCGTGTAATGTAACCTCTACACTAGTTCGAGGCCATCTTTCACGTAGAAGAAACTTTCCTTGTACTGAATCCTCATACCTATGACTGGCTCGCGCAGGCATGCGTTGAAGCCTTTGTTGTCTTCATGCTTTTCTTTGACCAATGTCTTACTTTCATTGAACCTTTTTATGTAACCAATCGTACCTCTACTATCAAAGTCCTTCTACGAAACGTCCGCTACAAGGTGGAGGGCGTCCTTCCTCTTGCGTCCTCACACGTGACGAGTGCCCCGTCAGTTCAAGGACGTGCTGCTGGTGGAGGAGGACCTGGCGCACGTGCGCGGCGCCGCCAAGCTGTGCGAGGAGCAGCTGGCGCGCGACGTGGCGGGGCTGCGCGCGGGGCTGGCCAACGTGCGCGCCGAGCTCGCCTGGGCCGCCGCGCGCGCGCCGCCGCCCGCGCCGCCCGACGCCTTCCTGCCCGTCATGCGCGACTTCCACGCGCACGCGCTCTGCACCTTCACGCAGCTCGACGACTTGTACCAGGTGCGTGCTCTATCACGACCACACCGGTCTCTCACTCTCCCGCCCTTTGAGGTACGCTTCCGAGTGTACTAAGGCCAGCAGAGAAAAAAGCGTCCTCTACCGTGTCCTCCATCTCTATGAAAAGTAGACCGACCGACGCAAAACGGTCTCCTGTTCCTGCCACTGTTGTGCAGCTTGAAGATCTCTACCAGATATACTAATTTAGGCAGCAGAAAAAAACTACTTTTAGCCAAGACAGAGGTTTTGTCTTGGTTATTCTCTGAAGATATTTTTGTGCCTGCTTCTATATAAAGACAAAAAACAACGGACACAATTAAATCAAAACTATCAAATATGTCAGAATAACGGTGCCAGCCACCAAGAACCACCAGAGTTATCATAGACTTCTTACTATGCTATTCCTATCGTCCAATTGTACAGCTAGATTCTTACTCGCACAGCCAGCCCGCGGTGGCGCATCTCTATAGAAAAGCAGAGCATTGCTCCGATGGAAAATCATCTGAAAACTTAAATCTCACCCCCTCACGCTTCATTCGCCAGGACATGAAGAGTCGTCTGGCAGCGTGCGCGCAGATGTTCGGCGAGGAGCCGAACACGTCGCCCGAGCTGTTGTTCGGCGCGATGGACTCGTTCCTCACGCAGCTGGCGGAGGCGCGCGCCGAGTGCGACGCGGCGCGGAGACGCCGCGACGAGGAGGAGAGGAGGACGCGCCACGAGCAGGAGGTAACACCCAACTATGTACTTTTGATTGTGTCTTGAAGCACGAGCAAATGGTAAAACCTAACGATCTTCTAAATATTTGCTTGGTTCTTTAATTTAATCCTCAGGCTATACCTAAAAAACGCTTGAATCTTTTCACTAAGGCAAAGACGAGCGGAGCGGAGTTTCATTAAGAAATAAATTGTAATGCAATGGTTAATTGAGTTCCGCCTCAATGAAGACGCACCCTAAGATGGCTCAACGTTTTGTTGAAATCAGACAGTTATCACTTTATGTTATATGTTAATCGAGACTGTATTTATTTTTTATTTCACAGCTCAAAAAACGTACAATGGAGCGTAAACAATCAAGCTTACTCAGCTCAGTCGGGAAATCTCTCGGCAAATCAAACGGATCCGACAACTCCGACACTTCCAGGGAAGGAACTTTGACCAACGGCCAAAAGGGGGAGTTTGACGACCTCATCTCAGCTTTAAGAACAGGTGACGTCTTCGGTGATGACGTAGCCAAGTTCAAAAGATCCAGGAAAACTTCCAAGGTAAATGTTAAAGGAAGAGATAGCCCACCCAGAGGAGTCTGTAGGGAAGATTCAAGGGAGAGACAGAAGAATTGAACCTTAAGCGCATATTCTTAAGGATGAGATTTTATATTCTAATTGGAATGACTGAAACCACTTGGTCTTGACACACACATGTGGTCAAATGACTTAGTTCTCTTTTTGAAGAGTTGACGTATTATGATTAAACTTGGCTGACAAGTGATGGGTGGTAAATAATTAATATACTTTTGAAATTAACGTGATCATGTGTCATAATTAGATACTTATTTCAATAAATTACTAATTTTGTGTTTAATCGAATTATTTTGGCTAAAACAAATGTTTACTGAAAGATGCTAAAAGGTAAATTTTATTTGGGAGTGAAGTGTGATAATTTCATTTCTTTACAAGTATATCTAAACACTGTCAAATCAGTGTTACTATGTACTAGATATAAAAATAAATGTTTATAAAATGGCGCTAGAGGGAAGGCACGGTTATGATGTATTGCCTGAGATTAAATATTGTTTTAATAGAAAAATGAGTGGTGTAAGTAAGGTCTAAATAATCTTAAACTCCTTATTATAGGACCATTATTCAACTGTTATAAAGGAACTTATTCATTTTGGTCGCTAATTTATCGACAACTTAAGTAATTGACTTGGTAATGGTTATAATGTACTCATTACACTAAAACGCGTAGTCAGAGTATGTCTCGTTGACATTTTAGCGGGTTTGATGTGTAAGTTTCTTAATGTAGACATTAGAAGAGGTTATAAGATAAAGTGATATTTTATTCTACAGTTAAGAAAAGTGATAAACAGAATTGATTCGAGACGATTGCTCGACTTTCAATGTATGGAATTAAATCGATTTGATAGCATGGAAGGTTTACGGCTTTTTAAACTTTGACAACGAACACTAGCGGCCATTTTGATTTCAATTGAAAACAAAATGGTGCCTTCTTTTTATATGCTTTTTGCATTTTTATGCGAATCAGAAAACTTTTTTTGGATCTGTTTAATGAATGAAAATGGATGAATTTGTATGCACTGGAAAGTTTTTATTTGTGTTCGACGCTACGACACGCTTATTAATAACTTTATAATAAGCTTTCTCATTGCGTTTAGGAAAGTTTTGAAGGGCTTTATTCTGATGAGACCAAATTTTCTTAAATAAAAACGTTCCATTTAATTTAAAAATACCTCAATATTCAGTAAAATGATTTTTATACGAAACGAAACATATGTTTTGAAGCACCAGTAATTAAAATAAATGTTCTGACTGAATAGTACTTACTTAATTTACAATTTTATAGATGTGTTTACATGTTTTTTCACAATACTGGCACAACATTTATACAGAGTTTTTTAAACTTTATAACTTGCTTATAAGGTTGGGTATACATTTATATTCCTGTACCTACGATAAACTAATATTACTGCAAAAAAATAAGCAAACACGACTAGACATAGGTAACTTTTAAGCTCAAAGTTTCTACAATTTATTTAACATATCTCTGTGTACCTTTTAGACAAAATGTTTGAAATGCCATGAATATTGAATGTGTTAGACAAATGAACCCGTGACATGCTATCGTACAAGTAATCAGTTATTGGCTATTACTTAGAGGTAGGAATTGATTTAACTATGGATTTTCATACTTGATTTGAGTGAGTGTGTAGAAGTTTTCGATGAATATACATTTTGTAATTTAGATATAAAAATATTACCCCTAAATTATTATCTCATTATTTTTTCTTCATGTAAATATTACTTTTAGTTTCAGCCAAAATTTGTTACCGTGGCGATTGGAATGCGATCTTCTAAATATATTATTTTAGTGATACCTAGATAATATTAAATATAGTATCGTATGAGAGTTTGTCATTTTTGTAAATGTTTATTGTTTTGTTCAGTATTGCTTAAGCTCATAGTATATTAATATAATTATTACCTATAGACATATTTAAATAAACCTCTGAAAATTTATTGGAATTTTATTTTATAGTACCCCATTTATGAATATATTGTTAGTTAAATTTAAGTTAAATTACAAACCCCAAAAATCCCCTGTGCATAACAGCTATGACCACCGCAAGGAAACTGGCCTTAAATGAAAAATAAAGATCATCGAAGCAGGTCCATCCGTTTAATAGCTACGGAGCCACAGACAGATACACACACATACAGAAACAATACACCATAGGGTTGGCCACTAAACTACTCTGAAATGAATGAACGAAAGTCAATTACAACGATGCAATTTTGCTAAGAAACATACCTATTTAAATGAAATATTAAAGGAATAACGTATTAATATGTTTTTGTTCAAAATTCTACGTATTGTTTCATTTAATTTTTTCATTGAAAATTTTAAGGAGAAAAAAATGTAGAGATCTCTTTAATCGGCGATATGTTTCCTAAAAATAGGTAGATGAAACTTCGTCTCTCGTATAGTTTCAGCCAAGAGCCACGCCTTATGTTATAACACTATGTGGCATTTCTGCTACAATAAAGATTAGATTTTATCATATAAAAACGAACACTAAAAAGTAATTGTTAGGGATAAACTAATGAAACATAAAAACCTATTACTGGTTATTAGTTTTTATGAGAGGCGAGATTATTGGGCGGATAAGTGAGGCAAACAAGCGTAATCAAGGGATATGATGATTACAATTATTTTGAACACAGCATAATTTTTTTTCACACACGTTTAATTAGACCCAAACTAAGCTCTAAGCTTGTATTGTGGAATGTAACTAACTGATACTATTACATATACATAACAAAAATACTTTCAGATGAATATATTATATTGACACCCAGATGTTCGTCGCCAACAACTATGACTGCACATTATTGTTGACTCCGTTGAATCGAACCCGCAACTCCCGACACAGTAAGCGCTCTCACATGCCACTGTGCCAACGGGCTTGTCTTGTAATTTATTTAACTAATTTAACGGGTTATAAGCGTTTAGCTTTGCGTGGAAAATATTTTTTTCACGTTTTAAGGCAGTAATTTCCCCAGTGGAATCGTACTTATTACTTATTAACTAGTATGCATGATTTATTTGAGGATATTTAAAGGCTCCTCTAAAATACCTTGCATGATTAGATCTTGTGTTCGTCTATATCTAGTTATTTCTGGTAAAGTAAAGTATTAGAGCCCTATGATCGCATAATAACAGCACTGTTGCTATCAAATCGTTCGTCCCTTTCCAACATACGCTATTTTCAGAAGAGCGAAAGAGACAAACACTCTTAAACAGAGCTTTAGTTTATGAATCAGAGGGATAGTCTATAATGTCCCATAGCTGGGCAAAGGCTGTGGGCAAAGTACTGATATCATCTCGGAAGATATCAGTACAGTCAGGAGGATAAGGCGTAGTCACCAGTGATTCTGGATCAATCCTCAAAATAACATCTGTGACAGATTGCCAATAACCGTTGTCAGTAAATTCAATTGTCAAACGACAATGGCCGATCAATTCTATTAGATACGACCCACGTGTCTCCATTTATCGAAATTGAATCAAATTCTCAAAAGGTTTCGTAAACTGAATCCCTCCAAACAATTTCATGTAAGTATTTTTACGCGTAAGCTAAAAGTAGCGTAAAAATAACATAATGTCTGCAATGTGAAATGAAATAAGAAGAATGATTTCTTATTTCATTTCATATAAGTTCACTGTTACGTTCAGTTTTTTAGCTCAAGTCTATATCTTGGGAGAGCCATACTCCAACCAATCCTTTGACTTGGCTGTTTCGTCAAACACCTACTAAACTAGCAAGTGGCAATCTAGATTCCACAAACATTCTTTATTGAATTTAGTTCATAAATATGTTTATTACAACAAACTTCTTTTGTTATAAATAGTGTTCTGTTTCGTGCAATGTAAAATACATTTTTGAACCAACATAGCTTTTGTTTTCAAACATATTTAAGTATTAAATAGATTTGAGTTCTTGAAAAGCCCCAAATGACTTCTCTTTCAAAATGGTTACCTATTTCAATTGTGGAGCTCTCCAACAGACATAACTACTATTTATTTTATGAGTGTTGCAAACTGTAGGTACTTGGCGTCACTTTGATATAAAATGAAAAGACGGTGCCCTTGTTTCAAAAGTTTCTTTGAAAAACAAGAAAAATAGCTTTGAGGTGAAAGCGTGCGTTCAGGCGAAAAATTACGTCGCTTAAAAGAAAAAACAAATTAAGCAGTTACATTATAAATGTGAAAAAAGACTGGATGGTCGAAATGGATTTGAAGGAATTTTTCATATTCCTGTGTCCTGTATAAAAGTATGTACATACTAGCAGTGCCCCGCGGTTTTACCCGCGTTTTGCCCGTTCCCGTAGGAGTTCGGGATAGCCTTCCTCGATAAGTGGACTATCCAACACTGAAAGAATTTTCCAAATCGGACCAGTAGTAAGATTGGCCTACCTACTACTAAGAACCCTGCGATAAAGTAATTACTATATCAGGTTTGTTAAAGTAATTAAGTCCTATTTGTATGTAAAATAAGATAAGTCTAAGATCTAGTTTATTTTATTAGGTACTTCCAAACAGTATTACCATATTTATTTGCATAAGAAAATCGGATATTGTAAAAGCTTACCGGGAACCTTTTAATAAAGTATTCTGTTTCTAAATAAAGCGAAAGTAAATACCGATCAACCAAATGTAGGTATAAATAAACCTCATACATTGATCTTATTTCAAGGAACTCCATTAAAAGAACATTGTTTCCAGACCATTGATTTATAAAATAGGCACCCACTAGTGTGTTGTTTCGCATACGAATAGTATCGTATCTTAGAATCGTCTTGGTAAAGCTACAGTAGCTATGGTGAATACTTGGACGGGTGATCTTTGATATTAACTTGGATAAAATAGTTAGAGCCTGTCCAGAAAGCGCGATTAACGCGCGTGTCCACTCGCGCGAAGGCACTCGCGCGTTCTCGAGTTACTAGAGCTTTCTGGACAGGCTCTTAGGTCCAACGTTGGCATTAAAAGAAATTTAAAAATAGATTGCGTTCTAAAATCAAAAATACACCTAACTGTATTTATTTATACTTAAAACCTTATTCGTTTTACACGTTGTAGATCTTAAACGATTGTATTTGAACCCTTTATATAAGAGCACAATATCGGAGAAATCTACACCCTTCTACCAAATCTTAACGTTCCTGAAAAAGGGCCTCACCGACCCAACACTTAGCCTTATTTCATTTAAACAAGGAATAGAGAATTATATTTCCGTCGTAAATAAAATAAACAGAACGCCAATACTTTCCTTTATCTCCAGTCACGTGTAAAACCTAATAACACGGAACACAAAACTATGTCCCTGATTTCATAGACCCCTAAACTATAAAGAAAAAATGCTTGTCTTTGGTCACGAAACACTAAGACAGGCACTCCAGTTCAAAGGGGACCCCATGATGGATGCCTCTTATTTATGTAAATGTGAACTAGAATAGGCGCATGTTGGCGAATCTCGACAGATGTGCTTTATCTTAATAATACGTGCAGGGTGTGTGTTTTGTCAAAGTTAATTTTCTGTTGTGTTAAGCAGCTACGCCTGGATTTACGTTGGTAAAGTATTAAGAGTTAGAAGCTAAGTTTTGAAATAAATTATGATGATATTCTCCATAGTGTTTGAGGAGGTAGCAACGTAGATTATTATAATATCTTATCTAGCAGCGCTACCTATATCTACTGCTTAATGGTACGTTTTAAGCGGAGAGGAGCTGTGCGGAGCTCAACTGACCAATCACAATGCATTACGAAAAGATTTTGACAATGTCAATACGTTTGACAGTCCAATGCACCGCGCCGCTCCGCTTACCCGAGATACTCAACAAAACAAATACAATTTAACTACATATAAACATTAATTTGATCATTATAAAAGCATTATTTATCAACTGGACGATATTTTCGTTACATCACCTCAGTCTGACAAGATTTCATTTCGAGATTATTCACGTTTGTATTTTGTGAAGGTTCCGTGCCCGAAATGAAAAGAAACATTTACGCTGGTCTCATTATCGTTCAAGATATTTATCAAGTTGAATAATAGACTCTTTATAAATGTCGTCGTGTTTTCTTTATGACAAATGTTCATTAAAATATAATTAGGTAATTTAAGATGTACTATTCCAATTTGTATTAATGTATTCTATTTCATGTTAGTTTGCCTAAGAGTTGAATGAACTATTCTCTCATTAATTTGTAAGCTCGGCTTTGACAATGCCAGGCATGAATAACCTATAATGAGTAATGCGCTAAATTGCCTTATTAATGAAGTTTACAATTTAATTTACGAGATTGTAAATCTGTGATCTGAAACAAAACATTTACAAATGAACGCATTATTTTTCGATAGCTCATAATCTGTCCATAGTAAATTGTGCATATCACGAGTTAGATTAGTAACGGCGTTTACAATTATTTACCGGTGGCATTATTATGTAGATTTTAATTACATTTTGTAAGTATTAAACGTTAATGTTGTGTTGTAAGTCCCAACTCCCAACCCAAAATAGTATTTCAAAGATATCTAACAAGAAAATATCAGATTCATTAAGTTGAACGTACAGTTCCGTTGTATGTTCGTAAACGTAGTTTAAATTGAAATGAGTAGGTTTTGCTTAAAGCTAAGAAACCAGCACAAAAAAGTTATAAAAATAAGATCTATACTTATCGCCTTATTCATAAACGCTGTTTAACTAAAACATTGTTATAAATCGTTTTGTCTCATTTGCATTTTGGAACATAGCATATGTCGGAAAGAGACAAACCATTTGATACATTGATAGCAAAAATTCTGCTAATATACTTTTATGAGTAAGACTCTTAGTTTATAAGTTCGAGAAGGTTACTGACCAACCCTGATGTCGCAGTATTGAGAGAGAAGGTAACGTAAAGATGCTACAGATACAAAACTGAAAACGCCCTCCAAAATTCTCTCATTTTACTTTGAGTTTTTTGTAGGTTATATTTTTCATGTTGGTAAATAAAGGAAGAGGACTCATTCTTATCAAGTTTATTACACTGTGCAATCTAGGTTTGTACCTACATTCCTTCTACGAAACGAACTTTCATACTGCTACAATGTCAATGATTTACCTTTTCCAACATTTTTGTGCAAAAAGCTTTCTATCTAAATAATAAATTCAATGAATTCCACATACCTGAACACTAGCACAGAAATACAAACATATTTTTTGAGAACAAAACAGAGAATATTTTGGAAATGGAGGTTTTTGTCGGAATATTTTCACGACAAAACATCGGGAGCGTCTCAAGTGTAGATTACCATGCATCATTGCGATATAACCTTGTCTCACAGTTTTATGAAGTTAATCTTTTTGAATTGAAAGTACGTTTAGAAATACACATTTCCTTTTCATTTTATAAAAACGCGTTGTGCCCGTTCCTTTGGGAATTTCGGGATGAAAAATAGCCTTCCTTGATAAGTGGACTATTTAACACTCAAATAATTGTTCAATTCAGTAGTTCCTGAGATTAGCGCGTTCAAACAGACACACTCCAGTTTTATAATATTACCATAGATTTTTATCTGAAGTTCCGGCCCCTTTACAGGAACCGTGGTCACAGAAGACACCGTATCCGTAAACGTAGTTTCAATTCAAAATGAGTTTGACTTAAACCAGAAGTAAATCTTGTTCTAAAAGCAGTAACATTAACCATTTTAGTTGTACAAGTAATAAACTTTGGGCTTAGTTTTCAAGTTACGATTACATTTATACGCCAATCAAAACCAACCTTCAGCCTATAGTTTGATAACAAATTGTTTACAACAGAAACAAGCAATTGTGGGTGAAATCAAACATTAAATCAAATTTATGTTTAGTTGGACTATCTTCAATGTCTAGCCTAGTGGGTAAACTTTACTGTAATTTTAGTAAGCAAGCTTTGAAGACTGAGACGTAACTTTGGAAGTACCTACTGACTTATCTCAAAGGGTTCACCCATGCCTTCTTGATCTAAATTCTTCGATGTTTAATGAGTATATTGTATTTAAGTTACTTTTCTATTGAATTAGAACTAGGCGATGTAAGTTCATTGCAATTGTTAATTACCATGCTTCGGAGCGCACGTAAAATCGTCGGTCCCGGTTGTTTCAATCGTCAAACCATGTCGGAGGTCATTAGGCGGTCTAAAAAGCAGTTGAATTGAGAAACCCCCTTTTTAGAAGTCGGTTAAAACTCCCGTCACCAGGGTTGGCAACTAATCTTCTCTAACTTACTTATCTACATAATATTTAACAAAAATACCTAACAATATTTTTAAAACTTAAAGATTGTTGTAGTTGGTTTTCTTTCATTGCCATAGTTAACTAAATTAGACCTATGAATAAGGTAAGTGAAACTAAGCGAAGATGTTTCTATGTCTATGAGTGAAACAGCTTTTCTAAAACAATTATGTAAAACAGATTTACTTTGATTTTACTACATCCAACATAGATTTATTAAATTACCGATGTCCAGAAGGTATCTCATGATAAAAATGGTAACAATCTTCAGGGTCCACGTTAATAGCTGAATATAAGTTAACATCATAAGCTGGGTTTCCGCAAAAAGTGGGATAATCAGGGTCGGCACTAGCTGGAGCACTTTGATTCACATCATTGTTCGCCATATTTGCATTAATCTGAAAAAAAGTATTTCATAAAAATAGTTTTTTACTTGTACTCGTAGGCATTTTTTGCCATAAACTTTGTCATCCAAACCAAACTTGCATGCACAATTTAAACTCAAATCAGTAAACAGGAAGTGGACCATAACGCAAGTTTTGATGAGACAAACATTATAATAGGTGAAACTAAATAAAAAATTGTAAAGAAAAAATATCACAGCGGTGAACAAAACTGGAGTAAGGGTCAATCGACAATGTTATCATTTATTACGGACAAAAATCTTTTGAACATTAAGCATACTAAAATACTAAACCTCGAAATAGAGAAGAACGAGTAAGTACTTCACTCTTCCGTGCTAAGAAGAGAAGATATAAAGGTTGCAATATACATAATTCTATCATCTACTTTTTAAAAGACCATTAATGCATCTGGTACCAATGAATAGTACAATGTTCTCTAAGGGCCGACACTGCGTGAAGCGTGCGAACGCCGCGGTTCCATACAAAAGTGAACCGTAGCGTGCGCCCGTCGCGTGCGGTGTCATACAAAAGTGAAGCGACGCGTGCGCACGCGGCGGGCGCACGCGATGTGTGCACGCGACGGGCGCACGCTTAACGCAGCGTTGACCCTAAACTCCCAGAGGAACGTTTAGGTACTAAGCGGGCCAAAATTTTTGAACAGGTTTTATAACGTTAATCACCTTTTGATTTCGTCTCCTGTAGTAAAAGTAGGTCGCAGCTCCACCCACCACCAGCGACACGACGACAACTGTTACTATATAGCCTAGGAAAGGACTGGTAGGAATTGTTTCTGGTTCCAACTCTGAAACTAATGAGAATATCAATGAACCCTGTTTTAAAACAGAAACAATTAAAATGGTTAGTACCTTAGGGTCAAGTTGAAGGTAAGTGAAGAGGAAGACCTACTTATGTATATGCGCCAAAGGAGAAGGTGTCTGTCATGTCCTATGAAGATGTTAAGGACACGCTAATTACTGAAATGGATGGAGAAGCATGCATCACTTTCCCCAAGAGCTTAGCTTTAAAGTTTAACAGACTACCTTAGATGTAGTACCCTGTATCGCGTCATCGAAGATCGAATTAAGGATTTGTACTTAACATAATAAATGCGAAAGTTTGGGTGGATGTATGTATGTCTGGATATATGGATGTATATTTATTGCAAGAGCAATCAACATACTTCCAAATCCGCAAAAACTTCACAATAATATAGGGTATACATCAGAATAACACATGGGATACATTTCATCCCGAAATTTCAGCGTAACGGGTCTCTACAGTCCCGCTTATTTCACTCGATAGACTAACCGCGTCTGAAAACTCCAACACCAGGGAATTCAATTTACAGAATTTTAGTTTGAGTGATGTTTAATTTGAAATTGTAACTTATTGGACTAGTTATTTGATTTAGGGCCAACACTGCGTTAAGCGTGCGCCCTGTGCGGTTCACTTTTGTGTGACACCGCACGCGACGGGCGCACGCGACGGTTAACGCAGTGTCGGCTCTTATACCTGTTGTATAATTCAATGGTTCGACTCCGTCTTTAGTAGTTCTTCCATTATCATTACCATCATAGCTCTGATTTGATTTTATTAAATGTATTAATAGTTCATTATCTCCAGATAGGCATCTGATAGTTCTATTATTTAAATTTGGCCCCGATACTTCGGTAATATATAAGTCCTTGATATTATCACGGGAAAAGTTCATTCGCAGAGAACCTAATGAAGCTGAAATAATAAAAAGACATAATATGAATGTAATTATAGCATGTACTGCATTAAGCGTGGACCTATACGTTGTCAAACAAATGAATCCACGCGGCTGAAATGCGCCGCGAGCTCGTTAACAGCATGCGCAGCGTTGGATCTGCGCCTTAGGGCCAACACTGCGCGTGCGCACGCGGCGGTTCACTTTTGTATGACACCACACGCGACGGGCGCACGCGACGGTTCACTTTTGTATGAAGTTACACGCGGCGGGCGCACGTCGCGTGCGCCCACCGCGTGTTGCTTCTGACATGGCCTCCGACATGGTCTAGTGATTGGCACAACCGGGACCGACAATTTAACGTGCCCTCCGAAGCACGGTAGCGCTCGGATAGAAATGCCACTATCGGCCACCCATCCAAGTAGGAGTCGAGCTGCACGTTGCTTAACAATCGCAATGAACTAACATCGCTCAGTCAAACTAGGCCACGAGCGCTAACAGTATAGGGTACAGTCTAGACACGTTGCCTGCACTTGTTCTTACATTTAGGATGACAATAAACCATAGTCTTGTCATAAACCCTTATAGTCATAGTATCCTCTTCATTGGGAGAGTACTCTACGAGTATGGACATATTATTTATGCTGGTCATATATTCCTTTAACACTGCTACATTTGAGGTGTTTAGTTTCGGATCTGAAATCATTAATAATCATTAAACATTTCTCAGTTGGGCTATAGGCTGCAACTGCAGTCGACATGGGGTTGCAGCTGCAGTCTAAAATGCAGTAGACAGTATTCCACAGTATTTATTTACAGTAATCCTATTATTCCTACTTCTTGTCAATATTATAAATGCGTTTGTGAGGATGTACAGTGAACGTTCTTATGTCCATTACCATATTTACGTTTACAATAGGTTGAAGCCGAACAAGCGCGTATCTAAGTGTGTATCACGTTTGTCTTGTTTCAACGCAATCATTTAAACGTTATACGGTATACAATACAATACGTGAAATAGAGCGGGCGCTAGAGGTAAGTGAGTATGCAAAATATGAGTACCGAATTTCGCCAACGGATTTAAGTGAAGAAAAGGTCAAAGAATAATAATGTGGATCTTGCCGGTCAATTATTTGGTCGATATTTTTTTTATCCCTCTTCTCTTATTCGTAAAGGGAATATATTGAGTACATGATATAAAATCATTTAGACCTAGAGCCCGTGAACCCCAGACTTTCGTCATTTTATAAAAGCTGAAAGTTTGTCAGCGCATGCTCCCACACACAGGTAAGAACGATGGACTATTATGAAGTTTGGGTTATGGTGGCTTTGGCAGGTATACGGTACTAAAGGTGTGTAAAATACCGATCTAAATTCATCAAATAATTAAGTGTCATTTGTGACATGACATATGTCATTTGAAAGCTCTTGAAGAGTTGTACAAGTCACCCTTTGACGGTGATATCGAAATCGACGGCCAACTTGGTGTTTTCGACCATTGAAGATTGGAGTTGACCTATGCTATGGACGCTGATCCTAATGCTCAACAGTGACATGACCTATATCATTTGAAAGCTCTTGACAAGTTGTATAAGTCACCCTTTGACGGTGATATCGAAATCGACGGCCAACTTGGTGTTTTCGACCATTGAAGATTGGAGTTGACCTATGCTATGGACGCTGATCCTAAGTGACATGACCTATGTCATTTGAAAGCTCTTGACAAGTTGTACAAGTCACCCTTTGACGGTGACATCGAAATCGACGGCCAACTTGGTGTTTTCGACCACCGAAGATTGGAGTTGGCCTATGCCATGGACGCTGATCCTAATGCTCAACAGTGACATGACCTATGTCATTTGAAAGCTCTTGAGGAGTTGTACAAGTCACCCTTTGACGGTGATATCGAAATCGATGGCCAACTTGGTGTTTTCGACCATTGACATTTAGTACCGTATACCTGCCAAAGCCACCATAACCCAAACTTCATAATAGTCCATCGTTCTTACCTGTGTGTGGGAGCATGCGCTGACAAACTTTCAGCTTTTATAAAATAACGAAGGTCTGGGGTTCGCGGGCTCTTGGTCCAATTTTAATGATTATTTTCGTAACACAGCTAGTATACAGACGAGTATACATACAAAATGGTAACCATTTTCCTGGATGCAAAGATTAATTCTATTGGGTAACGATTTCATTATTGCATTTCGTATTTTTGTGGGGTGTATCTGTGTTAAGATTTGCCGGCAGCGGCCCTGAAGTATTGAAAAATAAAACTTCGTTGTTTAAAAACAATGTATTTTATTAGTTTTAGATATCATGTTTCTTAGTAACATTTACTATTTAAGAGCTACATAACCGATATTCAAAGGAAAATAACGAAATTTAATTTTTCAAAAAGTCCAGGTTCGATTCCTGGGCCGAGTACACGTATTTTTGTAAGTATATGAATGCAGTTTTTCTTTTTACTAAAATCAACGTCATGGTTCCTAAGCCAAGATTTCGCTATCTGTTATGGTTTCCAAAACCGCCATACTGACCCTTGCTCACCCTGTATATATAAAAACACGACTTAACAAACCATCGTCTTTACGTCAATAGATGTAGAAACACACTAATCGCGTACGCGCGCTCTGCTTACTGTATGGGCGAAGAATATGAAAGGAGCGGGAAGGGACCAGCACACCCGGCGGCAAGACGTGTTTTGTCATTATTTAGGGTCTCAGGTATAAGAATCCGATCTTTATCCGATCTCCAATCTTTAATTTCAGTTCAATCAGTCGAAAATCTAAAAAGATTTATACAAAATTTCATCCCCTATTTTATCCCCTTAGGGGTGGAATTTATCAAAATTCTTTCTTAGGGGATGCTTACGTCATAGTAGCTATATGCATGCAAAGTCTCAGCCCGATCGGTTTAAAATTGACAAAAGTTTCATACAAACTTTCATCCCCTATTTTATCCCCTTGGGGGTAGAATTTATCAAAATCCTTTCTTAGTGTGCACTTAAGTCACTTGAAGAACCTTCCTGACAAATTTCATGTTTCTAGGTGTAGCGGTTGAGGCTGTGCGTTGATTATTAATCAGTCAGTCAGTCAGTCAGGACTTTGAATTGTTTATACATATATAGATACTATTTTTTTATATGTATATGTAACAAAGCAACGTGTTTTCGTCAATAGATGTAGAAACACACTAAACGCGTAAGCGCGCTATGCTTACTGTATGGGAGAAGAGGGGATCTGAAGGGAGCGGGAAGGGACCAGCACACCTGGCGGCAAGATGTGTTTTGTCATTATTTAGGGTCTCAGGAATAAGAATCCGGTCATAGTTGCCGTCACTCGGATTTTGCATACTCAACTACCTCTAGCGCCTGGTCTAAAAGTGTTTATATGTGTGGTCGGTGCGAATCGCTGATAACATTATGTTTGTTTATTTTTCTCAATGCTTGCGATGTTCACCGCAGCGCAAGCGTTTAGCACGTAATGCAAAAATTTAAGATGTGACGTAAAGTAGTTAGTGCGTAGCCAGTTCGACAATGGGTCTACCGATATCACGCTAAGCATATAGTGGGTACACACGTACGTACTTGCTCGATAAACTTGCTCGATCTCGAGCAAGTACGAACGTGTGTACCATGCAAGTCTCAAGACAAATGCTCGAAGCCAACCAAAATGTTCGATTCGAACAAGATTGAAACGAGAGTTTCAACGCACATTAAACATGTTCTTCGAGCAAGCTTTTACGTGTAGACGCAGGATCGAGCATGTTTGTAGATAGTCATGCTCGGATTAAACATGCTCGTCGCGCATGTACGTACGTGTGTACCCACTCTATGATCTTGTGGGATCGAACTCCAGTAACCTGATACTTTTTGTTTTGGTATTAGTAATTTTAGAATAAAATTTGAATATGCTCGTAAATATTTACTAATGGACCAAGAGCCCGTGGACCCCAGACTTTCGTCATTTTATAAAAGCTGAAAGTTTGTCAGCGCATGCTCCCAACACAGGTAAGAACGAGGGACCATTATGAAGTTTGGGTTATCGTGGCTTTGGCAGGTAAACGGTACTAAAGGTCAATGGTCGAAAACACCAAGTTGGCCATTGATTTCGATATCACCGTCAAAGGGTGACTTGTACAACTCCTCAAGAGCTTTCAAATGACATAGGTCATGTCACTGTTGAGCAGTAGGATCAGCGTCCATGGCATAGGCCAACTCCAATCTTCGGTGGTCGAAAACACCAAGTTGGCCATCGATTTCGATGTCACCGTCAAAGGGTGACTTGTACAACTTGTCAAGAGCTTTCAAATGACATAGATCATGTCACTGTTGAGCATTAGGATCAGCGTTCATAGCTTAGGTCAACTCCAATCTTCAATGGTCGAAAACACCAAGTTGGCCGTCGATTTCGATATCACCGTCAAAGGGTGACTTGTACAACTTGTCAAGAGCTTTCAAATGACATAGGTCATGTCACTGTTGAGCATTAGGATCAGCGTCCATAGCATAGGTCAACTCCAATCTTCAATGGTCGAAAACACCAAGTTGGCCGTCGATTTCGATATCACCGTCAAAGGGTGACTTGTACAACTCTTCAATAGCTTTCAAATGACATATGTCATGTCACACAAATCACACTTTTTATTTGATGAATTTAGATCGGTATTTTACACACCTTTAGTACCGTTTACCTGCCAAAGCCACTGTAACCCAAACTTCATAATTGTCCATCGTTCTTACCTGTGTTGGGAGCATGCGCTGACAAACTTTCAGCTTTTATAAAATGACGAAGGTCTATAAGTAAAACTAGTATTCACGCAATAGTTTCGTACGACTGGTAATGGACTTCTGAACGAAACTGTACCTATGTTTCTATGTTTCACGCAAAATTACTGAACGGATTTTCATGGAACTTAACAGTAATGTTAATGATAGGTACATAAGTATAAGGCATGGGATATATTTTAATCTGAAATTCTCGCGAGAACGGGTACAAGTAAGACAGCGAGGTACTCATAGTATCGAATACTTACAAAATGCATCTAGCTTGAAGGTAGAAACGACTGCTTCCGTTTCATTTAAGAAAGTACAATAAATGACAGTTTTGTCAGACTTTTCGGTCATCAAAAGCGGAGGATTAGCGATGATGTTAGGGCGTTCATCTGTACAAATGATATAGTAAAAAAGTTATTAGTTTGTATAGTCCCGGTGATGAGCAAAGGCCTCTTAACTCACCGAAGATAGAATCAAAAACTGTTTTTCTCTCTTTCGTAGTAGCGAAGGCCCAGAAAGTAGAATAGGCCTCTGCCTATTCTACTTTCTGGGCCTCTGCCCCTGCCCTAACTAAGTGGTATTTCAGTAACGGAAACTCTATTCGTTTCTTTCTACGAGTATATTCAAATTGTTTAGACATAAGACTTAGAGCCATCGATCGATTGCCACTCGTCTATAGGGGCAAAGCTTCGTAGTGGAGAATGGAAAACGTAACTTACATTTTAATTTAATCTTTCGACGACCTCCATACCCATACCCATAACATTTTGACGTAATATATGGAGTTGAGCTATGTAAAGATATGTTTATTATCTCCTCGCCGACATGATAACCATAAATATAATAAGGCTTTATAAAAAAGGAGGTAAATAAACTACTTTGGTGTGGTGTACTTTGGTGGTGTGTGGTTTTGGTTAGTTGTATGTTCAAACCATTTACATATACTTTGGAGTCTTCGCCATCTGTAATAAATATTATTGAAGGAATGCCCTTAAAGATATATTAAATAAATACTGCATACAAGTTAAGTAAGTAAGTTGGTTCGAGTAGGTCACTGGCCAACCCTGGTATTGGAGTTTTAGACCGCCTAAAGACCTCCGACATGGTCTGGCGATTGATTGATACAACCGGGACCGATGATTTAACGTGTCATTCGAAAGCACGGTAGCGCTCAGATAGAAATGCCACTATCGGCCACCCATCCAAGTAGGGGCCGAGCTGCACGTTGCTTAACAATCGCAATGAGTTAACATCACGGGCGCTACATACACATACAAGTTAAATAATAGGCTACTTTAAGTTACATACCTTAAAGAGTTAATATTTACATGAACGGCAATTACCAAGCAGACAACTTTGATTTGCCAATGACTATATAAAAATTCACCTTTAAATAATTACGTTTACTTTATGTATTAACGTACTCACACGGGTTTTTAGTGGCTAATCTATACTAATATTATAAAGAGGTAAAATTTGCAAGTGTGTTTGTTTGTATGTTCGAGCGAATCTCGGGAATTACAAATCCGATTTGAATAATTCTTTTTGCAATAGATAGCCACATTCAACTGGAAGGTTATAGCCCATTTGTCATCCCGACATTCCTACGGGAACGGGCACAACGCGGGTAAAACCGCGGGGCGCTGCTAGTTAGTATATAAGTAGGTAGGTTCCACTTTCCTGCTTACCGTGAAAACGCTTGTGAGTAAAATAGTTGATACTAATTTCCAACTTTATATGTGCTATGTATTGAGAATGTGGGTAAAATAGCAGAGAAGACGTACAAGAGTTACAAGAGTAATACATATAAATAAAAACAACTTACCTGGGTCACATGACGTGTCATTAAAAACGGCACTCACAATAACGATCCAGTGTAATATGTAATATATTCTCAACATTTTAATATCTAAATGCTAACCGAACGATCATCGGTATTTTTAATAACTTATTAAAACAATATGTACGTAATAACTCATAAGTGTACGCTAGCATTATGATTAACCACAATTTAATGATTCATTGGAAATTACGAATTTTCCCCTCACCTATAATCCTGCGTAGTTAATTTATATTAATTTAATAATACACAATTATTTAATAACTGTAGCTTCCTTATATGAATTGTTAAATAATTAATCATATCTCCTATTATTAGGCGCGTCGCTAACAGAAACGAAAGTCGAGGCGCGGGTGCGGCGCGGGCGCGTCTCTTTTAAAAATCACTTTGTTTTCTATTGTTTTTTATAACTGCGCTAATAGATCAAGAGTCGAGGCGCGGACGGGGCGCGGGCGAGGCGCGGACGCGGCGCGGGCGAGGCGCGGGCGCGGTACGCGCCTCCTCCGCGACGCTTGCTCGCCTGTCCGCCATTTTGTGACATTCTATTTCTATCAGAGGAGTGTTTACACCGACTCGCACTTGACCGGTTTTTTTATGAAATTTGGTATTTCGATAGTATACTCTCTCATAACTTGGTAAATAAGTACTTACCATAAGTAGGTTTTATCCGGGTAGGTACTACACGAGCCGTGAACAGAAGATTAAAAGTAGTTAGCTATAACTTTTAATGGTAATCTTAATTGGATATAATTGCAATTCGCGTGTCCATCTAAACGCACCGTCTTTATCGCTCGTTCTTAAGTATGAATGAGGTCGCTTTTTTATATATTTTTTTAATATTTACCCCCTATTTTGAAGTTGGTTAAAACTCCCGTCACCAGGGTTGGCAACTAATTTACTCTAAGTTACTTACCTATGTACATTATTTTACAAAAAATAGTAATAATTTTGTTTAACATTTTTAACACTTTAAGATTGTTGTAGTTGGTTTTCTTTCATCGCCATAGTTAACTAAATTAGACCTATGAATAAGGTGAAACTAAGTGAAACTAAGCGTAGATGTTTCTAGGTCTATGAGAGACATAGCTTATGTAATACAATCATTTAAAAAAAAATCTCGACGTTACATCCCAATCATAACTTCAGTTAGACTTTACTACATCCAACATAGATTTATTAAATTATCGATGTCCAGAAGGTATCTCATGATAAAAATGGTAACAATCTTCAGGGTCCACGTTAATAGCTGAATAGTTAACATCATAAGCCGGGTTTCCGCAAAAAGTGGGATAATCAGGGTCGGCACTAGCTGGAGCACTTTGATTCACATCATTGATCGCCATATTTGCATTCATCTGAAAAAAAGTATTTCATAAAAACAGTTTTTAACTTGTAGGCATTTTTTGCCATAAACTTTGTCATCCAAACCAAACTTGCATGCAAAATTTAAACTCAAATCAGAAAACAGGAAGTGGACCATAACGCAAGTTTTGATGAGACAAACATTATAATAGGTGAAACTAAATAAAAAATTGTAAAGAAAAAATATCACAGCGGTGAATAAAAATGGAGTAAGGGTCAATGGACAATGTACTCTATTAGCATTTATTACGGACAAAAATCCTTTTAATAATAAGAATACTAAAAACCACGAAATAGAGAAGAACGAGTAAGTACTTCACTCTTCCGTGCTAAGAACAGAAGATATAAAGGTTGCAATATACATAATTCTATTATCTACTTTTTAAAAGACCATTAATGCATTTGGTACCATTGAATAGTACAATGTTCTTTAAGGGCCGACACTGCGTTAAGCGTGCGAACGCCGCGGTGTCATACAAAAGTGAACCGTAGCGTGCGCCCGTCGCGTGCGGTGTCATACAAAAGTGAAGCGACGCGTGCGCACGCGGCGGGCTCCCAGAGGAACGTTTAGGTACTAAGCGGGCCAAAATTTTTGAACAGGTTTTATAACGTAAATCACCTTTTGATTTCGTCTCCTGTAGTAAAAGTAGGTCGCAGCTCCACCCACCACCAGCGACACAACGACAACTGTTACTATATAGCCTAGGAAAGGACTGGTAGGAATTGTTTCTGGTTCCAACTCTGAAACTAATGAGATTATCAATGAACCCTGTTTAAAAACAGAAACAATTAAAATGGTTAGTACCTTAGGGTCAAGTTGAAGGTAAGTGAAGAGGAAGACCTACTTATATGAGCCAAAGGAGAAGGTGTCTGTCATGTCCTAGCAAGATGTTAAGGACACGCTAATTACTGAAACGAAACGGAGCTTAGCTTTAAAGTTTAATTATGACTACCTTAGATGTAGTATCCTGTATCGCGTCATCGAAGATCGAATTAATGATTTGTACTTAACATAATAAATGCGAAAGTTTGGGTGGATGGATGTATGTCTGGATGTATGGATGTATATTTATTGCAAGAGTAATCAACATACTTCCAAATCCGCAAAAACTTCACAGTAATATAGGGTATACATCAGAATAACACATGGGATACATTTCATCCCGAAATTTCAGCGTAACGGGTCTCTACAGTCCCGCTTATTTCACTCGATAGACTAACCGCGTCTGAAAACTCCAACACCAGGGAATTCAATTTACAGAATTTTAGTTTGAGTGATGTTTAATTTGAAATTGTAACTTATTGGACTAGTTATTTGATTTAGGGCCAACACTGCGTTAAGCGTGCGCCCTGTGCGGTTCACTTTTGTATGATACCGCACGCGACGGGCGCACGCGACGGTTAACGCAGTGTCGGCTCTTATACCTGTTGTATAACTCAATGGTTCGACTCCGTCTTTACTAGTTCTTCCATTATCATTACCATCATAGCTCTGATTTGGTTTTATTAAATGCATTATTAGTGTATTATCTCCAGATAGGCATCTGATAATTCTATTATTTAAATTTGGCCCCGATACTTCGGTAATATATAAGTCCTTGATGTTATCACGGGAAAAGTCCAATCGCAGAGAACCGTTGGACGCTGAAATCATAAAGACATAATATGAATGTGAGTATATCATGTACTGCTATGGAAGCATGGACCTACGTTGTCCAACAAATGAATACACGCAGCTAAAACGCGCCGCGAGCTTATTAACTGCTACATGCGCAGCGTTGGATCTGCGCCTTATACTAGAGACGGCTATTATATGGCTGAACAGTAAGTTAGAGAAGGTGTAAGGTAGTGGCCAACCGCGGTGTCGGGAGTTTTTAAACCGTCTTAAGGCCTCCAATATGGTCTAGCGATTGGCACAACCGGGACCGACAATTTAACGTGTCCTCCGAAGCACGGTAGCGCTCAGATAGAAATGCCAATAGTGGCATACCGGCCATAGCGGCATAGCGGCCACCCATCCAAGTAGGAGTCGAGCTGCACGTTGCTGAACAATCGCAATGAACTAACATCGCTTAGTCAAACTACGCCACGAGCGCTAACAGTATAGGGTACAGTCTAGACACGTTGCCTGCACTTGTTCTTACTATGAAGATGACAATAAACCATAGTCTTGCCAGAAACCCTTATAGACACAATATCCTCTTCATTCGGAGAGCACTCTATGAATATGTACATAACGTATATGCTGAACATATATTCCTGTAACACTGCTACATTTGAGGTGTCTATTTTCGGATCTGAAATCATAACAATTAAGGTTTTTAAACATTTCTCAGTTGGGCTATAGGTTGCAACTGCAGTCGACATGGGGTTGCGGCTGCAGTCTAAAATGCAGTAGACAGTATTCCACAATATTTATTTACAGTAATCCTATTATTCCTACTTCTTGCTAATATTATAAATGCGTTTGTGAGGATGTACCTATGTTTCTATGTTTCACGCAAAATAACTGAACGGATTTTGATGGAACTTAACAGTAATGTTAATGATAGGTACATAAGAATAAGGCATGGGATATATTTTAATTTGAAATTCTCGCGAGAACGGGTACAAGTAAGACAGCGGGGCACTCATAGTATCGAATACTTACAAAATGCATCTGCGTTTACTAACTGAAGACGGAAGGTAAAAAGGTCTGCTTCCGTTTCATTTACGAGAGTACAATCAATGAAAGTTTCGTGAAACTCTTCGGTCATCAAAAGCGGAGGATTAGCGATGATGTTAGGACGTTCATCTGTACAAATGATATGGTAAAAAAGTTATTAGTTTGTATTGTCCCGGTGATGGGCAAAGGCCTCTCAACTCACCGAAGATAGAATCAAAAACTGTTTTTCTCTCTTTCGTAGTAGCGAAGGCCCAGAAAGCAGAATAGGCAGAGGCCCTAACCAAGTGGTATTTCAGTAACGGAAACTCAGTTCGTTTCTTTCTACGAGTATATTCAAATATTTTAAACATAAGACTATTAGCCATCGATCGATTGCCTGCCACTCGTCTATAGGGGCAAAGGTTCGAAGTGGAGAATGGAAAACGTAACTTACATTTAAATTCAAACTTTTGAAGACTTTGATACGCATCATCACATTTTAAAGTATATGGAATTGAGCTATGTAAAGAAATGCTTATCTCCTCGCCGACATGATAACCATAAGTATACCGCTTAGATAACCATAAGGAACAACTTTCAGTGGTTGGTCTACCATTTACATATATATTGTCTTGTAATGCGAAGTCTTCGCCATCTGTAATAAATATTATTGAAGGAATGCCCATAAAGATATATTAAATAAATACTGCGTACAAGTTAAGTAAGTAAGTAGGTTCGAGTAGGTCACTGGCCAACCCTGGTGTCGGAGTTTTAGACCGCTTAAAGACCTCCGACATGGTATGACGATTGATTGATACAACCGGGACCGATAATTTAACGTGTCATTCGAAGCACGGTAGCGCTCAGATAGAAATGCCACTATCGGCCACCCATCCAAGTAGGGGCCGAGCTGCACGTTGCTTAACAATCGCAATGAGTTAACATCACGGGCGCTACATACACATACAAGTTAAATAATAGGCTACTTTAAGTTACATACCTTAAAGAGTTAATATTTACATGAACGGCAATTACCAAGCAGACAACTTTGATTTGCCAATGACTATATAAAAATTCACCTTTAAATAATTACGTTTACTTTATGTATTAACGTACTCACACGGGTTTTTAGTGGCTAATCTATACTAATATTATAAAGAGATAAAATTTGTAAGTTTGTTTGTTTGTATGTTCGAGCTAATCTCGAGAATTACAAATCCGATTTGAATAATTCTTTCTGCAATAGATAGCCACATTCAACTGGAAGGTTATAGGCTATTTTTCATCCCGACATTCCTACGGGAACGGGCACAACGCGGGTAAAACCGCGGGGCGCTGCTAGTTAGGCGACGATTACACGTAATGTATTTACTGTGATCCAACAGTAAATATCACGTATCGTGGTATTTACTGAAGTATATAAGTAGGTAGGTTCCACTTTCCTGCTTACCGTGAAAACGCTTGTGAGTAAAATAGTTGATACTAATTTCCAACTTTGTGTGTGCTATGTATTGAGAATGTGGGTAAAATAGCAGAGAAGACGTACAAGAGTTACAAGAGTAATACATATAAATAAAAACAACTTACCTGGGCCACATGACGTGTCATTAAAAACGGCACTCACAATAACGATACAGTGTATTAAGTAATATATTCTCAACATTTTAATATCTAAATGCTAACCGAACGATCATCGGTACTTTTAATAACTTATTAAAACAATATGTATGTAATAAGTGTACGCCAGCATTATGATTAACCACAATGCAAGAATTGATTGGAAGTAACGACTTTACACTATAATCCCGCGTAATTAATTTATATTTATTTTCCTGCTAACATATGCTAGATGCCTTGTTATTAAGAATACATAACTTTAGCTTCCTTATATGAATAGTTAAATAATTAAGCATACCATCTCTTATTATTAGGATTCATTTATAACAAGACTAGCAGCGCCCTGCGGTTTTACCCGCGTTGTGCCCATTCCCGTAGGAATTTCAGGATTTTTTATAGATATGAACCTTCCTCTCGAATCATTTTAAAAAAAACCGCATCCAAATCCGTTGCGTAGTTTTAAAGATCTAACCATACATAAGGACAGACAGACAGCGGAAAGCTACTTTGTTTTATACTATGTAGTGATACAGACAGACTCTATACTCATATAATAAAGCTGAAGACTTTGTTATTTAACCGACTTCTTCAATATTTTGTTTGTTAGAATGCGCTAATCTCAGAAACTAACAATAAAATATAAAATATACCTGGACAAATTCACACACGGTTAATTAGACCCAAAGTAAGCTCTAAGCTTGTGTTATGGAATCTAATTCACTGATACTATTACTTATACATACACAAATACTTTATAAGAATATATAATTGACACCCAGACATCGTCGCCAACAACTATGTCTGTACATATTGTTGACTCCGGGCAGGAATCGAACCCGCAACCCCCGACACATTAAGCGCTCTCACTGCCACTGTGCCAACGGGCTTGTCAATCTGATTTTAATAATATTTTTATCCCGAATTTCCCACGGGAATGAGCAAAACGCAGGTAATCCGCTCGTGCTTCAACTGAAAGAAAGAACGAACTAGCAATATGCTCAGAAAAGCAAGTAAAAGCGAAGTTTTATCAAAAATGCAACTAGATTTCCATCTTAGTATTCTAAGATATCAGAGCTGAATTCAAGATGAATTACCGACTTACTATATATTCAAACTAGCCACGATCGCTACATTACTTTACTTAACCATCGAACAGCGAAATCTGTTGTGGGATTATGAAACACGGACCGTATCGGTCCATGCGCCCGTAAATAAATGATGTTACGAACAACAAACCACATTTGCAAAACACGTAACGTCCCGTTGATATGTTAGTCACGTCTGCATCAAAATTCCAGAGAACTATACAACGCAAAGTGAACATCTATCAACGCGGTTTTGCGTTTTAAAATGATAATATTCGTACGTGGACACGGCGAGCGGTCATCCAATCCCACGTGACACTACCTACTGATATGCACGTTTTATGAAATACTCGATTTACCTTGTAGTTTCATCGGTATTGTACCCGTTCCAGTCATTCATTCATTTCAAGTAGGTTAATGGCCCTGGTGTCAGAGTTTTTAGACCACTTAAAGCCCTCAACATGGGGTAAAGATTGAAACAACCCGTAAGAATGTCAACTTATCTAAGGTAATGAAGATATAGATTGATAGATATCAATACGCTGCATTAAAATCAGTTCGACTAAAGTGTGTTAGACTACGTTTAGTTATCGCCAATTATGTTAAACGTAGTATAGCAACAATGGATAGCATAACTCTGGTGGGATAGGACTGCTGCAGACACTCTTAATATTGAAAGGAATAGATAGACTGACAGACTCACGCTTTTATCAATACTAGCCGCGCCCCGCGGTGTTACCCACATTGTACCTGTTCCCGCGAAAATTTTGCAATAAAATGTATCTCATGTGTTATTCTGTTGTATAACCTATAATACTGTAAAATTTCATCCGAATCCGTCCAGCAGTTTTTGCGTGAAAGAATTTCAAACATTTACGAGAGGATGTATCTCACAAACTTTTGCATATATAATAATCAGGAGGATAGGATTAGTATAGATTTGAGACATTTTTAACTCTTTTTTTATTTTTATAAGATGAAAATCAAATGAATAACTTACTATAACTCTAACTATAACTCCAACATCATTTTCCAACCATAAATTCGATCCAAATCTAGAACAAACAGAGAATCACAACAATAAACCGCGAGTTCGTTACAGTTCCAATAGATACAATCAAACAATCAGCTGAAGGTATGATAGCAACAGTAATAATTCTTATTCGCCCACTCGCCTGTCACTAACAGAGCTACGCAAAATATCGGTGGAATAAACTCTTTAAGCTTGATTTCCACTAGAAGAGGAGTTTTATACTTCATTCCAACATTGTTAATATTTCATTTTATTACCCATATTAGTTTATAAATTCTAGTAATTGTACGCAAAGTTCACGAAGGTGGAGTTTGGCTCCCAAGACACAGACTATTCTAGTTTGGGAGTCAAAGGGTTTGTAAATTAGATTAAGTTTTGAGGAATAAATGATCTATTATTATCCGAGCGGTAGTGGCATTTAGCCTTTAGTCTAAAATCTCTACCACTAAGGTTGGCCATTAACTTATACTTATCTAATGACATTTCTATCTGAGCGCTACCATGCTTTAGGCACTTAAACTTGTCAGCCCGGTCGTTAGGCTAAATGTGAGCGGATTAAAATCCGTGCCGCGAGATAAACTAAAGAGTCAGTAGCGATATGACTGTATTTTACTTTTCAGGTCTGTACAAATCGCTACCCTGATTTAAGCAGTTAACATTGTCTTAGAAATAAGTGGAGTAGAGCTTGCATAAACAATCAAGTAATCGAAGTTATAGCTGCAAAGAGTCGAGTCCGCTCCGCTTGCGGTGGGAACCGGGTCTGAATACACTGTCAAATACAAAACAAAATCGAATAGGTACAAACCACGAGACTCGGCACCTCGCCACGGGCCCTATAGAAAGTTGAACGAATGGTTAATTAATAGCGCGCTTTTTGTGCGTCGATGACAAATTGAGTAAATTAGCTTCCTCTTTCGCCAACGGCCATTACTCATAGCCGCAATTTTTCCTCTTAAAGACATCTTTAAACTAAGCATCTGTCAAAAACAGAAGTGTATAATAAATTCTCAAATTGAAAATGATTGTTGAGATACTGAAATCTAGAAAATTACTACAATATTGTATTCCCTAGACTGAATTGGAATGAACGATGGCTACCTTTTCGATCCAATTTAAGGTAGTTAAACCGAGGCGTATTTATGATAATTCTGTAGGGAATAACCCTGTATTACGTTGATTAATCATTATTACCTTTGGTGGGTAATCGGGACGGACTTTACAAATAGTAATATTAAATTAATTATAGAATTAACTTGTGGTATTTTTTTCTCTATGCAAATTCTTATATTTTTATTTTAGTGAGCAATACGCACGCGCACACGCAATATCATTAAACGCCTGGGTATATGTAATAGCACAAGTGACGTCGTATAGGACCTATGCAAGTATATGCTTACAGTTATATCATATCAGTCCATCCAAAGCAAACGTTTTAGGTCATAGATCATCTATACTAATATTATAAAGCTGAAGAGTTTGTTTTGTTTGTTTGTTTGTTTGTTTGTTTAAACGCGCTAATCTCAGAAACTACTGAACCGATTTGAATAATTCTTTCACTGTTAGATAGTCTATTTATCGAGGAAGGCTATAGGCTACATTTTATCCCGAAATTCCCACGGGAACGGGCACAAAGCGGGTAAAACCGCGGGGCGCTGCTAGTATCATTATATTGAGTAATGCGGGCCATACACGATCAAGTTTGCTATCAAGTGCTTCCAGTAAAATTGACGGTGTAAGTAGACTTGTCATGCACTTGCTTGCTATGGCAATACATCGTCCAGTTTACTAGACGCCGCATCAAGTCTACTGTAAAGTTAACGGGGAACTTGATCGTGTGTGGCCGTATAATATAAATATTGATTGTAATATGTGAGCTACATCTTCTTATGTAAATGATCCACTACATTCTGGAGTGTGTTTTATTCCTTATGTTTGTGGGTCAATGACATCATTTCATTTTGCGATCCTCTGTCGCCCACAACCCTAGACAGATGAATGTGAAGCTTTATTAATAACTTCATATATTTTTATTTCTCTTGGGTACTTGTTTGTTCACTTAAACGGTAATACTGCAAAGAGTAAAATAAAAATAACAATTTCATTGTTATGGTTCAAACATTTATTTTTAGTTCGTTGTTTAGTTTCAAAGAGGCTATTTCCGTGCTGCGATTTTTATTTGTGCCTGCAGACGTAGAAATACTTTTGTCCTCTGTTGGTTTTGTAGGTAGCTTAAAGGTCACGATTAGGCAATCTTGAACTTAAACCCCGACTAAACACAGCACGATAAGAACTAACCATTTCAAAAAAGAACAAACGTTTGCATCTAAGCTAATGTTTGTACACTATCTAAACTGTAAAATATTGTCGTGTAGTTTTGAACCAACCAAGTATTTATACTATATCAGTTTTTGATTAAATGATGTTAACTCATCGCGATTGTTAAGTAACGTGCAGCTCGGGCTCTACTTCGATGGGTGGCTATTGGTATTTCTATCTGAACGTGACCGTGCTTCGGAGGGCACGTTAAATTCGGTCCCGGTAGTTTATAAGACTTGATCGAAGGCCCTATGGCAGTCTAAAATCTCGATGAAAATCTTTGGTTTTCGACCATAATATATCCCTTTAACGCTATGGTAAATCAGTAAAATAAAATACTATCCAATCATAAGAAATAAATAAAATATCAATACGATACTGCCTATTGTTTTTCACTATCGTTAATTTCTCTAATAGACTTTCAAGACAGAGTACTGTTTAATTACAATCGATAGTTCTCATGGACATTGAGCGACACCAGTTTATACCGCGCTATAGTAGTTACTTCTCCATGTAATTCATTACACAACAGATGTCTTGATACATTGCAAGGCGTAATTCACTACGACTGCCTTAGTAAGACAACACGTGATCACAATAAATCGACCTCAAAGTAAGCCGTGATTAGTATGCTAGTGTAGCTTTGTTGAGTAATTAATTCTAGGGCTCTACAACTCTGGGGAGTTTGGCGCGCCGGTCGTTGTATACAACTGTTTTCTCATGACAAATAAATATGTAATACGAATACTTAAAAGTTGTTTAGCCTCCCACTGTTTGTTATTACTTACTTACACAGATGCTAAACTAATTGACGTAATTCTTCATACATTACATGTCAAAATCTCTCATTAAACTAAGGAAGCATTTAACGTCTCAAGTACGGGCGCAAATCATATCCAAGAAGACTTTCCATTTGAACACATTTAAAACATTAATAGACTAGATTAATTGAAGGCGGTTCATCCTTGGTTCGGTTCAACGTACAGAATTACATAGTGGACAAACGTAATACGTCATTTTTGGCCTATTGGTTAAAAATGGTTTTATAGACATTTTGTCATTTTTTTACAGGAATATGAGTATTTTAAAAAACATGATTTTTAATACCTACGTAGTGCCTGTGGTAGTGCCTAAGGGCTTTTATGATTAATCAAAATCCCTACAAGCTGTCTGTGTATGTTATTGACTTTCTCAAAAGTTATTTTCTATTTTCATGTGGTTTTCACCAACATACAGAGTAATAAACAGATGAAAAGATTTTGACTAAAACGCAGGTAAAACCACGGTGAACTGCTGTATTATTTAAATACTAGTAGTAATGTCTGTGAATACAATCTTTTGTAAACACTTCGTGACTTACCGGTATTAAAATATATTGACCAAAGCTCTTATTTGGATTACAATACAATGATAGTTAAAAGCTCCCAAGACGATAATAAATTTAATGTAATGAAGTTTATAGAACAAGCAGTGTTTAATACGCATCACTACATAGTATAAAACAAAGTGTCGCTTTCCGCTGTCTGTTTGTCTGTCCCTATGTATGCTTAAATCTTTAAAACTACGCAACGGATTTTGACGCGGTTTTTTGAATAGATAGAGTGATTCAGAAGAAGGTTTGTATGTATAAAAATTCTCGAAATGCTCACGGGAACGGGCACAACGCGGGTATAACCGCGGGGTACTGCTAGTTATTACATAAAAGGATTTGTACATGCGCACGAATATTTTTAACTAAACACATTTTATTATTTCACGTTATTGTCTTCGCTTCATTATAGAAAAAAAAGGAAAATAGTAGTAGCCTGTAATGTCCCACTGCTGGACAAAAGCCTCTCATCTCTATGCAGATATCATACAGTGAGGAGGATGATCCCTAATCACCACGCTTGCCTGAAGCGGGTTGATGATCACAAACCAAACCTATGTTTGAAAATAATTCTAAAATTCTAAAGAAATTCTAAGACTTTAAAAAGTATTTTTAATTCTGATACTAGGAAAATAAACGAATTAGTTTGTTTGGCACCACACAAACATCCCGAATAGCACATCAGTTAAATATGTATTAAATCATCATTCGCCGACCATTACTTGCGAACATGAACTTGAAAGTCCGCCAAATTACTATAAAGCCGTATTCGTATTACGCATTTTACGACCGGCGTACGTTTCCCGGGCTACCTCTTCCCTTTACCCTTTTAAAACTTGATATAGTCCTCCATCGGCATCGACGTGACGTGTGAATGTGCCCTAAAATACTTATGCCCTTACTGAAGCCGCGGGTTTCGTTTCGTATTATGAGTTCTAAGTAAGATTGAGAAGTATGTTCTTGCAGGTAGGAAATTAACAGTTGGCCTAAAGCGCAAGACACACGTAGTGCAGGTGCGAGCTGGGTGCGGGCCTATGGTAGCATCGTAGCTCTGCGTAGACATCTAAATCAAATTCACAAACCTCAATTTTGCAGAATTTAAAATAAAATTGTTTCCCAGTTAACTAGTGAACCAAAGGTATATTTCAGCACCAATTTATTTACACGTGTAATCAAATGTTTCCTATTATTGTAGGAAGTTATTCATTCCACACAATGAGTCCTGTCTGCAGAATACAAATAAATGTGTTTTAGTGCTTCGATAACAAATATGGCAGATATAAAACTCGACTCATGAATCTTTTGAAGGCACCATAAGAGTCCATATTAGAAGGCACGGATGAGAATAAATTCGGGGTTTTATTTGTTTTATCAAGTTTAAAAGTGGACGAGGAATGTTTGTTTTATTCTTCGAATATTATGAGGTCAACATAACAATGAGGCATGGGTTGGGAAAGCCACTTTGTATTTTAGAAGCTTCTTCAACCCACGCTAAACGATTTATTGAATTTATTTTCTTGCACGTTGCGCTCTGCTACGAAGTAACTTCGTAGGCTCCGTAGCAATTTCGTAGACGTCGTAGGCAAGGGGTAGGTCAGAAGGATACTTGTCAAGTATTACTTCAGAGTATTTATTACTACCGTAGGAGTATTGTTTATCTAGATATCATTTACTGGCAACGCCTTGCGGTTTTACCCACGTTGTTCCTATTTCTGTGGGAATTCCCGTTGAATGTGGGTATCCATTACATAAAGAATTATACGAATCGGACTGATAATTCCTAAAATTTGCCTTAATATAATAAACATATTTTTTTTTTAATATGCCTCTTTATAATATTGTTAAGATTGGCAACAGACTGTGGTTCCGCCCGCATTAAAAGTTCTTGTGTGACAAAAGTCAATGGGAATTTGTAAAGTTACTCAAAAGAGTAAGTTAAGGCCGTTTATCTAGAATGTTCAACGTTAACTACAACATTTAAAGGCAAAACTAAACGAATAAAAATCAGATGATCGGTGTCAAAAAATACTGATACTTGGTTGGTATCAAATAATAATGGCATAATTCAACAAAATTATATTTATAAATTAGTAAAGCAGTGCAAAAGGTAAGGATATTCAATACCCTTCACTAAGTTTTTCATACCCAACCCGAAGCGTAATCGGAACAATCGCAAAAAGGTATCATGTTCCTACCATTCCAACCTAAACGTGGCAACCCTGACTTTGACGTGACACGTGACAGCTTGGCCAGAATTGTAGGGAGGAAACATTGATATAAGAGTTACACAATTTATTTTTGTATTTTTGATATTATATTTAGATCTTTGTTGCAGTCATTCTTCCACGTTTGGTAAGGCCTAGTTTAACATGACGCTTGGCGATGCGCGGGGCGTGTAGCGTTACGTGACGATAAAGTATTTTCTTTTAATTAAGCTAGCATAGCTGGAGCTAAATGATGGGGCAATGGAATAGAGTCAGCCACACATATAAAAGGCTTTTGCTTTTTGTGTCGTCAAAGATGCTTATCTATACTAATGAGAGGAAGACATGTTACCTACTTCACTAATGGCCGCCACCCACAAGATTTGGAAAATAACGCAAGCGCGATCACAACATTTTCAAACTAGCGCCATCTATTGTACCGCGGGTGGAACCGCACCGTGCCGAATATTTAGTAGTCATTTGATTAACTTTGGCAAGTTAACGGTTCAATGGACTGGTTTCATTAAGAGATAATGTATGTACTAGTAGCACGCTAGGTACGTACCGCCTTATTCATAAATTATATATAACTTAAACAGTGTTTTAAAGTGTTTTGTCTCTTTCGCTCTTTAACAAATAGCGTATGTCAGAAAGGGACAAACCATTTGATAGCTAAAGTGCTGTTAATAAGAGTTTATGAATAAGGAATAGAATTCATAAAAGGATACAAATTTAAATCGTCATGTATTAACATATTCATAAGGATTAAGGTGTTAAACTGTGACACGTTGGTTTTAACTGTCCTTTTTGTCTTGAAATTTTCATAATTTGTTATTTGAATAAAAAACGAGTAAATTCGTTAATAATGTAATTGCGGTCGGCGGCCGAGTCTACTTAAACTGGAAACCCAACAATATTTATTAACATCCATTTAGAAAAAAAAAACTAAAAAGTCAATTTAGTGTTCAGTTACCTTTTTATGTACTCGTCTTTATATTTATTTAAGAAAATAAAAAAGATTGTGTGAATAGAAAAACTAAGAATACATAACACAACTAACACATAGAATACATTTTATCCCGAAATTCCCTCAGGAACGGGTACAACGCGGGTAACACCGCAAATAAAAAAGAAAAAGTGAATCTGTGTGAAGTGTTCACTTTTAAAATAAAGTAAACAAACACATTCTCTACATATAGAGGTGTTAAAGTGTTGGTCATTAAAATTGTAACAAATACGGTCTGGCTCTGCATTCATTATTTCACCCTAATTAAATTCGCGCTACAAATGTTCGCTGCCAATGCCTCCCAGGATTTGATTTCATTATTCACCGGAATTCATAATGACCTGCTTCTAATTAGTAACGTTTGAAACTGAATGTAGATTTAAAGGGTCCGTCACTGTAAATCTTTGCGTTATTATGAAACATCATTGCAGAAAGGTAATTCCGGGAAAATGGGTCTCTGTTCTGAATTTAGTGAGTGTGAGACTCAGTGACTTGTGGAGTTATTTGTGGTTTAAAAACGTTATATTATTATGTGAATTTTTTATCTTTTGTATTAAGTAAAGTAAGTTCGAGTAAGTGGCCAACACAGTAGGAGTTTTAGTGGGTATTTCCCGTCGCGTCGGGACGAATCCCACATACCCCGGTCGCCCACATACCACATACTACCGGGGAAGCATAAATGCATTTCTCCTACAAAAAAAAAAAAAAAGGTTAGTGGCCAACCCTGGTGTCCGGGTTTTTAGACCGCCTAAAGGCCTCTGACATGGTTTAACGATTGAAACAACCGGGACCGACAATTTAACGTGCCCTCCGAAGCGCTGAGCGCTAAAATAGAAATGCCACTATCAGCCACCCATCCAAGTAGGAGTCGAAGTGCACGTTGCCTAACAAGCGCTATGGACTTACATCGCTTAGCCTATTTTATCTTTTGTATTGATATTTTGTAAAGATAATATTTTTAGAGATTAATGACAAGTCCCACGAATCGCATAAGAATTTAGAGATAGCTAAGTAGCTCAATTTTGAAATCATTCTGTTCTTTTTACGTCGTGAAAGATTCGTTTAAATCCTTCAGGTTTTTGGGTATGTCTGGAGTATAAAGACTTTTAAAACGACATCAATAACCAGATAAAGGTAATTGATTCGTGTGAATATTTTAAATGTAAATAGAGATTAGACAGCAGATAAAAAGTAACAGACAAGACAGTAAAAAGAAAAAAAAGTCATGTTTCTCTATTAAAAATAATGAACATTCTCTATTACATCTTAGACAGCGCTCATCATTCCACAACCCTTAATTAATTTAAAGGATCATTATTCGAACTCAATGTTTAAATTACAGAAATACCTGCCTTCAATTCCGTGAAAGAATCCCAATTATTAAAACCTTTCGGGCATCACATTTTCCTTTTTCATGTAATTTAGAGCTTGAATTTGTGGGTCTTACTAAGAATTAAGACTTCGTTAATTAGTGACGTCTTGCTTTTTATGTTACAAAAAGAATTATTCAAATCGGACTGATAATTTCCGACATTCGTCTCGATCATACAAACAAAGAGTGGTACGTTCAAAAGAGCCTCTATGGGGCCAAAACTGAATAAAAATATTTGACTTTTGAAAGAAACTTTAAAAATTACTTATTAATATATTAGTATAGACGAAATGGAAATGTAGTAGGTAATTAGTAGGTATGAGACTGATTCTCTATGAAGACCAGTGTCGCCAAACTCACTCATTTCATAATTGCTATGCCATTCCTGTGTTATGTAAATCAAATGATAGCTGATTGGGTAATTTTCATGAGAATTTCGACATGTCAAGTAGAATCACACAGTACTTGTCAAAGTAGTCATAGAGAGAGACAGGGTTTCACTCCTCTCGTTCCTTCCTACATGTTCAGGATGGGTTGCTTCAGCTTACGATCACGCACCAGTAAAATATGTTAATCAAGTAAATGATAACAAAAATTGTCAGTCTCAATAGATGTATGAAAATGGCTTTCTACTGGCCGCCCGAATAACATTAATATACTGTCATTAACAACGCCTCGGTGGTCTAGTGGTATGTGTACTCGCCTGCCAAGACTGAGGTCCCGGGTTCAATTCCCAGGTCGAGCGAAAACATGTTTCCTACTTTCAAACATGGCTCGGGTTTGAGATCACCAACCCGCATTAGGCAAGCGTGGTGATTACGCCTGAAACCTCCTCACTGTACTGATATCTTCAGTGAGACGAGAGGCCTTTGCCCATCAAGTGGGACATTACAGGCTAATACTTTTTTTCACTTTTACTGTCATTAAAACAACTTTACATTTAACAGACATTTTAAAGCGTGAGGATCGTGAACTATTTAACGAACGTTTAATAAGATAACCAACAGTTTGAAGCAACCCTAAGTATTTCAACTTCCTTTTAGAAACTAACTATGGGTAAGGCGTTCATAAACCGCACAAACTGCACTCGAGAGTCGCTCAGAATGTGTAAAGTTATGATTAAAACTCATCGTAGAGTTACTGGCGAAGTTTTACGTGTAATTGTAAACTGTGTCACATATTGTGTTGGCATTTACATCAAATGTAAATGGTATGGAGGGCTGGAACGACACTTGAAAACTGGGGTACGAAAATACTCGTAGGATAGGTTTATGCGGTTATTCCTCTTGGTTCTTAAAATGTATGTACTATTTTATTACCTACATTTGTTTTTCCATCATAAAAGAAGCTATGAAATGATTCCTCAATTGACTATTTTATATGCAATTGTCTGGTCTAATTAAAAAATATAGTGTCGGGGGGTGGTCTATTGGTATGTCCACTCGCCTGCCAAGGCTGAGGTCCCGGGTTCGATTCCCGGGGTCGAGCGAAAACATGTTACCTACTTTTCAAACATGGCTCGGGTTTGAGATCACCAACTCGCATTAGGCAAACGTGGTGATTATGCCTAATCCTCCTTACTGTACTGATATTTTCAGTGAAATGAGAGGCCTTTGCCCAGCAGTGAGACATTACAGGCTACTCTTTTACTTACTCGGTTCAATGGTATTAAATTAAAACTAAGTTTTAATTGAAACTTAAATTAGTGAACCTCTAGTTTCGTCTTTATTTTATAGCTTCAATTAAAGTAATTTTGAAGTTTTGCAATCCTTTGCGTAACATAATGCAGCAAGTAAGAGTTAAATATGTTATGTGACTAAGGGCGTTACACACAATAGAGCCCGTGTCAGCTGCATCCGACGGGAACGCTGACAGTTGGCCCTGTCGTCGGCTATATGCCGCTCGCGTGTAAAAGCCTTATATTAGGTACTTATTTCGTTACGTTCACTGCCAGTTTTATGTTTACGGTGTGATGGTGAATGTACGAATATAGACAATGGAACGTAGATACCGTCTGAGCACTCATAACAATACCCGGGAGTGTTACACCGAAATATTGTGTATTTTATTCCTTCGTTTTGTGTCATTACTTCGTTTACGGGCGAAGCGAAAGTAATACTAAATTATTAGGTAGTTCCTGTTTTCCCAGCATAAGGTTTCTTTAAATAATACAACAAAATACAATTAATATTTATTTAAAACATTCAAGATAATATTTAATAAAATATCTTCACCAATTAAACCTATATTCGTATTACAAATATAATTAGTTAACTAAAATATATAAGCTAGATGAGTGATGATCTGTTACAAAAATATATAGTCTTTGAATAGAGAGTGGAGCAGAAATGCTTGATTAGAATATAAACAGGGACCTCAATGTACGTGAAGCTTGGTGATTAATGTTTCATTATGGGCTGAAGGCAAGAGCTGTAGGTCACACAGAACAGATTTATTCCGATGTCCTGAAGTAAGCAGACGCACTTTATTGTGGTTGTTTTTCTTGTTTTAAAACAATTTGTATCCGTAAATGGGTTTACGCAAAGTGTTCGGGTACATTTCCTTCAGTTTTTTGTCAAAGTTTTGATATTTAAAATACTTGGTTAACGAATGATAGTTAAACTAACCTAAAATATTTAGTGCCATTGCTCGGGTTTGAGATCACCAACTTGCAGGTGGCAAGCGTGACGATTATGTCCAAATTTCCTCTGTGTACTGATGTCTTTGGTGAAACGAGAGGTCTTTGCCCAACCGTGGGACCTTATGAGGTAATACTTTTTTAACATTTAGTTCTTTTTATTCTAATACGCTATTGAATTTGTTACTCGAATACATACTAATCGTTTACTTTGGACAATTAAGTATATTTTTAACCATATTTAAATTCTCTGCTAAGCTAAATAAATAAAAAAATATGCAAACATTTATTTATATTAAACTCGTATCACATTATACTAAGCGATCGCAGCTGTGTAAAACGATGCTATAAAACACACTAGTACGATTACTTTGAGCTCTTAAGTTTTATTTTGTCACAGCACACTTTACTAGCTCATTTGTGGCTCTAACTTAAGTGTGCTTGGTTGCAAGAGGGTAGTGCAATTTGACTAAGCAATGAGCTTATGCATTGTTCAGTGCTTAAAGGCTACTAACCTATGTTACATGGCGTAATGTAACATGTTACATAGCGAGTGTTCGAGAAGACAGTACGGGGAACAACGGCGTTTCGTGCTCGCGGTGAAACAATTGCTCGCAGCTCGCGTTTTATACTACACCTCGTAACATCAGTCAGTAACCGCACTAAGTGTAATAGTTAAATGTTGCTTTAATAGTGGTAGTTAAAGACCTTTGTGTTAGACTCTTTAGTTCTATGAGAAAGGTATTTTCTCCAGAGTTAAGCTCTAATAATTTTCTATTAACCGTATGATTGGTTTTATGTTGCTATGCGTCTTGTTTTCAAGTATGGCTCGGGTTTGAGATTACCAACCCATTAGGCAAGCGTGGTGATTACAAATACGAATTAAAGCGAATTTCAAGCGATCCGATTCGTCTAACATTGAGCGTAATATCTAGAATCCATACAAATGAGGCACACATAGAAATCGTATTAGTTTACTGCAACTTATCTTTAGTAAGTCGGCGTATTGATTTCATAAAACGGAAACCGGAACTTGAAGTCCAAAGATAGCTTTATGTCAAACAATACGTGTTCTAAAAACGTGAAAGCTCGTAGGCGGGGTCTGGCTGAAATCTATGTTTGTTGTAGTATTATTTACCATTCAAAAATAACACAATAGTCCTCAATTTACGAGTCGGTATTTCTGATCTCAAGGCAACATTGTTGATCGAGTTGCGATACAAATTGGAAACTTGTTGCCAGTAATATAAGAATCCTAGTGAATGTAAATCTTTACCTATGTACGTATAGTTAATTCAGGACAATGTATGTATCACTTCAGTACATTTTTCCATTCAAACTTCATAGTAATATTAAAGAGAAAATTTCCATATACCATAGTTTTAACGAAGTGATATAGTGCTCCACAGTTTGCAATAGGCCTTTGTCTCACTACGTATTTTAGGTCCCTGTTCAGTGCAAATGATCTCTTGTTAGATGAAAAGTTTTTTTTAATCTCCTCCGATTCATCAAACACTCTGTATTGAGAATATAATTTTAATACATTATTTTATCACTAATTAAAATTTACGTCGAATACTAAAATCTTAATACACGTAAAATACTGAAACATTAGAAAACTTAAATTATTTGCTAATTATAATTCTTATTGTCAAAATCTAGATGTGGTGTATGATTTTTAATATCTAATGGACAATTCCAATTTTGACTAGAACTCTTTTGGAATGTAATTAAACAAGGTTAAGAGTGAACCAGAGATTCAATATCAGTTTCATTTTGTAATTAACACTACGATTTTGATGAGTTTCTGATTTAACTGGCATTTTAGTAAGTAATTTCAACAGAATATACATATAAGTACAATATACATGTCAGAAGGTACAATATGATAGTAAGGTACAATATGTCTTACTGCCAAATTCACCGTTTTCCTGATCAACTGAATTCGGTTTTAGTGAATTAATTTTGAAGTAATGATCTCCGTTTAGCTCGAGAACTAGGATTAAGTTGATCGAGTTCAATTGTAACGATGAAACGGGCTTAGATTTTTTAACTGTCACCTAGTTAAAACCAAATGAAAAACTGTAAAGTGCATATTGTATCTTCTAAAGTACATAGAGGCACACACAGACAAGGAGTCTAACAGTTTGTCATAGACTTTTTGCAAGTAAGGTTTTACCGAAAAACTTTGTTAGACTGCCTAAGGACAGATCAAGACGTCGAACTAGTCAGTCTAAAACTGTCTTTGATGGTCCAATGCCTTCATATCAATCAATAGATATTATATAATTCTAGTCGTTTATTATTAAATTAAGTTCAATCTTCAGGTAACTTTTATCACAAAGGCAATTTTTTTGATTAAAAAATGTATGAAAATCTATTTGCCAGTCATTACTCATTCAATGATTTACTAAAAATAACCATGAATATGAAAAATCGTTGGAAATAATAAATCGAAAAGAAATTTAATTTCACGAGCGCTCTTGAGACATAATTGTGTAGCTAATTGTACCTGCACATTGTCTTAATTTGCATCATGGTCCGCGTCGAAATCCATCAAAATTATCTTTGAGTTAGCGACCGTATGGTAGGTTTGAGTAAGCGGAGAAAAGTCTTTGATAGTTAGGGTGTTCAACACGTACCTACTACAATCAAAAACTTAATTTGCAGTGACGTCTGTATGTCAAATTAATGTAAACATTGATCTTGTCGACGGTACTGATAGTTACGCACACAAAGACGCGTGTCTATACTCATTACAACTACAAGTATGGTTCAGTGCTCTCGTGAAATATAATAACTTATATTATCAGGGTCATTGATAATGGACAAATGTTCAAGGTGCAAGCCGAGCAAGTTTTTAAATTTTTGTCTTTACAATTCTCTGACTCGCAGCTTGTAAATTAGCTAAATGTAAACGACTCTTTAGTATATTGTTAGTAAACAATATTAAGCTGCTTAAAATGCTGCTTAAATCTCATTAATATATTACTTTTTAAGGCTTATTCTTATTCATATGCTAAGTAAGTATATTTTAATTATCTAAATTTCGCCAAAAGGTAAGAAATTAAATCAATTTGTATGAGATGAAAACAAAAATATGTATACGATTACATAGTGAATGGGTGCTACCTACGTGGTACCAGATAATTATACATTATGAAAAACTAGCTGTTCCATGCTTGCCTGAAACGCGGGTTCGTTTTCATTAATTCCTTGATAAAAAAATTACCTGTATCGGTTTTCAAGGTCACTATATCGTTTTAGGCTTAGGCGTAAAAGTATCATAAACTCTGATTATATATCAGAAGAGATAGAAAAGTATTTTGCAGTTTCACTGCGATATCAGCATGATAGTTTGAAATAGAAATAAGCCGTAAAACACATTTTTGATTTCATCTTTACATCAATAACATCAAAAACTTTAATTGACGATATAAACTTGAAATACAATACAAACATTCAAACGTTGACTCACTTCGATGACACTTAATTAAAAATAAGCAAATTATAATTACTTTTAAATCAATTACAATACTACTATCTAATCTTCGTACCTAATTACTAAATTGATAAGAGCATATTCATGAATTAGCTATCGTTGTAGATAGAACGACAATATTCATTTACAATTCAAAGTGGTGTTTTACCTTTATAAAAAAACTTAGGTGAAAACACTATACAGTTTACTACAGTCCTGAAATTTCAAAAGTTGCTTCGTAACGTTAACTTATTAAATTTCCTCAGATTATTTCGATTTTCGTAGCGTATACGAAGTTAGACATAATCTCATTTCAAAGCAAAATATTATCTCTTAATGATTACCTTGGCACTCGTATCTATATCACAGATCTTTGACTAAATCCATTGTTTTACATTTACGTACTTATTCATTCGAAAGCACCTCTCTACCCTCAGTCGGGCATCTTCCTAATACCCGCGGTATTCTAGCCAGATGGACAGTTTTAAATGTTATTAATTTATTTAACTTGTTCCCTGATAAAGTGCCGACGATGTAATTACAGTATTTCGTTATCATCCATTTCAATTTTGCGATCGCATAAATAGCTTTTGAAACTGTCCTGCCCTTGTTTAGCGTCCTGCTCGAAAAGTTTGCTAAATGTCTCCTTGAAAAAGCCTTTTGGTTGGATAATATTTTCCAATTTTGTTTCAACGGAGAGCTTTCTCTTTTTGCCGTCACTGGAATAGCGAGTTAAGTCTAAAGAATAACTTTGTCTTATGATCTTGGGCCGCCTGCCGGGGTACTCGTTATCCGTGTCGAAAGTGTCCTGGGTCGCGTCTGTGCAGTGATCTTCATAGGCTACGTTCCCGTACACATTCTCTTCGATATCTTCATTTTGAGCTTTAGTGAACAGTAATCTTTCCTCGTCCATGAACGTAAGCACGGGCGATCGTTCCGTGACTACTTTACACGACTCGCCGAATAGTTCTAATCTCTTTTGGCTACTAGACTCGTCATCATAATTAGTTTCCCCTGATCGCTCGGCGTCGGATCCGGTTCTATTTTCCGGGATCGTCCCGAGCTCAAGGTTTTTGGTAACGTTGAGTCTGTGCCCTTCGTTGTATGTTACTTCGGAGACGTTATCGGTGAGAACGATTTTCTTTTCTTTTAGTCTGCACATGTTCGAGCTCGTGAGTTCGGACGAGTTCAATCGTGATAGTTTGTGCCCCGGCGACATGATGGTGTTGTTGTACCGCTCCGTCTGCGAGGTGCCCTTCGTGTGGATGCCGAAAACTCTCTTTATCGATTGCCGAAACTGAAACAAGGAAACACCAATCATTCGTACTTTACCTCAACCAACATACTACAATAAATAACGCGAATAGTATCGCTTCCTTTTCTATTTTTTGTATTTCATCTCCTGTTTACTTAACCTGGGGTACATTTTCTTGTGAAAACAAATGCGTCACAGGAAAATATGTATCAGAAACATTTGGCGGTACAGGTTGCCTTTGGTTTATGTTTTTGTTATGCTAATAGTGAAGCATCTTTGAGTCTGATGTATGAATTTGAGACACTCGGAGGGTATACATGCTGAACAGTCAAGTACTTGTTACCTTATATGTTTAGTGGAGTTGTATTTTATATACAAGTGTCTTCTATTTATTAAGTCGTTGACATACCTGAGTGTTCATCCCTACGTAAATGAGGGGGTCGTAGCATATTGAGCTTTTCGCTACCAGTGCTGGGATAACGCCTGCTCCGGCAGATACCTGTAACAATACAAGTGGTGCTTATTCACAATCATTTATCCTTGTGCGATAATGTGCTCTTCTTCTTCTTTCGTGTCAATGGTCTTTTTATTTTTGTGGTTCAGTATTTAGTTAGCAGAAAGGCATCTGAAACATTCATTGAGTCTTTCTTAGTGCACAGGGTACAGACAGACAGGGCAGGACAACATGTGCTAATGTGCAATGGTAGGTAAATTGTCAGTTTAATTTCAGTTTCAAATATTGGTGACGTTTGCTTTTCGCTACTGCCTACACATATCCCTACCAAAATTCTAATGTGAAAGTAAATCCGTCTGTTTGACTGTTTTCGTTTTCATGCCTAAAAGTGTAAATTATTTTTTACAAGATTGTGCAATATTATTAAGGAAAATCGCATGTAACAGTTATTATGCTATAATAAGTGTTACCAAAACCGATGAACCGTACCACAAATAAAACAGGACAAGCAGACAAACCAATAGGAAAAATGTAATTTTATTTATTTGCATGAGTAGATATCGCTGGAAGAAATAATGTACGAGACCAAACAAGAAACTGATAACGCTTTGATATATAATTCCTTTGCTGTCGGATGTTGCGCCATCTGTACGTACACTATGTAAGTTATACTGTATATCTTATTTCGTAACTTCGTTTTCTCATACATTTAATAATTTGTTGGAATATTTATGGGAACATTAATAAAGATAAAAACTTGATATCAGAAATAAAAAAAGTTCAACAATATTTTTTTTTACAAAAATTAAAATATATAATACCATCTGACTAGATTATTTCAAATATTATATATAATTTATGAAAAAATAACAATTCACTGTATCGAAATTCAAGGGAAATCGAATAATCCTATGTACGTTGAAAATCTATTTATATTATATCCCGAAATTTCCTTTTTCCGGGAATGAAGCCTGTAGAAATATTTATTTACAAAAAGTTTTGTATAACAAAGATCAAATTTATTTATTGAATGTTTTAAGGATTTTACTGAATAATTTGAAAATCACATTCATTCATTTCGAGTAGGTCAGTGGCCAACCCTGGTGTTGGAGTTTTTAGACCGCTTAAAGGCCTTCGAGATGGTCTAACGATTGAAACAACCGGGACCGACTGCATAACGTGTCCAAAGCACAGCTGCACAGATGCAAATGCCACTTTTGGCCATAAGTCGCTAATCACATTAATATTAGTAAAAAGAGTTGATACAAATACTAATTAAATAAAGATATTTAATACTTAGTAAATCAATACTAATATTATAAAACTGCAGATTTTGTTTGTTTGTAATCTCAGGAACTACTGGTCCGATTTAAAAAAATCTTTTTGTCATGGGTAGCCACATTCAACGGGAAGCTTATAGGCTACTTTCATCTTAAAATTCCCATGGGAACGGGTACAAAGCAGGTAAAACCGTGGGGCGCGGCTAGTTAAATATATTATTAGTATTAGTTTATACGAGTAATAGTGCAATGTGCGAGTTTTATTACCAATGTTTCGTATGTCAGTACAGTGTAATCTAACCTTTACATCAAGTAGAAAAAGTATATAGCAATGTTCGGAAAAACAAACAATTTGCGGTTTTATGTGAGACAATTATTATTATTCCCGTCGTTAGTAATCTGCTAACGAAGTCTTAGGCTGTAATCGTAAACACTCCATTTGCTAGCAACGGCCGTAAAACTGTATTTTCCGTGTTTTCACTTAGTGTCAGACAGAACACAAACATTTTTATTTCGAGCAAAGTTTGGTGTCAATGACCGCTTACAATATTATAGAAAATAGGTGTTTAATTTGTGTAAGCTCTCACGATTTGGACTAATTAACGTAAATAAACGGTCTGCATCGCGTTAGAATCTATACTGTATTAATTAAAATACGTATATTTTCGGATAAAACCACTCGTGGTCACGTATTTCGGGTACTTATTTTAATAAATACGTTATTTATACTAACGCGATATAGTCCCGTTTCATTTTGTCTATATAGTGTGTTTTCATTCACGCAATGAGAAAATGAATTGTTGTTTCCAGGCGATCATAAGTAATTAAGTAAGTAAATAAGTTCGAGTAGAGGCCAACCCTGGTGTCGGAGTTTTTAGACCGCCTAAAGGCCTCCGGACATGGTCTAACGATTGATACGATCGGGATGGACGTATACCCCGAAGCAGTAACGCAAAGCAATAAAATAAAGGTGTTAGAATATTGTTCTCATTAACGCTTATAGTTTTAACTTACCGCTTATAGTTCGCTTACAGTTTTCATCAACTATAAGAACGAACTATTGTTAAAAACTGTTCAATTCAGAATACTAAGTGAAAACGCTCGGTAATTAAATTGGTTGTTGAACCGTGAAGGGAAAGAACGGAAGCGAGCTTGTCCGAAGGACATTTATTATTCGTCTACCGACCCTTTTTAATTCGTAGAGGCAGAGGTTAATGAAAATATGTAGTAGATAACTCGGGATGACAAATTACTTATAACACTAAAGTTTTATCGTATAGTTAAATATTTTTTTGTAAATCAGTTTTATAGTAATGAAGTATAAATATATAATATTAAATAATACTAAATGAAACTGGTCTGTATCGCGTTAGAAAATTTAGCGTATTTTACTAAAATACGTACCTGACGTTTCGAGCGAATTACACCGCTCGTGGTCACGGGATGACTCCATTTAGTATAATGAGTGCAAATCGTGTGGGTTTAAAAAGTATATATAATATTTAAATTGAAAACTTAAAGTAAATATTATAATAGATATTAAAAATTGAACCAAAAATATGAAAATATTTTCACTTGGTAAAAAACGTTCATCAATCACAATCAATCATTTTGGGTGTTCAATTGTTCAAGTAAAGCTTATTTCTTCAAGAAACATTATTTAAGGCTTCAATATTGAAGTATTCAAATAGCTATCCGAAATACCGAAATGATTCAATATTTAAATATATAAAGCTAGGCAAGGAAAAAGTTGCAGAAAAAGCTTCGAATTTCAACAACAAAAGTTTCTCATTTCTCACGCCTGAATAAACAATTTTCTTGTTAAAATTAAATTATCTATTTCCTCGCTTCCGTTTAGGACGCTACATCATTATTCTATTCATATCTATTTAGTAGTGTATCCTGTGAACTGTCCCTTTATTTGGAACCGACTTGGTACTGACATCACTGACATATTGTTCCATCAGTTACTATTTTAATGGAATTGAAACATTAATAAGCGTATGTAGGCCTTGTGAGTTGGGATGTCCGATACAGACTTGCCGACAGATATTTGTTGCGTTCGTGTCGTAATTTGACGTAACGATGTTAACCCAAACAAATTATTTCACCCCAAAGTGCTATCGTTTTTCAGTGGGCGACTTAAACTGTCAGTCTTCGTTGCTCTAATCGTTGACACATATATAAGGCGGGTACAAACTTCGATGCAAGTAAGATGCAAGCCAAGATATTTTCTGTTTTAAGTCTTCTACTTCAGTTTAAAAACGCCTTTCTCTTTCTATTTCTATATGAAGAGAAGAGATAAAAGAAAGAAGATATTATATTGTCTTTGGCGTGCATGTAACCCCCTTCTAAATTGGGTAGGTGGCTGACCTACTCAAATACACATAACCAGCAGTTGTGCCGGGTGAATTTCAGGATGAAAAATAGGCTATAACCTTCCCGTTGAATGTGGCCATCCATTACAAAAAGAATTATTCAAATCGGTTTGGAACGAAAAACAAAAAATCACTAAACTTTATTATATTAGTGTAGATTATGAACAAAACACTAAACGTACTTATCACTATATTATCCCTGTCAGTCGCGGCTTATGGACGCGTCCTATAGCTTGCGTCTCACTTTACTTTCTTCCTATTATCCCGCGGAATACGTAATTTCCCTTCGTGACGGAAACGGTACTCAAGGGTTGAACCCTAATGAATCGATAGTCATTGTGAACTGAAAGGGATGCTTTGCAAATAGAATCAAGCTAACAAATGTGTTCACAATATAGGTTTAAAAATGATTCTAAAAAGTGTACAGATAATAGTTAAACATTAGTTATTACTTAGATAAAAGTTAAAAAGATATACGAGAATTTGCGTACATAATTTGATGTGATATTGACCTATTTTTCAAGGAGTTTCATAATTTGTAAATTCCCGTTGTAAAGTTTCAATTATGACTGCACCTTAATTCGTTTAATAATAAACATATACCGCCTAATTCATAAACACTCTATAACTAAAACACAAGCGACAAAACGCTTTAAAACATAAAGCGTTTTGTCTCTTGTGCTCTTCGAAAAATAGCGTATGTCGGAAAAGGACAAACGATTTGGTAGCTAAAATGTTGTTAATAATCATTTATGGATGAGGCACGTTAGCTAGTTTGATAAAGAAAAGATAGTCAACTAAAATAATTCATACAAATACTGACCCATCTAACCAAAAGACAACAGTTACTAAGATTATGTTTCCAACTAAAAGTGAAATAACTATTACGAATATCTATTTATTACGTAACCTTTAATAGGATTAAACAAAGATTAATTCACACCAAATCGTTTAGATCTCTACTAAATTCGCAGGGGACGTATTTGAACGTCTGTTGTAACCGATATTAATGACTGAAATTCTGCGCCTGAAATCTGGATTATTCTAATCTCTGGTTCACACATTTTGGATTCAGGGTATACTCGTATAAGATTAGAAAACCCTGGTGGAAACCCTTCTCTATCTAACAACCTGAGCACACTATACTTAGACTGTATTCCAGTTTATGAAGACTTATGACGTAGCACACACTAGAGAGGACGTCAACTGATGTTTTGTCCGTCGCAGACTTTTTGTCTGTTGACTGTTCAAAGTTAATTATTTGTATCCGCAATGGTTGTTTTACTAGTATTAAATCACGGCCGCCCTTGAGCCATGCTTGTGTAAGTAATTGTATAAACGTTGTCTTAGTGTGCGTGATGGCCTACGTCAAAATCCAGCCAAAATTATATAAGTAGCGACAGCATAGTACAATTGAGCAATCGGAGAAAAGCCATTCGCAGTGATATGTCAAATGAATAAAAATCAATTATCTTGCCGACGGTACTGATCGTTACGCACACAAAGACGCGTGCCTATACTCATTACAACTATATGTATGTGTCAGGGGCATTTGTGAAATAAAATAACTTAAGTCTATTTTTAGTCTTGATTCAGACAGATTTGTTCGAGACGTAAAAGTCTGTTACAAAACTGTTCTGACTCTAGCAGGCGCAGGCTTTAAACGACAATATTTTAATACCTAAGCTTTTCCAACGTAATTGGAGATCGGTTTAGCATTGCGTCAAACGCTTTAAGCTCCACAAAGAAACCTATATGTCATTATGTTGAAGTTACTTTGTTGTTACGATACATAAATGGTTTACATAATTATCTCCTTTTGAAAATTGAACGCCTATCATTTGAGAAATTAAATTGAGAACTTTGTAAAATGAAGTTGTATTGATTTCGACAATATTAAAGAGTAGGCATTTTGACTTGTTATTCTTTATAAAAGAAGGGTAGAATTACGCTTGATAATCTGAGATTGAAAATTGTTTTTGTTTTATGCGCACACAATCTTTCCTTTGACTAATACTAAGATTACGTGAAAGTAACTTTGACTATTTCTATAGGAGTATTTCTTCAAATAACTAGTCTATTTCTATTGGAGTCTTGACGGTTAAGTTTTTATTAAACTTCCATTTGTTAATGGAGTAGATTTCAAGAATTACATTTGCCTGTCACAGCTTTAAGCAATGGGATGAGTACACAGAGGCAGCCTATACAAATCTTAGCATGCTTTTTAATATACCCATTTCCGTGAAAATGTATTGAAAAGTAAAGTACTAATAAGCTTAAACTTCCCACCCACACACGCACGCACACACCCACACACTCACACACACACACACACACCCACACCCACCCAAACACACACACACACACACACACACACACACACACACACACACACACACACACACACACACACCCCGACACACACTTACTTAATAGATTAACTTGTCGAAATAAACATACCAAGTTACTTCAGCTTTAAAATGTTAGTACAGATAATATGATACTTACAATGCCTTTAGTAGCGAACTGCTCCAACAAAGCAAAGACGGAGTAAGGAGTCCAGGCCACGGTGAAGGAGACGATCATGACGAAAACCATCGCGGTCGCTTTCCTCTCAGCTCTGCTCACTCTGCCGAGCCGCTGTGAGTTCTGGAGCAAAGACTTTCATTAATATTGAAGATAAATAAACAAATAAATACACCCGGACTTCACACACGCTTCATTAAACTCAAATCTAGATCTAAGCTTTATTATGGAATCTCATTAGGTAACTGAAGATAGAAAGTTTAATGTAGTATGAATGTAAGCAATGACGGTTTTTACTTTTTTGTTTTTAAACAGCTTTGTAAACAGATAAATAAAAAATGTATGTCAAATTGCACAGATTACGTTAGTTTAAATTCTAAACCTAATGATTGGCCTAGCCTAGATTTTCCGATCTCTAATTTATCTGTAAATTTAATCTAACTGAACGAATTGATGTTCCATTGACGAAGGTATTCGATTAATGTTTCCGTTAACAGTCATTATGAATTGTAAGCTAGCTTTAGAGTAAGAAATGAAACTGATATCGTATTTCGATTTTTTGAGTTCGCTACTGTTTCAGATTTCAGGTCTTTCAGTTTTGACTGTTCGTAATATCCATGACTGATAATAATTGGATACATTATTTGAAATACCTTTCATATTCGCCGTCATCCGATTTTTTTATACGAAATTGTTTTGGTATTTGTATGGTTTTTTTCAGACGTTTTAAATTCCGTAGTTTATGCTGAAACTGTTTCTATGCGGGTGTAAGCCGAAAGCTAAAAGATCAAAGCCTAACATCTGTAAATGTATTAGTTAACTAGCAGCGCCCCGCGGTTTTACCCATGTTGTTCCCGTGGAAATTTCAGGCTGGATAAGTAGCCTCTAACTTTCCCGTTGAATGTGGATATCCATTACAAAATCATTTTTTCAAATCGGACCAGTTGTTCCTGAGATTAGCGCGTTCAAACAAACAACCTCTGCAGCTTTATAATATTAGTATGGATTAAAGATAATGTATGTCCCGTATTTAGTACTACGTTTTGTGTATCCTATATCTTTGAAAGGTAAATCATTTAAATAAAGCGTGTTGCTTATGCATCCTTTTGTAAAACGCTATAATATCGCGTTAATATTCCATTCACAGCTTCCAGCGGTTATTATATAGAGGCAATAAAAAAATATTTATTTTGGCTTATAAAAGTTATCCAGCTGGGGAAAACAAGATAATTTATTAGACAGTAAACATTATTACTATGTTTATGATAATAACAAACCAACAAATATATTTCCAAAAACATACACTATTACTTAAGTACTTAGTTATATTTATACATCTGATTCTTGGGTCACTTGTTTTCTTATACGAGTAATTTATAAGAAATACTTATTCATAACGTTTCATTCAAAGGAACTCCGTACTATATATAGAACTATCGGCGCCCCGCGGATTTACCCGCGTTGCGCCCATTTCCGTGGGAAATTTAGGAGATTTTATACATATTAAACATTCCTCTAGAATCACTCTATCGATATAAAAAAAACGCGTCAAAGTCCGTTGCGTAGTTTTAAATATCTAAGCATACATAGGGACAGACAGACAGCGGAAAGCGACTTTGTTTTACACTATGTAGTGATGATACATACTTATTCATAACGTTTCATTCAAAGGAGCTCCGTACTATATATAGAATTAATCTGAAATATATTTAGAGCGACTGCTTGGCTCGCAGAAAAGTACTCGCTGACAAATAAATGTTCGCTGACGCAGTTACTTGCAAATAATGCGGTTTTAAAATCGACAATTAATATATGATTTCGACTACGTAAGGATCTCCTTCTATAAAATTTGAATGTCACACGTGTCTCTCAAAGTATTTAGAATTCGACTAACGTGTAAATTAGCTTAATGGATATTTCCATTCTTCAAAGGAACTCTTCAGTTAAGACGTTTCCATCGATTCAGATTTAAATAACCGTGAGATACATTTGTTCACGGTTGGTGAACATTTTTTTAAAACCAACAAGACACAAGGTCTATCAAGGTTATGGTATGACTAGCCGCTCCCCGTGGTGTAACTCGCGTTGTACCCGTTCCCGTGGGAATTTCGGGATAAAATGTATCCCATGTGCTATTCTGATGTATAACCTATATTACTGTAAAGTTTCATCCGGATACGTTCAGTAGTTTTTTTGCGTAAAAGAGTAATAACAAACATACATCCATCCTCACAAACTTTGGCATTTATAATATCAGGAATTTGGTCTCCACTCAGTCAAACGTTGATCACCATTGTTTAAAATCTGAATCAAAAATCTATATAAATAACGAAACGGGAATGACGCGTTCAAATAAAAAAATAAAAATTGCCTATCTGCTACATGAGTCAAATAAATAATAATTAATTTTTGCTTCGCGGTTTGAAAATATGCCTTTCTCCTCAACAGTAGCGCTATACTAAGCTACAAAATCTTATAAAATAAGTAAATTCGAGTAAGTTAGTGGTCAACTCTGATGTCGGAGTTTTTAGACCGCCTAAAGACCTTTACCTTGTTAGGTTTTGGTATTGATTTTGCCATATCAAACTTAAGCATTGATATTATTGGTTGACAGTTATATGGCAGTTGTATGAGATTGGACGATTCAACGTAGCAACGTAGCAATGCATAGGGTTCAAAAAGTAGCAACGTAGCAATGCATAGGCCCGATGGAAAAGCCCCTTTAAAGTAGAACGTAAAGATGGCATAATTCGTGACTCGGTAATGTTTCCCTTGACACCGTTTGGCTTCTTGGAAAGGAGACATTTAAACATTACGCAATCTGTAGCGCGAGTCACGGCTCAGCCCCGAACTGAAGATCAAAGTTACAAAAACTTTTGTGAACTCGTCTGTGAAGTTTTTGAAATATATCAAAATCGTTGTATTAGGTTCATAACTCACTAGCGAATTCGTCCTTGTTAAGTTTTGGATAATCGAGATTTTCCAGATACACTGAACTGGATTTGTAGTCTTGTCCACTCCGAAGTTTTTCATAAATATTGGTTGAAGAATTCTTGAAAGTTTCGAGGATGTACATTTATGTATGACAGGATTGGTGTATTCTCTACTTAGTTGTGATAGTTGATACGATTCATTTTTGATTGTCAAGTTTTATCCAACTTCGTATACACTCAACGTTGAATTAAAACTTATCTGATATTGTATAGATTGCAATAAAGTTTGACTACAAAGTATTAAAATGTGAAATACCTCTCTTTTGTAAGAGCAAAATAAATCTACCGCAGTCATCGTTTCTGATGTTTATTTGGGTAAGGAGAACTCAAGTCTTATCAGAAAGGAACACTAAGGCTTTGTTCACGGCCGAACAAGAAGACCTAGCTATTATCATAATATCTGATTTATTAGATCCAAAATTACGAAAGTCATTGTTTACTCAACGTAAAACTTCCTATATATATTACAGGCGTCTTACGCCCATACTCAAAGACGTCAAATATTTCCTTAGCAGGGATTTAATGAGTGATTTTGACACGTAATAGGTATATGAACAAATTAGATGTCTCTGTGAGCGGCAGTTAGAGTGCCTTTCCAGTTTATTATACTACGTATGACATGATTGGTCGATACCAAACGTAGCGTAGCAAAGTAGCATAGCTTACTCTAGTGGAAAGACATCTTTAGGTCTTCAGTACACTTTGCAACAAATTGACGATGAATTCAGTATCAAGACAACCGCATTACTACAATGAAACCTAAGGAGATGGCAACTTTAAATTCGCAGCGGGTTTGAAAGAAGCTTTTATGAACCTCAGCAAAATAGCGTCAGGTATCTGAAATTTATGTAGCATTGTGTACGGAAGGCTTTGTTTGTCGAATTGTCTCTGGAATACTGTGAATGTTGTTGAAGGGATAATTATTGTACGGGGAGTATCTTTCTCGACAGCGTATTGTTCTTGATATAACTTAGATTTTTGTGCTTTTAAAAGTTTTTGATACTATCGTGCATTACTAAAGCACACCGACTAACTAGATTTAACTTTAGGTTTTTATCTTGTAACATTTAGTTATGAACAGATGTAGTCCTACTAATATTATAAATGCGAAAGTTTGTGAGGATGGATTTTTGTATGGATGTATGTTTTTATGTTTGTTACTCTTTTACGAAAAAACTACTGGACGGATTTGGATGAAACTTCACTGTAATAAAGGTTATACATCAGAATAACATATGAAATACATTTTTCCGAAATTCCCGCGGGAACGGGTACAGCATGGGTAACACCGCTGGACGTGGCTAGTTAATTATAAATGTTATATTGTAGGCGAATGCTTATCGGCCATTACTTAAAACCTGTTGTAATTGAAGTATTAATCATTTTATGTGATACTAGCAGCGCTCCGCGCTTTTTCCGCTTTGTGCACGGACACAACGAGGGTAAAAATTCCCGAAATTTCTCTGAAATCACTTACTCAATTAAAAGAAACCGCAACAAAATCCGTTGCGTAGTATTAAAGATCTAAGCATTCATAGGGACAGACAGCGGAAAGCGACTTTGTTTTATTTTTACACTATGTAGTGAAGCGCAAAGATCTAAGCATTCATAGGGACAGACAGCGGAAAGCGACTTTGTTTTATTTTTACACTATGTAGTGAAGCGCAAAGATCTAAGCATTCATAGGGACAGACAGCGGAAAGCGACTTTGTTTTATTTTTACACTATGTAGTGAAGCGCAGTATTGTAACGCAATGCTCGAACTCATACCATATTTGTCACATCACAGACGAATGCTCTTGGTAAAGGTCGAACCTGATGTATAAATGAATAGAATTTATGAAGTCTATTCTGAATCGCTCCCCTCGTTCCATCCGGCCGATATCCTTTGACTCTTTCACAAATGAAAGATATACGTGCACATACGAGTATGTCATTATTGATGTAATATTAACGCCCCGCGGTTTTACCCGAGTTGTGCTCGTTCTCGAAAGAATTTTAGGATGAAAAATAGATATAACATTGCCGTTGAATGTGGCTATTTATTAAAAAAAGAATTATTCAAATCGGTTCAGTAGTTTCTGAGATTAGCGCGTTTAAACAAACAAACAAACAAACAAACAAACAAAACAAACTCTTCAGCTTTATAATATTAGTATTAGTAAAGACTAGCGGTTTTACCCGCATTGTGTTCGTTCCCGTAAGAATTTCAGGATGAATGAAGCTATCCATTACAAAAAGAATTATTAAAATCGGATGGGTAGTTTTTGAATTTTCTTTGACTTCCGTTACAAATAAACAAACAAAGTTAAAAACTTTACCTCTTTATAGATTACGACAGGTCGCGGCCCAAATTATTGGTTTAAAGTAAAACACTTCATCGTGAGGTGGTGGTGGTGGTGGCGGTCAAATATTAACACTTATTTAATCATAAGGTTTTATATTAATAAAGTTGAATATGAGAATGTGTGCAAATCACGAAAGTTTAACAAAGAACACAGGATATATCATGACGCAGTAGAAATGGTCGCGTTTTAATTCAAACCAGAGCGAGAAACACTAAAAACTTCTCCAATATTTTCGTTCGTTAGTAAACAATATCATTTAGTTGGGTACGGTTCACGGGCACAGACAATTGAGAACAGATCAATGGACAAATAGATTGATACCCCTGAGCGTTTCAATTGCGAGACGTGCCGATTCAAGGGTTAATATTGAGGGTTAATAATGAAATGTGTGACGGCCCGTTCTCTGGCCGTATGTCGGCCAGGATTTTTATTGGACGTCACAATGGTAGAACTTTTTTTTTTTAGCTTTTGACAATTGCCTGAGGTCGATATTGCGTCGAAAGTCACCTAATTAGGTGTAAGTTGGCATTTTTAGGAGTTACTGTGACAGAGGCATATACAGACAAAAGTGACAAGACAGACACCCTATAAAGGGTCCGATAATTTACTTTTGAGATACAGAACTCTAAACCCCCCTTTTGTCATCAAAGGTCAATGAGGTTCCTAATTTTCATAAAAGGGCAATAAACTTTACTAGTGTTTTGTTATCGAATAGCTATAAAAGGGCACTTAGGACTAGTCTCTAAGAAGATTTTATACACTTGAGGTCGTTTGCGGGATTTATAGAAATAACGTGTTTTATACGCTCCTTACGCTACATTAGCTATTACTACCACTATTTTATTCAATTTTATTAGTAGAATAACATAGAGTACACTTCTTACAATACCAGTGTACACACCGCCCAGTAAGATTTGTTTTTATTTGTTTTTTACTTGTATTATTGTTACAAGGAAAGAAGTAAAGATTCAAATAGAATATTGAACTCTTTTAACATGGAATAAGGTCTATTTTAAAAGTCAAATATAAGCACGCATAAAACACCTATTTTACGGTCGTGTGTTCAATTTTCAGCGATTGTACACTGTCACGTTATTGAAAAGGAAATGTGATTGTAAGAACGAAAAGGGCAAGTAACGGCTGTGATAGATGGACGGACGAACGGGTGAAGGATGTATTATTAGGGATCTGTGTTTTTCCGTTCCCAACTTCAGAATGATGACTTGATTAAACATAGTCCGATTTGGTCACAGACAAGTTTATTTCACTTATTGTACAAGTTAAGTTAATATGGTTATATGATGAAGTGTTATTTTAAGGTTGGTAATATGATTTAAGATCATAAAGAGGAAAAAAAAAAAGTTGTTTTATCACAACATCATTTCAAGTAAACAAAACGATACTGAATTATAACTTATATTTCAGTACTACGCCGTAGCTACGTAGTTACTACGCTTTACTACGAGCGTAGCGCGTAATAATGTGCTACAAAAATAATTAATGTGACAAAATAAAAAAGATTGTAATAGTTTCTTTAGATTCTATTTCCGAAACGCTTTTAATGAGCAATTAATTGCGAAAAATCTATCTCTAAATGTATTTCCGGGCCTATAAATCAAATTATTTTTTCGCTAAAATAGGTGATTTATCATGTCATTAATTGTCAAAAACGAAAGCTTCAATGAAGCTTATTTTAATGAAAAACCAATACCCTTGATGGAAAGTTGTTAACGATAAAAAATCATTGACAATTATTTATATGGTGTTTTAACAGTGAATTTGCATGAGCGAGTTTTGAAACTGCGTGTAGATGAATTTTAATGCTAAAGTTTTTTCCATGGTTTTTTCTGTCATTTGGGGAGACACGAGGCATCGCGCTTTTAATGAGTTCGAATTTGCATGGGCGAGTTTACAAGCTGCGGGTAGATGAATTTTAATGCTAAAGTCTTTTCTGTCATTTTTTCTTCAGTTAAAATAGAGATTACAGTTTGCATTAATTCCCAACAAGCTGGATTTTTGTGCAGGCCTTGAATACGTCATTACAAATGATATATCAAAAGTCCCCATCGATCTCGCTTGTGCGTTGTTTTTTATTCGAGGTCAAAGGTCACAAATTTGCGTTTTTTGTGTATATCTCTTAAATAATGAGAGCTACCGAAAAATGGTTCAATTAAGTTTGTAGGTCGTAAAATTTTCTACAAAAAAGATCTCGACACTTTTCTTCTACAAAGCATCGCTTTCGAGATATCGTGACTTTAACTAAAGCCGAGGCGTCGCGCTTTTAACGAGTTCTTTAGCAGTCAAATTCTACTGTACTCGCCCACAAGCAGCTTGTAATTTTGCTCAACCAAAACGATGTCATAACGAGTAGTTAGCCTAACAAATAAAAATAATTCAAATAAAATAGTTATAATGCAATTAAAATTATACCATTATTTCCTTGTTGTAAGGCTGGTTGAGGAAGGGGCTCAAGTTCTCATATTATAGACATGTAAAGGCCTCAAAGGGGTGGAAGGGTAATAAAGTATGAATGCTGTAATTAACTATAACAAATCCATAATTAAGAACCATGACTAGTTACTAAGCGCCATTTTACGAGCATTAAATTTTCATATGACGTACTTTGAAGGGTTAAATGAAAGAGCCCTATTTTAGCGGTTTTCAAGCTTTGGTAGTATTACGAGAATGTTCTCTTTGATATGCCTTGATAAGATGGTAGTCAAACTATAGTTATTAAATAGGTGGATTAATAGGATAGTGGCATTTATCTGATCGCTACCGTGCTTCGGAGGGCACGTTAAGTTGTCGGTCCCGGTGGTTGCAGTCCACTATGTCGGAGGGCTTTAGGCGGTCTCTGACACCAGGGTTGGCCTAACTAACCTAACCTACTCGAACTGCTTACTTTAGTAATATATCTTTGCGTATAAACAAATATGAAGGTAGTGTATAAACTACTAAGGTAATATTTAATCTTTTTTTAAACATCCAACCGACTTTTTAAAATTGAATTATAGCTAAGCTAAAATAAGTCCATTCGTTCAGAAGTTATAATGCCACTGGCAAACAGACACGTTAAACTTACAATATCTCTATTTTTCTGTCGGTATGAAAAATATATAAATATGCCACCCCAAAGTAAACGAATACAGTACAGATTATATCAGTGCAAAAACATAAAAGGCTAATCTATGGTTCTAGGTTTTGTTATTTGTTACCCTTTGGGATATTTGGGTTTTGACCCAAAGGATGCTTGCAATATCCGTAACAAAAATGACCTCTTCAGTCCAAAATATTTGATTCATAAACTATTTTAATCTAAAAAATACGTGGGTTCGTTGCTTCGGAAAACAGTTTTTTCGATGTTATTGAACTCGTATTACCTATCAAATGTTTATTCCAGAAAACTCAGTCTTTAATTAATTTGAAAGCTGGAACCAATCAAGGGTTAAGAAATAAACAAATTAATTTCACGTGTTCTTTTATTAAACAATACTTTTTTAAATATAATGGAACATGACGTAAGTTCCCGTTTTAGCTTTCAATTAAATTGTTTTCTGTTTTTATTATTTTGTTGTTGATGCATGATGGTCTCAATCGTATTGACTGCAATTGGTTTAATTTGGCTGAGGACTTGTTTGGGAGATATTTAGGAAGGTTTTTGCACAGAAGTGGGACAGAATAGGTGAATTAGGACATAATGTAAGCGAAATTTGTATTTTATCAAACAACTTTTGGACTTTGTGAAGAATCGTAGTTCTCTTAATTGGCCGATCATTGGCAGTTTTTATTGAATGTAAAGACATAAGACCTCCAGGTAAATAGATACAAATAACTAAAAAAATAATATTAGCCAGTAATGTCCCACTGCTGGGGAAAGGCCTCTCATCTCACTGAAATTATCAGTACAGTGAGGAGGATTAGGCATAATCACCACGCTTGCCAAATGCGGGTTGGTGATCTCAAACTCGAGCCATGTTTGAAAAGGAAACATGTTTTCGCTCGACTCGGGAATTGAACCCGGGACCTCAGTCTTGGCAGGCAAGCGCACATACCACTAGACCACCGAGGCGTTCTAAAAACTTTTATAACAGTTAAATTAAACAAAACAAAGCCTAAATAAATAGGGTTCCCCAAATAAGAATAATAATTAAAGAAGTTATTTACCAAATATAGAAATCACATAGGTACAGTATGAAAAAATAAGAGGCACTTGGTAAAAGGGCTGCAACTCAGCTGTTGCTGTACGGGACGTAGCCCGCACAGCGCTGGTTTCAGTTACAGCCTGCTCCCTGAGGTGAAAGGCAGGAGCGTGTGACAGATAGATGGCATTTACTTACGTAAAGTAACTTTACCTCCTAATAAATAGAGATCAAATTCGAATGTGTATTAACTAATTATCTCTCATGTCAAGTCTACTGTGAATTAACCTTTCTTACAGAAGCGCAACAATGTGGACTATTAGTGAGAGTTAATGTAATATGTATAGTTAATTCACTTTACGTAATTATTTAATTCACCCCCGAGACGGTACGAAACCAATCTTAAGTGTAGACTAATATCTTATCTATACTAATATTATAAAGCTGAAGAGTTTGTTTTGTTTGTTTGTTTGTTTGTTTGTTTGTTTGTTTAAACGCGCTAATCTCAGAAACTACTGAACCGATTTGAATAATTCTTTCACTGTTAGATAGTCTATTTATCGAGGAAGGCTATAGGCTACATTTTATCCCGAAATTCCCACGGGAACGGGCACAACGCGGGTAAAACCGCGGGGCGCTGCTAGTTGCTAATACTGATTGTAGCATTTGGTATTAAACTAATTTAATTAATTGTGCAGCTCGACCCCTACTTGGATGGGTGGCCGATAGTGGTATTTCTATCTGACCGCTACCGTGCTTTGGAAGACACGTTGAGCAGTCGGTCCCGGTTGTTTCAGTCGCCAGACCATGTCGGAGGCCTTTAGGCGGTCTAAAAACTCCGACACCAGGGTTAGCCACTGGCCTACTCGAAATCTATACTAATATTATAAAGCTGAAGAGTTTGTTTTGTTTGTTTGTTTGTTTGTTTGTTTGTTTAAACGCGCTAATCTCAGAAACTACTGAACCGATTTGAATAATTCTTTTTGTAATAGATAGCCACATTCAACGGGAAGGTTATAGGCTATTTTTCATCCCGAAATTCCTACGGGAACGGGTACAACGCGGGTAAAACCGCGGGGCGCTGCTAGTGAATGAATAAATGGACAGTCCTAAGAGACGAAGCTTCTCATTTTTTAATTGTACCCTATATAAGTCGATCGAAAGTCGATTGTCAGTCAATCAGCCCACATAGGAATAATTAAAAAAGATTAATTAAAAAATGTAGGCACATAAAAACATCTTGTCTTATCTTGGACTTAAATCAATTAGTGTTTCATAGTTGTAAACCGTAAACAAGGTCAAAGAAAAGTTATAAATAAAAATGAAATGAGTTATAAGCCAATTAATTTAAATCTGTATTATAAAAACACTTTAATATATTTTGAACAAACTATTTAAAGAAACTATATCTTTGTTATAATCTAATATGCTGCAAGAGTTTCAAAGTTTCATGGTATACGACTCTTATTGGTATACGATAAAATATACGATTCTCATAATATACGATACGACATAATATACGATTCTCATAGCCTGACAAAGCAAGAATTGGTGTAACTCTCAATTTTAATCGAATGCAATGAGTGTTCTTTGTGGTGTCCGTTTGGACGTTTTCAATTAGTCCGTTCTTTTGATATGACCCGGTGTTTCCGCCAATAGAGTCGGAATTGTTTTTTTTATATTCTTTGTCGTTCACGCTTCGTAGGTCATTTGGTCAATGAGGCAAACCGCAAGGATCCCATACAAATATATCAGTATGCGCATACTAATATATACAAATACTGATTTTTTATTGTCATTTGTTTTTTGAGAGGTCATAAAAGAAAATTGAAACGCCTTAATTTTTGCTCTTTTAGAAGGTCCAAAATGAGGGTCAGAATTAGGGTCGTAATAAAATATGACGTGGAAGAAAATATTTATTATAAATATTTTTTAATCTTCATGGCACTGACTTCCGTCTGCAATTATGTTTCCGTATAGTCCGTCAGTTGAATTCAAAGTATTATGTCCTATTTTACACACGTGGTGTTGCATTTTGATAGCAAAAGTAGCCTACATTTGCTTTATATTATTAAAACATAATAATATTTTCTTGTGTTTTTCTTATATTATGCTTAAGGTTTCTTTGACTATTTCGTCTCTATGTGACTTTGAGAGTCGCATCTATATACGAAATATATGAAGACCGACAATGTTGTTCACATAGGATGCGGGCTTCGTTCAGTTCGGCTCAGACCTGACCACAGACCGCAGAACGCATCACGTGTACTAAGTCCTTAAATCCCGATTTCGAGATCTTTGAAATATATATTTTTAAAACATAGATTTTATGTATGTTATCTTAGAAAGAAAGAGCAAAAGTCGTGTCGTACGACATCTACCGAGGATGGCAGATGATAGAAAAAAGTGGAAATAACTCCATCGACAAGAGCCCAGCTCTTAAGTTTACGAAGGTCTTCGAAAGATCTAGGTAATAACTAAACTATACTATAGTATAATCTCTTACCAATTTGAGTGTCCTGATGATGTTCACGTAGCTGTATGTGATGATGGTGAGAGGCAGGATCTGTCCCATCGCGAACAGGAACATGATGTACGTGAGGGTGTTCATGGACTGTTCATGCCAATTGACGGAGCAACTGTTGATAGAAAATAAGATTCATTAATTAAACGATATCTGACTTGCTGCGCCTCATGGTTCTAACCACGCTATGCCCATTGCCGTGGGGATTTCAGAATTAAAAGTAGTTTATAGCCTTCCCGTCGAATTTGGCTTTCAAATACGAGTACAAAAATAATTATTTAAATCGAACTGGCAGCTACTGAGATGGCAGCCGCGTTCAAACAAACAAAAGCCAATCTTTCAGCTAGTATAATATCTTATATGTATTTTAATATCTCAAACTGTATAATAATTGAAATGATCTTCTTTGCAAGTACAATTACAACATCTATTTTAAAAATATATATTTTTAAAAAAATGTATTTTCTCAAGGAAGTGAAACTAATGATAACACCAATGCCATTATTTTGAGATTATTTAAAACTAGCAGCGCCCCGCGGTTTTACCCGCGTTGTGCCCGTTCCCGTGGGAATTTCGGGATAAAATGTAGCCTATAGCCTTCCTCGATAAATAGACTATCTAACAGTGAAAGAATTATTCAAATCGGTTCAGTAGTTTCTGAGATTAGCGCGTTTAAACAAACAAACAAACAAACAAACAAACAAACAAACAAACAAAACAAACTCTTCAGCTTTATAATATTAGTATAGAAATGGAACAAATTATTAAAACAAAAAAACATCAATGGTTCCATCGTAGAACAGTGTACGTTTCACGATGTAACTGTTAACCAAGTGATGTAACAGTACCAGCGGCTACAGAGCGATATAACAAGCGAAGCAAGGGTTTGCTTTCCTTCCTATGTCAACTTTAGATAAGTCCTCTAGCACACCGTCATGCTTATTTAACATTGGCTAACTTGGAACTATGTACGTACAATAGTTATTAAGACAAAGTTCCATGTACATTGTACAATGAGTTAGCAACTTGTCCAAAGGAGTTAGTTAACGGTTCTTGTTGCTTAAAAGCAGTTGATATCCTAAACCAAGTCAAGAGCATAGTTGTTTCATAGTTGTTAACGGTTGATACTGATAGTTTATCTTTGCTAGCAATCTCAGATAGTGTAGCCTAAGGGCGGGTTGCACTGTCACTCTTAAATCTACTTAGGACCTTATAAACGCTTATTTACAGCACTTTAGCTATTATTAGTTTGTCCCTTACCAACATACGCTATTTGCCAAAGAGTGAAAGAGACAAAACACTTTTTAAGTTGTTTATTAAACACTAGCAGCGCCCCGCGGTTTTACCCTGATTGTACCCATTCCCGCAGGAATTTCGGAATTCTTTATATAAACTTTCCTCTTGAATCACTCAATCTATTTAACAAAACTGCATCAAAAACCTTTGTGTAGTATTAAAGATCCATCACTAACAAAACCAAATCAAAATTGAATCAACTGTAAGTGGCAGGTAACTCTGTCGATTGGTTAAACCTAATAATTTGGTTGAGAAAATAGACCTTCAGGTCTATTATACTTATAGGTCTATTGTAATAGACCTGGAGGGATAGAGAATTATAACAGGTAGGATATAGACTATAATTGGAATGGATTCCATCTAGGTATTTCTGATTATTGAAACAGTTTCAATGGTTGAAGTATGTGTCGCCGTAAGATTATAAATACCGTAAGTTTGTAGTTTATCTTGCGAGATTTGTTTTTGTCGAAATATATGTCTTTTTATTTTGTTTATAATCTTACGGTAGCACAAATCTGAATTATTCTATGTTGAACTCTACTTTCCATCTATTCATAGATTCATGTTTTTCAAACATAATAAATAGATAGTATTTCTATACCACCCTCTAAGCTAACCCAACGTCGCAAGCGTATCAAGTACCAATTAATCTGCGAGTTTTCACGATATCTTTGTATACGGAAAGAGCTTGTTTCTACTTTTCATCTGTTGGATCCGGTGCCAGTGCATCTGCTATTTCTTATAGGCGCTAAAATAAAATCTAAATCCGACAAGTGAGAATAACTTCAAACGAGATTTTCTGCTACTGAGACTTTTATAAAAATCCAGGCCCGACCGACGAGTGGAAATAGACCGGAAAGTGCAAAGTTGGTAAAGTCAAAGTCAAATATATTTATCCAGTTTTGGCGCCAAGGAGGCTCTTTTGAACGTACCAGGTATAAAATGATTTACCACTACTATGGGAGTAAGAAAGTACGTTCGAGTCGTTTTGTAGCCAACCCTGATGCCAGCAGAGCGGTGCGAAGTCCGATTGACCAATCACCGTGCGATTGTCAAACAACGCATTGTCGACATTGTCAAATTTTTTCGTTACCCATTCTGATTGGCCAATTAAGCTCCTTAGCTCCGCTCGATTTCAATGAAGGTCTCATAAAGAAGTTGAGACTAATAAAATCCAGACTCAACTGTCGACAAATTGAAACGGGCTGTAAAAACTCATATTTCTTAAACATTAAACTTGATGAACAATTAATTGGAGCGAGAATTGAATCACCTAAATCTAAAATTAAAGTCGGTGCTCCCAGTCGACTGTACCGTCTAAATAATGAAAGTCCTAATTAAAAACTAAATTAGCAAGCTTCCGTTATACAATTCAAACAAACTCTGACAAGTTAAATACTATTCGTGAAGAGTCGGCCCCGGATAAGAAGGAACTCGAATGAAACTTTAACGAGATGTGCATAATTAACTGGCGTCAATAGTAACTGGTGTCAAATGATGGAACAAAAGAGGCGAGAGGAGTTAAGTTCGATTAGGTTAGAGGTTGAGTCCACTATACTAAATCTAGATTGACTGTCGTTAGTATGAATTATTTAGTCCGCGCTCCTAATTAGCTAACATAGTCCAGGAGACGGAGGAGTATAATCTTATCTATAATTGCTCAGGTTTTTAGAGCGGCTTGTACAATAATTCTATTATTACTCAACTAGCAGTGCCCCGCGATTTTACCTGCGTTGTTCCCTTTCCCGTAGGAATTTCGGAATGAAAATAGTCTATAGCCTTCCCGTTGAATGTGGCTATTTATGACAAAAATAATTGTTCGAATAGGATTGGTAATTAATGAGATTGACGCGTTCAAACAAACAAACTCATCAGCTTTATTATTTTAGTATAGATTATTATTATGAACTCTCTATTTAGTATATTAATGTGATTAAAAAGCAAATGACGTTTGGTTTAATAGTGTTCTATTACGTACAATATAAAATACATTTTTGAACGAATAGCCTTTGTTTATATTTCATCGAGATTAACGCTTTTTACCACTAGACGTTGTGACATAATGATGCCTAGAGTCGAGATGAGTCAGACTTATCTCTGTAGATAATCGCATAAGCTGTAAACAATAGCTGAACTCGGCCAGCCGGTTCACTTAACGCACGGATTAATCATCGTTTGGACTGAAACTTGAACTTCTACGTAATCAATTTAAGATATACATCTAAGCAAAGGCAGAATTTACTAACTTCTTACAACAAAGACTTCTTACTAGGGATTTTGTTTGTATTCCATTTTCTCATCTCAATATCCAACCCGATTGAATACAAAATATAAAACAAAAGAAATTGGAATTAAATTCATTTGCGAGAAGCACGAGCCGCCGAATAGAATTGGAGATTTTTTGAATTTTGTTTTGAGGTATTCGTTAGAACACGATTCCCGGATGCAGCATTGAATCCAATATTCGGAAGTGAAAATAGAATTGGATTTACTATATTGTTGGCACATACAAATGCGTGTTAAACAGGGTACGTCTACACTTTTTAACAAAATTTATATTGCGATAACATTTTCCATTTAAACTGCTAAATGTTACAGAATTTATTTTAATAATGTGAATGTTTTTATGAAAATGTCAAACAGCATCTTAACATATTATTAAAATGTATTTTCTCAAAAACTGTAAAATGGATATTCATGCGGTTTTCACTATAATACAGAATGATTCAAGAAGAAAGTTTGCGACTACTTTTCACGCCAAAATCCCTACAGAGACGGGTACAACGCGTGTAAAACCTCGGGGTATTACTAGTATTACATAATTTGTACCCACTCTAAAAAATCAAAGATTATAAATATGTTTATTACAAGTAAACGTCTCAGTTACTGACTTTTTAAATATCTGTTTCAAAAACTTGTCGTCGAACAAACTACGAGTAACTATCCGACATGTTGTATCGGTCGGTCCGATATCTAACTTTTCACTATTCATAGTTACGGAACTGTCGGCTCCAACTGCGACCCGTTTGGACAGGACATGAATTAAAAAGTTTCTAGTGCTTAGTTTTCGACCTTTCATTGGCTATTTGCCTACATTCCAGGGAAGAGCGCTGATTTACATTCGTAGTTTGTAACAAAAAGCTAGGGTATGGTAAAACTAGAAAATTTGCTCCCTCCTAGGTATTTTTGTGAAAAAAGTTCTTATCTATAAGACACCCTTATCTATGTATCTAAGCTTGTAAAATAATTAATTTTGTAATTCACTACTCACAGGATTCGTTATCAAACAAAACAAAACGTTACAAAACGAAGTGATGTCAGCAACAGATATGAAAAGTATGATACGTCAGTAACAGTTACGAAACGAAAGATACTTCAGTAAAAATTCTGAAAAGTTACAATTTTCAGTAACAGTCACGAAAAGTGTATTGAAAAAGGCAATCAGGCACGTCACTTATACTTATTCTTGAGTGTAATTAAATATTTGTGTAAAACCTCTGCCGCTTCATCGAGTCCAATGCAAACATAGAAAAAGCAACTAAAACATTTTCGACGAAGAGTCAGCGGTAACCGTAAGTAGTAATGTTTACTTTAATCCAATATGTTCCCGTAGATACCGATTACCCATTTGGTGCGATTCCTTAGGGTTTTGTGACCCTTCTCTCAATTGTTGATTGTTACCTTTATCACTTGTCGCCTCGGTTACAGTGGACACGTTTTTGTACGAAATAAACAACATACTCGAACTATTTGTTTTGTACTCTTTGCGTAAGTTCGAATTGTATGTTGTGTCACTATTGGTAAAAAAAAAGACGTGTGGCACTCGGGGACTGCCGCGGTAAAGCTATTGCATAGTTATTTTTTCTATCACTAGATGGCGTTAGTGGGGAGCGTGAGGTTTTTTCGTTACGGAATTTCTGGATTCGGTCCCTGCGCTCAAGGCCCGCGATAAAAGCTATGCAATAGCTTAAAAATATTTTATTCGAAAACGTTAGGAACGTTTAAGCAAACAAAGTATGCTAGTCCAATCATACCCTGAACTTTACAAAACACTTAAAACATAATAACACAAACTTGTATTAAACTTGGTAAACTTCACAACAACACAATTTTAAACGTAGATTACATAGACCTTGTACACTAGTAATAAACTTATATTACTGGAGTCTGGATTACTAATAACAACTTTAAATCTCAGGATAAAGTCTATTAATCAACTTACCTTGACCCAACTCCCAAACAATTGAAAATGAATACAAAAACTTACCTGCGATAAAAAAAAATCAACAAATATAAAATTATCGTTATGATATAACAAGTACAAAACGGTCCCCACCTGATATTGGCAGCTTCGTTGACGTAGTTTCCCCAACCCATCAAAGGAGGAGTGGTGAGTGCGAGCGAGTAGCTCCAGATGAACACGATAGACAGCACTGCTCCTTTTGAGCTGAGGTGCCTTGAGCTCAGCGGTCGAGTCACCATCAAGTATCGCTCGAACGATATCACAGTCAATGTAGTTATTGATGTTATACCTGGAAACAAATGAATATCGTTACTTCAATAACGTAACGTTCTTCTTCATCGAGTGGATTGTCAACCTGACCAATCCTGTAACGTTTAATATACAGGAAAATTGATGACCTACTAACAGTATGCGGTTTTGCCAGCGTTCTCCGTTCCTGTAGGAATTTTGGTAAGAAGTATATGAAGAAGCTTCCTAATGAATCTCTCTGTATGTTGGTGAAAACCACTCGAAAATCAATTTAGTAGTTGTTGAGAAAATCAATTACAGACAGGCAGCTCTTGAGGATTTTTATAATACATATTATATATATAAACACGAGTCTATATATTAATATAGAAACACGTGTCAGCAATAACGGTCGGATAACGGTAATAACAATATCGTGTCGTATGGACAGCTAAAGAGGGTGGGAGAGGGTAGCGAAACTTGGAAGGATCTCCTTCGACAATAACGGTAATATCGGATTGAGAACTAGTCAAATAAAGATAAAGTCAAATAGAATAAACGAGTCAAATAAAAATAAACGATAACATAGTACATTTGACTAAACGGTGAAAAGAAATTCAATAGTTATTCGCAGTAAGAAACTTGAAAACGGTACTGTTAGTTACGGACTCAAAGTCACGTGTCCATACTCATTACTACTACAAGTATGGCTCAGGGGCGTTCGTGGAATAAAAATATTATAATCTCTTTGATATGTCGTTGAAATTCATAGATTTTTCTAGTTGCAAGCGAACAAGTTCAATAAAAAGCGTGCGTTACATCTATCAAACAGTGAATCCATCTGGATCCATCTGTGAGTGGCTTACAAAGTCAATGTGTCAAGTTGAATATCACGCTTCAGGAAAAAATAGATAAATAATAGCGTAATAATATGTCCTTCTTGAAGGTGGATTCTAAATCGTGATGTAAGAGTTTTTTGTAATTGAATGAATAGTTTCGATTTCTGCATCCTATACTTTACCTCTTTACAATATTTGTACCTATAGTATAGGCCTTAGTTAAAGAATTCATAACTTTCTTTTATCCCAGTACAAATAGTTACTATTCACACTGTGTTAAAATATTTGATCACAATCGGCCTACAAAATGTAAAGGCAACCTCTCGCAAATAAATAATCGACATTTAACGCTGAGCCCGAAGCAATAAAGCAGAATATAAAATTTGAATGTACACGGCTTGGCAGCTGCCACCAGCTGCTGATGTGATTATGTGCGTTCATCCGATAACGTTTTTGGTATGGATTACGCACGTGATATCATTAACTAGACATGCCAAATTATGTTAACGTTTACCGATATGGGTTTTAGTAGGGGAGGCCAACGTGCTTTCAAGTAGTCATTCGAGCCCGTCAGAATTAGATATGGGAGATAATTTGGACCATATCGAGTATCTCCACCAAAGCTTTCTATACAGGGTGGATTTATTATGGATTAACATATGAAGATCCTTTCGTAGAAATGTCATCGATTTTAGAGACAATAAATATTTAAAGTAATATTTTTTCATGGGTTTACTAAGGTATGAGAGATAGTCTACCTGTCACTCAATGATGTTATAACAAAATCTAAATGCTCGCGTAACGTTGTTAGACGTACGGATGTATTAAAAGTTAAGAAAAGCTTGTATTCGGCCGGCTGATTTTCAAAGGGGACCGGACATTAAGTAATCCCTAAAGAGGCTTTTCTAATATGGGTATACGATTCAGTGCAACCGCTAAGTTGCGGTCACCGTTTTAAAATGTAAAATGAAAGTCCAAATGGTTAGACTATAGTGCGACCGAGTTATCATCAAGTGGGTATAACATAAGCCTCCACGTGTGACGCACCACAACCGGCTGTGTGCGTCCGGCGCGCCCTGGGGGATCTGCGGGGACAGTGTAGTCGGTAACGCAGATTCGCTGATCCTTTCGCCACGAGATGATTAATCAAAATAAAAATTAATAATAATAGGCTCCGAACTGGTGTTGGAAGATGCCAAGAAAACCGTGTTAAGTGGGGTTTCTCGGATAACGATAGCTGCAAGTGTGGAGCTGTCCAAACAATGCCTCATTTGCTACAGTGCCCGAGCAGCCCCGTGTCCTGCACTGTGGAGGATGTTTGGAGGGCAAATGACAGTGCAATAGACCTGGCCAAATTTTGGTCTAAACTTATTTAATTTAATTTAAATAATCATCTCGACTCGAAAAGAAGAAGAACATAATTATTCGATATTATTGGACGTAAATTTCATATTTTCACACTTTATAACTTCTTATCATTCAACTCGCCACTGAATTCGTGCACTACTACATTTTATTTTTATTTTTATGTAATATTCTCATTCCAGTAGATCCAATGACGCTCGAGTGACTACACGATTAGCACGTATGAGTCCCCATCTATTTTGCATAACGCTTCGAACTTCATTGGCTTTGGGTTATAATATGTCATATCAAATACATTGTAAGCTTTAGCTACTAACTAGACTAGCGTTGCTAATGTTATGGCGTAGTGGCTGTTCCATGGATGATAAATAAATAAATATTCCCGGACAAATTCACACATGTTTAGCGATCCCCCAAACTAAGCTCTGAGCTAGTTTATAGGTCATTTGATATTTATGTGGTCAGATTTTTGTGTTATTATTGTTATAAGATATATTTTAGAAACCATTATCATAAATGGCGTTATATACCGACCGATAAGTAAGTAAGTTCAAGTAGGTCAGTGGCCAATACTGGTGTAGGAGTTTTAGACCGCCTAAAGACCTCCGACATGGTCTCACGATTGAAACAATCGGGACCAACAATTTAACGAAGCACGGTAGAGCTCAGAAATAAATGCGACTATCGGCAACCCCTAGTTGGATGGGTTGCCACTATCGGCAACCCATCCAAGTAAGCACGTTGCTTAACAACCGCAATGAACTAACATCGCTTAGTCAAACTACGCCACGAACGCTGCATTGTATACCGATAAAACACAATGAAGAAATCAAAGCAATACTGATAAATACAAATGGGAGAGGTCCCAGCAATGTAGTGTCCAAGATAAAAGTTGCTTACCATTCATCACACTAAGTCAAACTAAGGCCGCAAGCCAAGCATTCAATATCACTAAGAGTAATTACACCCTAGAACGATGTAAAGTCGTTTACAGCAGTTTTACGAGGACCTTCTGACCTTCATATCATGTTAAACTTGACCCCGATTACCCAGAGATGGAGTTTAGACCCCTGAGGCTTTGGGTCTTAAAAATTACGACACTTTGGAAGTACTTACATATATTATATCATATTCCTCAAGGATGTATTTTTTGCGCGAGTTTTTGCTATCGTCAGCTCAACCTTGCGAGGCCTGAGTCTACAGAAATCATTAATAGACTTTACTACTACAGCTGAGCTAAGAGTAACGTAATTAATTAGGTAATAGGTCTCGAAGACTCAGTTGTTGCTACGTCAATAAATATTTGTTCATTTAACTTGATGTTTATCGAAGGTATTACGAAAGCAGAACTAGTAGAGATACACTTAGATTTTACATTCTACATAAAGGGTTTTTCATACAACACTTAACATTTCAGCGTAATTTTAATGACTAAATTCTTCTAAACATTCATTTTTTGTAAAAGCAAAGCTATGTTACTACACATTCTGGACGCATGTAAAATGTAAACTGAATAACCATTTTAAGGGCAGTCCGTACGACAAGTTACATAGCAATAGGGAGTTAAGCTTTAAACCTTTCAGAGCCCTTAAACCTCGCAGCATTACATCACGATAATTAAAACATATTTTCAAGGATTCTGAAATAATATTTAGGAATACCTTACTCTTAATAACATTTACAACGGCATTGTTTGGTTACTGTTGAACATTAATTAGGGTTACGAGTTCAATTAGTCACGCAAAACGCCGAAAAGTTTGAATTAATGAAATTGATTACCTGCTGTAGATTTAGAATGTTTATGTTTAATTATGTATGTTTAATTTAAATTCTTCAATTAGTTTCTATCGTCAGACCATGTTGAAGGCCTTTAGGCGGTCTAAAAACTCTGACACTAGGGTTGGTAAGTACGTTAGCCACCATTGGTCGCTCAAAAACTCGATCTATCTATACTAATATTATAAAGCTGAAGAGTTTGTTTTGTTTGTTTGTTTGTTTGTTTAAACGCGCTAATCTCAGAAACTACTGAACCGATTTGAATAATTCTTTTTGTAATAGATAGCCACATTCAACGGGAAGGTTATAGGCCATTTTTCATCCCGAAATTCCTACGGGAACAGGTACAACGCGGGTAAAACCGCGGGGCGCTGCTAGTTATAAAATAAAGTCCTGGGCCGCGTGTCTGTCTGTTCGCGATAAACTCAAATACACGGATTTATGTTGAACGCACAACATTATTCTCCATACATACTTGGGTAGAACGCTAATAAAATCAATTATGATAATTATAGAGTCATTCTAAATCAACGTGTACAATTGTACATTATTCTCGTACCCTAGAGCACACGTAGTATTCACGTATTGTCACAACCAATAGAAAATGTATGTACTCATCTAATTTGTATGTACAACTGTTCTATTGGCCTTTATTTAGCCTTATTGGTTTAGGATCCCAATGATCCCAATCAAATAAATTGATTTCATGGTATTAATACAACCTAATGTTGATTTAGACTAAATGTTTTCAAATACTCATGTACCAATATTTACATAATTGACGGTACCTTTGTAGCAGTTGGAATAAAAGGGAATTGAATTGGAAAACCCTCGCTTCGCATCGGTTATGTAACAATGTCATATTGTAGACTAGCAGCGCCCCGCGGTTTTACCCGCGTTGTGCCCGTTCCCGTGAGAATTTCGGGAAAATTTTGACGGCAAAGGATCTGAGTTATATTTTACGGAGAAGTAAAAAAAAATGTAACATTTAACCTTGAATTACTTACGTGCCAAACACGGAATTTTATGCGACTTTTGACACTAAAACGTCAAAACAAAAATTGAACTTATCTCTCATTGAGAGGTTGATTGTTAAAGTTACTGAAGTAGTTGCTATATTGTGAAAAATATCAGTGACACAAACAGTACACAGCATTTTCGACTATAGAAATTTATAAGTGTTTATTTAATTAATGAGAAACATGAATATAATCGGCCTCGGAAGGCTTGCAGCTGCCAAAAGACCGCGGTTGCATGCGACAACAACCAACAAAGAGAAATTTAAAACGTTTACCATTCAGATGCTTGTTTTAATTAATTGTTATGGACACCCATTCGTTTCCGACTGAAGTTTGTGGTATTATCATTGTAATTTATTTAAGCAATTATTTTAACTGCTTTAAAAGAGACATTACAATCAGTCTTATACCATCTAGAGATAGACTTGAATATTCCAGAGGAACTTCGCTTTCTGCGTTAGAAGTTGTGAAAAAAATCTGTAGATTACATATCTCTGAAGGAACTCGGACAAAGAACAATATGCGTTTGTAATATACATACTCGTATATCAGTTATTACGATAAAAGAAATCGTTGAGACGTAAATTGTGCCTTTCAAGATAATAAAAGGGTGAAAGCCGAAATGATAGGTCGGAGTTCAGGGTATCTAGTATCCGTTTTAGTAAAAATACACGCTGAAAAAGATTTCCAAGAGGACCCGTATCATTTTAAGTTCAGCATAAGGAAATGCGAGATTCTTCAATGAACGAACGAGATGGGCAGTATAATTTCTCTCGGGCTCTCAAATTAACTACCTAATTTTGAATTTATACCTTCATTTGCTTCCTTAACGTCCAATTTTGCATAAGTTTAAGCCATGGGGAGGTGTAAAAAATAAATTCCAAATTAAGTATAAATGAGTAGAATTTTGAAGTTATTAAATTCCTTTCTTGTTGAGTTTTAGTATCTTTTAAGTGCAAATAATTTGATAACAACATTACCTGAGAATAAATAAGATACTAAATATGTGCGGAAGGTTGTTAGACCCAACCTCTGGCTAAAGCCGTTGGTTGGTATGGAATAACTGAATTACTTAGTAGATCCCAAAGCGACTAAAGAAACTTCGGCATCCCCTTTTAAAAATACCACGTACCTAATACAGAATCGGGCTACATAGCCCGTTAAAACAAACTCTTTATTTTGCTTACATTTTTCATAATAACATCATAAGTATTCACAAAGCTTAATCTAATTTCCGCACGCACCATACCGGAGTACCTTCGTGTACACAATTACATCAAAGGAAGAAAGTAGGTTTTTAGTTACGATGAACAATTAGCATTTGGCAGTACACGGCCTTGGGTAAATTGGCGAATCAGTGTCTCCTTATTTACAGTTAAATCCCGCACACACTGAACTCACGCACACAGTCCCAACAAACTTAAGACTCGCTTGATGCGAAAAAAACAGTCTATTATCTATGTTGTTTATTTATTTATCTAAGAGTTTCCATCAGCTACATATTAATGTATAATTGCAGCATTTTAAAAGTTCTCATTTAAATATGTGTGCCAGTTACAGGCATCCACGGCATTCACATACATTTTACAATGTATATTGTGGCTACATTTTTTTCAGACACAGACAGAAAAGTCTGACACGGACAAAAAAGTCTGTAAAACTTCTTACGCCTTATTAATAAACGTGGTGTAACTAAAACACTGTCACACTGTAGGTATTTTGTCTCTTTTGCTCTTCGGAAAATTGCGTATGTCAGAAAGTGACAAACCATTTGATAGCGCGTTTATTATTAAAGCCGTGCTTATCTCTAGTGTACGCTATTTGATTTCAAAGACCAGACGGCTGCCTGACTACAGTCTAGACTTGTGTGCTTAGGCCTTTAAGCTTTGCGTGTTGTTAACAAGCATGCTTGTATTGCTTAGCAACAATTTTCGACGCAGATGTTTTTGCAAAAATAAACAAGAATTTGTCAAAGAATGTTTAGTAGGAGTTATTTAAGTAACTTTCATGGTTTATGATGATGATGGAAGAGTCATAAAAACGAATTAAAAAGTTTTTTAACGACTTAACGGTATGGTATTTGACTTAATTTGTGTTGGGCGGGTTTCACCGAAATATGTTGGAATCCAGACTATTTTCAGTTCAGTTCGAGCAGTAACTAAGCAAACACGTATTTTACTTACTCTTGAGTCATATAAGCTAAACATTTGGCTCAAACCTACATACTTAATAAAAATGATTTGTTTTGCTTGTGGGGAAAATTTTAACGATGGTGTTCAATGTGGAGTTTGTCGAAACCACTTCGACTTCGGTTGTGCGCAGATATCGGAGTCCGGGTGGAGGAAACTAGGAGCCGACAGAAGAGCTTCTTGGAAGTGTATCGCTTGTCGTAAAGCTGGGGGTATCTCGCCTTCGATCTCTACACACCGGGAGACTGCATCTTTGGATGCAATAATGAGCGAGTTACGAAGCGTGAAGAACCAATTAGAGGGTTTGCCAACGTTGCTCACCAGCGTTAAGGACATAAAGATCGAGTTAACTGAGATCAAAGCAAGCTGTGAGTTTTTGGGTGGTAAACTCGAAGACTTTTCCTGTAGAGTAAATGCCTTGGAGGACAGGATATCCAGCTTGGAGGGCCTTAACAGCACCGTGAATTTTCTACAAGCCGAATTTTCGAGGCTCAAGGATGAGCAATCTAATATTGACAGTCGGATGCGGTTGAATAATGTTGAAGTCAAGGGTGTCCCCGTGAAGAATGGCGAAAACCTTTTTGATGTACTAGATTCTATTGGAAAGGCAGTGGATTATACTATACCGAAAGCTCAGATTAATTATATATTTAGAGCCCCGTCCAAAAATAAACAGAAGTCCATAATAGTATGTTTCACAAATCGGTATGTCAAGGAGGAGTTTCTAGCTGCATCTAGGGCTAATAAAACCATAACGGCAATGAACCTAGGATTCTCTGGATTGTCTGATAGGATTTATGTCAATGATCATCTGAGTGCGGATATGAAAATGCTTCTGAATGAAGCAAAGAAGACTTCCAGGGACCACAATTACAGCTACATATGGGTTAAGCATGGGAAGATACACATCCGTAAGAATGATACATCTCATATTATAATTATTAATAACAGAAAGGATTTAAACAAAATAATCTAATTTATTTCTATGCTTCTTTACAAATTAGTTTGTTTATACATTTTGTAATGCAAGATAGACTTATCAAAAAAATGTTATCCGCCAATGCATGTGCCAAAGTCCAACGCATATTCTTTTGTCCGCAAGCGATAAGGTGCTTTTGTTTCGCACAATGCTGTAGATTCTTCGTACAAACTATTTTAAGCTTTATTTACTTAACGTTAGTTTCTATTTCCTACTCCAACATAATTTATGTTCGAATTTGTATTTTTAATATATTTTTAACGCTTTTACAAATAAATAGTTTATTGAGGGTATTTGGTACTGGTATTAAGTTGTTATTTATTATTTCTTTGAGTAATATTAAAATTCAACAACTCATTACATAATCTAATTATATATTACCAGAATGTTCGGGGCTTGAGGTCTAAGACTACTACTTTTTACCGCAATATTTGTTTAAGCTCATACGACATCATAATGTTATCAGAAACATGGTTAATTGACGGAATTAATAATTCAGAGCTTTTTGATAGTAGATACGTTGTATGGCGCAGAGATCGCGACTATGACGCGACTGGACAGACGCGCGGGGGAGGCGTGCTGATAGCAACTAGGAGGGATCTGAATGTTACTGCCTTTGATACGTATAATTCTACTGCGGAGGATTTATGGATAAAGTTGTCTATAAAACAGCGTAATGAAGTTGTGAATGTACATTTTTGTATATTATACCTTTGTAAACAGGGATTAGGTAATTCGTTTTCACAGCAATTGCATAATTTTATGGACCGTTTGTGTGATGCAACTTTACACTACCCTCGCGATAAGTTCATCATATTGGGTGATTTTAATTTGGGCAATATCGTTTGGGTTAGCACTACTGAAGCCTTTTATTCCCCAACTAATATTAGCAATGCCGACGAACAGTTTTTGGTCGATGAGTTACTGTCTCTTAACCTGTACCAATACAACGGAGTTCGTAATGTGTATGGTAGACTCCTAGACTTAGTGTTGTCTAACGATGTTGTAACTGTCTCTGAATGTTCGTCTCCGCTTGTGCCGATTGACCCGTACCATAAAGCACTCGTAATTAATATTAACTTTGTTCTGAGCGTTCCAATGAAGGCACAGGCGAGTCAAAAGTTTCTTTATGGTAAGGGTGATTATGTTTCTATAAATCGAGAAATATCAAATGTAGATTGGGCGCATGAAGTTTCATCTCGGTCTCTATGTGAAGCAATACAGTATTTTTACGATTTTGTAGCGAATATTATTCATCTGTATGTACCATCGAAAAAAGTATATGACAATTATTTTCCTATTTGGTATTCTTCCGCTCTGCGTAATATTTTAAATGAGAAGATGAAACATTTTCGTAAATATAAGATATATGGAAACAAATCCGATTTGCAGAGTTTTCAGCGGCTTCGTGAGAGAGCCAAGAATGTCGAGAAACAATGTTATGAGCGGTACCTCTCTACAACCGAAGCGTCGATAGAAAGAGATCCCAAATCGTTCTGGTCCTATTTTAAGTCGCGTAACAAATCCAATGCATTGCCTAACACGATGTGTTTAGATGGACAGGAGTATACCGGCGGTGATTCTGTCAGTAATGCCTTCTCTAACTACTTCTACTCCACTTTTTCTGGTAGCACTTCTAATTCTTCTGTCAATGACGATTATTTATTGTATCTAGAATCTTTGAATGAAGAGTCTATTTTTGATCTTTCTACAATTGAAATAGTTTTAAATGATGTAGAACTGATGTTGTCCCAGCTTGACCCTTCTAAATCCGCTGGACCTGATGATATAAGCCCAATTTTTCTTATTAACTGTTCAAAAACAATTTGCGTTCCTATTTTTCAACTATTTAAAAAGTCTATTAGCACTAAAGAAGTCCCTCTATTGTGGAAAAAGGCGTATGTTACACCAGTTTTTAAAAAAGGGTCAAAAACTGACATATCTAATTACCGACCAATATCGAAATTATGTCTTATATCCAAGATCTTTGAAAAAATTGTTTATAAACAAGTGTATGCAACTTTCAAAGCTTGTATTGAACCGACTCAGCATGGTTTTGTGAGGGGGCGGTCTACAGTGACAAACTTGGTCCTTTTCAATGATTTCTTGTCGGAAGCGATGGATTCTAAGCAGCAGGTTGATGTGATGTACACGGACTACTCTAAATGTTTTGACAGAATAGATCACAAAATCTTACTTTATAAGCTATATAAACTTGGTATCCGGGGTGATCTTCTTCGGTGGTTCGCGTCTTATATCTCGAAACGTTCTCAAGCCGTGGTAGTGAGTAATTATGTATCTAGCTGGGTTTGGATTCCTAGCGGCATCCCTCAAGGCTCAGTTCTTGGAAGTTTGCTGTTTTTAATCACCGTTAATGACATAGCACAGTGTTTCCTCTATAGTCAACTTCTTTGCTTCGCTGATGATATGAAAATTTTCCATCCTATCAAGTCACTCTCGGATGTCGCGGAGCTCCAATCAGATTTGGATCGTTTGTCATCTTATTGTCTCAAGAACAAACTTGATCTGAATCCAGCTAAATGTTGTAAAATCACATTTACGCGCAAAAAGCACGTAATTCCATCAACTTATCATATAAATAATCATGCTATCAAAGAGTGTAACTATGTGCGGGATCTGGGAGTTATTCACGACAGTAAACTACTGTTTGATAATCACGTAGATTCTGTTGTTAGTAGGGCTTACAAATCACTAGGTTTCCTAATGAGAAGTTCGCAGGAGTTCAAACGTGCCAAGACGTTTAAGATATTATATTGTGCTTATGTAAGAAGTATTTTGGAGTACGCGTCGCAGGTTTGGAATCCATCTTATGACAAGTACGTGGGTAGGATTGAAGGGATCCAAATGAAATTTATTAAATTTCTATGTTTTAAATTAAAAATTTCATATTCATCTCAAAACTATTTAAATTTGTGTAGAAAATTCCACTTCTTGCCATTGTCCCAGCGCAGAAACATCGCTGATATATCCCTTGTTCTAGCACAAATCAATAACAAAATTGACTGCCCTGCCCTTCTTTCTAAATTATTATTTAGCGTCCCTTATAAGTCTGCAAGACGTTATAGCCCGTTACATTCAATGCATGCCAGTACCAACTACCGTCAAAATTCTTTTATTATTAGAGCGAGTAATAGTGTTAACAAATTTTGTGAACGTTTAGATCTAGATATATTTAACACGAAAATATCTACAGCTAAAAGGTTATTAAGTTTAGAGTTTTTCGAACAATAGGTGTCTCCTGTTCATTGAAGCCTATTATTATTATTATTTGTAGACGATATATTGTATAAATGTACCAATATATTTCTTGTTTATATCGCTTAAGTAGTATAATATCAGCTTTAATACACTGCTCAAGTTGCTAGTTTTAATAAGCTATGCGTGGGTATCTATAACTGGCTGCTGTATATCAACGGTAAGACTTAGGCTATTATGTAACTTGCTGTTGATACTCCATAAAAAACAAATAAATAAATAAATAAATAAATAAATAAAATAAATTTTCAAGAAGACCCTTGAAGGTCACCTTGGCATTGGATTACGAAATTATTGCGTGATAGAATCTAAATAAAACATAGTCTAAGGCACGTTGAAATGCTAACAGCTTAACTTATAATATAAAACAGTTATCATTGGTAGAAAACAATGGAAGTAAAAAAATTGATTTATCTTTAATATGTATTTAAAAGTATTAGGAATAAAAACCTATAAAAAATTAATTATATACTAGGTATCAAATTTTGAAAGGAGAGAAATCTGAAAATTATACAATAGATTATACTCCGAATAGAGTGCTTCAGTGGTCTAGTGGTATGAGCACTCGCCTGCCAATACCGAGGTCCCGGGTTCAATTCCCGGGTCCCGGGTTTGAGATCACCAACCCGCATTTGGCAAGCGTGGAGATTATGCCTAATCCTAATTTTACAGGCATTACATGACATTACAGGCTTATACTTTACTCCAAATATAATATCATTATTAGAATTTTACAATCGATAAGGCATATATGCTTTATCGACTTTTTTATGTTACTTTAATTTTAGATTCATTGGATTCCAACAAACGGCGTATGTACACATTTTTGAGTCATGTCTATATCAGAACGAATTTTAAGCGATATTTGAACATCATTTTCACAAAAATATTTGCAGATTTCTATAACGTGTTTTGCTTATAATATAACGCGATATTGCGTAGATTAACGTTCTGTTTGTGTAAGTTTATCTGCCGTTATTACTTCCTTATTTTTATAGCATACTTACCGACTTTTGGAACATCATAAACATCGATTTAGTTGTCGCTTTGGTGAAGAAAATAAGCCGTTTATTTTTTCGATGAATAGGTGCCTTGTAAGAAAACGAATAAATACTGATAACTTGATAATAATCTTAAATACTTATGGCTTTACTAGTAATAACATTTTAAGTGAAAAATTTAATTGAAACTTAGTTTTGATAAGAACTATCACTTTTATTGAATCGGCTAAAAATTTAATAACTTTGTAAACGTTCAAATACTGTTAAAAAATCGGTTCATAACGACTAAGATATGAGTCAACAGAAATAATAGATACAAAATAAAAATTTTGACATGACTGTCGATAAAAGACAATTTTGACATTCGGCTGAATAGGTTTATACTAAGTATAACTATACTAATGATAACAGTTTCATTAATCCGGCTGTTATTACGTCACCTCTACAGTGTGGACCGAAGGACCCCATAATGAGGGTTTCTCCTTCATAAAACTCTATGGTTATACCACTAGCTGTTTCCGCCAACATAAACGAAGGAGGATGTTCGCTTCACAATTAACTCGCCCGGATGTCACTAGTCTATGGCTGTAAGATAGTAAAGTAAGTTTTTGTCGGTTTAACGAAAAATTGTTAGACTTCCATAAGAAATACTTCACTGTGCCCATAAAATTCGTCTAGTGAAGATTTTCTGGATTATACTAGTAGACTGCAATGGTCCTAAGAATATTATTATATCTTCTTCTTCATCGAGTGGATGGTCAACATGACCAATCCTGGTGTCAGAATTATTGAGCCGCCAAAGGTTTCTGACATGGCTCATAATAACGACTACCATCCGTAGAAAGTAATCGGGACCGACGGTTTAACGTGCCCTTCGAAGCACGGAATCGTCTTACTCTTCGGGCAATCAGGTGATTCAGCCTGCAATACTATGCATTAATTGTAGGATCAAAATTAAAACAATATAGTACAACAATGACCCATCATGTCAAGTGTAACTAGTATGGCTCTATCCGGAAATTATTGCCAAAAGCCCCGGCCTACATACAACCCACTGCTAAGTTCCAGCCCAGGTAATGGGCCGACGGTTCTTACTGCGACAAGGTTCTAGCGTCCAATAATAAATGTCCCTTTTCAAGCCTTTGTCACTCTAGTAAACTCTACCTGTCATAAAAAATAGTCCGATATTTTGTCCGTTTTCTACTGGGAAATTGTGTGAAACTATGTTCGCATAGGGATTTTAAGTGGATTAATGAACTGTTTAATGGATTTAAATAGTTTAGTACAAAACCACTCTTTGTTAGAGCGCGGCCGCCATTTTTTTTTCTTAATGGCGCCAATTACTATAATTCATTCATACTATACTTATTCTTAAGTGCTTCGTACTTTATACAATACAATTGTGTTTACATCATGTGTTTTAGAAGATTATATTAACGTCAAAAAACCTTGAAAATATCAATAGTTAATACACACCGTTCGAAAATTATTTAAGTTTATTCCAACTGACAACTAAGTTAGAATATTAGTATTGTTACACAATTGAGATTCGAAATTTGATTTGAAATGTGTAGTTGATAGTGGTAATGTGGTATTTGACTTCATATTGTCATTGTCACGATGCTCCAGCCACAGTCTGTAAAGTTTGCAGCTGAGTTTGAATGTAAATGATGAGGCTTTAGAATTGCTTTCCAGTGCTGAATTATGTTCCTCATAATTGTTGGACTCATTGGTTTTGATGGGTTGAGTGTTTAAAGCTGAATAGTTTTTTGCTGTTTTCGCTGAGTTGTAATATGCCTCTTTATGTGACTGTGACATTTTTGATCGAATGTGTTTTAAAGTATTTTGGTTATAAACACTGTTCCTTGGTTTATTGTCAATAGTTTTTTAAAGTAAGAATTCTTCTACCGTTAGGTATACATATTATAAGAAAGACATTTGCAGATATAATATATTTCTTGTATTATCAGAACTGAGTCTTATTTATAATGTAGTAATAATCTAAATTGCTGATACAATGTAGTAATATATATGTCAACAGTAGATACTAATAAGTTTGTCTACGAAGAAAAGTATTTTATTTTACTTTTATGTTTCATCGGTACTCAAAGTATTCTTAATTTTCTGCTAACTGTTTGATAAACATTACGAATATAATATTTATCGTATAAACATATAAGTTGGATTCTCAAACGAAATTTATTCTTTCATCCACCTCAACCATCCACATCAAAATTAGGTCATTTTCTTTCACATAGTTTATATTTTTTTTAGAAATAGTGTTAAATATTTTTCTTTTTTTTACTGTTTTTTTACCAAAATCTCAAACATTTTCGAAAAGCAATAAATAAATCCATACTAATGATATTAATAAAGACGCAAGTCGGTCTTTCTTTCATTTTTAAAACTATCGAAGTTTTGGCGAATTCTAAATTTTACGCATTGTAGCACTTTGTCAAAATTGTTTGTGAAGACTTTGACATATGTGACATGTTGTGTGACGTGTGATGTTATTTTGGAAGTTTGAATATGACAAGGTATTTGTATATTAAATCTATGGATATGACAAGGTACAGTCGGCCAAGAAAGTGGTCTACCACTTTTGACAAAAGTTTCTGCGAGATGTAACGATCGCTAAGGTTGACTTTTCTATGCACAATTATGTTATGACGTTTTGTCTGTTATCTGAGATGTCTGACATTTGACATCATTGGGTGACTTAGTTGGACCTTTAGTATTAAATGAAAATTGACCTTGTTGTTTCATGACGTTCAAATGAATCTCAACCGTAGGGTGGTAGACCACATTTTTGGCTGACTGTACCAAGCTGCATAATATAGTTGTTTTATTTCACGAGGGCTCCTGAACCATATTTATAATTTAAAGGAGTATAGACACGCGTCTTTGTGCGCGTAACTATCGGTACCGCTGTCAAAATAATCGTTTATATTTATTTGACATCGAATAAGTATCGAATGTCTTTCCTCCGTTTACCGTACCCTGCTGTCGCTACTTCAAAGACGATTTGGACAGGATTTTGACGCGGGCTATGTTGCACACTAAGACAATGTATATGTACGATTACCTACACATTTACGAGTATGAGTAAAGAGCGCCTGTGAGATAATATGTCAGGTCTTTATCACAGTTTAGTTCGTGTACTGTGGTAGTATTATGATTTACATATGAAATGAAGCTAATTACTGGCCTATTTCTATTATAATGCGTAAGTTTGTGAGGATGGATGTAGTATGAATGTTTGTTACTCTTTCACGCAGAAACAAACGGATTTGGATGAAACTTTATAGTAAGTAGCTTAATAGTAGTAGGTTATACATCAGAATAACACATGGGATACATTTTATCCCGTAATTCCCGCGGATTCGATTCCAACGCGGGTAACACCGCGGGGCTTGGCGAGTATATCATAAGTAGAAATCGCATGTTTATGTCTATTTTCCTTATGAAATATTGAAAAAGATCCTTTTGTAGGTCAGAGCTAATACAATTCTAGATGAAATTTACGCTCCAAATACTGTAGTCTGTTTAACGTTTAGTGTAACGCAATTTAATGGTTTAGGACAGTCAAGGTTTCTGCTTATTGGACGTAAAAGTCTTAGGGTATCATTTTACATAATACTACTATTGGGAAATTGTAAAAGTACTATTTGGGTATTTATGGAACTTTAGTTTATTGCTTGTGACATGGCAAGCAGCGTTTTGGTATTTTGAACCACAGAGGATTTTTATAATAAACTTGTCGGGGAGGTCCGATATGCGGAGGCACTCGCCTGAAACCAAACACCCTGGCGTATTACGGTGCTGCTATTGGTGGGTATTTGCACCTCATTGGCATATAAGACCCACATACATGTAGGCAGAAAAAAGGATTCTTATACACAAGCGTCATGTGTGTAATGGCACATATAAAATAAAAATATAAAAATGTTGTAAGCTGCCGTTGGCTGCCATTTATTGTCGCTAATTGATATGATACTGAAGTTACTGCTGCAGACAGCTAAAGCGTGTCTTGCCAATGTTATGCACTGTATTACTTTGTCACATTATAAAAAAATGATTTTGTAGATCTTCTTCTTCATCCTGTGTGGTCAACCTGACCAATCCTGGTGTCAGAGTTATTGAGCCGCCAAAGGCCTCTGACATGTCATGTAACGACTACTATCCGTAGAAAGTAACCGGGACCGAACGGCTTAACGTGCCCTCCAAAGCACGGAATAGTAGGTGCATTAAGTTGAAAGCTATTTTATTTTCACGACTCGATGAACAAAACTTATTTGAGGTAGTGGCCCATCGGCAAAACGTACCTTCGAGGTAGAGCATCGAGGTGAAGATCATCAGCCTAATGTTTGGAACCAAATCCTACTTAACGCTAACAGAGTGTCCAATGTTTGCCAATATTTTGAGTCTGATTAATGGCTTCTGTCTACTGATGTGTCACTGAAGTACGTAATAAATGGATCGCTTATAAAAAAATATTTTGGGAGGATACCTATTATCATTTAATTTATAAAAAAAAATTATTATGTATTTATAATAAAGAGATAAAATGTTTAGTTTGTTTGTTTGTTTGTATGTTAGAGGTAATCTCGGGAATTATCAGTCCGATTTGAATACTTCTTTTTGAAATAGATAGCCACATTCAACGGGATGGTTATAGGATATTTTTCATCCCGAAATTTCCACGGGAACAGGCACAACGCGGGGAAAACCGCCGGGCGCTGCTAGTTTAAAATAAAAGTAATATTATGTGGAGTTTAAACAACTACTGGCATATTCCACAGGAAAAGTGTTACTATTGTGTTAGATCCAAATGAAATTCTGGGTTAGTTAAGCGCAACACACTCATTGCGGCACTCAGAAATGTCCATTTAATTGTCACCTAACTTGGTTGACGTAGTTTTTCATACATTACTGATGTCAAAATCACTCATTAAATCTCTATATAGAAAGCATTTTCATAACGTGATTGTTTAATTTATGAAAGCACTATAATTAAGCTGTTTCTGTGAGCTTTTGAGACATTATTATTTTCATTTGAAACGTCTCTGAGTACGGGCGATAGAGTCACTCTAACCCGTACTGGGCCACTGCGCGCCATTCCAAACCAGGTTTCATACAAATACTAATAATAAAACGTCAAGCAACCCGCAACCGGACCGCACCCGGCACGCACTCGCACTATGCGAGACTTGCGTTTGTACGAGTACAAGCGTCTTTACTAAAATAAAAAGTATACTTTTTTATTACTGTATTTACTAAAATAAAAATAATACTTTTTTATTTTGCAAGTATATTATACTAGCTGCGCCCCGCGGTGTTACCCGCGCTGTGCCCGTTCCCGCAGGAATTTCGGAATAAAATGTATCCCATATGTTATTCTGATGTATAACCTACATTACTGTAAAGTATCATCCAAATCCGTTTAGTAGTTTTTGCGTGAAAGAGCAACAAACATACATCCATCCATACATACATCCATCCTCAGAAACTTTCGCATTTATAATAATAGTAGGACTAATATAATATATAATACTTATAAAGAAGATAGTTATGTCTTTAAACTGAGAAAATTTATTCGCGTAGTATTAATTAAATGAAAACAAATCTAGCAATTAACTTTTGTATCTGACTACAGGGTCGTGTTACGAAAGTGTTACCTAAATAAAATACTGAGTAAAACCTAGATTAAATACTAAGTCTGAAAGCTACAAAGGATCGTTGGAATAATAGTTTCAGGTCTCGTATTACTTACACAGAAGACTGGTAGGTACAGTCACGAGCTTTAATTTGGGACCCACCTAAGGTTGAATATCGTGTAGCAAACTTACGCTATTTGGAGCTAATATTTTATCGCAATATCAATGTCATATTGTTTACCATCGATAACTTTACGTTTCTATCAAACTAAAAAACTAAAGTTTCGACTTTATTGCATTATGAATGTTCTAACAACATTTAATGGAAATGGGTCCCTTATTAAAGCTCGTGACTGTACACTTACTGTTAGAAGCGTTGAGTTTACTTGTTAAAAGTAAAAGTGAAGAATTAGCCTGTTATGTCGCACTACAGGCCAAAGGCCTATATACATCTCACTGAAGGTACAGTGAGGAGAATAAGGCTATTCACCACGCTTGCCTAGTGCGGGTTGGTGATCTCAAACCCGAACCATATTTGAAAAGTAGGAACATGTTTGGTAACTAGGTCGAATTTATGGCAAAATTTACTAAAATCAGTTCAGTGGTTTATGGGTGATAGCATGGCAGACAAATAGACCGAGTAACTTTCGTATCTATGTTTAAACAAGGAAATAATCCCATAGTGATATGTTGTTGTTTTTGTTCCTAAGTGTACAGATACTAGACCAAAATATTATTCCTGTTTGTTTTATATTTTCTTTTTGCGTAAAATCTTCTTATACAAAAATCTAGACGTATCAAACAAAAGGCTAGGAATTATTATCGAACACGTCGCAATAACAGCTTCGTTGCGGTCTCAATATTTGTAGCTTAGAGTAAATATTATAAATAGGTACAAGCTTTCGTAAGCTTTCCATTATAACAGAAATCTTTATTGCAAAATGTTTTGTGACAAACTAGGCAAGCGTTAAGAGTTTGAGCAGACAATAGACAAAACTGAGCAGTCTATAGTTTTAGACAGTTTAGACAAGACTGTAGTTAGACTGCATTCATCTCACTGAATATTAACTTTCTATGTAGTGTCGCGTGCTGTCAATGTATAAAAACAACTACAACTAAAAAGACAACTCAACGTAATTTTGAATTGAAACTACGTTTACGGATACAACAATATAAGAAACAAGTATGTCAATAACGTTATTTTGCAAAATTTCACCGATCGCGTATTGATGTTGCACGTACGGATGTAAAAAAATGAGAAAAAATTGTATTCGAATCCGGCTGGTTTTCACTAGGGACGTTACTAGAAGGATATACGATTCAGCCGTAAGAGTTTATTTATACTTTACAGTTGAAAAGAGGTAAAAACAACCACAAACTTTCTACAAGTTTAAAAATTAAAGACTGGAGTGAAGTCCGTTCCGAAAACCTTGCCTTTTTAGGCAATCGTAACAACTTACGGGTAACATAGAGGTTATTATGGTTCGGCAATAGCTTGGTTTTGCCTAGACCTCCTTCCCGTAAAGGGTTCCGTAATATAGAGGTCGTTTCTGTGACAATTTGGCTCTAAATTGTGACACTGCTACCTTTTTCTTAGGTCCTTAAAACCTACGACCTTTAGCTCGAGGCTGTTCTAAACTTTGACATTGTGAAACCATCCAAGCGTAGTTGAACTATACCTGGTGAGTTTGTATTGTACCCAAACCCACCAAAAGTGTATGTGCCTGAACCTCGCCCTCACAACGTTCTATAATTGCTTTTCACATTACGTAAACAAGAAGTTTAGTACAAAGTTTTTCAATTATATGAGTTTTCTTAGATTTCTTAGGCGATTAAGCTTTGACTCAAGATCAGTGATTAAGCGCATGACACATACATTGCAGATGCTAGGCGGTCCGGGTCGCGTGACGTTGTATTCCTTGTATTTGTATGAAAGGTTTTACAGCGGCCCGCACCTGCACTATATGTGTATGAAAGGTGTTACCCAAACCCGCACCAAGTATGCCTTGCGCTTTAGCAATATTTCTAGAGAAGCCATCAAGTGTGTCCATAACGCATGAAGCATGCGATGATCACAATAGTGTAAACTATACGGTATTCTGTCGCAGTGTAGGTGAGTGACCAACCCTGGTGTCAAGTAATTAAGTCATTGGCGGTGCAGACGACGTTTAGTTATTGAAGTATTTTAAAACATGTTCAGTCATCGATTTCGGATTGCTCATAAAACATATATTGAGAGAGTCTCACGAGTATCAGTACTGTAATTGGAACATTAGATGAGAGAAAGATAAGACTCTTGGGACATTGTACGTGGCATACTTTGTAGTCAATAAATGGGTTTCTGTACCACGCTGGAAACGATAAAAATAGAAAAACGTGAAGAAAATGTAGCGGTCATTCATTCTAAGAAAACGAGGCAGGTGGGTAGACGATCGACGAACTTAGAATATCAAGACATAAGGTATCAAATCTATACTAATATTTAAAGCTGCAGTGTTTGTTTGTATGAACGCGCTAATCTCAGGAACTACCGGTCCGATTTGAAAAATTCTTTCAGTGTTGAATAGTCCATTTATCGAGGAAGACTATATGCTATTTTTCATCCCGAAATTCCCACGAGAACGGGCACAACGCGAGTAAAACCGCGGGGCGCTGTTATATAATAAAACTTTATTGAATGTTTACCTCGTTCAGATGTGTGGTATGTTATATGGATGAGACAATACATCGTAGGAGTATATTCATTACAACAAGACACGAGAATATTACTATAATCATCATAGTATTATTATTCTCGTACACACTATGTTTATATTATATCGCACAGTAAATATTACCCCTTTATGCATGAGCGAAGTATTTAATAATTCAAATATTTGTTTGAATGGTGGTTTGACTAAAAATAGAGAATAACTAAGTTTCGATTATATTTCATGATGGATCACTATTTTGTGTTCCAAAAGTTTTCATAAATTATATATTACGGGAGAAATTTTCATTTAGTACAACCCCTTTTTCAAGCACCTGTAATTTATAGTCAGACTTCCCTAAGGCCTATTTGTACCGTCACCGTTGAGACACCCCACTTGAAATACGTTTCAGGTTTTGTCAGAAGAAATCTAATTTCGAACAAACATAAATAGTTGTAAAGGGTGTTTGTTAAGTTATGTTGGTCCTATCTAATAGTGGTACACATTTAACACTAGTTTTAATTTATACTTGCTAATTGTATTTGCACTGACGTCGATTTTTATTAAAATTACAAATGTGAAAGTATTTTAGGATGGATGGATGGGGGGGGGGTACTTCTTTCACGTTAAAAAAGACTGAGTAAATCAAGATTATACTTGGTATATAGTTTAGCATATTGATTAATAGGTATTTTTGTATCACGTACAACGTTTGTGTAGTTGCTTTATTTTACGAATGTGACTGAATCATACTTGTAGTTGTAATGAGAATAGACACGCGTCTTTGTGTGCGTAATTATCGTTCGGCACGATCATTATTTGATCAAATCTATGATGCTGTCGTTACTTCAAATACAATTTTGACTGGATTTTGACGCGGACCATGATGCACATTAAGAAAATGTGTATGTACGAGTACAGTTGCCTACATGATTCAAGGGCACTCGGGAGATAAAACAACTAGGTATACCTATTGACATCTAAATACTTTTCTAAAAGTATTGACGCGAGTAACATGTTTACTTTCTAAACCTACGATATTCATAAAAATATATATGTTATACAAAAAAACAATCCCAGCATCAAACATTAATATTTAACGGAACCTACAAGATTGATGATTCCGGCCGTTAAGTGCTCGTAAGCTCGCAATTTTACGTCGCATTTGCGCATAAAATAAAGGAAAGATTGTTCCCTCCACATAGCATACATGTTGTGGACATATTCACGTTTGTATTGCCTGAATTAGGTATCTATAAAGTTACCTGAAAAATGGTAGGCAAAGAAAATTGGGGTGATTTACACACGTTGATCACGTAATACTTTGGCATACTCTGTGGTATCGTAAAACGAATTATGTGTAGTTCAGTGTTCGCTTCTTGTGACTGCTTTGTGTAAGTTTTCAGAACACTGAAAGGCCTTTAACATGTCCGTCATATTTGAAGGTAAAATTGGTTTAGACGTAAAAATAATATCCTAGATAAGAAGTCATAACCTATCTCATACCCTAAAAACGAGATATGAATTTAATATTGACTTACTCGTTTTGATAATTATGATGCTACAGATAGACAGACAGAAAGACAGTATAATTTTTTAATCTATAATTTATTAGGAAGAGTGGCGGAAATTGGGGGAGGCCTTTGCCCAACAATGGGACGATACAGGCTAAAAGTAACAGTAATTTATTAAGGGACTTTTACACAAGCAAGGCATGCCAGCCCCATAAAAAAAGATGGACCAAACTCGCCTCAACTCAACTTTCAAAAACTGAATTGTGTTTTGAAAACGCGTTTGACGCGTGCCACAGACACAATTGTCAAACTTATAACAACCCTCTGTAGAGAAATGTCAAAATTCTATGAATTACGTACAAAAACAAAAGATGTAACTAACAGTTATTCAAATAAACAATATTACGTCTCAAATGGAATCCGCGAGGTCTAACATCGCTTGTAATGCTACGGCTACACTGTCGCGCAATAATTCCTGTTCCGTTGTCGCGATAAAAACTTCGTGTTCGATCCATGACGAAGTGCTTGGCCACATATTCACTACGTCGCGATAATCAAGAACGTCGCGATAATTCATTTCGCGGGAAACATGGAAGAGGCGGTTGCGCTGTGTCACATGGCGGCTAATAAGTATATACTACATCTTTATTACTTGAACGAAAATAAAAAGGTTAAAAAGAGGAATAAAAGGCGATGGTTCATAATTTTGTATGAATAATAATATTTTCTCATTAGGTACTCCAATCCATGACAAGTTCGCTGAAAATGTTTAGTTTTTTGTTTAATTGAAACACGTTCAAACCGCTCGGAGTCTCGCAGTCAACTAAACTAAAGCGCGCGATGTGTGTGTAGCCAACCGCACGAACTTTGTCGCGACAAAACCCTTTGATGTGTGGCAATTTACCGACAGCGGCGCGAAGGGCATTCGTATTCGCGAAGATGATTCGCGATAGGACGAAAACTTTGGCCAGACGTGTCGCGACAACGCAAATCTTCGCGTTATCGCGATAGTGTGGCCCCAGCATAAGAGAATATTGCCTAACAAAAAATAATGTGAACCTTTTTCTATCAAATTATTATTGAAAACAACTTCCGTACGATAAACTTTGAGCTACTAAGTTCATTTTATTTCTCCAGAGAAAATCCTGGATGTTTGGAAAATCCTGTCTTGTGATAAATTTAATAAGTGTTTATTTTCGGAGAGACTTTTCTCGAATCTCGTTGCTATTATAATGTAGGTACAGTCAATAGAGTTCAAAGTACTCTGTACTCTGATTAATTTAGTGTCTTTGTATGCAGTAATAATACAAAGTAGGTAACATAACTTTGTTGTAGTCAACGCAACAAAAGTTGTGACCACACTTGTTAGTAGTTAACCCAAAGTTTTACACCTTCTAATTGCTTATAGAATACTATGTAATAAAAGTGATTCATTTCAGTATTGATTATGCTGTAACTGTATTCAATAGTTTTCCTTGCCATTCGAAATATTGCCTCACCCAAAAACCAAGGTTGCGTAACTCATTCCTCTCTGAACCAAAATATTAATTTTAGAATAAAAGATATAACAATGTATTGAGAATTAATACAACTTCAGAAGCCGTTTAAGTTTTAAACGAAATCGATTCGATGTTAATTCGTTTAGTCAGTCGCTGACCTCAAGCAAAGTAAAAGTATCGTCATGTAAGTTCGCGGGGCAAAGGCCTTTCAAACTCCTTAGCTTGAAGTTGGGAAAATGATCCTGCGTAACTAGAAACTCGATTATAATAGGTATCCTCACTAAAATCGAGAAAGTTTGCACGCTTTCATAACACGAAACAGGATCGGATCGATGTGATTTTTCCATAGGCAGATAGTAATAGGTATATTTTATGGGCCGCAGGGCGACATGTTTTGTTTAGGGAAGCTATGGGGTTTATCTCGAAAAATGCGAGGTTCCTATGGGAAATTCTTTCATATCACACTCTGAGGGTCGCCGTCTGGTATGTGATTTAAGGAATATGTAAAATTTTGACAAGATCAGCTTGCTGTTCTGCAAAATTTGGGATTAGAATCTTAAGGCTGCAGAAATAGAAAAATTACTAGCGTATTTTTATAAATTAGAACACTATAACACGAAAATTTTCAAATAGATATTATGTTCAATGTTCTTTTATCAAAAAATGCCTGTCACTGCACCATAGCTACATAGAGACTCTTGCGAGTAACATATATCTAATAAGTACCTACTAAAATATCAATTGACTTACCAAGTAAAGCCATGAAGAATCCATACATGACACACATGGTATGTCCGAAGATCCATCGATGGAATAACGCTGATATCAACGTGAATGGATTCCCAAGAACAGACACTGAGAAATCCGAACAAACCAAGTTGAACAGTATAATGTTCAATGGCGTCCAGAGCTGAAACAAAAAAGGTTAATTAAAATATAGATTACTGACTTGAAAAGGTTTTTTGTATTGAGCGCATGTATTGCGAAGAACACTGGCTTGTAAGTGTTGAATTAATGCTTATACAATTCCGTAGTAGCAGACAAGAATAATAATTTTACTGAGGGGTCAATGTTAAGCAACGTTAAACTTCGTACTTCTTAGATGGGTCATCATGTAGACTCAGTTCTATGCTTGATAGACACAAGGAGTCAAAAGAAGTCACACGAAGTCACAAGAAGTCACATGAAGTCAGACGAAATCACATGAAGTCACACGAAGTCATAAGAAGTCACACGAAGTTACTTTTAAACTTTGAAAATAGTATAGTACAAATGTTTGAAAATAAATCATTATAAATAAATAAATTTTCCTGGCCAAATAATGATTACCAATATCATCATCTTACAAGACATGGAATACATATTTCATCAAATCATCTATGTGGCAAAGGATTACTCATTACTACGTTTAAATCAATAGAATTGCTCATTCGGATATTAATTATTTGAAACTTCGCTCTGTGTTGGATTGCTTGTTTCTCATGGGTATACCTTTGAGATAAAAAGGTTAAGGAAACCACGGTAAAAGTTTTATGTGATTTAGGTACGAAGTTGAGGGATTTTGTTTGTGCTTTTAGTAGGACGGAAGCATTAGTGCATACTGTGTTAAAGGGAATATTAAGTACTGGTAATGCGCTGAGGTTTAAGGGTGCGTCTCCATTGAACCGGAGCGGAGCTGTGCGGAGCTCAACCGACCAATCACAGCGCATTACGAAAAGATTTTGACAATGTCAATGCATTGTTTGACAATTTAAATGCGTTTAACAGCTTCCGTGGTCTTGTGGTTTGAGCACTCGGCTCACGATCCGGAGGTTCCGGGTTCGATTCCCGGTGGGGATATCTCACAAAAATCTCTTTGTGAGACTTTCCTCAGTTTGGTTAGCCATTGCAGGCTGAATCACCTGATTGCCCGAAAAGTAAGATGATTCCGTGCTTCGGAGGGCACGTTAAGCAGTCGGTCCCGGTTACTTCCTACGGATAGTAGTCGTTACATGAGCCATGTCAGAGGCCTTTGGCGGCTCAATAACTCTGACACCAGGATTGGTCAGGTTGACCATCCACTCGATGAAGAAGAAGAATGCGTTGTGATTGGTTGATTCCGCACAACTCCATACTTGAATGGAAACGCACCTTAAGTCTTCGATTTATTTTTAGCAGGATTTCAACTTTAACAAGTAATGTGCTGCTAACTGCCTCAGAGGCCTTTGTCCTGTAATACCATTCACTGCAGTCACAGCATTTATTAAAATCTCCGTTTAACAATTGAAAATAATGCAAAGTTAGGTTACTATAGTACTATAATTTCATTTATTGTCTGTGATACTTATACCAGATGCAGGCCTGGATAGTGTGTGTTTAGTCGATTTGCCCCGAAGCGAGTAAAGCGAGCAAAAGTCAACAAAAAACTACGAGTTAACGTATAAAATAACAAGCTGAAAACACAGAGCACTTTTAAAGTTAGGCTGACAAAATGTGAAAATAAAAACGGTGTGTACCTCGAGTTCAATGTATACGTTAAATGCGAATAAATGTATGTTATATTTTGCATGATACTCGTAGTCTATACTAATATTATAAAGAGGTAAAATTTGTAAGTTTGTTTGTTTGTATGTTCGAGGTAATCTCCGGAATTACCTGACCGATTTATTAATTATTTTTGTAATAGATAGCCACATTCAACGGAAAGGTCATAGGCTATTTTTCATCCCGATATTCCCACGGGAACAGGCACAACGCGGGCAATACCACGGGGCGCTGCTAGTATTTAATATGCATAATAGTATACGAGTATTATACTTTTATTAAACTGTACATGCAGAGTATTTCATAAAGCGTGTGTCCTAGAAACAAAGAATTATATGCTACATGATTTATTCTGAATTGCATAAAATTCCAATAAAGAAAAATGGACCAATAGGGAAATGCCAAGATCACGACATATCGCCATAAACTTGTATCGAATTGGAATGAAAAGAGAAACAGGAATGAATATTGAAATCTATTAAAATTGAGAAAGAAAATGCGTCATTTTGTTAAGAAAATTTATAACATCACATTTCGAGGACTTTTTTTCATTCCACTAAGTATTCTTCAGATCAGAATTCTTCATAATAATAATAATTTGTGGTTAGAAGCGACGCGATCAGAGATATTTCGAAATAAAGAACTCAAACAATTGTATATTCAAGTTTGATAGGATTTTGTGTTTTAAGAAATCTATAGTCACTGTAGCTTGTACCATAGTACAGATGAGTCTGGTCTTCTTCTTCTTCATTGAGTGGATGGTCAACCTGACCAATCCTGGTGTCAGAGTTATTGAGCCGCCAAAGGCCTCTGACATGGCTCATGTAACGACTACTATCCGTAGAAAGTAACCTGGATCGACGGCTTAACGTGCCTTATGAGTCTGGTAATACAGATGTTTGATACAAAAAGCCTCAAAAGTCAATTCAAGCTCCAATATTAACTAGGTTTGATACCTACTTGGAGGTAACTTGGCATTTCAGCCATACAAAGGCAATGAGTACCTAAAAGTTAATTAAAGTAATTGAGTTAGGACGTAGTTCATTTTATCTTGCTGGTAATAAGCTTTGAAGACTAATTGTAATTAATACACTTCATTATTCATGGTTACTCTTTCTATACACAGGAATAATATTCGGTTAATTTAAAGCTTATTCAAGGTTAGTTTTATAAATACAGAAAGGTTTCGTAACTCCTTTTATCTTCTTTTAAGAAATTGCGTTTTGTTTATTCTATTTATTTTAGTAGCTTTCAAGGAGAATTCGATTCACTCATGGATTAGATAATGGCAGTATATTTAGATTCGTAGACCCCGCGTCGTTGTAAGTACTTCGGGAGTTGTGAGTTGTAGAATTTAAAGACGATTTAAAGATGTTTGAAGAACATGAGTGTGTGATTTTTGGGACTGCTTTGTGATGAAGTTCCCCTTAATTAAATTAAGATTTCAAACAATACGTGTCTGTCATTTGCGTCTGAACTGTAATCTCGGCTTGCTGCTTGTAAACTCGCCCATTATCAAAGACAAGCATTCTATTAAACAGTATTATTTTATGAGTATATCTATCTTAACTATGAATTAAAATAAAGCTGAAGAGTCCGTGCCGTAGTATTTAAGTTTATCGCGAACAGACAGACATACAGGCAGACAGGCAGACAGACAGACGCGACCGGGCACAACAAGAGGCGAGACTCTACTTGATAGATATCAGTGACGTTGGGGATAGATAAACGTTATACAAATTGTATGTATGTGGCTAGAAAGCATTCATAGGGGTCCTATCAAGAAAACCGACACGATCTTACAATCTCGTTACATATATCGCGTTATGCCTCGTTCAGACCAAATCGGTGATAGGTTCTATTCCGTCGGTACTGGCCCGAATTGATTTTTAGTTTCCTTCCATCTTCCTAAAAGCCTATAAGTAACGGTAAATGATTTTACTATTAATTAAAACGTACGTTAAATACATTATTATATGGTTACGTGTTGAACGCTCATAGTAAGTTTCAGTCTTATAAATAAATAAAAAATGAATCGCCGAAATGTATGTAAACGCACAACTTCAGAACGACTGTACCAAATTGGATGATTATTTTTTATGTCTTCCTTATTGTCTGGAAAAGGTTTTTACATAAGAAAATACTTCTCGAAATTACTACGGGAGCCTTAAGGGTGAAACCGCGGGTCACAGCTAGTAAAAAATAATTACGGTAAACGATGTTTCGACATCGAAAAGACATGTTTTAGTCCCGATAGTTTTCAAAACATAATCAAAAGTTCGAAAAATAACTTTTATAATAAAAATACTCATTACGGTTTATATGACGATAAAAATATAGGAACTCCTTTCCGATATCCGAAAATGAGCGTAATAACAATTTCATCTTTCAACCCTCAAATAAAATGATGATGAAGGTCTATGGTAAAGGGTATGGGAATACTGTGAACAATGCATATGTGATATGAACGTACAAACTCGTACATTCTCGCTTTCCAAGGATTAACGTGGCGATGGATAATGCGGTATCTACGTTGTGCAGCTATTTGCTAACGTATAAACTTAGTACATAAATTAGAAGAGATTTTTTACGAAAAGGAGTTATAGGGTGGTTTTAGACCAATGATTTATGCGGGCGTTTAAGTTCGATTTTGTCTAGGCTAGTTTTTTGTTACAATTGCAACTCATGATCGTTAATCCAACTAATTTTACAGATGCGAAAACTTGTGAGGATGTATGTTTGTTTGTTACTCTTTCACGATAAACCTACTGGACAGATTTGCATGAAACTTTACAGTAATATAGGTTATGCATCAGAATAATACATGGGATACATATTACTCCGAAATTCCCGTGGGAACGGGTACAACATGGGTATAAGCGCGGGGCGCTGCCAGTACGCTTGTAAATGCAAACCATGAGAAACTAACACTCCGGAATAAGCCTGTGTATGCATGTCTGATTTTTTGAAGTAGAATATATACGAGTATAATCTCGCATGTAAAAACGAACCGTATACGCGCAGAAAAAACGCAAATACGTAACTACCCTAAATTACGTGGTTGGTCGTGTTTTCTCTTATGTAAATTATATCTGTGAGTATGGAGGTTGCGTAACACGTAGAGCGACTTACGTAGGTATATGTATGTGCAGATCTCATATTTCTTTTAAAAGTAAAGTAAAGTATTAGCCTGTTATGTCTTACTGCTGTTCAAAGGTGCGCGCATCTCACCGAAGATGTCAGTACAGTGAGGATTGGGCGTAATCACCACGCTTGCCTAATGCGGGTTGGTGATCTCAAACCCGGGACATATTTCTTGTATTTTAAAGAACTAACGCCTTACTCATATACGCTTACTAGCAGCATTTTAGCTATCAAATGGTTTGTCCCTTTCTGACATACGCTATTAGAAAGAGCAAAAGAGACAAAACACTCACTAACAGTGTTTTAGTTAGAGATCGTTTATGAATAAGGCAGTTAATCTATACTAATATTATAAAGCTGAAGAGTTTGTTTTGTTTGTTTGTTTGTTTGTTTGTTTGTTTAAACGCGCTAATCTCAGAAACTACTGAACCGATTTGAATAATTCTTTCACTGTTAGATAGTCTATTTATCGAGGAAGGTTATAGGCTATTTTTCATCCCGAAATTCCCACGGGAACGGGTACAACGCGGGTAAAACCGCGGGGCGCTGCTAGTCTGTTATGTTTTGCTAACATCGAAAACACGCTAAAATTGTTTTGAAAATAAGTTTTAGGTAATTTTATTTTATTTACGTAGACAACTTAAGCTCTTGCCAGATAAAGGAGATTTACCGTTTTTTGAACAGAAACAGTACAAAGCATTTGACAATAGAACGACATCGAACATTTCTTTGAGGAATATTTTCACTATTCTTAGAAAATAATCTTTGTATCGAAGGATTACTGGTTTTGTGAAAAAATAAGTGTCGAATAAATTTTCAGAATTCGAAATAAATCAAATATAGCTAAACAAAAGTAAGAATTGTACGTTTGGACGTCTTTAAATCTATCCATCCGATGTCAAAACCATATATTTCAAGTATTCAACTCATATTACACGTATATGGGATACTTATATGACTGGGTGTCAATTTATATATTCTTACTAGCAGCACCCCGCGGTTTCACCCGCGTTGTACCCGTTTCCGCGGAAATTTCGGAATAAAAAGTAGCCTATGTCCTTTCTCAGGCTCTGGACTAACTGTGTACCCAATTTCATTCAAATCGGTTCAGTAGTTTTGGCGTGAAAGCGTAACAAACAAACTTACATTCACATATATAATATTAAAGTAGGGATATATAAAAAGGGGTTAAATAAGGGAAACTCTAATATGGGTGGATAGTCAGTATCAGAATATACGTCAGTTTGTTATTACTCGATTTTTCAAGGAAATAATTTCATTACACGATGCAAAGCGAGGACGCAACGCTGATTGAAAATAATTCGAAATATCCTGATATCCAGTTTCAGCCAAAACGTTTTATGAAACAACAAAGAAATATGTATGATAATCTATAGGTACTAATATAAAAAAACCAGAGTTCGGCTTTTTGTTTGTTTCTTGGCATAGACTTATCTCTGGCACAAACAGTCGCATTTGAATAATTCCTTATGTTGACATTAAAGAGAAAATTTGTTTGCTATTTTTTATCTCTTTATCCACTCGATGACGAAGACGATCTCTTTATCATACGAAATAGAGAACAACGCAGGTAAAACCGCGGGTTTTGGCTAGTAATACACACTTTGTTCGTATGTAGATAGCCCGGTTGTTAGAGCTCATTTGTTATAGATGTTATCAATAATACAAATTGTTATTTCCAACCATACGTGTAGTTTACTGTCTTCTAGTCTTCTTCTTCTTGTCGAGTCATCACGATAGGCATGGATGATTTTTTTGCGCGTTTATTTGTAACATGTTCAAATAAACACGCAAAAAAATCATCCTTCTTTTCAAACATGGCTCGGGTTTGAAATCGCCATCCGCATGTCGCAAGCGTGGTGATAACGCCTAATCCTCCTCACTGTATTGATATGTTTAGTGAGATGACAAGCCTTTGCTCCGCAGTGGGACATTACAGGCTAATAAATATACTTTTATTTCAACGCTTATAATATAAGGGCGGTCATAGAATAGCGTTTATTACAGTTGCCATAGGAACATTAGCTTGGGTAAATAAAAAAATCTAAAGTACTACTTTTATCGCTATGCACAGGTACCACCTACTTTGATAGGATCACGAGCTAAATCCAGTGTTTAATCTTGTACTAACATATACGGTCGCTACGTTATAAGCGCCTACATGCACTTATAACGAGTTTAGGGGTGTATATTGCGTTGATCATAAGTAACAGAATTTACCAAAGGAAGAGGTTCTGAACTCATTGTAATTGAAGTTAATAGATTTTTTTCAGGTAGTATGTAAGCACCAAAAAACTTTCACGGACATAACTGAAGGTTTTCCACTATTTCAATACTAGCCACGCCCCGCGGTTTCACCAGCATTGTACTCGTTCCCGCAGGAATATTGGGATAAAAAGTATCCCATGTGTTAAACTTATGTATAGCCTATATTACTGTAAAGTTTCATCCGAATCCGTTCAATAGTTTTTGCGTGAAAGAGAAACATACATACATCCATCTTTACAAACTTTCACATTCAGTCATTTCAGAGTTAGAATGTGTTGGGGTCAAAGGCGTCTAGACTAGTGGAATATTCAAGTGTCTATGGTACCGCGACGAGGACTGTGTAATGAATGTGCTTTCACGTGTTTATATCACTAATCCGTCTAAGCTCTACGTTATGTTGGTACTCGTACTTCAGTTATTTCAGTGATATTCAAGAGTTAGTGTACTCGTGTAATATGTTTCATATTATGTGTTGAGTTGTATGTAATAGATATAACTTGCGTTTGCTGATTTCTTAGGTTTAAGCAAACATTTAGAATTGACACTACGTTTACGGATGCATTTCGCTTTTATTTGACGTTTTGTCAGCTCCTTTACAGGACTTACCTTTCGCGTAACTTGACTTTCGTTACCTTAGTAACTTGCGTTTTTTTCTTTCGCGTTTTTAGAATTAGTTCAGGTTTTTTTCTAAGTTATATTTTTCCACTGCTGGGCATACGTTAGTTGAAGTTATGTTTAATAAATGAAAAGGAATCACTTTTTAATGAAAGCGAAGTTTCTTACCTGTCGATCTTTGAACATAAGCAGTATCACCATCAGGTTCAGAAAAAACCCGAAGAATCCAATAAGGAACAGTACGAAGGCTGAAGCCACATAGCCCCACCTCGGCATCAGTAGTGGAAACTCATCATATGACCTGATCACGTTCATCGTGTCATTCAGGCCTTCGGGTATCGACGTCATATTGAAGATTACAACACTTTATCCAACCGATCCATTGTTCACTGTAGTTCTTTTACCTGGAACAAAGAGGGATGAGGGTTAAAGACTGTAATACCTCTGGGAGTTTCAGAGTAATGCCTCAGGGATTTACTAATGAATCACGAATGAAACCGAGTATGATCCTTTTCAGGAGTCGAGTCGTAGTTGGCAGTCGATTCTGGTCACGTGATTTAATACTACTTTTTCAAATAATAATAATAATAAAGTTTTTATTGAATAAATTACATGGTACATCAAATGATATGTTGGTCCCCAAACAATTAAAAATTAAAATTAGTGTGTTTGGGTATGTTGGTGACCAACATAGTGTCTGAGTTTTTAGACCGCCTAAAGGCCTTAGAAATGGTCTTATGATATTTTAGTCTCACGATTTTAACAACAGAAATCGACTATTTCGGTTATGTCCGAAACACGACGGCGCTCGCATAGAAATGCCACGATCAATCATACACAACATGTATGAGAAAGAGTTATGATATTCTATTTAGTAAACCGGTGAGTATAGATCAATTTCTTTGGTCTTCCTTCAATTCTATCACTCATTCATCCTACTAATAGGTATTATAAATGCGAAAGTTTGTGAGGATGTAGGTACATATGTTTGTTACTCTTTCACGAAAAAACTACTGGATGGATTTGGATGAAACTTCACAGTAATGTTGGTTATATATCAAAATAACACATCGGGTACGTTTAATCCCGAAATTCTTGCGGGAACGGGTACAATGCGGGTAATACCACGGACGCGTCTAGTTAGTAAATATAGCATTACAATTGTGACAAGTCTATTTACAACAAGCAAATTAATGTTTGTTCATGAGGTGTTTTGCCAATTAGACAACAATAGCAACTAACTAACCTAACTAAAACATTCTAAGTACCTGCTGAATCGCGAGAACTTGAGCAAACTAATTTGCCTTTATCAAACTATTTATTGAAAACATAAACATTATTGTTTCTCAATGCTCAATTAAATCTGTATCAGAACTTAACCACGTCGATTTAAACTTCGCTTTCAACATTTCAGTAGCATTTTCCCGGAACGTGTATTCTCAAATATAACCAGAAATAATCGCTTTTCAAGATCAAATTATTTTTTGGATTTATTTCTTAACTATCCTCATCCCACAGTTTTACCCGCGTAGTGCATGCTAACGAGGTAATTTCGATATTAACAATAACCTTCATCCTGTAATAATTATTCAAATACCTGTCATATTTGTTATACTTAGTTCTCGAGATTAGCCCGAACATACAAACAAAATTACAAATCATAATTGTACGAGCAAGCGTACATCAGCATTTTGTATGTGCTGACGCGGCGCACTTAAGTTAACATTTAATTATAAGTATTAATTATATTTTAGTGCAATAAACGCATTCACTGTGTACACATCGTTTTCATTACATTACATTATTACATACAGTAAGTGTGCACCACACATTTTTGGTCCTTCGAGCCGGATCTCGATAACTGTAGAGACTAAACCTCGGGTTGTGCAACAATCGGTCCTTCGACATAAGGATTTTCGAGGCCTCTTATCGGTTGAGGTTCGGGAACAGTGGACATTGGATTACAGTGCAGTCGCTCATTGTACTTACAAGTTCGGTATCTACATACTGAATTAGTGCAGTGACACTTAGTGCTAGTGATCGACATTCTACATACATTTGTGGACATCTCAGTTCACAAAACAACACAGGTTGGGCAAACAGTCCAGCTGTGTCTACACATTTGTGGGCAACACAGCTCGCGGCACATCTCGACGAGGGCTGCCTACACACATCAGGTGACCTCGTCAACATACATCGCATCGACTCACAAGTAAGATCTTTCCATTTTTACACTTTGGGTAGATCTTTACCGTTACAATGGAGTTTTTATTATCTCGCCAACGGGAGTTGATGGAAAACATCGAGAAAATAGGGATCAACTTCAACAAAGATCCGGTGGAACGTAAAGTAGGAGACTACTTCGCGAAGCGGTTGAAATCGCTTGATAGCCAGTACGACGAGTTCGTCGATAACGACAAGGAATTGCGCACGGCGGAGGACAGGAGTCATGAGTATTTTACGCAACGAGTGTTCGACAGGGTTACGAAAATGTACGAGGAAATACGTATTCGAATTGATACATTTGGTTCATCGGGTTCGTCGAAAGGGCAATACATGATTGAAAAGGGTGCGTCATCCAGAGCAGACGAGTTGAAGGATGAGCAACGAACTAACTTTAGAGCATTTTTGAGAGTTGTCAATGGTATAGACGTGCAAGGTATCTCTGAGAAGTGGGATATTGAGTACAAGCTACAGAAGTTACAGGAGAGATGGAAGGTGGTTGAGAACTGTCATTGGCAAATCGACAAACTGTTGGAAGGGTCAGACGCAACCTATGAAGCGGAGTACTCACAACATGAAACCAAATTTGAACATACCATCAAGTTGTTAAATCACAAATTAACAGCAGCAACTCACGAGCGCAACTCCACACCAAAAATAGAATTGCCTTTCTTCTCTGGCAATTACAACGCATGGCCAACATTTATGGACCTGTACATGGCTATCCACAACAACGCTTCTTTGACGCAGGCCCAGAAAATGCACATTCTTAAGGGCAAGCTCAAAGGTGAAGCTGAGCGTTTAGTACAACATTTAACAGTCACAGAGGAAAACTATGAAACATGCTGGGATCTACTGAAACATAGGTATAACAATGTACAAAAATTGTTTAACCAACAAATTAAGACATTTATGGATCAGCCCAGCGTTCATAAACCATCTTCGACACTTTTAAAGAGACTACACGATGTCAGTATGGAAACAGTGCATGCGGTTCAAAACCTCGGAGTGGAGACAACATCGTGGGATCCCATTCTGGTTTACATAATTGCCACAAAATTGGACCCCGAAACATACGCAGCATACATGGAGTCAAGAAGGTCGCCTCGCGAACTTCCTTCATTTGACGAACTCATGGAGTTTTTGGAGAGCAAATTTACAGCTCTCGAACCACTTACGGACAGCCCTAACCATATTCATTCACAGCAAAAGGCTACTTGGAAAAGTTTGCCTAACAAACTAGAACAAGGTGTTGCAAAACCTAAGGCATACACAGCGGCATTTCAGGCTAACAACAACAGGAAATGCCCTCTCTGCAAAAATAATCATATTTTAATTTATTGTCCACAATTTCGAAACATGATTGGAAATGAAAAAATAAATATTGTCGATAAATTAAACATATGTCGAAATTGCTTATACTGTCATAATGGCAAGCAATGCAATTCTACGAAGAGGTGCAAGGAGTGCAACGAACCTCATCATACATTTTTACATAACACGTGTAAGCCTACATTTGCCTCAACTTCGCACGCGCGGCAAAATGTTAACCATGCTTCACAAAGAAGTGAGAGCGATGTTTTACTACCTACAGCGTTAATACAGGTAAAATCACGAGATGGAAGGTATCTACAAATGAGAGCATTGATAGACCAAGGGTCGCAGATCTGTCTCATCACAGAAAACGCGGCTCAAAGGTTAGGTTTAAAGAGACACAAGATTAGCGGAACAATAACGGGTGTTGGTATTTCATCAAAGAGAAGCAAAGGCTTAATCGAATTGGAATGCAAATCTTGTTACAGTGATTTTTGCTTTACAAAAGAAGTACACATAATGACTGAGGTTTTAAATAATTTGCCTAACATAACATTCTCCAAGCCGGCATGGTCCCACATACAAGGCATCCAACTAGCCGATCCCAACTTCAACATCTCGTCACAAGTGGACATACTCTTAGACGCTAGTGTTTACTCGAGAGTCGTGATGGATGCGATACTGAGAGGTCCCATGAACATACCTATCGCTCAAAACACGAAAATTGGGTGGATATTATTTGGAGAACACTCCAAACAATACAATTGTTACGCTATTATCAACGACTTGAATGAAATATCACGTTTTTGGGAAATGGAAGAGATACAACATACAAAACAAGAACACGCAAATATGAGTTTAGATGAAGTGTATTGCGAACAGTTATTCGAGTCGACAACATTAAGATTACCTAGTGGCAGATATCAAGTCAGGATACCTATGAAGGCTGACTTTGCCCAACATTTAGGTGAATCTAAATCACAAGCTATCGCACAATTTATACAATTAGAAAAGCGTATGCAAAAACACAGCTTTTTGAATGAAAACTACAGAAAGTTTATTAAGGAATATTTGCTTTTGAACCACATGAAACTCAGCAAGTATCCTCAACAACCGAGCTGTTATCTCCCACACCATGGGGTTATCAGACCGGACTCCAGCACTACAAAGCTGCGCGTAGTATTCAATGCGTCAGCGCAAACCACATCAGGACAAAGTCTGAACCAACTTATGCTAAGCGGTCCGAACCTGCAACAGGATCTGCAAGGCATTCTTTTACGCTGGAGGAAATACAAGTATGTGTATACAGCCGACATAGAAAAATTCTACAGACAAATCTACATACATGAAGACGATCAACATTTACAGAAAATAGTATGGAGAGACACGTCACAAGACAACATACAAACCTACCAACTATGTACTGTAACTTATGGCACTAAGTCGGCTCCCTACTTATCAATGCGAACAATTAAACAGTTAGTAAAGGATGACGGACAAAAATATCCGTTAGCATGTGAAATGCTGACTCAACAACTATACGTCGACGATCTGCTGGGCGGGCATAACAACCTTCAAATTGCCCGGGATATACAAAACCAGCTGATCGCGATATTACATGGCGGTGGATTTAATCTACGGAAATGGGCAAGCAACAACCCAACTTTATTAGATGAATTAGAAACAAGTCAGATCAGTGAGCACATGTTAGACTTTAAACATTCACAAACAAACAAAACACTTGGAATCAAATGGAACCCCAGAAGCGATGAGTTTACTTTTTCATACACACTAGATGAGTCACATGACAGCGCACTAACTACTAAAAGGACACTTCTTTCGAGCATTTCTAAATTATATGATCCGCTAGGATGGCTATCACCCGTCACTATTAAGGCGAAGCTTATATTTCAAAATGCGTGGAAAACAGGTATAAACTGGAATGACCCACTTCCGCCACATCTTGAAAACGAATGGTTAACATTAAAGGCAGACATAGCCAACCTAAACAAAATCAAAATCACTCGTTGGATCGGAGCCACACAACAACCCATAGAGCTGCACGGGTTCTGCGACGCGTCCAACAATTCCTTCGCATGTGTCATATACTGTAAAACAATACAGGACAAAGGCGAAACATCAATACAGTTGGTTAGTGCCAAAACAAAACTTGCACCGCTTAACAAGGACATTTCGATACCTAGGCTCGAGTTATGCGGAGCGCAACTACTCGCACGCTTAATGAAAAAGGTATCAGATTCTATGACTGGCTATGAGATAAAGGTATACGGATGGACAGACTCCATGGTGGTGCTAGGGTGGCTGCAAGGTGAACCATCGCGGTGGAAAACATTCGTGGCCAATCGAGTAGCGGAAATAACACAAATAATCCCACACACAAACTGGAGATACATATCGACATCGGAAAATCCAGCTGATTGTGCTAGTCGGGGTATATATCCGTCGCAACTGATCGGCAACTCCCTGTGGTGGAAAGGACCATCTAAAATCCTTAATACAGAGATTGAAGAAATGTCCACAACAATTATTTTACCGGAGTTAGAAATGAAAGCCAAACAGACCTACATTACACAAACAAGTTCATTGACATTCATTGAAGAGTTGCTTAATAAATGCAACTCTATTACAAAGGTCACTCGGATTACATGTTGGATTTTGCGATTTATAAAACAAATAAAGAAACAATTAACCAGTAAACATAACTACCTAAGTGCTGACGAATTAAAACATGCATCCAATATTATTATAAAAACAATACAATCGGCTACATTCGCAGAAGACCTAAACCAAACAAAAAAAGGTCGTATGGTAACCACAAAGAGTAATTTACGTCAATTATGTCCTTTTGTATGTTCTGAGGGACTGCTGCGAGTCGGTGGTCGACTAAAACATTCAGATCTACCATACTCAGCAAAACATCCCGCCATCATACCCAAAGGACATCGATTAACAGAGCTCCTAATTGATCGCGCACATCAGCAAACACTACATGGCGGGCCACGACTCACATTGGCTTATTTACGAACAGAGTACTGGATCATTGGAGGGAATCAAACTGTCAAGAAACAGCTGAGGCGATGTACGCGATGCCTACGTTTCAATGCTACAAAAAATACTCAGTTGATGGCGGACATGCCACAGCCTCGAGTCACACCATCCAAACCATTTAACCATTGTGGGGTAGACTTTACCGGACAAGTCGAAATAAAGGCCAACAAGGGCCGTGGTATTAAGACTACAAAAGGATATGTAGCTGTATTTGTCTGCCTATCTACAAAGGCAGTACATCTTGAGTTAGTTTCCGACCTGAGCTCAGCCGCATTTATAGCTGCTTACAAGAGAATGTGTTCACGACGTGGGACACCTGGTCACATGTACAGCGACAACGGTACAAATTTCGTTGGCGCCTGCAAAATTCTCAACCGGGAATATAGAAACATTCTACAACAATATGCTGACACACAGTTTATGAATTGCTTAGCCGAAGCAGGCACTCAGTGGCATTTTAACGCGCCAGCATGGCCCAGCGCCGGCGGGCTGTGGGAGGCGGCCGTACGAGCACTCAAACATCACCTCAAGCGAGTCATAGGAGAACAAAAACTTACATTTGAGGAATATACAACAGTATTAACTCAAATTGAGGCATGCCTTAACTCTAGACCACTCATGTCTCTAACTGAAAACAGCGATGATTTGGACGTTTTAACGCCCGCACACTTCCTGGTAGGGGGCTCACTCATTGCGCCTCCGACCGGCGGAGACATACAAAACATTCACACAAGATGGCAATTAATCGATAGCATGTATCACGATTTCTGGAACAGATGGTCAACGGAGTACTTACAAACTCTACAATCTCGACAAAAATGGCTGAGAGTCAAACAAAACCTCAACGTTAACGATGTAGTCATCATCAAAGAGGACAACACACCACCAGGTAGGTGGCTACTTGGCAAGGTTACCGACGTACATCCTGGAAGGGACGGACTTGTGCGAGTAGTAACACTCAAAACAAAAAATGGGGTCACAAAACGGCCGATTGTCAAGCTGATACCGCTACCCCCGGGTGACACACACCCTCCTGAAGCACCAGAGAACAAGGACGTAGTAAAAACGTCACTATACAACCAACTTTCGATCTTGTAGCTATAAACTTACAAAAGGACATGATCATACCATTTGACACAACCACCTTCAATTCATGCCTTAAGCTTAATGAAAACACATTATTATGCCCTTTAACCACTCCGATTTATAATGTCAAAAGCGATACCAACAATTGCGAATCGCAAATTATAAACAATAGAAAACCAACGGCATGTATTAAATCATCAAACAATTGTCACAATATGTGGCGTCAGCTGCAAAGCGGCGTAACATGGCTCTTCTCGTGTTGCAAGGAATGCTACGTTCGCATTTTCTGCCAAGGTGGCATAACATTGAAGTTATTGAACGGAACGGGCCTTATGACATTAGGTCAAGGCTGCGTTCTAAAGAGTGACACATTTATAATTCGCTCACATTACAATTACCATTCAACTTTACAAGTAAATGATAACATATATGAACCACCACAGATACCGGAGGTAAACAATATTATTAACAACATTACCTTCCACCCTCTCGAGCTGGAAAGTCATGACGACAAACTACAACAACTACATCAGAAAATCGAACAGATGAAGGCTCAACAGGAGACTGCCTTCTCCAACGTATCTACTCATGACATCCACCACTATGCGCTGCTATACATATTACTCGCCGCAGTAATCACACTCGCTTGTTGGAGTATCTATCTAAAGCTGAGTCATCGACGAGTGATCTCTACACAGAACATGAACGAGCAACAAACGCTTGCGGAGGCTCCACCAGGGGCCAAGCCAAGGCCTCCTGCGCAGGTGCTCCTCACAGACATACACAGTGCTAGTGAGGTCCCGAATGACCTACGTAGTGAGAGTGAGGTCCCGCGTGACCTATATAGTGTGAAGGTGGATAAGGCTTCACCCCCGTGAACTGACAATTTACTTTACATTAAGTTTTACATATTTTTACTTATTCCTACATTTGATTTACTTGTTAATTTGATTTTACTTTACTTTTGATTTTACATTTACTTGTTTACTTTTACATTTATTTCATACATCTTCTTAAGTCGCCAGCATGTACGAGCAAGCGTACATCAGCATTTTGTATGTGCTGACGCGGCGCACTTAAGTTAACATTTAATTATAAGTATTAATTATATTTTAGTGCAATAAACGCATTCACTGTGTACACATCGTTTTCATTACATTACATTATTACATACAGTAAGTGTGCACCACACAATAATATTAGTATAGATATAGATTTGCAAAGTATATTTGAGTATTAAAGTCTCAGATTGTAATAGACATAAACATCTGACTTCAGATGAATTGTTATTATAGGATTTTACTTAAAACAACTTGTAGAGGCTACCTCGAGGACCTTGAGGCAACCTCAAAGAAATTGGGCTGAGGTATGAAATCTAATGAAACAACAATTTTGCCACATATTACGTCAAATATACAATAGGCTCATGGAAACATTGCGCACTCTTTGAAACCTTGTCATATTCAAACTTCTATACTGGACCAAGAGCCCGCGAACCCCAGACCTTCGTTATTTTATAAAAGCTGAAAGTTTGTCAGCGCATGCTCCCACACACAGGTAAGAACGATGGACTATTATGAAGTTTGGGTTATCGTGGCTTTGGCAGGTATACGGTACTAAATGTCAATGGTCGAAAACACCAAGTTGGCCATCGATTTCGATATCACCGTCAAAGGGTGACTTGTACAACTCCTCAAGAGCTTTCAAATGACATAGGTCATGTCACTGTTGAGCATTAGGATCAGCGTCCATGGCATAGGCCAACTCCAATCTTCGGTAGTCGAAAACACCAAGTTGGCCGTCGATTTCGATGTCACCGTCAAAGGGTGACTTGTACAACTTGTCAAGAGCTTTCAAATGACATAGGTCATGTCACTTAGGATCAGCGTCCATAGCATAGGTCAACTCCAATCTTCAATGGTCGAAAACACCAAGTTGGCCGTCGATTTCGATATCACCGTCAAAGGGTGACTTGTACAACTTGTCAAGAGCTTTCAAATGATATAGGTCATGTCACTGTTGAGCATTAGGATCAGCGTCCATAGCATAGGTCAACTCCAATCTTCAATGGTCGAAAACACCAAGTTGGCCGTCGATTTCGATATCACCGTCAAATGGTGACTTGTACAACTCTTCAAGAGCTTTCAAATGACATATGTCATGTCACAAATCACACTTAATTATTTGATGAATTTAGATCGGTATTTTACACACCTTTAGTACCGTTTATCTGCCAAAGCCACGATAACCCAAACTTCATAATAGTCCATCGTTCTTACCTGTGTGTGGGAGCATGCGCTGACAAACTTTCAGCTTTTATAAAATGACGAAAGTCTGGGGTTCACGGGCTCTAGGTCTATACTACATGATGGTTAATGAAAAATTTCAAATCGCATCATTTGACAAAGTTCTAAAATTCTTAACATTTTCATGGACACTACTATACATCTGCTCGTGCAGTCCTTCAGGCAAAAATCGGTACTGTTAACGAAACTCAATTCTAATCGGACACGGTTTTGTTTATCAGTAGTTAAGCAGATACTCCTTTAAGCATATATTATGAATATTTGAAACTTGATATATTTTCATTTATCATATTACTAGCATTGCCTCACGGTTTTACCCGCAGAGCACCCGTTCCCGTGGGAATTTCAAGATTTTAAATACTTATTATCCTTTTCCTGACCAATATAAGTAAAATATAAAAAGAATCATTAAAATCGGTCCAACCGTTCTCGAGTTATACATGGTGTTACTAACACGACTTTCTTTGATATAGATATTTAGGGTTATAATTCCTTTCCAGTTGTGGTAATTTATATATTATTTAAGGGGCGGGACCCATTAAATACTATTTTATTCAACACATTTCTATTAACTGTCAATTCAGATATTAATTGGTATTCAATGTATTGTGGAAAATCGAATATTAAGGCATTTTCTGTACAATTTAGTAGCGTCAATGTTTTGGTAAGAAAATAGATGGTAGGTATAGTGATTAAGTATATGAAAACAAAAGCTTTCTTCATTGTTAAGGGTTGCGAAACAAATTTGAAATTTGTTTGGAGAAGAGTGGAATCAAATCATATGATAAGATGCAACTACATTATCCAATTCAGTGCTAAAAGGAACCTCGAGCAGGTCAGTTGCCAACCTTAGTGTCGGAGTTTTTAGTCCGCCTAAAGGCCTTCGACATGGTCTAACGATTGAAACAACCGAGAGCAACAATTGGACGTGCCATCCGAAGCCAGAAGCGGTCAGATAGAAATGACACTATCGGTGACCTATCCAAGTATGGGCCGAATTGCACATTGATTAACAATCGCAATGAGGTAACATCGCTTAGTCACACTACGCCACGAGCGCTACCAGAGCTCAGATAGAAATGTGTAAATTGGAACAAATAAACCAAAATAAAGGCCAAAGAAATGAAATCCTAATGCGGAAGCTGGAAGGGTAAACATACAACCTTTTTTAGAATCGTAAATAGAAAACAAAGACCGGATGTTCGGAAGGCGAACTTCCTATTAACATCAAATAAAGAATGCTTTTATTTAAACCATGTTTGAAGTACATCCTCTTCAAGTGCACTTCCTTTCCGAAATATCTAACACTACCAGCGCCCCGCGGTTTCACCCGCGTTGTACGTTCCCGCAGGAATTTTGCGATAAAAAGTAGCCTATGTCCTTTCTCAAGCTCTGGACTAACTGTGTACCAAATTTAATTCAAATCGGTTCAGTAGTTTTGGCGTGAAAGCGTAACATATAGACAGACAGTGTTACTTTCACATTTATAATATTAGTTAGGATTTCAGTCTTACAAAGCGCAGGTATTTGTCTGTAGAGATTCAAATGGATTAATCGACTTCCTGCGATCTACTGAACCGAAGATTCTTTACCGTATACATTTTTCGACACAAATCCAATTACTCGTTACGGAGTTCTTAGCTATTCTGATTGTACACACCACAAGCAGAATTTGCAATCAACATTGGTTTGTATTGTAAGATATTATATGATCAGGTGTATGTTTGGCTTTTGCTTCATTTACTTAGATTGGGGATTTAAAGGGTTTTAAGAGTTCAAAAGATGAGGATTTATTTCTCCCCTTCAACCTTTACGCTTAACTTGACGTTTTCGAGATTAATAACGAGGGTTTCAATATCGAGTCAAACAATTTAATTCACAATAACATTCTATTATTGAAATCTACAAAATAACTGGAAAGCAACTTGCTATTATAAGTTGTGACATAAAAATAGAAACTCGTGGTACGACATCGTATTTTCCTCGCACAATATTTTTCATTGCAATTCCGTCAACCTACATGCTATTGACGGAATGATATTAAATGTTTTCAAACGTTCCTGCCTTCTTGTGGCATATTCAATAGTTGAAAACTTATTTAGAACTGTTCTAATCCTAACTTATAAAAGTAAGTAAGTATTAAAGCATTAGCCTGTAATGTCCCACTGCTGGGAAAAGGCCTCTCATCTCACTGAAGATATCAATGATGAATGAAGTACAGAGTGGAGGATAACGCGTAATCACCACGCTTGCCTACTGCGGGTTGGTGATCTCAAACTCGAGCCATGTTTGAAAAGTAGGAAATATGTTTATCGCTCGACCCGGGAGTTGAACCCGGGACCTCAGTCTTGGCAGGCGAGTGCACTTATCACTAGACCACCGAGGCTATAATATAAAATAGTTTATCAACCGACTTTATAAACAAAAATAATAACGAATTGAATGTGTTATATTCAATTCGTTATTATTTTTGCTTTCACAACACATTGATATTGTCAAAATATTTGTGGTTAATCGATTGGACTCCCCACCGCTCCACTCCGCTTCGAAACGCACCAATCTCCAGTTACACGACACGTCTACAGCTTCGGTAGATAATAAATTGCTTATGTGCTATAGAGGTTAACACGTAATGACATTGGTTTCCCGTTTCCAATGTGATGCGGTTTGCGGTTCGCAACTGCTCAACTTAGGTTACGAGGGTTGGTGAATAAAACTATCCTTAATGTCTTGAAGTTTATCGAGTTATAACATAATAGCAAAGACCCGCGGTTATAACACTTGTACTTTGCCATGACATAAGTAAGTCGGGATGATAATTATGTAGGATTTTGTGGCGAAATAAAAGTTCGTATTTCTTGAAAATCTTTTTGTTTGCGCCTAACACATTTGTCTTTGTCTTATGGTTAAATCAACCTATCTGCCTCTCACTCATTCATACACAATTTCATTCACTCTTCCGTTCAATTCCGTTCACCGTTCATAGATAAATACCTTCGGTGGCTCAATAACTCTGACACCAGGATTGGTCAGGTTGACCATCCACTCGATAAGAAGAAGATAAATACCGGTTAATATCATAATATGGTCATCTCACATATGTATTTCAATTTTAAAATAATATGGGTCCTGTTGTTTTATGGGTTCAAAACGGTTTTAATTTAATCATACGGTACGACGATCATAAAATGTTATCTTTGTTTTCATACCATAAATACCAATTTTGAATTTAATTTGATTTCTGTTTGGATTAACTTTCTACCTCGGTGGACTTTTATTTTAATTCTGTTTGTCATTAAGTACAGAAACTGTACTTAAGCGCCAGACACACCATAGTGCAGCTGTGAGCCCGCTGAGGGCCAGTGCGACGCCTTTCATACAAATACAAGGAATACAACGTCACGCGACCTGCACCCGGCTCGCACCCGGCTCGCACCCGGCTCGCTCCCGGCTCGCACCCGGCTCGCACCCAGCTCGCACCCGGGCCGCACCCGCGCTATGTGTGTCTAGCACTTTAGTCCAGATATAATTATTTGCTTCCAGGTATGTCACTATTATCTAAGTGACAATAATCTTGTAATTAAATAATACCATAAAGAATACCATTGTAATAAAATAAAGATAATAATCTTTAATATATACTGTGCTCATATAATCTGTCTCTCCGTGTCAATGTCACGACTTTATTCGTTAAAGTAATTGGTAAGCATTTCATTCGTAAATCTTTGTAAGACAATTATTATGTTGCTTTATTGTATTTTCAAATTAATACCAGATAGCTAAATGTTCATATAATTCTGTACTTTCAAGAGAAGGCAGATCATGCCACGGGTTTGCCATATTACCACTTAAGTACGTAATCGTATTCGTGCCTATTAGCGGTTGTACTTGTGATCCTTTGGGATACTCGGGCAACCGTAATTATCTCTAACTTAGTGTTTAACAACACGATCGTGTCACGTAGGGATGTTTCGGGTTCACACGTCCAAGCAGTACTCTGTGGTTTTACCGGAGTTGTCCCTTTTACGTAAGAATAAGCACTAGTAAGCACTAGGTATACCTATCTATACTAATATTATAAAGCTGAAGAGTTTGTTTGTTTGTTTAAACGCGCTAATCTCAGAAACTACTGAACCGATTTGAAAAATTCTTTTTGTAATGGATAGCCACATTCAACGGGAAGGTTATAGGCTACTTTTCATTCCGAAATTCCCACGGGAACGGGAACAACGCGGGTAATACCGCGGGGCGCTGCTAGTTGGTTATTAAGTTCGAGTAGGTTAGCGGCAAACCCAGGTGTCAGAGTTGTTAGACCGTCTAAAGGCCTTTAACATGGTCTGACGGTTAAAACAATCGACGAAGGGCAACATTTGAACGTAGATACCCATCGAAGCATGATAGTCCTCAGAAATGCCACTATCGGCCACCCATCCCAGGAGTGACCGAATTGAACGTTGTTTAACAATCGCGATGAATTAACATCACATACGTCAAACTACGCCACAAGCGCTCCGGTATCCATTAGTGAAAAATACATAAAAAATAGTTAAGTAGTCTGTGAGTTTTTTGCGATCTTACTATGTACCTAAAGGCGGTCATTCTCAGTCAACTATATTTTGTGGTTTGAGCGTACTTAGGACCTTGTCATAAGAAACATTTTACAATACCTGTCCTGGCATGTCAATACATTTTTAAAGGTATTAGAACCTCACATAATACAAAAAGCCTAACATTTACATATTCAGAGAATCCTGTACGACAGACAGAGAGAAGGACAAAACCGTAGCCTGTGAGATACTTATTTAACAAAATAATTATTTAAAAAATACTCTCGGTGTCCTGACTTCTTATTAGTGCCCAATTAGGCACTACGTATAAAAAAAATCAACAGAAAATGGGCTTACTTTCTCAAGATTCTCTTAAAAGTTCTAACTTCATCAAAGTATTCGTAAGATAATATCAATTTCATCTTGACGATTTATTGAATAAAAACTAACTTAGTTATTTGAGAATTGAGATAATAAGAAAGTTGACTTTTAAAAGCTAAAGTTTTGTAATATTAATTTTGGATATTACAAGATAAATTAGTTAATTTGTTAACTTTTACCGAATGCATTATCTTTGGTCAAACACTGGCTCAGATTAATATTAAGGGCCGAAGCACGCGACAGGCGCATGCGACGGGCGCACGCGACAGGCGCACGCGAGTTCAGCCTTGTGACGTCACAATATTTGTACACCTAATACGTTTTCCTATATCTCAAGATCATTAATAATTTCGGGTACATAAATAAATCACACATACATAACTTATACTCTCAAACTTTTATGAGTAATAATTCGTATGTATGATTTATTAGCAGCCTCAGGAAATAGAGTTCGTAAATGAAGTTATTATGTGACGAATTTGCTATTAAACCTGTGCCACCAAGGTACTTGAATCTTGAGTACCTTATTCACTTAAGTCATATTCAAAAATAAGTCAGAAGTACTTGGGCCCTTTTTGAATTGAAACTACGTTTACGGGTAGGTCCCGTGGCATTTTTTTTTACATTTTTATATGACATCTTTTGTACAGGCACTTACACCTCAGTCTTCTGCGACCACGGTTCCTATGAAGGAGCCGACACGGTAGATAAAAATGTAAAATAAAATCGAAGTGTATCCGTAAACGTAGCTTCAATTCAAAATGAGTTTTGTTCGCTTAAACTAAAGGAACCAGTATACTTAGGACCTTTTAAAATAAAGCGTTGGTTGTTAATAGTCAATCAAAGACTGGGTCATGGTAACTACCCAATTGTGACCCTATTGTACTGCCTCACGTTAACTAGTCAAAGAAGTCCCAAGAGTAGGTTATAAGGGTCCTTATTCATACCACATCTATTTGTAATATCTTCCTCGTAGTAAGTACTGTATTTAGACCTTCCAATGTATTGCATGTGTTGAATAGTTTTCTGTTAGATTTAACATCTAATATATAACATTTTCGGCGGTGTTTGTTGGCAAACTCCTCCGAAATGACTCGACCGATTTTCATGAAATTTTGTGTGTTGGGTTAGGTTAGCTACCCATGTCGGGTAGGTCTGAGAACCGGTCATCATTTATTTTTCATACCCCTAAATGTTAAGGGTGGTCCACGCCTGAATAAAAAAAAATATTCAATTAAAATCAAGGTTTCAGCTAGCCGAGTCAGCTAGTAGGAATCTAAATTAATATTTATTTCTCACGTAAAAATGTAAATAACATACAAATCGACATTTATATGAATAATGTCACAAGCAATCTATAGATATTTTTTATGAAAGATTTATTATAGGCGCTCGTTCGGTATTTTTTTCTCTTCGATGTTTTCGTATGTAACGGGCATGTAGGAGCGAACGTTAAAATTGTCAACTCCGGCAATAACTCAAGAGGATAGCTAATAAATTGTTCATGTCGATTGACGTTTGGACATCTGCCAAACACCGGCCAATTTGTAGATTACACTTTTCAAAACAAAGCTAGGTGATTCTTGATTAAAAAGTCAAAAAGTATACAAATTAAATAAAGGTGTCTTCGTTAGATTTGCGTAAAATTATCTGACATAATTACATAAATGTTCTAACCGTTAAGGCTCAAATGATTGCGAATAATCCTTAACACCAAAACCTTAACACCAAAGGGTCATATTGCGACTAGTACAAAAAAACAAGGCGACTGAAATAAATATTTAACTTAAATGGAAAAGTGATGAACACATCAAACAGAACTCAACTTAATCGAACTTCGGACCCCAAGTGTAAAACTTGTGCTCAAGTCTAACTACAGACTCTTATTGGAAACTTTTTACTTGACAAGATTAAGTTGCGTTTTTTATAAGAAAAAAGTGCGACGGAATAGTGTTCTATTATTTAATGAAAATCCTGATTGCTTTATCAACTTGTAATGCTAAAACGATGAGATTTTTTCTAGATGCGTGGTTGTTGAATAAATAATTATTAGGTATTGGATCCTCAAAGCATTACATAAAGCGGCTTGCACAAGAACTCTTAAATCAATTTAGTACCTAAATGTGTTTAAGAAACGAAACCTGTTCCTTCAAAATTGTATTTTATTTTGCACGAAATGTAACACAATTTAAAACGAACGTCATTTGTTTAAGCTGAAAATGCTTGTGCCCATGGAATCCAAAATATAATCCACAATTCAATGTTAAGTAAGTAAGTAAATATTAGCCTGTAATGTCCCACTGCTGGGCAAAAAGTAAAATAAATATTTCATTGAATATCAATTTGGAAAATATTTAAATAAATAATGTTATTCTTCTCCATGTTTAAGATTTAAGTTCAAGGTTTCAAAAGCTATTTTATAACTATCTACGCTCTAGAAAACCCAATGCCTAAAATAAAAGATGATGTTTTACTCATTATTTTGACGGCAATGTTACAGTGTATGAATAATCAATATATTATGTAAATGAAAATATATTCAAAGACAACAAAAAAGCTCTCTTTAATATGAGTTTTGTTAAAATAACACGCAATTTTAAAACACATTCATCATCAATAGACCGATTTCAAGAAATATATTAGGGGCAAGTTATTGATCAATTTTGTGAAACCAAAAATGATTAAAAATTAAAAATATCGTAGGAGCAGTCGAAAACGTGTTGAGGACATTATGTCCTAGAAGCACAAATCTAAGCTGCAAACTGTAACCGGAACCGGGCGCACCGGAAGTGATAATTTAGAGATTTCACCCAAAAGCTTATCTCCTGATTATTGATGGGCTATTAATAATTTGGGGGAGGAAAGGGAGGGGTTAATAACCTGCCCGGTGACAAGATTTTCAGGCTTTTATCTTTCATTTACTAAGCAATCCATCAATTAGATGAGCCCTTTTATTCATACTTATAGTTAACTAGTTTATTATATATGGAGGCTCTTAGAAGAAAACGATTTATAAACATACATTTTCCTAGGGCAGTCGTTCAATTTCACAGATCAAGCATTCTGAACGTATTAGATCTTTTGTCCTTCACTCTGAACTCTTGGTACTTCACTATTTCTTCCATCTATCGAGCTTTCCTTTAGACCTACAGACGATAAATGAGATCAGTTACGTATCTCTTTCGGTATAGTTGGGTAAATGGGTCGCCTTGGCTATACCCATTGTTACCTAGAATATAATATTGCATAATTTAAGTGAGATGTCCACCTTCATACTGGTTTAGGTCATAGATACAAGAGTACAATAGATCTCATTGGCTCGAATCATTGTTAGTAGTTGAAATTGTTGCCTTGAAAATGTGATTGAGTAAATAAAATGTAATGAAGTGATATACTGAGGTGGCAGCATTTGCTTATTTAAAAAAATAATGCTTATTAAACTTCGTATATAAAAAATAAGTCGAGACAAAAGTATTTATATTTTTTTATAATAAGAACAATAATAACACGCCATTGACACGTAGTGATTACACAACATTACATTATAACCATCCCACACAAAACCAGCGATCATGTGGGTGTCAAATAAAAGCAGAAACTATGATATTAATATATCCATTTCATAAATAACTAGCTGGATTACGATCTATTTTATTTACTTACTAGCAGCGCCCCGCGGTTTTACCCGCGTTGTAATCGTTTCCGTGGGAATTTCAGGATGATATGTAGCCTATAACCTTCCCGTTGAATGTGGCTATCCATTACAAAAAGAATTTTTCAAATCGGACCAGTAGTTCTTGAGATTAGCGCGTTCAAACAAACAAACTCTACAGCTTTTTAATATTACTAGCACCGCCCCGTGATTTTACTCGCGTTGTGCCCGTTCCCATAGGAATTTCGGGATGATAAATAATTATTCAAATCGGACGGATAATTCCCAATATTAGCTCGAACATACAAACAAACTTACAAATTTTACCTCCTTATAATATTAGTATAGGTTAGTATAGATTACTAGCTGTGTAGCGCTCCCGGTGTAGTTTGACTAATGATGTTAGTTCATTGCGGTTGTTAAGCAACGTGCTAGACCCCTACTTGGATGGGTGGCCGATATTGGCATTACTATTTCAGCGCTACCGTGCTTCGGAGGGCACGTTAAGCAGCCGTTTCCGGTTGTTTCAATCGTCAGACTATGTCGGAGGCCTTTAGGCGGTCTAAAAACTCCGACATCAGGGTTGGCCGTAAAAATAATCCGTCCAGTAGTTTTCTCGTGAAAGAGTAACAAACACTCGCATTTATAATATTAGTAGGAAGTTTTTTGTATGGAATACTGAAGAATATACTACGAGTACTCATTGTGTTACATGAACAAATGACACATGCTATCATCATTTATTAAATATGATAACATTTAACTTTAATGTCCTAAAATACCTACTTCTAATAATATTATAATTAACATTCATTGAACAATGCAATGGGCATTTAATTTTGAAGCAATTTTGTTTTGTTGTATTGCTTTGAAAGACAAAGTAGACACTTTGACACATATTTTGAGAATGAAACACCTCTAACTGTGCCTCTAACTTCCAACGCGTTATATATACCTAGATAGACTTAAATCTATATCATAACATTGATCCTTGAGGACTTATTGAGGACTTAAAGAGCACTGAACAGTGAAGAGTAAACACAGCTATTTGGTGACTAATAATAATATGAATCTATAATATAAAAATGAATCGCTGAATGTGTTGCTAAGCGCAAATCTCGAGAGCATCTGAACCGATTTCGCCAACTCTTTTTTTATAATATTTACTTCCTAAGGAGAGAAAATTTTAAGTCTCGAAACTCCCTCGGAAACGGGGTCGCTACGGGTGAAACCGCGCGGAACAGCTAATATATCATAATAATATACCTGGAAAAATTCACACGCGGTTAATAAAACCCAAAGTAAGCTCTAAGCTTGTATTATGGAATCTAACTCACTGATATTACCTACATATACAAATACTTTATAAGAATATATATTTGACACCCAGACATCGTTGCCAACAACTATGTCTTTACATATTGTTAACTCCGAGCGGGAATCGAACCCGCAACCCCCGACACAGTAAGCGCTCTCACTGCCACTGTGCCAACGGGTTTGACTAATGAATTGTAATTTAGCTATTCTAACCTAATAACCCAAGGTTTATACGAGCACGATTCGTAGTAACGTTCGACTGAGTGAGTCTGGCGTCCACTAGCTTTCATAAAAATTCAGTCACATACTAAATCCATTTACTTCTCTATTTCTGTCGTATCGTATGAGATGCCATTTTTTTCTTTTATTGTCACCCTTTGGGAACTGAACCCTTAAAATAGCTTTGATACAACTGTCAATTTGCATCACTTCCGTATATCACACGTCAGTATTCCGTTTTATGTCATACAATATCTGTGACACAACCAAAGGGTACAACACTATGTTTGTTGTGAAGATATTGTGTTAATATTCATAGATCTTTTTTCTTCTTTTCTATATGAAAATAAATGTTGTTAAACAAACCAGCTGGCGAGGATAATATTAGCGAGTATATAATTAAATTCAGGGGCGAGTCCACAGAGCATAGAAGCACCGCCGCGCTGGCCGCTACACCGCGTGGTGCTTCTATGCTCTGTGAGCAAGTCTAAAGGAATGTCAGATCTTAACTGTCAAATTACTAACTGCTGCTTTTAAATTCGCCGAATCTAAACGACGCTTTACACTTTTTTTGAAGTCAAGTTTTTATTTAATTGAGCTAGCATAAATGGTTATTACTAACATCATTAAGATAAACGTGTGTATTAAATTTTATCGGCACACACATTATCAATAGCAGTTTATTCTATACTAGCAGCGTCCCGCGGTTTTACCTACGTAGTGCCCGTTCCCGTGGAAATTTCGTGAATGTTTATACTTATAAACTTTCCTCGTGAATCACTATCTACGAGTATTTAAGAAAACCGCATCAAAATCCGTTGTTTAGTTTTAAAGATCTAAGCTTACATAGGAAGATACTCGTAGACAGCGGAAAGCGACTTTGTAGTGATACTATGTAGTTGATAACGGAATATTCTACTTACCTACAGATAATTTCCGAAATATAAATATTTCTTGCGTGGGATGCCATCATCAGTCACAGTCGCAGGTACTCATATCAATGTAACATGACGCTTCAATTAAGTATCATACTGTAAGCGAATAACGAACCGAATTTCAAGTTAAATGATGAATGATAGGAACTGTTATGTCCGGATACGCAATTAATTACTACATTACCAATATAACTACGGGTTCGATTCCCGCCCGGAGTCAACAATTAGTATGTGCAAACATAGTTGTCGGTGGCGACGTCTGGGTGTCAATTACATATTCATATAAAGTGTTGTATGTATATGTAGTAGAATCCGTTAGTTAGATTCTATTATACAAGTTAAGAGCTTAGTTTTCTAAATAACCGAGTGTGGATTAGTATGTAGGTAAGTAAGCGAGTGTAGGAGTTCTTGGACCGCCGTAAGGTCTCCAACATGGTTATTTATTTATTTGTTTATTTCTAGTGAATTTATTTTGACAAGCCCGTTGGCACAGTGGCAGTGAGAGCGCTTACTGTGACTTGGGTTGCTGGTTCGATTCCCGCCCGGAGTCAACAAAATGCGCAGACGTAGTTGTTGGCGACGAACGTCTGGGTGTCAATTATATATTCTAAAGTATTTGTGTATGTATAAGTAGTAGTATCTGTGAATTAGATTCCATAACACAAGCTTAGAGCTTACTTTGGGTCTAATTAACCGTGTGTGAATTTGTCCAGTTATATTTATTTCTTTATTTGTTAATTTATAACTGTGCAAAAGCATAGCTATGTTCATCCCATACACTTATATTATTCATTTTGCATTCAATTTTTAGTCTTCAAACAGTAAAAACATACGAATGAATCTCATGGAAAAAAAATAATGACACTTTTTAATTAATGTATGCAACTCGTTTTGAACAAAAGCTTTCATGTTTGCCCACGTATAGACTATGTTTGAATAGAAAAAGCTATTGTCATGTGCCGGAAAAGTAGTGTAGATAGAACTTTTTAAAAGAAGACTTCAATTTAAAACTATATTTTGGATTGTTTTAATCTATTACCTTCAATCCTACTAAGTAAAGTAATCCGACTAATATTATAAATGCGAAAGTTTGTGAGGATCGAGGTTTGTTACTCGTGAATAAACTACTTAACAAATTTGGATTAAACTTTAGAGTAATATAGGTTATACATCAGAATAACACATGGGATAAATTTTATTCCGAAATTCCCGCGGGAACGGGTACAACGCGGGTAACACCGCAGGGCAGGGCTAGTAAATAATAATTATTATTATAAACGCAAGATTTTCATAGCATTGTTGCTTAAATTATTGTTACTCATTCACGAAAAACTACTGGACTATTTTAGATGAGAATTTCTTGGTACAGAGATTAGAATTTGGATTCTCAGAAAGACTTAAGTTTTGTCCCAGAATTCTCTTGAGAGTGAATACAACGCCAATAAAACTGTTTGATAGCCACCTCTTTCAGTATTTGTTGTCGATAAAAAAATTGATTAAATCTCGATATAAAATGGCAGGTCATGTCTCCAGAATGCATCTGGATCGATGGGCTAGGATCTCCACAGAATGGGAGTTCCAGAATGTTCGGAGACCTCGCGGTAGACCCCCCACGAGGTGGCGGAAGGAACTGGAGGACTTCGACAAAGAGTGGAAAGAAGTGGCAAAAGTAAGATCCAGGTGGAAAGAATTGGGGGAGACCTTTGCCCAGCAGTGGGACACAACAGGTTGAATAAAAAAATAAAAAAATAACCAATCACTCGAAATGGAGAATCAATAGATAATTATCAAATCAATCCAACTTCCTGATTGGCTTTTATTAATATCAAATATTTTCCTACAAACCCCTTCGGAGTTTACAATTTTGCTAAACGATGATATGTTTATAAAAGTTATTCACTTCAATAAATTTCGAGGACGGTTGAATTTAGCTTTCACAACTTTGTACATACGTTTTAGAAAGTACTTAAGCTTTCATTTAGTATCAATTTAGGTTATAATTTTAGGTAAGCTATCTATCGAGCGTTAAACTGTTTAGTTTTTCAATGAATCCGGTGTTTTTCTATTGTTTGTACGTGTGTAAAGTCTTCCTCTTGTTTCATAAATTGTACAATGTACGTAAACGTTACATTGGTTCTGTTAAAATAATGTGAAGCGGTCGGATTAAACATGTACCATATTTGACAACACTTGGACCTCCAATTAATACACACATAACGATGGTTAACATTCAGCGAGTTTACAAGCAAGATGCGAGCCAGCAAGTTCAGTAGAAAGTGACATGTTTCATGTCTCAAAAGCTGGTTATACACTTACGCGAGGCAGCCCTTAGTTGAGTGGGCTGCCTAGCCTAGACCGCGCAAGTGGTGAAGCTGCCTCTACCTGAGTTCCGCCGCGATACGACGTATATTAATTGTAGTTATTGTAGGCTGTTTTCCTCAGTTCGAGGCAGCTCGACCCAAGGCTGCCTCTAGTGAATAGCTGGCCTAAGGTTGCAGGTTTGCAGTTCTTTAGCTCGCTCAACTTAAATTACCTTATAGTACCTACCTATTCATTTTATTTCTCGAGCTCATAAGTATTCGTTATTTAAACCATTTTTTACGGTTTGATCTACCCTTTTACGACCACACATAAAATCTGCAAATTGTCACTTCCTTAAGAATAAATGGCTTATTAACTTTATTTTTTCATAAAAATATTCACTTTAATTTCAATCTACGCGATGAAAATGAAAACGGGCCGTGGTTAAAATATTTAATTTTGAAGTTGACCGTTTGTTAAGATCAAAGTTTACATTAAGGAGTATTGTAAAAAACACAATTTCTTTCTTCTTTAATCTCGACTTTGAAATGAGGGCCAACAATATATTAATTAATTCGCGGTTAACGCAGTTTTAAAATTTTATAAATTACTTGAAATGCGAAGTGGCCCTTTGGTATAATTTGTTTGAAAAGGCCAAGAGAATCGATTGGAAGCCAAACTTTATGAAATAGTGAATAATATCAAATGTACATTATCTCGTACTGTTTCACTATGAACCTTATTTATGTGGTGAAAAAACTGAAATAGTAACTATTTGAAAAAACTGAAATAGGAAAATAAAAACTAAGAACTAACTCAACTGTTAAAAAGTTCCTTTCTATTTGCTTACCGTTAAAAAAACTTCCATGTTACCATACACATCACTTAAACTCACAATGAAAACGAACGAACTCTAAAAACCAAATACATCGTAACATTAATTAAGCCAATTCAACGCGCACACGTCTGCTCTCCGCGGAGACCGAAGCGGCACTGAAATACTGAACACTGAAAATTGCTTATATACCCAAACATTGCACCCACCTGTTTAAAGAACATTCTAGAACATTATAAAAAACCACAAACTTTCTTTGACAAATTTTCTTGTATTTTTAAAATAACAATTAAGTTGCGTACTTAATTATTCGGTACCGAAAACTTTTGTGGATTGAGAAATTGGAATATCATTGAGAAAATTTGCTTACTTTCGTAACTGAATAATTTTTGTGCGATGCTATCTCAATGTTGACGGTAAAGTTTATTGGAAAGTATGTTAATGAGATGAAGTATAGTTACATAATTTGAAGTATTGTCTTTGTGTTAAACACACTACTTTAATAGATACATAAATCATTAATAATGATAAATTCAATTTAATAAACTTTACATACATTTTACGAAATAAATATAAAAATATTGCTTTTTTTTTACTTAATTTAACGTTAATTTTATTAGGCGTAATTAAACAAAAAATTTATGTATTAACGAACGAAATACGACTTGTAATATGAAATATGTTTGTTTGGATAAAGTTTTTATTTAAAAACCTAACTGGGAAGGCACATTATTAACATTCAGTAAATAACCGTTTTATTGTCTATGAAACATTTCTTGGAAGCGGGAACGTTTCTGGTTGTGTCTTACATGTAAAAGACTTTTTATTCTTTTTATTTTGGTCTTTTTTTGCGTCCTGAATATCATAGAGGGATTATTTTAATAGGCGAGAAAAAGGTACTTTATAGCAGCCTGTATTGTCATAATAAAACCTTACATTGCAGTGCAAAGGACTCTCAGTCCCTGAAAAAAATTAACTATTTTATCTGAGTTTGAGATCGCCAACCACCATTTGGCAAGCGTGGTGATTTTGCCTAATCCTCCTCACTGTACTGATATCTTCAGTGGGATGCGAGGCCTTAGCCCAGCAGTGGGACATTACAGGCTAATACTTTTTTTTTGTAGTTTGCAAGCATCAAGCTTTAACCAATATATTGAATACGCAGACTCGTATAATTCGTGACTATTAAATTAAATTTCTGTCCCCGCAATATTGCGTGTATTTAAACAATATCTTGACTTCAGTCGAGCTTAATTTAATATATTAAGGATTATGATATTATGCTAACGAATTTTGATTTAGTTCAGCTAGGTAAGAATATTAATTTTGACGGTTATGGCTATTTATTTCCGTGCTTAATTATAATGAAGCACCTTAAATATTTTACTAATAAAGTTTTCTGTTATTGTTACCTATTAAATTGCCAAGGCGGAATTCAGAGGCGAATCAAGGACTTTCTTCAAGGGGACTTGAATCTTACCCAAATTCAAACAGAAGGCCGTACGTAGTACTACACACTAATGGAGATTTGCTACGAAAAATTTAAAAGCACGCGTCAGTGTGTATCTAATTTGTTTGTCTTTGTAGCACGTCGTCGTTGGCCTTCCAGGTGTTTAAACTTTGTGACCCGAGTAGAGTGTTTTTCAAGGTAAGTGTTGCTATGAGTTGTTGATATACTCAAGGCAAGACGCTGATGCGTTTTAGGGGGAGAGGGGGCCATGAACTCGTTAGCCCCACCCTGGATTCGTCACTGGTGAAGTATCATACTAATGGATTGGCCACAGTATTAATATTGTAGTGCTTTGGGCGTAGTTTAATGGAGTTATTGTAATTTAACGTGAATGTTGGGGGATGGGTGATAAGCTTAAGATTACATTTCCACCACAGATTTCCTGTACCACGTTACCCTGCTACTGTTTGTATTAACCAATCAAAAAACAATTTTGCATATCATATATATCCGCATTAAAAAGGAAAGTTATTGGCTAGTTGACATCGCAGAAATCTCATAAATTTTCCCGTAATAAAAACTGGAAGTTATTTTTAAAGTTTTCAATAAAATTGTAATGATGGAATTTTATACAATAGAAGTACTATGTAGTATTGACTGTAAATAGCTACGTGCACTATTTAATATTAGTAATCACGTTACAATGTAAGTAACTATAATAAAAGAAAAACATTTAATGGAAGGAATGAAAGCGTAACCGAATGTATAAAATACTCTGCATCTAACATGGATCAAAATAAATGGTGTAGAATGTATGTATAGGTATGGCTGAAGTAAAAAGATGAATAGTAAACATCAAAGTACTAGGAAAGACTTCCACAAACTTATACAATGCTTGTATTTAATATATTAATATCTGAAACCGGTCTTAATTACTTTCTAGCCACATTGTGACCGCCTGTTGACGTTAAGTATTTAGAAAATAACTTCTTTTTAAGAGCTCACTTCGCTTTGTGTCCCATTTAATGAAAGAAGGTAAAAACCGCTTAATATTGTATTCCTTCTAAAAGCCGAATCCTCTTCCCTAACAAAGAACGTTTAATATTTTTATTAATACTGTGGTTAATAAATGAAAATCTAAAAGAAAAGATGACGTGAAAGGACTCTTTAGAATAGGAGCTTGACAGGGGAATTAAATTGTAAACAAGTTTTGCATACTTATTCTGAACAAAAAAAATTATTCGATTCATTCCCATTCGTCCACTTTGGTTTGTGATCATCCCTAGTGTCAGGGTTTTTAGACCTCTTCCGACATGGTCTAACGATTGAAACAAACGTCTGACTGCTTAACCTGCTTTCCGAAGAACAGTAGCGCTCAGATGGAAACGCCACTTTCGGCCACCCATCCAAGTAGTAGAGCTGCCGTTGCTTAACAATCGCAATGATCTATCATCGCTTGGTCAAACTACGCCACGAGTGCTTTCATAGCATTCAATCACGCCAGTAGTTTATAGAAAATCGTAAACAAAATTAAAAATTAAACAAAACAACGAACGACCTAATGTTGTGCAGTTGAGAAAGAACTAAGTAAATATCAGATTGTAAAATTAGAAAATGACAACTACGAGGAAAATAAGAAGTAAATATAGCTTCATTATTATCAAAAGTAAGTGAGTAGGTACGCGTTTAAAGCTAAGCATGTTAAGGGTCCGTTCAGACAGACCTATCTCGAAGAGCATTCTCGTAATTTTCAAAGTAATTTAAAAAAATAAGTAAAAGTATAAGACATAAATGGGATTGATTTTTTTTAATTTTGCGTGGGCTTATTTCAATGATCCGAACCATTTTTTAAACGTGATAAAAGTTATGTCTGTCGAGCCATGCCTGTCTGTCTGAAGGAACTCTCACAAACACACTTCAGAATACATAAATCAAATTATTTATTTAAATGAAAATATCCAAAAAGGGAATATTCTGAACCTCAAACAGCTAGATAGGTAGAGGAAACAAACTTATGTTGAAATTAGGTAACTTTCGCTATCTTTCCTGAAATTGCTTGAGATACTGTTATGTATATACTTTTATCATAAACATTAATTGTTCTTGTTTATTGGAAACGTTAACGCTAAAAGTTTTACTGCATTGAAACAAACGAAAAATTGGTGTAAGTATATTAAACAAGCGAACTAAAATAAAAAGAGCACATAGGCATTTTGTAAATTTGAATCTGACTTCAGTGAAATAAATGAAAGCATCCATCCTAAGGCATACGTACATATTTTAATGTTGTGAGAGTACGGTTTATGCCATGATTAGCTGATGATGTATTTATGACAAATTTGATGTTTATTTTAACAAATATGGGGACACTTGCGTGCTGCACTGTCCTACTGCACTGTTTCGTAAATGCTCGAGCGAACGTGTTCGAGCTTTCGATGTTACATCTAAAATTTTTAGAGATTTTGATGCTTCGAGGTGGCAAGCTGTATAACTCACGGATTATAGGAATCGGAAACAATGGAGATAAAGTTCGAGCATTTGATGTTATAGATATCGCCATTAGAATAGGAGTTCCGACCTGTCTGTATGCCCCTTAGACAACTGACAATCGTTTTGGATTCTTATTAGTTGTCAGTGTCTACTACGAAATGTAAAGGAATGTCTCGTAAATGTCACTACACATCCACCATATTTTGCAACAAGACAAGAAACCATACAGAACTAGCTGCGCCTCGCGGTTTTACCCGCGTTGTGCCCGTTCCCGTGGGAATTTAAGAACCGCTCGACCGATTTTGTGCAAACTTCACATAAACCATCTACTAAATAGTCCAAATAAAGCCTAAACATTTGGTTTGGATAGGTGAGCCCATACTTGAGTTATAGGCATCGTCTTTAAAGTCAGATTTTTAAAACGAAAATATCACAAATTGATCTTAAGTGATTGAGAAACGATTTGAGAAGCCAAAACTCGCTGTAACAAAATACAAGAAAAGTTTACAAAACCAAAACGTTTCATATAAAACGAGTACACGTGAATAATGAAACGGCTGAGCTTAGCAACGTGCAAGAATACTACGGGTTCTGTGCCTATACTTAGAACGAAAAAACACAGTAACTTTTAATGAAATTGACTCATTCATACACATTTTCCGCTTGAGTCGAATAAAAAAGTTTTGCATTATATCGAAATTGTTTTTTGTTTCCAGTTTGGAGTGAGTTGAAAGATTGAGGTTTCACTTTCGAAAGAAGGAAACGTGATGCAGTGGAAAGGTAATTATATAAATTTTTCTTGGACAAGTTTGCAATATTTCTCAAGTGAAAAGTTTACGATTTCTTAAAGTTAATGAATATTTAAAATAAAGACGATATTTCGTTCTTTGAAATGTTATTTTGATTTAAATAATAATAATGTTCGTCGCATAAAAATGGTGCTAATACATTAGCAAATAATCATTTCGCTTAAACTAATCGGAAACTAATGTACTAATGTATGAAAACTTAGATTTTCTTTTTTAATTTACTTTAAAGGGCTATTCTTGGACAACAGTGAGATTTAAAACAGTTTTTGTATTATGATTTTTACGAGGACGCCAAATTTACGAAGAAAGTGCTTTTTATTTACAAATTCCCACAGTTAGAATGCGTATAAAATCATGGGGCGATGCTGGTAAGTCTTTTATCCCAAAATTCCCACAGTATATATACGGGCAAAATCATAAAGAGCTGCTAATTACTAACAATGTGTAAAATGAAAGGCCCAATGAAATTGTTTATAACAACTAGGTTTATTAAATAAGACCCGCTCGGATGATACCTTTGTGTTGGTAAACCAAAGTTTTACCTTTAAAACTTGCAGATTATTACCGGGAAATTCTCACCTTCTTATTTAGAATACCAATGGGCTTTCATTTGTTACTTTGAAAGTAACTGTAAGCGATGTTATGAAAACAGTTTTAACCAGCTATAGAAGAACCTGCCGAGTTTACTTGTACAGTTGAACTGCACAGGTAAACCGGTGCGAGTAGAATGCACAGTTGCATAAATGTGCAAGTTAAAAGCGAGAACAATACAATTTTAGTTGCATTAAAAATGAAGTTTTTTTCAAAATTGTCTCATAACTATCCTAAAGCTTTAATCATTAATATTTATTCTTATTATTTAATCTTTAAAAAAAATTTATTGCCATGTAACTTATGACTGTTTATTATTTTATATTACCTGAAAACTTACTGAAAACCTACACGCAATATTTAGGAATTGTTTGTAGCATATTCGTTCGGGAAAATGAGCAAACTTTTTAAAGACAAGCTTTACCGCAGATTCCGACAGTGTAATAAAAACAGGAATATTGTATGGGAACATACCCTAAAAACATATATTAATATTTTATCTGTATTAATTCGAGTCTAGGAAATTTAAAGGTCAATTGATTTGTAAATCTTTAGACATTCAGGATGGCTCCAATGTAAAACAAAGGATAAACTACTGAGCCCATATAGACAAATGACAATCGATTCGCATTCGACCCGTAGCGCATTTTTTTCGTTCGGCCACAATAATCTTATCTTATATATAAAATTCTCGTGTCACAGTGTTCGTTCGCGTACTCCTCCGAAACGGCTCGACCGATTCTCATGAAATTTTGTGAGCATATTGAGTAGGTCTGAGAATCGGCCAACGTCTATTTTTCATCCCGAAATTCCCGCGGGAACGGGTACAACGCGCGTGAAACCGCGGGGCGCAGCTAGTAATATATAGGAACGTCTCATGATAGTCACTTGGCCAAGACAAATGACTATTTCAGTAGAAGTATATCGCAGGGAATGCGAAGCGTGCAAACAAAGCAAAATAAGGACGACTTGTTACTGAAACTATATGTTTTAACGTGCCCTCTAAAAAATCTACATGTACGTTTTACCGTTTCTTCTCAATATCGTCATCTATCGTCCGCGTCACGATAAACTCTGAGAGAATGCTTCATCGCCTTACATTTCCACACAAAACATTTCAAGCAAAAGCTCAGTTAAGTCGTTCCCAAGACACTCATTTCTACTCAGAGTTATAAATAAACATTTCAGTCGTTAACTTCACAATAAACGTCAGTAACCAGTCACTATTGTCCGGTTGGATCTCTTCCACTCTTGCTTACGACAGCACTTTAATTGAATCTATTCATAATTTGACCCTCGTAATTGTAACAAGGACTTAGTTGAAACTTCCACTTCATTGTGATTTTATCCGTTGCTGTGAAAATTGGGATTATAATTATAAGCTCTTTTGTTTTCGTGTCTTTTCACTGTTTCCTTATTAACTCAACCCGATTAATTTAGGGTTATCAGGGTCTGGTTACATACATGTTTTTGCCTTAAAAATCCTCGGGACTATACTATCGTGTGTGTTTAGGCATTGTTTAGATTTAATTCACAATCTGCGGTCCGGCATCGCCAATTCACGTTCAACATGTGTGTCACATTATCAAACTTTTGAACTCATCTGATACTAACATTATAAAACAGTTTGATTTTTGTTTTTTTATTTATTTGCTCGCGCTAATCTTAGCAACCAATCAAATTCGAATAAATCTTTTTGTAATAGATAGCCACATTCAGCGGAAAGGTTATGAGCTATTTTTAATCCCGAAATTCCCACGGGAACCGGCTCAACGCGGTTAAACCGTAAAGAGCGGCTAGTACCTTATAAATTTGTTCAATCTAAACGTCACTAGGTATTTTATTGATGGGTAAATACTATAAACTAAGTTTAACTTAATAGCTAACAGTAGAGACGATTTTCTGAGAATCCAAGTGTATTATTAATATGTAAATTATTACCCAAGCAAACAGCGGGTCCCAATATCGATATCTTCAATCGATAACACCAATCCCAGTTGGCAAATTATCTCCCATTCTATTATAACTGCAGTCACAACAACGGATTCCAATTTGCATCGAATTCATTTCGGTATATTGGACACGATCTTATTTAATAATGTTAATAAACATCTATAGGTACTAATATAATGAAGCTGATCAGTCTGTTTTTGTGTTTGAAAAGCCTCATGTCTAGAAATACCAATTCGATTTTAATAACTTGTTTGTAATGGATAGCCACATTCAACAGGCCGGTTACAGGTTATTTTATATCCTGAAATTCCCAAGGGGACGGGTACAACGCGGGTAAATCACGGGGCACTGCTAGTACTAATATAATGAAGCTGATGAGTTCGACTTTTGTTTGCTTGATCAGGAACTGATACGATTTCAATAATTCTTCAATAATTTTGTATTGAAAGCTACATTTAAGAGAAAGCTTATAAGTTACTAATTGTCTTTAAATCACGGAACGCGGGTAAACCCACGGTGCACGGTTAGTTTAATTAAATTTCGGGAAAGTCCATTGCCTTTATTTTATTATGGAGTTTGTGGTTATCACAATCAAAATGGTACATGGTGGTGGTTGTTCTGTACCATAACCGTGTAGTGTGTACCGAGGTTGAAACCTAGCTATGTACTCGTACCATGTTTGAATTGAAACAAGGTCTAGGGATACAATTCGCTTTTATTTTACATTTTTATCTGACGTTCACACAGTCTTCTGTGACCACGATTCCTATAAAGGGGCCGAAACGTTAGATAAAAATGTAGAATAAAAGCGACGTGTATCTGTAAACGTAGATTCAATACAAAAGGGTAGTGTTTGAATAAACCTTAGAAACCAGTGTTATATTTTAACCTTTATTTACTTTGTAATTTGTTCATATTATCTGTTCAATGATTTAGGAATTTTACGTGTGTGAGTCTTATTCCTTCTCGGTATAGTTTTTCCATTTCTCCTTGGTGAGTAAGATTTCCCTTGTTTGTAAAAGTATATATTTTTAAACTTACGATTTAAGCTGATTAGTTGTCGATGGAGTAGTCTTTAATAAAAACATATGATTAATGGATATAAATGCTGAAACTTCAGAAGACAAGAAACTTATTATGTAAAATAATGACGAGTAAGTAATAATACCCATTAACTTGCTGTAAGGTACAACTATAACGTATCATGTACTATGTAGGTAGCATAGTTAACATTTCAGGAATTACGAAACTATGTTCATGTAAACTATGTACATTAAAACTTTAACTTTGTTATTAAAGTTAAAACTTTGTTTCAAGTTGAATTAAAATTATAATTATTCCGCACATTCGGATCTTTCTATGCAGAAACATATTATGCTTTTATTTAGTACTAGCAGTGCCTGCGGTTTTACCTTCATTATGCTCACATAACCTCCCCTTTTAATGTGGCAGTTCATTACAAAAATAATTATTCTAACAGGGTAGGTCTGAGAATTGGACAAGTTTTTTTTTCATCCAACGTTTCCCGGGTTAGCTAGTATTTTTATTACATTATTTAATAAAATACGGGTAGGTCTACCCTTAATCTTTAGGGGTAATAGATGTGGACCGATTCTTAGACCTACCCGATATGCACATAAAATTTCATGAAAATCGGTCGTGCCATTTCGGTGGAGGTAACTAACATTGTGACACGAGAATATGCTTTATAGATATGATTTATACTAGTCATAGTTTTTCTTCCCCATATACATAAAACGCCACCCGCTATTTTAAATTATGTATTATGAAAAAGTCTACTTATAATCTATTTCTTTTGGATTGGCACAAAATGTGGTTAAATCTATACTAATATTATAAAGCTGAAGAGTTTGTTTTGTTTGTTTGTTTGTTTGTTTGTTTGTTTGTTTGTTTAAACGCGCTAATCTCAGAAACTACTGAACCGATTTGAATAATTCTTTCACTGTTAGATAGTCTTTTTATCGAGGAAGGCTATAGGCTACATTTTATCCCGAAATTCCCACGGGAACGGGCACAACGCGGGTAAAACCGCGGGGCGCTGCTAGTGTAAAAAACGGCTGGAAAATTGACGAAATTGGTCCACATTTTGTGCTAATTATTACGTAGCATTTTATACGTAGCATAGCTCTTGTGGAAGACAAACTAGTCTCGAAAGAAGAAGTCTTATGATTATATAAATAGTATTTATAGAATTACGAATCAACATCAATATTATATGGTACGTCGGTAACATCCCTTCCGTTCGTAAAGTTCAGTTAAGTATAATATTTGCGTACAAACATTGGACTTTCGGGATGATAGCATAACATTCATTCAAGACTAAGTGTATTTTCTCACCGAAATTCCATGTTTAAGTTGCCAACCGTTATTAACCTATATATCTATACTTAGAACTGGATATATTTGGAACACGTAACATTACTATGAAATATTTGATGGTTAAAGTATAAGATGGAACACACGGTTTCTTGCTCACGAAACCGTGGAGAAATAAATGTGTTTCCTGAATAATGTTTGTTTACATATTTTGTGTGTATTTTTTTGAATGTTAATATTATGTTTAGTATCCTATTTATATTATTTTGGTTACAATTCTGTAACTCGTCCATTCTACGAGATAACAATCCTACTAACTTGTGAGGGTGTATGGATGTTAGGCTGCCTTTCCACTAAAAGTACTCAGAACATTTATATAAAACATTAGCATAAGTAATAAAACTTGAAGTAAACAACAACTTCTCTTTTTTTCGACGAGCACAGTCGGTTTTAATATTCTGTTAATCCATTTTTGATTAAAATGTAGTCGGTAACATTCACCTTGAAAATATCCGCTCATAACATACGAAACGGATTACCGTTTCCAGTTTTAATTGGATTAAACCGGATCAAGCCAGTTAATCCTAGAGTTTATAGAATTTTTAGATTTTTGATTAAAGCCTCCCTTATTTCTCTTGTTGAGTAAGCCTTGGGCACAGATCAAACGGATAAAAAGTGGCAAATTTTAGCCTTTAAAATTATTTTTCGATAAATGTCAAACGTTATAATGATGATAATCCTTTTTTAAAAGTATTACAAAACTTTTTAAAGTACGAAATAACATTTTGGAATGTGATCGCATTTATAAAATACTAGCCGCGCCCCGCGGTTTCACCCGTTCCCGCGGGAATTTCGGGATAAAATGTATCCCATGTATTATTCTGATGTAGAGCAACAAACATACATACCTACATACATCCATACATCCTCACAAACTTTCGCATTTATAATATCAGTAGGAAGTAGGATATAATAAGCTATTATTAATAAAATTAATTTTGAAATTGAAATAAAACGATTTAGAAGTATAGAAAATCATTTAACAATGAGGTAAATTGATTTGCTTCTTGTAATCATAGTTTAAAGATTTATCGGTAATCTAGGTGGCTTAGGTGTCATAAAACTGCAGTTTGCAACAATTTTTATTGTTTATAAATTTCTGAATGAGAAATAAAAGCATCTGTTGAAAATGGCATTGAAGAAATTCTGTTTCGTTTGGCCTTTAGAGCTGGGAGCTAAACTTTACCTTCTGTTTATGATTGTAAGTGGTTTTGGTTATTTTAATATGTAATAAATAACAAAAAAAATAGTACCGTTAAAACATCTCGATTATTATATAATATCTCGATTAGATATTTAGTTGTATATCCCTGAGATTTAGTTGTATAGGTATATAGGGTGTAGATTTTCTCAAAAATTATATCAAATACAGAAACTCAGGAATTATTAGTCCGATTTGAATAATTCTTTTAGTAATAGATAGCCACATTCAACAGGAAGGTTTTAGACTATTTTTCATCCCGAAATTCCCACGGGAACGGGTACAACGCGGGTAAAACTGCGGGGCGTTGCTAGTGTAATATAAAAGCGACGTATATCCGTAAAATTAGTTTCAATTCAACATGTTCAGTTCATTCGGTTATTCACCTAATAAAATTGTCAACAGGTAATAAAACTGGTATGCATCATCGGAATAGTCCTTCAGATTATAGAGTTTACAAACTGCACGAGCTACTGTTCCAAATTTGTTTTATGTAGTACTTACGCATTCAGTGCGACCGGGTTCCTGTTCTGTATAATAATGATATTTGTACACATATGGTTCTTCTTTATGGGAATTATGCAAGTAAGTTCTGTTTTAATAGCTACTTAAGTGTAGCTAAGTGTTCTTTTAGTTTAAGTACCCTTGGCCATTAGTATCTTCTGTATCCTTAGTTAACAATTGACGATATTACGAGTATAGACAAATCAATAGGAAACTTTAAGTCGTCGGTCCCGGTTACTTTCTACGGATAGTAGTCGTTACATGAGCCATTTCAGAGGCCTTTGGCGGCTCCATAACTCTGACACCAGGATTGGTCAGGTTGGCCATCCACTCCATGAAGAAGAAGAAGACAAGTTTGACGTCGATGTATATGTGTGTGTGTGTGTGTCTGTGAAACCGTAGCATCAAGCGGTTGGACCGATTTCGATGGGGTGTTTTATATAAAAGCCAGTTTCGATGCCGTGGTTCTCAGCTATGTTTGGTAAAAATCAGTAAAGCCGGTTTTACATACGTTTTTTTAAATTTTACTTGTTAATGCAATTCGCAATTCTTATTTCAATTGGTTCAATTATTTTATAATTTTCTCCGTTCTCTCACCATGTTCTATTTTGCCTGACTTGTTGTGGCTTAAGAGCTAGACACACTGGCTCGTTGCCATTCGAACCAATACAAGGGAAATATGTCTCGGGTCGCGTGGCACATGACATGCACCCGGCCCGTAGTCGCACTAAGTAGTATGTCTTGCGTTTTACTGCATACTATAGCTATGGCCTTAATATTTTTCTAGAATAAAGCTTCAGTAGTAATGACCTGGGTGGTTGTCACTACAATATGGATAATAGAAGCATTCATTCTTACTATAACACTGGTTAGCATCTACATGGAGTTCATCAGTTTGACAGCGTTCATAATATACATTGTTTTTACGTTGATTGGATTCGGTATGTATTGAATTTTATTTTTTGGCATGACTTGCATGCATAAATCACTACATAGTATAAATAAAGTCGCTTTCCGGTGTCTGTTTGTCCCTATGTGGGCTTAGGTCTTTAAAACTACGCAACGAATTTTGATGCATATTAAATAGATAGAGTGATTCAATAGGGCGTTGTGCCCGAAATTCCCACGCGAACGGGCACAACGCGGGTAAAACCGCGGGGCGCGGCTAGTAGAGTTATAACGGCAGAGTTTAAGACATTTCATGGAAATGGAAACAACGTCTCAAGTGAATTAAGATAATAAGGTTTATGTTAAGACCCCATTCTACTTCCATAAAGCCATGGCGAATGCAAGCCAGTTCCTCAATCTATATCAGGTCTTTGGTTTATCTTAACAACCCATCGGGGTCGTAAACCACCCCTAATGCAATGATAAGATTACGCCAAAATTATCATCGAGTTTGGTACTTAAGTACTTCAAAAGCTATAGGAAAAATAATTTAAACTTTGTTCAAGTAAGGTAAATTAACTGACAGTTAGAGGCAAAAAACTTATGCTTAAGTATATATTTTTTAAAGTAACTGTCAGTTCTATGGTGAACATTATAAGAACTAAAATAAGATATATGTATAATATATAACTCTGGTTAAGTTATTTAAGTTTGGAGTCACATCGTATTAAAGTTAGTTTAAATTAAAAAGTGTCAAAAAAAACAAAATTAAATGTTTTATGTACCGTACTCAGAGTTTTTAAAGATTCCTAAGGAGAGGTTGTTCACTGAGTTTTGATTGTAATACATGAAAAATTACGTGAAACACTGTCGATTTAATTCATGTCTCTAATTTAGATACATCCATTGAATCGATACTAAGAGCAGTCTGATTTATCAACATTAAGTTTGCATTCCTATGAATTAAAGTCAAGTATTTAAACACAACAAAACATTAAATCTCACAAACAATAATCGCCATAATAAATCTTGGCAATTAATTACTGGGCTTTTAAAACATTTTCAAATTACGCATTTTCAACCGTCCTGCCACATTCGAAAAACAAAAGAATATCCATGCTTACGGCTGAATGTGCACACGGATACTGTGGCTCGTAGCCGGACGACTAAACACGCTGAAATTGAAAGACCCTTTAATGGCACTTTCGGTGTTTTTAACAAAATACGCCACAGTATAATTAAATGACATTCGCCGAAGAAGGAACATCAATTAAAGTAACAGAAATCCATGACCAAGTTATCTGAAGGAAATTACGAAATGAAAATGTTGGAAGAGCTTTCGCCTCTGGTAAAAATGTAGGTTAAGTGAGTGGGGGATAATTTCATTTATGTATTCTTGACTCAAAGAGATGGAACGCAAATGATTATAGGTTTAAGATATACTGAATTTGGCGATACATATCAGAAGAGGGCGATATGACTTGCTCATTGGCATTTGGAGAGAGATAACCATAGTCAGTTTGTACCGCTCGTGGGTTTGACTTAGCGATGTTAGCTCATTGCAACGTGCAGTATGGCTCTTATTTGGGTGGGTAGCATAGGAGCAATTCTATCTGCACACCAGGGTTAGCCACTAAGCTACTTGAACTTACTTACTCAGCTTGTCAAGACTTCGACAATTTCTACTACAAGAAATGTAGCTGATAGTGACAACCTCGTGCTCCAGATGGCATAAACAATTGAATGCTGTCTCAAAAATATTTCGGCATTATTTTCTCTCGAGATTAAACTCTTATTCAATTATGTTTGTCATTAAATCGAATTTCTTTTGTTTTGATATGATTCGTGATCCGTTCACTTCCATTTGTTTACAAACACGCGCTAGTAAAATGACAAAAATAATATGCTAAGATAAATTCAATTTACCGGATTCCTCTCCTGTGATTGGCAGCAATTATTCGTTGCATAAAAAGCTTTCTTTGTTAAGGAAGTGAATAAGGTGCCGGTAATTTCATTCCATTTTAAGGGTGGATTGCACAAGCATTAAGCAATTTTATTCAGCTCTTAAATAAGTTCAATAAACAAAAAAACGTTTGTTCTAAATAGTGTTCTATTAAGTGCAATATAGAAAACAATTTTGAACGAATAGTTTATCTTTCTTAAACATATTTTGGTACTAAATAGATTTCAGAGTTCTTATGTGTGCCGTCCTAGGAGTATAGTTTTGTTTGTATGTCGTTATTTGTTTGTTATTAAATATTTTTTATATGAATAAAACGGAAGATAACGCAAGAATAGTAAAAATGAAACATGAATAGTAAGACCGCGGGTTGCTGCTAGTTTAATACAAAGACCTGATGCAGTTTAGCCTAATCGGATTCGTAAACGTCAGACAAATAACAAAGTACGTATATATCGTATGCGTACAAAACCTGAATAAACTGAAGCAATGTTTTCGTATCGCTTCAGTACTTTGTTCCAGTCGTACCAGCCGAAAGTGTGCCAGATTATAAACACGGGATACGATTTTCATCCGGTCAGGAAGAACTGAATGGACGTTTGTATGTGAGACCCTCTGGGGCTTATAATATTTTTATATAATATTTTATTATGAAGCGCTTTAGGTTTGACTAAGCGATTTTACTTTATTGCGCTTGATGAGTAACGTGCAGCTTAGCACCTACTTTGATGAATGGCTGATAATTGCATTTTTATCTGAGCGCTACTCTGCTACGGAGGAACGTAAATATGTTGGTCCCGATTGTTAATCGTTAGAACATGTAGGAGGCCTCTAGGCGATATAAAACTCTGACAACGCGGTTGGCTGTTAACATAATCGAACATAATCGTCTGGTACGTTCAAAAAAGCCTCTTTGGGGCCAAAACTGAATAAAAATATTTGATTTTTTACTTTGACTTTGGGTGTATCATTAAGTTATTTTCTTCGAACAAGCAATAAAGGTGCTACGGAACAACGTCAGCTTATCTCATACCAATAACAGAATAAAAATATAAAGAGGCAATGTTTTATTCATTTATCGCCTACAAAACGTATTACATTATGTATAGGCAGAATTCTTGTGAATTCGTTCCTAGTTAACAAAAGCTAACATTTACACCAAACTCCATTAAATTTAATGAGAAGGAAGCTGTTCGATCTTTGCTCATTTTTAACTAAAGGGTAGATAAATTGTGTTTGCCATCCGCTTTTTCTGCGACTGCCGTCGTTTGAAATCGGTGGTGGAGGCACCCCCCCCCCCCCCCCCCGCCCGCCCTCGCATCATCCTTGCCTGCGCGGGCGCGCATCACCAGTGTCCTTGGACGACCGCCCTGATTCGGTCGTGATCTCATCCTTGAGCTGCTATCCGTGATAGCCAGGATTACGAATTTCATACATATTCCTGCCGTGCAGACAATATTGTGTGTGTGAGACGTTCTCGCAAACAGTGCTGTGCCATTTTCGATACCTAGCTGGTGTTTGGACTTTACAACGCTGCTCCATCATCTCCACGCCATCCAGAAACCTCTGTGCCGATCCATCTTTACAGACGACGTGTGGAAGCAATAAGAGGTCTAAAAAACTGGCGACGTAAAATTAGCGGAATTGAAAAAAAAAAACACCGAAATTTGTTGCTTTTTTGTTGCTAATTAGTTGCTAAAAAATTAATTTTTTTGCTCTAACCGATCGCACAAAAAAGGCAATAACTCTAACTTTACATTAAGATAGCGTGGGAATCACTGAATGTCGACTGATCAATCAAGCAAATAAGGGTCAATTTGTTGCTAATTTGTTGCTGGAAGATGCTTAGAAAAGAAATAAAAAAAAATAAAAAATTGATTTTTTTTAATTATGCCAAGATAATAAAAAAATCGTTTGTGACATTTTATGTATTATATATATATATATATGTCATTTTAATGAAAAGGGAGAGTTTAAACATGAAAAAAAAAATAACCCTAACCTACCGAATTACTTACTATTCGGTAGGTTAGGGTTATTTTTTTTTTACTAGTCCATAGTTATCGGTTAACATTACGGTTAGAGCAAAAAAAATAATTTTTTAGCAACTAAGCACTGTGAGGAGCGACAAATTTTCACTATAGTTTTTCCGCGGGAAAATCGTTAGTTAAGCTAGCTTGGCCGATTATTTTGTGAACCGATTTCCAACTTCTCTTGACTTCCGGTTTTTATTTTGTTGCTGACTCTTTCTGCTAAATCAAGCTGCATTGTGAACAGCAACAAATTTTCACTATAGTTTTTCCGCGGGAAAATCGTTAGTTAAGCTAGCGTGGTCGATTATTTTGTGATCGATCTCCAACTTCTCTTGACTTCCGGTTTTTATTTTGTTGCTGACTCTCCCTGCTAAAACACGGTGCACCATGAGGAGCAACAAATTTTTACTATAATTTTTTCACGGAAAACTCGAGAGTTAAGCTGGCGTGGATATTATTTATCTTGGCATAATTAAAAAAAATCATTTTTTTTAATTTTTTTTCTAAGCATCTTCCAGCAACAAATTAGCAACAAATTGACCCTTATTTGCTTGATTGATCAGTCGACATTCAGTGATTCCCACGCTATCTTAATGTAAAGTTAGAGTTATTGCCTTTTTTATGCGATCGGTTAGAGCAAAAAAATTAATTTTTTAGCAACTAATTAGCAACAAAAAAGCAACAAATTTCGGTGTTTTTTTTTTCAATTCCGCTAATTTTACGTCGCCAGTTTTTTAGAGCTGCAATAAGGTTGGTGGTGGACTTGATTTATCTACTTTTGTGAGCAAAGATCTTTTCCAAATTCTAGTGGGTATATCGTTTATGTACAGGCTTAAATTTTACATACTTAGGTCCTTCGAATCTTCCCAGCCCTAACAGACTCCACATTTTGGTCCTTCGAGCCGGATAATTTAACCTTAGTAAATCTCATACTTAATTTCATACTCAAGTTCTTCTATCCACGTTGGTTAGTTAGGACGCCATTTTGAATGAACCACGTTGGCGTGTAACCAATTTACTCAATTTGTGCATACAAGCCGTGCTTGTTTCTTAATTAAATATTTACATTTGTCTTAGTTTCACAACTGTTTAGGCTTTCAAAATGCCTAATTCTGATGAAAAAGCCTCTGACAAAGCTCCCTCCAAAAAGGAGTTAGAAATTGCTCGCTACATTAATAAAGCCATTGCTAAAAGGCAACGTATTTATTCTCAACTTCAGCAAATATTTGATTTATCAAATAAAATTGATACCCAATCGGATGTTAAAATTATGTTCCTCTTGCGTGCCTCAGAGATTGATTCATTACGCGATTCATTTGAAAGCACGTGCATGGAAATTTATGATTTGAAATTGACTTTAGATCCCGATGCGCAATTCAATGACAGCGATCTAAAGGCCTTCGATGACCTGTACTTTCGCATAAAGCTGTGTAAATCAAAGCACGCTTCCAAAATGGCGGACGTTCCTCCATGCGCTAAAGATAATTCTAACGCCGAAGTACGGCCGCGTTTACCCAAATTAGAATTGTTCACGTTTGATGGGAATATTGAAAGTTTCACAACATTTTATGAAACATTTTGCTCTTTGGTGCACAATCAAAGAGGTATCTCCAATATAGACAAATTTCATTATTTGCTGTCGTGTACAAAAGGTTCCGCACTCAGCATCGTCAAAAGTGTGCCTATAACATCGAGTAATTACGAAGTGGTATGGCAGTCATTGCTTGATAAATATCAGGACAATAGAATGCTAGTAGGTAAATATCTAGATAAAATGTTGAATTTTCCCGCGTTAAAAACTGAGTCACCTTCCAATTTAAATAATTTTATTGAGACTTTTGATCATTCATATCGCGCAATAAATGCTCTCAACATCGATAATTTATCTAGCTATGTACTTTGTCATATAGCATTGAAAGGGCTAGACCCTAATACCCGAAAGACGTTCGAACAAAGCATTGATCAAAAAACTATACCTACTTACGAACAGCTGATGTCTCACGTACATAACCATATTAAAATCTTGGAACATTCGCAACCTAGTTCTACTGTTTCGCAAAATAGGAATTCTACACCTAACGCTAATTCAAACAAAAGAACGAGTGAGAATTACATAAGAAAAACCTTTTCTTCACAGACGCAATCTGTAAATAACAAACCGGTTTGTTTACACTGTGGCCAAAATCATATGATTTTTCGCTGTGAACAATTCCGTGAATTGACACCCGCGAAACGACTCAGCCGTGCTGATCATTTAAAATTGTGCCACAACTGCCTCAAACAAAATCATTCGTCTGCCGATTGTCGTAGTCAGTTCAAATGCTTTGCTTGTAATCAGCGCCATCATGCGTTATTGCATCTAGATACCGTAATTAATACTATCGATGCACGATCTATAGATACACATAGTGCGCACGCGCATACGAAGCTATCATTCTCGAACGTAAACAATATAAAGAACTATATGGTTCTACTTGGTACTGCTATAGTTAATGTTATTGACTCGTTTGGTAATTCGCAAGCTTGCCGTGTTCTTATCGATTCAGGCGCTCAATCGAACTTTATTACAATGGAATGTTTAGAACGATTAGGATTGTCACGACAAAAATGTCCGTATAATATTTTCGGCTTAGCCGGTAACAGCGTGAAGAATTTTGGCATGACCTCATGTACCATTAAACCGAGACACTCCGAAAATCCGACGTTTACAATCGATGCTATTATATTGCAAAAAATTACTTCCGACTTACCTTCGGTGGAAATCTCCGAAGAAGTTTCCAACCATTATAAAAACCTTTTGCTGGCGGATCCCTCCTTTTATAAAAAATCCCCTGTTGATATAATTCTCGCAGGTGACATATTCCCTGATATCTACGACGGGAATAAAATAATAGTGAGCCCCACACTACCCGTAGCACTAGGTAGTGTTTTCGGGTTCGTATTGTGTGGAAGGATGGAAGTACCGTGTACTTCCGATGATGTCACTAACATTGCAACATTATCTTGCAATTTAGTGTCGTACACCAATGACAGTGACACCATCAATGCATCATTAAAATCTTTTTGGGAATTAGAGGAGTCGCCGTGCGACAACCCTAAGCTCAGCCCACACGATGAATTAGCCGAGGAGATTTTTTCTAAGCAGCACTATAGGGACGAGGATGGTAGGTACGTATCACCTATTCTGCTCGACCCGAACCGTGCTGCCCTCGGTGAATCACGTAGCCAAGCCGTGCGAAGGCTACACCATTTGGAGCGACGTTTCGCTCGAGCCCCTGAGTTGCGTACTCCTTATGTTGAGTTCATGCGCGAGTATGAAAACCTCGGACATATGCGACCATACACCGGCACAGAGCCGAGTAAGTACACAATTCCACACCACTGTGTGGTAAAAAGCTCAAGTACTACTACGCCCGTGCGAGTGGTATTCGATGGTTCAGCGGTCACTTCGAATGGCGTGTCATTAAATGACACATTGCTCACAGGTAGGAAGCTTCATCACGATATTTTAAAAATTATTTTCAATTTCCGCCTGTATGATATTTGCCTAACAGCTGATATAGCTAAATTTTATAGAATGATATCTATAATTCCCGAGGACCGCTGTTATCAACACATTCTTTGGAGGGAATCTCCCTCTGAAGAAATCAAAACGTACGAACTTCTCACGAATACCTACGGTTTGCGCTCATCTGGTTACGTAGCTGTGCGCTCTTTGCAGCAGTTAGCTCAAGATGAAGGTAAAAATTACCCTCACGCTGCTAAGGTTTTAATGGAAGGTTTTTTTGTCGACGACCTGTTGTGGTCTACACAGGACCTCGCCGAGGCCTGTACGTTACAGGATGAGCTCGTGGCTCTATTGAAACTCGGCCGCTTTGACCTGCGCAAATGGGCGAGTAACTCCCCTGAGTTACTCGCAAGAATTGACGCTGAGCAATCCGTCGCTATAAACTTTGGTGACAACACCGTGTGTTCTTCACTAAAGGTACTAGGACTGAAATGGCTGCCCTCTGATGATTGTTTTTCATTCGACTACAACATGACGGACGATACCTACACTAAACGATCGGTGCTAAAACTTCTTGCAAGTATTTTCGATCCTGTTGGATTTCTATCTCCCTGCACATTTCTCGCTAAATGTATAATGCAAGACTTGTGGAAACTTAGTCTTGGTTGGGACGAGTCCCTCCCAACTCAATTGCGGGAAAAATGGTCAATGTATATAACATCATTATCGAGTCTCTCGTCTATAAAAATCGAACGGCACTTGCTTATGCCGAAATTCTGTGAGGTACATTTAATTGCATTTTGTGACGCATCAACCCGTGGTTATGCGGCATGTGTTTACGCTCGAAGTGTCGACCCAAATAATAAGGTGAAAACCAGACTACTTATCAGTAAAGGTAAAGTCGCACCGATCAAACCTCTTACGATTCCACGACTCGAACTTATGTCAGCTGTTTTGTTATCTAAATTAATTTTATTCATTCAAAAAAATATAAATAATATAAACTTTCAAGTAACGGCTTTGACCGATTCCAGTGTTGCACTCGCTTGGTTACAAACACCTCCTTACAAACTTCAAACCTTTGTGTCTAATCGTGTCACTCAAGTAGTGGAGGTAGTTCCGTCGAATAGCTGGTATCACGTGAGAAGCGAAAACAATGCCGCTGACATTTGTTCGCGTGGCGCCATGCCGACTCAGCTCGTAGCTGATTACGAGCAATGGCTTCACGGACCAGATTGGTTGGCTGATGACGTTCATCAGTGGCCAATCAGTCCGTTTTACATAAAAGATGACTCGGAAATATTAGAGTTAAAATCAAATAATGATACTTTCTCCTGTCTATCTCAAACATTAACTGACGATTTTTCAAAAACGTTTTTTGAAAGGTATTCCTCATTCACGAAACTTCAACGTGTTCTTGCATGGTGTTTACGATTTGTAAAAAACTGCAGACTCACAAAAAATGAACGTTTGTTTGGACCCTTATCAATTGGCGAGTTGAATGTGTCGCACGATCTTATAATTAAACTTACACAAAATACCTATTTTCGTGACGAAATAGATAAACTTAAAAATAACAAATATGTTCCGTCGTTACGGAAGTTAGCACCCTTCGTCGATTCCCATGATTTCCTCAGGGTGGGGGGTAGGTTATCCCAAGCTAAACTACCTTACAATAGCAAACATCCTCTGCTATTGCCTAAAAAATGTCACGTAACTTTTCTAATAATCAATTATCTTCACGTCATGTACCTACATGTAGGACCTCGCTCATTACAAGGTATATTGTGTAAACGTTATTGGATAATTTCCGCGCGCAATGTAATCCGTAGTGTGTTGTCGAAATGCATCGTATGCTTTAAATGCAACCCTACATCGATTCAACCCCATATGGGTACTTTACCCGCCGAAAGATTGATACCTAACAAGGTTTTTGATCATGTCGGTTGTGACTTAGGTGGTCCGTTCCTCATTAAATCGAGTAATAAACGCAACACAAAGGTTCTAAAATGCTACATGTGCCTTTTTGTGTGCTTTTCCACAAAGGCCGTGCATATTGAAGTCTTAAGCGATTTATCAGCTGATTGTTTTCTAGCTACACTTGATAGGTTTGTAGCGCGACGCGGCCTATGCTCGTGCCTACATTCAGATAACGGTACAAATTTTGTCGCCGCTGCAAAACATTTGAAGAATGTGGTAATCTTTTTTAATAAATATAATGACCCGATTGCTGAAGGCTGTGCTTCTCGGTCTATTGATTGGAAAAATATTCCACCTACAGCTGCGTCGATGGGCGGACTGTGGGAAGCCGGGATTAAGTCAGCCAAGCGTCATCTTCTTCAGGCAGTAGGAAATAAGGTGCTCACATACGAGGAGCTCACTACTGTCTTTTGTAAAATCGAAGCAGTGTTAAATTCACGTCCTCTGTGTCCATTGTCTAACAGTCCCGATGAGTTTGAAACATTAACACCGGGTCATTTTTTAATAGGTCAAAGCTTACTCGCCGTACCCGAGTACAATGTTGAAGACGTGAGTGTGAACCGGCTGTCACGTTGGCAATACGTTCAAAGGATTTCCCAAACGTTTTGGAAAAAATGGTCCGATGACTACCTACATACATTGCAACAAAGAGCAAAGTGGCACACACATTCTCCAAATCTCATGGTTGGCGATTTAGTTCTCATTAGATCTGATCTAACTCGCCCACTCAATTGGGTTCGGGCCAAGGTAGAACGTGTTCATAATGGTCCTGATGGGGTAGTTCGTGTTTTAACTTTGAGGACGCAAAAGGGACTATTAAAGAGACCGGTAAATAAAATCTGTCCTTTTCCTTATTCGAATTGATAAGTTCATAAACTATACTAAATAAATCTTATTCATCTTATCATATTTACTTATGTAGCATCTTATTATATTTACTTATATGTATAATTAGTAATTACTTATAAAAAAATATATATTTAGGTACACTATTCTGCCTATTAGCAACATTTCCATTGCCGTAGAAATTTCTTTCTTATTTCATGTACATTTATCTACTGGAAATTATCATGATAATTTCGGTGGGGGGAATGTTCGATCTTTGCTCATTTTTAACTAAAGGGTAGATAAATTGTGTTTGCCATCCGCTTTTTCTGCGACTGCCGTCGTTTGAAATCGGTGGTGGAGGCACCCCCCCCCCCCCCCCCCGCCCGCCCTCGCATCATCCTTGCCTGCGCGGGCGCGCATCACCAGTGTCCTTGGACGACCGCCCTGATTCGGTCGTGATCTCATCCTTGAGCTGCTATCCGTGATAGCCAGGATTACGAATTTCATACATATTCCTGCCGTGCAGACAATATTGTGTGTGTGAGACGTTCTCGCAAACAGTGCTGTGCCATTTTCGATACCTAGCTGGTGTTTGGACTTTACAACGCTGCTCCATCATCTCCACGCCATCCAGAAACCTCTGTGCCGATCCATCTTTACAGACGACGTGTGGAAGCAATAAGGTTGGTGGTGGACTTGATTTATCTACTTTTGTGAGCAAAGATCTTTTCCAAATTCTAGTGGGTATATCGTTTATGTACAGGCTTAAATTTTACATACTTAGGTCCTTCGAATCTTCCCAGCCCTAACAGACTCCACAGAAGCGTTTATTTAAGAGTATATATTTTTCTTTACGAAGGCGTCTAATTGTTATTGTTTTCTTCAATCTAATAGTCTATAAATATCGCAAATTATTGAAGGTATATATTATTTGTCTATTTCCGTCAAAGCGTTGCTTATAATTTGGAGAAATTATAATTTTAGTTTTAGTTTAATGGAAATACGAATTTAGAAACATTAAGGGCCATTAATAAACGCGTATTAAGAACATTTTAGCTATGAAATCGTTTGTCACTTTCTAACATACGCAATTTTCCGAAGAGCAAAAGAGACAAAACACAGTTTAATAGTGTTTTAGTTACACCGCATTTATTAATAAGACGGTTAAAGTGTATATACTAATATATCTTTAAGATATCTTTGATGTTAATATCCCAGAGATATAAATTGATAATAATTATATGAAACAATGTTATCGAATTTCAACAGGAACAAGGAAGGGACTCATAAGACAAATTCCCACCGGGAAAACTTTTCATAAGTTTCGGAGATCCTAAGCCGCTGCGATATCTTGTTCAAAGAAAAACAACAGTTGCTTTTGGACTGTTGTTAGGTGGACTCTGTACTGTTATAGTTCGAACAATAAACCCTATTTTAAAAAATCAGCAATTGTGACAAAGGAATGTAGTATGATGAATCTATTTCAAGAACAATAGGCCCTAAAATAGTTTTATAAAATCAATTTTAAACTCAGATATCAGTGAGCACATACAAAAATTAAATAGAGACTCATGTTCGATTTTAGGTGGTCAGTCAAAAAGATGAAGATGGTATCGCTTGACTCATAGTTGATCTAAGCTGCTAGACCACATGGATACGTGGCCGATATTAGAATTTATATCAGATCGCTACCGTCTTTCGGGCACGTTTAATTTTCGGTGAAGGTCGCTTCCATTGTTAGAGGTTGACAAAGCTGTCTTAACCATCGGATTTTTTTTACCAGTTTTGGCAACTAGCAACCAGTCCACGAAACTACACTACTGAAAATCAAAATATACATCCATTGAGTTATATGTACTATACGTTAGTATGACCCAATGTATACATTACACATTTTCAAAAATTGCAGCTCCAAAACAGAGTCAAGCTCATTCTTCTCTAACACAACTTGTCCATTAAACTTTCGGTGTAAATTCGTTTCAATAATCCACTTAAGCTTCTGTTAATAATGTAAGTAACCTTGACTTAATTTCTGTATTAGCGTAAGTATTAGCAATGCAAATTGACTGCTTAACGATTCAGAAGCCTCCAGTTTCATAGTACGACGTTTTAGAAAGCCGATAACCATTTTATTTCAAGACCTAAGTAGGGTTCTTGTTCGCCAAGTATTCTTGATATTTGATCTATTTTTAACGTGCTATAAAGTTAGTTTTAGTGAAAGCAATCGTATGGATATCATCATACAAGTTTGGTTGTTGCTATATAATATAAATCTACCTATATCTTTACTAATATTATAAAGAGGTAAAATTTGTAAGTTTGTGTGTTTGTATATTCGAGCTAATCTCGTGAATTACCAGTCCGATTTAAATAATTATTTTTGTAATAGATAGCCACATTCAACGGGAAAGTTATAGGCTATTTTTCGACCCGGGAATCTATGGGAACGGGCATAACGCGGGTAAAACCGCGGGACACGGCTAGTTCTACTTATAGTTACTTACTTACTAGGCCAATTATACTTACTTACTTACTACCGTACTTCAATGTACATGGTAGTTTTTTAGTAGTATACGATTGGCCTTATATAGGTGCGGATAAAGGCAAGTGCAGGCTATAGTCACTAAAATAAGTTCAAATAGTTTAGTGACCAATCCGTGCTTCGGAAGGCACGTTAAGCCGTCGGTCCCGGTTACTTTCTACGGATAGTAGTCGTTACATGAGCCACGTCAGAGGCCTTTGGCGGCTCTATAACTCTGACACCAGGATTGGTCAGGTTGACCATCCACTCGATGAAGAAGAGTGACCAATCCGGGTGTCAAGAGTTTAGGTCTCTGACATGGTCTAAATGAAAGCCACAATCAGCCACCCATCCAAATATTGAGCGAGCTGCACAGCCCATTGCTTTATAATCGTAACTTTCCATCAAACACAAGCTATGAGCAGATTATTTCCGTAGATTTTCACAAAACAATAAACAGTGTTGTAAAACACACATTTATTTATTTATTTATATATTAGGATCCAAGAATCATTAAAATATTGAGTGAGAGAGTACTTAATGTTTGTTGATTTATAAAATGCGATATAATAATAAACAAATGATTTTCCTAGTAGGGAAACGCTTACCGACAGCATGAAATATATTATCTCGCCCACAATTTCATGAAATACGAAATTACCTTCAGAGATTAAATGGAAATAACCTCACAAAAACAATCTTCACTTATTTCTTAGTAACTTTTAGCGTATGAGGCTTTATAATCAAAATTATCTTCACACTTGAATCTCCTCAAACGATATTTATGTATATGTTTTTGTTGCCTTATTTTACCTCTAATTGGTTTGCAATTTTATAAAATACTAGCTGCGCCCCACGGTTTTATCCGCGTTGTTGCCCGTTCCCGTGGGAATTTAAGAACCGCTCGACCGATTTTGTGCAAACTTCACATAAACCATCTACTAAATAGTCCGAACAAATCCTAAACATTTTTGTTTGGATAGGTGAGCCCGTTCTTGAGTTATAAATTACAACGAAAAGTAGCATTGATTTTATATTTATAGATATATAAAAGGCAAACCTGTCTGACTCACTGACTTATACATCAACGCGTAGCCAAATCTACAGTACCAAGAGACTAGAAATTTGGTACAGGGTTTCCTTTCCTTTCATGATTCAACCTCTAACAGAGAATCTAAACGAAAGCGGCCTCTAGTAATATGTAATTGTAAAGTTACTATATAATTGAGGTCAAAAATATACGCGACTATTTCATTTAGTAAATAAAATAAAAAGTATTTAATAAAGCAAATTAATTTACAACTACACAACTAATAAAACAAAACAATAATTAGTCAGTAATTGAGGCTTCAAACAGACAATTTACTTTGAACCTATGACAGGACAAAAAACACAGCATTTTAAACTTAGTTGATTTTTTTTCCTATTGTGGTTGAATACAAAATCATTTTACGTTTAACAAACCCACGTATTAATCCTACGCATCAAATACACTACTGTGGAGGCGTAGTGTAACTTAAATGATACTCGTATAACAATACAATATACTTTTTACAATGGAAGCATTTTGCATGGGCGTAGAAATACCTGTGAAAGTTTCCAAGAAATTACTTTCCCTATATTTCCTTCTCCTGACTATGTTTGTAAACAGTTTAAAAATAAAATCTTATTTTTCTCAAGCTATGATTTCCAAGAATTACAGGATAGTCACAATAGGTAGAGCAATTTATATTTGTGTAAAAACGTTTGCAAAGTGAAAGAAATAAAATGAATTATCTTATTTTATTAGTAGATATTTTATTAATAGATATAAAACAAAATATAATTACAAATATTTATTTATTTTAAATGGAAGGACATCAATCATACTTATAATCCAATAAAAGAAAATTATTTTAAAGCTTTTAAGGCTCTTATCTAATCTCTAAACTACCCGCTAGGTTTTAAAAATAGTTTGTTTATGCTAGCCAAATTATAAAAATGTTCAGAAGAAATGTTTTAGATGTGATAGTTTTTTAAATATCAAACATTTGTTAGTATATAGAATGTCAATTTTATAATACAGAAAGACGTCATATTGGATTGCCTGACAATCTTAAGGACTGTCTGAGCAATACAAATCTAACTGTTAATTTCCTTAAACTCATTAACTTATATCATCTCATTTAAGCATACATATCATTAGTACATATTGGTTGTCGGTCGCTGATGACCAAGCTGTTTAAGCGACCTTAAATAAATAAATTAAAAAAAGAAAACAAGGTTATTGGTTACTTTCAGCCCAAACTTTCCATGGAAACGCATACAGTTCACGTGAAAATGTTAAATTTAAATACATTTTATTACAATGTTTTGTAATAATACGTTGTCAATATTTTACCTCGGTGGTCTAGTTGCCTACCAAGACTGGGGTCCAAAATTCAATACCCGGGTCGAGCAAAAACATGTTTATTACATTTCAAACGTTTGGGTTTAATATTATCAACCCGCAGTAGGCAAGCGTAGTCATTATGCCTCTTCACCGAACTGATATCTTCGGTTTGAGGCCATTTCTCAGCGGTGAGAAGCCATTGCTCACCATCGGGATATAACAAGCTTTTTTTTCCTACAATGAATTGAATTAGATATAACACAACGTAATGGTATAAACGTATAAGGTATGGTACATACAGAAAGTTTGTACTTATATATGCGTTAAAAACACCGGTGCTACAAATACGTTCACAATAATTGAGCTTATTAAATAATTGATAATATTCACGGCTATTTCATGCTTATAGTCCATTTAAAACAAACAATAACTATGCAGACCAAAGCCACGTATCGGACATTCGTGGAAAGCGTGTAGGTATTAATATACCTACACGATTTCCAACTTTAATTCTAATGAATTGAAGGTTCAAAAGCTTTGAATTATTCTACTGTTAGTCATGACAAAAGCACGCGACATCAGCTGGAAATTAGTCACGCTATTCCGCGACGAAGTTTTGATTTAAAAGTTGAATGTAATTAACTTCTTCATGTTAAACTTTCACGTTATGACGATTAATATCAGCTTTAATAAGAACTCCGTTTTCGGCAAAAAAAGATTTATTTTTCTTTTTTAATGTTTTGGCGTATAGTTGGACAGCTAATAAGTTATCTGGGGGCACGGCAGTGCCGCTGCCAAGTTAAGTTCGAAGCCGTACCACCCTTTTCTTGATTTTGGCGTAATATAAGAAACTAGCAGCGCCCCGCGGCTTTACCCGCGCTGTTGTGCGTTGTGTGCGCCCTACAAATTTTCACCATTAGGTACACAACTAAACATAAAAGTTACAAACTAATACTTTTCTACTCTTTATGACGTATTATGTATTGTTCCAGGTATATCAATATACGGCATCTGCATCGGATATGGCTTATATAAAAAGATAAAAGATGCTAAAATAAACGATGGAGCGGGTGTTTGATAATATTTTAGGAATAATTTGTAAAATATACTTTTGAAATAAAATACTTGTCTTTTTATTTTTAACTTTATAATCCTCATTGTAGTGATCTTCAGTGAGATGAGAGGCCTTTGCCCAGCAGTGGGACATTACAGGTTAATACTTTTCTTTTTTTAACTCATTTTCTGTCCTGTTATAAGACTGTGTTAGGAAGTTCGTGGAGGTTAGCGGTCAACCTTGGGTATCGGAGTTTTAAGACTGCCTTAAGGCCTCTGAAACGATCGGGAAGGACAATTTTACGTACCCTCCGAAGCACGGTAGTGCTCAGATATATATACCTTCAAGCATGCTAGAAGTAGATTCAAGTAGGGGCCGAGGTGCACGTTGCTTAACAATCGCGATGAGCAAACATCGCTTGTCAAATTACGCCACGGCTTGAGGCTTGAAAGTATCAAAATTCACCTGCAAAATTGCTTTAAAAAATGTAGTCCTTATTTTAGTTGTTAATACTTTTTAAACAAGGCTCGGGTTTTTCCAACCCGCATAAGCAGGAGCAGGCGTGGTGATTATGCTTATTAAGCACTGTAAGTAAGGAGGATTACCTCCTTACTGTACTGATATCTTCAGTGAGATGGCCTTTGCCTAGCAGAGGCACACAACAAGTTACTTTCCTTTTTTTAATTACAAGTCATCCAAAGTTTCGTAATGGGCATGATTATTTTAAAGCAAGACTCACTAGCCTAAAAAATATATATATTTATGAGTTGAAGTTTTAAATTAAAATGCATTCAAATATCTAAATTATTTAATATCAGTCTTTACAAAATTAATTGAATCATTGTAGCTGGGTAAAAACATAAAAGATTTAGCCGGCTTAGGTTGTTGTATTGTGGCTCGATGGCTGTTCACCACCAAAATGAAATAGTAAGACACTAAAATCAGAAAAAATCGTATAAGTCCAGACAGTAAACGAGGTTTCTAATCTAAAGCCCATTTATGCCCGTAGCACACCTCCGCTGCGAAATACGAATAGCGGAATCGTCCTGGATGAATTTCGCTGCGATCAAGTGTAGTTTCAATGGCGGCCGGAGCGCGAAAGTGTGGCTGGAGTTCGGAGCAGATCCACGAAATCGCGCGGGGAAAGAGATAGAATAGTCAAGTTCCGCTGTTATGATTTCGCAGCGGAGGTGTGCTACGGGCGTTACGGAGGCGCATGGCATCGCGCGCTGGATGTGGATGACGCGGACGATACTCCATTTCAAGCAAACGTACGTAAAATTCTTTTCTTCTCCAGAAATGCACTCATTTAGAGCTTTACCTATTTGAATTCAGTAGTGACTGCGACGTGCTATGCTTTGGGTCTCCGTAACTAAAGCCTAAGCCATTAAATATATTTCATATCTATACTTATATAATAAAGCTGCAGGATTTGTTTGTTTGAACGCGCTATCTCAGATTCTACTTAAAACTTTTTGTAATGGATGAGCCAGGATAGGCTATTTTTCACCCTGAAATTCCATAACGCGGGTAAAACCACGAGGGGAAGCTAGTTATGTCAGAATGATATTCCAATCTGACAATTATTGCTCTTCTAGTAAAATTCAATCAAATTGAAATTAAACACGTATTTACGACATCATAGCTGAAATCATTCACATGGTACTACAGTAAAAGACGTGGTGCTACAATCTAGAGTTTTCTATAACCGACTTCATTATAGATAGTTAGAAACGCAAGAAAGTTACGCAAACTCACAGCTTTAAAGTCGCTTAACAAGACCAGAATTTAAATTGCCAACTACAGTAAGCTGATAAGCCCAAGAATTGACAATTGAAGATAACACGAATCAGTCGAGTCCAATTCTAAATGAAATCGATTTCGTAGCGATCGTGATGTCGTTTGACTGCGCGTTATTGACTCATTGCAAATGTGGAGCTCTCAAGCTACGTGGATCTCGATCACTAGTCAGATTGGCGGCCAGTAGAGCATTTTTGTTTGAGGGCCACCGTGCCTCGGCTTCCCTGAGCTATCTATTCCGGATGTACGAGTATCAGTCGTTTGACATTGTCAAAGGTCTTTTGGCAGTTTATCAGCTAAGTGAGTAGGTAAGTTCGTATAGGTCGGTGGCTCATCCTGGTATCGGAGTTTTTAGACCACCTAAAGGACTCCGGCATGGTCTATCGATTAGAAAACCCGGAATTGACAACTTTACCTGCCATCTAAAGCAAGGTAGCGCTCAGATAGAAATGTCATTATCGTTGATAAGCAACGTGCAGCGCGCCCCCTACTAGGATGGGTGGCCGGTGGTGGCATTCCTATCTGAGTCTATCGGCTACATCACTAATATTGGCCATAGCTGTTAACCTATTAGAAACTATGATACTAATTTCGACCGAAGTTGAATTTCTTACTCAACCATAACCATAGACAAAACTAGGTACTATTAACCCAACGTTATCAAGTCGTTGGACAAACTCCTAATAGCTGTTAAAGATAACGTTAAATCTCACCAAACCAAGTTTTAGAGGCACTTAGAATACTTAAGTAAACCGAAACGGTTCCAAGAAAGAATTAATGCCTTCAGGTTTTTGGAACCTCGTCAAAGTAACATAACAGTTACGCTGCGACATTCCGAACGAGGCGGTGGGCAATGAAGGGGTTAAATGCAATTTTGAAAATAATAAAGGTTTACCAAGAGTTAAAGAAACTTGAGCTCGTAAAAAGGTTTGGTTTTATTTTGGAAAGTTTAAAGTTGAAGGGTTTATAAGGTCAATAAAGTTACCACATTTTTTTAGTAGAAACTTGAAAGTATTTTCCTGAACACCGAACAAAATGTAGTCACATAAACCTTAAGTGTATGACATATAAAGCTTACAATTGTGAACTTTTTCCCCGAATTTGAGGTTAACTTCATCGGGCTTACCACTGAGTCTTTTGACTTTCAATTTCATCAAAACAAAAACATCCTCGAAATTAAGACAACAACGATTTATGAAACACTAGCAGAGTGTCTGATGTTCCACCCACTTTGAATCTGTTACCGTGGTACTTTTCCATTTAATAAACTATCCTTTTTTGAATTTCCACAAATACCGTAAGTAGGTACATTAAATTCGAGATGGTTAACGGCCATTGGCCAACTCTAATCAGATGTTTAGACCACCCAAAGGCCCTTGACATTACCTTACTATTAAAATCACTGAAACTGCTCATTTACATCATTTCCAAAGCACAGTAGCGCTCAGTTAGCCACTAACGGCCACCCATCCAAATAAAAACACGTTGCTTTACTATTACGATGAGTGATTATTGCTTAGGCGGTTAATACACTGCACCTCACTCCGTCGTTTTCGCAGATTTTAATATCGTATGCAAGTTTCTCAATTTATATAGAAAACACGTCTATAAGACAAAACACTGCCGATGCGTCAACACGTGCGTTATCGGACGCTCCGCGCATCACGGCGGAATGCGGAGTCAGTGGGAAAATCGCCTTATTTGTACTTTGCCACGAGAGCTAATAAATTATAATACATATAATATCATAAGTAAAGTAATTTCTACTTACTCATATACCAAAGCATGCCAAATATAGCAATAAACACTTTAGACCGCTGTCTCTTCGATGCGAACAGAATTGCCAGAAGAATCATTAATAGAAACATTATAGCGACAAAGAATAGTGAATACCAAATCCATATACAGCAGAGAAATGGGTCATCCTGTAAAGAAATCATAGTTTTGGTTTACTGATCTATGGAGAAGCAGCATTTTAACGTATCGAATTATTACGGAACAGCCACATTTTAAACGAAAAGAAAGATAAAATGTTAAAACTCTCCATCAAATTCAAATCTATATATTATATAATATCTTTAAATATAAAACCAAGACGGGTTTGTTACAACACTTATAACTCGAGATCGGCTGGATAAATTTTCATGGTTTTTGTTTCGTTGGATTTGTCTCCACCCTGAATAGCAGAATACATATTAAAGACAATGAAAACTTGGAATTAAAATCTCAAAATTCCCATGGGAACGGGGGCGCTGCGGGTGAGACCGCGGGGCACAGCTAGTTATATATATAAAACAAAGACGGGTTTGTTACAACACTTATAACTCGAGATCGGCTGGATCAATTTTCATGGTTTTTGTTTCGTTGGATTTGTCTCCGCCCTGAATAGCAGAATACATTTTAAAAACAATGAAAACTTGGAATAAAAATCTCAAAATTCCCTCGGGAACGGGGGCGCTGCGGGTGAGACCGCGGGGCACAGCTAGTTAAGAATAAACGCGTCTATCTTTTTGGATTCTTAAGTTTAAGCGAACGCTTCTCATTTTGAATAGAGTCCTCTGTGACCACGGTTCTTGTAAAGGTGCAAAACGTCAGATAAAAATGTAAAATAAAAGCGAAGTGTATCCTTATTATTTTTATTTTTTTTTACATTTTTGTAAACGTAGTTTCAAGTCATCCTGATAGTGTTGTTGCTATTGTATTTAATTAATCAAGCAAGCGGAAAACGCGAGCGAAGCAACTTCGATTAAATCTGTTTTCCTCTACGGGATTCCTCTTCAAATTATTATGATGAAACTGTAATAGTCGAATATTGTAACTATCGGATAACTTCTTAAATCATCGTGTCATAGTTCTTTAGAACCTAACTTCGTACCTCTCTTATTTTCAGACTTGCTCATACTGACCAATATAAAAGACCTCTATATCGCTACCACTGTATACTATCACCCAGTATAGTTACACTAGCACCGCCCCGCGGTTTTACCCGCGTTGTGTCCATTTACGTGGGTTATTCGGGTTGAAAAATAGCTATAACCTTCCCGTTAAATGTAGAATAATTATTAGAATCGGATCGGTAGTTTTTGAGATTATGCGTTCAAACAAACAAACTCTTCAGCTTTATTATATTATCAAATCAATCGATTGAGGATTGGTTTTAAGATGAAGATGAAGATTGATTTGACTTCTTCGATTTTCCCTACGTTAACACACTTATTATAGTAAATGAAACGGGTCTGTATCGCGTTAGATAATTTAACGTATTTTACTAAAATACGTACCCGACGTTTCGAGCGGATTACACCGCTCGTGGTCACGGGATAACGTTTCATTTAGTATAATGAGTGCAAATCGTGTGAGTTTAAAAGTATGTTAACACATTTGTAAAAAAAGACAAGTTATAAAAGCTTGAAAAAAGATAGACAAGGGTCTTAACTTAACAGACCCTTTACAATCTTAACAGAAAACTTAACCTTACTTACTTTCACAAGTCCACAAAACAATAGAATACTGACTGCAAAATATAACGCCACCAAAATCCAAATCGTGACTAGAAGATAACTCATTGGCATGAACATTGAACACCCATATATTAACGGATGGATCTGAAACAAAACGTAAGTAAGTTAAAACTCTTATAGCCCGTAATTTCCCACTGCCGGGCAAAAGCCTCTGATCCCACCGAATATATCAATTCAATGCGAAGGATAGACGTAATCGCCACACTTCCATATAGCGGATTGGTGATCTCAAACTAGCCAAGCCATATAAAAAGAAGTATAAATACATAAAATCTAACAAGTCAAAAGTCTTTCACACTATGCCCTAATTTTCTACCTTAACTTCACGTACACAATACGGGTTGTTTAAGGTAAAAGTAATTTCGTGCAGGCTAGTGGCCAACCCTGATGTCGGAGTTTTTAGACCGCCTAAAGGCCTCCAACATGGTCTATCGATTGCAACAATCGGGACCGACAATTTAACGTGCCCTCCGAAGCATGGAGAACGTAAAGATATTAACACTATCTGCCACCCGCGGTTTCCATCGCAGCTTAATAATGTCCTCGCACCTGCAGCTTATTTCAGATAAAATTAACCCACAATCTATCTCATAGATATAGCTATCATAATGACGAAAAATATCAAAGTCCACCAAATATTATAACGAACCTTCATTTGAAAAGATTGACATTAAATTACGTTTTTTATTATAGCTTTGATTTGTAGTTTATTTCTAAATTAATAAGACAAACTTAAATCGTAAAAGTAACACAGTATTGTAGATAAAAAGTCGTAGAATAGCCTATAATGTTAGTATAGTCTGCTCGAAACGAAAACCGTTCTTACGGAAATAGGAACTAACGGTTAAGATGAAGAAATTGTGTAAAATGACTAATGAAAGGAAACCTCTAGGGGCGCTGCTCAATTCTAAGCTGCTTTCTCTTTTGACCAAGCTGTACTTAACTACACAACAAATATTAAAGTTGGTATAAAAAGTTTTGATTTAGATGCTAAAATAAAGGCTGAAACGGGTAAAAATATTAGTTTTGTCCCTCGAAAGAGGAATTTTTAAGATAGTAATTTTTCTTCAATTACGTTTGTATAAACATTGGGTATAATATTTTCTTACCTGACTTTGTAATAATGTGAATACTGTATTTTCTGGTAGAGTATTAAATTTATATAAACTTTCATTGTAAACTGTATTTTTGTCAGCCAAAATCTTCTTTTCTATCTATGCTATTCAATAGATTTTGTGACTGAAAAACACGTTTATTTTTTACCTCAGTTTTATTAGATAGCGTACTCGAAGGTTTTTCAATGAAGCTTTACAACGGCTCCAACAATAAAGTGCATAACGAAAAAATTCTACTTACAACGCCTAGAGTAGCCACAATCATAGATCCAGTTTTTAAGTCGACTCCAATAATAAATGAATCAACTTTAGGTAATACATCTTCTAAAAAATTCATTCTGATTATAAAAGTATCAATGTTTGATTGTTAAACTGTTTATAAATTAATAGTAGACCCAATATTATTTTGTAACAATTTTGGTAAAACATTAGTGATAAGGAAGTAACTAGTTTTCATAATAAACCGTGATGTCACGTCACTGTCATGGGTAACTTTGACAAGTTAATTATATAAACAATTTTATAGATCGTATAGGGTTTATAAAATATCTTTGCATTACACAATTAAACAATAACCACAGAGGAAGGATCGCCTACCATTGTTACAAAAATTGGTGGAATTTGATAAAAAAATATATCCGCTTAAGGATTCGTTGTTATGCAGAGCGGAGCTCAATTATTGACCAATCAAACGCATTGCAATTTGTCAAAATCTTTTCTTAGTTCATTGTGATTGGCTAATTGAAACTGCTCTTCTCCGCTTGGAGAAGTTGCTAGAGGGTTACAATGTAGTTAACATTCTTTGAAAAAAATACAAGAAAATGTTCAATTTCCATGTAACGTAGCAGCTATTTCTTTTAATTATTTTAATATATTAAGTTTCACAAAGGCAATGTTGAATATACCTGGTTATTCTAATTAGCTTTAAAATGAGCGAAGTAAATATTCATCAGGTTGTTAAACTTCACCTTCTTAGAATACCTCATGCCAAACATACCCAAGTTTTATTAAAAACAAAGAAAAATAATGTTCCTCATTAAAATGCAAAAAGAACAATATAAGGGAATTCTTCTTTTGTTTCAGGTTGTTTTGAAAAAATGTTATGTCCCACTGCAGAGCAAAGGTCTCTCATCTCACCGGGTATCAGTATAGCGAGGAGGATTGGGCACAATCAACATGCCCTTAAACCCGAGCCATGTTTGAAAAATAGGGAACATGTTTTCGCTTTTGTTTTCATGTTTTAGTTGTTTCTAAAAGAATAACATTATAATTGGAAATTTTGATTACAAAAACCCTTTTGTGTGTATTTTTTTTAATTAATTAAAGAGTTATTGGGATTATTTCGATATTATTAAATACTTGCCACGGCTTAGGCCTAAAATAATAACAAATTAGTTATTTCTATGTTTTTCTGGAATATAATTGGCACGCTAAGGCAGTTTTAGGTTTTGTCGGATCTACCACTCCTATTAGACTTTAAGTTATATTCCAAATATACAGGGTGTCTTTTTTAAGGTTTATTTTAGATGAGAGTCTTTGTCCGGAAGTGAGACTTTCCCCGCTCTAAATCAGTCAAGCTCATTCAGTCAATCAGGGCAGAGATTCTTATAGTATTCGAAATGAGGAAATTCTCGGATAGTTAATTTCAAAACATACTTAACCTTTGACTCGGGCAAAACACAATAACAGACAGACCTAGGCAAATAAGTTGTCTAAATTATTACTATCGATAACAAAAATCGGAAGGACGAAACTACTACAGTTTTACAAAATACTACAGGAATTCTAGGAAATATGAAAACTTCTCACATTATGTCCTAGTCGTAAAACTTGTCACAAATTTATGGTACTAATTGCCTATACTTTATCTCTGCTTATCTTGAGTGTGTACTAGTTCTAGGCTTAATAGGAACCAATTTTTTTCAAGACGTGAGTGTGTGGAATTCATATTTTCAAACAATTTCCTGCAAATTATTCTATCTTCTCTGATTTTGCCGCGTTGAATGCGTACTATTACCTTCACAGTTATGAGTAAGGGCGCTCGCGATAAAAAACAAAGAAGAATATACTCCGATAGCCTCAGTGTTCTAGTGGTATGCGCTCTCGCCAGCCAAAACTGAGATACTGGGTTAAATTCCCAGTTGGAGCGAAAACATGTTCCTTACTCTTCAAACATGGCTCCTGTTTGAGATCACCAACCCGCATAAGGCAAGCGTGGTGATTACGCCTAATCCTCCTCACTGTACTGATATCTTCAGTGAGATGAGAGGCTTTTGTACAGCAGTCGTACATTACAGGTTAACACTACTATATTCCGAATTACATTTTATTGGTAAGGTTGTAAGTGTGGTTGTAAGCCATAGGAGAACATAAACATGAAATAAACGAAAAGACGCAAGCTTTATTCGAATCCAGAAATACATAAAAGATTTCGGCGAAGTTAATATCTATTCTCATAATGCTAACAATCATTATCCCTTGCCTTTTCCGGTGAGTGTCTTCAAACTCAATGTAAATGGTACCTCAACATTACATATCGTACAAGAACCCTCGACTACAATACTGCGCTTACCTTTTCTAAAGGGCAAGTGAAATTCATATATGACCCTTTAAAGTGAGGAAACCTTAATTATCTTGAAGATTTTCAACCTTTTCCCTTCATGCAATTGTAAATGTATTTTCATTTCTGATTCTATGTATGTGGGGTTGTAATTTATCCAATAGTAAGATAGAATAGGGTGGTATATATAGTGAACTAGCAGTGCCCCGCGGTTTTACCCGCGTTGTGCCTGTTCTCGTGGGAATTTTGGGAATTTTTATACATATAAACCTTCCTTTTTAATCACTCTAACTTTTTTTTAAAACCGCATCAAAATCCGTTGCGTAGTTTTAAAGATCTAAGCATAAATAGGGTCAGATAGCGGAAAGGGACTTTGTTTTATCCACTCTAACGTCCATGGATACTACGACATCCAAAAAAAAAGTAGCGTCATACGCCCACGGATACTGTAGTATCCAAAGCGACGAGTTGTCTTTAACTCCATCTAGTTTAAAATACGGTACTGTTTTGTGAGTTTTGATAGATTATCTATAAAGCTGTTGAAATAGTTCGACGAAAAAATAAGAGATGGCAGTGTAATATGCTTTGACAAAAAAAATAGAAATTTTTAAGTTCAGTTGACTCGTGTGACGTTTGTGTCGTGAAGTGTTTTTACAAGTGTCAACCATTATGTCGTAAGTATTACAGTTTTGTTTTATTTATCTTACAAGTGTTATACATCAAAATAAACTAGAAGATTTGTGCTTTACGATGATGTTTACATATCACAGTTTTAGGTGATAAATCTAGTCTAATTTTAACTTCAAAGTATTGTTTTTTCGAAAAAAATGGCCGGTCGTATGGTGTCGGCCAATTTTAGTTTTGTTTAAACATATTTTACATACTTTGCATTACAAAAGTATATGAAATATCGAAATACATTTTGTAATAAGCAAAATAATACATTTTTCAAAAAGAAATATACTAAATTCATTGAAGATTCCATAATACTGTCAATGTGTTCCTCAGGTTTTTTGTTGTGGACTGGTTGGTATCCACGGACGTTACACGAAACGAGACAAATAAGGTTCGCTACAGACGGCAAAATATGTTTGCAATATTTTTTGTTTTGCTAGTGGTGGTATATTTTGCTTGAGATGACTAATATTGAATGATGACTAATATTGAGAGCACTTTTTGGTTTTGGACTAATTTTCTTCATTTATTTTTCGCTTGGTTTCCGTTGGATATGTATAATGTTCCAATGTTTTTTTTTTGTTTTGACATATTATTAATATATTAAATCTTCTTAAACATATTAAATCTCTGCATTGAGAATTGTTTTATGGATTACCATATATAGGTTGTGTGGCTGGTTTAAATTAAAGTATAAATTGATTTTTTTATTTGTTTTAATTTAAAAAACCCAACTAGAACAAAAAAACAACTTCAAAAATATAATTATTGCATAAAACCAATTCATAAATAAAATATAAATATTGCATAAAACCAATTCATAGATACCATTTTTTTTCAGTCGGTTAAAATTACAACGTGTGTAGGAAACCTTAGGGCGGCCATGTTGCTATTATTTCGCCTTCGCGAGCGAGTCGAGAGCGCTCGAGACATCGCGGTAAAATTACGAGGAGTAGTGTTTTGTTTCGATTTATTTCAAATACTTAGAGTTAGCCGAATATAATCATATATACATCAAAAGAAAGGGCAATAAGTCTAGTTTGTTATGAAATTATTTTATTGATAAAATATGCAATAATTATTCCTTATATTTTAAAAAGATAGAAATAAATATGTTTTTTTTTTCGAATTACATGTTTAACTCGGTTTTGAGTATCAAAGCTTATAACTAACGATTTAAAAAAATAGTTAAGTTTGATCTGTATTCTTCAATCATTTTTTTCGTATTTTTTTCTTTATTCTAGCCGTTACGGTTCAGTAGTTATGTAGGTTTTTGTTACGACGAAGTTGCGGCGTCGCGCGCGGGTCGGCAGCCGCGTGTGGCTGGACGTTAGAGGTATAAACGGTCGCGCGGGCCGGACGTTTGAGTGGTTATACTATGTAACGATAAGGGGAAATCATATTAGATATGAAATGAATGTAAACGGTCGGTCATAGTTATCACTTTGATCAAATATAACAGGTTACTGAGTCATGAATTTGATCAAGCAACTTGATCATTACGCGTAATGACTGGTTATTATACATACTCGCTGATTAACCGCTTAACATATATTTTTAATCTGACCTCCCAACCAGCAAAACAGGCTCAGAACTCGCACTTTATAAGAGTGGTAGGCTTTAAGCGCTCTTATAATTGTTTTAGAACATGCCATCGATCCTAATTACATTTTAGACAAGCCGGTATGGCCTCAAGAACGCTCAGTCTCATAACCAAGTCTCATATATGTATAGAAGAGACATTACTATGCTATTGTAAGCCACTTACTCCTATAAGAGCATTTACTAAGACTAGTTGCACTTGAGAAAACTTGCTCTTATATGCGTATTTTCTAAGCTCGTTTGATTTTATAATAGACTTGCTAAATGCTATTGTAAGATGTCAGACTAATATCAGCATTGCATAAGAGTACTGTGAGTACGTGCATTTCTGATCTTATTTGAAACTATTATAAGATCAATAGCACTGGATAAAATTATGATATTAGAGTGATTTTGGATCAACATATTTACAACTAGCAGCGCCCCGCGGTTTTACCCGCGTTGTGCCCGTTCCCGTTGGAATTTCGGGAATTTTTTTACATAAAAACCTTCCTCTTGAATCACTCTACCTATTACAAAAAACGGCATCAAAATCCGTTGCGTAATTTTAAAGATTTAAGCATACAGACAGACAGACACGAAAAAGTGACGACTTTATTTTATACTATGTAGTGATAGTGATGTAGTGATACAAAAGACAAGACCCATAAAAGAGCGTTTGATCTTAGATAAATTTTGGGAATACTAATTTTAATAGTCTAAGTGTAGGGCCACATCTGCGGAACGTACGGCGCCGAACCTTCCGCTCTATGACACATCAGTAGAAATTACGCCGCGTACTGATGTGTCATAGATAACTTGAAATACACTACGAGCGTATTTAGCGGAAGGTTCCGCGCCGTACGTTCCGCAGTTGTGGCCCTACACTTAAGGGCCTATGAGTTCCTAAAACGGGCTACTTTAAACAATTTTTTAGCCAAAAGTCTTAACGTTACAAGAACAATTTTTGTTTGTTTTTAATCTTGATCATATGTTTAATGACACTACTGTTTCCGAAACACGTTGACTATTAATTTCCTCGATAGAAAATAATCACAAAGTTGGGTCTTTTATACCTTACTTTGTGAATTTTAAACACTTAGTTTGTTAAACAATTTCAAACGCATATTTCTAAAATTAATTTGAGTGATGTAAAATAAACTATGACTCAGGACTGTTGGAGTAAAATTTTTGTTTCAATATTATATTTGTAATTAAAATAAATTTCCAACGAAAGGTGGTAGATTCTTGCGAATGAGTCGCCATTACAATTTCCGCGCCGTAGTGTTTCTCGCTCTTTTGTACCCAGAGTGACAGTATGCGCTGAGGCGCCGTGCTAGTCGGACGTGTGTCGCTTTTTTCATTCCAGTGCTACGAAACTTCATAGTGTTTTCTCATTGAGATCTTATTGTTTTTTTCTATATTTTAAGCTATTGCATAGCTTCTATCGCGGGCCTTGAGCGCGGGGACCGAATCCAGAAATTCCGTAACGAAAAAACCTCGCGCAAAAAACCTAAGGCTCCCCACTAACGCCATCTAATGATAGAAAAAAAAACCTATCGCTCCCCACTAACGCCATCTAGTGATAGAAAAAATAACTATGCAATAGCTTTACCGCGGCAGTCCCCGAGTGCCACACGTCTTTTTTTTCTATATTTTATTAAGGCGGCCCCTAAACGATCAATTATATTGAATATTGTGCAATATAATTGATCGTCTTGGGCTAATATTGAAGACTGCGCAATGATTGAACGAAAGTTTGAGCGAGTTTAATTTTTATTGCATCATATTTTTTATTGCTTCGTGTAGGGTCAGTATTGCGCAATATTTGATATGTTGCTCGGGATCAAACTATTCTTCGACTGAACAAGAAAACATTGCACGATTTTCTTATTGTGCAATATAATTGACCGTTTGGATCCAAACGCAATTCAATCTTATTGCACAATTAAATATATTGTACAATGTTATTGTAGGTCTAGGGGCCGCCTAAAATGTGATTATTGTGACATTATAATAAAAATAAACTTTTTTCAAAATAGGTTATTATAAAACACTAGCTTTTGCCCGCGGCTTCGCTCGCATGGAATTTAGTCTGCCACATTAAGTTTGGTGATATGTTTATGGTTTAAAACATTTTTTTATTAAACCGAAGCAAAAAGAGGCGCCTTTTGCTTTCAAATGACATGGGTCATGTTACTGTTGAGCAACACGGTTATGGTCCATAACATAGCCCAACTCTATTCTTCGGTAGCCATAACACCGAGTTGGCCGTCGATTTCGATATGACCGTCAAAGAGTGACTTGTAAATAAGTCATGCCACTGTTGTGCATTGGGCCAGGGTCCATAGTATCCCAAGTTCCTTTAATTTACTATTCCATTTTAGTTACTACTTGCTCGCCCGCACGTACACGTCACTTGTGGCCGTCACTTGTGGCAATATAAAAATATCTTAAAGAAGTAAACATAGTAGGTAGAACCACCATTAGCAACAAACTATCATTTGGCCAACGACATTATGTGTCTAATATTCTTCACACTTCCGCCTCCACAACGTAGCGCACTCCTACCTCCGCATCGTAGCTACCTCCGCGTCGTAGCACACTCCCACCTGCGTATTGTAGCACTCTCTTGGTTCCGCATATACCCCTATGTCACAAAAACGGCCCGCCTTACTTTATTTGGCTACTTTGTGGCCCTTGCCTGTCAAAAGGTTGCCGACCACTGACTTAATGCGAAAGACAAACGAGTACATCATCTTTGTGTAACTCCAATAGTTTAGGCAGCGCACGCCAAGATAGCTCTTAGAGGGCAGATTTTTTTCCATCCATACATCCATCCTCACAAACATTCGCATTTATAATATTAGTAGGAAGTAGGAAGTAGGATTAGTAGGTTAGTAGGATAAAATTTTATAAGACGGTTTATTTCCAAAAGTAGTCAATAGATAAAGTGGTAAATTAATTAAACGAAAAATACCTATAATAGGTGTTTCGATTTTGATAATTTATTTTATACAGCATATTTTTTAAGATTTTTTCTAAAATATTAAGGTACTTTACACAACCTCAAATGAAAAAGAGTTTTGATAAACTAATGTGAGAAAATAAAAATGAATCGTAATGTTCGGATTCGAACCCGCGGCCTTCGAGATAAGCAAAATGCTTCTTCCTGTACTTAGGTTTCATTCACTAATTGCAATGTTATGCTATCGTAACGACACGTCACACGTTGAAATTAACGACTAAAATATAAGACATACGTATATCGGAACTACTCGGCGATGCTTCGTGCTCATACAGAGGCCGTCGCATGGCAACCATGTCACATGTGTCAAACCAGTACGGTGGTGATTTTTCTCCGACTTGCTTTACAAATACTTATTTATTACGACCAAAATTACACAAATTCATTATAAATTGTAGCTTATATAACCTGTTCAGTAGTTTTTGCGTGAAAGAGCAACAAACATACATACATCCATACATCCATCCATACATACATCCATCCTCTTTCGCATTTATAATATTAGTAGGATTACGTACATATCCTAATATGTACGTAATTTAGATAAATACAAAATGCGATAAAATGTTGATTGTTAGAATCTATTTTATCAATGTGATGACTATTCTACCCAATTCAATATCTACTACTGATTTTTATTATGTGAATTAGATAATTAAGCGCTTCGCAATCTTCTGTTACAAAACGACCGCACGCGGGCCCCGTATCTCATAGAGTGACGTCAGCGCCGCGCCGCCGCGACGGCCGCTGCGCGTACTATTCCTCCCCGGCTTCACCGCCTGCTTCACCCCCTCAAATGTCGAAATGGCTGGGGTATCCAAGCCTTAAGAGTAATTTTGCTGGCTATATTTTATTTCAAATTTTTAAATTTTGATAATACCTATTAAATTCTTTCTTTATGTGGCAATAAATTGATTTTTATTTATTTATTTATTTATTTAAATAATGGATTACAAAAACATCTTTTATTTTGAAACGACACTAAAATAATAAAATTCACAACACTACGTCAATGCAGACGCGCGGGCACCGCTCGATTGACTACGCCGCTCCCCGCGCCGCGCGCCGCCGCCGCCGCCGCCCGCGCCGCGTGCGTTGTCTTCGTGTCCGTAACTCCGTATAGCCTAAGATTAAGTTATTTTTTTTTTCTCCCTGTCGTTTTAAGGTTTTATGTAAAATTGCGAGGAACCCTAATTTATTCCAATATGGAGTTATCTATAGTATACCGAATGCTAAAATTAGAGTAAACAATCTTACAATAGTCTAATAGTGTGCTTGTAAAATGCAGCTATACTAATGGCGACACTATCAATACAAATTAACAAATAAAATAATTAAACGAGAACATAAAATACCTAATTTAACAAGGCGCATGAATTTTGAAGCGTAAAAAGAGGTCTACTTAACAGTAAATAATATATTCCAATACGATTATTTACCGTATTACTTAAATACACGCACTTGATAATTACGGCACTTTAGTATAACATTAACTTCACAGCAACTTAAATTTGTTTTCATTTATTAATTGTTTTTTTCTTCCTTTGTAACTTTGATACCAACACTCACACGAACTTTTAAGTTTGATTTGACGAAAAATCATAATGAGCTTGAATTGCCTCAAAAGATTCTAACCTTAGACCAATATAAGCCTATGCAGGCTTACAAGATACTTACGTAAAAGCAATATTAGCCTAAGTCGGCTTAAATTAATTATGGCTATATTTCAGTAAGTGCAAACTGTATTCAATTAGACTGATATTAGAACGATATTAAACTAAATATGCTTATAATTAGTGCCCAAACTCAGGCTTATACGATTATATAGGAGGTGATGTAAGAACAAAAATACAGTAGTCTTGAGATTGTTGTAAGCCTAGTTTTTGCTGGTTGGGCTGTACCTGCCTATTAAGAGCCCTATTCATAAATGTTTATTAACAGCATTTTAGCTATCAATTAGTTTGTCCCTTTCCAACATACACAATTTTCCGAAGAGCAAAAGAGACAAAACACTTTAAAACAGTGATTTAGTTACAGACGAGTGAAATTATTATGCTGAAAAATATGTTTACAGGGTTTGGAAAAATATTATTTATTCTCTATTGCTTACCAGAATTAATTTTTAATTTCCTTCCTAAACATCATCGACACGATATGTTTTTATACAATTACCGTGATTTGTTTACGTTATTACTCCTTTTAATGGGTTTGCACAGCTTGGGGGTATAAAAGATATTAGAATGTAACGAGTTATGTGGAAGCTCAAACGGATATCAAGTGTAGAGGTAAGTTGTAGCGTAAATCATAATATTAGTTTTCAAAATATTTTGATTAATTTAAAAAGACTGGCCAAATACGATTTAGATTTGCGCGCGAAGGGTTCCGTACCGTCTATAGAAACGGCAGAAAAATCAGGTTAGTTGCATAGGAAAAACATGTATTTTTTATATTTTGGTTTGAGTCTTTTTGTCATTTATCATTAACTATGTGAAAATGTCAACTGTCGCTAGACAGTAGCTTGATAGCTATATCACTTAATTTAAACGTACTCACACGGGTTTTTTCGCGTTGAAAAGTTAATAAAGCAAGTAATAACTTACTTTTTATTTCCCGACTATATCACTGTTCATGAGACACAGCGAGGTGACGGATGGACAAACGGACAGCAGAGTCTTAGTTATAGAGTTCCAACTCTTCCAACTTAAGAAACCAGTGTATAGAGTTCCATTTTACCCTTTGAGTAAGGAACCCTAAAATGTACTCTGTGTTTTATTATGTGATTTTATTCGTTTTCAATCATAATTCTGTATAAAATTAAACTATTCAAATGAACAGTTGAAAACATAAATATTACTTTGAATATTCAACATGAAAATTGGTAATACCAAAATGTATGAGTTTAATAATGAAAGTTTAATCCTGTATTAAAATGTACTTATTCGTATATGAGCTGGGTGTTATTTATTTAAGCTTTAATTAGGGTCATAAGCGAACCAATCCTGTAATAATTGTAATTGTTGTTATTGAGTTTATAAACAGACTATCAGCACCCCGCGGTTTTACCAGCGTTGTGTCCGTTCCTGTGGGGATTTTGGAATGAAAAATGGCATTTAACCTTCCCGTTGAATGTGGTTAACAAACGAATTATTCAAATCACTGCGTATAACTTTTCTCCGTTTACTCATACTCTCATACATATCATATGTATGTGTCATGGTATGTTGTCACTACTTCGAAGACAATTTTAACGCGTAATAAACTCTATATATAAATAAAAGAAAGTCGTGTTTGTTACACTATTTATAACTCGAGAACGGCTGAACCGATTTGGCTGAAAATTGGTGGGGAGGAAGCTTAGAACCGGGAGACGGATATAGGATACTATTTATCCCGTATTTCCTACGGGAACGGGTGCGCTGTGGGTGAAACCGCAGGGCACAGCTAGTAATATATAAAAGAAAGTCGTGTTAGTTACACTATTTATAACTCGAGAACGGCTGAACCGATTTGGCTGAAAACTGGTAGGGAGGTAGTTTAGAACCAGGAGACGGATATAGGATACTATTTATCCCGTATTTCTTACGGGAACGGGTGCGCTGTGGGTAAAACCGCGGGGCACAGCTAGTATATCATATATCATACTCAGACAATGTACATTTACTTACAAAACTAAATGTACCAGGGGTGTTCGTGAGATAAAACTACTTTATCATAACTTGCTATCTACTGAAACCGCTAATAAGCTTGAACTCATCTATAGTACTTCAAACAAAGAATACTTATCGCTCGGGGCGAAGCAATGCTGGTAGGGTTTCAGACACCTCTAATCAACTAACCTTTGAATTTCCATTTTAGTTCAAATAATTGATAAAATAATATGTATACGACAGCAGAAGTTGAAAGAAAATACGGTAGGTATCAAACAAAATTTCCTCAGGGAGGTAGGTAGGTCCATACATTTTTTGAAACATTTACTTTGAATAAAAGGGCTCATTTCTTTGCGACTATTCGGATTATTCTAATACTGGGTCTTCGTCGATACCGTAAAAGGTATTTCATTTCTATGAATCCCTTTGACGCAACAACAGAAATATCAAATTTCAGGTTTATATCTTATTCTACCGATATAATATGTAATTTACGTGGATTTATTTTACATATTTAGGGCGTTTATTTGCTGTTTTGCTCTCTACTCACATGAAATAAGCTGCTGTTTGAATTTAACTGGAGAGAAAAATATTTCCTTCTTCAAAATGTTGAATATTTGAATTTTGAGTATCGATATTGCCTACTTCAATACATTTCAAGGCCTCCGACGTAGCCGGTTAGTTTCGCTATGCTCGATTCCCGCTATGCACTGATCATAAAATACCTAACAAAAAGTGCCGCTATGCACGGAATCAGATTCTTGGACTGTCGAAAGGAAAATACTTATGTTTAAATAAATAAAAATTTAAATAAATACTCTCTTACTAGTTTCACTAACTATAACTATAATTATATAACTATAATTATAGTAAACAGTATTCGTGTTAATCAACACAAAGCTTAAACCGTCAACACCAAAACAATGAGTTTTTTGGGTTACCTCTTCCGGGAATTTGTACTTGAGTGTTAACTTTTGTACTTGAATAGAAAGAGACAGTAGGATTGCGGTTTTGGTGCATCTTTATTTTACTGATAAGCGTAATTAGGTTAGATCATGTCGGACGCAAGTTCTTCCCGTGGTCCGGTTAAAATTATACAATAATTTATAGTAGACGTGGTGGAAAGACCCTGTTATATACCGGACACAAATACCATTTTGTAAGACAAAATAAAAGAACTGTTAACTGGCAATGTGTAAATAAAAGAAGTGATCTTAAATGCAGTGGAAGTGTAACTTTGGAATCTGAAAATATATATTTTCTTGGCTAGTTTTAATCTCATGATTTTGAGTTGATTTATGTTTCATAGCGTTTTTTTATTTTTTAATCGAAATATACGCAATTCTTAAATTTAAATTAGATTTTTATTTACCTAAACAATTTTCCTAAAACTATGCAGTCCCAGGCTAGCTTTAAGAGTATACTTTAGAAACGCTTTTCTATCGAATTGTACCTTCCATTGTTAAATGTAGCACTGAGAAATTCAGAGCAAAGCGGCACTTTTTGGTAGGTATTTTATGATCAGTGCATAGCGGGAATCGTGCATAGCGAAACTAACCGGACGTAGCATCTAATCATTACATAGTATAAAATAAAGTCGTCTCTTTTTCGTGTCTGTCTGTTTGTCTGTCTGTATGCTTAAATCTTTAAAATTACGCAACGGATTTTGATGCGGTTTTTTGTAATAGGTAGAGTGATTCAAGAGGAAGGTTTTTATGTAAAAAAAATCCCGAAATTCCCACGGGAACGGGCACAACGCGGGTAAAACCGCGGGGCGCTGCTAGTGTATAATAAAGCTGAAGAGTTTGATTATTTGAAAATCTCAGAAACTACCTATCTGATTTGAAAAATATTTTTGTAGTAAATAGCCACATTCGACGGAAAGGTAAAGTGCTATTTTTATCCAAAAATTCCTACGGCAACAGGCACAACGCGAGTAAAACCGCGGGGGCGATGCTTGTTAGATATAATGAAAATCGACGAATCAGATTAATGTATTATCTCTAAACAACAAGACAAGGATACCAAAACACAACACTCGTCATTTGAAATAATGACAAGTGTTGTAATAATGACAAATAATGATATTTTTCGAAGTATTTTTCCCTAGCATTCTTAACAAAACAACGTCAGAGAAATATTATATACACAATTGCTTTTAACGCTCGTGTGTAAGACGATAACACTTGAATTAGGCTTGTTTTGAGCTGACAATTTATTAGTACGGTACTTACTTTAGTAGGAAAATGGAACGTAACATATTTGGCAATATTGTCGCCATCTTTTTCGATAAACAGATTAAGGCTTTGTTTGTTACAATATGCATATAAATATGTTACATATTGTAACTAAATAATGTAATAAAATAGGTATACAAATTCACACACGGTTAATTAGACCCAAAGTAAGCTCTAAGTTTAGCAGCCCACGACGAACCGCAGCTGCAAAGCAGTCTTTTCACCAGCCATAATGAATTGATAAAGCAATGATAAATATAGTGACATATTAAACTAAAAAAAATCATATATTAATATAGGAACACATTACACGTATTTTATTTGTTTATTCCCATTAAAATCTACAATGTAGGTTTTATTGCATTGCTGAAACAAATATTTGTTTCGAAGTAACGTTTCGAAGTAACATCACAAAAAAAAAACCGAGAAACAATGTATCGTAATTGCGATGTTCGACGTTTAAAAATGTCAAACATAAAGATGGTTTGTCACTTTCTAACATACGCAATTTCCGAAGAGCAAAAGAGAAAAAACACATTATAACAGTGTTTTAGTTACACCGCGGTTATTGATAAGTCAGAAAATATTTCGCAGTAACAAACCATCGCACTACGAAAGCTTCGGTATACTCGTAAAGTTGTCGATGTATCAATTTTTGAAATACAATGTTTCGTTGTCACGTAGAGATCCCATCTCGAAACATATAGCTACAAACTTAACAAGAAGTGAACGTCAACATCAAACCGCTATTTAATATTAACAAGTAACTTGCCACTTTTGTTTAACTTAAACAAAAGACAAATAACTTGTAATATTAAGCGTTTACCGCATACATATATTTATATAGAAGATATGGTACAATTTGATATTGCAACAAACAATTCGACATTGAATTATTTAAATTAAATAAGAGCTTCTTACTCATTAAAAATAATTGGTGTTCTAGCTCATACTAACGAATGAAGTCAGGATTTGGGAATATTGTATAATATATAAGCAGCTTACGAATATTCGTAGTGTAGACTAAAATAGCTGTTTGTTCGTATACACAACATCGACAGTATTATGGCCCAACATAGTAAACTAATATGTTGGTTCATGGTTATGTTATGTTATGATATACTACATTCTACATACTTCAGTGTATTATCCGTAGAGCTTAAGCGTTCTTATTAAAGGATTAGTAGATATTTTAACCATCCCTGACACTTTTACACTTGATACTGTGTAAATAAAAAGTGAGCCCATAGACTCACTTTTATTGGCACATTGAACTGTATACCTTATCTTTCCTTTTTTAAATCTGTCCTTGCTTTACAGGTCGAAGTTAAGTATACCAACAATGAAAATAAATGAAACGTTCTCAGTGGGTTCGTTCTTTGACTGCAACACAATACCGAGTGACCACGAATCGTTCTTTCATAGTACTCTGTGGAGGCAAACTATTGTAGGATGCAGAATTCTCAAGCTTTTGCAAGATATTTACGGGTTTAAGTATGTTTATGTTTGCTACTTTATATTTACTTGGAAGTAACGTCTGTTTTTTCAAAAAAGTTATTTCACATTTGTCTAAGTTAGAGCTGGCCACTAACTTACACGAATTTACTTAATTTTTTGATGTGAAAACTTCTTTACACAACGAACTTACTTAATTTTTTTAAGCGAAAACTTCTTACGCTGCTTTGTGCACTTTTTTTGGGGTAATTATTTTTAAACTCGAGTCAAACACGTGACCTGATCGAAATATTCGTAAGACGTTTGGACGTTTCAAGTTTTCAATTCCAGTATATGCAATCCGTTGTTTTTTTAGTTAAAGGCTTTTGAGTTATCCAATGCCTTTTTTGAGTCAATTGAAAGTTTTTTTTCAGTATGACCTACGTTATCCAAAAAGAAAGTTATAACTTAACAGCTGAAATACTTTCATACAACTACAAATCCAAGACTGTTGATATATTTGCAAGACCTATGACTTTACGGAAAGATGTGCTTGATTTGGCAACTCCTATACAGGATGTGTTAGATTGGGAGTAAGTATATAACAAGATTTTAAATCAATATAGTAATATATGTAAAAGAAAGTCGTGTTAGTTACACCATTTATAACTCGGGAACGGCTGTACCGATTTAAATGTTCATTTTTAAATTATTTCTCTTGGGCAGAAATAGGACATAGGTAATAAAAATCCCGAAATTCCCACCGGAACGGGTGCACTGCTGGTGATACCGCGGGGCAGTTAGTGTTAATATAATGAAGCTTTACCTAATAGTAAGTAACCATCGCACTTAGAGACACCAGACGTCAAATGCTTCTTAGTCCTTAGTAGAGATTGAATAAGTGATTTTGACATATAATGTATGAAAAATAGTTTAGTGTCCATTTAATGGGCTTTAAGTGCGGCAGCTAGTCAAAAAACGACTCTTAGCATTCAAATTGCTGCTCTCTCCCTATACAAATAGTAATCATTATAATTTGTTTTACTTCGATGCTATAACAATATATAGATATCGCGACACATTAGTCACTTACATAGTAAGGAAGTGAGAACGAAGGCATAACGAAACGATTGTCATTTGTTTTTCAAGGCTGTTGAGAATAGTCTCAACAGATTCTCTTGACTATTTTGTTGAGTCTATTCTCAACAGAGTTCTGTTGAAACTATTCTCAACAGAATCTTCAAGAGAATACTCTCTTAACTAATAAAGATATGCTTTTAGTAACCTACTAATGACAAAAGGTACTAAATTTTAATTTATTTTCAGCTTTGGTTTCATACTACAGAAGTCACAAAGCCTGATGCCGTTCCAAAGTTTCTACAGCAAACCATTTGTGAGACCTCTTTGGAACTGTTTGTATCTTATGGCGGCTATTTGCATAATATTCTTCTATTTTCTCAACCTTTGGGAACGGAAAATGATAAAGCAAAAAAAATCAGAGTGCAGTATAAGCCATGAAATGTTAATAGTGATTGGTGCTTATTGTCAGCATAGTGAGTATAAAACAGTTTGATTCTAGTTGTAGGTACCTACTATCTTATTGAAATTCCCATTGGAACAACAAGAACGCGGGTAAAACCGCGAGGCACGCCTCAGCCTGTTTGTACCTCAGCAATTTAATTCCTTATTCATAACGGAGACAATCCAGTCTTGATTGCAAGTACCGAGCACCTCAAGTATTTACCAACTCACTCTGGAACTGTCTCCAATGACTGACGTTTTATCTACTGTTTCGTCTCTTAATTTAGTACGTGCATCAAGGTAGATTGAGCTCAGTATTTCTGAGACAAATTAGTTATTAAGTTTCTCAAGGTTGAGATATCAAATAAGTTAATATTTACAGAACACTTGCCAAACGGATTAGAGTTCATTTGGTTTGAATGAAACTTGAAATTGTGTTATTCAGACGTATAACCTATATTACTGTAAAGTTTCAATCCAATCCGTCCAGTAGTTTTTTCGTGAAAGCGTAACAAACATACATACATCCATCCTCCTTTGATTTTATACAAACTTTCGCATTTATAATACGAGTATTAGTAGGAATAACTACATTGACTCGAGAACAAAAAGAAGACTACATATTTCTTATCTTTCAGTTCCACCAATAGAAGCAGTCCTCTATTCCCGACGTACAGCATACCTCACCTTCCTATTATTCGCCTTCATCGTTTACACGTTCTATACATCTAACCTGCTCTCACACCTAGTAAATGATAAAGACGATACTATAACCCTTGATGTTTTACTGGAAAGTGATTACAACTGTTTGATTCTGGATTACTTTGATAGAATTATCGGTAACAGTGTAAGTGATCTATACTAATATTATAAAGCTGAAGAGTTTGTTTTGTTTGTTTGTTTGTTTGTTTAAACGCGCTAATCTCAGAAACTACTGAACCGATTTGAATAATTCTTTCACTGTTAGATAGTCTATTTATCGAGGAAGGCTATAGGCTACATTTTATCCCGAAATTCCCACGGGAACGGGCACAACGCGGGTAAAACCGCGGGGCGCTGCTTGTTTGTTTGTTTAAACGCGCTAATCTCAGAAACTACTGAACCGATTTGAATAATTCTTTCACTGTTAGATAGTCTATTTATCGAGGAAGGCTATAGGCTACATTTTATCCCGAAATTCCCACGGGAACGGGCACAACGCGGGTAAAACCGCGGGGCGCTGCTAGTAATTAATATATTTAATTTCTTTTAATGTTTGTTACCAGGTAAACAGAATTATAAATTCAAAATGGGTGCATCGGGTGAGCCCTACCGTGCTTCAAAGGACACGTTAAATTGTCGGTTCCGATTGTTTCGATAGACCAAATTGAAGGCCTTTATGTCTTCGAAAATCTTTGACACTAGTTAGCCACTTACCTTCACGAACTTACTTTTTAATTAAATAAAAAATCTGATTTCCTCCGTTTTCCGATCAATATTTTTTCTTTCAGTTATCTGCTAACGTCCTTAGCAATGCGTCTACTATCTACAACAAGCTGATCAATATGAAACATGTTTCATTGCTTGAAGGTTTGGAAGCTGTAAAGACTACGAAAGCTGCTTTGTTTTCGGATTACGTAGCTTTGACACCACTTTTCAATGAAGGTTTTGTATTTGTTACAGAACTTAGTGTTATGAATGACTAGCCGCGCCCCGCAACCCGCGATGTACCCGTTCCCGCGGGAATTTGGGGATAAAATATATCCCAGATGTTATTCTGATGTATAACCTATATTAATGTAAAGTTTCATCCAAATCCGTCCAGTAGTTTTTTCGTGAAAGAGTAACAAACATGCTCACAAGCGCATTTATAATATTAGTAGGATCACATTTAAAACACAAACGACTTTTCAAAACAGTCAACTGAAAAATTCTCAGTGAAACGAGAAAACTGACAAATACGGACCCATGGAAGTTGCCGAAACTCTGTTAAAAGTTAACGGGAAAATGACTGTTCTTTTTGGTTGTCGGTTTATGTTGTGCAACTGTGTTTAAAATTAAATGTTTAAATAAAAAATGAAATTGTTTAAGTTGTACAAATTGTGAAACAAAATGAAAAGAATCAGTGGTAGGGTTTCAGTTTGAAACTGTGTTTTTTTTGCAATCTACTTTGTTTGCAAAGGGGCAATTAAAACAATGGGTATTTGTTAGGGTTCTTTAAAAAACTTTGTGCTATATAAGGCTTGCGTAGACGAGGGGAAAAAACCTCCGATTTATTTACATAGAAGGCTACTATGTCGCAACTGTGACCAACTTGTTGAACAGAAACACATTATGGTGTTAGGGTTAATGTTTAATGTACTTTTTTGCATATATATAGTCGCTAGTCGCAGTGTTATTCCTCAAGGCACAAAACTAATTATGTTTATTAGTATCTAGGTAAATATGATTTAAAAATAAATGACGTTCGTTTTAAATTGTGTTCTATTTTGTACAATATAAAATACAATTTTGAACAGACAGCGACATGAGACGATATTGTGAGTCTTAAGACGACGTGTGAACACGCTCATCGCGTTTGTGAGGGGTGAGGTATCTTCCCCCCGCGCTTTATGTTCGCGGACCTGTCACTTTTATAAATTTATGTCACTGGAAATCTAATAAGGGTCCCCGTACACTTGATCGGCTATCGGTATTGTCTTTTACAGATACCAATTTATTTTTCATCAGTATGAATGAGTTGACGTGTTATCGGTAATATCGGTATTGTTATCTTAGCGCAGTCGGGGCAGACATTTAAATAAAAAAAAATCCAGGGAGCGATTTATTTTTTAAACGTCAGGGGGGGGTGTGGTTGGGAGTATAAATCTCGATTTTCGAACTAATCCCGGTAGAGGGTTCGCCGCCATCTTGTTTTAAAGTTAAATTTTTTCGTAAAATTTAATAAATTTTTTACGCTAGGATAAACTTGGTAGTATAAAACTGCAAATATTGATCCTAGCGTAAAAATGATAATGGCCAAACTTGTGGAAAATTAAATTTCCAACAACTTTCGATAGGACCATTTTTGCTCTAAAGTTGAAAATTAACGAGTTATTTCAGAAAAACTAAAAAAATTAACTTTTAAACAAGATGGCGGCGAACCCTCTGGTTCGTCTTCTTGTTCATCTTGTTTTAAAGTTAAATTTGTTGAGAATTCATTGAATTTGTTGAGAAGGCATTGTATTTGTTGAGAATTCTGCATTACTATAGCATGTTTCAAAATCCCAGATCAATTATGTAAACAAAGTTATGTCAAGATTTGACACTGTCAATGTAGGAGGTCAGATGTGTCGAACCTTCGGGTAATTTCATTTAAAAATATTGTTGCCCAGCAGTGGGACAAACCTGTTTTCCTTGGTATCACGCGTGAATGGCTGGACCGATTTCATTAATTCTTTTTTTGTTGTATTTGTTATTATTAGGAGAAGGTTCTTACGGAAAAAAATATTAAGAAAATCTCTCAGAAATATTGAAAAATATAACATTTAATTTTGCATATTTAAAAAAACACGCGTAACGAATGTCAATGTCATTCACTAAGGCGGTACGAAGTTCGCCGGGTCAGCTACACGGATTTTATGTGCGCCGGACTTTTTGCGCGTTGTGTGCGTTACTGCATATAATTACATAGGTTCTATTTTCACAGACTAAAAAGTGCGTCACGGATAGTCTGTCGTCTGCGCTGCACCTAAGATATTATTTGCGATGTTCGTACAGAGCGAGCGTGCGCGACGAAGCAGTACGTGTCTACTCCCAACAAGGCCCCGCGGCCGACTGAGTGACTAGAGCACCGTCAACGCGAGCGCTATAATTATGTTTTATTTCATTGAATAAACTAACTTCAATTTAGAGAAAAACCATCTGTACTACCATATGGGATTTGATGTAAGGTTTATGAAAATATAAATTTTGTACTTGTTTTTTCTTTACAATCGCCGTGAAACTGTAAAATTTCAATAAAATGTCGATTTTTTACGATTTTCACGATTTTTTTCTATCGAGGCAAATCACTCTAATCGTGTTTCGAAGTGTATAACAATACAAAGCATATTTTTACCTTTACGACAGTAGGAATATCATTCCATAAATTTTAGCGGTTGATATCCAAAAACTGTTTCTAACACAACTCTTTCGCGATGTTTTACGCTTCTGGTCTTACCACTTCGTCTTAACACATCAAGTTTTTTTTTCAGTATTTACCGGCCATGAAATATGTCAACTAATACGTATCAATGTTTTTACTACTATCAAAAAATATTTCTTCGTTTCCAAGACTTTTCCGTACAAAGAAGATTTTAAGATTGCGTAAGTTTTTATAATGTTTTCGAGCTTCAGAAGATAGTCTTTCTATTCATTTATATTTAAACAAATTGGTACATATTGAAAACAAATATATATACATATAATCGATATTTCCATCCTTTATTTTCTTTGAATCAATTTAACATCATCGTCATCTCTATCTCATCTACTTGCATTGGCAGTTAAAAATAATATATTCCTTTATAGAATTTTCAGAACAAAGACTGTGGCAAAGATCTCCAATTTATTTCAATTTTCGAATAACTTTTAAAAATCGAACTACAAGTAATACAGTTTGTTGATACTAAAAAGTAAATACTCGTAGTACTGTACACAGGCGTGGTGATTACGCCTAATCCTCCTCACTGTACTGATATCATCAGTGAGGTGAGAGGCCTTTGCCCAGCAGTGGGACATTACAAGCTTATCTATAAATACTGTTTATTTGATTTCAGAACACTGCGAGCCAGAGAAGTGGGGATATTGGGGAAAATCTTATCATACGAATTTTTCGAAGTAAGCTGCAATGAAACGCCCAACGTTCAAGCTAGTTTTTCCCAAATATCTGCTCTACTATATCTTTTATTAAGCTCTTATGTTTTAAGCATTATCATACTTATAATTGAAATTGTTCATTTTAAACGAACCACCCCTTGGCCGTATGTTGATTGAATTAAAGAAGTAGAACATTGTTTAAGGGCTGGTCCCAATATCTAAGATAACTATCTCAGATAGCTGATAAAGTTTTGTCATTTTCCTTATTTAATTTAAAGTTTAATTATTAATTAAGATCTGTTAACTGTCTGAGATAAATAATGTTTGCTTTAACCAATAGGTACATATAAAGACTTAAAACATTTTAAAAGAAGTTATATGCTTATCACTCTTTATTGTTTTTGCTTGTATATCGAAGTTTTTTACAGCACTGTAGGCAGTAGTTTCATTGAAGATGGCACCTAACTGTTGATTGAATCTGATTTGTGTGTAATAAATATAAATATATATCTGCATAAACTTAGGCACATGTTTAGATTACCAATGTATGTTTATAAAAATAGAGTTTAATTAATATGCAAAGTTTTGATCTGCCTCCATATAATTTTAACTGGAACCATATTGACACGACGAAGAAGAAGAAGAATAGAATGGATATTATAACTAATTATTTATTTGAAAGAAAATCATGATATGTACCAACTAACTTAATAACGTGAGTGTTATTTATAAAATTTTAGATTATTCTATCAAAAATCTTACACATACACATATTTTCTGATCTCTGCAAACATTTTGTTATTAATTTTATTCCTAAAAAAAAGAATATTCTCGTAAGGTTTTTAACATTATCGCGTCAAATACGAATGTCTAATCTCTGAAAACTTAATCTGACGCGAAGGTAAAGCTAAAACATTTTAAAGGCCAAAGGGATCTAGAAAGGATTTGCTTTAGAGTTGAATAAATATTTTTTAGAAGTTTTTGTGAGCGCGGTGTTCAAGTGAATTTGGCACGGAGTGGCAATAAAGATTTTGTGGCAAAAGTTTTTAGAAACAGCCATGATTTGTTTCCGTTTTCCACCATTCATAATTAAGTGCTGTTGACACTTTATAACAGAGGTTAACCTTTAAGTATGGACGTCATTTTTTCTTAACACTACTGTGGACGTGGAGTCTCACAGGCTCCTATATGCACACACATATTTTTTTGGGAATTTGATATAAGATCGCTTTAAAACTGATTGAAAATTAAAGTTATGTGATTTAGCAATAAAATAACGTGCTTACATAATCAACTTTTATATCAAGAATTATAGAAATTTCAAAAACCAAAAATTATGGCACTTTTCAGTTTAAATCTACTTAATTTATATTTTTAGGTATTAAAAACAGCTAAACTAATTACTGTTACAAAATGAGTCTTTTTTTCTCAAAATATAATATATAAGAAACCAAAAACACAAAACAACTACTTCAGGTAACAAATATAAAAAAAATTGACAACAGTCTAATAACGTAAATTTATTGGCAGTCAGTGCACAAAGGTTTAGAACATTGGAGGCACACAGGTTTGCTGCACCCAACACAAACATGGGTAGTCATCCTATGTCTTTTGGCGGGACAGATTCTACATGCTCTTTGACTGGTTTCCTGATCCTGGACATCTTCTGTAACCATATCATTACCTAAAACTCGAGTCATGGTCAACCTCAGCTCTCTTGGTAATCGTGTATTTATAACACGCCTTTGCACATGAGGCACCACAAGAAAACGCGCTATTTTTTTTAGGATATCTCTCCGCAGCTTTTGATTGGTGCATGTTATATAAATTTTTGACATTTTGGACTAAAAAATCTGAAACAAGCCTAATCGCCCTTATAAAATATATCATAGGGCAACAATGGACGTGTAGCCTGACAGGCTACGGTCAATATTTTGATGGTTATTATTTACGTGATATCCATCGGAAGACGCTACCTCCTCCCTCGTTGGTAGTTTTACAACTAAAACAAAAGCTACTGAGCCGCTCAATCGCGTGGAGTGGAGGGAATTAGGTGAAACTAAGAAAACGAAAACATCGAGTAGCCTGTGAGACTCCACGTCCATACTTAAAGGTTAAACAATCTATATATATAAAATTCAAAGTCCTGACTGACTGATAATCAACGCACAGCCTCAACCGCTACACCTAGAAGCATGAAATTTAGCAGGAAGGTTCTTCAAGTGACGTAAGTGCACACTAAGAAAGGATTTTTGGAAATTCTACCCCCAAGGGGATAAAATAGGGGATGAAATTTTGTATGAAACTTTGTCAATTTTAAACCGATCGGGCTGAGACATTGCATGCATATAGCTGCTATGAAGTAGGCATCCCCTAAGAAAGGATTTTGATAAATTCTACCCCCAAGGGGATAAAATAGGGGTTGAAAGTTTGTATGAAACTTTGTTAATTTTAAACCGATCGGGCTGAGATTGTTCATGCATATAGCTACTATGACGTGGGCATCCCCTAAGAAAGGATTTTGATAAATTCTACCCCCAAGGGGATAAAATAGGGGTTGAAAGTTTGTATGAAACTTTGTCAATTTTAAACCGATCGGGCTGAGATTGTGCATGCATATAGCTACTATAACGTGGGCATCCCTTAAGAAAGGATTTTGATAAATTCTACCCCCAAGGGGATAAAATAGGGGATGAAAGTTTGTATGAAACTTTGTCAATTTTAAACCGATCGGGCTGAGACTTTGCATGCATATAGCTACTATGACGTAGGCATCCTCTAAGAAAAGATTTTGATAAATTCTACCCCCAAGGGGATAAAATAGGGGATGAAAGTTTTTATAAATCTTCTTATAACGAAACTTAATGCGGCAGACTAAATTCCACGCGAGCGAAGCCGCGGGCAAAAGCTAGTATTAAAATAAAATAATTATTTTATAAAATGAATGTAAAGTATAAAACTTAATTATAGATGTGACTTTTTTGTATGTGTGATTAATTTAATTTGACTAGTTGAACCTTATTTAATTAATATGAGAAATAAACGGTAAAAACAAAGAGTCAACGAATATTCAAGACATGCGTTACGCTCACATTCTATTGAACTTGTTGATTTCTAAACACATAACAGTTCTGACTTTCTAAATTGAAGAACTTAATTTTGGTACCTTTGCTTCACACATGTCTGAAAAATCATTGTTGCAGATCGTTCTGAAAAATGTGAAAAATCTGAATGTGTGCTTCTTAAATTTCTTGCAATGATGGGGGACCTAAATTCAGCATGTCTAATAGAACACGGTCGAGCACTAATCAAAGTAAGATTACTCACTTACTAGCATTCAATCGAATTCACCAACTTGATAATGACCTTACCTTACCTTTCCTTACCTATCTGTACTAATAAAATGAAACCAAAGACTTTCCTTGTTTGGTTGAACACTGTTATCTCGAGAAGCGCCGCGCCGCCGCCGGTCAGATTAAAAATATGTTTGTGTAAAACAGCTACAATCAAGGAGACGATTACATGCTACTTTATCTCAGAATTCTCACGGAAACAGGTACCTACGACACGAGAAAAACAGCATGGTGTTGCTTAAATTAAGCTCAAATAGGTTAGTGGCTGGTTAGCCACTGGTGACGGAGTTTTAGACCGCCCAAAGGCTTTCGACATGGTCTAACGATTGAAACAACCAGGACCAACAATTTAACGTACCTTCTGAAGCACGGTAGCGCTCAGATAGCAATGCCACTATCGGCCACCCATCCAAGTAGGGGTCGAGCTGCACGTTGCAATCACAATAAGCTAACACCGCTTAGTCAAAGTATACCACGAGCGCGAGGGAGTTGCTTGTAACGAATAATATCACACTGATACAAGAACCTTTTCCATATTTTACAAGCGGACCTCAACAATAATTTCTTTTTAACCAATTTGATTTTGTTTTTAATGTATCCCCTGGGTTCGGAAATAAAACACAGGGTCTATTTAATAAAAACTCCGCTCTCAAAATTTGATGCTACATTATACCGTTCGTTCAATGATTTATGGAGCAAGAAATTTAGAATCCTATTAATTAAAACAATTTATTTACAACATTTACTTGTATAAATACAATTAATTTGTAGTGTAGGTTATGTATGCGTTGGCGTTGTTTAGTTAGAATCAGCGAGTAAACAATCTTGACATGTCATTGTTTTACATTCTATTCTGTGACATTGTGTGACTATTCCCACCTTTTAATCAATCCTTTATGACCCGGATACATTAGGAGCCAGTACTTATTAAAGTAATCATAGTGAATATGCATATTCATTGATAGTCACAGAGAATATACATACATATTCATTGTGACTACGGATTATATCCACCTAGCCGTTTTCGACTGCAGTGACGTGGCTCTGATCTTTTTGTAAGTATGCCGTAATACAAATAAAGGTTCTGCTAGTTATTTATATCCAAGACCAAACGGCTTCGAAGGGTTCGTAGCCAAAAAGTAAATACCATTGCTTCCAGATTCCGAATTGATACCCATATAGGTAGCTTCTGTATTATTACACTTTCCTTCTTGAAATAGAGGCCAGTTACTGCATTTTCGAGCTGAAAAATATTTAAATAATAATATAAGTAACAATGCAGAGTACTTTCTAGTGTTTCGGAGTTCTTAGAACGACTTAAAGCCTCCGACATGTGTTAACGTAACGTAAATTCCGAAACAAGGTAGCACTCAGATTGAAATGCCACTTTCGGTCACCCATCCAAGTAGGAGCCGAGATGCACGTTGCTTAACAATCGATATAAACTAAAATTGCTTATTCAAACTTTGTCCCGAGCGCTACTTAGTTTTTGCTAAGATACTGCAAGACAATGGGCAATATTGTAGTTCCTAATAATTCAATGTCTCAACACATCATCACATTCAACATATTTTTTATAGATTAATCTCTCTATACCTGGAAAAGCAGTAGGCACATTAATGGATTCCGCGAATAATTCCCATGCTCTGCTGTGGTCGCAAATATAAAACAAGCAGCCGGCCTGTGACGATCCTCCGTTCGGATAAAAATCTTTATGTCCTGAAACAAGTAAAATTAAAAGTGAGAAATACTCCCTGCGCAAAAATGGGTCGACCGATATTTATCAATACAAAACTAGCTTTCAAATGAAAAAAACCGCATTGAAATCGGTCCATCTTTTTAAGAGCTACGATGCTACAAACAGACACACACACAAAGACATCAGCGTCAAACTCGTAACCCCTCATTTGGTGCCGGGGGTTTAAAAATAATGTTAGTTAAATAAACTTAACGTTCAAAGGTTCAGGACTTATACAGGATACAGGGTAGTGAACAACAGACTGCAAGTTTCAATTGCAAAGATTCAAGATTTCAAACCGATTACTTGTAGATATCAGATCGATATTTTGTAACCATGGATTTAATGTACAATATAAAGTCCTTGGTTGTATCAACAAACACTACATTTCCCTTCAAATACCCTTATTTTGAACCGCATGTCACGACCAAAACTGACATAGGAATGATCCTCTCTTTAACTATTTACCATATATTATATATTTACCCACCCATGGGCTCCATAAGCCCTAAAACTTTTCCATTAGTATGTATGACGTCAACGTAAGCCGCATCAGATCTGTCGAGTTTTTCGTCCAACGTCACGTTATTGTAACATGGTCCCGCGGGATCCAATCCCGTGATTCTTCCTAGCTGTGTTCCAGTGAGTTCCTTTACTGCCCTGCCAGCTACTCCAGCTATATGAGCTCCGAGACTGTGTCCTATTAATGAAATATTTGATGGTTCCTGCCCACCTGTAAAATGGTACCATATGTTTAGCAAAAAAATTGTTTAAATTACTTAAGTATGTAAGTACTAATGAGCATAAGTAATTTTTCTATCTGCTGGTTTTTTAGGAGAGATAAATGACAGAGAAGATTACAATTTACTTCGGGATTCCCACGGAAATTTTTGATTAACCAAAACGAAACGCTTGTGTAAACTAATGACCTTCTGATTACATTTCGTGTCAAGGGAGTTTTGTTAAATAACTCTATCACATGTATGAATGATGTGTTTGTAGAAAATGACCATGTACAGCCTTGATACTGACAGAGGCCTTTAATACCTAATGATAAAATAACTAAAATTAAAATAAAATTTATTGCCACAAAAATTAGGGAAAATACAAAAATTCACATTTTACTTAAAACTAATAAAAATTGTAGCAAAGGGAGGCGTCTCAGCTGATGTTCTACCGGGTCCGAGGCCTCGGTAGAACGCTGGTTTTCAGACGCCCCCAACTCTTATTGTATAGACTTGATAATAAATTGAAATTGATAATAAATTGAAGTCTCTCTCCATCAGCCCTTAACGTAACAGTTTAATCACTTACCTTTTATCAACTGCGCTAAAAAATTGCCCAACATTTCCCCCATAATGGTGGCGTGTGTGGAGGACCTCAGATATTCGAAATTGATTGTTTTTCTACCGTCTAAAGCAAATATTTTCAACCTTGATTGTTTTAGCAGCTCAGAGGAAATTGCCTGCAAGAAACAAAGTCATGGCGATTACATTCGCCCACTTATTTTGATTACTCCGTAGAAAATAAGAAAATTACGGAAATTGATAACGATTTATACGTTAATAGCTTTCCTGCGTCTCAATAGTTTTATGTGGGTATTCAGAGAAACAATAATAGGTAAAGGAAAGACATTGATGTGGTAATGATACAACTGCTGATGCTAAAATATATACAAATATAAGTAATAATGAAGAGTTTCTTTTTTGTTTGTTTGAACGCGCTAATTTCAGAAACATCCAATCCGATATTAGTAATTATTTTTGAAATAGTTAACGGAAAGGTTAAAGGTTAAAGGCTATTTTTTTCTCTCTTTTCGAAATTCCCACAGAAACTGGCACATAGGTAAACCGCGGGGTGCTACAAGTAATTTGATAACATTATGCTAGGGACTGACTGGGGTTTGTTTCGATTCCCTAGTCGAGCGATATATGTTTTTATTTACTTTTCAAACATGGCTCGGGTTTAAGATTAAGATCAACCCACAGGAGACAAGCCTGGTGAATACGACTAATAATCCTCACTGTACTGTGTCTTCGATGGCATTAGAAGTCTTTGCACATCAGTAGTAGTGCTCGTGGCTTAGTTTGACTGAACAGTGTTAACTCATTGCGATTGTTAAGCAACGTTCATATCAGCGTCAACTTGGATGGGTGGCCGATAGTGGCACCTGAAATCTACCGTGCTTGGGAGGGCACGTATTGTCGGTCCCGGTTGTTATTGTTAGACCATGTCGGAGGCCTTTAGGCGGTCTAAAAACTCCGACACCGGGGTTAGCCACTAATCTTCTCGAACCTCCTTGCTTTCAGTAGGATATTACAGGCTAATATGGTACTTTATTTTTTACCCAACTTCGTGACTCAAAAATTGAGTGATATTGTACTAATAGACCTAGAGCCCGTGAACCCCAGACCTTCGTCATTTTATAAAAGCTGAAAGTTTGTCAGCGCATGCTCCCAATACAGGTAAGAACGATGGACAATTATGAAGTTTGGGTTACAGTGGCTTTGGCAGGTAAACGGTACTAAAGGTGTGTAAAATACCGATCTAAATTCATCAAATAAAAAGTGTGATTTGTGTGACATGACATATGTCATTTGAAAGCTCTTGAAGAGTTGTACAAGTCACCCTTTGACGGTGATATCGAAATCGACGGCCAACTTGGTGTTTTCGACCATTGAAGATTGGAGTTGACCTATGCTATGGACGCTGATCCTAATGCTCAACAGTGACATGACCTATGTCATTTGAAAGCTCTTGACAAGTTGTACAAGTCACCCTTTGACGGTGATATCGAAATTGACGGCCAACTTGGTGTTTTCGACCATTGAAGATTGGAGTTGACCTATGCTATGAACGCTGATCCTAATGCTCAACAGTGACATGATCTATGTCATTTGAAAGCTCTTGACAAGTTGTACAAGTCACCCTTTGACGGTGACATCGAAATCGATGGCCAACTTGGTGTTTTCGACCACCGAAGATTGGAGTTGGCCTATGCCATGGACGCTGATCCTACTGCTCAACAGTGACATGACCTATGTCATTTGAAAGCTCTTGAGGAGTTGTACAAGTCACCCTTTGACGGTGATATCGAAATCAATGGCCAACTTGGTGTTTTCGACCATTGACCTTTAGTACCGTTTACCTGCCAAAGCCACGATAACCCAAACTTCATAATGGTCCATCGTTCTTACCTGTGTTGGGAGCATGCGCTGACAAACTTTCAGCTTTTATAAAATGACGAAAGTCTGGGGTCCACGGGCTCTTGGTCCATAAAAAAGACATAAATAAAGTAAAACCATACCTGTACCATTTCCCCTTCAGATGTTTCCATAAATCCATGAGTCAGAACCATGATTCTCTCCGAATTATTCACAAGTTTCCTCATCTGCCTATTGTTAACTAGAGCATATTGTACGTTACCATCTTTCGTGATCAAGTCTATGTTGATGTAGTCATAGAGCGATGTGTTTTTCGCTTGAAGTTGGCTGTATGATATGCCAAAAAGACTTTTGATGGAGTCGCCTGAAATAAACGGTTTTACGCAATGATATATTATTGTAAAAAATCCTAAATTAAGTCGATTTGGCTACCTAATTTTGTAAATATATTCAAGCAACTCAAGTACAATTAGAAACTTGCCTTTGTGCTAAGTTTCAATTGGTGTCAAAAATGTATAAAAAGTATTTCTTACATCCATTTGAGCTAGCGTCCAAAAACGGCTGAAATGCTGGCCAAACTTTATCTCTCACGCTTCTGATAGAAAACAAAGATCTTTTGTCTGTTCGTAAACTTGCTCCGTGAATATAGCACACCATAAGCGCACTAAAGTAGCATATTGTTTTTAGATGAATGCCTGAAAGTGTTAAAAAGTTGCATACTAATTAAATCCTTCCAATCATTAATGTCTGTTTGTAATTTTATTTATTCATTCAATGTATTCCTCATATTTTACCTTTTAAAACTCAAATGCCTCAAATTCTTACAAGTGAGTAACACAAGTCTATAATATGGCTTGCACAAGAACTGTTTTTAGGACCTAAATTTGATATGAACAAAAGTTGTTCGTTCAAAATTGTTTATAAATAAATAGAACACTATTTAAAACGACCATCATTTGTTTTTAACATATTTAGGTGATAAATAGATCTAATAATTCTTGTGCAATCGGCCCTTTTAATGATTATTGTCATATTGTATTTAGTTTTAGTAGAGTTTTAGTATTATACATTACAAAAATATCGACAAAAAAAAATATCGAATCGGACCGGTAATCATACAAACAAAATTACAAACTTAGTATTAGTAGGTATGATATATATACTTAGACTTACCCCAAAAATATAAAATCATGCTCAAATTGAATATCAGTTTGAATATCAAGTAACTATTCAAAAACACGTTAAAAAACTTGACAATACTAAAACATATTCTATATTCATATCTTTATAAACATATCACGACAATCCAACGATGTAAAGAGTACTAACATTTGATGATGGTTATTTTCATTTATGTCCAATACGTGCTTATATAACCACGGAAAATAAAGACTTAAGCACTTTACGTCATTATTGATAGCAAAAAATGCGATATAAAAATGTTAAATACAGCGTAAAGGTTCACAAAAAGTGTTAACGATCGTCTGTATCAAGTATAGTTCCTATTGTATTTGACTGTCGTTATGGTCTTTCTTAATGATTATTATTTATTTCAACGGGAACTTACGTACGCGGAGGTTACTGTTGAGTTGTCCCTCAACACGTTTCGGTCACGTACGGTGATCATCATCAGGAGGTGGGTGAAGCGCTCGCGACAGCGTCTCTCCCCGCACTGCTTCCCGTTGAAATAAATAATAATGTCAGTAACGTACGTTTCAATTAATAGTAAAATTTCTTAATGATGTTAAGTCCATTTATTTAGCTCATGCTTCGGTTACCTTATTTCAATAGAGAAGATGGCTGGAAGTTACCTCCTGCTTGGGATCCCATCATCAACAAGCTGAAACTACATACTTACTACCTTATGCTTACTACATACGTTTCTTTTGTTTTATAGACAATTTTAATACCAAGCAGCGCCCGCGGTTTTACTCACATTGTGCTCGTTCCCGTGGGAATTTCGAGATGAAAAGCCCTGTAACCTTCCGGTTGGATGTGACTTTCAATTACAAATAGAATTATTTAATCAGATTGGTAGTTTTGAGATTAGCGCGTTCAAAAAAACAAAAGAGATCAAACTCTTCAGCTTTATTATTTTAATCTAGATTTCCTAGACTTAAATTTCAGACGAAGGTACACAGAGCCAATCACAAGCAAAGTGGGTTTATACTCTGTTGAAGTTCCATTGCATGTTTTTGTTTGTGGATCAGTTTGAGTCTAAATCAAAATACTCAATGGAAGTTGAACGAAACCATTAATGAATATGCTTCGCTTGAAGCAAACTTAACAGTCTACATTATAACTAATTGGGTTTTCTTGTGGTTTAGTTTAAATAATTTATACTGACAGGTTTAATCAACGACTGAACACTGATTCAAAAAGTTACTATATGTACACTGCACAGGAGTTTCATACTTTAACTACTCTGTATGTTTTCTGTAAAGACGCTACAAATATAATCTTGAATATGGTAGAGAATATACTCGTACAATGAAAGGTTTTTTCAGCTGACTGGTAGTTCGAGGTTTTGTCGTGTTCAAACACAAAAAGTATCAGTATCTCTTATTTAAGAATCGTTATCAGTTCAAACTCTTCTTATTGAAATATCTATAGGTTTCAGAGTGGGGTTCGTTAGGTGGCCTTAAAACTCCGATACCAAGACCTATTCGAGCTTACCTACTAAGTGAAGTAAAAAGGCCTGTTACATATCGTTACTCAAGATACAGCGAACAAAAGTATTTTCACTTACGGTTCACAATATTGTATCTCAGTCTAGGTATTGTCATTGTGAACTGTGGTTCACAGCCATGAAATGAAGGTTCACTTTTTTACCTATATTCAAAGTCACAGTAGCAGAACACACTGGATGCATGTCGATGTGATATTTATCTTTTTGGCTGATATATCAATTAGTTCCACTACAGTAAGTAAGAACATAGTCAACAATAAGAGATAATAATCATACTATTTATTTCTACTTTAACATTATGTAAAAAATGAATAATTTATTTTAATATTTGAAATTATATTAAACCTATAACAACATAATATGTACCAAAAGCAACTGTAACAATATTTTCCACGTAATCTATTAATTAACAATTTAGATAAAATTAACACAAACATGATGTCTGTCAGAAATAAACATTATTATAACAAAATCATTGTAATTTACATATTATAATGTTAATTAATTCTAACAATATTGTTTCAGTCAATGTATTCGTAGCTTTCTGAAAATCATAGGTAATGAAAGTTATACGAGTGGACTTTCCTCGAAAGCTGGTTTGCCTAAAACTCCTTTATATTATGAATTAACTTTGGTTAAAAAAATAATACCTTTTCAAAAATGAATAACTTATTGAAACTACGTTTACGGATACACTTCGCTTTCATTTTACATTTCTGACGTTTCGGCCCCTTTACAGGAACCGCGGTGAAAGAAGACCGTAAATGTGGTTTCAATTCAAAATAGTGTTCGCTTAAACTTAATAAACCACTTGGCTCTTATTAATAAATGTGGTGTAACTGAAACACTGTTACGCTGTGTTTTGTCTCTTTTGTTGTTCAGAAAATTGCGAATGTCAGAAAGAGACAAACCATTTGACAGCTAAAATGTTCTTAATACATGTTCTAAGGCCCCTTATTTTATTGGAACAGTTTATGGTTTTTCTTTATTATTCTTGTTTCAATCATAGACTGGAATCTCAATCATAATTATCATAAGATAGTCACGTGTTAAGATTATTCGCTGTAGTAGTTAAATAGCTGTTTTTATGATTTATTAAGCAATAAACGAGTTTTATTTATTTATTTATAACTAGCTGTGCCCCGCGGTTTCACCCACAGCGCACCCGTTCCCGTAAGAAATACGGGATAAATAGTATCCTATATCAGTCTCCTGGTTCTAAGCTACCTCCCCACCAATTTTCAGACAAATCGGTTCAGCCGTTCTTGAGTTAAAAATTGTGAAACTAACACGACTTTCTTTTATATATATAACTAGCTGTGCCCCGCGGTCTCACCCGCAGCGCCCCCGTTCCCGTGGGAATTTAGAGATTTTTATTCCAAGTTTTCATTGTTTTTAAAATGTATTCTGCTATTCAGGGCGGAGACAAATCCAACGAAACAAAAACCATGAAAATTGATCCAGCCGATCTCGAGTTATAAGTGTTGTAACAAACCCGTCTTTGTTTTATATATATAGAAGATTTAGTACCTATACAGCTGGGTATCCATTTGCGCAGCCTCGTGGCGAGCTGCCTCATTCTGAGCGTGCCGCGGGCTTCGGAAAGTACATGCGTCTCCACTTGAGCACACATAATATCGTATCGAGCGGCAAGCCTCAACCCGAGCCACGATTTATACTTCGGAAATGGGTAGTTTCATTTCCTTGCTTATTATTTTCCAAGAATCTTCTTTCAATTGTTTATTATAATGATGCGGTGAAGTTGGATCCCACAAATGTCGGTGGTTTTCATATAACTTAATTAATTCGATACATTTCTCATTATCCATTTTGCTGCGTGCCGAGCACACGTACGTCCGTCTCCACTTAACGCACGCCTCACACTGAGGCGTCTTTGAGCATGGCCATTTACCGACACGATTTGGCTCGCTGCGCGGCCGCCTCGTTTGGTTCAAGTCGCGGCAAGACTCGAGTCGCGGCACGGTCTCCACTAGATCTGCCTCGGGCCGAGGCAGCCGCTCGGCCCGAGGCTGCCTCAAATGGATACCTACCCTACGCCGTTGCCACTTGTTTAATGAAGTACATTCTTTATACTTATAATCTCACATGCATAATAGTAGATATGCGACAAACATCTTTCACATCCAATACTAGGAATAATAACGCTGAAGCGTTTGTTATTTTGACTTTTTGTTTTTTGAACACGTTAATTCCATAAACTACCAATTCAATTAGAATAATTAAGAAGATTACATTTTCTTATATGTTAAACATATCTTAAATTACTTACAACAGAAATAACGTTATAGTATAGGCGTATCAGGAACGAATTCTCGAGATTCAGAGTGGTCTCCACACTTGGCAGCCTGTCCCGTGGAGGTATACTATCGTTTAGACATAGAAAGAAATATAATTAAAATTGAAGTAAATATAAAAAAATATTAAATTAACCATCTTTTCGGACGGGCCAAATGACCAATATTGATAACCGAGATTGAGAATGCATTATGGCATTTTTTCAATGTAAAATTTTGTTGTAATTAACTCGATACCTAATACAAAATGTAGAACATGTCAAAAACAAAAACATTGAGATCAAATATAAGGAAGTGTTAATATAAGTATTTGAATAAAAGAAAACAACTTTTCAACTATTCAACTTTCTTTCCTTTTCCCACTAATACTAATTCCAAACGGACATAATGAAATAGAAGACATCTCCTGATAACCCAAACATTTTCTTTGGACAAGATCTCCTTTCCACATCCTTCTAGTCTCGGTCGTAGCTAAAAACAAATAGCTCATTATTTTTGTTTAGTTGTTTAAGGGGAACCATGTCAGTTATAATGAATTTTCCTCTAGATAAATACCTGTTTTTCCTGCTATTAGTTTCTAGCTAATTGTTTGTGAAACAGATTTATTATTGAATGAAACGTGGAATATTAGCAAAATGAATGAGCAATACCACGAATAGGTTAATATTTTTGCTCCAATATTTTATGTAGGCGTAAACTTTCTTGGATAAATATAGTGATTAAGAAGTGTCAATTTAGCTGATATTATAATAATGAATGTCTGTCTGCGCAAATAACAAAGTGAAGGGAACTTACGAGGAGTACTAGGAAATATATGAAATACAACGCGAAAAAAAATATTCTTTGCTCCGATAATTTTCGTAGGCGTCAATTTACTTGGATATAAAAGATGTTTAAGAAGATCGATATCGTTAGAATGTTATTAATATCTGTCTACACAAAGAACAAAGTGACGAAAAATTATTTCATGCTCTTGTAAGTATTCCTTAAATAGGATATTATTTCGTAGCACTTTCATTCATATGGCATATTATTACGATATTATGATATGAGTAGCGTTTCTTTACATGTGGCTTATGAAATACTAGCAGCGCCCCGCGGTTTTAACCGCGTTGTACCCGTTCCTGTGGGAATTTCGTGATGAAAAATAGCCTATAACCTTCCCGTTGAATGTCGGACTGATAATTCCTGAGATTACCTCGAACATACAAACAAACAAATAAACAAACTTACAATTTACCTCTTTATAATATTAGTATAGTTCATTAAGCTTTAATATGTAACGCCCCGCGGTTTTTCTTGCGTTCATCTGTGCTTAGGGAAAATTAAAATAGTATTGTGTTATAATACATAAATGTACCTATAGGTAAATGTAATAATACGATCATATAGGTACGTCTGTTACTACTATTTCTTAGTGGTCCACCCAGATATTAGGTACCAACTGGATGGATCCTAGCTTATTCTTTAAAACATCTCCTATATCCCAGTTTATCTTCTACATCTTCTAAATCCCCATCTTCAAAGATGACTTGAATAATTAAAAGTTTTAGGGACCAATTTAATTCTAGGTAAACAAATATACTGTAGTACGTTTTTGTAAAGTTTTCTATATCATAATTTGACAAACAAACGTCTTAATATCATCTCTCTATAGATAAATAGGTATTAGATCAACTAGTTTGACCGGTCATATTAGCAGATTTTTGAGTTCAAAGTCAAGGTTAAATCTATGTGACATTTACATAAAACTATAATAACTTTATTTATTTTAATTGTCACATCTCTGACCACGTGCGTGGTGCGAACCACATAACATATTCAGAGCCATCTCTGATGGAAAAAATGTCATAAAATATCAAGTTATGTCAAACGTTAATGGCTTTTTTGGAATGTTACCAAACTAGAGTCAAATGTTAGATCCATAGCGAAGGTATAATTCTATTCACTATACATTATTTATTAATTGAAAATTTGTATGTAAATGCATGTTTGAAAATGATTTTAATGTAAGTAAACCTTTTTTATATTAAAATTTGAATAGGTATTATATGAATTTAATCAATTGAGCTTACCAATCCCGAAAGTAAATATCCCATTACCCAGTACTAATCAAATGTAAGGCCATTTATCTCACTACAGATTCAATGTGGAAGATTAAACGCTAGGCACACATTCATAATGATACAAGAAATACAACGTCACGTGACCCGCACCCGGCCCGCAGCCGCACTATGTGTCGCGCTGCGATTTAGTAACCGCAAACCTGCTAACTAATAATTTGCGATGCAGTACAACTATAATTAGTGATACAAAACTATAATATTGGTCATTTTTCTATAGTGATTCTATGAAATAAAATTATACCCTACGTAATATTATGAACTTATTAACTTACACACAAAAGCTTTTAATAGAACAAATACCTTATTTAAAGATAAATTACGTGCTATTATCTAAAATACAATAATGTAGTTTGTAGATTGTAGGTAGTACTACTTATACCTTAAACCCGACTCGATGATTACATGCAAGAAAATGTCGGTTGCTCTCTTTCAGATAGATTTTTCATTTAAGATTTATACATTCGGTGTGTGATGGTGTCAACTAATTTTCTAATATAAAAAGTGTCTTATTCAGGCCCAGAGGACAGCAGACCTTTGACTAAAAAAGGGGATTTCTTGCCCCTTTTGTACCCTTTGCTGTGGGCGCTGATCATAAAGTAACTTAGAGAGGCCTTGTATTTTTAAAGGGATGGAGGGGCGACTAGGGCCCTTGAGGATCTTAGTTCAACCCTGTGTTTACGATGATCCTTACTTAGTCTAGACTTTAGACTATAACTACCTATTTATGTTTCTTACGCAGTTGACTGTTAACCACTTTTTATGATTACATCTTTATCTTTGAATACTTATTAGTACAATCGTGTTAATAACTGAGTGTTAATAGAGACCTCTTAAATTTTTATTGATAGTTAGTACTAACTGACAATGGGGGGATAGTTAATAAAAGTCGGCGTATTTGTTTAATACAGGGAAAATTTTGGGGATATGATGCCATAGAAAAGGTACAGACAAACAGACATAAAAACCAGTCTGTCCATTGCTATATAACTTAGTTAGTCAGTCAGTTGGGCCTTTCGTACTGGTATATACGAGTATACTCATAGATTAGTTATACTAGAAGTTTGAATATGTTAAAATTCTAAGGGCGGTTCACTTTTGTATGAAACCATACGCGACGGGCGCACGCAACAGTTAACTTTTGTATAAAGCCACACACGGCGGGCGCACGCGACGGTTCGCTTTTGTATGTAACCGCGGCGTGCGCACGCTTAACGCAGTGTCGGCCCTAAGTTCGCCTCATGTTTTCTATGCAGTATGTCAACAACAGGGTTACCAGGAAAGCAACAAAGAACTGTTCGATAATATCAGTACCCGCTGCAGAGTCACGGTAATGAGCAGAGAAAACACTAGGAAGCAAGCCATATCTACTTACATCTTCGCATGGAGTTGCATAACGATTGATTTACACTATTTCCAATAATTCGTTACAGAATCATTGAACTACCTGGTGTATTAGAATCATTCAATAACCTGAGTTGAGAGGCCGTTGCCCACCAGTGGGACATGACAGGCCATTTTTTTGCAATAACCTGATTTATCGAGAAGTGTCAAATACGATTGGATTTCACACACACAGACAGATTATCAGATGGAACAAAATACATTCTTGTGAAAATAGCGTTTTTGGCTATTAGCCTATTGACTACAGGACAACTTATTAGCAGAATGCGGTTTTAACAATAACAAGACATTTAAAATCGTCAAATGACAGATAAACCTTTCCATTCGAGTTGTCCTATCCTGTACTTGTCTTTTTTATGTTGAAGCCTTTCCATTATGCTATGCTAGCTAAACTACATTTGAAATCCACCAATTTTATCAAAATTAACATAGCAACGAACACATAGTGATGGTAGTGGTCACCAATCATATAAGTGCTTTACCAAAACTATCTTAGCATAAGAAATAACATTTTTGAATTATAAATAAAAAAATAAAAAACGTTTTAAGTTAAAGTTATTTATATATTCGATAATAAAATACATATTTAAACAGCTGTAGTTTTGTATTAAATGTACTGGGTACTATTACGCCAATCAAAAAAAATATCAACAAAAACAAATTCCTGGTACGAAAGCATACAATCATACATGATGCGCACCAAAAATGGTAACAAAAGAAATCTCTACATTAGATCTGCAACTGCAAATTTGGACAACTCTTTTAAAATGTTTTGGCCACATTTAGATGCTATCTGTTATAATAAAACATTTATCGTTACATCACAGCGTAGTAAGTAGTGGAAGGAAGCAAGCGCAAGTCTCTTGCGACGCCGCGTGTTAAACGCACGCATACTCGCTAACACTTTAACATTCAAACCGTTGTGTTTTTTTGTATGGATTTTTTGTACTATCGGTAAGTGAAATTGTATTGTTGTTTCCGTATATTTATGTAATGTTTTAATTTCCGATTTTTCTTTATGTATTATGATTTAATTTGTTTTTAATTTTCTTAGATAAATAAATATTCAAAAAAGTCTTCTATTAAAAATTAACGGTAGTCATAAATTAATTTCTCAATTTGAAAGTAGTATTAAGTTAATTAGCATCCATAATAATTAAAAAGAAAATGTTTAAAATTATTTCTTCAAATACCAAAATTACGAAAGCGTAAATTTTTTAATTGAAATTATTGAGTCTTTTAAAAATTTACTAAATAATTGTGTTATTAGTAACGCAGTAAGTGCCGCAGTTAAATACTTAGACTTAATTACTTATTTAAAACATTCTTCGAAATTAAAACACCGACATGATTACAAAGTTCTTTCGGCGTCTTTTTAAAATGAAATGCTGTCAAACAATAGCAATATACACACCCAACAATTGGTTCAAATTACTCTTAGGTAGCAAATACTTTTAGCCATAACAAGCGAATAGCTTTCTCTAAATATAATAAGTATTGTCATTACGTGAAGTTATTACACGAAAGCGCAATTTCAAGGCTTGTGTTGCGTTTTGTATATTATAAAAATTAGGCAAGAATTTATTGTTATTTTCCTTTTTTAGTGTCGGTTAAGTAACATAGTAACGTAACTACAAAAAAGCGACAATGGATAATAAATCATTGTTTAAGACGTGTTAGTAAGCTCTTACTTTGTTTGAGTACTTAAATAGACCGTTTAGAAAAAACAGTTAAAGTGTTTGTTAAGAAAACTACTTTATTTTTTGTTAAACTTTGGTATAAAAAAAAATTGGCCATCCTTAATACCTACATTCATTCATTTCGATTAAATTAGTGGCCAACTCTGGTGTTAAAATTTTTAGACCGCCTAAAGGCCTCCGACATGGTCTAACGATTAAAACAACCGGGACTGACTATCTAATGTGCCCATTCTTAATGAATGTGCTTAAAGTTATAAAATATGTAACCAATTAGATTTTTTTGTATAATATTTTTAGTACCTAATCGATAATACTACTTACATTTAATTCACATTCGTATTACTTTGTCTATTTCAAAAATAAAAGGAGAATAAAAACTCAAAAGTGAATTTTAATGTGCTGACATTCAGTTCGTATTCCAAGGAATATTGTGCGATATTAAAAAGATGTTTGCAATCTCGGGAATTGCCTTTGCTGGAAATGCAAGGTGTTCGCAACTGTTTTTCCTTTTTGCAAACTTCGCAATATTCTGCATTATTTTCCAAGTCGTAGAGTCGAATGAAATTTTGTTCGATTTGATTTATTGGTTCTTTTCGTTGAATAAGATGCCTTAATAGAGATGAGATAGAGTCTTTAATAATTTGTTGTAAATAATTAAAGGCATGCTTCGATACAAAAGACATCAACGAGACTTGGTACTAAAACCACTCAATTATGAGGTATTTGAGATATATGACTGTCTATTAAATCAACACTTAGCTAATTGAACTTAATAATTTTTCATACATAAATATGTCAATTTTGACATGTGATGTCAATTTTTTCATTTAATCGCTACTAAGAAAGCATTTGACGTCTCTGAGTGCGGGTGTTAGGGATTTATTTACATACTAGCAGCGCCCCGTGGTTTTACCCGCGTTGTACCCGTTCCCGTGGGAATTTCGGGATGAAAAATAGCCTATAACCTTCCTGTTGAATGTGGCTATATATTACTAAAAGAATTATTCAAATCGGTTCAGTAGTTTCTGAGATTAGCGCGTTTAAACAAACAAACAAAACAAACTCTTCAGCTTTATAATATTATATTTACATATTGTGAATATGACACTCCAGTTTATTTCGCGAGGGTTAAAATGTGGCCTAATGTGGTTGAATTTCTAACCAATTTTTGAAGGGAAAAAGGGTTAGTATTTACGTTGTGTCTTTCTTCATACGATACTAGCAGCGCCCCGCGGTATTACCCGTGTTGTGTCCATTCCTGTAGGAATTTCGGGATGAAAAATAGCCTATGTTACTCGTGAATGATGTAGCTTTCGAATGGTGAAAGAATTTTTAATAACTGTCCAGTAGTTTTTGAGCCTATTCATTACAACCAAACAAAGTTTTCCTCTTTATAATATTAGTGTAGATATCATTTGGTAATGTTCAATTCCTCTCATATGATATCTTCAGTGACATGAGAGGCTTTTGTCCAACAGTAAAACACTACAGGCTAAGGCCTTATTTATAAACACTTATTAACAGCATTTTAGCTATCAAATGTTTTGTCCCTTTCCGACATACGCTTTTTCCGAAGAGCAAAAGAGACAAAACACTTTGCATCAGTTATTTAGTTAAATATGAATAAAGCGGTAAAACTTTACTCAAATTATCAGATATCCTTTTTATAAAACTAACCCTATACCATAACATTGACTATGTCGCCTTTCAATCAAGTTTGATTCTACACTACGCAATCGAGCATTCGAGTCATCACTTATTGCGATACAGTATTGCCAAATAGAAAATGCGAACACAAAATGTATTAATTTACCCTTACATTGCCCTAGATAGGAATTAAGATTACGATAAATTATTATAGTTAATAAGACTGTTATTTATTCGGAAAGTAATTGTGAAAATAAATCGATATTTGGCAATTTTTAACGACTTCAAAATCCGATGTTTTTTATCTCCAGATCTCAGATTTATAAAGCGAGTTAAAGTAATGCTTAGTTAGGTATATGTAAGAGTATAAACCGATTACAAATAAAGCAAGTAGTGAGCATTAAAAATGTTTTTTTCGCTTAATAAGTTATTTATTATAGAGGGAACATTTACAAATTGATACTGAAGAATACAAGTTAACCAAAGTTATAAAATACTTTGGTTATCTTTTATTGGTACTAGTTTTTGGTGTTGTCATTTACCCAACTTCAAATGCAGTACTATACAGAACTCTCAGTACGTATGACTGGATAAATTGCGACATAGAAATTCCTAAGGGCCGATAGTTCCTTGGAATTAGACCTTACGAAATATTTGCCAACACTCGGATGTAGTTATTGATTAGACTTTGCTTATTTTGTAGATAATTTTGCCAGGGATGAAATAAGAAATAAATAAAGAAACTAAACAAACAATTAATTGTAAAAATATGTATTGCTCTATATGAGTAAAAACCTAAAGTAATCTCGTTTTGCCGATTTTTTCGTTACTAATTTGGTTGGAATTAGTTACAAATAAATATCTATATTGTATATTATGCCTATATGTCATCATTGAATCCTCTGACAAACTTTTATGAAAGTGTTTGAAGTTGGAATAATTTTAAAATCCATACTAATATTATAAAGCTGCGGAGTTTGTTTGTTTGTTTGAACGCGCTTATCTCAGGAACTACTCGTCGTTCAAAAAATATTTTTGTAATGGATTGAGCTACATTCAACGGAAAGGTTATAGGCTACTTTTCATCCTGAAATTCCTACGCGAACGGGTACAACGCGGGTAAAACCCCGGGGTGCTGCTATTATTTAAAAAAAGGCTCAATTGAAACCAACAATGTATACAAGTGCAACTAGGTACTGTCAAAATTGTATTCAAAATTAATTAAAGTGCTCTTGAACCGAACTAGTTTTAATTACTTTCAAAAACACACAAATCAAGTGCATTTCTGTTCATTGTCATCGGACTGTTTTCCTTGAGAAGTGGTTTAAATGGCGGAAATCAACAATTGAACAATATTATTTTCACTAAATAATTAAGGTGGTAATTGAAGGTAATATTGGTCCCAAAATAAGCGGCTTTAAATTTAATTGTTAAACCCGATGCAAAAACAGAGGTGTAATATGTTTAACCGCTTTATCTGTGGCATACAATGCTCTGATTTTAATCCAGTTCTTTTTCATTTTGAAATATGCTTATGTTGGTAAATGTTCTTAACGATAATTAGTAAGTATTAGCCGGTTATGTCCCACAGCTGGGCAAAAGCCTCTCTTATCACCGAAAATATCAGTAGGGTGAGGGTTAGGCGTAATATTATTTGGGGGATAATAGTTTCGGTTTTGTGTGTGTTACAGAATAATGATTACACAGTAAATAAATATTAATTACCAATAAAATAACAAATCACAATATAGGTATTTAATGATTTTGGCGTGACAACTTGATTATTGCAAACACATGTCATTAGGTAAGTGTTTAGATACTATAATTGTAATAGTTATTTTATTAATAACTAGCTGTGCCCCGCGGTCTCACCCGCAGCGCCCCCGTTCCCGTGGGAATTTTGAGATTTTTATTCCAAGTTTTCATTGTTTTTAAAATGTATTCTGCTATTCAGGGCGGAGACAAATCCAACGAAACAAAAACCATGAAAATTGATCCAGCCGATCCCGAGTTATAAGTGTTGTAACAAACCCGTCTTTGTTTTATATATATAGATATATAGATAAATGGCGTTAAACTCAAATACCAAAACGAAACATTGACATAAAAAACGTAACTAAAAACGAACTAGCGACAGAGCAACGAAATGAACGTTAAACTTGAAAAGTAAAACAGAACTATGCCATATTAATATTTAAAAAAAACGAAAGAGCGACGCAAGCGCAGTACTGACACACTGACACCACTACCGAAGTGTTACGTATACTAAGCGTTTGTTTACGTTCTTGTTGATGTATATTTATCATCAATAAGACGGAATGGTTTGCGAAAGAAACTTGCTGTAACAACGCTCGTATCTGTACAGTCAGCTGCAGAAATATGTATACACTGTCAATAAATTTTGATATAATTCTGCACTACATGGACACTATTTCATTTATGAATTTTATATATTATACTAGCTGATCCGGCAAACGTTGTTATGTCATATAAATTACTTAAGAAATAAAATTAAACAGTGGACCACATAACATTCAGGGGTATGAAACATAGATTTTGACCGATTCTCAGACCTACCTGATATGCACACAAATTTTCATGAAAATCGGTCGAGTCATTTCGGAAGAGTTTGGCGACAAACATTGTGACCCGGGAATTTTATATTATGATACAACTCCATTTTTTTTGTTCAGTTATCAAACTCACATTAGTAGCATCAGCATACATCAATAGCTATGTCAGTGAGTCAAACACACATCAGTAGCGTATGACCGAGACAAGGCTATACAAAACCAAAACTAACCGAGTAGCTCCCTCTAGAGGCCGATGCGCAAGACATTTCACCCATACCTGTACTTTTATAGAGTCATAAAACAAAATGACTTACTTAAACTGTGTTATAACATTTAAAAGTACGTAACGATTATTTATTGTACGCTGTGAGGAGCCGGATAGCTGTTATTTAAAGTTCTTTGTAAATTAGCTTGGTAAACTTCGCTTTATTAGTCTCTACAGTAAAAAAGTTAAAAAATATCGTAGCCTGTAATTTAGGTACCACTGCAAGGCAAAAGTCTATCATTTTTGAAGCTCTACAGTATTAAACAAAAAGGTTAACCTAAAAGAAAAATACTCTTTGTTGGTCTCTAATATCGAACCATTTCACAATTTGGTCTATGGGTAGACAATAAAAACGTCACCGAATGATATACATACAGATAGTCAGACTGGCAGAGTTGATTTAGATCATGCCGACAGTCTAAAAGCGGTCTAAAACTGCACACCAAGCCACTAACGTACTCGAAGCTACTTTTGTATCAATAATTATTAGTACTCTACGAATAAGGATTTTACGTCACTATTTTGTAGATTCGTGACGTGATAATTCTACAATTTTTTCTACTACAGCGCAAAAATATCACGTTTTCAAATACGAGTTCACTGTACTGATTTCCATAAGTAAATAAGCCTAACTGAGCCATAAAATATTAAATACGAACTTGTTACGGCTATGACAAATAGTTAAGTAGCTTTATGTAGATTCTACGAATTAGCAGCGTATGTTACAAGATAAATAAAAAATGGCTTAAATATATGTACCTGTTGGGATAAAACCAGTCTTTCTAAATAGTAGAAATGCTAAAATCGGGAAAGTTTTAATAACAATGTATGAGCCAGGGAAAACTGAAATACTTCTTAAGGAAATAGTATTCTAGTGAAAATAAATACTATACTTTTTTTACTTATTCGACAAGTTATGGCGTTAACACTTGATATGTCAAAATTGTCCCACATTACAACCCACCAAGGATACTAACGCAGTGTATTCGAACACACATTCGAATGAGCGAGTTTAGCGACACGACTATATTGTTCAGAACCAGTAAACTAAAGTTTCAGATGAGACGCTCATTTTTGTCATAACGCATCCAAATTGGCGAATTAATTCAACTACACAAAGCTTCCCAAAGTAACGTCGTCATAAAATACGAAGCTCTTCACCGTGAAAAAAGCTAGGGACCTCAAAAAACTCATTTCATCAGATAATATTTCACTTATTAAGAATTAAACCTTATCGAATATCAGTATAAATAACCACAAAATGCCTCCTTGGCCGTCTTGAAAACATTAAATAAAATAAATTGTCTTTATTTATGGATCCAGTGTGCTTTATAACATTACGTAAATGGGACACCACGACCTTCAGCGCAGGTATGACACTTAAAATTCAGGTTGAATATTGGAACTGAAATTTTGAAATTGGGAATTAATTGACGAGCCTGTTGGCACAGTGGCATGTCTGTTTCTATAGACAACTGTCTATAGTCTCAAATTAAATGTTGTCTGCTGTCTATATATCGGGGAATATGACAAGTCCACCTGACTATCACGTAGGTATCATTTTTGACAATCCGTGTAAACTGAATGTATATTGTAACAAAATAGTATATTTATACGCCGTATTAACTTAACCATGCTATATACCTTTAAAACACGAATACGAGTATAATAGCTAGTTAAAATCCAGTAAAATTAAATTATATTATTAATGTTGAACATACCCCAGTCATGTACAGTTACATTAACAAGCGGTTTAATTAGTGTAATATGTATAGTTTGTATAGAATTGTTAAGGCAAAACATCGTCTTAATTAACATAAGTTGTTCGAGTTAGTTTATTTCATTAATAATGACAGTGAGAATAAATTCATATGAGCTTAGAGTCGAAACGAATTTTGTAGTATAAGAGTAAATTTGTCATTCACCGCCACACTTAAAGACATCTATTCAATCGACACAACACATTGACATAAAATATATGAAAAGTTACGTTAATCTATATATATAAAATTAAAAGTCCTGACTGACTGACTGATAATCAACGCACTGCCTAAACCGCTACACCTAGAAACATGAAATTTGGCGGGAAGGTTCTTCAAGTGACGTAAGTGCACACTAAGAAAGGATTTACGAAAATTCCTACGGGAACGGGCTCAACTCGGGCAAAACCGCGGGGCGCTGCTAGTTAAGTATAATTAACGTAATTTTTTATACATTTTATGTCAAAATGATTCATTAAACCTGTGCTAAGGAAGCATTTTGACATCTCTGAGTATCAGTGTCAGAGTTTTAACGAAGCAAAGAGTCAACTTGATCTTTACTTTATCACTGACCTCATCTCCTTAACGTAATGCACGCCAAGAAATACCTACATGTAAATTCCCGATATGCTTTTAGTTGTGACATAAGGTTTAATTTCCACATTGACTCTTCATTTCAAATTTGCGATAGTACCGGTTGGTCCTAAAGGGACCTATCTACTGCTACTAGTGCTATGGTATTCTAAGTTACTATGCTTCTAGTTGCTTTTGACTATAATGGTGTGTTTTCGGTAGCAGCAGGCAGCAACTGTCGACTGCAAGCAGCAGTGTCGCTGAGCTATAGAGATTCATAGAAACCAGTAGTTGTTCTTGCAGTCTCCCGTTGCTGCCTGGTGTTGCGGTCACTACCGAAAGCACACCTTAAAGCTACGAGTAAAGGTCGATTTATATCTACAGACATTGAGCGTGGCAGACACGTGCCGTGGCAGACAAAATGATATTCTTCCATACAGTAACTATTAACGTATTTATATCTATCGTAACGTGGCCGTACAGACGCGTACAGACACGTGTCGTGCCCGGCCAGTATTCTCGGAAAGAATATTTTGTCTGCGCGGTTCATGTCTGTACGTGTCTGTGGCTCCTTGCCGGGCAGTGTGAATAGAGTATCGGAACTACGTACACGTGCTGCCAGTGAGAGCGAACGCCGATGACGGTGTCTGTCGGTATCCGGGGTGTCTGTCACGGCACGTTTCTATACGTTACATATAAATAAATGGTGTCTGTCGGTGTCTGTCACGGCACGTGTCTGCCACACTCAATGTCTGTAGATATAAATCGAGCACGTGTCTGCCACACTCAATGTCTGTCGGTATCCGGGGTGTCTGTCACGGCACGTTTCTATATGTTACATATAAATAAATGGTGTCTGTCGGTGTCTGTCACGGCACGTGTCTGCCACACTCAATGTCTGTAGATATAAATCGACCTTTAATTAGGATCGAAAAATGTGCAATTTATTCTTTATAAAGTAAGATTGCAGACATCTTACAATACCTATTTCTAGTCATTGCCAAATAATCAGTCAAAATCTTTCCTTTTTAAGAAACTTTTGATGTGCGGCAGACTGATGATTACCAAATATTTCGTCTCCTTGCGTAACCTGTTCAATGGACCATGCTATCAATTTTTACCACCAAAACTAGGCGTTACTATCGAATCCATCTTAGAAGCAGGCGATCAACTTGTCTGCCAGTCACTTTCACTATTCAAAAAACATTTTTTTCTCTTGCAGGCATTCTGCAAGGAACGCATTTGGTGCATAACAAAAAGACAGTGTTCAGTGAATATTTAAGTGAATGACAGTTAATTTGGCGCCAAAAGCCGTTTGACAGCTGCCACAGAGTGTTCTACAAAATGGTGAGTTTAAATTTCGAAATGAGGTTAACAATATTTTCTTTATTATCTACTAAAAAGGGTTTTGTTATCTTTATTTGCATCTTTAATGCGTGTAACCTTGACTTTAGACTAGTGTTTACAAACAAAAGTGAGTAAAGCGCGTGTTGTGTTTATTACACTTAGTTAATGGTACTACGTTATACGAAGCATCTTTATTCTCATTATTGTTTTGCTATGAATGAAGAAAAGTGAACACTATAGCGTTCATTGACTATAAAGTTTTTCAGTTAAACTTTAGCAAGCATATTATTGTAACCTCAAGAAATTATATATCTTATATTGTTATAAAATTATTTAATTAGATAAGTTGGTCCGCATACTATACATAAATTGAATGTACCACTTCGATCTTTTTAACTTTAATACTTATGACAAATATAAAAAAAGCGTTATTTTGTTACTTATCAATAAAATCTAATATTTTTACTATCTATCAATCAAATAAAAATAAAAATTGTGACGTCAAAAAATTCATCGTGCTCTACAAAAATATTCATCAAATTGTCATTCAAATTATGATTTGTTACCTCCAAAATTATCCTCAAGTTACTAAATATGCATTTTCAAGTACTCATTCATACTGCGCAGGCACCGATTGTTGTCCTACAACACCTCTACTAAATATCTACAATAGGTGCTTAATCCTTATACGAGGCTGTAATTATATTTTTAACTGTCATAAGGAAGATATAAGGAAAATGTTTACTATTTGAAACGTTATTTGAATTTCGATGTGATTATTGTTTTAGTAACAAAGTTAATCACTACATATTATTATAAAACAAAGTACCCGGCCGCCTATGTCTGTTTGTCTGTTCTTGAGAAACTTAATAGGAGACAACCAAAAATATAGAATGCGATACAATTGTAATACTCATAAAGTAACGATATATATGATAGTCATTTGTTACGATGGTTGATAAGTAAGAAAAGGATCGCATTTTACAGTTATCATTCTGTTTCTCTGAGCGGTCAAAATTTCAAACACCAGTATTTGTAAATTCAAGCTTCTCTTGACCCGGACTAGCTCATTCAAACAATTGCATAAACCTTGATACATACAAATAAAAATAAACCGTTAAGTAATTTGAAGTAATGTATGACGATAACCATTACACATATTCGCAGGGCGCAATACGTTGCAAACATAGAAATAAGACATAAAAATAAATGAACGCACTTGTAATATAAACCATAAATAATTACTCACTTCTATGATATAACTTCAGTATCAAAACATAATTTTAATACAAGATGTTCGAGTAACTGGATCGATTATACAACTCGCCATGCAGCTTAACAATAATAGCTCTTACAAATATATGTAACAGAGTCGATATTCGCGTTTTAAAATTTAATATCCGTATTTTGTGTCTGTTTTGCAATTGTGGTGTTTAATTTATAGGTGGTAAGGTGTGAATTGGGTTGGAGTGTTTAAGTAAGAGCGAAAGTGTTGAGCGCGAAGTGACTTACATTTCTTGTGCGGTCACGGCCGAGAATGCCGGATGGGCGGTAATGGGCGATTATCTTTAATAAAGTCAGATTATTTCGTGTATTTTCGTGCGCTATTAAGTTAATAGTGTCGTCTGTATTTTAACAAGTTTTCGCGATTGTTATGAATTGTTCACACATTGTAATTTTAAATGGGTCGGGATTTCGCAATTTACTTTCGCTCAATGTACTAATTTTTTAACTAGGTCACTACGTGTTTATGAAATTTTCTAGAGTGGTATGGCATAGGTCATTATAGGTCTTTCCTTTCAAAAATTTGAGCACCTAGGCACCTATAAATAATTCTTTTTCAGAACATCTCTATTATCTAGTTAAATGTGTTAATGTCTCTAGTTATATTCATTTACTACCCTCCCGTTCCTACTAGTATCTACAAGAATGTAATGAGATGACAATTTATTATTAAAATCTTCAATAATCAAAGTAAACTGCCTTCAACACTTATAATGAAGCCCTAATCCAATATTTACGGCCAAAGCGCTGCGTTTGAGTCGAGCCTTTTAAAAGTGCCGTCGTTTATTAAAAGCTCCCAAGTCCGCCCAGTCAAACTTTCGCCTTATTCCAAGTTTATTAATTTACTTATTTAAGTAAGGCAAGTTCGTTAATTTGAAATTTCACCCCAATTTCGGTTTTATTGATAGATGCTTAGTATTTTTAGCAACTGGTAATAGGTCGAAGTATGTTTGCTATTTACTTTTCGAAGACCACGAACTCGCAGGAAACTTAGTGATTGCGTGTAAGCTTTTTATCTTCAGTGATCGTAGAGTCAAATGCCTTTAATCTACAGACTATACATATTAATTTCATGTTTCCTATACATTAAAAACAAAAACGAACTTTTAGGTAAGACATGACCTAAACTATCTTATTATAGGCAATCATTTCCTAATCAATAGTTCCAAACTTTGTCTTTACATTTCGCTGACACGCAACCAAATTACAACAAAAAGGTGGATGCCTACATTCACGAATTATCAAATTAAATTCATGCTTGCAAAATAATGGCAGAATAAGCCTATTTACATGACTCGATACAGTTTACTTAACGCGTAGGTGTGCATATGAATTTAGCAAATGAAAGTACAAGTTAAAGCCATTTACTTAGCAATTGTAATCGCGGTTATTGACCTATAGCTAAGTATTCATGAACAATTGAAAGTGTGGCCTTTGTCTTACATATGTCTCCTTTGCGAAGGTAGCGTACTCGGTACCAATTAGTTGATAGCAGAACCTGTACTTGGCTTTGTATTTGAGAATTTCTGAGATATTTAACAGAATTCAAATTACCTTTTGTCCTACTTAATTAATTCTCTAGTTATGTTATGCTACGTTTGATTTGAATAATCAATATCACCCGTAGAATAGCAACGTTAAACCTACACTAATATTATAAAGAGGAAAACTTTGTTTGTAATGAATAGGCTCAAAAACTACTGGACCGTTTTTAAAAATTCTTTCACCATTCGAAAGCTACATTATCTACGAGTAACATAGGCTATTTTCATCCCGAAATTCTCACAGGAATGTACACAACGCGGGTAAAACCGCGGGGCGCTGCTAGTTGGTAACATTACGAGTGAGAGTGAGTAGGGTGGTATTGTCTGATGATATCAGTTGTACTTGAAGCATAGTTTTGGTGGAAAGGCACTCATTGCGCTGTTAAATATGTGCTTTGGCAAAAGGTGACATAAATCCGAATTGTTATTACGACATTACAAAGTACCCTTTTTTTAGCTTTGATGATACGAACAGATCAAATACCATATGAGCATGATATTTAGATTGTCGCGATGATGCAATAAATAACCTAAGTTCTGGCAAGTGTCGCCGAAAACCAAATACTTTATCTACGAATCACAATAACGGAACTTACTAAACAGAATAATATTTTATTATTCAAGTCGTAATACATTTTTCCAGAATTTTATCACATTTACTCGTTGAATCCTTTGTAAATCACGATTTTAGCTGAACGTTAACTTTTATGATCCATTAAACAATGCTTGAATGAACGACTCGAGGTAAAGAATTGTGACAAAAGTGATGATTTCATAAAGCGTGTTTGTTTCACTAATCCTTGTACTTGAAATAAACAAAGCAATGATTAATGGCACCTATGGATCTTGTGCCTAATCCTCCTCACTGTACTGAGATATTCGGTGAGATGCGAGGCCTTTTCCCATAAGTGGGACATTACAGGCTACTACTTTAGTTTTCTCTATGGATCTTGTGGTAGAGATTGGCCAAAGGGTTTACCAACTGTTATTTTCACACGAGACTTTCTCAACTGCGCCCAACTAGGTGACAGCTGCAGTCATTCGAATGCAGCCGTCAACTGTATTACTTACGGTGTTGCGGTGACCGCATAATGCACGCGGCGATCGACTAAATGTAACTAAGGGTGCGTTCCTATAGAAGCGGAATGAAACGGCGTGGAGCTAAATTGGTTAATCACAACGCATTACGAAAAGATTTTGACAATATTAAAGCCTTGTTTGACAAAATTTTAATGCGTTTTGATTGCTCGATATAACTTAGCTCCGCTTCCATGGAAACTTACCCTAATACGCCATTATACAGCCACCAGCAGCGCCTCACGGTTTTACCCGCGTTGTGCCCGTTCCCGTGGGAATTTCAGGAATTTTTATACACATAAACCTTCCTCTTGAATGACTCTTTCTATCTTTAAAAAAAACCGCGTCATAATCCGTGCAGTAGTATTTGAGTTTATCGCGAACAGACAGATAGACCGATGACTATGTTTTATAATATGTAGTGGTTTACAGGCCCAAAGTTATGTGATTAATTGTGAAATAATTAATAGTGTTGACACTTAAATAAATATCTAAAATGTAATTTGAACAATGGGCTCCAAAGAAATTGGATGTCATCCCTCATTTATCTCCCCGAAAACCAATTAAAAGGAGAAAACGATTTTAATTATTAATACATACTCAAGCTTCGTTGAGTAAAAAAATAGGTAAAAGATAATTATTTATTTTAACAACCTGAATACATTTTCATCATGACTGTACGTATATACATACATGGTCTTCTGGTCTATGCAAACACTAGTGCCCCGCGGTTTTACCCGCGTTGTGCCCATTTCCGTAGAAATTTTGGGATAAAAATATAGCCTATAACCTACCCATTACATGTGGCTTTCTATTGCAAAAAGAATTATTCGAATCGAATCGATAGTTTCTGAGATTTGCGTGTTCAAACAAACAGAAAAACACTACAGTTTTATTATAATATTAGTGTGGATATAAAGATAAATTATTGGTATGAATTATATCAATTACATTTAACAGTTCACTGAGTTTAAAGAACCACTTATAAATGGTTTATTTTATTAGAAATCGTGGTTAAATACTTAATGTTCTCGTAAATATAATTAACACGATTTGCTGATTTTAATTGTTATTTTATTACAGCTATTTAGAAAACCATTTTTAAGTTACTTGTGAAAATTGACGGAAGTCATATTTTTGGTAAAAGTTTTATTAATTACTAGCAGCGCCCCGCGGCTTTGCCCGCGTTGAGCCCGTTCCCGTAGAAATTTTCGAAAATCCTTTCTTAGTGTGCACTTACGTCACTTGAAGAACCTTCCTGCCAAATTTCATGTTTCTAGGTGTAGCGGTTGAGGCTGTGCATTGATTATCAGTCAGTCAGTCAGGACTTTGAATTTTATATATATAGATATCCTTTTTCAGACCACACCCAGTTAAACTAAGACAACATTTTTGAATAGCTATATTTAAGAAAAAGGATATATTTAAGCCAAAATTTCTTCGACAACGTCAGACGGTAAAACCGCACTGCACAGCCAGTCCCATACAAAACAATTAGTTCTAAAAGACACAACTGCCTATAAGAAACCAATCACACAAACCAACTACGACTATAATCCGTAACAATAAGTGTAAAGTCATCAACAGTACACCTGTAATTAGTTACTTTCACGTTCACTCGTAAATTACTATTTCATAGAACCATACTAACTTCCTACAGCCGTGAACTATTGTTCCTTTTACAAACAGCTAGATATTCTGCACGGACCTTGTAACGATTTCTATAGTAATTAATTGTTTATAATATACGCAGATTTGTCTGGTAGTGTGTTTAGGAATGATGAATTGACGGCAGGCATTCAATATCGTGGTTGAGTGGAATTCATTTAATATGCTTTTTGTGTGGTAATGATTATTAAAATGTATGCATTTAGGTTATATTTAAGAAGTCTGACGACCGTACTCAGAGGCGATAACTGCTTCCTTAGTAGATTTAATGAGTGATTTTGACATTTATGAAAAATTACTTCGATTAGTTAAGTGTCGATTTAATGAACGTCTCTGAGTACGGCACTAAGGTCTGAATTTGTTGTCTGTTGTCAAATTTTATGTTTATTTGGACCACGTGATTGATAATGAGGTATTCTTTATGAGAGACACAACTGAACAGCATGCGTACCGATTCTCACTTGCCTACGGGATAGTATTAACAAGAAAATCTCAAGTTTCTTAATATATCCAAATTCTTGATACTCCTGTAAAAATATTATCAATATAAACGAAAGTTGGTACATTTTTAGACAAATTCAAACAATTTTCCAGAAATCGTACTACACCTTGTAAGCAAATTGAGCGATAAACTTTCAAGGAAAAGTCAACATTAATATCATGTTTTCCGACTGAAATATAAATACTAATAGAAGTTCAATTATACGTTTAGAAGTAAATAAAAAATACGTAAACAATTACGAAAGATAAACAATAAGAAAATCAACTATGAATAAAATAAATATTAATATATACTCAGACAAATTCACACACAGTTATATTAGTATATTTATTAGTATCAGTTACATAGATCCAACCTAAGCTCGAAGCTTGTGTACATACAGAAATACTTTGTAATAATATATAATTGACACTCAGACTTCGTCGCCAACAACTATGATATTTTTATCTGCTTTCATCTTAATTTAGATCGCTATAATAAGTACGACTTCAACGGGCGATCACACTATATGCGAAAGCCGCTACAGCATAATACGGTAATCGGTATCGGTGACCGACAGCAACGATGGTGTAATTACGAGTATGTCTCCGCATTCGACGAGCGATGTATTATGAGCGATGTATTATGATGATGTTCGCTGACCGAAGTATATGGAAGTTCGGAGACCGTACTAAGCAAGAATGGTAATAAAAGTAGGTCCCACTGATCAGATGAGAAAATTCTACTACATACTTGTATATTGTTAGGGATGTTTATTACTACTAATTTCGGTATTTGAATTTGAGCACTATCTATAGTCTTTAGCGGACGTCCTAATTCGCCTACCCGATTGTTTCAACTGTTAGACCATGTCAAAAGCCTTTAGGCGGCCTAAAATATTCGACACCAGTTAGCTATTAAACTTCTCGAAATCACTTTTTATAACAAACTCGAATATTATAACTTCTGCTACGAGTATAACCACACGGAAACTGTGTACTGCTACAAGAAAATAATAATTATGAAAATCCATACACGAATGACTTACGCTTTCTAAATCGGTAAAGCCAGTCATCACTTTAATCACTCGATGTGTTAAGCTACGGTAATTACAATAATGTTTGTATGTTTATGTTAGTTTGTTTAAAAAACATGGTTTGAGAACGTAAATACTAGCTTGCATTTAACGTATCTAGTACGTAGTTACAACTTAACATCCTATCCTACAATATTAAATGCGAAAGTTAATAAGAATGGATGTATGTATCACTCTTTCACGAAAAAACTATACGATGGATTGGGATGAAACTTTACAGTAATATAGGATATAGTACGTTAAGCCATCGGTCCCGGTTACTTTCTACGGATAGTAGTCGTTACATGAGCCATGTCAGAGGTCTTTGGCGGCTCAATAACTCTGACACCAGGATTGGTCAGGTTGACCATCCACTCGATAAGAAGAATAGGATAGGATATACATCACAATAACACATGGGATACATTTTATCCCGAAATTCCCGCGGGAACGGGTTCGTCGCGGGTAACTCTACGGGGCGCCGCTATTATAAAATAAATTAATTTTTAATTATTTTATCGACATATCACTCCATACTCATGCCAAACTGCATTTCGTGTATCATATTAAAAAGACCCCTACCAAGGTAAACAACAGAAGGAGTAACAGGCGTCCAAACCTTCTTTAAATGTTAATGAACACCAATTGCTACTTTTGACGATATCGAGTGCACTTTTGGGTAATTACTATCAATTAATAAGGGGAAATTACCTTGACACAGTATTCTTTTACTGTATTTAAGTAAGCTCGAATACTATGGTAGTGGTAAGCAAGTACTTTTTTGTTTATTAGGTACCAAGTAATACTGTTTTTTTTTTGAAAAGTGAGTCATGATTTTTCTTAAGAAGTTCCTTCACTTTTGAAGATCATTTAAATTTGTTCTTATCTTGGGTCGTCATTTAAATTTCGCTCAACCCCTTTTAGACACTTGGGGTTATCTTTAAATAATATATGATATTTGTAACTACGACCGGTCATAGTAGAGGTTACGAGTAATTACTTCTAAGAATGCTAGCTAAAAGGTACTATAACGATCAATAGAACTATTATAATCAGATGTTTAATAAGAGTCACACAAAATTTACATCTTTTTAATAAGTAACCTACCTAGTGGTTAAGAAGAGTCACACAAGAGACATCAAAGCCAAATTTTGTCATAACCGCAATTGCTAAGCCCATAATCACTACAATTTAATTCCATAGCCATTTCCTCAACCATTGATCTCAACTCTCCAACACATCAGAGGGGAAACCAATGAAACTAAAACAACCTATGAACTGATCGATATCCAATTACTTATTGTGTTATTTACTATTGAATTTGATCAAAGAACAATAATTTATGGAACGGCTTCTATTTTTAATTTTAACACTCGGTGCTGGCTAGCCAGTTCCTTTGCTTGGACTTGGCTTGACACGCTGCCGCGTGTATAGATTTGTAACGTAAGGTACCAGGCGTGTCTGACTGCTCTATTTTAGTCAACAAACAAACAACACACACTTGGGGTAAATTGAATTGAATTGAATTGAACATAAAACCTAAAATAAGTAGGTGAAATTAGACCGAAGCTTCTCTATGTTGCTCGAAAGAACTAAAGTACTCGTATGTCGTTGACTATGATATTTTAACTTTAAAACAATGGAAGTTTCCAGCAAACCGCAAGCTAGCTTAAGCGCCCCGGCAGGAATATGCAACAGTATTACGGTTCGAAATAGCTGGATTAATGTATTAAATTTAAAATCTGGTTGTTGGGCATCAGTTTAAATAACAGGATTGCAAGATTTAGTTGTTGGTGATGTTTTTTGTCTAAGTTATTTTTCTATTTTAGGTAAATAATATCTGCGGGCGTAATGTAACGCTAAATTAGGAATTAGGAGATCGAATGTGTCTCAATGAATATAAAATCTCATTACGTCGATACTATCAAAACTATCAAATAAAATTCGAATTATGTTTTGGTTCAAAAACAATATGTTTATCTTATGAAATACTCATACAAATCTTAAATGTAAGACCAATTTCTTAACTTACTTCGTATATTTAAAATCATCAATAAAAGCCGCCTCGGTGGTCTAGTGGTATGTGCACTCGCCTGCCAAGACCGAGGTCCCGGGTTCAATTCCCAGGTCGAGCGAAAACATGTTTCCCACTTTTCAAACATGGCTCGGGTTTGAGATCACCAACCCGCATTAGGCAAGCGTGGTGATTACGCCTGAAACCTCCTCACTGTACTGATATCTTCAGTGAGACGAGAGGCCTTTGCCCAACAGTGGGATATTACAGGCTAATACTTACAATAAAAGTAATTTAATAAACATAATAATCGTTATAATTAAGATTAACACAAGCAGCGTCCGCGTTTCACTATCATTATAACTTATAATTGTCCTGTCGAAATAAAAAGTAGTATATTATATAACCTTCCTTCCTATTGAATTTGACAACCAATATCAATAACAATTCTTCATATATTAGTATTACCATATTATATTAGTCCACTCAAACACAAAACAAACTCTACAACCCTACTTTATTAGTATACTAGCAGCGCCCCGCGGTTTTACCCGCGTTGTGCCCGTTCCCGTGGGAATTTCGGGAATTTTTTTACATAAAAACCTTCCTCTTGAATCACTCTACCTATTACAAAAAACCGCATCAAAATCCGTTGCGTAATTTTAAAGATTTAAGCATACAGACAAACAGACAAAAATAGCGACTTTGTTTTATACTATGTAGTGACTTAGTACGAGGCAACAAAATATAGGTTATTATCATTCCAGAAAGATAAACAACTCTAAGTATTAAGTGTTCAGACTAGTCTAGACGAGGCCCAAATGTGTCGTAACTTGTAGAGCGAAAGTAACACGTAATGCTAAGACTGGAGGAAGACATAATGAACAGGTTGTTGATCATTCTGTTATCTGTAAAGCCTTGTTTGTGTTAATAGAATTCAGCGACGGGTTATAACCTCATTCGAATGAGCGTTTTAGACGCGAATGTTTACGGTCCTACAGCCTTTAACTTAAATGGTTGTGAAAATGATATGATGCTTGATAATATGATCTGATATTATTAATATACTCTCTTCCTTATACGAGATGAAACGTTTGAAATTACTGAAAAAATTAACCATAATAAAAATGATCATATGATATGAACTTGGAATAAATCTTTGCTCAATTTCAACGCCATTATAATCTATTATTTTTTTAAGCGCTTATGCGAATGGTGCCATTTAATTTGCACTGATTGAACAATTACTTACTCTGCTCTACAAGATAATAATTATACCTATTAACCTACCTACCAGGGTTGTCCACTTACTTACTCTTTACTTCACTTTTTTAACAACCAACTTAATGATCATAAGTTTTATGATCATACACACTTTATACTAGACAGAGACAGAGTTGGTTTACTAGTATGTTCTTCATTCAACCAATTACGCTATATGAAGCTTGATAAGCTTCTGGGTTACCAACTAACGCGATTTAAACCAAATCGAAAACGAATCAAATTAGTGTCAAACCTGTTAATGACTAGCACACGATAGAGTAGGTGGATTCAATTTGAGCTATATATATTATGAGTCAAAATGAGTATCGTTTTAGGATCTTCGTACTTAAGAGTGTTACTTACCACACTAATAATAAATATAAACAGTAATATAGTAATAATCCAATATGAGGTCCATTTAAAAACAAACATAGTTATTGGCGACGACGCGCGACGTCTGGGTGTAAATTATGTATATAATTATGTTTTTTTATAAAATCTTTATGTATGTATATTAGATAGCTCTATGTTTGTATGATGGGTTTGGGTCTCGTAAACCGTGCCTGAATTTGTCCGGGGTAAAAAAAATATAAGCTGCACTTGTGTAGTGTTTTATAATAAAAATAGACCTTATAAATACAGTTCAAACTCATCCACTGGTGGAATTCAAGCATAAAACGGAGATACGCTACATAGATCCACTTTGTAATTGAAACTTTCAAGTGAGGCTTTCAAGTTCTTTGCAACGAGATCAACCAAGGAATTCAGTATTTAACTTCCAAGGTTATTGTTAACTCGATCGATTGCTAGTCCTTTACTTCCTCGAACAAATTATATCGAACGGAAATAAACTTTGATTGGTTTTGCCAAAGAAATTAAGTGTGGTGTTGGTTATGTTTTGATACATCTGCTTATATTTACGCCAACATATATTATACTTAGTATGCTACGTTTATTTATAGAAGAAAAGAATGAGTCCACAAGTTTCAAAGCAATTAATAACTATAAAAAAGTATGTGGCAGAAAAAAAGTCTCTTGGACATCTATTCTTGTCACTTTTTTGAAGTCGGATAAAAATACTGTCTAACTGCAATAAATACTGTCTTACTGTCTTGCAAAATACTGCCTTACTGCAGTCTTGACTATAATTTGGTTAGGCTTTTACGCCTTGATGCATTGATATGAAAGCTTTGCATATAGGTTAGTAATATGCAATACTATTTATTACATGTTACAAATAACATTGCACAGAAAGGCATAGGTAATAGCATTGCTTACACAACGTACAATAAAGGTGTGATTTCGTAGTAGAGATCGATTGCAGTTATGCGACAACTATTGCCGTGACGGCAAAGAAATAACGCTTAACTGTTGCAATTGTTTTCAGTCTTCTTACCAAGACGATAGTTGAACTGTACATCTGTTGAAATTCTCTTTGTCTAGCCAAAATGTATCAAAATCGTGACATTCCTACAAATGTCAATGTCACATTCGTAGTATAGTCACGTGACCATAATACATCTGCTAGTTATTAGCCGCGTACCCACCTAGCGCACGGGCTCGCGAGCCATGGCTCGCGAGCCAGCCATCAAAAGTCGTGTATATTCAGCTGCAGCTATTTTCCTAGCTTCGCGCGCGAGCCAAAACATAACCGTACCCACCTAACACACAGCGCTCACCGAGGCACCTTTGAGCGCGTCTAGTTTACCGACAACAGATGGCTCGGGGCCGAGCCGTGCTCAGCCGAGCAAACGCGCGCCCGAGGCAGCCCGAGGCACGTCCACACCAGCCGAGCATTTGGCTCGCGAGCCATGGCTCGCGAGCCTGTGTGCTAGGTGGGTACGGTTATGTTTTGGCTCGCGCGCGAAGCTAGGAAAATAGCTGCAGCTGAATATACACGACTTATGATGGCTCAGCCTGCCTCGCGAGGCGGCCTCGTGTAAATTGAACAAAACTACTGAGGCTGGCTCGCGAGCCATGGCTCGCGAGCCTGTGCGCTAGGTGGGTACGCGGCTATTGACATTTGTAATAAACAGTATCACTATGTCATCAAACAAAAATTGAATTGAGTCAGTATCACTACATATTATACTCGTAGAACACATTTCCCGCGCCGCGTCTGTCTGTCTGTGTGTTCGCGATAAACTCAAATATTACTGAACGGATTTTGACGCGGTTTTTTAAAATACTTAGAGTGATTCAAAAGGAAGGTTTATATGAATAGAAATTCCCGAAAATCCCACGGGAACGGACACAATGCGGGTAAAACCGCGCACTGCTAGTTACTAATAAAAAGTTATTGGTAATATAAAGTACCTAGGTATTCTTTGTTTATTTTCTACACATGTCTCTTTACAAAATTTGTTCTTGGTTAGGATGTCTGGATGTCAATTATATATTCATATTAGGTATTTGTGTATGTTTTAGTATTAGTATCCGTTAGTGAGATTCCATAATTTATAAATTAATTAGAACTTAGTTTGAGTCTAATTATTTAGTTATTATTAACCAGGTGTGCATTGGTCCAAGTGCATTTATAATTTACCAGCAGCGCCCCGCGGTTTACTCGCGTTGTGCCCATTCCCGTGGGTATTTCGGGATGAAAAATAGCCTATAGCCTTCCTCGATAAGTGGACTATCTAACACTGAAAGAATTTTTCAAATGGGACCAGTAGTTCTCGAGATTAGCGCGTTCAAACAAACAAACTCTGCAGTTTTATAATATTAGTATAGATTTATTTATTTACATTGCATTCTATAGGATTTATACCGAGTATAACTACCCCAAAGTTGTTATTTCTACGACTAGTTTTTCCAGAAATGTTTTAAATATTAAGCTATTGGAGTTATTCCATATAACCAAACTTTTGCAATGCAAAGTGTTTTAAAATTTCCTTAATTATGGTACTGGGCAACCTTCAATAATATTTATTACTTACTTACACTCACTTAAAATTAACGAACGGTATTACAAACGCATCCAAATATAGTCAGATTATAGTGCTGTTTACATTCTCATAAAAACCTTGAGACATATTATTTTTGTAATAACTAGAATAAAATGAACATACCTTTAAAATAAGTACTAAAGTATGTACTACATTTATATTATTTTTTATAGGCAACTTTAATAACAGGCTGATATTTACTTCCCTAAGTGGTATACTAATTTACAATAGGTTGACGTCACGTCCTTAACCTGTATGTATGTAATCGATTTTCTCAAAAAACTACTGAACCGATTTTTATGCAGTTTTCACTAACCTGCAGAATAATTCAAGAGGAAGGTTTCTAACCATAGGAAAGGGTAAAATGCGAGTAAAATCGGAGGGCACTTCCATATAAGCACTGCTAATTATCTATTAACACTTTTTCGACAACATAAAATAGCTATTAATTGAAACGTACGTTAATGACATTATTATTTATTTCAACGGGAACTTACGTACGCGGAGGTTACTGTTGAGTTGTCCCTCAACACGTTTCGGTCACGTACGGTGACCATCATCAGGAGGTGGGTGAAGCGCTCGCGACAGCGTCTCTCACCGCACTCAAGTTGAGGACAACTCAACGGTAACCTCCGAGTACGTAAGTTCCCGTTGAAATAAATAATAACATATAATAGCGCTGATAATAAATTAAGTGATTTAAGTATTTCACTCAGAAATAGTCTAGTGCCATTCCATTAATGAATTTCAAGTTCTTGAATAGGTTCCAAAGTTTATGAACTCCAGTACCAAAATTCATACCTTTAGAAATGGCGTACTATTCATCCAAAAATCCTTTAGTTCATCAATCTAATTATAGAGTTTAGAAAACAAACTTTCAAAGCAAGTACTTTGACTGTCCAGCTGAAGTATACGTTACAGAGTACTTTGTAAGTATACGTCCTAAGTTATACTCCAGCAAAGGTTAAAACTTAATAGAAAGTTGTTTACACTGAAAACTTGACAGTGGGTGATTCCCAAGACATTTTAAAGTGATATGAGAGATAAGATTGGGTACGGAACGGAATCTTCTGGGAAATGAAACTGTCTGAAAGGGCATTACCAATGTTCGAACTAAGACTGGGGTTACATATAAATACTGAGAAAACCATCCATTTCAGTTTGATAAATAACATGTGGAACCCTGAACATGAACATACAAAATACATAAAAGATAGCGAAATACTTCATGGTAGTGCAAAGCGATAAATATCGATACATTAGCCGTGATATGCTGAGACTATCACCGTAGTTTCACGCGAACGTGTGCTTCTATTTGGTACCAATACTTGAATTTAATTTATATAACTTTAGAACGCTAACCATGCATAAGGGTTGTCTACACTATTACTGTTTTGATGGGTAGTGATTGAGGGTTTAAATGACAGCAAATGTATTGAAATAAACTAGCAGCGCCCTGCGGTTTTACATGCGTTGCGTCTGTTTATTTAGGACTAGCAGCGCCCCGCGGTTTTACCCGCGTTGTGCCCGTTCCCGTGGGAATTTCGGGATAAAATGTAGTCTATAGCCTTCCTCGATAAATAGACTATCTAACAGTGAAAGAATTATTCAAATCGGTTCAGTAGTTTCTGAGATTAGCGCGTTTAAACAAACAAACAAACAAACAAAACAAACTCTTCAGCTATATAATATTAGTATTAGTATAGATTATCGGCATGGAAAATTGCCTTTAATCTTTCCGTTGATTGTGGCTATTCATTATAAGAAGACTGATTAAAATCGGATTAGTAGTTTCTGATATAAGCTCTTACAAACAAACAAAGCAGCTTTTCCTTTTAATAATTGCTAACCGACATCGCGTTTTATAGACGAGTAATTTTTAGTAATCGACTGTAGGTCACTTTGTGAACATGAAAAAAGAAAATGGTTGCTTGAGTTTAATCGAACAATACCCATTTTGAGTTGAAACAACGTTTACTGATACAATTCGTTTATTTTACATTTTTATCTGACATTTCAGCTCCTTAACATGAACCGTGGTTACATATAGACGTAGCCGAAACGTCAGATAAAAATGTAAAATAAACAAGAAGTGTATCCGTAAACGTGACACGACAATAGAGTTGAGGGCAATGTAGGTTATGAATTATGAATAGATCCTGGAAAGATACTTTACTGGAAAGATAATCATACTTTAATATCGAAATTAAAGAAATAATAATTATACACTAAAACCTGAAATGACGGGGATAGCATAAATATGTCGTTAAATCAAACACTGATCAATTCAAATCACCAAGAGACTCACGTGTCATAATCACGTGTAGCCCAAAAAGATCTGATATCTCATTTAATAATAATAATACGAGTCACGGCCTGCCGCCGATAACTTGTTCAGGTGCCGACCACTTTGCAATATCCTATTTCCAGTCCATCCAACCTTCATTTCCATAACCCAGTCTTTTTCTTTCATTTTTACTTACAATAGTCCCTACTTCTGCAGGTACACATTCCCGGACATGTTGTACTGATGTGGTCGGGAGTGTGTCCCTGCAGTTGTCCATTACATTAAACATCTCCAAAGGGCCTCTACGAGTTGGATCTGTATCCCCTCGCATGCCTCTCAAAAGGACCGGGCTTGTCCCGTGACTCCAAGGAAAAACACTATAATACAACGTATATGGTATTTTAGCAGCGCCTCACGGTTTTACCAGCGCTGTACCCGTTCCCGTGGGAATTTCGGGAATTTTTATTATTTATTACAGAAACAGTTTTTTATTAAGACAGATTGATCAAGAGGAAGGTTTAAAAAAACCCGAAATTCCCACGGGAACGGGCACAACGCGGGTAAAACCGCGTGGCGGTGCTAGTTATTGTATAAAAGAACATCCCGTATTTTTGTAACATCCAATTTACACTTTTTTCTAGTATCCATAAAATAACATCTGTTTTCCTTTTTATTGCTGTTTTTATTTATTTCTATAGGACCATTTGGCAATTCGGTACTTGTACAATATATCTAAAACTAGCTGTGCCCCGTACTTTCATTAGCACCGCACCCGTTCCCGTGGGAATTTCAGGATTTTCATTACTTATCATCCTATTCCTGACCAAGATAAATAAAATTATAAAAGAATCATTAAAATCGGTCCAATCGTTCGTGAGTTATAAATGGCGTATCTAACACGACTTTATTTTATACTAGCCGTTCGCGCGTTGTACCCGTTCCCGCGAGAATTTCGGGATAAAATGTATCCCATGTATTATTCTGACGTATAACCTATATTACTGTAAAGTTTCGTCTAAATCCGTTAATTGGTTTTTCCGTGAAAGAGTAACAAACAAACATACATCCATACATTTACTCGCACACTTTTGCATTTATAATATAAGGATAGGACAGGACATTAAATTATAGGGCTAGTGGAACCTCCTGTTCCTCAAAAAGGCCCCAAATACTAATACCTCGTACATCACTTCATCCGGTTGCCGACCTGTTTCATTCTACTTTGGCAACGTCACCACCAACGTCATCTTCACACTAGGCTGTCCAACTGTCAACACCTTCAGTTTTTAAGAGATGTAGGTACAAACTGAATACAACATTTAACTTTGACTTATCACTCTTTGCAGATATCATAGCGAGTATCTCTCTCTTTCTCTCTTCCTGGCAACAGCAATTTCGGCAACAGCGACTGCTTATTTTGCCATAATTATACAGTTAAATTTCAAAAAATAATAGCTCCCTAAGCAGAAACGGCTGCACCAATTTTGACTACCCAATATAGCTTCTTATTCTTCTTCTTTACCATTGCTTCTGAACCATTACTGCAAGGAAATTTGCTTTCAAATGAAAAACTGCATCGAATTGGATTCAACTTCTTAAGAGCTACGGTGCCATGTACACAATCACTCGCACACACACAGATAGAAATTGACGTCAAACTTAAAACACACACTACTCTTTGGCGTTCGGGGTTTAAATATATAGGAATGTCACGTGATGGTCAAGCGATTGCCAGCTGCCGATCCTTTATAGAAAACGTCCAAAGAGTTTGTAAACAAATTAAATTTGCATCATAATGCTCATGGCAATCTATTTATTACAATTGTTCGTGGGATCATTAAGTAGTCGCCGTATTTGGAGACCACCATCAAGCACGTCTCTATTGATATATTACATGAATTGAATGGCTGATGAGGAAAATTGAAAGGACTGTGTGCGTTAGAATGCAGTTCGATTGGTTTGTCAATTTCTAGTTAATTTGTGATGCGTTGTCTAGCATTTCACATTTGTCGTTCAATTACGCATTTCTTTAAAACTAGCAGCATCATGCGGTTTTACCGGCGTTGTGTCCGTTCCCGTGGAAATTAATGGATGGAATAGCCTATCAACTTCCCGTTAACTGTGGCTATCTATTACAAAAAGAATTATTCAAATCGGACTGGTAATTCCTGAGATTAGCTCGAACATACAAACAAACAAAAGAAATAAACTTACAAATTTTATCTCTGTAAAATATTAGTATCGATAGACAAGCGAGTTAGATAGCGGAGATTTAATGAGTTCAATCACAAAGGTATGTTAAATAACTCGCTTTGTCGTTTTCTATTCAATTCGCCAAATTGTCACTTGACAACTCGTTTAATCTAATCAAAAAGAGTAAAGTAAAAATCCGAAATTCTAGACAAAGAATGACGTAATTTGCATTTTGTTGTTTTAGAAATAAGCGCGTCAGAGTGTAGTTTCCCTATTACATACATTTAAACAGATTTTCCAGCACCATGATATCTAATCTATCAGTTTATTCGCTAATTTTATATCTTGAGCTTAATTCGATATTTAAAAACAAAGTCATCTGATTGGATGTCTCTCTCTCTCTCTCTCTCTCTCTCTCTCATTTTCTCGCTCTAACCAGGTCCTTCGAACACCAAAATCATTATGTGTAAACTTCTTTTGTTATTTTTAACCCTTACTCAACGTTAGCTCGCAATTTCGTAATACTTTCCCACTTGTTATGACCAAATATTGATGTTGTAATATATTCGAGACATAATGTTATCGAAATATTATCGATACGATATTAAGAGTCGATTACTGGTGCATTGTGTCACTTAATTGGGATGGAGTAATAAGACTACAGTTTAAATTTATTGAAACGTTTAAGATGTTGTAAGTTTTAATGAAGTTTTGTATATTTAAAGGACAGTACAGGTTAAGGGGTAAGAATTTTGATTAAAAATCGAACACTAACGAGCTGTTCATTAAATAAAAAAATACAACTTATTCAAAAAATGAACACACACACACACACACACACACATAGATTAAGTAGGTAACTTGTCATTATCGATGTTTGCCTACCGACATTGATGTATGGAATGACATAAAAAGTTGGCATTCAAAAGTAAGTATTTAAAGACAGTAATATAAAACACAAACAAATCCTCAATCGCCCACTTGTCAAATGTTTGAATAGTATGTTGTGTCGCTTATTACGTGATCACAAGGAAGCATACACATAGGTTGCCGGCTGCACTAACTTTCTACTAATCTTGACCTTAGGTTACGCAAGCAATGTAAAGCGTACAAGTTTTTATGTCAAACGGTCAAATTAATAAAGTTTAGAGCTGCTGTGTTACTTATGTAGGCTTAGTTAAAATGTCTTATTCAATTAAAAAAAATATTTTTGAATATGGAACTATTAGAACGTCTTTGTTAAAGTGATTATATTTCATTTCTCCAGAACTTTAAGAACGACAGGAAGAGTTTACTACGTACGCTACACTCAAGAGGAAGGTTATAGCCTATATTTTATCCCAAAATTCCCACGGGAAAGTGTACAATGTAGGTAAAACTGCGGGGCGCGTTTAGCGATTTTATACACCTTTTAATTAAACTGTGGTGATATAGCTATTAAATGTATTACGCCAGTTCTGTAAATGACTATTGCAAATGTTGAAATGGTAAAATATGTTAATAAGTGAATGTAGAAGGGCTCTTTTGTATTAAGTAACTTTAAAATAACAAGCAAAATATTACTACAGGGTGCTATTACGATAGGTATGCACCATTTCGTTCCGAAACTAGTTTTATCCACAGCTCTATTTACTCTTGAAATACTTATTGTAATAGAGTAGATATTGTATTGATGCGTTCCCATGGAAACGAAGCGGGTCAATTGACCAATCACAACGCATTAAAATTATTTGAAGTTGTAAAAATTGTTCTAAGTCATTGAGCTCCGCATTCCATCGCTCCGCCTCTTTAGATGGCATCGGAAGATCGAATTAGAATAGTATTGAGTCCGCTAATCAGAACCAAGACCGGATCATAGTGAACACAAACGAGAAGAGGTTACACAGAGGTCGTTAAAACCAAGTGGAAACTAAAAAATACTAATGAGTGTTAATAAACTTTGATATAACACCATGGGTCCATACTACTAATACGTAATGCAAATAGCAATACTAAGAACTGGCTATACGGAACCACACCTATATTGCCGCGTTCACACACTCGCGAATCTGCGCGGCTCAGACCAACAAGTGTACCTTAATGTAATTAAGATTGGACTTGCCGTACACACTCACACAATTTTCTTCTCACCCCTTCCCTCCCTTGCCATGACCCCCCAAGCCGAGGTTCGTTTCCTCTGAGAAGCCCCTTGGTGCAGGTCATGTAAACTTAATTTTAAGGCACGAGGGGGTTGGGTCTCCCTCGCTGAGCAATAAAGAAACTATGGCCGTCCGGGGCCAAGTTCTCCATAGGGAAAGTAAGGAAAAAAAAACAACATTTTTATTCTCCATGAATTTTGAAAAAGTTGATCTAAATTTTAACTGAATCTGATAAGATAATGTATGAATTATCTTATCAGATTCAGTTTGAATTGAATTATACATTAATTTATTAAAGTGTCAATTACGTGAAAATATCTACTACTTTTGCGTCTGTATTATTAGTGACAGATAATACTCGCCCCGAGACATTAGTTACAGATAATACTCGCTTGCCCCAAGACACTTTGGCGAATGTGTAAACCTAACATTATTTATTTGATATTTATGTATAAAAACTCAAACACGTTTTTATATTAGGTACTTTGCGTAGCTTTGATATTCAAAAGAGATTATTATTTAAACCTTATTAATTGTTGATGTCTCATTAGAATAAATTTGTTTGAAAATTAATGAAAAGGTAATAAATTATTTTTCTTTGTAGGTATGAGCTTTTAAAACAAGTTTACTTAATAATTTATATCTCTGTTTCTACACTACTTATACATTGGGGAAAACCCATTATGTAGATTGGCCGCTTGTTACAAAATATCCATAATAAGCGGAGTTGATATTATGTCAAAATGTCTCATGCCTTTTACTGAGCTTATTTGAAAACATAAAAGGCTGAGCTGTGCTGAGAACCAACCATAGTCAAATTAAGTCAAAATAGTCATAAGACTGACTTACCTCTCTCTCTTCCTGGCTATGTGTTCCACATAGTGATGGGGTCAGCCTTCCTTATTTTTCTTCTCCACTTCGTTCTATCGTTGACATCATCAGAAATCTTGCACTTAGCCATATCTTTGGACACTACATCCGTCCACCTTTTCTTGGGTCTGCCTCTGGATCTTCGACCGGGGATGGACAGTTGTAGTGCCAGGTTGGTTCTCCACGTAGTTTAGCGGTCTTCTCTTCACGTGGCCATACCACCTCAGCCTACTCTCTTACAGCTTGTCGGTGATGTCGCGGACGCGACAGTCAGTCGTAAGACTGACTGGACTGATGCTGGAAGAAATTCTAAGAAAAAGTCTTTCATTCTCGTTTTGAGTCATCTCGTTTAAATTACGCGCCACCTTTAATGGTTGTCATAAAGCTATAAAGTAAAGTAAGTTTGTATAGGTCAACCCTGGTCAACCTACCCTGACCAACCCTGGACATGGTTTGACGATTTAAATAACCGGGACCGACAATTTTTCGTGCCCTTCGAAACACGGTAGCGCTCAGTTAGAATTGCCGGTCATCCTTCCAAGTAGGGGTCGAGCAGTACGTTGCTTAACAATCGCAATGAGCTTACATCGCTTAGTCAAACTACGCGTGCTATAAAAAGCGCTATCATAAAGCAATAAAGACTTCCTATACTAAATTGTACAATGTTTTATGTCTTACTAGCAGTGCCCGCGGTTTTACCCGCATTGTGCCCGTTCCCGTGGGAATTTTGGGAATTTTTATACATATAAACGTTCCTCTTGAATCACTCTATCTATTAAAAAACCCGCGTCAAAATCCGTTGCATAGTTTGAAACATCTGAGCATACATAGGGACAGACAGACAACGGAAAGCGACTTAGTTTTATACTATGTCGTGATATTAAGGCTGAGTGCAGACTACTCAGCTTAAGACATAAAACATTGTATGATTATAAAACCGCATAAGTAACTAAAATAATTGTTGATAAATAGACACGTTAACAATCCTTACAACCATTCACACATCACATTCAATGATTGAATGAATGCCGTGAGAAATAACTTCGTTTGACACCGATTCAATAGAAAATAATAGAAAAAATATTTGTTTACTTCAAGCGCTGTTTTATCGTTTTATTGGCAAAAGTCTTCTCAAGTTTTTGCAAATAAAAAAGAGAACTGTCAAAGTAGTGATCATATTTTTACAAAGAATACTAGTAAATTACAAGTATTTTTTGTTTACAAGTTGCAATTGATTTGAGTTAGTGTAAAATTATAACTAACTCAGAAGAAGAAAATTGAAAGAATTTTGGATGGTACTTCCAAGGTTATATAAGGGTCAACACTGCGTTAAGCGTGCGCATGCGGTGGTTGTTTTGTATGACACCGCACACGACGGGCGCACGCGACGTTTCACTTCTGTGTGAAGACATACGCGGCGTGCGCACGCGGCGTGCGCATACCGCGGGCACCCGCGACGTTTCACTTTAGTATGCAACCGCGGCGTGCGCACGCTTAACGCAGTATCGTCCCTAAGGGTGTGTTAACAAGTGAAAAATTAAGGGATTGATTTTAAAGTTACTATTGTTCTATCGTCGCTTGAATAGTAGCATCCTCCACTGTGGGTCATTTTTCAAACTCTTTTTTCTTAAATCAGTTCGTAAGTTTAGAGAGATAATTCATTCACCTTTACTGCGTTCCTATTTTATATTCCTACGTTTCATTCTATCTCTCGTTTTTGCGTGAAAGAGCAACAAACATACATCCATCCTTACAAAATTTCGCATTTATAAATATTAGTAGGTAGGATTATTTATAATTTATTCTTAATATGTGTGTTGCAGTTGGTTGTCCGGTGGTCGTCAGTATGGCTGCCGATCCTGTTAGCAGCCTCAGCATCCTCCAGCGATATCTTCATGATCACCATGGGCGGTACCAAGTCACATAAAATGCCGTTCTGGGAACTTGCCAGAGGATTAATTGCAAGGTATATTAAAAATTGTGTTATATTATTACTCCTACTGAATCTATGTCATCTATTTAACTCAGATTTAAAAAAAGTTGATAATAAATATGAATTCGTAATTTTTTATATGCTTGCTTACAATCTATGAGTTAGCGAGTTCCGAAGAAAACAATTGATATTTGACATGTGTTTGTTAGGTAGCACTGGTTTAAAAGGATGTACATGTATACTATTAATAAAGTTCGTCTAAGTACATGTAACTAGACAATGTAGTAAGTAAGAAGGTTCTTTGATCCATGAATACCAAAAGTCTATTTTAGATATCTATCTAAGTATCATAACAGTAATAAACAAACACTGAGTAGACATGTTTCAGTTGGAATCGTGCCAACAACTCCACTCATATTTTTCTTCTGTCCTTACCCTAGAGGTTGTTCTTAGGTATCGAACATTAATCTGGACAATTCCTCGCTCTGAATACATAATTATCTTTATGTTACCCATTCAATTATCATCTCTCTGGAGACGTTTTTAAAGTTGTCTTTCTTTTAGCTATACTATATAAAGCTCAAGAGTTTGATTTTGACTTCTTTGTTGACTTTAACCTCAAAAATACGACATAGATTTACTTAGATGATTCCGTGCTTCAGAGGGCAGGTTAAGCCGTCGGTCCCGGTTACTTTCTACGGATAGTGGTCGTTACGTGAGCCATGTCAGAGGCCTTTGTCGGCTCAATAACTCTGAAACCAGGATTGGTCAGGTTGACCATCCACTCGATGAAGAAGAAGAAGACTTAGATTATTTTGCCGCTGTTACATACACATGCTGTTGCGACTGTTTTTTCCACTGTATCAGGTTCGAAAGCTGTATGGGTTTGAACGATACAGTCGCAATTGTCGCTAACAAGTTGTTTCGAATACGATTTAGTTTTTATCAACAGAAGCGAAATCGACGTTACAGTTAAACATATTACAGCAGAATATTTGTACTAATAAGCTCGTTGAACACTCTTAAGCCGTAAAAGTAGCTTTCAGTATAATACTTCGATCAATAATGGAAAACAATAGGCAGAAGAACCGTCTTACCATCAAGTATCACCGTAATAACTTTCAAGACCATAAAGAGTTGCACAGACGAGACCTTAAAATAAAATATGTTCTAGTCATGCCCTGCGGTTTTACTCGCATTGTGCCCGTTCTCATGGGAATTTCAGTATAAAAATTAGCATATAACCTTTCCGCTGACTGTGGCTACCTATTACAAAAAGAATTATTATTCAAACTGGCAATTCCCGTGATTAATTCGACCATACATAATAACAAACTTAGGTACAAATTTTACCTCTTTATAATACATATCAGTATTGACAATGCAGGAGAATATCACGTTTAAATTATAACGTGACTGTTAGCCAGTATTGCCCCACAGTTGGGCAAAGGCCCGATATTTACTCGACTTTCTCGTTCAACTCACGTTTGGTAAAGTATCTCGTCGGTGTAAGCCTTTAAGTAGGCAAAGTAGCGTGGAATAAATAGGTCCTGTAGAATTATTTGCAGTCAGCATTATACCAGAATAGGATGGGTCCATTGTTCTAAGTTGACAGTAATGAAAGGAGCTGTTCTCATTTGGAATTTTCTAATAAACTTCAAGAGTTAAAGGAAATAATGAGTGCGAAATTGGTTTCCTCTAGACATCTATTTCTAGAGGAGTTGTGGACAACTGTGTGCGTGAAATCAGTTGCTGTATAGTTCATAATTTCTCTCCAATGACTAGCATAACTATTCACCGAAAATGAGTTTGCCCTTGACCTTGCCAGAAGTTGGTTAATTTTGGTTGTAAATGACTAGCAACCCCCGGTTTTGCCCGCGTTGTGCCTGTTACCATCAGAATTTTGGGATGAAAAATAGCCTTATACCTTTTCGTTAAATGTGGCTATCCAAGTATATATAATATATAGAAGTATAATTATTTAAATCGGATCCAGTAACTGTCCATACGGGTTTATGCATCTTTTGCGGATTTTATAAAAACTATCTGGATACCCATAATTACTTTTTAAAGCATACTTGAAACCATCCTTTTTTGTTTCAGAGGTCACAATATAACGTTCATGAGCGCGTTCCCAGCTGACTTCCACGTGCCTGGTATGGAGGAGATTGCACCTGAAGGCTTAGTCACTTATGTCAAGAACTACATGAGCTTTGACCTGGTTGGCGCCAAAATGAGAGGCGAGGAACCTTTGCCTGTTGGCGATGTACTTCGGTACGGATATGAGGTATAAACTACTTGATATGTTCAAAGGTATATATAGTGAATTAATCTGTAAGGATTAATGGTCGTACTCAGAGACGTCAAATGCTTCTTAAATAGAGATTTAATGAGTGATCTTGACATGTTATATATGAAATAATACGTTCATTAGGTAAGTGGCAATTTAATGGACGTCTCTCAGTGCGTTAGTAATGAGTATTTTAATGTAGTACGAATGTATAAAGCTGCATTTTGCCGAATAATCATTTTGTCGATCGATTAAAGGTCCTTTCACGCATATCGGCTCTGAGAGCATCGGCTCGCTTTTATCCGTTCACACAGACCGGATCGTATACACTTGAAATTGGCCAGATAGGAAAACCAACTAAGAAAGAGCACGAAATCAGAGCCGATCGGCTCCTCTTATTATTTCACTCAAAGCGCGTTCAAGTATTCTTAATGAAAAAAGAAGTGCACATTAAAAAATAAACCTTACCACAATTAATCAAAACTCTGTTTCCAATGTGATAAAAATCTGCTCTTCTCTCCGAGCCGGTCTGTGTGGACGGACCCTAAGAATGTTTATTAAGTCATTAAGTACACGTGTAGCCGCATTTGACTACGAGTTCTGAGTATTTGCGACCGTTTGCTGTTTTGCATTTTATTATCAAATAGAAAACTCTTGTTTTAATTCACAACTCAAAATTTTCTAATCTCAGAATTCATAAAAATATTTTTTTCATTTAAAATTGTATCAAACGAGTACCAAGACAATCTCAAAATGAACTGAAGAGTCTAACCATAATATTTTAACTTAAGAATCACAAAACTCTATAAGTGTAGGGCCACATCTGCGGAACGTACGGCGCCGAGCCTTCCGCTCTATGACACATCAGTAGAAATTACGCCGCGTACTGATGTGTCATAGATAACTTGAAATACACTACGAGCGTATTTAGCGGAAGGTTCGGCGCCGTACGTTCCGCAGATGTGGCCCTACACTAAGAATAACTTAGAACTTCAAACATGGAAACGGAAGCTTTCTGAAGTCTTCAAGTTTTTGCCGTCTATTATTATTGAAATAATTACCTACAAATCAACTTAACGTACAGTTAGCTGAAGCATTATAAAATAAACTTTGATCAGAAATTAGTTCAAACTTGATTTCACAGGTTTCACTACCGAAACGATTAAACACAATAATAGAAAGACGGCTTAGCTAAAAGAGAGGCCTAAGCGCAAGTCACACATACTTGTAGTGCGGATGCGGCCCGGTTGCGGTCCACGTGACGTAATATTCGCATGTCTGTGTGACACCTTCATGCAAATACAATGAGTATCCCACAGCCGTACTATCTGTGTCTCGTTTTAGCAACTGAATAACGTCGTTTTTATAATACTAAATGAAACGGGTCTGTATCGCGTCAGATAATTTAACGTATTTTACTAAAATACGTACCCGACGTTTCACCACACCGCTCGTACGGGATGACTCATCGGAGTAAAATACGTCAAATTATCTCACGCGATACAGACTCGTTTCATTTAGTATAATGAGTGCACATTGTGTGAGTTTAAAAAGTATGTTTACATCGTTTTTACTACCTACATATAATCCACATAAACTTACTGTAATTTATATCACTCCGTTTACTCTAATCCTTTCAGGTGTTTTATATCAAGTTTCACAAGTATTTTCTAGTGGAAGCTAAACTTGAATACTTTTAGTTTAGTTTCTGAACTATTACTATGAGTTATGGGAACATTTATAATAAAGTATTCGAAGAAAATAAACTTTTAACGCCTCTTTAGTTTCTAATACAATAATAACTGGAGAATACTTGGAACTTGCCTATTTTAATATAAGTACTTCCGCCCGCACTCAGAGACGTCCTATGCTTCTTTAGTAGATAGGGATTTTGAAATGTAATGTATGAAAGGTAACGTCAATTAGTTAAAGGTCGATTTAATGCAAGTTTCTGAGCTCGGCAGTAAGTTCTTTATAAGAATATAAGAACTAAGTACTACATTACTGTGCAGACACACTACTGTTCATTTGTATCCAAGAACCCTAACATTTATAGCCATGTTTTATGATGACAGTAAACTCATCTCATCAATTCTTATCTTTCAGGCTTGCGATGCTTTGATGAGCGATTTGGAGACTCGTGCCTTTGTGAGGTCAGGAAGGAATTACGACCTCATGATACTCGACGGAACGTACCCCGAATGTGCTCTCGGCTTAGTCTACAGATTCAAAGTGCCCTTCATGTACATAAACACAGTCGCTTTTCACGTTATGCCGCAGAGCAACTCCGGAAGTCCCGCGCCATACTCTGTCACCCCATTTTTCGGGAGAGGGTTCACAGACAATATGGGATTCGTTGATCGAATGATGAACGCCGTTTGGCATGTCGGCGCAATTTCCCTCCACGCTGTCAGTGTGACAATATTACAAGGAGTTCTTAGAAGTCATTTTGGGGTGCAAATGCCACACGTGTACGATATGTCGAAGAATGTCAGTTTCATATTGCAGAATGGACATTATTCTGTTACGTATCCAAGACCGTATTTGCCAAATGTTGCTGAAGTTGGTTGTATACATTGCAAGGAGCCGAAGAGATTGGATCCGGTAAGTTTACTCATTATTCTCGAGTTCTATGCTCGGAGTTATTATTGTATAAAGTGAAGCTTGAGCGTAGTCACGTGATAGGCATTCTAGACTTTGTTGTTTTATATTAAACTAGCAGGGCCCCGCGGTTTTACCCGCGTTGTGCCCGTTCCCGTGGGAATATCGGGAATTTTTTACATAAAAACCTTCCTCTTGAATCACTCTACCTATTACAAAAAACCGCATCAAAATCCGTTGCGTAATTTTAAAGATTTAAGCATACAGACAAACAGACAAACAAACAAACAGACAAAAATTGCGACTTTGTTTTATACTATGTAGTGAAGTTAATTTAGCCTACATAAACATGCCCATATTACCTGTAATGTCCATCAAATGTGTAAAACTGCTTTTCCGATCAATTAAACCCACAGGGCAGGTACCATCGAATAAAAAAATCTATAATACAGGATGAGTGTAATATTTGAAATTATTATATAAGGACGAACGCCGTATCAGGACCTAAAGTATTTTCTGTCTGTCTGTTTTCATCAGCTATTTTTGATATTATTTTAAAGAGCGGGAGTAGAGCGCGCTTTGATAAAAGTGGTTGTATTCCGTTCTGAAAAGGGCACAATAATAAAGTAATATAATAATAAAGTACGGAGTATACTAATTAACACTCATCCAGTTTAATCATACTACAACTATACTTATATAATAAAACTGGAAAATTAAATTAATTAATAAATAATAAAATAATTTGTTCATTTGTTTGAACACGATGATCTCATAAACTACCAATCCAATTTGAATAATTATCTTTGTATCTTTCAACGGGAAGGTTTTATACAATATTTTATCCTGAAATTCTCATTGGAACAGACACAACCTGGGTAAAACCGCAAGTTATAGATAGTTTAATACAGCTGAGTAGACTATAACGTATAGTAGCGTAAGGACTATAACATACCTTACAAGCAATAATTTGCTCTGCGCGAGTTAACTAGCAGATGATAAACAGGTTAAAGAGTCTTCAGGCAAGTACTTCGCTTTTCCAAGATGTTCAGTATCTAATAGAAGCCCTAAACACCCAATAATGAGACCTTTAAACCGTTCCAATGTTTTCTCGTAATGTCGGTTACGGAATAGTTTTCAGCGATTTTAGCACTTTAGGCCCTTTATTAATGTCCCTTCACACCATTACGAAGGGATCCTTTATGTCCCTACACTTCCTAGCTGTACAATGTTACTCAAAATCTAAACTAAACGTGTATACCTAACCTTCGTTTAGGTATGTTAATTCACTTTCTACCGCTTGACATTGGTCTGTTAAAGCGTCACTTAACTAATTGACGTTTTACTTCATTCATTATTTGTCAAAATCACTCATTAAATCTCTACTCAGAAAGTATTTGTCGGGCTGACGAAGTTAGTTTTGAGTAATACTCGGTTAGAAGCATTGCATTGTACGTTAGTACATAATATAACTCATGGTTTGAAGTAGTAAATAGCATAGACGACGACTTCAATGAAATAAAACAAAACAAAGAGTACCTGCATGAACAAAAGCCTTAAAGTACTGTGTTAGATTTCAATGCAAGTCCAAGGTATTGCGTATTGCACTCGACTCGATTATCGCAAATGTAAACGATTGCAGTGTATTTCTCCATGGCCAATGAGAAGTTTTTGTTTTGTTGAAGTAGTATGTCATTATTATTTTGTGGTTACGACTTGGTAAGTTGCGGTGGCATGTTGTTGTTTTACATCCAAATATTGAAGTAGGCAATATACAAAGTTTATGTTGGCATATTTATGCGATACAGAACTTAGAGATTTTATAGTTTACTAGCAGCGCCCCGCGGTTTTACCCGCGTTGTGCCCGTTCCCATAGGAATTTCAGGATTTTTTTTACATAAAAACCTTCCTCTTGAATCACTCTACCCATTACAAAAAACCGCATCAAAATCCGTTGCGTAATTTTAAAGATTTAAGCATACAGACAAACAGACAAACAGACGCGACTTTGTTTTATACTATGTAGTGATGATGATAAAGGTCGTTCGCCGTAAACAATCATAGTACGTTAAAGCACAGTAAAGTAAGTTCAAGCAGGTTAGTGGCCGCCCTGGTGGAGGAGTTTTAAGACCACCTCAAGGCTGGCATGGTCTAACGATTGTTAGGTGTTCAGTTCGTAGAGAGTAGGCCAAGGAACCGGTGACTGAAGTAGATTGAAATAAGTTCAACGCATTAGATAAAAACTTTTCTGCAATAATGCGATTAGGTTAATTGTAAGGTATAGTCAGGACCAACAAACTGTCTTTTTCAGTGAGCGAGAATTTTGTTAACCTGATAATACATATACTTAGAGAACGTACACAAACGGGTTTTTTCAATAGAAAGTTAATAAAGCAAGTAATAACTTACTTTTTATTTCCCGACGTTTCGAGTGGACACCTCTTGTGTTCGCTGGTGAACTGAAGACCTTATACCTTTGTATAATCAATTTCTTTTCCTCATTTCAGGAGGTAGAAGAATGGATATCCGGTGCAGGGGACGCTGGCTTCATTTTTATATCGATGGGGTCTTCAGTGCGGACCAGTAACATGCCTCTATCTGTACATCGACTGATCGTGAACGCTTTAGGAAAGCTTCCTCAGAGAGTGCTTTGGAAACAGGACGCTGAGAAGAACTTGACAGACATCCCTTCGAATGTAAGGCTTTACAAATGGCTGCCGCAACAGGATTTGTTAGGTAAGTTTACGATGAGTATTATATTATTAGTAGCAGCGCTCCTTTGTTTTACCTGCGTTGTGCCCTTTCCCGTAAGAATTTTGGGATGAAAAACAGCCTGTAATTTTTCTGTTGAATGTGGCTATCCATTACAAAACGAATTATCCAAATCGGATTGGTAGTTACTGAGATTAGCGCGTTCAAATAAAACAAAAATCTAACTCTCCAACTTTATATATTACTAGAGATGTATGACTAACTATGTATAGGTATAATGCTTACTATATAGATAATTCTCTGAAACTTCATTAGCGTTGAACATGCAGAGAATATTCTCAAATATTTATGAAAAGCTTCAGTAAAGTATTAACAAATTCATCCTTAGTAGTGAAAATGTTCTTTGAAATCCCACATGAATTCAAAATCCATTAACACGTTATTAAGATAATAATGTAAGTTTCAAGCAAAATATGTTCTTTAGCATTGAATTATATTATCGCCCATGAAATACTTAGTGTTGAAAATACATACTATAATAATTTTCCTTCATTGTCATCAATAGTTGAGAAGGTGTTCCATGGTTTCTAAAATTGAAGGGAAAAACCCATTATACAATTGAAAATATTATGATATGCATTGATTTTATAAAATAATATTCAAAAAAGTTGGAACATTTTATGTTGTTTCTTTAATAAACCTTTCGTTTAAGCTTTGTTGGTGAGAAAAAATAATATCAGTCCTATCGATCGCATTATAATATTTTTTCATATTTTCCGGTTACATTTGGTATTATTACAGTTTCAATAGAGGATAGCATCAATTTTGCAATTATATTTTCGAAATTCTCATCAACATTCTCGATTCACGACCTTGAGACACCCTTGGGTATAATGTACTTTATGAATTTTCACTGCACTCATCTAATACCTCTTTTCATTGTATTTTACTTCAATAGTATGAGAACTAAAGACTGTTATCGGTGATTTAACTCGTCTCAAATAATATTCGTGCAGCTACAGTAGGTGTGCTGTAATGTATTCAGAAATTGTAAAGCGGATTATTTACACTATTCAGGTATATATAAGAGTATTTTACTGAAAGCTTTATAATACTATCAATGTAATACTCTGTCTCCGTGATATAATAAACTGATAGAGAGTTGACATTTGTGAGTAATATAGTAAATAGCTACACCATGTTATTGATGTTAGCTCGTTGCAATTGTTAAGCCACCTACTTGATTGAGTGTCTAGTAGTGGTATTTTGTATCATTGACTAAGTCGGAGGCCTTTGGGCGGTCTAAGAACTCCAATACCAGGGTTGGTCTCTAACTTAGTCGAAAGTAAATAAATAAATTTTGTATCTACCATGCTTCAGAGGTCTCGTGAAAATTTGATCCGAGTTGTTTCAATCGTTAGAACATGTCAGATGCCTTGAGCGGTCTAAAAGAGTCTAGACTAACTATTTTAAATTGGGAAATGTAAATCTACTATCTAACTTAGCAACTTCTGTCTGACACTTAAGTGTAACTTTTTCGTTTCAGGACATCCCAAAATAAAAGCCTTCGTCACACATGGCGGTCTACTAAGCATGTTCGAAACGGTCTACCACGGCGTGCCAATAGTGACCATCCCCGTATTCTGCGACCACGATGCTAACGCAGCGAAAGCAGAAATCGATGGTTACGCCCTAAAACTGGAACTCCAACACTTAACTTCGAAAAAACTTTACGAAGCAATCAAAGAAGTGATTACCGATCCGAAGTATCGACGAGAAGTTAAGAAGAGACAAATGTACCTTCGAGATCAGAAGGAATCTCCTTTAGAAAGAGCCATGTATTGGACAGAATACGTCATTAGGCATAAAGGAGCGTATCACTTACAATCGCCTGCCAAAGACTTGAACTTCTTCCAATACTATTTGTTAGATGTAACTTTCTTTGTATCGACAATGTTAATACTATCATATGTCCTCATTTCGTACTTAATAAGGCTAGGAGTCAAAGGCTTAGCCAAGTATTTGCAGAAAAAACAAATGATTTTGTTGAACAGTAAAAATGTTTCGAGGTTTATGAACGGGAATGCCTTGAAATCGAAGAAAGCTCTATGAGAATAAGTGTTGTACATGTGTTAAAGTTTGTATTGGGTATTCATTTTAGTTAGTGCCTTTGTAAATGAGAGATTTAAATAGCCTCGCGTTCTTAAACAAGTGACAATCGTTTATTATTCTATTTGGTCGACTTCTAATAAAATGTGTAGGAATGTCTCATGAATGTCTTGTTACATGATAGGGGAGTGGTTATCACATATTTATGTACCTTTTGACAACAGACAACCAAGTACATTGCCATGCCGATTAGTTTTTTGTCTGCTGAGGCTGATAAATAGTAATTCATGACATGGCTTATTTACAAAGAGTAATTTCTTTATGATAATGTGTGGTGTGAGTTAACTTTGCAAATGTTTTTTAATACACGCACAGCCTCATTTCAGATTTCTACTAATCTATAGATTGTTAAATGACTTCATAGGTTGACTATTGGAATTTTATTGATAGTATATTTTTTTTACAACAACTTTTTTATATATCAGATTACGAATTTTAAGCGTGAGTTAGCTATTTTGGCCGAATAAACTAAATATATACTTTTTGTACATGTACCCAATAAGGGCCGAAACTGCGTTAAGCGTGCGCCCGTCGCGGCGCACGCGGCGGCCAAACGCGGCGGGCGTACGCGACGGTTCACTTTTGTATGAAGCCACACGCGACGGGCGCACGCGACGATTCACTTCTGTATGAAACCGCGACGGGTGCACGCTGAACGCAGTTCTTCTTCTTCTTCTTCTTCTTCTTCTTCTTTCGAGTCAATGGCGCAAAATAATTTTCAGTATTTATATTTTCCCGGACCAGTAATTCACAAGAGAGAGGGCAGCGTCTGAGACGACCAGTAAGTCCTCTTTAGTGCAGGTGGTAGGGCACAGAGGACAGGACAAGAGGTGAACCATGTCCTGGTCTGGGGCACCGCAGTCACACTCCGACTTAGTGGAGTAGCCCCACTTTACCAGGTTTGACCTGCAGCGACCTACTCCTGTCCGGAGACGGTTGAGCGTGCGCCAAGTAGGCCACTGCAGTTCAGACCCAGGAGGCAGAGTTTCCGCTGGCTGGATGAAGTCCGGAGGGACGGGGCAATTCAAGCTCCAGAGACGTTTCCTTGCTGCCTTGGGGTGAATTGTTATGCTGTCTGTGGATTGGGCGAAACTTTTACGGCTTTTTAGACGAACTTGCGGTTTGGAGTGGCCGAACAGTGGGTGCCTGGAGTCGGTTTCCTGAGTAAGTTTCTCCAATTCGCAGGCTACTTGTCGGCGCACTTTGGGTGGGGCGATTCCAGCAAGAGGATAAAGTAGGTTGAGCGGAGTGGGTTTTAGACAGCCCGTAATGGTCCTGCAGGTCTCGTTAAGCGCAATGTCGACTTCTTTTGCATGTGCAGAGCGATGCCATACTGGGCACGCATACTCGCCTGCGGAGTACGACAGTGCGAGACCTGTGGTTCTGAGAACGTGCGGGGCTGCCCCCCAGGTGGTTGAAGTGAGACGTTTGAGAAGATTATTACGGGTTCCAATCTTTAGTTTGACATTTTTGCAGTGTGTTTTAAATGTTAGTGCTCTATCAAGGGTGATGCCAAGATAGCGTGGATGTGGGCAGTGCTCAATGTCAACGCCTCGCCACGATATATTCAGAGCTCGGTTTGCCTGACGGTTGCGCAAATGGAAAGCACACGACTGCGTCTTGGAAGGATTCGGCTTTAAGCCATTGTTGACGTAATATTGGTCAAGTGATTCCAAGGCACCCGTCAGCGTTTGTTCGGCGTCTTCAACCGAATTTAAAATAAAATAAAAACATTACAATCTATGTGTGTGACTGGTCTAAAATATATTGTAAGTACTTAATGGTAAAACTGTGATTTAATATCTGATGGTTAAGTTATTAATCATTTTGATGTAAATAGTTAAAATAAAATTATATTATGTAAGTTAATGTACCATAAGGGTGCTGACATAGCAAATGGATCGATTGGTGATCGATGGCATCGATCAACTAAGATGGTGGAATAGATTAGTCGACGTTATCTGACTTATATATATTATATTCACTGGAAATACGTCTTTCTAAGCTACGAAGGTATTACCCACGAAAGAGCGAAGTACTTACTGCGTGTATTACCTAAGTTTATGTACTGGAATATTAAACCATCTGATTATGTCCAGATAAAACTAGAATCCAAAAATAGTATTTAGTATGCAAGACCTGGGTCTTTGTCTAATATACTTAGGTGGTTACAATAGAGACGAATACATTGATCGTCGACAACTTATCCATCTGCCAGTAACCGATCACTTTGAACATAGATCGATCGATTGATATGACATCACCCTTAGTTATAATACAAATTATGTATGTGATACGTAATGGAGATATTTATTAGATAAGTATTGTCAGTAAAGTAAAGTGTTGGAAATATACCACCGGTTTGGAAAGTTACCATTAATTTTAAATATGTATTTTGTGACACAACAATTTTGATTAGGAAATGAAATAAAAGCGGGTATACACATGCCTGTATCTTACATAACATACTTAGATTACATGTTGCATTAAATGTAAAAAAAATAGGTAAAATTATGTGGAGTTATTATTTTAAGGTATGTTTTCGGTGGCGACTGCAGAAGCAGACAGCAACTGCCGAAATCAAGCAGCAGTGTCCGCGCGCTTCAAATTTCATAGACATTGAGACAAACTCGTTGCTTGCGGCAGTCGCTGCCTGCGGTCGCTACTGAAAACAGACCTTTATTGATTTTACTTACACTTACAATTTTACTTGTAATGTTAACTTAATAAGGAATACGAATCCCTTCAAAACCTCAAAACAATTATTACTATCACATTGAGTGGCATCTGCAAGAGTCTTAGTATGCAGTCGTGTGTATACCCACCTTTAGTTGTATTAACTTATTTACACAATACATTTCCATAGTAAGGGCCCAATATTTTTTGTAAATTACTGCATGAATAGATATTTATTTAAATAATGTAAAAAAGAGGAGTTTAGTTAAGAAATACCAGTGAATTTAAGGGTTTGCTCATTTTAAAATATAAGGAAGATTGAATTTCATTATTTTGCGTTTTATTAAAGTTATGCACATACTTTAACACCCGATGTTTTGGTTACATTTCGGATGGTACTTTATACTATGGTATTTTAAATCAGTATCTACGACTAGATTATTTAGCTGACATAATGGATCTTAGGGAATATTTTACCATGATTTTCGACAGACGGCAGCAGCAACAAGAAGGTTATATAATCCGGTCAAATTAAACCAAAAAATGAGGGTGAGTTTGCATAAAGTCCCAACAAGCTGAAAATCAGGAAAATTGTTGAAAACATAATTATAAACAATGTGTAAAAGTTCCCCATCATTCCCGTGTATGGATTTTTTTTTATTCAAGGTCAAATGTCAAAAAAGAGTGTTTTTCGCGAATATCTGAAAAACGGTGCAATGTAGCAAAAAAAAGTGTATGATGAAATGAAAGCTTATAAAATTCTCTATAACTTTAATTCTATCCACTTTTTCCATATTCCAAACCGTTATTGAACTACACGCTCCAGAAATGTCAAAATTAAGGACCTCGGGCAGGTAACTATGGAGCCTGCCCCAATGCTCAACAGTGACATGACCCATGTCATTTGAAATGTCTTGAAGAGTTGTACAAGTTACTCCTAGACAGTTATATCGAATTCGATGGCCAACTCGGTGTTTTCGACCACCGAAGAATTACCACTGGAGGTGCTGTGGAGCCTGGACGGAATGCTCAACAGTGACATGACTTACGCATTTGAAAGCTCTTACAAGTCACTTTTTGATAGTTATGTCGAAATCGACGCCAAACTCGGTGTTTTCGACCACCGAAGAAAAAACACTAGGTGTATGTGCAATAATGTGCAGTTGACCCTGATCGTATTGCTCAACAGTGACATGACTAATGTCATTTGAAAGCTCTTACAAGTCACTCCTTGACAGTTATATCGAAATCGACGACCAACTCGGTGTTTTCGACCACCGAAGTATCGACACTGATCGTATTGCTCAACAGTGACATGACACATATCATTTGAAAGCTCATAAAGAGTTTTATAAGTCACTCTTTGATAGTTATATCGAAATCGCCGTCCAACTTAGTGTTTTCGACCACCGAAGAATGGAGTTGGGCTATGCCATACCGAAGTATCGACGCTGATCCTAATGCTCAAAAGTGACATGACCTATGTCATTTAAAAGCTCTTGAAGAGTTGTACAAGTCACTCTTTGACACTTATATCGAAAACGACCGCCAACGCGGTGTTTTCGACCATCGAAATATCGACACTGGGTGTATGTGCAGTTGACCCTGATGGTATTGCTCAACAGTGACATAACTTATGTCATTTGAAAGCCCTTGAAGAGATATCCAAGTCACTCCTTGACATTTATATCGAAATCGACGGCTAACTCGGTGTTTTTAACCAAAAATAAAAAAATATATGTACACATTAGTTAATAAAGGACCTTGAGAAAATTCCATTCTTCGGTGGTCGAAAACACCAAATTGGCGGTCGATTTCGATAGACATGTCAAGGAGTGACTTGGACATCTCTTCAAGGGCTTTCAAATGACATAAGTTATGTCACTGTTGAGCAATACCATCAGGGTCAACTGCACATACACCCAGTGTCGATATTTCGATGGTCGAAAACACCGCGTTGGCGGTCGATTTCGATATAAGTGTCAAAGAGTGACTTGTACAACTCTTCAAGAGCTTTCAAATGACATAGGTCATGTCACTTTTGAGCATTAGGATCAGCGTCGATACTTCGGTATGGCATAGCCCAACTCCATTCTTCGGTGGTCGAAAACACTAAGTTGGACGGCGATTTCGATATAACTATCAAAGAGTGACTTATAAAACTCTTTATGAGCTTTCAAATGATATGCGTCATGTCACTGTTGAGCAATACGATCAGTGTCGATACTTCGGTGGTCGAAAACACCGAGTTGGTCGTCGATTTCGATATAACTGTCAAGGAGTGACTTGTAAGAGCTTTCAAATGACATTAGTCATGTCACTGTTGAGCAATACGATCAGGGTCAACTGCACATTATTGCACATACACCTAGTGTTTTTTCTTCGGTGGTCGAAAACACCGAGTTTGGCGTCGATTTCGACATAACTATCAAAAAGTGACTTGTAAGAGCTTTCAAATGCGTAAGTCATGTCACTGTTGAGCATTCCGTCCAGGCTCCACAGCACCTCCAGTGGTAATTCTTCGGTGGTCGAAAACACCGAGTTGGCCATCGAATTCGATATAACTGTCTAGGAGTAACTTGTACAACTCTTCAAGACCTTTCAAATGACATGGGTCATGTCACTGTTGAGCTTTGGGGCAGGCTCCATAGTTACCTGCCCGAGGTCCTTAATTTTGACATTTCTGGAGCGTGTAGTTCAATAACGGTTTGGAATATGGAAAAAGTGGATAGAATTAAAGTTATAGAGAATTTTATAAGCTTTCATTTCATCATACACTTTTTTTTGCTACATTGCACCGTTTTTCAGATATTCGCGAAAAACACTTATTTTTGACATTTGACCTTGAATAAAAAAAAATCCATACACGGGAATGATGGGGAACTTTTACACATTGTTTATAATTATGTTTCGAACAATTTTCCTGATTTTCAGCTTGTTGGGACTTTATGCAAACTCGAATGTCTAAATTTACCGGGGTAATAGGCTATTTTTCATTCTGAAATTCCACAAAATCGGACACAACGCGGGTAAAACCGCGGGTCACTGCAAGTATCTTTATAATACCACTAGTACCTAGTGGACCAAGAGCCCGCGAACCCCAGACCTTCGTTATTTTATAAAAGCTGAAAGTTTGTCAGCGCATGCTCCCACACACAGGTAAGAACGATGGACTATTATGAAGTTTGGGTTATGGTGGCTTTGGCAGGTATACGGTACTAAATGTCAATGGTCGAAAACACCAAGTTGGCCATCGATTTCGATATCACCGTCAAAGGGTGACTTGTACAACTCCTCAAGAGCTTTCAAATGACATAGGTCATGTCACTGTTGAGCATTAGGATCAGCGTCCATGGCATAGGCCAACTCCAATCTTCGGTGGTCGAAAACACCAAGTTGGCCGTCGATTTCGATGTCACCGTCAAAGGGTGACTTGTACAACTTGTCAAGAGCTTTCAAATGACATAGGTCATGTCACTTAGGATCAGCGTCCATAGCATAGGTCAACTCCAATCTTCAATGGTCGAAAACACCAAGTTGGCCGTCGATTTCGATATCACCGTCAAAGGGTGACTTATACAACTTGTCAAGAGCTTTCAAATGATATAGGTCATGTCACTGTTGAGCATTAGGATCAGCGTCCATAGCATAGGTCAACTCCAATCTTCAATGGTCGAAAACACCAAGTTGGCCGTCGATTTCGATATCACCGTCAAAGGGTGACTTGTACAACTCTTCAAGAGCTTTCAAATGACATATGTCATGTCACAAATGACACTTAATTATTTGATGAATTTAGATCGGTATTTTACACACCTTTAGTACCGTATACCTGCCAAAGCCACCATAACCCAAACTTCATAATAGTCCATCGTTCTTACCTGTGTGTGGGAGCATGCGCTGACAAACTTTCAGCTTTTATAAAATGACGAAAGTCTGGGGTTCACGGGCTCTAGGTCTATAGCTCAAGTACGGTCCCAGAGCAGAAGGAATTTCGTAAATTGACTTTAATCTATCTGTCTCTGTCACTAGTACTCAATAATATCAATGACTCACTCGCACAATGCGTTCGGCGTAGTGAAACGGCAATACTATTGTGTAGGAGTGATACGAGACATCGCGTAGATATCTTTATAAAGTCACAAACAACGGTATTCGATATGTTTCTCATTATTCAAATAACACAAACAATAATTAGTATGTTTCTAAGAATCTTTATTAATATAATTACATTGATGCTTTGATGATCATATTAACCGAATTTACATCTTTTTTTCCATTTTTTGTTACAAGACTAACATGGCTTGTTAAGAAGATTATCACAGACCAATAGGGACCTACTTTAATAAGATTAATTATATAGCGAAATTATCTTAAGTTTGCGCATATGGTTCAAATAGTCCATAGAGATAGGAAGTCCCACAAGTCAAGTCAGGACTTCTAATTGTTTAGTCGCCTTTATTAAAGTTTATTTTAAAGAAAAAAGCATTTCTCTCGACGAAGACCAAATGCTGTCATCTGCGTAAGCTTTACAATATTAAAAAGATAACATATTCTACAAATAAGCAAACCGACTAGACGTGCAAACTAACCTAATTATTTCTAAATATTTTACTTTGTTCAATTAATTCAATATGGTGCTCTGCAGTTCGCTGCCTAAAGTGCTGAATCCTAAACTGCCTACTTCCTAATATAAACCTCGACCCTCAACCTTGTTCGTTCTTCTAGCTATCGTCCTGGTGATCTGAGTCAAAAGTCGACGGTACACTTCAGCGTACTGACGGCTCCAAAGGAGGGTCAACCCTAGGAACCGTCGAACAGTTTATATGTTGATCTTTGCTGGCTCCTCTGCTTGGCCGATGACGCTTATATCCTGCAGAATTCAACATTTAGAAATGTAGTTATGACTGTTGGGGTGAATTGATTGGATCTAACTTTGATGCAATAACTGGTGCTTCAATCGTTCGGGCATGTTGGAGCCTTTAAACCGCCTAAAAAGTCCGACACCAGGGTTGGACACTCAGCTACTCGAAATGAAATGAGATCATGTTATGCTATACTGGTTAATTATTAAAATCTTTCGGCTTTACCCAGTCGACTAGGTTGCCAATGTACGGCTCCTACCAACCGGGCGGCGGCGGAGTGAGTGGAATACATTTCCCTCTGTGTTAGAGAAAATTCAGACTTCTATACATTGGGTTAAGGTTCACGTTTGCATGGAATTTACGCTGCTTGAAATACACGCTCCTCGTTCAAGCGGCTGTTTGCCGTTGCTTGCTCGCGCATCCGTTGCGTTTTTTGTAAGCTAGCAAGCTGCAAGTTGGCCAGTGCAATAACACATATCAATTGCACAGTACAATACTCACATATCAATTTACTCGCTAATTCACTCGTGTTTTATTCTCGCGTTAAATTGCTCTATCTAAACAATGCATACCTATTTTCCATAATATTTAAATGCAGATTAACATCTTTGTATTCATAGGCGGTTCATTAACCCTACTGTTTATGAACCGCCCCGTTTATGTAGGATGAATTCATATCAAAGGGTCGAAGGTCAATGTAAGGTTCAAAAATCAATTAACAGTGAGCGTGAAAAGATACATTTGTTTACATAACTGAAGGGAGTTTCAGCGAGCTGGAACTGAATAATATTTTAGGTTCTATTTAGATAGGAATATTACTGTTTGTAACTGACCTTTGGCTCTTCAGCCTTCACGTTTTCCACTTTATTGTCACCAGCAGTGGCCATACGCATAATATCATCTGTTAAAAAAGATTGGACTTTAATTTCCCACAACTGGGCAAAAGCTTCTCATCTCACTATATTGTGAGGAAGTAAAAACATAACCTACTAATATTATAAATGCGAAAGTCAGGATGTCTGTATGTATGTTTGTTACTCTTTCACGAAAAAATATTGGACAGATTTGGATGAAACTTTCCAGTAATATAGATTATACATTAGAGTAACAAATGGGATACATTTTATCCCGAAATTCCCGCGGAAACGGATAGAACGCGAGTAACACCGCGGGGCGCGGCTAGTCTTCTATAAAGTTTAATAAAGTAATACACAGCTAGATAGAACCAAATTTAATTAAACATTAGGGTCTTCTGATTTTTTTCTATACAAGTTATTTGTATTATACATAGTGGTATAACTTTAACAAATACTTTCTATCACTTCAATCAATTATACACAATTATAGTGCAGAATAAGACACAATATTCAATATTACACAAAATTGGCTAGCCTTGTATAAAACTATGTAGCTACCTATGTAGGTATCTATTACCTTTGAAATGATAAACGACTCCCATCAAAGCTCCCAGCGACCCGAATGACACCAACCACCAGCGGATAACACTGACAGCTCTCTTCGGAATAAATAACTGGTGCTTTAACATCTTCACAAATGTTTTGTTCAGTGCAAGGCCCTGTAAAAAATAAAATAAATATTGACAGGACGCAGTGGCAGTGAGAGCGCTAAATGTGTCAGGGATTGGGGTTCGATTCCCGCCCCGAGTCAATATATGAAGACATAATTGATGGCGACGATGTCTGTGTGTCAATTATATATTCATATAAAGTAATTGTGTATGTATATGTATGTTGTAGGTAGTATCAGTGAATTAGATTCCATAATACAAGCTTAGAGCTTACTTTGGGTCTAATTAACCGTGAGTGAATTTGTCCGGGTATATTTATTATTATTACGGGACAATTTCACACATGGTTAATTAGATCCAAACTAAGTTATATATGGAAAAAAATAACTGATACTATTACGTATCATACTTATGTATAAAATCACAAATCATATAAGTTCGTCGTAATGGATAACCACATCCTGATAAACCACAACCGCAAAAACCATATGCGAAATTCCCACGGGAACGGGTACAACGTGGGTAAAACCGCAAGGCATTGCTAGTAATTTATAAAGCATCTTTAATTAAATCATTGTCCCAAAAATGAATTCACCATTCAGTTTTTCCTAAGTTCTATACACGTTGTAGTATATAGAACGAATTTGATTGGCCCGATTCAAAGTGGGTAGACAATTTCATTTGTTTTTGTAAAATAATCCACATTTTAGAATATAATACACCTTGTTAATCGAATATTACAACTCGCATATTGTTTCATCCAAAAGCTACAAGGGTACGGGCCGATGTAATTCACGTGGGCCTAAAGAACACCCACACAACAGATTTGTGTGGGTAAGTACATAATAATTGGGTGAATGAAATAATATAACGATAAATAAGGAAAGTTGATAGCCTAGATTATTAACCTCTCGAAGACTTGAATGTAATATAATATTACGGTAAAGAATTTAATCTTCATTCATTTTAATAATATTTATACTTATTTTCTTCATAGCATAGAGTAAGAGGTCGGTGGGTATCGACGTAATTACAAACATAGGGACCGAGGGACTAACCCAATTACAAATCTAATGTAGTCCCTATATAATGCTTAGTAACATGAATATCTATTTTTGATAAAATTTAAATTAACGATTATTAAAATTAGTTTTGTAATCAAGCAAAAATCAAATTGTATGAACTATATCTCCATGAAGTTTTATACTATTGAGCATTTAAAATGTTATCACTACATAGTATAAAATAAAGTCGTCTCTGTTTCGTGTCTGTTTGTCTGTTTGTCTGTATGCTTAAATCTTTAAAATTACGCAACGGATTTTGATGCGGTTTTTTGTCATAGGTAGAGTGATTCAAGAGGAAGGTTTATATGTAAAAAAATCCCGAAATTCCCACGGGAACGGGCACAACGCGGGTAAAACCGCGGGGCGCTGCTAGTGTAATATAAATCACACAATAAGATATCTTTGTTACAAACAATTTTACTCAAGACGGTAGTAGTAGCAATCGGCGTTCAAAAGATAAAAGCATTGCAGAAATATTTCTACTAAACAGTGTAGGTACCTCTTCAATCCAAAACAATGGCACAATGCTCCCAGGGAGGTTCTTGCAAAGATCCAATTTCTCCGTCTTCAAAAGCTCAATGTTGAACTGAATTCTTTGTTTTGCAACCATCGGTGTCCCTGATATCTGAAAAAATGTTTACATTTTTTCCAACACCATTTTTTCGTGGAAAATGAAATGACGGTAAATTAATCCCATGATGCTCTGGTTTATTTACATGATTTTTATTTGTGTTTGGAAAAAATATATTTTCTGAATCGATATTTGTCTGCTTACTATGGACAAAGAGCTGTTAACTAAGATATCAGCATAGTGAGAATTATGAGATGTGATTATCACACTTGCCTACTGCAAATTGGTGGTCTCAAACTGGAGTCATGTTTTGATGTTTCCAACAACCGCCCTAACCTAACGCCCGTACTCACAGACTTCAAATGCTTTTAAGTAGATGTTAGATACTTAATGATTGATTTTTATATATACGAAAAATAATATCAATTAGTTAATTGTCGATTTGGATGTCTCTGAGTATGTCTGTAAGTTATGCAAAAACATTTACCGGTTCAAAATCAATTTCAATTCCATGTTCATTGACATCCGGATTCAATCCTTTAACGTTATTTAGCAAAGCAGGATCACTGTCATAAAAATGTGGCATGGAAATGTACATTGGAGCTTTGATACATTTGGTAACATCCATAAGTCCTTTAATAGGACATTTTTCAGGGGCATCACAGAAGCATTGTAGCTCAGGGTCGTTGGCCAAGTCTCCAATATTGGCGATGTATCTATTGGTTTTGATGCCTTTGTACGATGTCTTCTTTTGGAACCAGGGTTTGAATGATCTGAAGAAAAGAGATTTAGAAATAACTTTTTACATGAATTGGGAGGGAAAGTGAAAAGAGATGGAATATTGGTAAGTGAGTAGTTAGTAGAATTTTGACGCGTGGTGTCCTGTTCTTTATACCATAACCTAATTGATATATTATTAATTAAGGAAACTATGAATGTGGAACTAACTCACTTTAAAGTATATTTTTAATCAACACGGCTTTATCCTTAATTGCACCGATAACTATTGCTGATCAAACTATCTTTAAAGTTATTGTTTTGCTAGCTTAATTATCCTACCTGCAAACATCTCCAGAAAAAGACTGCAGCCTATCTTTAGAAGTCAGGAAAGGTGGAAACACAGTGCCATCGGTTCCTCCGTATTCGTTGCAAGTATCTCTCCATATGCTCATAGTTGGAGCTCCGTCTATGGCAACCACTTGGCCGACATCCATTACGTTGCTGATGCCACGTTTGACTGTCACAACGTGGGAGTCTACTGTGGCATTGCGCTGAAATTAATGTATGTTATATAAGCTGTTCTCTGCATTCAATAGATTTAGTAGGATGCAAGTCAGACCATGCTATGTTTATTTTTTGTTATTTGGTGGGGTAGCCTTATGTTTTGTTAGCAAAGAAGATCATGGAAATATGAATTAGGATAAGCTTCATTTTAGAGCTTTTATTCATAATTGATCAGATAATAAGCGATTACAAAGGTTTTAATTGTTATTCAAGTATAATTAATTAACTAAAAATTCAAAGTTATACCATTCCAAAAAGAGAAAATCTAAACTGGTTATTCGGTTCGAAAATCAATTGATCTGCAGCTTCTTTCTTGATTTGCGTACACGCCGCTTTAGGAGCAAATTCGGTTCTTGCGCAATTGATAATGATTCCTCTGAACAAAATGTCCATGACCTTGGCCCTGAGGAACATGTCTGGGGGCTGATCGAAGATTCCATTGAGGGCTTTCCCAACCACGTTCAACATTGCTGGTTTATCTCTATGAACAGATATGGCCATTCCCTAAAACCAACAAACACTTATTAATAGAAGAAATAAAATAATACCGAACGTTGGTAACTTACCCTACTTTACAAATTTGTACTACCTTGATAATTTATCTACCTTTAGGTAAGGATTTGTGTAAATAGCGACAAGCGCAAGTATCTCCTTGATATGTATTTCACCGTGCAATATCAAACTCAAAAACCTTTGCAACAGATGCGGGCAATTACTACACAAAGAGTCTTCCGGTACAAACAAGATTTGAAAATAACGAGAAATTACCAAGCAAAGTATAGCTTTTATGTAACTCTTCAAAAGATGGCGGTAGTACGGCATCTTACTCCGTGAAATGTGTTACATGCTCGCATATGGGTGATTTCCGACTAAACATTTCATATACACATCATGATTCATGATCAACTTATAAATAGTAGAAGATGTCAATTACTACCATGCTATATGTATCAACCAATAATCCTATTGTACTCATAATGTCATAATGTAAATCCGTTTCAACAGTCGACATCCTGTTTTAACTAAGGTGTGTTTTCGGTAGCGACTGCAGTAGCAGGCAGCAACTGCCGAAGGCAACCAGCATTGTCGACGCGCTTGAAATTTCAGAGAGAGTCATAGAAACCAGTAGTAGTGCTTGCGGTCAGCTGCTGCCTGCTGTTGCAGATGTTTAATACTTTGATCGATGATCTAAGCGTTATAGACAGTCCTAGAAGACACAATTTATATCACTATGGCAATAAATAATCCTTACCAGCATAAACACGTGAGGGATAACAATAGTCTCCTCTCCCGTAAGTCCTGGGCCAGACAAGTCCGGCCTGAAGTAAAAACTATCCAACTTCTTGTAGGTTATGGTGTCGTCATCTTCATGATCCTCAATTTGCACCTTCTCTTTCCACTCCCTGTTGAGGTTTTAAAGAATGTTTATAGCCTAATAAAGTGCCCTCCGGTTTTACCCGCGTTGTGCCTAATCCCGTAGGAATTTCGAGGGAAGTCACAGTGTCATCTTTAATACATTTTGTTGGAACCTCAAGATGACTGCTTGCCCAATTTGCAAACACCAATTTACTTTTCATTCAATATTTTGCAACAGCTAGTAAAGTAAGTTCATGTAAGTTAGTGGTCAACCTTGGTGTCGAAGTTATTAGATCGCCTAAAGGCCTCCGACATGGTCTATCGATTAAAACAACCAGGACCGACATTTATACGTACCCTCCGAAGCACGGTAGCGCTCGGATGGAACTGACACTAACGGCCACCCATCCAATTGCAATGAGCTAGCATGGCTAAATTAAACAACCACGAGCGCAACTGTGTCAGTAATTTAGTTAGGGAAAATAATATTGGAAACCGTAATAGGTACTAAAAACCTGTTTATAACATTTTACCCAGAAATTATATCACAAGTTTTGTTATTATATTGAAGTTCGGTATTATTAAAAAACTTTTAACAACTTTTTTCATATGCCTGTAAAATACTGAGAGTACCTATGCGGTATCTAATAAAAAGGAACAGGTTATTTACAGAAACTAAAACTGGATATATGAAATACTAGCAGCGCCCTGTGGTTTACCGGCATTGTGCCTGTTCCCGTAGGAATTTCAGGATGAAAATAGCCTTTAACCTTTTCCTTGGATGTGGCTATCCATTACAAAGAGAATCTCGGAAACCGCAATGTAATCGGAAAGGCGGTTTCCGAGATTAATGCGTTCAAACAAACAAAAAATTTGACTGTTCAGCTTTATTGAGCATAGATATATAAGAAAGTCCATAAAAGCTGTCTGTTTGTAATTATTATTTTCAAAAACTACTGAAGCGATTTTCATAGTCTTCACCCACTTATAGAATAATTCATCACAAAGGCTCTAATCACTTTTTATGCCATTTTTTACAGAAACGGGTACAACACGCGTAAAACCGCGGGGCACTGTGATTTTTAAACTATTTTAGGAAATGATAGTCTCTAGCGACTTGTGGTTCGAATTTAGAATCCTTTTGAGTCAAAGCGAAGGTAAATTAAATCTAAGTATGTTTTAAACCAAATTACAATATTATGTTTGAAACTACTTGGAAATTAGGTCATCTAGTTAAGAAAGTATACGTAGTACCTACATAAAGTTATTTGATTTATCCTATTAGTATTGTAAATGCGAAAGGTTGTGAGGATTGATGTATGTTTGTTACTCTTTCACGGAAAAACTAAGAGACGAATTTGGCTGAAACTTTACAGTGATATAGGTTATAGATCAGAATAACACATGGGATATATTGTATCCCGAAATTCCCGCGGAAACTGGTACAACGTGGGCATAACGCGGGGCGTGGGTAGTATTCAATATTAATACTAAACATTATAGTGAGTTAGTTACCATATATAAACAATATAATATGTATTAAAAGAAGTAATGCCTGGGCTAAGCCATATCATATAGACTTTCAAGTCTTGTACAGTTCGGGTAGTACGTCTTTGGATGATTGATTAAAAGTCACTGATAAATGCTTGATAATATGATTTAATAAATTGATTGATATAAAAGAAAATGATTGATTTGATGGAGTATGCGCGGTCCGATTGATATGGCGGTAATTGCACTACTGGCTAATATAATATGATAATTGCGTGAAACTGTCGACTAAGCTAAATGGACGGTGACGTGGTCGGGACCGTACATGCTCCAGGGCCAAAGATAACAATTTGGTAGTTAATGGTGAAAATTGTTAGGGTACAAGATGATGAACAATCATATAGTTATGAATTTGTTAGTAATGCTGCGTTAGTGTTTATACAGAGTTTAACTTATCACTATTGTTGCCTACAACGTAAAATGATCGCAGTACAGGCGATGATGACCGATTCACTTTACTATAAACACATTCTGCGTCCTTGCGCTCTGATTTTGTGGACGGTCCACTAACACTACACATAGCACTGCACTGACCTTGTGTTCGGAGAGGGGCAGCGGACTGTGGTCCTATTTCCACAGCCGGTGCTGCCCCGGACATACCTACTGCTACTGCTGCTGGCTGCTGTCGCTGCTGACTCCTACATCTCCGGTGGATGATGAAAGCTGCTGCTATTGTGATCAGGATACCGACGATAACGTACGATATGACGTAATGATGAACGTCGTGAGGCGACATATCGCTATACAAGGGTACGGTCTGCTTCATTGTATCGATCTGATTCTGTATGTCCCTCATCTGCTGGTCGTGGTCGCTGAATATCGGCTCAACGTTTGTGGGTGGTATTGGTATCGAAATAATATGATTGATAGGTGAGATCTGTGGAGTCAATATGCCAGGCTTGACATATAAATTGGTCATACCTTGCTTATGCGTGTAAACTGTGAAATGCTTCGATTTTACGGCACAGCCTTGATTTGTTGTAAATATCCCTGCGTTAGATAGGTTTAGCTGAATAATATCGACGTCACATAATAGCTTCATCGGACACGATGAACAGCAAAAATAGAAATAGTGATTGATATTATGCAAATCAATCCACTGAGACTCACATCGGGTCAGAGTAGTCTTGCACTGTCTAGTGACTGGATCTCGGAAGCACAAATTTTGATCGTCCTTGATGTGATATACGGGAGAATTTAGTGAACATAACATAACGTCTGGTTCTTTATGAATGCACGATTTGAAATCCATTTGAGTCATTAATAACATAGCATCTTTCTTGATATTGATAGCTAGGTAACTTGATACGGGTAACACATAAGTCATATTACTGTTGTTGATTGCTTGTGGAATTGATATAACTTTATGAATCTCATAATTATCTCTGCTAACCAAAGGTAAGGTAACTTCCGATATCAAATAGTTTGAATTCATACTCGCTTTGATTTTTAACAAGTGATAGGCGGTAGATAAGTTAGCTAGGTCGATTGGAAGTAACAAATCATTTGGTATTTGACTGGTAATTAATATGAGTTGCTGACGTAGTTGATCTGGAGTAAGTAAGTGAAGGTTTAATTGTCCATTGTATATATCTGCTATTGTGTCTACTAAGGTATTTTGAATGTCCTTTAATCGAAGTAGTAAGTTGTTTGCAATTAATGCTGATAAAGCGAAGTCGGCGATAGCTGCGTTATTCGATAGTACACCTTGTACCGCGTTCTCTAAGGTTTGAAGCCTTTCATTGATTACCTTGTGATCTTTATTTATGATTTGCTCGGTCCGTTTCAATACGTTAAACTCCGCTTCCACTATCGATGTTTGATTTTTTAACAATAATGCTACGTGTGCTTGATTTTTCCTAATATTAATAATATCTTGCTCGTATTTTTCGGCAAATTGGCTATCCAAAACTCCAAACAAGCTGTTAGCGATATTCCCAACACCATTGATAAGACCGCGGCGCTGCCGTGTAAGCTTCTTGTTTTGTAATATGTTATTATAGTGTTGCAGTTCGTTTAACCCATGTTCGAGTTGAGAAATGAAAGCTTGGCAATATGATTGTGTCTGTATCGGGTTGCATGCTTTTTGTAGATAGTCAATGTACTTAATTAATGCTCTCGTACCTTCCCTGTATGGGCTCATGTCGTAGTAGACAACGAGGCGCCACTCGTCTCTTATTACATTCATATTTGCCACCTTGTCAAAATACAAACCTTGTTGACTAGTTTGTATAGGTGTGATATTGTATGCACCTTCTGTACTTGTAATAAGAGTCATTATAAATAAAAGTAAAGAAAAGGCCATTTTAGCGAAACTATAGTTAGTTTTTCGTGCTCTTGATTTTTCATTTGGTTGACTGCTATTTGATTCAGTTTTTTGTGCATTAATACTCAATTGTTGGTCTTCATTGCTTTTATCTGGGTTCGTAGGCAGAATGGAAAGTTTCACAATGGGACGCTTCATTATCCCGGTTTTAGTTTTTAGCGAAACAACTCTTACGTGTCCGTCACTGCCTGGGTGTAGTTGGACAACTCGACCTAATGCCCATTTGCCGGCAGGTAAGTTGGCATCATGGATTACGACAATGTCGTCCACCTTCAAATTGGTTCGTTCTTGTCGCCATTTGCTCCGAGATGAGAGCTGTGAAAGGTATTCACAACTCCATCTCTTCCAGATGCCTTCAAATATGGTACGTGTTAAATACCACCTTGTTCTCATATCTATCTCGGTGCTATAAAATGCTAAAGTTGGACCATTTGTTAAAAAGTGTGCTGGCGTAAGACAATTTAAGTCTTCTGGGTTTTCCGTTAACTGGCACAAAGGTCGTTGATTTAGGCATGCTTCAAGCTGGGAGAGTAAGGTGCTGTACTCTTCGTAGGTGAGTCGCTGTTCACCGATTACTCGCTTTAAATGATATTTGAGGCTCTTAACCGCCGCTTCCCAAAGGCCACCAGCTGAAGGCCAAGATGGGGCGTTAAAGTGCCAGGTGATGCTCATCGATTGGATTTCTGATATAAACTCCTCGTTGAAGGTCTTGCGAATGGTATCGTATTCTTGTTGCAGTATGTTAGAGCTTCCAATGAATGTGGTGCCTTGATCACTATACATATGTACAGGTACCCCACGTCGTGCAGACATGCGGCGCAAAGCCGCTAGGAAAGCGTGAGTCGTCAGATCGGAGACCAACTCTAAGTGTACGGCCTTGGTGACCATACACACGAATACTGACACGTATCCCTTAACAGTTTTTATGCCACGGCCCTTATTCGCCTTGATGTATACATGACCTGTATAATCGACGCCAGTATGATAAAATGGTCGAGATGGGATGACTCTTGACGGAGGTAAGTCACCCATTATCTGATTTTGCTTGATAGGGTTCTGCCTTCGACACCTTACACATTGACTAACTCGCTTCTTTGTAGCTCTGATGCCACCTAATAGCCAATATTTTTGTCTCATGATGGATAACGTTAGTCTCGGCCCGCCGTGATAGGTAAGCTCGTGACATGTATCGATGATTAAATCGGATAGTCTGCAATTTTTAGGTAATATGATAGGATGTTTCATTTCTTCACTAATGTGTGCATTTTTTAACCTGCCTCCTACTTTTAGTAATTGATTTTTATCGAGGAAAGGTGTTAATGATGCTATTTGGCTCTTATTTGATATACTTTCTCCCTTTTTCAGATTACAAATTTCATGATAAAAGTGCTCTTGTTGAATTTGTTTGATAATACACTCCCTTGTCCGATTTAATTCAGCAAGCGTAAGATAAGGTGGTTTCCTTTGGCCATCTCTTGAGATAAATCTATAAATCCATGATAGTGTATTGATCACCTTACTTAAAGAACTGTATTTGTACAGTAATTGATTAATTATGCTCTCTTGATTTGTTGCAACTGATACTATATTTATAGTTTTTCGCAATTCTTGATCAGTATTAAACTTCGTCTCATTGTGATATGATGCGTTGTACGAAGAAAGCCATGTGGGTCCGTCCCACCAAAGCTTATGATCCTTAAGTTGAGATGCTGTAAGACCTCTACTTGCGCAATCAGCAGGGTTTTCGCTAGACTTGACATAACGCCAACACTCAGCTGGTATTACTTGCTTAATTTTACTGACTCTGTTTGAAACGAAAGTTTTCCATCTGTCTGGATCTCCATTAATCCAGCCTAAAACTACCATAGAGTCGACCCAGCCATATATTTTGATGTCATAGCAGGGTAGGTTGTGCTTGATTTTGTCTATTAGTTGAGACAATAATAAGGCACCGCTTAATTCTAGTTTAGGTAACGATATTTGCTTGCTAAGTGGTACCAGTCTCGTTTTCCCGGCAATCATTGCTATAGATGTGTGTCCGCTTCTGGTTATCTTACAGTACACAACACACGCGTACGCCTTGCCAGACGCGTCTGAAAACCCATGGAGTTCAATCTGGTCATTTTCAGTAGATCCGATCCATCTGGGTAGTTTAAATTGCTTGGTTTTATTGATATCTGTATTTAATTTTACCCATTGTTTATGTATGTTATCGGGTAACGGATCATCCCATTTTAAATCATTTTGCCAAACTTGTTGGAACAATAATTTCAATGTTGTTGTAATAGGAGATAACCAACCTAGAGGATCGAATAACCGCGATATTTCTGATAAAAGTAATCGCTTAGTTGTAGTTTGTTTTGATAAATGTAGATCTAGAGAAAACGTAAACTCATCCGTTTTGGGGTTCCATCCCAGACCTAACGTTTTTGCTGAACAATCTGGTTGCTTGAAGCTGTATTCCTCCTGATTGGGGTCATGATTTGCTGCTCCTAAAATATTCGGATGATTTGATTTCCATTTCCGTAAATGAAAACCACCAGATTGCAATAATGATGTAATATCTTTTATAATGAGTTTTGCTGATTCAACGGAATGTGATCCATAGACCAAATCATCGGTATATATAGATGTTTCTATGGCTTCTAGTGCCAAACTGCCTTCGTAATTTGACCTCTCATCTTTTGCTAATTGACGGAGAGTCATCATCGCAAGGAACGGCGCAGCCTTGGTACCATAAGTTACCGTAGTTAATTGATAATCTTGCAATGGTTCTGCTACTGAATCACGCCAAATTATCTTCTGATATTTTTGATCTTGCTGGGAAATATTGATTTGTCTGAAAAATTTCTCTATGTCAGACGTAAATGCTATCTTGTACTGTCTCCATTTGATGATAATACCTTGCAGATCTTGCTGTAGATTCGGCCCACTTTCCATTAAATCATTGAGGCTTTTACCGGAATCTGTTTTTGCTGATCCATTAAATACCGTGCGTAGTTTCGTTGTTTCTGATTGATCCCGTAACACGCCATGATGTGGTAAATAATAGCTTGGCGTCTCATTACCGACTGACTTTGTCATATGACCCAATGATAAATATTCGCGCATAAATTCTTTATATTTAATTGCGAAAGTTGGATTGTTATTGAATTTTCGTTCGAGCTGCCGAAATTGTGCAATGGCCATGGGTTTCGAAGAACCTAATTCTTCTTTAACGTCTCTTTTTAATGGTAGTCGAACTTCATACCTTCCATCTTCGCGGCGGATCGTAGTGCTCTGGTAGAAATCAAGTACCGTTTGATCAGTTGATGTTAATTCCGATCCTGATTCGATGTCTTCTATATCCCAAAACCGTTGTATGCTTGATATGTCGTTTAAAACGACGTTGCATTGCAATGTTTGCTCAACATGCCCGCTCAAAATCCAGCCCAAGCGAGTCCGCTGAGCAATAGGTAGCTTAGGGCCTGTTCTACATATTCCATCTAATAGAATATCGCTGTAAACATCGGCACCTAACAACAAATCTACTGGCTTGCTAGTATTGAAATCAGGGTCGGCTAACTGAATATCCTTTAAAAGCGGCCAATTGGGTTTAGGAAATGAGCAACTCGGCAAATTTTTGATCAATGATTTCATGATTAATGCTTCAGTGGTGAATGTAAAATCGCTATTCGTCGCTGCACAATGTAAAGTAACAACTCCCTTACAATTGCTCTCCTTTTCTCCTATACCTGATACCACGCCGCGGCACATTCTCCTCGGAATACCTAGAGCTTGTACCGTTCGCTCAGATATAAGCGACGTTTGGGAGCCTTGATCTATTAACGCTCGAATACGATGATATGATCCATTATATGCTTCAATGGTAACAATGGCAGTTGCTAGCAATATTTCTGGTACATCACTTTGTTGAGATACATGAGAAGTTCCATGTAGTTGCTCAGGATTACCCATGGTCGATCTTTTAGTTTGGTTTAACGCTTCACCCTTGTTATTTATGTTGGTTAAGAACGCGTTATGTAGAATAGTATTGTGTGCGGCATTGCAAATTTTGCATCGTTTCTCGGAAAAACACACCTTGTTGTTATGGTCATAAAGACAATTCTTACATATATTGTTATTAGTAATATACTGTCTTTTTGCTTGAGGTGACATTTCAATAAATTTTGTGCAACAATATAATGCATGACCTCGTACTGCACATACCGGACACATGATACCTGGTTTCATATTTTTATTGTTCAACGTGGACTGCTCAACTTTGTTATTTGATGCAAATGATTGTTTAAAATATGGTTTCTTGAATTGTTTTGCGTCTTGATAATTATGAGTTGTTTTATACCCCGGATTTTCTTGCCTTTTTTTTGCCGTTTCTAATGCTATAAACTTGCTTTCAAGAAAATCCAAAAACTCATGTAAAATAGGCAATTCTCTTGGCTGCTTAAGAGATGCTATGTACTCATTATGAGTATCCGGGTCTAACTTTTGGGCTAATAGGTGCACTAGTAACGGATCCCATGTACTTATATCCAGACCTAAGCTCTTGATGGCATTTAGCGTCTCTAGAGATGTGTCATGTAATCTTTTAATAAGAGCAAACGACACTTGATTAATGACAGGGATGTTTATTAAAGTGTTGATGTGAGAAGAGAATATAAGCTTTTTATTATTATATCTGTGGTTCAAAATGTCCCAGCAGATGCTGTAGTTGTCTGAGGTAATCTGTAGATGCTGTACTAACCTCTCAGCTTCTCCCTTAATCTTACTTTTTAAAAATTGCATTTTTTGAGCTCCTGATAATGATGGATTTGTATGAATGGTTTCCGTAAAAAGATCCTTAAATGATGTCCACTGTTGGAAACAACCGTTGAAAGTCGGAAGCTCCATTTGAGGAGTGGATTTCTCTCGGTGACTTACCGACCACATTTTCTTATTGATGGTTTTTATGATTTGGTTGAATGTTTCTTCATAATGATAGAACATTTGGTCGTATTCCTGATTGCGACCTTCAAGTTCACTATCTATTTCCAAATGGAGCGTGTCTATAGCTGACCAACGCGACTGTACGGTTCGTAACAGATGGTCAAACTCCCATTTTTCGGTTACCGTATCTATCTCTATGCTAGTTACCGTACGCTGGAAAGCTCTGAAATTGCTTGCTTGTTTTCGGAGCATTTCATCGGTTTTGCTATCAACACCCTTAACAGTGTATGTTGCAGGCTGCATTATAACCTCACCAGGTGTCGCCGGTCTCGATGTTGATGGCTCTGCGCCCAAATGATGGTTGCCTCCCCAAAGAAAGTAGCAGGTTTCAGTAAGGGATTAGGCTTACCTTCCCTTACTAGATAGTTTTTCAAGGCTGACACGACATGTTCATATCTTTCCTTGGTTTGCTCAAATTGCTTATTAGTAAAATAAGCATGACTCCTGATACCATACCCACATAACGTCACATGATTATTTTCGAAATCCTTCCAATATTGCTGAAGGGTTTCCAATCGTCGCTTAATAGAGTCCGGCGTCTTTCGCTCGGCGCCGTCTTTCTTAAAGTTAGAGTAAAGTTGCTCAATAGCAGTAATCAATTGATGCTGGGTTTCAAGCAGACTCTCCATGATTGATAAAAGGCAAAGATCTTACTTGAAAATACTGATGATGATCTCCAACAACTGTGATCCTGATAGCACAGTGGCGAACACGCCAGTTAACCTCACAACACGTGGCACTCGCGTGGCCCTGGTTTGCTCGAAGGACCAAAAAAGATGTACAGTTCGGGTAGTACGTCTTTGGATGATTGATTAAAAGTCACTGATAAATGCTTGATAATATGATTTAATAAATTGATTGATATAAAAGAAAATGATTGATTTGATGGAGTATGCGCGGTCCGATTGATATGGCGGTAATTGCACTACTGGCTAATATAATATGATAATTGCGTGAAACTGTCGACTAAGCTAAATGGACGGTGACGTGGTCGGGACCGTACAAGTCTTAATATATAGTACTAGCAGTGCCCCGCGGTTTTTGTATCCGTTCCCGTGGGAATTTCGGGATGAAAAATAGCCTATAACCTTCCTGTTGAATGTGGCTATCTATTACAAAAAGAATTAATCAAATCGGACTGATAATTCCTGAGATTACCTCGAACATACAAACAAACAAACTTACAAATTTTACCTCTTTATTAATATTAGTATAAATTCAACCGCACGCTCCCGGTCTAAACTTGGTCCCTTATCCCTAACTTTCATATTATGATTTACTAAATTCAGGTAGATTTTATACCCTAGATCTAAGTTTAGGGTTCAACCGTTAACCGAAAAGGCCTGAACTTATTTATTTATTAAAGTTCTGCGAACACCTTTACCACTGAAGGAAACATAATTCCCAAATCGATATATCAAAATAATATATAAAATATTCACGAAACTATAAAATATTCACGAAACTAAATAAATAATACAACATTTTGCGGTATTGTTTCAAGGACAAGACAATACAAATCAGAGAACATTTCTGACATCCATTTTATATGAGGTTGGTGTCAACCAAACTAACGTTGGCATGACATTGTGTTTTTTCCATCCTTACTATGTATTTTCTTTCATGAATAAAACAGTAAATAAGTGGAGGTTTTAGACGTAAAACCTTTACATCAATCAAGGGTTAAAAGAAATAAAAATATAGGTTATTTTAAATTGATTGATATGAATTACCTAGTATCATGTCTTTTACGAGTATTTCTTTGCCACTAGTCTGTCTAATTTAAAAGTAAACCAGTTGTATAAAAACGATAATTAAAGAGTGGTATCATTTTGTAAAATAAAATATGTATATTAATAACAATTTGGAGGAATCTTAGGGTCAATACACACCGGCCACCGGCAACAGACACAAAACGCGACCACTGACTTCTATCCTGTAGTTACATATTTTATACAGCAACAATTTGTAGCGTATAGCGGCCACTGGCGTCTAGTGTGTGGAGCTATGTGTAGGCGTTTAGTGGCCACTAGGTTCACAAGACGTTTCTTGTAAACGCTACTCGCTAGTTGCGTATTGGTGGTCCGTGACGGGCCACAGGGTCACAGCCACCAAACGCGGCCACCAGCTTCTTTCCGTAGTTTTAATAATTTTATATGCACTCGCCGCACACTGTGCGCCAGTGGCCGCCACACGCTACAAGCTATAAAAACTACGGGATAGAAGTCGGTTGGTAGCTGTGACCGGTGGCCCGTGTGCCGCTACCCTTATGCGGGTTGTCGAGGACCACAGAAGACTGTGACGGAAGTGGGAAGTACTTACCTTCTCTATTTCGTTGCGAGTACAATAGAATACGAGTGTCACACAAGTCAAATAACTAGCTGAGTTTCTATTCCACAAGCCAACCCGGTTGGTTTATATAACGTGTTAATAGAATGATGTTATTTGTAATTGAATATATTATATCATATTTGAGATACGAGTATATAATAAGTTTTTAACTTTGTCCAGACTAAACGTCCGTAGAATCTATAAATAACCTGTCTATAAAGTTACCTAAAGTAATTAAAACTTAGATGGTATCCATATAAACTTGCGAGAAGGGTATAAATTAGGTATGTCTTTAACGCTGAAACGTATATACAGATTTACATGGAAATTATCTTTAAGTGACTTTATACTTAGTTCAGCAATACTTTACATAAGTATACAAGCTATGAGTCGATGAGTTCAATAGAAAGCAAGCTTGCAAGTTAAAACTCAATGTCAACGAAAGTAGAAATAAATCTCGTACTTACAGAACTTACTACACAAAATTAAATAACTTCTTTATCTCAACAAAATTTTGGGTGCACTAGGTTGACACCACATACTACTCGTCTTAATTATTAATGAAATGAAATGGTTAAAATAAAGTGACAAACATAACATAATATAGATTTTTTAGGTATTTTGATTTGAGAATGTTTCATCTAACTGTCTTCATTTTCATTTATTTAAGACTCCCGTCATTTGTTTTGTCCTCGCTGTACGTACAGTGTCTTGCTGTCTTCAGTGAGAATGAGAGACCTTTACGCAGCCATCATAACAGGCTATTGCTTATTTTGATATTTATTTGAAGTTACTTACCAATAAGAATGTACTTGTATAATCACAATATTGTACTTGGACACAATCAATCGTTAGACCATGTCAGAGGCCTTTAGGCGGTCTAAAACTTCGCCACCAAGGTTGGCTACTAACCTCCTCGAAATGAATGAAATGATCACAGGTATAGTCAAATCACTGCACCAAATCTATACTAATATTATAAAGAGGTAAAATTTGTAAATTGGTTTGTTTGTATGTTCGAGGTAATCCCAGGAATTATCAGTCCGATTTGAATAATTATTTTTGTAATAGATAGCCACATTCAACGGGAGGGTTATAGGCTATTTTTTATCCCGAAATCCTTACGGGAACGGGTACAACGCGGATAAAACCGCGGGGCACTGCTAGTTATTTATATAAATATAACTGGTTAACTTTAAAAGATATCTCACTCGAAGTAATAAGGTCCGACTTCCTTAACGATGGGTACCGCTCCTTTGTGGACTTCCTCTGCATTAGTGTAGTTGAAAAGGTATACCTTGAAGTCCAAAGCGAAAGGAACCTTTTCCCACATTTTTCTGACGTCAGTTTTCTTTGACAACGCCATTTCCTGCGAATATGAAATGAGATATAGGACGCTGGATATCTGGATATGTTGAAATGGTTATTTCGTTTTTGAGCTACAGATTATGAATATGTTTAAACCGTTTTAAAATTGGAATAAATAAATCGTGGAATTCCTTCGGAAAGATGCGGTTCATTGCATGATCCGTTTATTTAATGATAAAATAACAATACTTTGAAGCACTTTTGAAACAAAATCGTAATTGAAATCGGTCTATTTATTTAGGAGTTACGATGCCACAAACTGACACGCACACACAAAGACACGACGAATAAAACACCTTTTTTTGCGTCGAGTAATAAAGTCTTTTTTTTTCTGGTTTAGTTTTAGTTGTTTTTAATAATCTTAAATTAATCTTGATTGACTTGTGATCAAAATGTACTTTTCTTAGTAACCTACAATGTATTGATGTATCAAAGGACTTATTTATTTGGCGAATTACCACGTTGTTAGCAACACCCCTATATTTTAGTTAACTTTTAGTATACTTGAGAGTTCCGATTCCTTTATTATACTATATTCCTGTATCTTTATATGTTAAAAATGTAAACAAAAAACTGAAATAGTTTTATTGTTCGATTACTACTAACATTACAACGAAGCAATTTGTAGGTATACATACATTTTCTAGAATAGGAATTTTACTGAACACTAGATAAATTATAAGTCTAAGTGTACTACAGGGAGATTGAGGTGATATTACTAAATTTTCCATGAATACCAACATTCTTATTGAATTTTGAAATTAACAAAAGGTTGTTATTACCTAGATTTGTCTAGAATCTCACCTCTAGAGAATATACTCGTAAATTTGATGAACAGTTGAGTTGGTTTGTTTGTATTAAGAAAATACGAGTATATGTATGAAAAACTAAAACTTTGAGACAACTACTACATCTACGAATTTTTACTATATGTATGAATTAAGATTGTAAAATAATATTGGCTATGATAATAAAATACAATATTAATGTTATTTATTATGTTTAACCTATGCCGATCTAATACTTCTATACCAATATTAAGGTAAAATTTGTAAGTTTGTATGTTCTGTCAAATTTCAAGAATTAACAGTACTATTTGAATACTTCTTTTTGTAATAGATAGCTATTTTTCATCCCGAAATTCCGAAAAAGATGAAGAGTTTGTCAATAGTTTGATCAGTATGGGCAACTTTAACGTTTGTAGTCTGTTCTGTGTTTAGAGTGTGTAATATGTAGGTACGCTCTATAAAATGGAAACTAGCCTATTCTCTCCCTCCAGAAGCAAAGGAACAAGACACTTTATCTATTAATTTAAAGTCTTCAGAATCTAGAAACAAAAAGACACAGCTAAAGAAAATTTTGTACATTTCTTAAAAATGTTTGTAACTTTGTACAGTTTCCAAAAAGTTTAATAACTAGCAATTTGCTTTGAGTTTTTTTCTAAGAACTCCAGATGTCTCAAACTATCATAATTTGGATCAATGACGATAAAGGCTTAAGTTTGAGGCATTTTTGGGGTCGTTCTTCAAATATATTCGCGGTACGCCGACGGGTTAGCTGATGTTTGAAAGTTTTAAAGTTTTTACGGCACATGGTTCAACTATTTTCTTTTGACTCTCGGATGCTTGAAAGTCGTGCCTTAAATTGAAGAGAACGTGAAATTGTAGATTGTAGAGACTTATTGATCAGGAATTCAATGCTAAGTTGTTTAATTCCTTCAAATACGTTTTCCTACGGATTGAGTCTACTAAGGCCCGTACTTAGAAATGTCAAATGCTTCCTTAGTAGCGATTTAATAAGTGATTGTGACATGTAAAAAATATTGAATTAGTTAAGTGGCAGTAACTTATCTAACATTAAATTTAGGTAGAAAATTAAAATTCATAAAATGTTTTTAAAGAGATTGTCTAGAAAATAATTAATTAAAGAAGGTTAATAAAATAAATTTGAGGTCGTATACTTAATTTCATTAAGAAGAAAATCATTTGATACATCTCTCTCTGTCAATTTCTACAATTATTGTAATGCCAATCTACTGTACAACGTACCTATAGTAACAATATGACAAGAATTCCATCAATAAAAGCTCCTATTCCCATAGATATCGCTCAATCATTATTTATTAATTACTATCCCTGGTTTGTAGCTAGTTTCATCTGTCCATGTTCTGTGTTTTGTATCGTACAAGAAATATTGTATGTATGTACATTATGCTTGATCCCTGTTTCTATGTTGAGTTTGTATCTATTATAAGTACCTACATAACGGAATGCTGGATTTTCTTTGATAAAACTATTTGACAAGAGCAAGAAAAAGTTATATCGATTTTTCCTTTAGAACCATAACTTAGATTTGTTAGATTACGTATGATTGCAATAATTTTTTTTATATAAATATCTAATTATTATTTCATGACTTCTTGCTAACTGAAATTGACCCAAGGATACCAAGAATCGTAGATAGCCTGACACTTACAGCCGTTAAATTATAATGGCTTTATAATAAACTAGTTAAAACTCAATACCTTTGAGATTATTGTTAATTATCCTCTACACATTTTAAAGGATTATTTAATTCATTACCTTCTTCAGTTGGCTCTTCAAAATAGCGGGGAACATGACCCATCCAAATAGTAAACCGAACAACGCCATCCCGCCCGAAATCCCAGCATACTTCAACGGCTTTGGCAACATCATGATGACTGCCTGAAACGATTTCAAGGTTTAAGAGTGTCAGGGTGAATAGGATTTATAGATAATGTCTAGCACTAGAAACACCGCCCTGATATTTTTGTCTTGAACTGGGTCGAGTTTAGAGGTTATGATTTATGCGCATAAAAATATGAATTTGAAGTATGTTTCCTCGTCACGGTACTTGTATCTTCAGTGAGATGGCAGGCTCTTTGCCCAGCTGTACTATTTTATAGTTTAGTTTTAAGTTAGATATTTCTACATTATTCTAATAAATGTCCATTAAAATATCCTCATCCTCTAAAGCGCAAGACACTAGCGAAAGGTATAGTGCGGGTGCAGGCCATATGTGGGCCTAGTGCTGGTCCTGTAACGTTGTATTCCTTGTACTCGTATCTATATGAAAGGTGTCACAGGACCCGTTGCAGTCCCGCTGCGGGCCAGTGTAACGCCTTTTCATGTTTGTATTGCGTTTTACTCCTCCAACTAGCATAACTTCAGAATAATTTTATGACTTATTCGTAACTTGAATTACTAAACTTACGGGACGTAACTTAGCACCCTCTTGAGACGTAAAGCCTTTTGAAAAATAATACAGTAAACGGTTTTGTTTAAAGTTAATTCACGGCCTCATAAATCCTCAAAATGCCTATCAGTACTTATATTATGCTCAGAGGAAACTCAACATGAAGGGCATTAGGCTTCCAGATAATACCCTCGCCGGAGCACAAAAAATCCAGTTATATTATAATGGTTTCTCCCGATTAAATCGCTTGAAGAACGTTTTTAAAGCATTTACCTACTTATTTTTAAAGCTGGTAACAATAAAGGCTTGAAATAAAAAATGAAGCCATGAAAAAGAAGGGCATAAAGCTTATTAAAATCGAGGAAATTACAAAATTGTTCAAAATTACCGATTGCCGTGGGCGGTTAATTTAGTATCGATTTGAATGAAAATCATTGCCAATGTGCACTTTTTCACACGAACTTGCGATGTTTAGAGGTTAACTGATGTCCGTGAACAAAGGGGGAACTTGACGGGTAATTGGAAAAATGCATAATAACATAATTGTCACTTTTGATGTCAGAGTTGTGAACTCCCCGCGGCATAACATAAGCAAGCGCTAATTACTTTAATTAAAGTGCTTTCTATTAGAAGTTGTATTGCGCCTTATACTTTAGCATACCAAGTCCTATGGTACAAGGTTTTCTTTTGGTTCAAGTTTGTAACTAACCTTAGAATCAGTTTTAACACCTCAGAAATTGTCTAAATAACGACAAGTCTGGCTTAATATAACTTTTTTAAGGAAAGCCTGGCTTCAAAGTATCTACATAGATATTAGAATTATAAACCACTCTTTTAAAAGCGGTTTATGTTGGATCGTATCGGTAGTTTTGATCTTTTGTATACCAAAGATCGGTTCACACGACTAAGATTAAAAAATCATTATTATCATACATTTATTAAGGTACGATACATCTATCGGATGTATGAATGAGTTAAGGGTTAACCGAATGAATGGGTTGATGAATCATCCCAAACGATGGCTTATTTGCTGACCTACTCTCTATACCCTGTCAGATGCACTACATCCGACCTCCACAGGTCAGATGATGCAGTCACCCTTGCCAAGTTATGGTCTAGTTCAATTTAGTGCCAGTGAAGCGCAAAGAAGAAATCATTTATTATAATGATGAATCATCATCATAAATTTAAGAGCAATGCTCTTGTCGGTGAGTCCGACGCAGACTTCTCCATCTATTTCAATTCAGTGCAAGCTCCTTCACATCTCTATACGACATGTTAGACACTTTTTCTTTAATCTGGCTCATGTAACTGATTCTGGGCCTTTCCCTACATCGCTTTCCTTCAACCTTACGTTCCAACACAGCTCTTAATAATATTATGACTTTTGATGAAGATTTTTCTATTACATAATTATTTCCTCCTATCCGGCAGATAAATCCTAAAGAAACAGACTTTTCCTATTTCTCTTCAGCTATTTTAAGTCACGTATATTCAGCGACGTGGATGAATGATTTTATTAAACTCGTTACACAACTGATAGAGGTATCGATGATACATCACGTCGTATAACAATGCCGAAAGGTCTCTAGAGAGTCTTTTTAATAAATCTAGACTTTATGAAAGGCCTGCGGCAATTTTCGGACATGTCATCCCGAAAATGTAGTCACTCTATTATGAAATAAAAAGGGATTGGCTTTTTTGATGTGACTTTATGATGGTTTATAGGGACTTAATGTAACTATTAACCTAACTTATTGAGATTTAACGAGTTTATAAAGTACAAATGGGCGAGTTTCAAAGGGAAGTGGAAAGACGTCAAATGCTTTTTAATGAGTGATTTTGAAAAGTAATGTGTGAAAAAATACTTAAATTAGTTAAGTGTCGATTTAATTGACGTATTTGGACGCAGAAGATAGTATCCACGATAGGCACACTCATTTTCTTTTGGAGTCGCCGATTCTCAGCTAGTAAACTCGTTGAATCTTAACGATGACTGTTTCTTTATTACTCTTTAATTAAAATGTAGCCTGTTAGGGGTGCCTGTCCATTGACGCGGAGCGAGCTGGCGGAGCGGAGAAACGGATAAATATAAACCAATAGGATTGCATGAAATCTGCGGTCAGATATTTTACGCAATCCTATTGGTTAATATTTGTCGGTTTCTCCGCTCCGCCAGCTCGCTCCGCGTCAATGAACAGGCACCCTAAACTGTCATAATGTAGAATACTACTAAATATTATCATAATACCTTACATTTAAGCTTTGTTATACAATTTACTTCACTTTAAAATAGCAATTTTAATTATGCAATCATATTTGTATGCATAAACTTACAGTTTCAGGGATAACCTAGCTTCTTTCAAGAGTCAACGCTAACAAACTGAAACGTAACTAACTCATGTTTATTTAAATACCAATTAGTCAACTACAACATATATTTTAATATTCAGTTTTTCTGTTTAATGACAATGTATGTATTTTTATTAAAACTGACAGTTTTGTGAAGGAATAAATGTCTTGGGGATTAGGGAGACTTTTGTTCAGAAGTGGGACATTGAGGTTACGAAAAAAAGTCTTACTAATATGGACTTTTTTGAATTGGAACTTCGTTTACGGATACACTTTTTGACATTAATATCGTTTGGACCCGTTTTCAGGAAACGTGGTCACAAAAGACTCCGTTAAAAGATATTGTAGGGTTCTTTTAAACCTAAGAACACAGTATAAGTACTATAGACCTATAATTATAATTAATATAGTAACTAGTACCTAATTTGTATTTTTTAATTACTGTTGCATTCCTCAGTATAATACTGCTAGCAGCGCCTCGCGGTTTTACCTGCGTTGTGCCCGTTTCCTTAGGAATTTCGGGATGAAAAATAGCTTAAAATCTTTCCGTTGAATGTTGCTTACAAAACAGTTATTCGAATGGGATGGGTAATTTCTGAGATTAGCACGTTCAAACAAACAAACTCTTCAGCTTTATGATATTAGTATTGACTGTAACTTCTTATGCACCTACGAGTACATTATAGGTATCTAATATATAAAATTCTCGTGTCACAGTTTTCGTTGCCATACTCCTCCGAAACGGCTCGACCGATTCTCATGAAATTTTGTGTGCATATCGGGTAGGTCTGAGAATCGGACAACATCTATTTTTCATCCCGAAATTCCCGCGGGAACGGGTACAACGCGAGTGAAACCGCGGGGCGCAGCTAGTATACTATAAAAATTAATCGCAAAATGTGTTGCTAAGCGCATAACTTCAGAACGACTGCACCAAATTGGATAATTCTTTTTTTAATGTGTTCCTTATTGTCAGGACAAGGTTTTTATATAAGAAAAATAAGGAATAAAAATCTCAAAATTCCCACGGGAACGGGGGCGCTGCGGGTGAAACCGTGGGTCACAGCTAGTTAATAATAAATTCCTTGTTTATATTTGAATATTTTGAAAAAATATTTTTTTCATAAAAAATGTTATTTTCTTACCTAGTAGTGAAGACCGCTACGGAAGGCGATTGATACTTAACTTATTCGTCATTGCATCGGCTATAATCTATGTGGGCGGGGCAGGTACGGGCGGTGGGAAAACTTGCAAGCCGTTATGTTAACTTTAGAAGTCCGAGGCTACGATAGGCTACGATTTATTTATAGATGAGTTGTAGTGCATTTTTCGCTTTAATGAGAGAGGGTTATGGAACTGAAATAACTCAATTATGTTAATTTACATAAAGCTAGTTCTACAAATCAAAATATGACACAAACTTTATGTCTAGTGTCTAAAATTTCAAACTCATGGATAGCTTTAAATAAGTCTAGACTCATTTAAGGTCATATTACTTATACTTCTAAGAAGAAGAAGGTCATATTACTAGCTTCGATGGTAAAACTTAATAAAGTAAATTAGCTTATATGGTAATGCAAGTTTTCCCAGTGAGTGTACGAATACCGCCCACCGTTTTAACATTCTATGAAGATTGAAGAAGTACAGACAGGCAATAAAATACATAATGAATTTTGTTTTTCATTTAGTTTGAGGTTTTTCAATTAATCTAGTGAATAACTTAATTTTTGTGTTTTTTAGTGAAAATCTTAACATAATTATCTGTCATGTAGAGATGTGAAGGAGCTTGAATTGAATAGGAATAGATAAATATTTGTACCAACTTTAATTCATGTTATTTGTACTTAAGATTATTTGTAACATAATGATATTTCTAAGGCTATGAACTGAGGAGAGTATACCTTAACAAAGCAGCTAGAAATCTTGATGGAACACGAAAATATCCATATAGATAGATAACATTTGCATGAAAATATCCAAATCGGAATATATTCTTGTGGTTACCCTATAATAGTGCAACGGAGTTTGCACTTACGATGTATCTTCTAGCATAATGACGGCAACCACATATGACAAGATATCTATACTAATAATGAATTGTTTTTTGTTTGTTTGAACGTTGAATAATTCTTTGCGTAATGGATAGCCAACAGAAAGGTTATAGGCTATTTTTCATCTGAAATGGGCGCAACGTGGATAAAACCGCTACTAGTGATATGATACACTGTGCGTTTATTGGCAATGAGTCATTGTGTTGATACCAGTCAACATACAGTATTTATCTTACCATGATGTTGCACTTACACATCATTGTGCAAATCACTGTTTGGAAAGCATTAGGTTTCCTTTTGGTATGTACGTAGACGTAGGTATCTTTCATGAGAAAATCTGATATATACCGTTTTCTTTTGTTTCTGATTTTGACATCACATGTCTCTTCATTTTGAATGTCTTCTGTGACCACGGTTCCTGTCAAGGGACCGAAACGTCAGATAAAAATGTAAAATAGAAGCAAAGTGTATCTGTTTATGTACTTACTAATGCCTTGAACTCAGTATAGTCCGTTATATTCGCGTCGAACACGTTCTGTCGAGTTTGTGGTATATTTTATGCGATGTTACTTCATTACGATTGTTCAGCAAAAGCTCGGTCCCTTGGATGGGTGGCCGATAGTAGCAATTTTATTTAAGGTACTGTGCTTCGGAGGACACGTAAGGTTGTTGGCCACAGTTGTTTCAATCGTTAGACCATGTCGGAGGCTTTTAGGCGATCCAAAAACTCTGAGACCTGGGTTGGTCACTATTATATTCGAATCACTATTCGAAATGAATGAGTTTAAATATTGTTGTGAATATTTTAAGCTCACGTTCGTTACATCCTGGTATATTTAGTAAGGCCTTAGTTTAAGAGGAATACATTGTTTTGCCGACTAACCGACGAGGCTCTGACGAACCACCCACCAACCCGCACCGGACCAGCGTGGTGGGTTATGGTCCAAACCCCCCCATCATTGTGGCGGGACGAGCTGGACGCCTACAAGAGGGACTGGCAACTGGTGGCCCAAAATCGAGAAGAGTGGCGGGAGTGGGGGGAGGCCTTTGCCCAGCAGTGGGACATTACGGGCTAACAGTAACAGTAAGTAACATTGTTTTACATCAATACTGTTCCACGCGGGGTGGTTCCACCTGGTATCTAATAGATGACGCTAGGTGGAAATTGTGTAGATCGCCATGACGTTATTTTCCTAGATTTACTGGGGTCACGCCCATACATTTTATTGAGCAGAAAGAAACATCCTCTTTACAATATATATTACATTATTTATCTAGCAGCATCTAGAACGTATAATATACAGAACCTTTACTGTATTAAGTACAAAGTAAGGTTATTAACTAAATGAAGTGTTTTTCTTTTGAACCTTTAAACGAAGTATATTATTTAGTCATACTACTAATAATGTTGAATTTATAACTTTAAAATTATACAAATAAAAGGGTGTACTGCTGTTGAATTATTTATGTTGTTTAAAACACATATCGACGTTCCATAAGAGGTGTATTGATTGTGTTTAGTTGGAATATTAATATAATGACACATGCCTATTGAAAAAAGCTAGATTATATGGACAAATGTAGTGTCTAAGGATATAGCTGAGCGCAGGGTTTCTAAAGACGAATTAAACCAGTGAGTAAAATGGAAGATAAATAAATGCAAGACTGAGAAAGAGAGAGATAAAGAGAGAGAGAGAGAGAGAGAGAGATGAAGAGAGACAGATATATTATCTTTATTACTTATTTTCCGTTGTTACTTATTTTCGGTATCGATAAACAACGAAAATAAGAACTTAATAAACATCGTTTGTTTGTTGATCATCAAAAGTTAAACAGTGTGAACAATTTATTAGCAGTCGCCAACATTTCTTAATTTCAGTCTCTTCCGGTTTCATCCAATTTTCAAAGAAGTTTAACACAAACTTGACATACTCGTACATAAATCAATTACGAAAAGAAAAAATAATAACTTTCGAACAAGACATTATTAGAAAACTTAAAATTAACCTAATTATACAGTTTTTAATTTGCTTAAAGTTATAATTATGCTTCGTAATGTATAATTTGTTTTTTCGAGGTAGCCATTAAAAGTTCTGAGTTTTCGTTAGTCTTTTGTTAAAAAATGTATACTTAATTTTAATTTCACAGATGGTTTATGTATTTGAACCTCATTTGCCCCATAACTAATGCGGATACGCTTCGTTAGGTGGGTTTTGTCTTTTAATCATAATTGCAGTGCGTAAGAAATGTGAAAAAAGTTATGAATCTTTGATAAATTAAACGATTATTTGGGTCTTCTTCTTGTCTTTCCAAGAAGCCGATAAATGATATGGACCAGAGGGAAGTTATGGTAAATCATTTTGAACAAGAGACCACTACTGTATATACAAGCTGTCAAGGATTTTATGAAAATCAAACCATCTAAATCGCAATGAGCAAGACAATGTTATATTTATGTTTTGTTTGTTTGTTTGTTATTGTAATAATTAAGTGCATAGTGATGATATTGTAGTGTCTAATAAAATAAAACGATATAGAAAATGCGTTATTTTTTCCTTTTATTTCTGCTTAGTATGGTACATAGAAATAGTTTTTATTATAATCACCAAAAATTTTAAAAGCTTGTGAATAATTTTCTGCTGATTTGCAGCGGTTTTTATATTTTTTCTGTGCTAAAAACTCTAAATATAGCTAAGAGAAAAAGACCAACTCCATTCGTATTAGGGTCTCACAATCTTTGAAAATTAGATTTGTGGATATTGTAATGAGATTAAAAATATCAATTTGTATACTACTCAGCGTGGTGACAATTGTTTGTGATATGTTATATTGATAACCATTGGAGTAAAATAAAATATGTTTTTGTGATACATCTTTATTATTTGTGTTTGTATGTAAATATGTAGTAGTATCAGTTAGTTAGATTATCCATAGCTTAGAGCTTAGTTTGGGTCTAATTAACCGTGCGTGAATTTGTCCGGGTATATTATATTATTATTATTTTCAATTTCATTAAATATTTATTCTTATAGTTTACACTTAATTTTATCCACCTTCTTTTCTATTCACCCTAATAAAACCTTATTACAACTATAAAATATTTATAACCACTTTTATAATTATGTTCGCTCATTTTAGGACGAAATGTTCCAATTTATGTCCGGCTGCCATAAATATATTTTCGACGGTGCACGGGTTAGCTGAAAATAAAAACATTTTAATTATCACTTATATCTAATAACACATTGTAACAGATATGCAATAAGGCAATGAATTTAGCATAGACTCCACAAATATTTAGATATATTTCTGTGATATACTCCACTTGGATGGGTGGCCGATAGTGGCATTTCTATCTGAGCGCTACCGTGCTAATGCGTTAAATTGTCGGCCCCGGTTGTTTTAATCGTCAGACCATGTCGGAAGCCTTTAGGCGGTCTTAGGAGTTAAAAGATTTTTCTATACTAATATAATAAAGCTGAAGAGTTTGTTTGTTTGAACGCGCTCGGAAACTACCGATCTGATTGAATAATTCTTTTTGTAATGGATAATCACATTTAATGGGAAGGTTAAAGGCTATTTTTCATTCAGGAATTTCCACGGGAATGGACACAACGCGAGTGAAACCGTGGGACGTTGCTAGTAGACATATAAAACAGAAGATTGTGTTTTGCTATAAAAATACCAGTTATTTTCATAACTGAAAAGTAAGTATACAGGTTATTGAACTTCTTGAAAGGATTTTCATATCTTCTAGATCACTATTTCAGATATAAAATCTCTGAAAGTGTTTACAATTTACACTTTAAAATATTTATGGTTTATGAGCTCGCTACAAATAGAAATATCTGCAAAGTGCTTCATACCTAAGGATACCTAAGACTGTATTTCTGTATGTTCAGAGTACATACATAGTTCACGTTGACAAGTCGTCGATACAAAGTGAATTTGATGTGTAACTAAGGAAGACCGAAGTACAAACTTCGTTAGATTGGGAGTAAGTGCCTATGTGAACGAGATCCCTACCCTACAGATAATTGTTTCCATCCTTTTTAGCTCGCTTTTTACTCAACTAGATCGCTCCTTACTCAACTCGCCGACTCGCAGCCTGTACACTTTCTAAAGCGACATCTAAAGTACGATTTTCGCTAACCGAGCGACGGCGAAGCGCGATGGAGCGCATTTCACACTGTGCTAAAGTAAATTCAGACTACTATACAAATGTTAAGGTCTATGTTTGCATGGAGTTTACGCTGCTTGGAATGTTAACGTGATGCTGGTCGGCTCTTTAAGCGGGCGGTTACAGGAGCGAGCTGGCGCATCCGTTGCGACGCGACAGGTTACAATTTTCCGTCACCTAATTAGTTGAAATCATATATAAGGGTCTGTAGTAGGCCTTTTTATCCGTTGGTAGAATGAGAAGCAAAAACAGACTCTTTTTCTTCTCCTTTCGTGTCAAAGGTCTTTAAATTTCTCCGGTCCAACAGACAACAAACTTATTAAAATTGTGTCATTATACAAACCAATTTATTACACAAAAGTTATTTTATTTCAAATTCACATTTCCGAGTATTTACGTTAACCATAACTTGCTAAATAATAATTCAGACAGCCTGTTGCGGTCCGTCTGTGTATTTCAAATAACTTTGGAAATTATTAGTTTATTTTGTTCATAAATTCTCCTTACCAATATCAATCCATTTATCTTCGTAACCGGCTTCTAAGCGAGCTGATCGGATCGCTTCCCGCACGGCATGAGTAAATACTGTTGCTAGACAAAATGCCGGCTCACCAGTTGCTTTAAATAATTAAAAAATATCATAACTCAAGAGAAAATTAAGTTATTAGTAGAGTAAATTTGAAAGAACAGAGAGAGCTTTTAAAAATTACATTAAATATCCATCAATGACAGTGAGCGACTTTTCTATCAGCCAGTGAGTTCAACAGAAAGCTGCAATTCGGCGAATTGTAAAGGTGAGTACTGACTGACGTTATAAGATGTAATATAACATTCACAGCGAGCAATGAGCTATTTATTTTCACATGAAAAAGCCACTCGTCGCTCGCTGGGAGCGCCCTGGTTCCCCGTACTGACTACACGAAGGCTCGCTGTGTAACACGTTACATTATGCCTGTCGGCGTTTTAAAAGTTTGATATTTGGGACCACGAAATATAGATGTACCTAGTAAGTAAGTCCATGTTTGGGACGCTTGCTTTCTGTTGAACTTGCCCTCTGGCTGTTGGCCAACGCTAAAAATCATTGGAAAATGGAACATCTCCCTCTTTGAATATTTTATTTAATGTATTTTATTCTAATTGAACTGAAAAGTATTACAAAATGGGCCCTAGCCTACCTTGATTACAGGGCCAATATGTAAGTTCACCAACCTTTTGACTGTAAAACTCCAAATTGGTTTCGTGAATTTCTTCTGAAGTAAATCCTCATGTCTGCAGGAATATCCTTAATTCCTGGAATCTTATACGTCCATGTCCTGTCTGTTAAAAGTTTCCCTGTGTTTAGATCGTAGATTATTTTTTCTGAAGTCCAATACCCTAAGCCCATGATGAATGCTCCTTCAATCTAAAATTAAAGTAGTGAAGTTTTAGCCTGTAGTGCCCCGTTGCTGGACAAAGGCATTCCTTCTTACTGAAAATATCAGTGCATAGGTTAGTTTAACCATAAGTGACCAGTTCAGGGCAAACCTTTTACGTATTTCGGGATCAAGTTGTTGTAATTTGAGTTACCAAAAAAAAACTAAATTAAGTGAGTAATTAAAATTAAGAGGTAGAGCATTAACTCTTATTGTTATACTCTACTCAAGAAAACTACCTGGAAATATACCTAAAATAAGTAAGGTCGAAATATATCTCTGCATCTTTTTAAATTAACCGAAAACTTACTTTCATTGTTTTCTTAACATATGTATGTACGAATAAAATGTGCAAAAGGTAGCTCATAAAAAAAAAGAATCAAAATTAAAAGGTAAGAATCGTTTTTGGAAACAATTCAGCTGGAACATTGCCAATGTAACTCTATCTCTATTTTATCTCAGTTAAGTTTTATTGTGGCTATAATATCTGTTATTACCTGTGCCACATCGATTTCTGGACTCAAACTTCGTCCCGTATCTTCGAGTATATCAACTCTTAGGACATCGTGATTGCCCGTTAATACATCCACTTCTATCTCCATTATACCAACAGCGTAAACGAAGTAAGTTTCTATCCCATCAATAGGAGGCGAACACATGTATGTCGCTTGAAGATCGATACCAGCTTTATAAGTTTCTGCTACTACTTCTTCCCAAGAAGGCTTTGGGGTTTTATTCTTAAACGGTTCAAGTCTTTTATTCAAAATTTCACAAGCTTTCATTGTAGCGAAAGCAACACATTCACTGCCTATACTACCTCCAGTGACAATAGCGTTCGGTGAAGTAATGCTTGAACTTGGTTTGACACTGATCTTCTCAAGAGGTATTCCTAAAGCATACGCACATACTTGTGCAGCTTTGGTATTCAACCCTTGGCCCATTTCTATGCCACCATGAGTGATGACAACAGTACCATCACCATGGTAAATATTGACTATAGAATTGTAATTCCCTGTATAAAATATGTCAACGCTTAAAGGTGTCAGCTTTATTGCTCTTTTCCTCCATCGGTTCTGTTCATTGAATTTGTTCACCTCAACTTTTCTTTGCTCAAAGTCGGCGTCTTTTATAATTTGCTGTATCATTTCGGGAATGGGATTGTTGCCTTTGTCTATGTTTTTCAGTTTTACTTCTATAGGATCTTGTTTAGTGTAGAAAGCTATTTTCTCCATTATATGTTCTATCATGGCTACGCCTTCTGTTGTAACTGAAATATTAAAACGTAACATTATTATTCAAATTTGTAATCCAGACTACGTCACTACTACTATATCACAAGTAACATAGATCAGTTACATTTTCCCTTTAAAGTAATTAGTTCAAAATAAGTCGGTTAGTTTCTATAGGTTCAGTACAGATGAGACGCTTAAATACAAGTAGTATAGTCACAATAACATTACCATGATTTAGTAAACTTACAAGGAGCTCTACACCAAGTATGTGACGGAGTATCAGTAAGCACACTGTTTGTTTCTATCTTCCATCGTTTAGGATCATAGCCGTTATGAAATGGTTTTATCACAAGTGGCGTAAGTGTCTCGTTGTAAGAATGACCAGCATCTTGATAGATGTAGTTTTTAAGATACTGTATAATTCCTTCTTTGTTAACACCAACCTAGAAAGTAAATCATTATTTGTTTAAATCAAACGAAGTAGAAATATGAAGTTTTGTTCTATTAATAACCCACGGCTGGGAAGAAGCTGAATATGAAAATCAAATACAAAAGAGCATTTGCCCGAACAAGGTCTTTCTGGATATCAAGCTGAATAGAATTAAAACTTTAATAATTAATCTTTACCTCAAAATTGCTGCTGGTTCCGATTCTTTTTCCAACAGCTCTCATAACGGTTTGCAAAGGAACAATAAACCTACAAGGTTTTCCCAGCAAGTGTGACACTATGGCAGCTGCACAAGCCACTTGACTTGACCGAGATATTTTGCCTCCATAACCACCGCCGACTCGACGGACGATTACGTTTATACTGAAATGTGAAATAGGACTTTGTTTTTAAAAAAATACAAAGGTCAAGAGATTTTATTTACATTATTCGATTAGTCATGGAAATGTTCATGGATAGATAGATAAAAAACTATGTCTCTATCTTAATCTGAACGTTAGCTTACTAATTTGATTATAATAGTAACCTACCTATTTACAGGAATATTCAAACAAGTAGCAACAGCAACATTAGTTAGATCAAGCCACTGAGTAGACGAATACACTTCCATTCCATCTTCAGTGGGTTTAACCACACAAGTTTGAGGTTCCATGGTATAGTGATACTGAGATTCCACTTTGAAATCTCCATAAATCACAGTTTTCACATCATTACCTATTTCTGTAGGTTCAATGGACATGTCTTGTTTGACTCTTGCACTCTTTTCGGGTGATTTCATTACATCTTCAATGTTCGTGAGTGGCTTTTTATTCTTTTGACTATATTTGACTTTAACTAAATTTGCGGCCATGTTCGCTATCTTTTCTCTGTTTGCAACTATGATACCTACTGGTTGACCGTGATACTTAACTTCTTTTGAGCAAAGTATTTCTTCGTCTACAGCTATAAATGGTATGTTGGTGGGAGTGAAAGTGTTTTTTCCTGGTATGTCTTTGGCTGAATAGAATTTGGTAACTCCTGGTAGCTTCTGAAATATGACATTCTTGTTTAATTAATAAAGAAAACCTCTAGCTTTCTTTTCCTTCACGGTTAATGATGGAATACTGCTCAATGTACAGATGTCCTGATTTTTAGACAAAAAATATTTTAGTTGCAATAGTATGCAAGAGTTGTTAGATATTTGATATTTAGATTTATACTTGATCGTATTTTGTAAACTCGCTCAACGTGTTTTTCAAAGTGAATATAGGATGAATTATATTATATGTATAAATTCTTACCATTGCTTCGGAAGTATCAAAATCTTCTATAATACTCCCAGGAGGCGTGTCTGCTATGACGAAAGCACCAAATAATTCATTGGTTTGAGTTGGGAGATCGTTAGCAAAAGTAGCTTCACCACTACACTGGACTAAAGCTTCCAACTTCGGCACCGGCTGATTTAGAGGCCATACACTTTTATCAGTTTCATAATATTGTGAACCTTTTGAATTATTTCTTTTGATAACTTCACCACCTGATCTGAAGCGTGGATCTACTTTATCATCTGGGCAGAGATTTAAAATAGCCTGAAATTTACATGATATTGATACATATGGCTTTCCTAGGTATTTAAATGTAACAAACGATTTTAAGGCGAAAATACATAAAACCAATAATACTATGGCGCCGACACTGCCCGTAGACTGACGACTAGAGCTACGTTTTCGGGTGTCAGAGAGAGTATTTTTTCACTGCATTGATAGATTACACGCAGAACTTGAAACTGTTACCGCTAGTGAGGAGATCGCCTTATAAATACATAAAAGCATATATTCAATATTTACTTAATGATATGAATATTATCGCATAAATACCTTGTAATACAAGGCCAAAGCCAACATTTTCCTATAAGCCGCAGAAGGCTCAGGAGGTGCTTCGACCGGATTTATCTCTTGGGACAACGTACTCAATGCTAGTTGTAAATTTTCATTCGTATATGGATCCTTGCCAACTAAAATTGCTTCGGTCTTACTTGCATGAATAAAAGTTGGAGAAATACTTCCATAAACGATGGATATAGCTTCGAGTGTTTGAGAATTTTGTTTGAATTTGAATAGGAATCCGGCATTAACTACCGCATGTGCGTTTTGGGAACGAGGCATTATCTGAAAAAGAAATTTTGTTGGAAATTGTTGCGAACATTTCACAGTTACTTTCAATTTGAGTTCTCGCTTACCTTATAAGTTTTTACGGAGCAACAGTGCGATAAAGGAGGTAAAATGACTTGTTTAATTATTTTCTTCTTCATATCCATTTTCAAAAACTCGGGGAGCGATACCTTTTTGATATTATTTTTAGTGTCGGCTGAAAATTATAATTACAGCTACAATTTATAATTCCAGGGTTTATAAATCTTGGAGACACATGTATTTAAGTTATTTGTATCCATTTTTCACCTTTTAAAAAACTTACCAATAGCTAAAATGCCTCCAACTGTTTCAAAAAGAAGAAATAAATCGGATTGAAATTCATTGTTCAAGTATTTCAAAAATAGATTTCCACCAATTGTACCTATCTGAAAAAAGAATAATCTCATTTTATACCTCATACATAATATTTCAAATTAGGCACAGTCTTTGATAGATTTATTGTCATTTCATTGGCAATATAATTAGGCAATATATAACAATTTACCAATGAATGAGATCGGCAACATTGGCTTTCATAGAAAATCGGGTAGAAACAGATGCGTGATATTTTCATTTGCTTCTCCATTTTACGGGTATACTTTACTACGTAACTTACATTTCTAACAGGAATATGAGCCACTAAATCCATATGATTGTAGAACTGTTTCAAGTAAGCAAACTCTTCTTTTTGTTCTGAGAGACTTTTAAATATGTTCATCATTTCCGTCAAAGGAATCCCAGCGCCCAGTACAAGATTGACATCAATTACGTATTCTTTTAGCTCTGTTACGTTGAAGATATCTATTACGTTTGGAGGATAGTCTGTTACGTGGTAAACACCTAAAAGAAAGATCCCGAGATTAGCCCGAACATACAGACAACTAAAATTTACTTACATATTTATAATATTAGCATAGATCTCACCTTGCCCAGTATTGCCAGCAATAAGTTTATACTCTCCATCTTCCATAGCTTTGAACACATCAGCCAGATTATTAGCACGAAACCATTTCTGCTGTTCACCATACTTTATCTCAAGCATTTTGTTATCACATACAAATGTAAAATCGTCCAGTTTTACGTTGTCATTGTTTTTGTGAACACATTTCTTGGAGCATTTGACTCCGCATTGTTTGAACAAGCTTAGATCTTCTAAGTCACACAGTTTGTCTAAGAGACTTTTGTCAGCGTCTGTGGCGAAGGTTTTGAAGGCATCGGCAATAGGTCTGTATCCAGTACAGCGGCACATGTTACCGGCAAACGAGTTCTCAATGTCCGTTGTGGTCAGTTTGTTATTTGATTCATGCAAACTGGAACAAAAACACGTAGGTATTTGATTTTTAATGACTCCATCTGCCTTCATCAAGTATATTTGTATCAAAAGATTTCTTCATATTCATTAATTTGATTCAAATATGTATAAGGATTGTATTGCTTAACTCTCAGGCTTAACTCTCTACGCTTTACCATGAATCATGACAGAAGAGTTTGTCCATCATTTCCAATTTTAAATATTAGTTATTAATGTATCCACTCGAGGCGCTGTCAAGTTTCTAATCCACATTATATGGCGTCACATGATCCGCTCTCAACAAAAACGAAAACAGGAAATATTTTTCAAATCCGTAGCGGAAAAATAAGCTAGTTATATTACCGTAATCATAGTCACTCAAACCCTTAGTCACGGTTGAAACAATCAAATAATGGAATCAGAGATCTACAGCCACTGATTGGACATTGTTGGTCATCGACAAAGTTTATGGGAACCAAAAGTAAAAGATCTACCATAAGGAATATAAATAGATCCAAGACGTTATGTCTTGGATCTTTATCTTGGGTCTAATGAACTCCGATGTCTAATAGAAATGAAGGAAGTTAATACAAAACGAGGTCAAACAAATTAAATACCTGTCTGAAAATTTCGGAATACAATTGAAATATCTTTATTATGATAAATGATACAGCCATCTAACAATTATTTCAAGTTTATTTAATTTAAGACTTCCTTAAGTTCCTAACAACGGCTTTTACTGTCCAATTTGATCTGTGAACTGGAAAGTCAAATTAAAACAAAGAAAATGTTGTAAGGTTATAATTGGAGGCCTTATTCACCAATTAGTCTAGTTTTTAGTATCGCAGTACCAATACAATTTCTTTATTGATAACTGGAAATATTCTATGATTGTACTGCTCATGTTGTAAAATTATTACGGGAAAATTTTCTTAGTAACCAAACCGTTTTGCTAAAGTTTACCTTAGGTTATTCATTGAACTGTTAAAGTACATTGATTGCCTATATCAATGTCCTGCTTAGGCAAACAGAGTTCGAAACAGCAATAAGTTGCATGACTCTGGTGATCATCTAATATAGATGGAATGGCGAATTTACAAGCGCAAATGCCCTAAGGGCTCCTTCAGTTTTAAAGTTTTAGGTCATCCTGCAGCGCGCGCTTTGTACAAAAATAAAAGAGCACCTCCCTTGCAGATGACTGCATAGTACTGTGGTACGTCAGCGTCAGGACGACAGAAAACCACTTAATTGAAAGAGCCGTTAAACATCTTCTATGCCGTTTTTCTTCCAAATCACCTAAGAATGACTGTATATATAACTTACCTATACATGTTCATAACCCATCCAGGCGTGCAGTATCCACACTGGGTCCCGTTGAACTTGGCCAGACGTGTCTGAATGTTGTGGTAGCCAATAGTTCTATTGCCTATGCCTTCGACTGTGGTGATGTCCCAGTTGTGACACGATAAGACGGAGACGAGGCACTTGAAAAAAGGATTTTTTTTTAGTAATGATGCGTTATCACTTTTTGTTTTCAACAGTTCCGAATTCCTTGCTCGCTATTTTATTTCGTTTAGGAGCAAGCAAGTGTTCGGAACTGATCAGAACAGCTGTAGTGAAACCGGGGCTTTAGCCAAAGTAGCATCGCCATATGACGATACAGTTATGTGTTGTTTTAAAAATCGAAATGAGAACTTGAAGCATTACTTAAATAATTATATAATGTATGTTTAAGATACATGGTGAGGCAGGTATAAGATCAATAATTTAAGCAGTTATTCCATAGTGTATCCTCAGTTCCTGACCTATGCTATATAATGAATATATAAATGTGATAACTGATAACCTTAAAAAAATTACATTCGAAGTCTAGTTTAATTAGGAATACCACACCCACACTTAGAAAAAGTTAAATACTCTGAATTTTCCAAAATACCGGCTTTTAATACATACGTTAGAAACCCTTTCAGACGCTACAACTAGAAACCAAACAAAACCTAGTATAGGTTTGAAAGCCACGCTTTGATTTCATTTATAACACATAGCTGTAATTTAATTTTAATTACCTCACAGCAATTTACCTTCGCCTTGGATGTGACTGAGATTTTAATTACTAATTCCACATGAGTAAATTTGTACTTTGGTTACGTATCATGTAAGTAAACATCTAATTTTTTAACTAGATTATATTGCATGACTTTTTGTTATTTCTGATTCTTACCAATCATGTTTTCAAAAGTATATTAAAAATAAAACAAATTTTAGTTAAATACATACTAAGTTCTAATTTTAAGGCAGATGAAATTTAATAGAATGCTAGAAGTAACTGCTGTTTTCAATGACCGATCCCGAACTGACAACCAACTCATTCAATTATTTCAGTAATGCAGAACTCTTTCAAATGCAATGAAAATTATGCACTCTGATAAGCAAAATTATGCAATCTGATGGCTTGGCCATTCTGTCTGAACAAACTCTCAAAGTTATCTGTAACCCGTACAGATAACTTTGAGAGAATGTTCAGACACTGATGAAATAAAGATGCAAAAGTAACTCTGTCTGTGTGTCGATGTTGATGAAATCTAACAAGTCCTTTGTCACAGTCACATATGAGAGTGCTTAATGTGTCGGGGGTTGAGGGTTCAATTCCCACCCGGAGTCAACAATTTGTTGGCAACGGACTGTCAAGTTTATAATATAAAATATTTGTGTATATACATGTAGTAGTATCAGTTAATTAGACTCCATGATACAAGCTTATAGCTTAGTTTCGGTCTAATTAACAATGTGTGAATTTGTCAAGGTGTATTTATTTGTTTATTCTCACACATTCTGAGTTTATTTAAGACAAGTAGCTATAATCAACGTAAAATGTACTTACAGAATTAACAGCAAAGGTCTTGATTTGGTTGGAAGGAGGGAGCGGTGCGCGTACCGTCACGATACAAGCCCCACAACCCCCTTCATGGCACATAGCCTTGGTTCCTCTCAAGTCTGCCACGTTCCTTATAAACTCGTTCAGGCTTACATCGGGACCATAACGTCCATCCGCTTAAAACAGGAAAATCTAATAAGTAAAGTAAGTTCGAGTGGGCCCCTCGAAACGGAGGGGAACCGATACCACGAGGTTTGGTGTCGGATTTTGGACCGTCTTAAGGCTTTTTAACATGGGAACGATTGAAATAACCTAAATCAACAATTAAAAGTGTCCCTGGAAGCACTCCGATAGAATTAGAATGAGTAAATATAATACTAAATCAATACATTCTAATAAATTATTTGTTCAGTATCTTGTAATTTTCCACTACAAGACAGAGGCCTCTCATGACACCGAGGATATCAGTGCAGTGGGGCGTACCTACTTAGTCACCACGCTCGCCTACCACGGGTATGGTGATCTCACACAGGAGCTATATTTGAAAAGCACATATAAAACACGTTTGGCTCGACCCGGAAATTGAACATAAAAGTTAAGACTTCAGTCTTGAGGTCCTCAAGACTGAAGTCTAAACTTTCGAGGGTTCAATTCCCGGTCCCGCAGAACTAACGCCATAACTTTAAACATCAATAATAATCTTCTTAAATTAATGTTTAATCAATGTATAATTCAGTCTTATTATGGAATATAAAATATAATTATTAAGTTTTTGAACAATAAATTATTCTTATTCTTATTCTTATCAAATCGGTTTAAGTATGCTAATTAAATTAAAAACCCGTTTAATTCCCTGTCAAAACTTGTTAAGGGTGTCCTCATACAACCCTACTCCAAATTCATAATAGGATACGGAAGAATATAAAATAAAATACTTTTCACTCACCTTCATAATATTGTCCATTTATTGTAAACTTTATTTTCGTCATTGTTTATGTTCATAGGTTTGTCTATAATACAAAAATAAACATGAACATGAGTTTCCTGCACTTGCAAAAACTTTTTTTTTATTCATTCAATTCAATTTATTTTTCAGTAAACAAGGGTACAAGGGTATTTACAAGGTGTTATAGTAATAGCAGTAACAGCCACGTTTCTCCATGGAGGTATATGAACTTGAACAAGCAACTAAAATACAGTCATATAAAAAAGAAATAAAAATGAAAAAAAACTTACATTTTTTCAATAATGATATCTTTATCCTGCAATGGGATATTACAAGCTCTTTTTCTAACTTCCCATCTATGGCTCGTCTAGGACGTCATAACAAATCCAAAGTCAGCAAAATACTGTAACCATCAACGCTTCGAAATCATCTATCTACGCCATTTGGTATGATTTGTACAATCACCCACAAACGGCACACGGAGTTTTTCGTTTCATTCTACAAAAATGTTACGTATAACTTACGGCAGTTGTTCCAATTATAATCTATACTAATATAATAAAGCTGAAGAGTTTGTTTTTTTGAACGCGCTAATTTCAGAAACTACTAATGCGATTGTAAAATGTATTTTTGTAATAAATAGCCACATTCACCGGGAAGGTTATGGGCTATTTTTCATTCCGTCATTCCCACGGAAACGGGCACACCGTGGATAAAACCGCGGGGCGCTACTAGTATTGCGAATAAACTACTATGTACTTACGCCACGTACCCCATGCGTGTGTTGAAGTCACTGCAATGGTTAAAAATATAACGTAGACTGTCCTTAATAGGCCAACCCAAGGAACATAAATGTTAACGAAGAGTCATAATTTTCCCACCACCCCAAGAGGTTTTTTTTCGGATGATTAAAATCAAAAGTAAGTAAGTAGTATATAACTTTCTTTAATAGACACACTCCTTGAAACACCGACGGTTAATGTCAGAGGCCTTTAGGCAGTCTAAATACTCCGACACCAGGATTGGCCACAAACCTTCTCAAACATACAATAGGCTCTGCTTTTGATTATCCCACAATTTCTATTTTTTTTTGCTACAAAAGCAAAGGAAATGGCAAATTATCGCTGTTACATAGATAAACAGTCCAATATTGTACGGTTACAATATAACCCGTTGCCTATCATTTAGATGTTAACATGCTACCGATTAAATGCCTAATGATTATCGTATTATCAAATTACATGAGGGTATTGTGTACGCAATCCCTCCAGTTGTTATAAATTAGCCATGGTTTCGATTGAGGGCTGATAAACGGTAGTTATTAGTTTACAGTTTTGTGTTTTGGTTTGGGCTTTCCCATCCAACTCATGGTGAAAATGAATATCTGGCTGAATTATCTGTTTAGTTTATTTAACTTAAGTATGTTTCTATTGGTACTTACATTTTAAATTTCGATTATTAAATTGATCATGAATTTTATTGTTCGATGACTTCAATTCGGGTTTTAGTTTTTTTTTACATTTTGAGAGTTTTGTTCATGATTGTACTGTTCGAGAAGTTTTTAAATTCGATGTTGGTTTTTACGACACTTATAAATTATAAGTATTAATTAATTTAAAAAGTCTAGTAAAACCTAATACTTAACTAACTTTTTTCTTAAATAAAAAACTTAGTAATAATCGTATATGAGTAACTGTTTCGGTGTACAAAAACGTAAATCACTAACAATGAGACTCAATCACACATATAGGTACACACGTCCTACGTTTGTGAGGATGGATGGATGTATGTATGTTTGTTACGAAAAAACTACAAGTCGAATTTAGATGAAACTACAGTTATAGGTTATTATAAGGTACATCATAACACATGGGATACATTTTATCCCCAAATTCCCACGGTAACATATTCAACGCGGGTCAGACCGCGGGGACCGGCTAGTCGTACATAAATCATTTTTTGCATTACAGATGGATATTTCTTGCTACATGGTCAGGAAGAGCTTAATATTAAATATATAAGTACAAAACAGTTGTTTTTATTGAACTCTATTGAAGTTCGTAAGTTTTTGTGCGTTGTTATGAACTTTTGATGAAAAAACAGATATACGAGATAAACATTTTTAGATTACACAAAAACTTCCAACTACACAAAAATATCGAGACAGATGCACCTTAAAATTAGTACTTGCTTGAAAAAATTGTCAGTAGTATAAAATATACCTAAGGAAAGAAATAAAGTAAACAAAGTTAAATTACGGAAAACTACTATTACTCATAGTTTATACTAAACCATGAATTTACCCTCAAGATTGCATTTTTTTCACAATGACATTTCAAAGCATATGTACTCAAGGTAGATTGCTCATTGCTGGGTGCCGATTCTGCTGTTGCCACTTAACTAATAGGTAACTTCTTAAATCTTATCACGTCGTATCGATGTCGACCCTGAACAAACAGTGCTTAATATGATATACTATAGGTACTTAAACTATTGAATTATGTAATACAAAACAGCAGGCAACAAAATTGGATCTCATAACACACTGGGCTGTGCCACATGGATTTAACATCCAAAATATAAAGTCCCTGCAAATGAGCTAAACCTGTGACAGCAACTACAAATGAAGTAAGAAGTGGCTTTGAACGAATACAAATACCTAGATACTTGATGGTTAATTTGTGGTTGGTTGATAGTCGTTGCCAAGATGTGATGATGTAATTGGTCATGAGGTCAAGTTTTTTCCTCTTACTTATGAACTGAGCTTACGAATGTTATAAGTTATTACATCTAGATAGCATTGATGCTTGGTTTTTTTGTCCACATATTTAAAGACTACATATTTCGACGATTTTTGTTGAGCAGCTTAAGCGAAGGATACACACACGGGTGGCGCAACGGGTCACTTCTTTGGGCGAGTATGACACCTTTCATACAAATAAGGAACTAGCCCCGGCCTGCGGCGCTACACGCGTTGTACCCGGTCCCGTGGGAATTTCGGGATAAAATGTATTCATCCAAATCCGTTAAGAAGTTTTGACGTGAAAGAGCAACAAACATACATCCATACAAAAACCCATTCTCAGAAACTTACGCATTTATAATAATAATAGGATACAACGTCACGAGTACCGCACCCGCACTATAGTGTGTCTTGCTCTTAAATAAAAGGTCTTTTAACTATTTTTTTTCATAGTATGAGTATGAGTATGTTGGATACAACATGATTAGCCACCTGAATAATGTATGTATAGACTAAGTACACCTACAATTACAACAAACGTTTGTCCGTCAGTACAGTAATTTGAAATGAAGTTGTTTCACGGTAGAATGAAGACAATATTGTAAACCATAATTTTGTGAAACGTTTCATGAATGATGTCTACATTTATTTATACTTACATAGAAATCCTGTGGATAATGGTTGGGTTATGGTAGGCTATGATTGGCATGTTTTTTAATTCTTTGTGCGAATCTAAGCGGAAAAAGTATAATTTTTTAAAGTGGACGATTTGTCCATTTATTTGTGGCAATCGTTGAAATAACCCAATAGAGCAACAAAATATAGAACACCTTATTTTGCGGTAGAGAGTGCATGCTTTATTATCTACATGTCATAGGTGGGTAGTTAGACCACGTCGTCGGAGGCTTGGGCGGTCTAAAATTTCCGACTATGGCCACTAACCTATTCGTATATTTAACTCGATATATACCTATACCGCATTTCAATAACGTTTTTTAAACCGGAAAATCGACTTAATTTCATGAACAATAAGTACCTTTTTAAAACGATTTTGGTAACATCCTACCCTTTCATAGCGTTTCGGATGACATTTATCAAATAAGTAAGTACCTATCCAAGTACCTTGCATATATAGGTAGGTACCTAAGCCAATTAACGCGTTCACAACTTCCTCAAACAAAATGTCAAACAAAATTACTCACACAAATTCAAATAATAGGACTAAAAAACATTTTCTTATTTTATAATGCGATTATAATGAGGCGTCATTAATTTCCAACATTGTGTCGAAATTTAAAAGCAAATGCAGCCGGAAATTTCATTATAATGGAATTAACACGGGAAGGTACCGACCATGGAAAAGTTAGCAGTTGTCAATTGTCAACGAAGTTAGCGCTCGACTATAGTAGGTATAGCTACTTACTTACTGCGACCATATAATTTCGGAGGACGTGGCTACTAAGTACCTACTTATATCTATCTAGGCATCAACTAAGTACGTACCTAAGTGTAATCTTTGCTAACATCTCAACAAGTTACCTTACTACATACCTTCACCGTGATTGGCATTGAATATTATTGAGTAGGTACCTAAGTATTTTTGCTCAGTTTAGGTACTTCCTGTTCCATTCCATGATTGAGAGGCTGTCCGTTGCAGACAATAAAATAATATTTGGTTGGAATTGGAACAAATCAGCGTTTGGCTGAAGTAATAACCTATTACGTAAGATTCACATAGAATGGAAACTTTTTACTTTGGATATTTTAAAGTGCATCATAAATCATTTGAAACAATAATACTCGGCAAAATGGACACACTGTGGACCCAAACTTAGCTCCTTGTATTATGGAATCTAACTGATACTACTACTTAAACATACGTTACAGTTTTATTTCGTTTGTACCTATTACATAATGTTTCAATATTTTTGCTTTGGTGCCATTTACAATTTTCCTACCTCAGTGGAATAACTAACTTTGAAGTTGACAATGATAATTAACTCAGTCATGTCAAGAGCACCGCAAATGTCAAAAGCAGTTAAGCTCAAAACGTCAAACAAATGTCAAATTAACGCAAAAAGGGGAAGCGAAAGAAATGTCAGAAAACGGTGGCTTCGTTTACAACATTTAATTAAGTTTTACGTTTAATTACAACATAAATCGTTGTTCTAAATGTTGTAAAGAAAATAAATAATACATAGCTTCAAAATGGCGGGCAAACCGTTCCAAAATACGAACAATCCAACACATAATCAGGTTTGTAAAAATACTTGCCAGGTGGACGCATCGCAGCTAATATTACTTCGTGTTTTACTGTGATTCTGTTGATATTTCAGCTTGTACAATGGATAAACGATGCGGGAATGTCGGACGGGCCCAAGAAGGTGAATTTGCTAAGGAAAACAACAGAAGTTCTCTTGCACCAAGGCTCGGAATTCATACCCCTCTTTATAGATAACATTCTGAGTTTCTTTAGCGATAAGTCTAATGATGTAAAAAAGCAAGTCATAATATTTATTGAGGAAATCAGGTATGTTTCGCACTACAGAATTTCGATACAAGTTCTATGCTTTATAGTTTACCATCAAGTTTATTACGTTGATTCACTACTTAGGCATAACAATTAAATACCGCTTTTATTCCTATTTATAGTCTTCCGAACCGACACCGCCATATTTTATTTTTTATCTATCATTATCAAATTGTTAACCATCAAAATATCAATGTAAATTAAGTACTTTTAATATCAAAATGACTCACTGACTTCTTGATCGATTATGTTACTAAGTCAGTTTTCTTTATATAATTTCAGTAAGCTACATCCAAGCAACTTACCCAAAGTGATAGGTCAGCTCCGTCTCTTAGTCGGCGATCCCGTGATAGCGGTACAGAAGCGAGCGATACAGGCAGCCAGTATATTATACCGGAATACTCTAATGTGGATATGTAAGAGTAATGTGGATATTAACGATATGGAGTTTGTTTGGGAACATCTGACTCAATTGAAGGTATGTTTAGCTATACAATTATGTTCATTTAAATTCTACCTTACTAAATTGTAAGTGCACTTACTTTTATATAGTTTGAACTATAACTAAAGGGATTCCAGTACATGTCTTTAATTGGCAATTCTTCTATCTTAGAATGTGAAGCTTATATACCTTCATCACATACGTTTCAGATCAGAATTTTCTTATATTAGCCATTCATTTATTGTTTTTTCTGTAAAATCATGATGCAAGGGTCTGCTAATAGGGTTCCTAGTGTATAAGTATTGCTTCTTTTCATATGTTTTTATTTCTTATGGTGTAGAAATAAATGGTTGAATGGTTTTACAGAGAGAATGGTTAGGAGTAATCTCTTCACTTTTTAAATAGATAGAGTTATTCACGAAGAAGGTTTATCACTACATTGTATGCAACAAAGTTGCATTCCGCTGTCTGTCTGTCTGTCTGTCTGTCCCTATGTATGCTTAGATCTTTAAAACTACGCAACGGATTTTGATGCGGCTTTTTAAAAATAGATACAGTGATTCAAGAAGAAGGTTTATATGTATAAAAAAATCCGAAATTCCCACAAAGAACGGGCACAATGCGGATAAAACCGCGGGGCGCTGCTTGTGTATAATATAATTAAAATTTTATTATTTTTCAGTTAATAGTACTAAACATGATAGACAGTGATAATGAAGGCATCAGAACTCATAGCATCAAGTTCCTTGAAGAGGTAGTCCTGCTCCAAAGTCCGGGAGATCCATCGGAAGGTGACTTCAGTTTGGAAAGTTTGCCATCTCACCTGCCTTTTATTAACAGGAATGCTTTGGAGGAGGAATCCGAGTAAGTCTTGTTTGAAATTAATTTGGTACCTAACCTATTAATTATTTTAAATACTCAATTGAACTTTGTAAATGGATATATTTTTAAGTATACTTTATTCATATCATGCATCATCATTTAGGTCTAAAATCACCATTTCTATCATTATCTTGATAAAATTTCTATCTTGAACCACAATCAACTGAACACGGTTTTAGTGAATCAATTAGGGCTTAGTAATATGTTATATTATTTCTTATTTTTATATATTATCTTAAGGTATGATTAATATATGGACTTTTCTCTAATTCCAGGCACATATTTACACTTCTAGTGAAATTCCACAACTCGCAACACATATCAAGCGTCAATCTTATGGCATGCATGACCACCCTCTGTTTACTTGCCAAAGTCAGACCCAAGTACATCGCTCGTGTCATCCAAGCCCTCGGTGACTTACATACCACACTACCACCAACATTATCCCAGTCCCAAGTGAACTCAGTAAGAAAACACCTGAAAATGTTGCTCATAAATCTAATAAGACATCCATCATCAAATGACATGATGGGACCTTTAACGCAGCTTTTGTTGGACATTGGTATGAGTAACCAAGAGATAAACAAGGTAGTTCCTAAAGAAAGGAGGTACAAACGGGTTGGTGATGTTAAGGCTAATGAGATACCTTCGAAGAGATTGAGGATTGATTCCCCTCAGAGTAACAGTCAAGGTAGCGATAGTAACAGCAGAAGTGATTTTAACACCTTCGATGAAGACAGTAGTCACTCAATTTATACACCAACTCCGATTAGCAAAGCTCCTGTGACTGAAGATAGCATCTTCGAAGGGTTAAACCATGTTGATAATGTCGTCAATTTGGTCATGACCACCTTGTCAAATTGCTTGCCCAATGAAATGCCGAGTCACTTTATGACGGCTTACAAACCCATACCCAACTCTGGTACTAAAGTTCAGAAGAGGAGTTTGGCTAAAATGATAATGGCGTTGATTAATAAAGAGAAGGAACCGCAAGTTCCTGAACCGGTGGCCCCAGTGCCCCCGCCTCAAACGCCAATGACGACACAACCTGCACCATTACCAGTAGTAACACCACAAGTGCAAATACCGCCCCAACCAATACCTCCACCAAATCTATCAGATTTGGCCGCAAAAATACCACTACTCAAAGACGATGAAGAAGAAAAACTGACGCTCAAAAACGCTGTAGCGAAACTGCAAGAAACAAACAAAGAGAGACAAATAGAGAGTGCCGTCTCTAAACTGATGGAGGAAACGAGACAGGAACATTTAAAAGAAGAGGAAAGAAAGATAAAAGAGAAAGAGAAGCCAGTAGTTCCTCAAACACCAACAATTCCTAAATTGAAACAAAAAGTGAAGTTGTTGAAACTGCAGGAAATTACTCGTCCTATACCCAAAGAGATAAAAGAAAAGTTGATTCTTCAAGCTGTTGGCAGGATTTTGAATGCAGAAAAGGAAAGTCAGATAGGAGGCGCTGCGCAAATACGTGCCAAACTTATAACAATATTTGCATCAAGCTACACTTCAGAGATTCGAGACTTGGTTCTCAATTACATACTAGATGATCCAGCGAACAGAATCGACTTGGCTATGGCTTGGCTGTACGAAGAATACGCCATCATGCAAGGTTTCAACCGACATCCAGTGACTTTACAACCAAAAATGCACGAAAAACACGACCAAAACTACAATCAGTTACTTTGCGCATTAATCACTCAAATAAGTGAAAGAGGCGATCCTATATCTGAAGCAACAAAGGACGTTTTCCTCAGAAAAGTTTATTTAGAGTCGCCAGTGGTTACAGAGGAGGCCATAGACTATTTGAAGCATTTGATTAGTGAAGAGAAGATGGCGATGTTGTCTTTGGAAATTTTGGAAGAGATTTGCATTATGAGGCCGCCGCGGTCACACAAATACGTTACTGCGCTTGTGTCTAGCGTTTGTAAGTATTTAGGTTATTTGATTTTAGACTTCAACAAAATCTAAAAAAAATAAGATTTATTTTGCTTGACATTGTTTTTTGATTTATGTACGCCTTATGCGAGACATTGTTTCTTCCTTTTGCTCATTAGATTCAACTGGCTAGACTCTCATAGATACTGGTTTTCTCACATCTAAAGATTTTATCTGATTACTAATGAACTTGGAAAAAACTAGCAAAAAAATATTTGTCATAATTATTTTTACTTAGACATTTTGTCTTCGAAATGAAGCCACGTAAATATAAAGTGTAGTTATAAAATATTATCGATATATCTATTTAATTTTCCACAGTGAACCACAACGATGAAATCCGAGACCTAGCTCTCAAGTCATGCTTGAAAATATACAAAAAATCAACTGACAGTACTAGAAGGGTGATTGAAAAACATGCTCTATTGTATCTTGGGTTCATTTCCCTTGGATTTCCACCACCAGAGCTGTTGGGTCAAAGGTCAGGGTACAAAATGCCCTGGTCCGATAACCTGTACAAATTGTGCTTGAATTTGATCATGACTTTGTTCCCGGAGAATGAAGGTATGTTTATTGATTAGAATTTAAAATAATTGGCGATTGTGTATTGTTTTATTTACAGTGATTTGGATTGGTAAAAATGTAGTACAGTTGCAGATATAATTATGTAATACATAACAAAGATCTTTTAATGTTATTTCATTAAAAAAAGAAATACAATAAGACCTTTGCCCAGCATGGAGACAATTCTCACTTCTTCCACAATACACTCTTTTTAAAGTTTTAGGTTACATTGGGACAATCAAATGATATAAGTCACAGGATAGCAATTTATGTTCTCTTTCTATTTCTTAACAATACTGGTTTAGGCATTCTATCCTATACCTTTTCTAACTGCCTTAACCTTACAGTAGCTAGTTCCATCTAAAACCTTTATCAATACCTATTTCAGAATTAATAATAGAAGTTGCTCGCGTATACGGCTTAGCCGGATCGGAAGCAAAGCGCGTAGTGCTACGCGCCGTCGAAGGCCCGCTACGAACGTTGCTCGCTGCGAACGACGTAGCAGAGGGCGAGCTACGACCGGCCTTTGTAGCATTGTTAGATGAATGTCCTAGAGGCGCCGAGACGCTGTTGACAAGATTCATTCATATTTTGACTGAGAAAAGTAAGTATCATTGTTAATGTTGAGTAGCTATAGAGTTTAGTAAATTCACTGCAAATATTACTGTAGAACAAGATGATGGCCAGATGATATTAGAATTAAGAGAACTCAATTAATAAGAGTACGATAAATAATATTATTGGCTTGTTTTAATCAAAGTGATATTTACCTAATCTAATTCGAGCTTCACACTACAGTAAAGTTTTGATCTATAATTACTTGTTTATGTCACTTACACAATCATAGTGCCATTTCACTTGCACAGCATTGACGATCAAACAGTAAACTAAAATTGGGTACGAGTATAAATAAACAATACGAAATTCTTCCTGCTTACCTTGCCTTGCTGTGGATTTATTAAAAAGCAGATGGAATAGTTGTGAACTTTGCTTTAAATACACAATAAACACTTATCTAGACGGGACTCAATCACGAATAAAACATTTAATACATACCTCAACGTTTTTGTCGTGTCGCCAAAAAGTTGCCGGCCACGGCAACACGGCCGTTGCGTGTTCACTTCAGTACCTTCAGTTTTATTCGCGATTAAATCCCATCTAAGATTAGTGTTTACTTTGATTTGATGTTGTAAACATGTGTCCACTATTCACAGCGCCCCCTACACCGGAGCTGGTATCGAGAGTGCGTGATTTGTACGCGACACGCGTGTCTGACGTTCGCTTCCTTATTCCTGTGCTCACTGGATTGAGTAAAAGAGAGGTACGTTTTGTATTGATATTTGGAAGTGACTTCTTATCGAGTTGAGGTGGTTATTTTAAAATGAAATTTTAAAAAAACACATTGCTTTTTGGTCAAATCTATTGCATTGTCATTTGCTACCCAAAGGTCCTCCACAGTACAGGATACGGGGTTGTCCGCTCGAAACGTCGGGTATCTACTTATTTTAATAAATCCTAACTAATATAAATGCAAAAGTAACTCTGTCTGTTACGCTTTCACGCCAAAACTACTGAACCGATTGGAATTAAATTTGGTACACAGTTAGTCCAGAGCCTGAGAAAGGATATAATAAGTAATAATAAGGCTTTATCGCGAAATTCCTGCGGGAACTGGCACAACGCGGGTGAAACCGCGGGGCGCTGCTAGTACGTTATTATATTCTAACGCGATACAGACTAGTTTCATTAAGTAAATTGAGTTCAAATTGTGTGAGTTAAAAAAGTATATTGTTATTAGATAATGGCTGCCCTACCGAAGCTGATCAAACTCAACCCGGCGGTTGTAAAGGAAGTATTCAACAAGCTACTCGGATTAACCAGTCAGAACGAAGATCAATCACCAGGTAACTTATATCAAGTCATTTATTTAGCAAATATAGGCACAGCCATTCCATGAAACTATTGAACGTGTTAATACTGTGTTACATTATAAAATGTGAATCGGTACAACCGGGACCGACAATTTAACGTGCCGTCCGAAGCACGGTAGCGCTCAGATAGCATTATTACACAGTGATAATCACGTATAATCAACACATCATTTGAAATAAAACAAAATTGATTAATACAAAATTGGTTTTTAATTTCAGTATGTTTAATATGTAAGTACTTAACCAGATCTAAAACTTATTTTAATAATATTTAAATGCCAATAGACAGAAGATTCTAATAAAGTCTCTCTGTATGACATAAATCTGTAAATGGCTGACTACCTACACTACATTTATAACTATTTAGACGAGTGTCTACAGACACATCTATACTAATATTTTAAAGATTTAAAATTTGTCAGTTTGTTTGTTTGTTTGTTTGTTTGTTTGTTTGTTTGTTTGTTTGTTTGTTTGTTCGAGCTAATCTCTGGAAATACCAGTCCGATTTGAATAATTCTTTTTTTAATAGATAGCCCCATTCAACGGGTAGGTTACAGGCTATTTTTCATCCTGAATATCCCATGGGAACAGGCACAACGCGGGTAAAACCGCGGGGCGCTGCTAGTAGGATATAAGTAGAAGAACGAATATTTTTGGGCAAAAGCCTCCCCCCATTCCCGCCGTTTACATTACTTTGTATTATTTATTAGAATTGGCCTGTGCCTAGAAGTGGGCCATGAGACAATATACTATATTTTATTTAATTATTACCCTATCTTTAAACCTTTTTCCTCTTCAGAAGCAATCGTCTTCGGCTGGAAAATTGACGACATTTAACCACATTTTGTGCCATTGACGACATTTAACAGATATTGTATTAATCTATCTCTCTTTTCAGTGTCACCAACAGAGTTGCTAGTAGCCCTACACCTGATAGACCCAACTCAAGCTGAACTCAAGTTCATTATCAAAGCGACAGCGCTTTGTTTTGCAGAGAAACAAACGTACACTCAAGATGTAAGTATCTCCTTATGGCTTAAATTAAGCCATAAGGATTATGATTAAGCCGCTTAATCATAAATAAACATTAAGCCTTAATGTTTATTTAAAAATAAACAAGATATAATACATTTGTTGCCTTAACAATGGACCCCGAACCGAATCTTGAAAGTCCAATACATATCTGATTAACTCATTATTGGATTGAAATAACGAGTTAGTAAGTGTAATATTTTAGGCTTTTCAAGGAAGTTCAAAGGTATTGTTTGATTGAAAATTGAAGAAATTGGGATATTTTTTATATTGGTGCGATGCGCCCGATAATTTAATTTCAATTGTAATATGAAATGATTTTAGGCGTATTTGTTATTATGGTCCATTTGTGAGCCACAACTACCCAACAAATTAAGGTAAATTCTATATGAAAAACTACTTCAATCATCTATCTTCAATCATTTAAATACCTAGTGGGTCATGATAGGTCCGTGTCAGACCCAGTGCTGGGCACCTGAACAAACCATGCAGAACTGACCTGCCCTTCTAACCCTCAAAGCTGCACCCTAAGTGGGGTTGTAATGCACTGGGGCTCATTTGGGGAAATTGTAATTTTTTTGTGCCACCGATACGAAGAAGATTTAAACACCTCATTAACCATCTCATTCTCCCTCAGGTGCTATCAGCAGTATTACAAAGGCTGTCCGAGGAGCCTGAAATACCAGTCCTCATGATGAGGAGCGTCCTCCAAGCTTTGACGCTTTACCCGTCTCTAGGGTCGCTCACTTTGAATATACTACAACTGTTGGTTGAGAAAGAGGTAAGCCACTTTGCGATAAGTAAACATTGAAAATGTATATCATTCACGCGACCCGCGTCGTCTATTCCTGTGGGAATTTTGGGATAAAATGTATACCATGTGTAATTCTTTCATCAATGTTTCATCCAAATCCGTTCTGTAGTTTTTGCGTGAAAGACTAACAAACATGCATACATACATCCATCCTCACAAACTTTCGCATTTATAATATTAGTAGATTGTGATTTATGACAAATTACGTCAATTACCTTTCATTTATTTGTATCTAAAGGTGTGGACGAACAAAGTAGCCTGGGAGGGTTGGATCAAGTGTTGCGAGCGGCTCGTGCCGGCCGCCGTGTCGCTGGTGTGCGGTCTGCCGCGCGCCGCGCTCGCCGCCGCGCTGCGCTCGCCGCGCATCGCCGCCGCGCTCGCGCAGGCGGGCGACGCGCTGCCGCACCACGTACAACTGATGTTACAGCAGGTGTGTATACCACTCAAGGTATACAGTCGACGTCATAGCAGTCGGTCCCGGTTGTATCAATCGTTAGACGATGTCGGTGGCCTTTAGGCGGTCTAAAAAGGTGTCGGTAGAGACACCAGGGTTGGCTACTAACCTCTCGGCTAGAAAAAGAAGAAGTCGGGGTATTTTTTTCAAATTCTATGATTGTTGAATGAAAAAGAAAGGTATGTTAGAAAAAATCTATTTTTAGAGATAGGATTTTTTTCTTCAAAAATTCGTACGATTAAATGGATAAAAGTATAAAAATAATATATTTTTTATTATATTAATATTGCCACTATTGAACATAATTACATATCAGTCAACTCATCTCAGTGATATGGGAGGCATTTGCCCAGCATTGGGACATTACAGACCATTAGTTCTTTCTTTTTACTTACATCAAATATATTTTCTTGCAGCCGGACCCTCAATACGCCCCTGCGCCGCTGCCAGTGCCGCCTCCTCAAGTGATCAACCCACTGGAGCCGTTACCGCCAGGGATGGAATAAGGATAAATTTAATTATTAATGGACTTACATTGTTTGTACATAAATTAAGAATTAAATATTCGATATTATGACGTATTTTTCATTTTTGTTGAAGTTTACCTACCGGCTACCGTATTAGTGATACCTTGTTGAAATTTTACGTGATTAAATATAATATGAATAGTAATGTTATTTTCCGAGAAAAGTATAATTCTGCGAGTTTATCCCTATTTCAAATTAAATAAGTGAATACATACTTAGTTAGTAAAAAAGGTGATTCGTTTTGCACAATTACTGAGTAAATCTCTGAACATCCGTTATCTTTCGCTTTAAATACACAAATATCTGTACACTAGCAATATAAGAACTTGACCAGCCCGTTGGCGTACACATTGAGCTCTCACAGCGGCAGTGAAAGCGCTTACTGTGCCGGTTCGATTCCCGCCCGAAGTCAACTATAAATGTGACAAAAAGTCGTTCGCGACAACGTCTGGGTGTCAATTATAATATTTTAAAATTAGTATTAGTGTATGTATCTGTAGTAGTATCTGTTAGTTAGATTCTATATTACAAGCTTCTTCTTATCGAGTGGATGGTCAACTTGACCAATCCTGGTGTCAGAGTTATAGAGCCGCCAAAGGCCTCTGACATGGCTCATGTAACGACTACTGTGTGTGTTAGCCTGTAATGTCCCACTGCTGGGCAAAGGCCTCTCATCTCACTGAAGATATCAGTACAGTGAGGAGGATTAGGCATAATCACCACGCTTGCCAAATGCGGGTTGGTGATCTCAAACTCGAGCCACGTTTGAAAAGTAGGAAACATGTTTTCGCTCGACCTGGGAATTGAACCCGGGACCTCAGTCTTGGCAGGCGAGCGCACATACCACTAGACCACCGAGGCGTTACGACTACTATCCGTACAAAATAACCGGGACCGACGGCTTAACGTGCCCTCCGAAGCACGGAATCATCTTACTTTTCGGGCAATCAGGTGATTCAGCCTGCAATGCCCTAACCAAACTGAGGACAGTCTCACAAAGTGATGTTTGTGAGATATCCCCACCGGGAATCGAACCCGGAACCTCCGGATCGTGAGCCGAGTGCTCAAACCACTAGACCACGGAGGCTGTTGGGCTATTACAAGCTAGAGCTTAGTTTGGGTCTAATTAACTCTTACTCATAAAAAATAAAGTTTAAGTCCACTTACATAATAAGTTAAAAACATTGAAATGAACAACTAACCTAACCTACATAATAGTAGACACAAATACGAATCGAAAAACCCCTACAACCGTATCTATACAGTCTATCTATACAGAACGGAATGTTCGAGTAACTTCGATATTCGCGCTTTGTACCGTATAGGTATTCATGGGAAGCTATCACCAGGCAGCAGTTAGCAGTCCGATACCGCCAACCCTTTCAGACCGTATCCAATGTGATGACGACAAAGCAACACGGAATACCTATTCACTTAGAATTCTATCAATAGGAACCATTTGGAGCAATTCTCAAAAATAGATCGAGATTTCTAGACGCGTTTTGTGATTGGATTTGGTTTTTGTTGGTTTAATGTTGATAGATTTTTGTTGTTAACATAAAAGGTGTTATTTTCAGGAATATTTAAAGTTACCCTTTAATTGTAAGTTGAGTAAGTAGATACAACGTAAAATATACCTAATTATGAACGTAAACATATACCAAATGGATGGGTATCATAACTAAATATTGACTATACAGTAGGTACTATTATCCAGTCACAATACAGTGCTAAAAAACCTAGAAAAATGTCACACAAATCTAAATACATTACAGATTGTAGTTATATCTACATCTAAGTAAAATCAGCTTTAATCTCGATCCCCTAAAGTCTAACTGGCTTATTCGTAAACGCTGTTGTAACATGTTCTGTCTCTTTTACTCTACGAAAAAACAGCGTATGTCGGAAAGGGACAAACTATGTGATAGGTAACTATAATACAGCTAATAAGCGTATAATATGAATAAGCCAACATAGCTGCTAATTTCAACATACCTAGACTGATGCCTTAAACTATATGTTTAGTCACCCACTTCTTAACAAGTCACTAACTCTAAAATCTAGATCAGTTTATATCTCCGTAGATCGCGTTAAACCAGCGTCACCGATGTAAAGCCACGTCTACAATAACACGGACAATGTCATGAACAAACGATGCAATTTGCGTACGTATGGACAGAATCAGAATCTTGTCAGCCGATTAGGCAGAACAAGTATACTGTCATATGCAACGCTACCAAGGGCTCAATAGAGCTTTCGTCGCTTAAATGGAGCCTGATTGATCTCCATTCTATACGTTGCCTAGTGCGAGCTAGGCACACACGTTAGATGTAATTAAATCTGCACTGTTAAGCCATACCTACCTGTGTAATTACAGCTTTGTGTGAGTAAATATTGACGATTTCACACGTGATTGATTGAACATGATTCAGGTTATAATCTGTTTTGAATACAGTGAGGTGATTATGTTATTGTTATAGTAGTTGGCCTGTAATGTTCCACTGATGGGCAAAGTTCTCATCTGTACTAATATATTAGCGAATTCAAAAAACAATAAATGAGTACTTAGGTATAAAAGATACTGAAGAGCTATTTATTTATTTTTATACTTATTTTTTTATTGCTAATTTCATATACATACAGCAACCGATTGTAATAATTATTTTTGTAATGGATAGCCTTATTCAACGGGAAGGTTTTACTATATTTTTCATTCTGAAATTCCCACGGCAACGGTCGCAACGTAGATAAAACCGCGGCGTAATTGGAGATAATACTGTGAGAAATAGCCCTAATCACCAAGCTGACGACTGCGAGTTGTCAATATCAAACCTGAGCTGTTTCAAAAATTAAATTGGATGATTCGCTCCATTTGAGACTATAGTTTTGGAAGGTACAACTCGCTAGTCGCTTGACCTCTCAGAAATAAAAAGGAACCACTTGATCTACTTAGCATTTTTGCCCAAAAACCCACTGACCCATTTCTGTGCGGTATTCATACTAAGTCGACTTTAATAAGAGATGTAACTAACGCAAAGGAAACCCCAATAACAAGCGCCGTATCCCAGAATAAGTGGGCCATTTTATAAATCTTTTAACTTCTTTCATCCCATTTAACTTACCTTTGCATATAAAATGAGCCCCTAGATAATTTAGCCGGTAGAGCAAAAAGCCCGAAAGGCATAGCGTCACGAGACTCACAAGTCGTATTGACATTAAATGGCCGATATAAATTCCAGTGGCGGATTACGAAATTTATTGACTTCAAAATTAAAGAAGACCGATTTCAATGGCGACGGCTGACAGACTTCGTTTATGGGTGAACGGATGGGTTGAAAAAACAGAACCTTGTATAACGTAACCTTATTGAAAAACATATCGAATTAATGGCGCTACTTTTTGCTTCAGTCTTGGTTGATACAGTCTACCGGACTCTATAGTAATACTAATATCACATATAGGTTGCAATTATGTAGGTAGTCTCAGTAAATAGTCTCACAATACAGGCGGGTAGAGTTAAGACCGCGCGGGCGTAGCTCTAACCTCGAGAACTACAGACAAGGTATTCGCTCACAGATTCAAGACGGAATTTCGGAAACATTTAGGTATTTCAATATGAAATAGGTACATTTCTATACCTACCATCTAGGCACCTGTATCATCAACGTAACATCAAGAGAATTACAGAGTTCATTTCGGAACATTAGTTTCTTTGACTTCAAATATATTTTATAAGGTTCTGCCTCAGGGTTTTGCTGACATTTTATCACATTAATATGATTTAAATTGTAGTTCGGACTTACTTAGTAAACAATTCGAAACGTCGGGAACTAAAAAGTAAGTAATTACTTGCTTTATAAACTTTCTACCGCGAAAAAACCCGTGTGAGTACGTTTACTATATGTAAAAACCGCGTAAGTTTAAAAAAGACTATTACTTAGTAAGTTACTCTAATAGAACAAAAGTCACTGTCACAGATTAGATAACAGTCACTATATTAAGCAGCTTCATTTCATATCCAATACCAATTAACTTTCATGACGTTTTTACATTGTCCATTGGACATTCGAGATGTCCCTCCTTAATAAGGACAGATTAAAAGACTTCAATACATTAAAGTATTGACAGTCAATTTGATTGGCCTGTTAAGGATCTTCGGGAAAAACTTGGTATTGACATGTCCTACAATGATACAGAATTAAATTGTTTATTGACCACCTATGGCTTGGTTAATAAAAACTGTTCGTCTCATGCGACGAAGATAATTGCTAAGTCCAAGTTCTTATTGGGGAAAGGATAGGTCTTTTTGCCCCGCGATTTTATTCAAGTTATAGACAACTAGGTATACTACGTTACCGGGCATGTGTTTGCAAATCTATACTAATATTTTATAGAGGTAAAATTTTTAAGTGTTTTTGTTTGTTGAATTTATCTCGGGAATTACCTGTCTGATTTGAATAATTCTTTTAGCAATGGATAGTCACATTTAACGGAAAGGTTACAGGCTATTTATCATCCCGAAATTCCCACCGGAACGGGCACAACGCGGATAAAACTGCGGCGCATTGCTAGTTCATAATCAAGCTGTTTCTGGATGATTATGGTAACTAACATTGTGACACGAGATTGTTAGGTATATATAAGAATCCTTAAGTAAACATAGGGTAGATACCTACTTGGTCACGCAATACATAATATACAAAGTATACTGTAACCGTTCCTATCAAGTTGCGTTGTTCCCATTTCGTGAAGTGCACAATAACGAGTTAATTAAGAAAGTTGAGGCCAACAAAGCTCAACTCGGCGGTTTCGCTCCGGCCAATCAATTTCCTTTACTGTAACGCTCAATTATTACTTACCTATTTTCCCTTACAATGTTTACCATAAATGAAGGAAAAACGTGAAAAATTATTAGTAAAATATAATATTTGTATAGATATAATACTTCAAATGTTACGTGTACGAGTATCGTACCTACGTATTAAGTAGGAACTTCGTTCTTCCGTGATGTAACCGCTGTACTTAGAAATTTTGGCTTTCAAATCATCAGAATACACTTTTTTTATTTAGGAGTTTTGACGCAATACAAGTTTTACATTCTAACTACATGCTGCTTTCAACGTGTACGATTATCAAGGATGGATACAAGTCTGTCTATCAATATGTGGGGTTACCACGGTGAGACGATCTTTAGAACAACACAAAAATTTTAAACTTAACTAGCTGCGCCCCGCGGTTTTACCCGCGTTGTGCCCGTTCTCGTGGGAATTTAAGAATCACTCGACCAATTTGCAAACTTCACATAAACCATCTACTAAAAAGTCCGAACATTTGGTTTGGATAGGTGAGCCCGTTCTTGAATTATACAACTACAACGTAAAGTGGCTTTGATTTTTATATTTGTAGATAAGTGTTCTTAATCAAAATCAATTTTCATTACACACTAATACTTCACTATTCTGTGAAATTTCAACCCCATATTAAATTAAATTAGTCTTAAGATAAGTACCAGTACATTTACTTAATATCTACAATATAAATTAGTTAACAGAATATCTAAATTCAATTAACTGAATTTCCAATTTGAAATTTAATTGAATTGTTGCTGTAGACGTTTGATGATAGATTCCATTTGCAGTTAATACCTCGATCTAACCACACTGAACATTACATATAGGTAAGTCATGTTTGCCGTTATATATGACCGTACAACCGTATATATCCCAACTGCTTAATATATATCTACGTTCATCTGATTCAAGTTAAAGCAAACTACATAATATATTATTTACTCCACAACTATAATCCCCCGTTTCACTCGCGTATATAGATTTTGATGAATACTTTAAAAATATGCTCGTGTATTTCGTAATTTTATCAATGACTAGCAGCGCCCCGCCGTTTTTTTACATAAAAACCTTCCTCTTGAATCACTCTACCTATTACAGAAAACCGCATCAAAATCCGTTGCGTAATTTTAAAGATCTAAGCATACAGACAAACAGACATTCAAACAGACGCGACTTTGTTTTATACTATGTAGTGATGATAACTAACTTTATTATTATTTGGAAACTTTAGTGAGGTAAGCGGTTTATGCCTTGCAGTGGTACATAACAAGTTAAAACGAGTATAACTTTTTCATAGTTAAAGTAGCGTAGCGTAGTTTGACTAAGCGATTTCAGACGAAAATTTAGCTCGGCCAATTTGTATGGGTGACCAATTGACCATGATGGCATTTCTATCTGAGCGCTACCGTGCTTGGGAGGGCTCGTTAAATCGTTGATTCCAGTTGTTTGTTTCATCGTTAGACTATGTCAGAGGTCTTTGGGCGGTCTAAAATGTCGGACACCAGGGTTGGCCATCTACTCGAACTTACTAACAGCTGATTGAGTAGGTTATCTAGCTAGAATGAGACACTTTTTATATCAAAGACTAGCAGTGCCCCGCGGTTTTACCCGCGTTGTGTCCATTCCTGTGGGAATTTCGGGATAAAAAATAGCCTATTTTACTCGTGGATAATGTAGCTTTCGAATGGTGAAAGAATTTTTAAAAACGGTCCAGTAGTTTTTGAGCCTATTCATTACAACCAAACAAACAAAGTTTTCCTCTTTATAATATTATATTATTATTATAGTGTAGAAAACTAAACCAAAGTAGGTTCGTTCACATACATACTTAGATTAACGTTCATATTATTAGCAATTAATAATATTACCTATTACTATCAGAAGTACCTTCTCTGTGGTATCAATATTAGTCAATGTTGGTTACCTCATATAGGTAGGTAATAACATAGCGATGAAACCAATAAGGCTGTATACACGCTTTGTACTTTGTGGTGAGTATGCAAACAACCCTGTCCCATAATTGCACTATTGTTCGGCATACGTAGTCTGGAAATTTTGTAATCAATACCTGTGGTGGAAAAATGAATAGGCGGTAAGGCTTGAATAGTGATCGTAAATACCTATACTAAAAATTTTAATTAGATTCCAGATTTGACAATTTCAGTGTTGCAACATTATGACAAATACTAAATAGTGACGTTGCGAAATTATTCGTTATGGAAATGGAATATTTCCGGATCGATTCTTCTCGTTTATAATTTTACTCTCGTAAACTAAGTATATCAGGAAATTAAATATTTCTGAACCGATAATTTAGTTTTGACGATTAATTAACGATCTGAGACTTTTCTTTTATAATTGTGTGTGAACATGACAAATAAAACAGAAAAAAAAACGTTGTTTGTTTTGGTTAATGTGCTAGACTGTTCATTCCAAGTAATTATATAGTGGTGTCAAAAAAAAGCTTATATAATCTAGTTTAATAATTAGTAAAAAACAATGAGAAAATACATCGGATACATCTCGGATACAAAATATCGATTCGTAATGAAATAAGATATTCGTATCACTACACTACACTATTATATGTAGTATCATTATTTCACAAAATGACAGTAGCTAATGTCAAATCTGGAATCTAATAAAAATTCCGAGTATAGTATCTATATACTGTATGTATAAATAGTATTAGATTATATCATTACTAGAAGTGTAGGTAAGGTATATTTTCGGACTAGCAGCGCCCAGAGTTGTATCCTTTTCCGTGAAATTCGGGATTAAAAATAGCCTATTACCTTTCAGTTAAATATAGCTATTACCTACAAAAACAATGATTCAAATTGGATAGATAGTTTCTGAGATAAGCGCGTTCAAACAAACAAACAAACAAACAAAATTGAATAAAAACAATCTCTTCAGCTTTACTATATTATTAGTATATATATCGATAGTGAAATGTGACGTTAATCGCTTTTTTTGCTTAAGCGAAACACCTAATGGAAAGCGAAATGAAAAACAAGAGAGTAGCCCAATGTCTAATAGTAAGTAAGTACCTATTTTACAAAGATACTTCGCCAAGCGAAGCTGGACTAAAGAAGACAGCGCGATAATCCCCGTAAAACATGTCGCTTATTATATTTTATTTCGAGTGTTTACTATTCCTTTGTATTCCATAAATAGGAGTCCTTTTTCTTGTTTCCTTTAGAAAACAGACCACAATTCGTTTGCATTTCACAGAAAAGCGATTATTCTGGTCGGGGCGGTCGGGACGCGGGAACTAGGTCGTAATTCATTCGCACTTAACCTATTCATATTGCTTAAAATGTTTAAAATTTTCCTTGTTTTGTAGTTTGGGGCTCGGTAATTATGATTTATGGTGGGATATTGTAACCGTTGTTAATGTAGGTCAAATTTTGAAAAAGTTTACAATAAGTAGTTTCAAATTAAATATACGAGTATATTATGATGTATTGGGTACAATCTGGCTTGACTTGGTACTGCAGTTCTTCCATAGATGGGTCTTATCCATAAACGCCTATTCTTCAATAACGCTTATTAATTGGTTGTCCCTTTCCGACCTACGCTATTTGCCAAAGAGTGAAAGAGACAAAACACTTTAAGGGCCTATGAGTTCCTAAAACGGGCTACTTTAAACAATTTTTTAGCCAAAAGTCTTAACGTTACAAGAACAATTTTTGTTTGTTTTTAATCTTGATCATATGTTTAATGACACTACTGTTTCCGAAACACGATGACTATTAATTTCCTCGATAGAAAATAATCACAAAGTTGGGTCTTTTATACCTTACTTTGTGAATTTTAAACACTTAGTTTGTTAAACAATTTCAAACGCATATTTCTAAAATTAATTTGAGTGATGTAAAATAAACTATGACTCAGGACTGTTGGAGTAAAATTTTTGTTTCAATATTATATTTGTAATTAAAATAAATTTCCAACGAAAGGTGGTAGATTCTTGCGAATGAGTCGCCATTACAATTTCCGCGCCGTAGTGTTTCTCGCTCTTTTGTACCCAGAGTGACAGTATGCGCTGAGGCGCCGTGCTAGTCGGACGTGTGTCGCTTTTTTCATTCCAGTGCTACGAAACTTCATAGTGTTTTCTCATTGAGATCTTATTGTTTTTTTCTATATTTTAAGCTATTGCATAGCTTCTATCGCGGGCCTTGAGCGCGGGGACCGAATCCAGAAATTCCGTAACGAAAAAACCTCGCGCAAAAAACCTAAGGCTCCCCACTAACGCCATCTAATGATAGAAAAAAAAACCTATCGCTCCCCACTAACGCCATCTAGTGATAGAAAAAATAACTATGCAATAGCTTTACCGCGGCAGTCCCCGAGTGCCACACGTCTTTTTTTTCTATATTTTATTAAGGCGGCCCCTAAACGATCAATTATATTGAATATTGTGCAATATAATTGATCGTCTTGGGCTAATATTGAAGACTGCGCAATGATTGAACGAAAGTTTGAGCGAGTTTAATTTTTATTGCATCATATTTTTTATTGCTTCGTGTAGGGTCAGTATTGCGCAATATTTGATATGTTGCTCGGGATCAAACTATTCTTCGACTGAACAAGAAAACATTGCACGATTTTCTTATTGTGCAATATAATTGACCGTTTGGATCCAAACGCAATTCAATCTTATTGCACAATTAAATATATTGTACAATGTTATTGTAGGTCTAGGGGCCGCCTAAAATGTGATTATTGTGACATTATAATAAAAATAAACTTTTTTCAAAATAGGTTATTATAAAACACTAGCTTTTGCCCGCGGCTTCGCTCGCATGGAATTTAGTCTGCCACATTAAGTTTGGTGATATGTATATGGTTTAAAACATTTTTTTATTAAACCGAAGCAAAAAGAGGCGCCTTTTGCTTTCAAATGACATGGGTCATGTTACTGTTGAGCAACACGGTTATGGTCCATAACATAGCCCAACTCTATTCTTCGGTAGCCATAACACCGAGTTGGCCGTCGATTTCGATATGACCGTCAAAGAGTGACTTGTAAATAAGTCATGCCACTGTTGTGCATTGGGCCAGGGTCCATAGTATCCCAAGTTCCTTTAATTTACTATTCTATTTTAGTTACTACTTGCTCGCCCGCACGTACACGTCACTTGTGGCCGTCACTTGTGGCAATATAAAAATATCTTAAAGAAGTAAACATAGTAGGTAGAACCACCATTAGCAACAAACTATCATTTGGTCAACGACATTATGTGTCTAATATTCTTCACACTTCCGCCTCCACAACGTAGCGCACTCCTACCTCCGCATCGTAGCTACCTCCGCGTCGTAGCACACTCCCACCTGCGTATTGTAGCACTCTCTTGGTTCCGCATATACCCCTATGTCACAAAAGCGGCCCGCCTTACTTTATTTGGCTACTTTGTGGCCCTTGCCTGTCAAAAGGTTGCCGACCACTGCTCTATATGCTGTAAAAGACAAACGAGTACATCATCTTTGTGTAGTTTAGGCAGCGCACGCCAAGATAGCTCTTAGAGGGCAGATTTTTTTCCATCCATTCATCCATCCTCACAAACATTCGCATTTATAATATTAGTAGGAAGTAGGAAGTAGGATTAGTAGGTTAGTAGGATAACATTTTATAAGACGGATTATTTCCAAAAGTAGTCAATAGACAAAGTGGTAAATTAATTAAACGAAAAATACCTATAATAGGTGTTTCGATTTTGATAATTTATTTTATACAGCATATTTTTTAAGATTTTTTCTAAAATATTAAGGTACTTTACACAACCTCAAATGAAAAAGAGTTTTGATAAACTAATGTGAGAAAATAAAAATGAATCGTAATGTTCGGATTCGAACCCGCGGCCTTCGAGATAAGCAAAATGATTCTTCCTGTACTTAGGTTTCATTCACTAATTGCAATGTTATGCTATCGTAACGACACGTCACACGTTGAAATTAACGACTAAACTACTCGGCGATGCTTCGTGCTCATACGGAGGCCGTCGCATGGCGACCATGACTGTCACATGTGTCAAACCAGTACGGTGGTGATTTTTCTCCGACTTGCTTTACAAATACTTATTTATTACGACCAAAATTACACAAATTCATTATAAATTGTAGCTTATATAACCTGTTCAGTAGTTTTTGCGTGAAAGAGCAACAAACATACATACATCCATACATCCATCCATACATACATCCATCCTCACAAACTTTCGCATTTATAATATTAGTAGGATAGGATATGTACGTAATTTAGATAAATACAAAATGCGATAAAATGTTGATTGTTAGAATCTATTTTATCAATGTGATGACTATTCTACCCAATTCAATATCTACTACTGATTTTTATTATGTGAATTAGATAATTAAGCGCTTCGCAATCTTCTGTTACAAAACGACCGCACGCGGGCCCCGTATCTCATAGAGTGACGTCAGCGCCGCGCCGCCGCGACGGCCGCTGCGCGTACTATTCCTCCCCGGCTTCACCGCCTGCTTCACCCCCTCAAATGTCGAAATGGCTGGGGTATCCAAGCCTTAAAACAGTATTTAAGTTAAAAGTCGTTTATGAATAAGGCGATATTAGTTTCTCGAGTCAAAGAAAATTGCATGAAGTCGCAAAGGATTCAATTCACTTCACTTTCCTGAGTCTTTTCCCATCTTAGTATCTTTACCTTTCTTGATTGATTTTGCAACAAGAAGGACACTTTGCAAAATCGATATACCTAAATAAGTAATGAGTGTAAAAAAATCATTCCGTATCGGCCAGTTCGAACGCATCTGAAAGGAAAATGTTAACGTAAATTCTGAATTAAATTGGGAAGTCGGATAGATGGCCCGATCCAAAAGGCTCATTTTGAAACTCCCAACGGAATTTAGTTGATTGACGTCGTCTGTCCTAATTAGGACACTGTGCCATCAATCATGATAATAGGAGATGTTTTAGCGAAGTTGGCCGAAAAATCCAATTTTCAAAGGGCTTGGACCACTTTCGGTAACATAGCCTTTTTATTGGTAAAAAGCTTTATTTCTTTTCTCTTAGAAGTAAATAGAATTTCTGCTTTTGAGAGACATGTTGGACATTTCAACTAACTACGTAATTAGAAGTAGAAAAAGATTAGTTTTTTACCAATTAACGTGCAAAAATATTAGAAAAGTAAATACTGTTTCGTGTAAAATGTAACAAAGTTTTAATTAAAACAGCTACAGAAAAGAAAGTTCCCGGAAACCTGTGCTCATGTCAAGGGCCTCAATTTGTGAGCAGAGTCTAGCCTAGCCTTGGCAATTATATCTAGATTTATAGCGTTGCACCGTTGCAGGTTGCACCCTCACAAATTTTAATTGGGACCAATTTTCGACTTATTGATTTACTGCTTTTTTGGAGAGGACTTACATCTCATTCACATAGGTGCAAATATTTACACTTGCATATGCACACACTTCCTTTAATGATGTGAGTACGTAAATCATGATTAAGTGTCTGTTCACTAACTAAGCTTAGTTTAAACTGGTAGAGCAATGGTAGAGGCAACTCTACCCAAAACCACATCAACACTGAACTCTAAAGACTCTACTATACCAATATGACAGCTATACTCGTACTTAGACAAAGGCTTTATGTTTTACTAGCAGCGCCCCGCGGTTTTACCCGCGTTGTACCCGTTCCCGTAGGAATTTCGGGATGAAAAATAGCCTATAACCTTCCCGTTGAATGTGGCTATCTATTACAAAAAGAATTATTCAAATCGGTTCAGTAGTTTCTGAGATTAGCGCGTTTAAACAAACAAACAAACAAACAAACAAACAAACAAAACAAACTCTTCAGCTTTATAATATTAGTATAGATTCTTCAACTAGCAGCACTCCGCAGTTTTACCCACATTGTGCCCGTTCCCGTGGGAATTTGGGGAATTTTTATACACATAAACCTTTTTCTTGAATTACTCTATCTATTTAAAAAACCGCATCAAAATCCGTTACGTAGTTTTAAAGATCTAAGCATACATAGGGACAGACAGCGGAAAATGACTTTGTTGTATGCTATGCAGTGATAGTGATTTCATAAAAGAATAACAATTGCCATTTCATTCATGATTCAGTAAATTTGGTTTAACTTTAACTACTTACCATATATACTTTTTACATACGAACAAACATCAACATAAATGATAATAAATGATCAAAGTAACAAAATGAATATTAAAACAATGAACAAGTGAAATATTTGCGGTAGAAGTATTCAGTGCTTTAGTTCGCTAAGAAAGTTTGCTTTCTTGTTGCTAACTAAAAGTTACAATGTGGGATCTAACTTCGGTAATACATGAGAACTTTATATTAGCTGCTGACTCCCATTTGTTCTGCAAGAATTTGAAAGGAGCAATGAAAGCGACGGTGTGAAATTCTATACAAATTCTGCGTGTCGTAATGTCTTATTGCCTTTCTTTGGCTAAGAAAACTTTTTTCCGTATCGTAGGGCAAAAGATAAGGTACCTTTTAAGTATATTATAGTATAGTTATGTCCAGGTATCGTCTTCTAGCGCTTTATCAATAAACGATCTAAAACAAAAACACTGATATGAAGTGTTTCGTCTCTTTTGCTCTTCAGAAAACAGCGTAAGTCCGAAAGGGACAAACCGTTTAACAGCTACAATGCTGCTAATAAGAGTTTATGCATAAGGCACTTAAAGAACACTTTTTAACTATGGATTTTGTTAAAAGATGAATGACAATTCTGCCGTACATCGTATATTGCCTATTCACCGCAATGTATGTTCTACTATACTATTCAGGGTACGTACTGTCCCACTGGTGGGCAAAGGCGTCTCATCTCACCAAAAATATCAGTACGGTGCGAAAGATTAGGTATAGTCATCACGCTTGCTTACTGCGGGTTTGATCTCAAAACCAAGTATTTTTTTAAAAGTAGGATTTTTGGGAAAATTGTAACCTTATTTTGTGTACTTAAGATAGACTTTGAACCTCATAGCATAGATAAAGAACCTCCTATTTAAGAAATTGGACAATAAACATCACATCATCTAGCTTCTACCTCAACAATAGTCCAACGGATCTCGACGAACAAAGACCTATACGACCAAATCCCAGAAATAGGTTAAGTTGATAGTTGTACGTTAGTAAGATGTTTCGCTTGAAACAGTGGCTTGTGGGTATGAATATGTAGGGCGCGGTCGCCTCAAGCCTTAATATATGCATGAACTGGTAACTTACTAATTCACTATACAACTGTATCGAGGAAGGAATAGAGTGACATTATTCTGTTAAAAGCAGTAAACATATTGTGTATTTCAGGTACCTAAATGGAGTGGAAAATATTAATGTAAGAAATTTTAATCTGCTTTTTTTCTGCAGCTGCAATGAAATCCCAAAATGTGAAATGTATTTTAATTAATTTCAATAAAAATACTAATTATAAAAACGAAAATTGTGTTATCTTTACTTACAGGCATACAAATAATTTATAGTACCTTCTGTAATTAAAAATTAAATAAAAAAATAAAAGGCCCCTGCGTTACAACGCTGGATCGATTTTTACCAAAAATAGCTAAGAATCACCGCAAGGAAACTTGCTTTCAAATGAAAAAAACCGCATCGAAATCGGTCCATCCGTTTTAGAGCTACATTGTCACACACACACAGCATCGACGTCAAACTTATGACACCCCTCTTTTACATCGGGAGAATTGGTACAACACATACCAACATTCAAGTTTCATAGCAAGTCCTCATATATCATTCAATTCTAGCACCTATGTTCCACCTCCCCACAACTGCAAAATGAACCGTAAAATATTTTTGCAACAAGTTAACAATTGCAAGAGATGTCAGCGGGCGGATGCTGTCACAAAGTTTAAATGAAATCTCGGGCTGTGTCTCTGTAATTACAAACAAGTCAGCGCAGTAAGGTCGACTTGGCGCCTTCAACCGTGTAATGGACTTTTCAAGTATTCCTAACGTGAAAACTTTCACTCAAACATCTTAAACGCCTCCGACAATGTGCTTAACGATGTTTTTAACTACTTTCCTACTATTGCCGGTTAAATTAATTATTCATCCATTTCATTGTTCACTGGAACGTGCCTTGATATAAAGCCTGTAAATGTTGTGTTCTAGTTAAGTTGTACTTGATACCTTTATAAACCATTAGCAGTGCCCCGCTGTTTGACGCACGTTGTGTCCAGTCTTGTAGACATTTCGGAATGAAAAATAGCCTATATCCTACCCGTTGAATGTGGCTATCCATTACAAAAAGATTGATTCTAATCGAATTGGTAGTTTCTGAAATAAGCCTGTTCTTCTTCTTCTTATCGAGTGAATGGTCAACTTGACCAATCCTGGTGTCAGAGTTATAGAGCCGCCAAAGGCCTCTGACATGGCTCATGTAACGACTACTATCCGTAGAAAGTAACCGGGACCGACGGCCTAAGCTTAGGCTTAGGCCGTCGGTCCCGGTTACTTTCTATTTTTTATTTGAACAGGCTAAGGCCTGTTCAAATAAACATAAAAAAACTCTCAAGCTTTATATATAAGTATAGATTCTCCACTGGAAACCATTACGTAGATAACATAAACAGTAGCAGAATTTACTATCCGAATCCTAAAGTGCGTTCTTCCTGCCTTCAGCAATAAGAGATAAAAATCGGACAATATAAATGTATCAATACGGGTAGTAAAGTCGAAGATTGCTACCGATGCGATCACAATTGCGATCACGTTTTTGGATATCTGCAATTCCGCGTTATCACAATTACCCTCGTCCAAGAATCCTGTCACGGCACATCGCCAGTCGTCTCGTGTAAATCGCGTTGATTGCACAAAGCTTCTTCGATCCCCTCTCATTCGTTATCGTTGCAATTGTCCGCTTTTGTACACACTTCTTAATAACAGGAGCTATAAAATGCAATTTCAAGAGCATTGTCCCCTAACTTCACAAAGATGCAATGACAACATTCTGTTTCATTAAAACCCAGGCTTTTAATTAAGGAAATAATACCGAAAGTATGAAAGGGTGGTAAAACACATTTTTACTCAAATATACCTCTAAGAAACTTCAGACGTGTTTTCCTGTTACAATTTAGGCTGCCAACGTTGGTTAAGTTATACCTTAATGTGCGTAATTACGTTCTCAAAATGGGTTTTAATTAATTTATGCGTATATTTTAATTAGCAACATATACTTTTATACTTACGGAATTGTAATTAAATTGTAATGTTATTACAAACCGTTGTAATTGTGTATTATTAAGTTATGCATTTAATGTTTTTGATGATTCTGAAGCTGAAATTACGTTGGTGTCCGTAAAATAAACGAAGTGGTATTAAGTGTAATGTAGTTTATACGACAGTAATATTCTTTTCAGACTGCAATTACAGAACTGTCCTCACACTACAATATTTCCTCATTAGAGAAGTCTTCATATTTTTGGGAGGAACCAAACGTGGTAGCCCAAAGTATTATGACATTCAACTCATCCGTGGAAGTGTAAAGCTGTGTTCTCACAAAACTACTCTTGGTTTAGAACACAGGCGAGACCATAATATAGATCAGTAGAAGCCGTTTCTTAATTTTCATCCTTTTCTTTATTGATGATGATGACTAGTTACTGTCACTCGAGGTTTAATTTAAACTAAATTGAATTTGGCAAAACAAAACGACACTAAAACGTGTGGTCTAAAAAAGCAAAAATAAAATATTAACCTGGAATGTTTTTCTGCACGGCATAGATTTTCTTTTCAATAAGAATATCAGTGCAGTCAAGGTGCAGTCAGTTGGTTCCATAATCTAAATATTGTTTAACAAAAAGGTTATGGATTCACGATCTTTGTTTTGTATAATGGAATTAGGATCGTTTTAAAATTTTGAATCGGGAACAAAATCGTATCGCTTTAGTCCTACCTCGCTTGCTCGACGCTACATATAGATATTTGATAGCAGACTGCAGACTAGTGCTCGTGTTTCAATGCTCATATTTGGTGGAAACACTTCCCAATGAAGGGAAGTGGCAAAGGGCGCCACAAACCGATAATTTACTCCCACGGGAGGCCTTTGTGCAATCAGTGCGGTTTCTTCACAACTGATAGAGGATATTTTTATTTTTAGCGTCAGTTTGTAGTTATTTGGTTTCGTTTTATTGATTTTTTTGGCGTGGCGAAGTTATATGATGGTGTACATTAGGTTATATATTACTAGCAGCGCCCCGCGGTTTTACCCGCGTTGTGCCCGTTCCCGTGGGAATTTCGGGATTTTTTTTACATAAAAACTTTCCTCTTGAATCACTCTACCTATTACAAAAAACCGCATCAAAATCCGTTGCGTAATTTTAAAGATTTAAGCATACAGATAAACAGACAAACAGACAGACAAATAAAATAGCGACTTTGTTTTATACTATGTAGTGATTTCAGAGTGATTTCGAATCGATTGAGTATACTTTGAGACTTTTAAGTTATCAAAAAGCTTTTGCACTATTTTGTTCAAGACTTCTTGAGATAACTTTCTATTGATCTACAAAACTTTACTCATCTTCAACATTACATTTCCCTTAATGACTTCAACACAAAGTCCTTAAAGTAATCCAAGCCCTTGTATTTACACCATCAATTCCAAAACGCTAAATCACACTGAAAACCCGACCAAAATTAAAATAAATCTAAATTGTTATTTACATAAAACATTGTAACAAACAACGAAACAATGCCCACTACGTTACAAAACTCTTTATTACTCTCGACAACAAAATGTATGTTCAACCATGTTCAACATAATAATTCAACAGCCTTATTGTACTTTCTGAGAGGACAATTCTCTGTTCACTGCCCTCAAAATAATAAGCCGAGTAATTAGAATTTATTACACTTTCCCGACCATTAATATAGACTAAACTGATTGCTTGGAATGACGGTAATGTGTCTGTCCAGTTGAGAGTTAGAGTTTGTTGTTATTGAAAGGTGTAAGAGGCTGTAAAGACAAATTATTTTATGCGTTACCTTTTTATGGCCAAATCAAATTTGAACAGCAATATCCATGATTAGGCACCATAACGCTATAATCTTCTTTAGCTATAAAATAGGTACTTATTCCACGTTTTCATGAAGGAGAAATGGTAATAAAAAAATGTTATTGTGCAATTTTTGCGAGAGGAACTCTTTAAATAAGGGTCATCTCATTATCCTTGGGAAGCAGACGGCTGAGGTGAATTTCAGCTATGAATACAACGAGGATTAGGTATTTTTGGGGTTTTAAAAGTTTATTACTGAGAGGCCAACCATTATTTTAATAAACAGAAGTTGCATGTGTGTTTGTTTAAAATGAGACCGTTAAAACTAAAAAGTATTTAACTATTAATATTCTTAACTATATTCTTTACTTGATATCCCATAGCCTCCAAAAAGGTTAAATCAGAGAGTAGTCAACGATAAAGGACAATATAAGTCGTAAGTCGAAGGTCATTCAACTCATTCAACAATTACAAAATCACATTAACTAACAGTCCAATGACAAACTAGCTACCCATTACCCCTGGCTTTACTCCAAATTAAATCCCATCTGCACCTGAATGCAGCAATTTATCAATCTCAGTAAAAACTAACAAAATCCCAGGAACCCGTTACAGAGAGAAGTATTAGTTACAGTACTTTTTCCAAATGATATAAGTGAAATCAGTGCAAAAGCTGCAGGTTCCGCCTTGCTACCCGTCAATTAGACACATGGGAGATTTATATCCCTATCTATCTTGTCTTGTCCCGGGATAAGGGATAGAGGAAATTGTTTTTCAAAGGTTTCCGAACACCACTCGCTGGGAACAGAATAAAAATGGAATTTAGCAAGGTAGAACTAGTTGCTTGAAACAAATATGATACATCTAATGCTGTGGCCAGATTTATAGAGGTGATTTCGTTGGCGACGACCAAGTTTTGTTCTTAGATTTATGGAAATGCGGAAAGAATTTGTTCTGACTACATAAGTGCATGTTAGGGTGTATTTTATTTACTCCCAGGCAGGTAATGTGCAGTGAAAAATGATAGCGATCGTATGAAGAGAAAGTTATCAAGATTGCAATAAGAAAAAAATATAACACATTTACTCTCTTTTTAGCTTCGCCAAAGCCGAGTAAAAGCCTTTATCTCTACCTAACATTACCTATAGGTATGTAAATAGATAATGAGCACCATTGAACAAATAGCACAAAATTTAAATATCAAATTCTTCGTAAATTATTGCTCTTAAATAACTCCCAAGTATAATAACATCGTGGCTACATACCTACGTGTTTGCGGCATCATGTTTCAAACTTCGAATACGAAACATCCTCATTCCTCAAGAGAGCATGCAGACACAACAAAATTAAAACATTTTAGGCAAAGGATTAAGTTAATGAGAAAATATAATCCATATAGGTGCCGTAGACGCGATGAGAATTATTAATGAATCTACTTCTACCCTGAACAACGGGCTAGAGCTATCCTATTGTGTATAATCCGAGGCCCTCTTACTTATTTACCATTTGATTGGATTGTTAGAGATAATCCTTGAGGTATGAGCAGTATACAACCCCTATTATTTATTTATGAATCGTTATTGCGAAAGCCATGTTATGTTTAGACGTATTTTCAAGGAATGAAAGGTTGATTGGCAATAAAACATTGACGAGATTTTTTGTTCGCAAGCAAAAATGTAAAGAGAAACAGAGCTTCTGGTTATGACTAAATTAGCTTTTCGATTCTATTCACTGATGGTTCTTTATATTTGAATACTTACATATTCATGAAGGTTTTATTCGTTCGTGTTATTATATACACAGATAGGTATACGTATTGCATTGCGCGGTTCTTTCATATTAAACAAGAGATATTTAAAACTGAAAATATCTAAATGTTTATCACAGTTTTTAGAGGAACAGTTCGAGATAAGACGCGTAGTAGTGGTAGTGAGCTCCTTCTTAGGTACTGTTTGATTAAAATAAACAAACAATTTGACCCGGGCACGAACCTCACTATGATTTCGGAAGGTTTAGTAAGTGTTAACCTTTAGTATGTCGGACGGCAAGTTTACGTTTTATTAAGAGCAATAAACTTGGCTTCATTAGATTTTTTATTCCCTGCGTAGTAAAACTGAGCTCTCCGCACGTACAGAGTTCATACTTCATTCAGATCGTAAAAAGTAGGTTGAATTGCTCGAATTTGCTCACGGAGTAACGCCCGCTCTGGTTCTAGCGACTCAAGTGACCTTAGTGTGAAGATATGCCTCATCTCCACTCTCTAAATAAAATAAATCATGCAAATCCTGCATGTATGCCAGCACATATTTGAACGGTGAATAACCATGTGAAAAATGGAACAAAATACTTCACAATTGAGGCTCAGAAAAATAAAAAAGATAAAAAGACGTGTAAATATTCTTTATTCCAGAAATACCTTTAAGTACGGTTTTATTTGTTAGATTTTCGTACGTAAGGGTCAGCGAAAGAACCGACTCACAATATAAGGCGGTTTGGCTTACGATTTGCGAGTTTTCTTCAACAATGGCCCCTGATTTATCGTGTCCCAGTACATCGCACCTTATTTGGAAAATACGACGACGCCTACACAACACCCGACGATATTGTTAAACGGGACAAATACCATTTTGATTTGGTACCTATTTGTCGTTCAAGTGTTTGTCATGAATTATACACCTGAATACGTTTTGATGATGGCGACGGTTCCGCTATGTCCTGACCAGTAATTGGAAGTTTTGAAGGCATAATTTATTTTAATCATGCTTAGACAATTAGAGTTACTTTTAGAGTATACCCATGATTGTTGAGCAAGGGGCATTTTGGCTAATACTTGGAGGGGTATTTCTGTCCGAGCGCTAATGTGCTTCTAAGGCTACTTTATATTGTTGGTCCCAGTGGTTTCAATTGTTAGATCGTGTCGGGGACCTATATGTGATCTAAAACTCAGTCTCCGAAGTCGGCCGCTAACTTCCTCGAATTCACTTAGTAACTCTGATTACTAAAGTAAAACTGCAGCATGTAGAACAAATTTGAATTGCGGCCGTCTTATGTGCGCTTTCGTACGATTATTTACTTAGAATTGCGCAAAGTTTAGTTTCAATCTCAAAGGCGGCAAGGAGTGCATACGTCTTGTCGCGTGAATAATTTAACGTAGACGTCTCTTTATTCGACGCGAGCAAATCTTTGAATTATAAAGTGAAGCGAGGTGGGACATTTGGGCGTGCCCTGTACCATCTGGCAGGACTACCTCACGGTTAACAAGTAACATTCATACATATTAACTCGGTACGGTTGTTATTCCGTATTCATGTGAAGATTGCGAGATCTTACTTATGAATACGTCGTTTTATTTGTTAATTGCATTTTATATTATACGCCTTGAAGGAAGCGGTTCATCTTTAAATACTGCGCTGCTGAATACATATTACATGGGTTCGTTAAAACGAATTCACTTTAGGTATTAAGGCTTGAAGCCGAACCAATTTTATTCCAGTTCAACTTCAATATCTAAAAGTGCAATTTCCGTTCAAGTCGCTACATTCCTACATTGTCGTTGATACCCAATCTATACAAGAATCTCTGTGTCACCAAAATCCTTATTTCGAGCTGAGCTCAAGCTGGCTTTATGTCTCCTTCCCTCACAAATCTGAAGATAACGGGCGCAGTGTTGGCAGCCCCTGCCTCGACACTAGGCAACTATAAAACGTCTAAAGCTGAAAGAGCGGTGTGCAATGACAATAATTCGACAGATCTGTTTACATTCTTCCCGAGGATATTTATGCAACCATTGTTACCCTTAAAGTAAAACTGAGGAAGATTGATACGTCGTCTTTATAGAATTATATTCAGGACGAGCTGGTTTTTTGAACTGAATATTGCTGGTTTAGTTATCGTTTAGTTTTAATAGTTGTTTGTGTGTATCCACCATAGACATTAAAAAACTTAATCATGGTGATTGCGATCCAAAGCAATTGCGAAATTCGTATTTCAAATGTTGTTAAAGCGCAATACACACATGGGCTGGGGGGCTGGGCTACAACGGACCTGAAACGGGCCAGTGTGACCTTTCATACAAATACAAGGTATACAACGTCATGCGACTCGCAACCGGCCCGCACCCGCACTATAGCCCGGTTTCCACTGCAAGCGGAGCGAGCTCATTAATGACTCCATTTAATTACCATTGCGTTACTTGTATAGACGCATAACACCTCAGTCTTAACAAAAACACGTAATGGCTGCCAAACGGAGTCATTAATGAGCCCGCTCCGCTTGCGGTGGAAACCGGGCTTAAGTATACCTCACGCTTAAATAGTGACTAGATCTCTGTAATCTAAATATATTTCTGGTGGATTAATCTGTGGTTTATTGCCTTGGAAATTCTTGATGGTAAATAATAAGGTATACGTTTTGGTTTCTGTTTTTGTTTCCCGTGAAGTTACTAACCGGAATACTGGCACAAGTTTTATTGCGAGTGGCCTGTAATTCCAGTGGACGTATAGCTTCTAGTACAGAGTGCTCTTGCTTTAAACTTTGTGGTGCAAATCACCCAAGACCCTTTCAATATTTAATGGACGCCAAAATAGGGTCAAGAATAGCCACTTTTTATTTACCAAAAGTCCCTATCCAATTATATACTGACTACCGATACATTACAAATTTGATTGACTCCAGCTACGCGTGGTTTTTCTCGCTTGGATTTTTATTTATACGTGCATTCTTGAATTAAGACAGACATAATTAAATCCAAAGGAAGAGTACATTAATATCATTCAAAATATTTATCTTTTCGATACTAATAGACTCGTGTTTATCAGATACTACATACGGTATTGCAGATTATAATAGTACCTTTGATTATCTTCATATATAATAAAGTTTTCAAAGATATTAAGGTTACTAGGAAAATTTTCAAATATTCCTGAGAAGTTCGAATGGAAAAGGAATTCAGATTTCTTGAAGAGAGAAGAAGAGAGAACAATATATTTAAAAAATATATACCTGTTTTGATTATATTATCTTTGAATAATACCTATATTAAATATAACTATTACAAATAACCAACACAATATACTGTACCGAGTAACCGTGGCAACTCAAAGCTTGTACCACACGTTGAATGTAGGATGTTAAGCTGATGTTACAACAGATTTGCTGCTTTCATCCACTAGGTGGATGCTCACCGACAGCTCTACGGCGCAACGTCCACACGGATTGTGATGTGAACACGGCTTTAAAAACTTTACTATCCAATCCAATAAATACAATTCTAGTTTTATTGCGAGTGTGAAAATAATTTACATGTGCGTATTTTTTTGAATAATGATGATTCTTGCAATGTTAATAACTTGATTGTGCAGTGTACATGATTTTTTAATTTTGTGATCGTTTTTTAATTTTAATATTCTGTTGACCCAACTTTAATGAAACCATTTAAACCATTATATGTTTCTACGTACAATTAATATTAGTACAGCGGTTAAAATAATTTGCAAAATATTTTGAATAATATATTATGAGAATGGTGGTATACATTAGTATAATAGACCATATAAAACATAAAACAACACTAATAATATTGTTACAATATCATGTTATGAGATTATTCATAACTTTCCCTTTTACCCAAAACTTTCCAAATCTAGATAGGTAAAAATTTGTCGGCAGCAAAGAGCGCAAACATATTTTAGAAGCTGACAAATCTTTATCGCTCGTTCGTAGGGTGAAACAAATTCTCATTGTTCAAAAGTCTTATAAATCAACGTTATTAGAGGAAAAAACTTCGTTTGAACAAGGAAATTGTTATGAGCGGGGACAGAATAATTCTCTGTCGAAATAGGCCGATTTCAGTAAGCACCTAATCCTATGGACAATGATTTCGCGTACCGGGACCTTCTAAGAGTTTTTTCTCATAACTCAAAATGAGATCATAACGTCGCAAATCTCGGGTGGCCTTAAAGAATAACAAAAGAAAAAGCTCAAAATTACGTGGGCCAAGTAATTTTCACGGCGAGGCTCGTGAAATGGTTCCTTTGGGACTCTCTTGGGGAACCCTTGGGCGATTATGTTGCGGGTTTATAAGCTTGTTATGTTTTATGACTGAAATATAATGTTTACGGTGGACCCACCTTTAAACCGGTCAATTCAGAAGATAATTTCACGTATAAAAACCTAAGTATCACTGGTAATTATACCTTCATGTTTTTACGTCAAAATGTAAACATTAACTGACATTAAGTCCATTTAAGCACAAGAAGTCATCAACCTCTCAGTAAATTCCTTCCATACTCTAAAACTTCTATTCGAAATTCCCCTCGAGATAACATGCCTTTATATTTACAGCAAGGGAATGCATTTCGAGGGCTATGAGGTCAATAAGAGTTAGGGTTCACAAAGTTTCATGGAGACCCTTTACAACTGTCAGGGCGAGTTATTCACCCCATGTCAACTGGGGTTAAAAAGTTATCGCCACAACTCAATAGGAAAAAAGTAATAAACCCATATAAAACTCTGTAGTATTTGCTAAATCTATTTTCAAAGTTTGATATTGTAAACATATTATTATATTTTTAGCTTTATAAAGAGAGAATTTTGACATGTTTTGCAACTTTCCCGACATTTACCCTTTGGGGGATTCCTTCTCGTATGGAAATAGAATTTACTAGTATTCATAACATTGCATTCTCGAATCCTTTGGGAGCAAAAACTGGTTCTACATTCGATAATACTTCTTCTTCTAGTTTCATATTAAAGTGAATTTGAATAATTTATGTTCCATCGTCTATATTATAATTTTAGTATTTATTATTGATTTTTTTAGCAGGGGTCAGTCAAGTAACTCTGGTCATAGATTTTTGGAGCAATAGACAGAAACATTGGGTCAACTACAAGAATAACCAACAAAAAATAGTATCCATTTTGTGGTTACTTTTTCTCTTTTTTGCTACCACAACATTTCTAACATAGTAACAAGCAATATTAACAAGTACATAGACTTTATTAGTCTCAAGGAAAACCTTCACAAAAATATTTTTGCAATATGTAGAGTTAACGAGCTAGAATTAGGGTAATCGATTCGGGTCAATGTCGGGAACATCCATCATCACGAAGGTCCAATAAAAACTAGACATACGTTGCACAACGCCAGTCGTATATCACAGTAATTCATTTGGTTAAAATATATGGACACTCATTTTAGTTTTCAAAAAATAGATCTATGATGCCAACGTAGGATAATAAAGCTTTTCTGCGCTTGGTAATTTGATAAGGGAAGTTAAAAAAAATCTGGATAAAAAAAAAAATTGAAAGTTAAACATTGAAATCAGTTCATTATTAGCTTTTGCTTTATTATAATGTCATTGGAACATTTTGTATACTAAAGAATGCTTTAATTAATTAATATGATTGACTAACAGTGCCCCACGGTTTTACCAGCGTTGTGCCCGTTCCCGTCACAATTTCGAAATAAAAATCATTCGAATCGGTAGTTTCCAAGATGTGCCCGAACATACAAACTTACAAATTTTTAATATTATTATAGATATGTAAGCAGAACTCTTTGTTTTCACGTCAGTTTGATCACCAGACAACCAAATAAAATAACCCGAACACTTCCGGATTTGAACGCCACATTTCACCATTGCTACATGAGCAAAACCGACAATTAAAATAAGAGAAACACGGAATATTTGTGTGATAGTTGTTCAAGTTTACTGTTACTGTTACACTTTACAGCCCGCATAAATTGTTCAGTTTATTCATCGTCTCCTTTCAACCATGAAACAATAAACCTCATGGCCTTTCTCTAACGTCATAAATATCGCATTACTATAAGTGGTGCTCGTAAAATGTTAACGATATTACCTTATATATGTATCAATACAAAGCCCATGGATTGCTTAACAACATTCTTTAGTTAATCAATTAATAATGAAGTTATAGATCGCACTGAAGAGACAGTGGATATAGGAATAGTTGTACCAAATAAACGGATAAATTTTTGAGATTATGTACTGTGTTTTATTACGCTGTTCAGATATACTACACTATGTATCTGTCTGTGTAATTTTGTTGTATTACATAAGTAAATATCTTATCAATACTTGGATGGGTGGCCGATAATAGCATTTTTATCTAAGCATTATCTTGTTATGGTAGGCACGAGCATGGTTTTCGGTCATCTAAATATGTACCTATAAACTATAATAGCTAACAAAATTATAACAACATTAAAAAACATCTCTAGGGTTACTTTTAGTACTTCAAGAAAATAAATATAAGTTTGAAACATAAAAAAGCAACGGGACTGACCAAAGGTAGAAAATTAAATAAGAAAATCCTATGTAGCCGCAGCTACGATCCTCACTGACCACAACATCCGCTGTAAACCAAATGGTGCCAAACGAATTGCAAACTTGTGTCTAAAGATGTAAGTTCTGTAATTGGTCGCAGATGTAAGGCCAACTTCAGAAGTTCATTAAGACGGTACGGTTCGCGTGTGCAACGGTCAAAGTTGGCCCCTCAGACATGGCTGAGCACCTTTGGATGCCGTCTTAATGTTACTAACTAAAGATGTATCCAATGCTTGATATATCCCCTAGTTCAGCGTGGTTTGGCTTAACAAGTTTCATCCCGCTTTGGTCAGACTTTTGCATTAGGAAGTTGCTTACTTTAACAACTATATATTGTCTCTAGAGCTCAAATAAGAAAGCTTAGCTCTTCGTTTGAGTCTTATTAAAACGTACTACAAATGTTCGTGTTTATAAATTCTAGATTTTAGCTGGAAATCTAAGATTTATTGTCGTCCCTATTTCAGATTTATGGAATTAATGAAATTCTTCAAATCGGTCATCTGAGTTAGCAAGTTCACTCAGAACCTTTGACAATGAAACGATCGGTTCCGTTAATCAATTTTAATGAATACCTTGAAGGAGAATTCTTTCTGCATAGTTCTGATAAAGAGGAGCTGTGAAACTTCAAATTAAGATTCTTTGAGTTCCGTTCAGGAAATAAGATTAATGAGGATTCCACCTCAGGGCGGCAATCGTACACTAACGACTTCGAATAAAGGTTTACAATATTATTATAGAAACTATTATCATTAAAACTAACAGTTTTTTAAATTTGAATTACCATTTTCAACAGTATCTCATTAACTTGCATAAACAATGTAGGCTTTCGACAAACGTACAATTTAGTCCATAATTCACGTGCTCTGCAAAAATTAGAAGGGAAGCTTTCCATTTAGAGTACCTGCAGCGTTAATAAGACAATATGTGTATCTCAAACAATGAGAATAATACTCAGCATAATGGGGAATGAGAAAATTGCTCGTTGACTGCCACAAGCTTCACAATGAGACGCAACAATGGCCTAGGACCTACTTTTATAAGCTAGACCGGCGGATTTAATGAAAAAAGTCTTTCAAAGAATAAAAATCTCCCACTTATACAAAGCTATGCTAAGCAAATAGATTAACTATATTCATTTCGAATAGGTGGCCAAACCTTGTCGGAGTTTTGGGACCACCTAACGGCCTCTGACATGGTGTCTTTCAATGAATAAAAATTATACAAAGCTACTAAACAAATATATAGATTAACTATATTCATTTCGAAAAGGTGGCCAAACCTTGTTAGAGTTTTGGGATCGCCTAAAGGCCTCTAACATGGTCTAACGATTGAAACTAACGGGACCGACTTAACGTGTCCTCTGAAGCTGTGTATGTAATTAGCCACTCGGTCGGTCGGTCACCCTTCTAAGCAAAGGCCGAGTTGCACGTTGCTTAACACTCGCAATACTAACATCGCTTAGTCAAAAGCCACGAAGGCTAATAATTAACTATATTTCATACTAGCTGTGCCCTGCGGTTTCACTCGTAGCGCCCCCGTTCCCGTGGGAATTTTGAGATTTTTATTCCCTATAAACCTCACGGAGCCCGAGACCTTTCCAACGAATGCAAAACCGTGGAAATCGGTCCAGCCATTCACGCGTGAAGCCTTGACCAAGGAAAACGGGTTTCATTTTTATATAATATAGATAGAGATAGTTAAGTGAATAACAATAATATTTTACTGGATAAAATACCTATACTGAATACCAAAAATAGTAGTAAAAAAAGCCTTTAAAAAATGTCGAAATACCAAATGAAATATTCACTGTGAAAAAATATTAATTTTGCATTTTCGATTATAAATCAACACACAAATAAATACCGGACAATGTAGTGATATCCTCCCGGATGACATGTTTTATATATTTACTATTTTGCGCCAAAATTGCGATGCACTCTGTTTTTTATTACTTTTTGCACCGTGTGAAGTTTATGGAAGCAATTATTGTGTAACGACAGGAGATTTATGGGGGCAATCATGCGGTGACTATTTGAATACCAGTTTTAGGATATTCAATTGTTTTGTAAATGTAAAAATATAGGTCGGTTTAGTAGTTTGTAAACTGAAATCTTACTGCCGCACTCTGAGATGTTCATTAAATCAACACTTCGTTAAGTAACGAACTGACATAATTTATACTAAATGAAACGTGTTTGTATCGCGTAATACGTAAAATAATAAATACGTAATATTTTTATATGCCCTAAAGTCGTGTACGTATTTTTACAAAAATACGTTATATTATCTAACGCGATACAGACCCGTTTCATTTAGTATAATGAGTGCAAATCGTGTGAGTTTAAAAAGTATGTTGACATAATTTAGTAACCAATTTAGTTGACTAAGGAAGCATTTGGCGTCTTTAAGTACGAGCGTTAAGGAGAGACAAAACTTATGATTGGCACTCTTTATGTTTCGTAATTTTATTAAACACTACTTGTTTATGAGAATACGTTAATATTTAATGGCCTTGACTCCAAAAGAACTATCTGTATAATTATGCTAGCAGCGCTTGCAGTTTTACCAGATTTGTTAGCCTATAACTAAAAAATCGTCCTTTTGAATTTGACTTTCTATTACAAAAATAGTTATTCAAATCAGAATGGTAGTTCCGGAGATAACCGCGTTCAAACAAATAAAAATCAAATATCATCTTCATAGTATAGATACTCCAAAATCTGCTTGTAACTAAAAAAATTGTCCATGGCGTCTGAAATGTATTGAAAAAAGGCATAAATCTTGAAGAAATACCTTACAAAGTATTACTAATAAATTGCAAAGTATCGTAGGCAGTGGGTTTATGTATGTATGTATACAAATGATTAGAATTATACCCGAGAGAAAAACTTTTACAGTTACTAAGAGTCTTCCACACCTAACATCTTTTTCACGAAAAACAGTACAATGCTTTTAAGCGCCTCTATTGCAGAAGGGTCCAAGAGCCATATATTACGTTTTGTTTGGACTTTTTTCACCGAGTTAGCGAAGACGCGAAAATATTTCGTATGCACCCCTCCCGAGCTCCCCTATGCATTAAGATTTTTATTCCGTTTGGGAAATAACTTTATTTTTCTGATAATACACGTAGCTAGATATTTGGATGAAATTCTGTATCCATGGGACAGAGAATGTTATCAGATCTTGGTTTTTTTGATAAAATAGTATCAGTTATGATGAGTAATCGACTCACTTGCAGGTTTATAACTGAAGTTTGTTATTATATTTTTGCAGTGTTTTCCAGATTATTCAAATGACGTATTATATATACTTAGTATTCTAGTGAAGCATGTTTGTTTTGTTTGTAGATTATAATAACCTTGCAGGTACATCTCTAGATCTTAATTAGGACTAGTCTGCCGCACTCAGGTTCACATTACATGTCATAATCATTCATTAAATCTCTACTATGGAAGTATTTGACGTTTCTAACACGGGGGCATACGGGCATCGGATTTTATAGAAATATAGGTTTACATACATTTCGAAGATCCAGAGGCAGACCCAAGACAAGGTGGACGGATGTAGTGTCCAAGGATATGGCTGAGCAAGATTTCCAATGACGACGTCAACGAAAGAGCGAAGTGGAGGAGAAAAATAAGAAACGCTGACCCCACCACCATGTGGGACACATAGCCAGGAAGAGAGAGATAGGTTTACATACATTACGGTTTTTTTATTAATTATTAGTACAAAACAAAAAACAATGCAAATTAAATTAATTCGAAAGTTATTGTTTAAAATAGCCCAGTAAATCAGAGGCATCGTGACTCAAGGTAATTGCATCGCCAATCGAATTTAATTTCTACATCATACGAAAGTATTTTATGGATCGGTTGTCCGATTGATTCTTTTAGTACTGTTTATATTACTGTCCAGAGCTTATTTTAATTCATTATAGTCGTAAGTATAAACTGCACTAAATATCCAACAAGTACACTTTATTATATCCATAAGAGTTGTTTTAATCATTTAACCATTTCGTTTTAAGTAAATATCTTTTGGTTTTCTGCTTCTGAAGTTGACCACTGTTATAATATGCCACGTCAGTTAATTCATTGTTAAGATCGATGTTTAAAACATGTTTTAAGGCCTCCGTGGATAGGACATGGTCTATCGATTGAAACAACCGGGACTGATATTTAACGTGCCCTTCGAAGCGCGGTAGCTCTCAGATAAAAATGCCACCAACGGTGGCCACCCATCCAAGTAGCGGCCGACTTGCACTTTGCTTAACAATGGAAATGGGTTAACATCGCTGGATAAGCCACGCGCCGGTAAGAAGTTTTTGATTTGTCAATTTCTGCAGAATAGTATTCGCCTTGCTGACTTTTAGCTATTTTATAGGGATACCTACTTCACTAGGTATCCCCATAAAAACAGCTAACAGTCGACAAGGCTACTTCAGAATTAAACTCGCCAATTGATGCATGAATCCACCAATTCAGAACTTGCACAGTACACATCTTATCCAAGTAAATAGGTACAATACGAACTTACTACAAGCATAAACTCATATTGCCTCAGAAATATTAGCTTTAAAAAATATACTCGTGTTTGTTTGGTATGAAATCCCCATTTACTCCTTATTAAACGACCTAAGATATCCGTTTTTATTACAACAATTTCTTATATTTATACGTCAAAAAAGCAAAGTCGTGTACCTTTGCAGTAATAAAATGTAATGGTGGTAGGCGATGCCAAGTATCGTTTTGTTGGAGCAAAGCTGAATCTCGGAGGAAAAGTGATATTGTTCAGGTTTATGGGTTTATCCCTCAATGGACATTAAAAATAAGGTTTTCGCGGTCATTGTACGAACTACGATATTTGGTCCGTTAGATAATCGTTTTTGGACGCAGTTGGTTCCAGTTAGGACGATGGTTGACCTGTTAATGATGTTTAATGTCTACTTTGAGCTTTTAGAAATAAACATTAACAAAATCGTCTCTTGTAAATGTAATAACTGTAATATCTGTCGTCTACTGAGTGTTCACGTTTAGGTATCCTAGGGATTACTTACACACTGGCTCAATACTACACACAACACGAGCGCGGGCGCACGTCCAACCTGCATCAATCCTCGCTAGTGAATGATCAGTTGACAACTACCCTCTCTGTTGGTGTACGTGAGACAATGTACATATCTATTTAATAGATACAAACACTACATCTCTTCCTTTTTATAATTTTTTTATTAGTACTATTTTTTGCAATAATTTAGTAATACAAGTTTGTTTTATTTGGAATCACTTTTATAATTATTATATTCAACAATTTCCTATTCCTCTAACGACTGAGATCCGCTACTGCATCTCTTTCCCTTTTTCTTTTTGAAACTTGTCCTTATCTCTAACTTTACTATCATCTCCCATGTTATTTATGTTTTTCAACATTGGTAAACTAATAACTATTAATAAAATTCCTACGAATCACTAATGACCTGGGTTTTGTGAATATACTCCGTGAAATACTAAACAATAGAAGATTCAAGGTAGGTACATCTATTTTGTCAAATATGCTACACTCCTTGTATGCAGAAGGCCTTGCACTGGCCGTTCAGGCTCCCCGTTTTGAACAAGCCGAACAGATGCTGACGAACGCACTGGAAGCACTCGATGGGTACTACACAGAGAACGCACTCGACCTAATCCAACGAAGACCCAGACATGTGCATTCCATCTGCGAAATCGCGAAGCATCTCGTGGCCTAAAAGTATCGTGGCGAGGAGTCGAGATCGAGCACTGTCCATACCCGCGCTACCTTGGGATAACTAGGCTGCTCTCTAACCTACAAACAACACTGTAAAAATGTCAAAAGTAAGGTCGGAGCTAGAAATAATCTGTTAAAGCGCCTATGTTCTACCTCCTGGGGGCGTCCCCGTCCGTGCTAAGAACAACTGGTCTCGACTTGTCCTTCTCCGCGGGTGAGTTGGCATGTCCTGTGTGGCATCGCTCTACCCCCGCAAAAGAAGTTGACGTAGCGTTGAACGAGACTTGCCGGACCATATCAGGATGCTTAAAACCCACACCCCTGAACCTGCTGTACCCCCTCGCTGGCATCGCTCCACCAGGCGTTGCATTTCTTTTCTTTTGCCGGACATGTGGTGCCTTGAGGGTGAGCCCCATTTCCACATCTTGTACATTTAGGCGTCTTCCTCCCTTCCATAATTTGCTAGGGCGGAAATAGATCTAATATAATGGAACTCAATATACTCTCAATTTAATGGCGTCCATAACGTCTTTATATACTCCCAATTTAATGGCGTCCATAACGTCTTTATATACTCCCAATTTAATGGAAATCCAATCAGAATGTTATTTCCAATTTAATGGAAATCTGATCTGAATATTCTCTCCAATTTAATGGAAACTCGATCTGCAGACTATTTCCAATTCAATGGAAATCCAATCAGAATGTTATTTCCAATTTAATGGAAATCTGATCTGAATATTCTCTCCAATTTAATGGAAACTCGATCTGCAGATTATTTCCAATTCAATGGAAACCCGATCTGAATGTTATTTCCAATTTAATGGAAATCCGATCTGAATTGTATTTCCAATTCAATGGAAATCCGATATAATTGTTATTTCCAATTTAATGGAAATCAATGAATTTAACCAAATTACCTTTAATTAACTAAAATAATATATATTAAGGGAATACTCCCTACCCCCACTCCGATCCATATAAGAAGATGTGAGGGTAGTGGTGGGGGAAATAATATAAAAGCGGGTGTCAACAGTCGTCGGGACTGATTCGCATTTCGTCCGTCGGTGCGGTAGCTTCTCTGTGTTTGATTTGGTGTAGATTTAATAAATTGATTGTTAAACACAGCAGAGTTTCTTGCCCATTCTTCTCTGCTGATGTTCTTCCGAATGGGTGGTAAATTCAAAGCTGAATAAAGATATTTGACTTGATTTGAAAACCGTGTGGAATATTATTTTAAAAAGCCTCTTCTGATCTAGTTTTCTAAGATCAGAAGTGGGATTCGTTTAAATTCACGCGATCTTATTCGTTCGCCATCTTATCAGTTCCGTGTAAATTTGATTTCGGTTGATAAATTGTTTTGATTTTAATGTTATTTGCGAAACAATAAATTCAAACTTAACGGTTAACGGTTTTGGGATTTGAATAAATTCCTCGTTTCTACATTCGTATTTAACATTTCTTGATACTGGTCAGTGTTTAGTACTGGTTTAGGTATGTCGGATCGCGCTCGCACTCTTAGGGAGGACTCTCGTAGGTCTCGTGATCGTTGTACTAGCTCTGGAAGTGAACATGCCTCCAGAGTTGAGACAAGGGCCTCCGGAGAGTCCGTCAATGTGTCCCAAGGAATAGACGTTGTCGATAGGATTGCAGATGCATTATCGTCGTCACTGGTTCAAACGAGATCCAAACATTTCTACATTTCAGATTTCGACCCTGTGATACATAGTTTCGATGCGTGGTGTGCCGAGGTTGGTCGCGGACGTGAGTTGAATAACTGGGAGTGTTAGGAGTGCATTGGTGGTTGTTTGCGCGGAGACGTCAGATTGTGGCTTTGTGGTTGGGTGACCAATGATGGAACATGAACCGGTTTCAGGGCTGATTTGCGATCGTTGTGTCCACACGAGATTGATTTTGCGACCATATTGTGGGAAGTCATGTTCAAACCAGTTCAAACAAGTTTGCGACGTGGGCAGAGTTTGCGGGTAAGTCTCTGATGCGACTTGATATAGTTGGGGGTCTTTCGGATGAGCTCAAGACTGCCATCGTCATTTGAGGTGTCTCAGATCCGCAGACTAGAGCCGCGACGTCCAACGCGAAGTTGCAGTCGAGCGGTTTGAGGGAATTTCTGTTAGTTTACGTCAAATCTAGGAACTCGCCACCTGTTAACCCAGTCCGAGTTCCGCGGAGCAGTTTCGATTCACGTAAGCGAACGGCGGCAAAGTGTAGCAATCTGTTTGTATTCACAGATAGGCAGGTTGTCCGAAGAGACTGATCTCCGTTGGTTCGGATGGACCTCAGTCGGGACCGGCTTCTCAGTTTGCTGGGCCCCAATATTCGAAATTTGATCCCAAGGCCAATGCTGGTGGGATCTGTACATCTTGCAATAACGGCGGGCACGCTGTTGATGCTTGCTTCGTTGGGGAACGTGTACAGTCAAAAGCGGAATGGTGACAGTGTTCCAAGCAGTGTGGACTTTTGCTTGGAAGCGCCTCCAGGCGAAACAGCGTGGTGTCTGCAGTTATTCGGAATGTTCCTGTCTACGTTTTGATCGACACCGGTTCCGATGTTTCCCTTATTAGTTTTCAACTTTAGACGTTGCTAGTGTCAAGACGCTATTGACAGGCACCTGGTGGCTACTGGGAAAGTACTGATATACATTGATGATGTGCTAATTATGTGTAATTCTTTTGAAGAAGGTCTAGAAATTTTACAAGAGGTTTTACAAGCTTTATCTGCTGCTGGTTTTTCTATAAATTTTGAAAAAAGAAATAAGTTTTAGATACTGGTCTGGAATATCTAGGTGGATTGATCAGCAATGGTCAGGTAAGGCCGAGCGCTAGTAGGATGGAGGCGCTGGTCAGGTCCCCTTTATCATCGAATGTAAGGGAGGTTTTTCGGTTTCTGGGATTGGTGGGATATTTCCGGAGATATATCGCCGGCTACTCATCGGACGCAGACACCTCTGAATTGAAATGAGTATTCTGTAATGCTATTTCACTATTTGGTACCCCAAGTACTCTCGTGTATGACCGTGGTAGGATGTATGAAACTACGTCATTCCGATATTGGGTGACGGAGCTAGGCTGCGACATACATTACATCACTCCGGAAATGCACCGAGAGAACGGGCAAGTCGAGTGGTATTGTCGAACGGTTCTCAACATGCTGCGTATAGAGTGTGAGCGTAAATAACAGGGCGCTCAATGGGCTAGCCAGCTGTTGGTAAGGAATCAGGCGAACCAAGACTCCTACGTTAACCAGCGGAGACACCCGCCTCGTGTGTTCCAGATCGACGACTTGGTGTCTGTCATCAAGTACAGTCTGTCTACGAGCAAGCTGGACCCAGGCATGAGGGGGGCTCTGCCGAGTCGTCGGGGCCTTGCCCAGCGGCCGTTGTCGGCTGAGGCTATTGGCGGGGTCCTGCGGAGGGGCCGCCCAGGCGGCTGCGGAACGTGTGGTGCCCTGGAGTGGAGAGTGGTGTCCCGAATCCTGTGCTGAGTTTTTGTGAGTGGGTCCTTTTTGGGATCATTTCAAATGTGGATGATGCGAACCGCTTGCACACTCATGTTCTTAGTACCCTATACGTACGGACTGACTTTAACGCATTTTACTCCCCCTTTTTTCAATTTGGCGCTTATTTCCCTCCCTCTTTGTCGCGACGGTTCGGATCACTACAAAGTAAATGATTTCCATGATTGGTGACTGGGACACCTGTGTGACGAGCTTTTGAGGGTGGTCGGCATGTCGTGAGGGTCATGCCGGCGTAAAGCCAGAAGCTCTGTGTTTTGGGAGTGATTGCCTATGGGGCAAAATATGTACTCCTACTGGGGCTCTCCGCTAAGCTTGCCCTACATAAAAGCGCATCCTCGTTGCTGGGAATTATTTCCCTACTGGGGCTCTCCGCTAATGGCAGCCGTCTATAATAGCGCATCCTTGTTGTTGGAGCTTACATGATGTGATTGTTTATATCTGGGGATAGAAGGTAGTCAGCATGTCGTAAGGGTCATGTTGGCGTAAATCCTGGGGAGACTGGGTCTCGTATGACTGAATGTCATGTAGAGTAGGTCTCTCGCAGATAGTGGGGACGCCTACTTCTGCCGTGGTGAGTTCACAGGGTCAAGACATCCCCGAGAGCCCTGCCTTCACGGTGCAGAAGTTCGAGAGAGGAAGTAGAAGATTGGTAACGGGGAATATAAAATTGAGAGCTCTCATATTTTTTTTACCTTGGATTAATTTGCATGTCTTTGTGTGTGTGCCAGCACGCTATGAGTGGTTAAACCATTTCCTCATGTACTTCCTTATTTCAGACAATGAGGAAGATGAGACTAATCCTACAGCTGGACCCTCCTCGGCTCCAGTGGCTTCCCGGATTTCCGAAAACACGGAAGAGTTACGATCGGAAGGAAGGAGCATGCCCCCGCTGTGAACTATCAACGTAACGAGGGCGTTACAACGTCAGGAGAGGCCGATTAAGGGAATACTCCCTACCCCCACTCCGATCCATATAAGAAGATGTGAGGGTAGTGGTGGGGGAAATAATATAAAAGCGGGTGTCAACAGTCGTCGGGACTGATTCGCATTTCGTCCGTCGGTGCGGTAGCTTCTCTGTGTTTGATTTGGTGTAGATTTAATAAATTGATTGTTAAACACAGCAGAGTTTCTTGCCCATTCTTCTCTGCTGATGTTCTTCCGAATGGGTGGTAAATTCAAAGCTGAATAAAGATATTTGACTTGATTTGAAAACCGTGTGGAATATTATTTTAAAAAGCCTCTTCTGATCTAGTTCCTAAGAATATATATATCACTATATTGTAAAGTGATACCTATAAATAGGCTTGTTTCCACTAAGAATTAATCGGATGGCTTTTAGTTTCTAATGGTTAACCATGATAATTAGTAAATACAATCAACCTTGCTACAAAAATAATAAAAGATTAATAATATTTTTGGAAAATAAAATCGTCAAAATGAGGCATTTAAGCACGTGACATTAAACAGCAATCAGAGAAGCGTGACGTCACACTTTGGATCAACTACGTTGTATCAGGCCACCACCACTCGGCCGTACCTACAGCGATAAATGCCTACAAATTCGCGAGGCGCCGGCGCCACTCCGACTGACGGGTTTCGCTCGCGCGTCTACCAAATTATTTACTTTTTAAATTTTACTGTACTATTTTCTTTTTTTTTTTGTTAACTGTACTATCTTCAAATTCCCTACAATTACGAGTTTCTAATCGCAGACTACTAATTAGGTATTATTATCTGTGTTTATCTTGTAAATTAAATAAAAACAGTCCCTACTTCAAAACTTATTTTTATTTCAATGAGTATCTTTCTACTTGAGTTGAGTAAAGGTTTGTTTTCATTTTTTTTTTATTACAAATGAGAGACTGTAAAATTCGTTTTAGTATCTACCTAATTGACTGAGTAATCAATCATACGCATCAACATCGGCGAGCCGACAACCCTAGCGACATAGGTATCGCGTCACCCAGCGCCAGACAGCGACAGAGCTACGCGTTAGAAGAGAGCGGCAATATTTAGGTGAATATCTCGTTAGGTACTGAGCGCTTATGCGAGCTGAATTGAACTTTGTTGCTTAGTGGCAAGAGTCTCTATTTCTATGAATCGTTACGGGAAGTGGTGCTTCTGTACTACTTGTAGTACTTATTATTCTGTGGTTGTATAGTACATTTCTAATTTCTTGGCAATTCACATAAACAAACCCTTGACTTTACGAAATCCACGCACCTATCCCAACCCAAACGCTTCGATCAACATCAACAGCCTGCCACGCACTATACACTTCCTCCCAACCTTAAACACGGAATTCATGATTTTTATTAATTTTCAATAATGTTTTTTTTTTTTTTTTTTTGACCATGGCTTTAGTGATGAGCAAAACAAGCAAAATATAAAAATGTATAAAATCAACCAAACGATCGATTGATTGAACCCTTCCAACTCACTCGCACCGCTCACCGCAGCGATTTGCTTCTAACAGGCAAACTAAAATAAATCATCGTATTACTTTGAAAACTCACGGCCCCATTTGCAACGAAATATACCAGCAACGTACGTTAATATACTAGCGCTAAAGCGATAATTTTTTTATTTTATGTTCGGTTTTGAGATATATAATTAAGCGGTATTGCCACTGTCGGTTAACTAAAAGCTGTCATTATGCTGGCAAGACAGGCCGATACCTAGTCAGCCGCCATGCTTCGTTCGTTATTTGTCTCGTCCACTTGATGTCGTACGTTACGGGTGCTCCTCTGTGTAAACACACTCATAACCAATGACAAGATACTATGTCAGCCATAAGGCAACTTCTGAGTTTATCTCAGTCATATTTCAATATATAATTTTAACTATAACTGCTATAAAAATGAACTCCTACCTCCGTGGCTAATGTATCAATCAATCAATCAGTCTTTTTTTTTTCTTTTTTTTTTTTTTTTTTTTTACCTCTATATTATACGTCTCGCCAATGCAAAATAAATTGACTATAACTATCATTTTCTTATGAATAATTTACACGGTACACAAATGATTTGTTGGTCCCCAAACTAGGTCAGCCTGTGTTTTGGGAACCCTAATTGTAATAAATTATTTATTAAAACCACAATTGACTTTCATACACAACACGCTGTTCTGCGAAGTGTGATGTCATTCAAGACGGCATGGCAGTCTTGGCCCTTCCCGCGGTCACTTCAATTTCATCTCCTAAAACTCAAAATATGTACTAACGTAAAAACCATCCTTCCCAAAACAATATATTTTGGGGTGAAATAGATGCCAAGTTACAGTTTCAAACTAACTTCCAAATTTGGTCACCTAGCCCATTGTCTAAGCACACTAGGTCCGAAACTATGGTGCTGCTCAAAATAATTTACGTTAAGCAACTTCTTCACTAATGAAATTACGTTAAATATAATTAAGGCAAGTGTGATTTACGTATCGTTATAACTGATAATGTTACTTCATATTTAAGTTAATTATGATCAAGCGACAACACATCGAGACGATGCACATTGTATGTCCATTTCACCCGATTTCATTACGTAAAGTATATTACGTGATTATCAATATTGTTGTATGCATCCACAAGTTATTTATGTTACATTGTTTAATCTTTTTAATCTCTAATTCAAAACATCTGTTACTATTTTGTGTTTATTGATTGTTCATAGTGAACTTGTGTACTTATAGCATTATCATTATGATGTTAGAAATAGTAAGTACCTAAGTATCTAATTACTGTCTTTAGTCTGGTAGGTATAAAATATAAACATAATACTTAACATTACTAAATATTGTCAATGACTATTCAGTCTTAATCATTGTAAGTAGTTATCAACAATAACAGGCATATACTTAAGTTATGAATAATGTAAGCACACTGTGCATAGATACCAAGAGTGTCCAAATTATTGAGGTGGAGGGTTGATACTCTGAGATACAAGATTCCTAGTTCAGATGTCAACCCACCATAATTAAAGATTGAACAAATCTAAAACTACCGTATTTTTTGTATGATTATGGTGAGAAATAAACGATTTATTATTATTAAGCTATTGCATAGCTTCTATCGCGGGCCTTGAGCGCGGGACCGAATCCAGAAATTCCGTAACGAAAAACCTTACGCTCCTCAACATTGCCTACGTATAAGCCCAGAACACAACGTTAGCGCGATGCAGACATTCAGCACACTAACGCCATCTAGTGATACAAAAATAACTTTGAAATAGCTTTACCGCGGCAGTCCCCGAGTGCCACACGTCTTTTTTTTTTTCTAGGTAAGTACCTCATAACATAACGTTCCCCACGCACATATACATTAGCGGTGGGTCGTTAAAGCTTTTTTCGTTAACGAAACGAGACCGTTGACGTTCGTTCATCAACCAGTTGATTACTAGTTAAATTCTTCAACTAGTTGACGCATCAACTTCTTTGTTTTAGTTTGATAACTTCGTTTATTTAACCAGAGTAATGACCGTAACGTAACCGTAACGTGGTTATGGAAATAACAACACAATTCGGTTGAATTTAGAGTTCACTTTAGTAAAACCGTCGGAAGTTATTAACGAAATCGCGAGGATAACGAAGTTTAACGGAGTTTTGTGTAATACGGCTACGTTTAAGCGTTGACGTTGCTTTGCGCGTTGATACAGAAACCGACACTTAATTTTAGCCGTTGAATTTAACCAGTTGATCAGTTAATGATAAACCGTTGAAGTGTTGATTGAACGTCAACGGTTAATTCAACTAGCAATTCGTTGATTTAATGCCCATCGCCAATATACATGTTATTAGGTATGTTAATATTGTACTCATGTGTGCAATGTTATTTGTATAATTTGTAAGTTATTATCTTTTAGCGAACACCCTTACATATGTACGAGTATGTGCCTAACTAAGTATTTTGTATTGTTTCAATATCTTAGGAGTTCAAGTATTTGAACAGTAAATTCCGTTTTTTTTAAAAATTAGTCTATTGAAATAGTCCGTTGTTTTAATTTCTGTGACTCATCGATCTCGTAACAACAAAAATCTTACTAACATTATCTAAAACGTCTGGATTATTATAGTGGCAATATAGATAAGCGCCAACAGATAAGATCCTCAACGTTCGACTTCCATATTTAAGTATAACCTCCCTTCTTTTTCCTTAAAATATTTTACTGACCTTTATCCTCGTCGCCACTTGTAATATCTGTCGTCTACTGAGTGTTCACGTTTAGGTATCCTAGGGATTACTTACACACTGGCTCAATACTACACACAACACGAGCGCGGGCGCACGTCCAACCTGCATCAATCCTCGCTAGTGAATGATCAGTTGGCAACTACCCTCTCTGTTGGTGTACGTGAGACAATGTACATATCTATTTAATAGATACAAACACTACAATAACCGAAAGCTTTGACATCACAATTACATATTATAATTCAAAGTATTATTCCAAAAAAATTTAGAGAGTAATAAAATTAACATTAATGGAATTATCTCTCATTCTAAAATTAACTTCGATGATCACAATTAGAATATGTAATATTTTTCAACGTGTAATTTCAAATGAAGTAAGTAAGTAAACATAAGTCTGTAATGTCTCACTGCTAGCCAAAGGCCTCTCATCTCACTGAAGATATCAGTATCATTGAAGCGGATTCCGCGTAATCACTACCCTTGCCTTCAAACAAAGCAAATATTTTGTAGCTTTAAGAGCTTAAAAAGACGCAGAAGTCATTTTCTTTTTGTTATATTTTGGCGTCAGATATCAAAAAGGTAATTTTAGACCGAAACAATTCTTTGTATATTGGTATTATGGCCGCTCATTATATTTTAAGGTTACTGCCACATTCGCTCGATCCCTCCTATCCAATAATAATAGCCCATATTATACAGGAAACCCACAGGAAATAACGTTAAAGGGAGTTAAGGACTCACACATTTTGATTACCTAAGTATGTGCAGTTAGCAATAAGTATAAGTATATTTCATCCTTTTTGTAAAATTTAAGCATTAATTACGTATAAAAACATATTAAATCCATGAAAAATATATTATCACTAAAATTGAAATACGGAAATCTTATTTAAGTAGTGGTGTTTGTGTATGTGCCATAGTCTTCAACAATAATACGAATAGAAGTCCCTGTTTTGTGTTTTATCAGCTACAAACGCAGTATCTAGCTTTTTCAAACAAACAGTTTCAAATAAAATAACGTTTGTTTTTTCACCCGACATCGTTGACTATCAATAAATCCGCGTGTACACTTTTTGCCGTAACAAAATTACAGAATTTAGTTTTATTTTACCTTTCAGGGCAGTTTCAGGGCTATTTTTTTAATTCTTATTTTAGTAATGATAACTTAATGTGGCCCAAACCGCCTTTTTGTACTAATGCTAATGAACTAATCAGTGGACTAATGCATAGTGTGTAATTCTTTATAACTCCATGGTTATTTTTTACACCATAGATAATTCTTCTTTTCTGATAAACATATTTTGATTTTGACATAATACTGATAGCCAAACACACGTCACACTATTCTTGTTTACAAAATTCTTCAAAGTTCTCGGTTTATAAATGTTGGAAAATTCAAATTCAAATTTTAATATCGGCATCAAAATCTTAAAGATTCCGCAATGCGATCAAGGTCGTATTCGCCTCCAACGCGAACGAGGCAAATTAAGCTGTATGCAACTTCACCGCAGCCGCTACCAATGCGGATGTACCCCAAAGAATCGATTGTAAACAAAAATAAATCTATATTGAAGCAAAGAAAGGCAATAAGAACAGTTCGAAGAACTAGATTACCAACAACATCTAAAACAGTCACAAAAGATTTACAGGATAAAGAAAAACAAGGCACTGAAATCAAGAAACCTGAAGATAAAAAACATTTAACATTTAAACCTCATCATGTGAAAGTACTGATAATTGAGTCCGAAGGAGAGTACTGCACTACTATTTGGCTGTCCATCGGCACTGGGTTAGTTCATATGGCCGTGGCAGCAGTGAGCTTTGCCGTCTTACAATACACTTTTGTGGCATCTGATGCGCATATTGCTTTGTGCTCTATTGGAGTGAGTATTGTGATCGTTTATAATATGTATTTACATCGTCATTAATAGGCCTATACACTTTTTTATTCAATGCTTACCCCTATGTTGGAGGTTATTCGGTGTTGTAATGACTCTGATACAGGGTTAACTACTAACCCCAATTTCTCGTAGTACTTACTTTTTATCTCTATGATTTTTTTTTTGGGAGACAATCTGTCATGAGTCATGACTTTAAAAACCCAGTCAAATATTAAAATAACATTATCTACACTAATATTATAAAGAGGAAAACTTTGTTTGTTTGGTTGTAATGAATAGGCTCAAAAACTACTGGACCGTTTTTAAAAATTCTTTCACCATGCGAAAGCTACATTATCCACGAGTAACATAGGGTATTTTTCATCCCGAAATTCCCACAAGAATGGACACAACGCGGATAAAACCGCGGGGCGCTGCTATTAGTTTTGTTTCTACAAATTAATATAGGTACATAAAATTGATAACTTGGTTCCGCTATTAAATTCATTAATAAACATTTTAAACGAAAAGTAATTTCGTTTGTCTTTGTTCCTACGAACAAAACTTCTATCCAGCCATTTTAATTCTTCTTATTTCAGCGTATTTAAAAGGTTCCCGGCAAATCATGTATGCCACATTCGTAAAATTAACACTCGCTTCGCTATTTCAGTATCACTTCTTCTCTACAGAAGCAATATTGAGTCTTCACTTTGATAATGGTTGGTCCACGCCGATGCGTTTGAGGTACCGAAGATTCGCTCACGTCTCTTTGAATTTTATCGCATTACTATTAGTGATATCCGGCACAGTCCTGGCTTACCTACACAATGGGTCGTCAAAAACTATGCATGGAATAACCGGTAAGATTATATTTGAAATAATGGTAATAATAATAATTAATAACAGTAGTTGATTTAATATGGAGAAAAATTTCCACTCTGTATTGAATGACTGAAACATATTGTTGTGTATAACGATAACGATTTGATAAAAAATCGCTATCTATTGCGGTATTTTGGTCAATTCGTATGTAAGTTCTACTTTATATACTTTATTATGCCTTTTTTCTTAAGTTCTTTCGTATTTTTTCTATGTTGTGTTTATCATAAATTAAAGAAAATTATATTTTCTACTCACTTTTATTCAATACTAGCTGTGCCCCGCGGTTTCACCCGCAGCGCCTCCGTTCCCGTGGGAATTTTGAGATTTTTATTCCCTATAAACCTCACGGAGCCCGAGACCTTTCCAACAAATGCAAAACCGTGGAAATCGGATCGTGCGTTCTGGAGTTATAGCGTCAGGGTGGAAAACCCGACTTATTTTTATATACCTAGTAGATATAATATGCATAAGCTAAGTTTGATACTGATAATTGTATTTTTTCAGGTTATTTCGCAGCTCTGGTGATAGTAATAAGCGCATTCACAGGTATATCTGCACTATTTTGGGGTAAAAGAAGAGTTGGTTTCATAATCGGTCACGCAATATTTGGTTTGACTTGTTTCATTCTGTCGTCAATCAGTCTATGTTCAATATTGATTAGTGATAAAAAATTTATAAAAGCCACACCTGTAGAAATCGTTCATATTATGATAGGCCTCGTAATATTCTATACAATGTTTATATTTGTGTCTAGTTTTTCGAAATGTATGTCAAGAATACAGTAAGCATGTCTATGTTTCTGAATAAAAAGTCTGTATTGATATCTAGATTTATTTTCAATGTAAATAATACTAGATGCGCCCCACAGTGTTACCTGCGTTGTACCCGTTCCCGCAGGAATTTTGGGATAAAATGTATCCCATATGTTATTCTGATGTGTAACCTACATTACTGTAAAGTTTCATCCAAATCCGTTCAGTAGTTTTTGCGTGAAAGAGCAACAAACATACATACATACATCCATCCTCACAAACATTCGCATTTATAATATTAGTATGATTTAATTTACTGCACGCTATTTAATAGCTCAAGATCGAAGAAAACAACAAAGTCAATGTCTCGATATCACGGTGAATCAAAATAAATTGATAGACAATAATTCTATTGCCGCTAATATCGCACTGCTATAATACGTGTTTCATTGTCGATAAACTGATTGTAATCACACGTATTTTTGACTTTTATAGTCTTTATATATAGTATTTTTTATGAGTTTTAACAAAATGAAATTAGATAATACATACATAAATTTAATAATATTAATGATTTTTTCAGCAAACGAAGTTGATCGAATTCTTAACTGACTTATACCAAGTTACTAAACATATTATTTCTATAGTTTAAACGTACTCACACTGGTTTTTTCGTGTTAGAAAGTTAATAAAGCAATTAATAACTTACTTTTTATTTCCCGACGTTTCGAGGGGATTGGAGAGGGGATATTATTTATATACATAGGATTTGGAATAATCTGGACAGCTATTCTGTCTGTGTATAGACTGCCTAAGATTTATCAATAACTAGCAGCGCCCCGCGGTATTACCCGCGTTGTTCCCGTTCCCGTGGGAATTTCGGAATGAAAAGTAGCCTATAACCTTCCTGTTGAATGTGGCTATCCATTACAAAAAGAATTTTTCAAATCGGTTCAGTAGTTTCTGAGATTAGCGCGTTTAAACAAACAAACAAACAAACAAACAAACAAACAAACAAACAAACAAACAAACAAACAAAACAAACTCTTCAGCTTTATAATATTAGTATAGATTTACTGAAATACGCACTCAAAGTGTCATAAACAAAATATATATATTTGCATAGAATTGGGAGGCGTTTCTAATAAAATACTATTGGTTTGGTTTTGAATAGAAATCGAACAGTAAATCAAGTTATACAATCGAACGAATACGAATAATGTCTCAGTAGGCACGGTCAAAGGTCTATTCTATAGAGTGTAGTGTCGCATTTATCAACCGATACTGGTATGGATCTTAAACATTAGCAATAGCAACAATACTATATCCTAGAATGCTCGTATCGAGACCCATTCCTCTCCCTAGCAGTTTCCTTTATATGTTTAGATGCCATAAAGATAGAAGGCATACCCCCTCCGTATCTTTGCAGATCTGTACCTGTTCAATCGAAACTCAATTTGCAGATAAACTTTATTTTCAAATTACTTTTTGTAGCGTAACCATTCTTTTCATTTTATTTTAAACTAGCAGCGCCCCGCGGTTTTACCCGCGTTGTGCCCGTTCCCGTGGGAATTTCGGGATTTTTTTTACATAAAAACCTTCCTCTTGAATCACTCTACCTATTACAAAAAACCGCATCAAAATCCTTTGCGTAATTTTAAAGATTTAAGCATACAGACAAACAGACAAACAGTCAAAAATAGCGACTTTGTTTTATACTATGTAGTGATTCGGTCGCTTTAACACTCGTTGTTTTAAGTCGGATAGTATCTAAATAAAAATATGGGTTTTCGAAATAATTTAATTCGGTAACAGGTTGTAGGTTTATATATATGTATTTACATGTAGAAACGTACTTATAATTGTATATTGCCAGATCACTTAATAAATAAATAATTTACATAAAGTCCTTATATGAAAATATTACTGATTTACTTATTTATCGTTTAACTACAGCAACAGTCCTTTTTGAAAAATTGAATACCGGTATGACGATGACTACAAAACATAATGCGGCAGTGGTAGCTATTAGACCATATGCTACACTTTCACCAAGCCACATTCTGAATCCAAACTTATCAAGTCCATAACAGAGGCAAATGTTGGCACTCACAAACCCAACAGTGCCGAAACAGATGTGGGTCAGCTTAGAAAGATTTTGAGGGAAGACTTTGCGCAGTTCAAATGCCCAAAATGAGGCGAATCCATTTACTACGCTGACAGTAGTGAAAACAAAGGCCACTAGTGCTGTAAACAAAAAATAAACAAGGGTAAGTATTTTTTTAAATTACTTTAATGATATTTAGGGTGGACTACACAAGAACTCATAATCATAACTCATGACGTTCATTTTTAAATTGAACTTCATTTGTTTTTAATACATATTTAGGTGCATATTTAGGTTAAATAGGTTTGTGCAATTCTATGCTATTAATCAGGAAGAGAGTAGAAACATAACACCTACCACGCGTAATAATATTTACAATGGTAAAGTAAATACACTATCGTAAATGGAATGCATATAATTGACGATTAAGCAATCACGTGAAATGGAAAATAGCGTTACAATAAAATATGTTACTAGATTTGGAATTATATTATGTGAAAGTCAAGAATTTTCATTTCGATATTTGGTAATGCCCGGTGTCCCTTAGGATCAACACTGCGTTAAGTAAAGTGAAGTAAAGTGCGCCCGCCGCGAGCGCGCGCGGCGGGCGCACGCCGCGGGCGCCCGCGACGGGTCACTTTTGTATGAAGCCACACGCGGCGGGTGCACGCGGCGTGCGCCCGCGACGATTCACTTTTATATGGAACCGAAGCACGCTTAACACAGTGTCGGCCATGTGTCGGTCCTTAATGTATAGCAATTTAAAAAGTACGAAACGTAAAGCTGCCGAAACTTCAAATAAGAATGTAGAATAAAACCGTGGACCAACATATTATGTCCATGATAAAACTGAAGTGAGCAGCAGTTTTAAATTCAAAATGCGATCGGAAACTTAAATATATTGAACACTTAATTTTCATCTTAAATTCTGCTTTCAACCAACTCAAAGATACCATATGACCACGATACCATATGATGACCATACCATACGATCTTTTCTTCAAACATAAAAAACTTAAGTACTTAAAGAATACTCACCAAACTGGCCATGAAGAGTATCCCAATGAACATTCTTGTCCAGAATTTTGACGATGGTACCAGCAATGGCCAAGGCTGATCCAGACACTTGAAGGATAAGGTGAGCCAAGCGTTTGTCCTTAAGTCTGAGGCTAGAAGACCAACCGTTTGATTCTGACAAACTTAATATAGCCTCAGCCATCAGTAACTGGTACTGTGAAAATGAAGAGCAAATTTTGAGTGAGAGTTGTTAAGCATTTCTTAATTGACTACCTACCTTATTGAAATGACGCTCGTTTTGAAAATAATTATGTGGGGTATTAGAATTAGTAGCTGATTTAGTATTTTATATACTTAGTGCTATTTTTAATGCTCAAGTCAAATTTTATTTATCAATATTAAAAATAGTATGTTCTATAAAGATATTAAATAAAATAATGTATGCAATCTTAAAGTTTTAATAAAGATTACGCATTATTAGACATGACGTAACAGAAACTTTAAAGTCTAGATGGTGACCACTAAACGCATTACGCACGCAAGTAACTGAAGACATGTTTCAACTTTTTTTGGGAGATTATAATGTCTCTCTGTCGAGCGAGAAAAATAGGACGCTTGTTGCCGTTTGCACACCAAATTTAAGAAAACTCCCATGGATAAAACCATTTAGTTTTCACTTGAGAGTATAAACGACAGTTTTTGACTTTGTATGTAGATATAGAAATTTTTTTCTAAAAGTGGCGATAAAACGAAGAGAAAACCTTTGTCTTCAGCTGTATGCATGCCGGGCAGGAAATGATAAATCTGATACAACAGCAAATAATAAGTAATTATCAGTCTACTTACCCCAGGTACACATAGAACAATATGCAGTGATGTTGCATTAAGCGGCGTTCCATTTCTAAATGAAAATATAAGCAATACTGATACAATTACTCCGATAAATATATGAGCCAAGGTGTTAAGTGTATTCAAATAGGTCTTCAGCATATTTGATCCTTCTGCTTGACCTCTTGGAACAGCAGCTGGCATTGGAGTACCTTCTATAGTACCCACATTGAAGGGACGGGGTACTTGGGAGGTAGTCGCTTTGGTATCCACTTCTACATTCCTGGATTCACTTGGTGGTGCAACATCAACTGCGTTCGGAGCCATTTTAACCGAATTAGTTTTTGTTTTCAGCTCCTACCGTAGCACTGACCCGTCTGAGAATGAAAATTTTAAGCGACTCCAATATAAATATGGTCTTATCACCTGTGAATTTATTTGGCTTTATCTGTCCTATTATTTCGTACCGGAGTTATAGTATCGATGATCAATTACCTATATTCGTGAAGTTGTAGTTTCTTCCGCTCGTGATGTCCAAATTGATACAATTATTGAATGATTAGCAATCAGAATAATATCTTTATGAACTGTCATAATAAAAGAAGCATAATTTTCCATGTCACATATGAACCAACAGACACATCAATAATTTTCTAACGATATTTTGGACATGTTATCGTATATCCCGATACTATCGGAGTTTGATAAATACTGATAAGATAAATATTTCACGCTTGAAATATTATGAGAAATTAGGTGGAACCACATAACTGTTACCGGTTCATTAATCAGTGGATTAAATGGTTTCGATGTACTTGTAAGTAAGCACCTCAGTTATGATATATTGTGTGGAGGTTAGTGAAGAGGCACAGAAGAAGATAATTCATCAATCTTAAAACTATCGTTAACTCTTCATTCCAAAGATGTGAATATCTGGAACACGAGTTTGGTGTATTTGTGTAAAAATTCTGTGACAACGTTCATACAATCAAGTGAACTAATCTATACTAATATTGTAAAGCTGCAGAGTTTGTTGGTTTGTTTGAACGCATTAATCTCAGGAACTACTGGTCCGAATTGTAAAATTCTTTCAGTGTTGGATAGTCCACTTATCGAGGAAGGTTATTGGCTATTTGTCATCCCGAAATTCCTAAAGAAACGGGTAAAACGCGGGTAAATCCGCGGGGCGCTGCTAGTAATTATATTAGGCTGTGACTAAGTATTTTTATGTGAAATATGACTTGATCGGAAGCGAGCCAGTGGTATCCGATATGATTCAAGGCAATAATTTTACACAGGGTCTTGAAGTAAACCAAATTTTATTTTATATAGAAATGGAAAAAATAAATTAAATTTTGATTATGTTTAAACATAATTAGTCTCAATATACTTTTATGTTAGGAACTAAAGTTTGTAACATGTTTTAATATTTTTTAGAATACTGATGAATAGAAAAGATTCAAAATAAGAGTTTGGAAATATTAGAATCAGAGTTAAAAAAAACTCATGGCTAATCATAGTTTAAAAAAAGGTATATCAAAAGAGTTGTATACAGTGAATATGCAGTAAAACAGGTTTTCTAAATAAACATAGATTCAATTTCCCAGCAACCTGCACGCCACTCCCGCCGTCTCTGTCATACCAGGACAAATTGCAGCTAGCTCTGCTCACGCGCAACCTCACAATTATCAATTAAATTGTCGGTACTGTGATCTACGACTTGAAGCGAACACTTATTAAATACATTGTACCAATAGTACGGGCAGGCGGTGTTTAGACGCAATTATTGCGTGATACACCGGCGATGTAGTGTTTACCCTTTGGCATTACCTGAAGTACGGATTTAGCATTCCTATTGAACTGTAAGTGTTGGAGAATAAACACTGCAATAATACTTCGAACAAATATAATATTCATAAAGATACGCTGTCTATACAAACACTAGGTAGGAGCGCCCCGCGGCTTTGCCCGCGTTGAGCCCGTTCCCGTAGGAATTTTCGAAAATCCTTTCTTAGTGTGCACCTACGTCACTTGAAGAACCTTATTGCCAAATTTCATGTTTCTAGGTGTAGCGGTTGAGGCTGTGCGTTGATTATCAGTCATTCAGGCAGTCAGAAATTTGAATTTTATATACATATATAGATGAGTAAAATACTAATTATAAGGTTTGATGTATGAGATGACTAGCCGCGCCCCGCCGTAATACCCGTGCTGTACCCGTCCCCGCAAGAATTTCGGGATAAAATGATATATAATTTATTTTCTGATATATAACCTAAATTACTGTAAAGTTTCATCCAAATCCATCCAGTAGTTTTTGCGAGAAAGTCTTACACAATTTTCTAGTATAAAGATATTTCAAACATTAACATCGCGTGAAGTTTTAATCAGTATTAAAGAAAATGCGATCAACTGATTATTCATTAACGTAATAAGCCAACCCACACACTGTTTTTACGCTTTATTCGAAAAATATGCCAAATAAATTTTCGTCCTGAAATTTCCACCGTAAAAGACACGACGCGGGTAAAACCGCGGGGCGCTGCTAGTAAACCAACCTTTTTGCGCCGGTAGTAATTTTCAAAGAGTACCTAAAGTATATAATGGTACACGTGTTAACCACGATATACAACAGTGTTCGACATTCATCATATCACTACTACACAATTGATAATATTTAATTCACAATATAATCAGTGCCTTTTTGCGTTAGACTAAATATAATATGTAGTAAATTAAAATTAGTATTTTATAAATAAAGCCTCTGCTATCTTTTGTAAATGACGAATAATCTTATCCTGCTACGATTATTAAATGGTTAGAGATTAATTTCGTCATCGTATAGACGGAATGTCCGACACTGGATGGATCAAAGTACGCTAAATTGGCATTTATTATCAAAACACCCGGAAATATTACTTGGGTAGCTTGCGTAAAAACTCTCAAATCAATGTATAAAACTGTTCATACAAAACTGTATTTTATATTGCTCACTATTTAAAATGAACGTCATTTTGATGATTTAACACTAGCAACGCTCCGCGGTTTACCCGCGTTGCGCCCGTTTCCCTGGAAATTAAAAATAAAGAGAAGCTCTTATTGTTGAATGTGGCTGTCTATTTAAAAAATAATTATGAAATCGATTTTTTTCGCACATAAATCATTTTACTTATAGAAATAATTGGGCAACTATTGCAGTTCACGATCTTTGTTTTATTTTATTGATGATATGACGGTCGTTAAATAATTAATAATAATAATTAACAATAATACTTTAATAACACGGAATTTATCATGTTCTACAAAGTTCCTTTTCGATCTATAAATAAAAACACTATCGTATGTATATCTCCTGATCTTATCATCTAGGTTTCAATGTCATCTCTTTAACTGCACTCACACACCTACAATTTGTTCAGTACATCATGATTTTGCGACCCGATTATGGAAAGTGCGTTAGGTTTAATCATTGAAACTTATTGACAATCTGTTATGCTACAGTGAAGCTTAACGTGGTTCATAATAGATGCATTAAACCAGCTGAACAAGCGCATTGAATGTACTCGTAGGTCAAATTATATTTGCATGTTTAAACTTGACCGTTTTGCTAACTAATGGATTAAGCCTCTTACTTGAGATATGGGGAGAAATATCGGCTTCAAGCGATATCTGGCTTATAAACTGTTTATCTATAGAGTAATTAGAGTTTATTTCAGAGTCTTAAACAGCACAGCACATTCACTTCGAGTAGGTTAGCCGTGTCGCAATAACCGTAACCCTGGTTTCGGAGATTTTAGACCGCCTAAAGGCCTCCGTTATGGTCTAACAATTGAAACAACCAGGAACGACTGCCCGCGAAGCAGCGCTCAGATAGAAATGTCACTATCGGCCACCCATCCACGTAAGAGGCCGAACTGCACGATGCTTAACAGTCGCAATGGACGAACATTACGTGGTCAAACTACGTAGTGGCTATAATCTTGTTTAGATATCAATGACCAATGGAATCGAAATATTTTATCACTATCAGTAAATTAGATTATATTAAGTACATCTTTCTGAAAGTCCTTTAAACATTTTAAAACTTTTAAAAAAGGAATTGAAATGAATAATTGTTTATAGGGCAACTTCACATACAATTCGTTATAGCTAAACTAAGCTCTTAGCTTTGGGGTACTTTTACACCAGATCATGCTACTACTGGTATTCACCAATCACATCAAACATAGCATTATAACTCAGATAGCAGTCAACTTTACTTATGTATTACTAGCAGCGCCCCGCGGTTTCACCCACGTTGTACCCGATCCCGCAGGAATACCGCAATAAAAAGTAGCCTGTGTCCTTTCTCAGGCTGTGGAACTAACTGTGTATCATATTTCATTCAAATCGGTTCAGTAGTTTTGGCGTGAAAGCTTAACAGACAGACAGAAAGAGTTACTTTCGCATTTATAATATTAGTAAGGATAACTACCATATAAATATAATCCTCATAGTAGGTATTGTAGGTATTGTCACCCTTATATAGCTTAGATAACTATTAGTGCACCATATAAAGCCCTATTGTGTTTGATTACTAATTAATGCTTGTAATGTCCTATGCATGCGTTGATCTCATAATCATAATAATATATGGCAATGTATAGAAATCATTTACATAATCTACATAGATGTATAATGCACGTGTACGTAATTAAACTCGGCATGTTATTGGTTATGAATATAAACACTGAAAATATGTTTACATCTCACTGTTAGGTACATACATTAAATATACATATTTTGAAAGATTAGAATTTTCCGGGCTTGCACTTTTATGCACCTACTAACATTACGTTTTTTGCTGCGTGAACGGAAGCTGAAGTAACCAGCCCTAACAATTATTGACCACTCATACCTACTGTCATACTGATTTCTTACCTTAAACCGAACACTACTCATTATGAAATGAATCTACGTTTACGGATACACTTCGGTTTTATTTAACATTTTTTTATGTGTAGTTTCGACCCTTTTACAGGAACTGTGGTCACAGAAGACTGACTTACCATTATTTCACATGAAGATAACCAGGTCATGATTCCAAATGGGCCTTTACGAGTGTCCACAAGCGTACGTATCTTGTATTCCGTATAAATAGAACATGTATTAATATTAATAAAGGAACGCCGATAACCATATGTACTTGCAAATGTTTTCCATTATGAAATGACGCTCCGCCGGACAATGAGGCCCACATAATAAACTGGCATCGGTCAGCACAATTAAGGGGTCCCATTTGGACCTTCGCTAATGGAATTAAATCCAATTAGATTTTAGGGTTACGAGGTGAACTTGGCCGACGGTAAACAAATTGCTTTCTATTACGGCCTACACCTGCTATTTCAACTGTTTGTACTGAGATAAATTCGCATCTCGTCCATTTTAATGGTTGACGTTTCAGATATTAATTAGTTTTATCTTATAAATGTTGCTTGTTTTACTCTTCAATTTCACAATTTTGAACCCAAAAAGTAATATCTAACAGCAATAAATTAATTCCAGTGTAAAACAACTTGGAGTACAGTTAAATAGACAAAGTTTAAACAGTTTTGTGCAAATAGAGCTTTTGTTTGGCACTGTATTTGTTTATTTATCATTTGTTTTCTTTCTCTTAAATAATTAAGAGTTATGTTCTAAATTACTTTGAAAATTAAGGAAACTCAAATTGAAATCGGAACAGAAGTCGAACGTCTTACAGAAACTTTTCTTTAGAACAAACATATACCGATGGAATCAATCAGAATCCATCTCACGGGTATCTCAGATCAAACACGTAGAGTCTTCCCAACTTGTTTGGTTTACCGTCGGTTGCAGCATATTCGATAAAATCCATGAAAGTTCCACTCTTCTCAAGAACATTTTCACATGCTACATTTTCTAGCAAATGTGTGGTTTTCGATCAAAGTTTTCCATACCGGGCGTCTACGGACGAGTGTTTGAAATTGTTCAGCCCCGCCACACTTGACTGCCTTAAAATGTATGTGACAGGGGAATTTGTTGAACATCTTAGTTGCAACATTGTTTCAACGTAGTATGGTAGATACTTAGCTCAAACATCCTGAGTACCTATTACTTGAGGTCTTGATGTTATCAGATCTTGTTCTGCACAGCGTTTATCCTGGCCAGCCTAAACCACCGAAGCGTCTAGACAATGTTAATGAAAATTTACTAAAGGCAATTTCAATTACACTCAGATGTGGAGCCAAAAATTTAATAACATATAGACATTTGTTAACGCAACAGGAGATGGTTTTCATTTGGCGGTATCTCCCCCAGGCACTTAAGTTTACATTAAAGTTGTCCAAGCGCGAAATTGATCTTTTAGTAGGGGAACCTTCAACGAAAATATAAATTTGCCACGAGAACCTATTGATATTTGGTGCGGCATTGAAATTTTGATGGAAACGCTTTGATAGGAAAATACTTTTTAAGAAACTGATACTGTGAAGTATGATCAAAAGTTAATGTGATTTCGTCCCCGCAATTTATTTTAAGTTCATCCTAATTTTATACACGATTTTGTTCGCCCATTTTTACAATTCTTTGCACAATTTAAACAGTTGCTTATTAACACAAAATTAACTGGTAAACATGTTTAAAATAAGTAGAGTCAACATATTTAACTGAATAAGATTTCGTGCCAAAAAGACCTATACGTAAACAGCGTATTTTGCTGTAGATCTAATAAATTATGGAAGAGATTTCGAAAAATGTTTCTAAATAGATTTACGAGATTAGAAAACTTTGCTAAAAAAAAGAATGCATTGTAGGTATTTTTTCTGACTATTTTATATCTAGATCACTTATCATAACAAACGTAGCATACATTATTTCTGTCAGATAACCATCCCTTATGTTAAAAATCTTCACCTATTACGAGTACACTATGAACATGACTTAAGTATCTATTAGTTTAGTATCATTTTATTAACATAATTCGTTAGATAAATCGTGAATGAATGGAACTGAAATAGATATTGAAGTGCAGCCTACAGACAGAACTACATTGAACAAAACTATTTTCAGATCTCACGTTTATTAACTAATAATGTTTACTTTATTAGAATGCAAATCTTAATTAATATTACTTTTAAAATGTTAATATACCCAACCATTTATTTCATAGTTAGATGTCTTTGTTATTACTAAACATTTAAATTTCTCTTCAATGTGTAACGCGTATTCATATTAATGCTTCTTCCATCAAACGGTACATCACGGCTCGCTCCCCTAAATCTCAGAAGGAGTGGAACGTAATCAAGGATTAATTTTCTACTCGGATTATTTTCAATCCACCTTCATATGTGAGCTTTAGATCTCTTCAATTTAAGGGTCCTTTATTTGACTGATAATTTAAACGAACACACCTTTGTATGTGTTCACGGTATGACTTTGAATATAAGATATAGGAATATTTAAAGCATTGATGTAAATTGGAGTAAGTAAAGACCTGAACTACTGAATTTATGCGTCTCTGTTGAAAACTCGGATCATTAGTATGTATAATATACCCGAACAAATTCACACACGGTTAATTAGACCCAGACGAAGCTCTAAGCTTGTATTATGGAATCTAACTAACTAATACTACTACATATACCTTATAATATATGTTCTGTTACAGTTTGTTTCTCTCATCTATAGTCTGTTGTTATAATAAAGAGGTAAAATTTGTAAATTGGTTTGTATGTTCGAGCTAATCTCGAGTATTGCATGTCTGATTTGAATAATTCTTTTTGTAATAGATAGCCATATTCAACGGGAAGGTTATAGTTATATTTTTCATCCCGAAATTCTCACGTGAATGTGCACAACCCGGGTAAGACCGCGGGGCGTCGCTAGTATAAAATTAAAAGACGTTATACAAATCGAAGTCGCTACAACATAATGTATTTTTATATTGCCATCATAATATTGAACTGAAGAAATTAAATTAATGACAGAACATCATGGATGTGATATACAACTCTTTTTGTAGCTTACGAGAATTTATGGAGCTGTTAAAATAAAATACATTCTCGTATGAGTTTTTCGTATCAGGGTGGGGGTGAATTAGAAAAATCTACATATAATAACAGCTCTTATATTTTCAATGGGCGTATATTACAGTCCTGCCGACACTTATTACGTTTTAACAGTCTTAAATCTTTCCTTTGCATTCGGTACAGTTTGAAAGAGGACGTGAATTTTGACATAATTGACGTGAAGCTTTTTGCTTGATGGTTATTGGTAGATTTTTTATATTAATTATAATCCAATATCTACTTAGTTTACACTTGGCTTTTATTTTTCATTTTTATCTGACGTTTCGGCCCCTTTACAGGAACCGTAATCACAGGCTCCAGAGACCAGAAGACTACACAAGACTTAAGACACCAGTACATAACCTTCTTTTCTTTAAAACTCTGTACTCGCATACGGCGTTACATAATTGGATGTTAAATTCTACTTCAAACCAAGAGAAAAACGACCTAAAAGAATAGATAGTTACTTAACTATCTAAAACATATCCATTAAATCGCCCCAATTCTAAAATTTCCGAGCAATTCCGAGAAACAAACACAATCTGACTTTAATAACGGATAGTTTTATCTTAAATGGGATCTATTTGTGCGAGCGGGATGCACATTGCCTGCGGACATCCGAAAAGTATTTCCGGGACGTCTCTAACAGGCTGGCTACAAGCAAATTGAAATACGGCACTGAATTGTTTAAATTGAAAATTGGAACGTCTTTGCCAATGCTAGGAAAAACTTTCTTACTTATGTTATTACTTACTAGAGTTACGATTAGATAATAGACCCAATGTAGACCTAATTAGTTTTGATTTGATTATTTATAGCCACTGCATATAAGACAAAACACAATTTATTAGCTTCTAGCTGATTTTCCCGTATATATAACTCCCTGCGGGGATTTCGGGATAAAAATTAGTTAAAGTAAGCTATCGATAATCTATAGGTGTCTATGCCAAATTTAACACCTGGGACGTAGACAAATTTACTTTCGCATTAATCCAAAAAAGCTCATTACTTTTTTGTGATATCTTCTGTTTTGATAAATGATAAAGTTGAGAACTTGTAGAAAAATGTAGATGAAAATGTAGGTACCAATTACTCAACGCTATCACACATTCTGTCTTAAACACAATTTAATCATTACTCTGAAATCTAGTCACAAGAAAATTGTATTACTAACTTAGGAAAAAGTAAAGAACCAAAGTTCACAACTCAAACAGCAAAATATAATGTCAGCGACTGCACAAATGTCTTAACTCCTTGTGTTTTAAACTTGGCAAAACTATTTACTCTCAAGACGGACCACTTACACTAACTTATATTTTGCTAAAGAAGTTAGCTATAAAATTATAAGTTGGTACCGGGTCGACAGTTAGACCGCGGATCTAGCTGAGCGTTGGTCAGACGGAAACTTTGAAATTAATTTCCAAGTTTGATCGAAAAATGTTTTTCTTCGACGTCGGATCGAGTTGGTAAAGCGAACTCCGCGGGGGATGGCTTACACTCGCCCTGATAGCTTCTAAGATATTTGATTGGATAGAAACGTAGACAGGTTTTATCTTCATTTCATATTTGTACAGTATTTTGGTAAACAACATTTTCTATGTTAGGAAAACGGTGTTTTGTTGTGAAGCTTTATTTTATATTTTTCTTCGGACAAAGACTACGATATAAGAAAACAAACTCTATCATATTTTTTTGAAAATTATAAGTTAAAATTATATGAAATAAATATTCTTTTTATATGGTATCTGAGTATTCGGCAAAAACATGTCATATTAATTCGAACCCTTTGATCGTCAACAAAAGGCCAACGCAAACATTTTCGCTTCAAAATCCCTATTTTATTCACAACAAAGTTGCGGAGAAAAACGACCAATAAATCCTGTCAAAACTGCACCCACGGTCCAATCACAACACCTATAGAAAGTATTCCAAACAATGGCTGCACTTCAACCTTTGTCATTGATAGACGGGCCAGATTTAAAAGATGATTTTTCTAACATTTCAAACAATGAGGTTCGTATCATCAATCTGAGGACTACTGGTGATACGAGCGCGGTAGACAATGATAGTTAACTACGAGATCGTATCGGTTTTGATGGAACTAATCGATTCACTGGTCCCCAAACAGGCTTTCATTAAACTATCGGGTCACGATTTGATGACTTAGATAAGTGTTCAAGTCACTTAACTTAACATATTACTGTTGCCCTAAATAAGACAATTGTAATCAAAAGCCCATTTGTTTGGACGTTTCAAGCCATTTTAGTTACATTATCTTGATTAAATGGAACTATTTATGTTACATTTAATCGAGTATATAGACTCAAAGATTAGAGCAATTATTTAATTAAAAAATGAATTAAGAAGACTTAAAACTTTACAATAAAGGCTGAGACGAATTATCTCCTAACACAACTGTTGCTATAAAGTACAATCACGATCTAACTATGATATCCTCACTGCTTGAAAATAAAACAAATCGTTTATCTCAACAGAAACCATACAAAAGCGAACAAGGCTACTTAACACGGCATATAAATAAAACTAAGATATTTAATTGGTACTTGCTCCTTTCTATACCTTTACTTTGTTGTAATCAAACTTTGGAATCTAGTATTTTGTGAATTGTTAACATATTAATACTTTATTGCGACTTATTTTAGATAAATTAGGGTCCACTATTTTCAAATTCATTACCTAGCTACCGATGACGATACGACTTTATATTGTGTTACATACAACACGAGGTATAAACAAATCACTATTGGGATTATACTTAATCCTCCTCACTGTACTGATATCTTCAGTGAGATGAGAGGCCTTTGCCCAGCAGTAGGACATTTCAGACTAATACTACTTGTAGTACTTATTATTCTGTGCTAATAGTTTATACAGCACTTTAAAATTGAAATAATACAAAGGTTAACTGGTAATACAATTACTTAAACCTCGACTATTAAAAACATTACACAAAACATAATCCAATGAAACTGTCGGCTTATATTAACTAGCCAGGCAGTTTAAGAAAAGCCTGAACCATTATAACAGCTGCAACCAAGATAGGCTCTCAACTCAACCGGTTGTTCTAAGATGTTCCTCTTGATATCCATAGTAGTTGGAATGGAAAACCATCCAGATATTTACGAAGCAACGGAGGCTAACAGATAGGCACGCAAACTAGCACCTACCGATACACTAAATTGAATTTTAAATGTAAACTAATGTTCCCATTCTGATACAGAATGCAGATGCATTATGTAGTGAGTTCAGCTTGCAGTGGGTGGGTATATCTTTATGTAGATGTAGCGTTTTGTGTAGTGTTTAACAACTGGATTAGATGAAGAGGTGTTTTTAGTTATGTATAAGAGTATAAGGGATTTTTTGTACTGAAAACGGTTTATCTTTTTAACCTTGGTAAACTTAGGTGGCTGACCCATGAAGCCCTTAGCGAAGATTTTAACACTTATGGGTTCGGTTATACCCAAAACATTGGGTGCCACGATGCTAACAAGTGATAATGTTAAAAATAACCTCAACCTAATCATCGTTGCTGTCGTTAAAAAATGAATGATCTTTACCACTTGCACTGTCGTACTTCTCGAAGTTATAAAATAAAACGTAATCAGATTGGGTACCAATACAAAATACTAAACGAGTACTTATAATCATATTGCTTAATCCTATACCTATAAACAATCTACCACTATTGTACGACCGGCCGTTGTAAAGCTAAACTTCAAGGCTCAAACCTAGCATCCGTGTACTTCGCTGTGTTTCACATCCGAGTGGTCACTCGTTAATCTATCCATAGGAGCCCGATTGGTCTACGTCATGCGGAAGCACATCTTTGATCGCAGGCCCCTAATCAATTTTGTATCGATACATCGATGTTAGACAATCGAATTGAAATCGATTCTACCTACGCCGCGACGTGCCAGTATTATATTTATGATTATGATTAATTTTAAACCTACACTTGCTCTGGAATTGAATTTCGAATGTTGATAAATGTTTGTTTTAAATATTGAGTCATTGAAAAGAAAACTTTTTAATTTGCTCTTTTTTAAATCGATCATATTTTAAACTCAATCCCGAAACTAATTTTGAACATGACATAATACCAACTAATAAATAACAGCGAGCAAAGTGAAAAATATGAAATTAAACAAAATTTAAAAGCAATCAAAAAGTGAATCTGATATTAAACGAATCACGACTCACATAAATAATCGAGTGAAGATAGTGAATTTCGTTATTGCGAAGTCAATTCGTGACCGTTAATGTGAATTTGAGAGTCGAACATAACTCGAATGGTTAACCGGGGACCATTAAACACTGATATAATAATGTCGAAATAATAAAATATTGCTTTCAGTGCCGTTGCCTTGGGACTATCGGGGCATCAGCCACATCGGGCTTACAAATTAACAATAAATATTCATGTAACGATTACGTACCGATCAATACCACGCATCGATACTGCCACCGTTTATGGAGTGATCGGGACTTTTAATCAATTTTCATGTCAAATTGAACTAATCTTTGATCGAAATTTATCGTCATGTGTTATCGTCATGTAAAATGAAGATATAATTAAAAGAACAAAAGCAAGCTTTAATGATACAAGCTTAGAGCTTCTTTTGGCTTACACAAACGGTGTGCTCATTAATCCTCTATATGTGTATTTATTTATTTGGTTAAAAATAATAATAGACTATACTTCAACTAATTAAATACTTTGCAATGGCAACTATTCATAAAAACAGTCCTTCAAACAATATTTTGCCCAAACCAATCTTAAATCAACACACTACTTATGATATTGACTTTGTGATACAAAAATAGAACACAAAAAGCGTTTTAAGATATAAACCAAAAAATAAATACCTAATCAACATCGCATCCGTACTCTTTATTATAAACTCAACAATATTGAATATAAGAATGATGGAAGTATGATGATTAATGGTTCTGAACCTTACTGTACCAACAAACTTAATGAATGCCTATTGTACAATCAGTTACTTTACCACTTGTTCATATGAACTCATCCATCTAGTGTTTAAACAAATAGTTAAATTAAAGAATGGGTTTTGGTCATCGTTGAGTTTGTTGCGAAATAAGGTAATGAACTTTTTTCTTAGACATGTGTATTTATGACTTAGAGTAGGTAGAGTAGATAGTAAAAAGTCGGTAAGTATGATGCTTTAATGTCCATTTGAAAGGTAAAAACTTACTGTAGATATTAGTGCAGTGAAGAGGAATGGGCGTAATTGTCACGTTTGCCAACAGCGGATTCGAAATCACTAAAGCAAAGTTTTTTGATAAGTAAATTCTACTACATTTACCGTATACTGCATTGAAAAGAAAATAAATGAGTTTACTGTTGCCACGGCCGAAATTTCAGATAAAAGGAGAATTGAAGATAACTGTTTCTTTACGCTTAAGTATATTGTTCTATGATATTTTGGAAATGTCAGATAGTAATGGAAAAATTGAGAACATTTTTCTATTATAATTCTCACGTATACAAATACTTTAACTATAATCATGATAATACCATGACACATTTTGTCTTATACACCATAAAAATAAACACCTAGTTTCCCCGTCCAATACATTTGAATAGAAACATCCACCTTAAACTATTTACGACTAAAGGTTAAACCATACCTTTCCCACCCTACCCAACATAGAATAAGATAAATAAAAGCAAACACTTCTTCCTACTAGATTCATAGGTTTAACACCCTGCTTTGTACAAACCAGAGTGATAGATGTCGCACGTTTGTGTGACTGATGCTATCTGTGTCGTCAGCTCTTAGTTAAGGGATCATTGTGGTCTAAAGATTGATGATGGTCTAATCGAACCTTGATAAAGATGATGGTTTTCGAACGAAGTTTAGACTGTTTTGTTTATTTTATGAATAAGCTATTAGGAGTTCTTAAGTCGTTGATTGAAGAGGCTTTTGATGAAGAGGCTTTTTGATGTTGGGAACCTGTTTTGTGTGTAGAAAAATGGTATGCGTTACACGTTCTAATACTGGTAGTGTTTTGTTGTGTTATCTGCATAGGATCTTTTCGTTTTAGGATAGTGTACATTAGGGTGGGTCACTTTTGTATGAAGAAAATTTTTTTTTTCTTTTTCTTACGGGCACAGTGATAAAAAGGTGCCAAATCATGACTGTAAATAAATTATGAAATTTGGTAGCAAAGGGCATTTATCTTCTGCCTCCGGTTTCATTCGGAATTTGAGAATAATATAGCAAAAACAGCATGCCGAACAAAGTTACAGAAATCGGTGTGGTTTATAAATAAAAGTCGTAAATGGATAGTAATTGTGTTTAATGAAAAGAAACTATCATGGCAAGTCATTATAAGAAGAAAAATAAAAAAAATTAACATTACAAAGAAAGGTTTATTTGGCGGAAAAATCCTTTTTACTGTCGAATTTCGGCATAGCTTTCCTCGAATCAATCTGGGCTTTGATGAATCCTTCTCTTGATGTTTTATCACACAAAGTGGCTGAAGCTTCAGTCACAGCTTTAACAGCTCTTTCTACCGCTTGTGTGTGACAAGGAAGGCGTAAAAAATCCAAAGTTGTTTCTCCTTTTTGCTCAACAAACAGTCGGAGATTTTCTTCGGTTACAGGTTTCAATATCGGTGGCTCCGTGATATTTTCTTGCCAGTTTAAAAGATCATAATATGTTGACGCATTGAAATTTATCTTTGGTAACTGAAACAGACGCAATTTTGTTGATGTTGTTGATCTAGATTTCAAAATTCGTCGAGCAGCCAATTCACGAATATGTGGCTGCGAATCTGTCAACATAGCAAGTAATAAGTTTTCCGGGTGTGCGAAATAGCTGTTTCTTTGTATTACTGGATCGATAATGGCTTTTAAAGTTGTTAGTAAATATCTGCTTAGTTCGTTGAGTTTAAATAAGTGGCATGATCCATCTTTACAACTGGGGCGAGTTTTTATATGGAACCACACTGGAGCGTAAACTTTAACAATATACGTTGCAAGAGTGATTAGATTTGCAGAGGCATTTTTAACTGAAACATACAGACGGAGAATCCTGTTGGCACGAGTTAGCCATCGGGCATGGGACATTTTACCTGGTGATTTGTTTGCTAAATCGCTAGGAAATATGCCTGTTGAAACCGCTTCAACTATTCTGTACAAGTATTTTTGATCTGTACTAATATCTTCAGCGGAAAACTCCGGTAAATTTGTCGGTATAGGTTGAAATTGAGTTATAGGTCGTGTTTCGCAGTTTTCAAGTTCTTTGCCAATTGTCCCTGAAAATGTTCGTGGCCCAGATGTACTAGATGTGGCCAAAATATCAAACAAAACTTTACTGCCAAGGCGAAACTCTTCCAACTTTTTTTCAGGTATTTTTGGGTAAGATTTCAGTAGGTTTTTGCATTTTAAATGATATGTTTGTAACATTACCTTAATTTGTTTTGGCTCCAGTGTGGGAATAGATGATTTCACCCATATTTCTGTCAGTTTTGCAACGACAATGGCCTCTATTTCTTTGTATGTTGGCTCTTTTTTAGTTTCCCGCTCATATTTTAAGCTGTGTCGGGTCCACTCATAAAACTTCATCACATCTTCGTATGTAGGCAATATGTTGTCTTTTAAATCGCATAAATCACCAAATAAGGGACATTTCCACCTATTGCGAGTGCGAGTGCGATCCATTCTCTTAATACCACAAAACAAATGACTGCACTGTATTACGCACTGCGTGACACTAACTGTTTTAACGGTGAACTGCGCAGATTCGCTCGCACTTGTCTAACAGCGCTATTTATCGTTTCTAAACACTATTACATACAAAAACTGAAATGAATAGCTTCAAGATAACGTAAGTAACATGGCTTCAAAAATCAACTTTTTTTAAAAATTTGTATTACAATCCGGAGGCAATTAAACTTTAAATACTTTAATAAAACTTTACACACAAATTATCCACACTATTTGGCACCTTTTTACCGCTGAGCCTCTTAAAAAAACGTAAAAAAAAAAATTTGACCCACCCTAGTGTACATAGTGTTCTGTGTTAGTGTAAACTAAATTTAATATAAAAATTGGATCGGATAGTTTAAGTAGTATCAAAACATTTGTTTTTTTAATTAAGCTGTTGATTTAAGTAAGGGTCTAGACAGACGGACTGCAATTCAACTGCAATCCGACTGCCAAATGGCAGTTCAGATGCAGTTTGAATGCAGTTGGCTCGACTGCAATCAAACTGCACGTCGACGGGCAGTTGGCGTGCAGTTGGATTGCAGTCTGAGTGCAGTTACAACGACTAACTGCACTCAGACTGCAATCCAACTGCACGCCAACTGCCCGTCGACGTGCAGTTTGATTGCAGTCGAGCCAACTGCATTCAAACTGCATCTGAACTGCCATTTGGCAGTCGGATTGCAGTTGAATTGCAGTCCGTCTGTCTAGACCCTTAGAATTAAATATATTTCTACAAGTAAAATTATTTGCAAAAATTCTTTAAGAAATTATGTATGAAATCTTGAAAATACTATACATAAACAATCAACATGAAATTTATTTCAGGACCGTAAATAATCAGAGAAGACCATTGTACAAAAATATCTTGAACATATAAAGCAAAATAAATAAAGAAAACATAAAATAATCATGTCTGTCGGACGGCAGCCTTATAAACAACAAAATTAGGCATAAGCAAACAATAAACAAATCATAACGAGGTCTCAAAGGACGCGAGAGTTTAGAATGCCCTTTGTTTGCCAGCAATTTTGTCCTTTGTTAAACTCTGTCTTCAAAATGTCAGATTAAATAAACAAAATGTTGATGGCATCTGAAATAAGTTGGTATTTTAACCATCAAAGCAAAAATAAGGGTCTTATAAGTTTGACCAATATGTGTGTATGTTTGTCTGTGGCATCGTAGCTCTCAAAAATGGTCGAATTGGAGTTTGATGTGGAGACATGGGAGTGTTCTTAGCTATCTATACTCTATATTCTATACCTCTTTATCTATAAGTATTAAGTATATATAATCTATACTAATATTATAAAAAGGTAAAATTTGTAAGTTTGTTTGTTTGTTTGTATGTTCGAGGTAATCTCATGAATGATCAGTCCGATTTGAATAATTCTTTTTGTAATAGATAGCCACATTCAAAGGGAAGGTTATAGGCTATTTTTCATCCCGAAATTCCCACGGGAACGGGTACAACGTGAGTAAAACCGCGGGGCGCTGCTAGTAATTTATAAGGAGAAATAAGCCTGCCCCATCAACAAAACGTCACTACCGTTACTGCAAAATCTGAAAAAATAACGTTAACGCGATCTACAAAATTATCCCACTAGCACCATCTATTGGCTCACGGGTCGAACCACCGCGCGGTATAGCTAGTGATTGAATAAAACAACATACAGTTTTCGTTATTCTAGTGTTAATGACAATGCTTAGTCTGTTTCATCATAATATCATAGGCCAGTCTTAAATTTCACCACTCTTACTAACATATACAAACCTTTTTTAAACTACAATACTAGGGTTGCCCACTAACTTATACGCCCATTCTTACTTACTTTACTGATGCTATTTCCTTTAGATGGGTGGTCTGGCCGAGATAATGACAGTTATTACACTTATTACTTACATTATCACCAGAGGGCACGTCGAAATACAGACGAAGGAATTGACTGTTCAAAAAGGAAAATAAGCACGAAAGTATTATCTGCCTTTGCAATAATTGTAGTCACCGTATTGTGTAATTTCTGTACAGAGAATCTTTGTTGAAGTTAATTACATTGTAATATTCTTAAGTACAGTAAATTCAAGAATCTCCAAAAATCACTACATAGTATAAAACAAAGTCGCTATTTTTGTCTGTTTGTTTGTCTGTATGCTTAAATCTTTAAAATTACGCAATGGATTTTGATGCGGTTTTTTGTAATAGGTAGAGTGATTCAAGAGGAAGGTTTTTATGTATAAAAATTCCCGATATTCCCACGGGAACGGAACAACGCGGGTAAAACCGCGGGGCGCTGCTAGTATATAATAAAGCTGAAGAGTTTGTTTGTACGAACGCGCTAATCTCAGAAACTACAAATTCGATTTGAATAATTCTTTTTGTAATGGATAGCCATATTTAACGGGAAGGTTATAGGATATTTTTCATCCTAAAATTCCCACGGGGACACGTACAACGCGGGTAAAACCGCAGGGCGCTGCTAGTACATAATAAACAGACATCTTATAGTTCATCTATCAACACTAACATGTTCACACGTACCAGTTGCTTGGTAATAAAGAGTGTAGAAGGTGCTCAAGGAGCGGTGAACGAACATGCCTCGCTACCGATCGTAACTTGCACATTATTTAATGTCTCTATTGATGTGCTTTATGGATTTAATGCATAGTAAACTATTTCCTACTACATAAAGCGGTAGATAGCTGTCTTAGTATTATTGAAGAGATGAAACGAAACAGTTTTTTGATTCAAAGAACATGAGAAATGGTTTAAAAAATTTTGGGGTAATTTTTTACAAAATATGTAATTTTGTTTCTATGTTCGTGCTTATCTCAAGAAGTAAGTACTGATTCGTATATTTATAAAATGCAAAAGTAAGGGTTTTTATTTCATTTTAATTCAAACAGGAAACGACACAACGCGAGCAGAACCGCGGATCGCGGCTAGTTTTCTATCATAGATCAACCCTTATGCAGGAACCGTGATGGCCGTGGCATTTGATCTCGAAACAAAAGTCTTCAAATTGGTTAACTAGCTGTATTTTATAAACATCGATACCATCCGCAGAATTTGTCAAAATAATACTGATTTTACTCTGAAATTTCAGCCAGCAAATGGTATTGATAAAACCTAACTCCGACCAAACGGAATTATATTAAGAAACATGCTTTCAATTTATTATGCACAAATAAAACCATCGAGTCACGTTCAAAAACTCACTAAAACACAGTATTGCGTTCGTGTTTCAAGCTATGCAAATCAAAATTTGCATATGTTGGTCTCGTTATCACTGAACTAGAGAGTTTAATTATCAAAAACTTTAGCATTTTGCCACGAGGTTCAGTACCTAAGCATCGGTAGAGTTGCGTCGAAAATGTCAAAATTATTACAACATTCACAAAAATAATCTAGTTAAAAATTTTAATGAGTTATGGCTCCACAGCTTGAATCTGTGGGACTTATAATGAATAGATTCTCTGAGAATTACAACCAAGAATTAATTAGAGGACGGCCTCAGATGAAAAGTTTGGAATTGTCGCCACCTGCAATCGAGATACGAAACAAAACTGAAGCACAAAAGAGCCGAAAGCATCCCAACTGAGAATTATCCCATGTTTTATTTATAATAAGTTCATAGAATATTAATATCTCTCGGAGTACAGAAATGCGTAGGCTGGAACATTAATATTAAATTCCATTTATGTATTTTGTCAGCTGGTATTAGGAAAATCTTCGATTTAAGGACTGTATATTTATTACACTTGTTGGGAATTTGTGTTATATTATTTAGGGCACATTTTATTACTTAATATCTACTAGAAAAATCTAAATAGTACTATAAAATATATGAGAGTTGGTCAAAAATTTAAATCACATGAAAAAGTTTCGGCATAATTATGTTCGATAATAACTAATTAGTTATAAATGACATACGACGGCGTTCCCGTTTCAACAAATAATGATGGATGACATACAATTAACGTACATTTCAATGAATAGTAAAATAGTTGTAACTCCATACATGTTCAGAACTTCGTTTCTAACAACCGTGTGAATTGGGTCTCCAATGAATTAGTCCGCATCATAAATACTTTAAAACCAAACAAAAGGACACTCAATTAACGTGTAATTAATTTATCTAAAACAAACGTTCGAGAGCAACACAAACAGCAAACTGAGTAAACTCGTCAGGCAATTTGTCGAGCCATTTAATGCAAATGTAACAGAATAGTCACTGTTTCCAATCACTCGCCGAATCCCGTATCTACACCCATTAATTTTACAGATCCATTGAAATACCGATAAGACATACCGAGCTTAGTATGCTTGCGTCCGTAACGTTATTGATGGACGTCTAGCACTATGATTGCATTTGACCGGTCTATAGGATATACACCTATGTATAGATTACAGTTTAATACATTTTAGAATGGTTATAAATAGTTATCCTGTGCACAGTACTGATATCTTCAGTGAGATGAGAGGCGTTTGCCCAGCAGTGGGATATTAAAGGCCTTACCCTACTTTACATACAGGTATTAAAGATTTTATTTATATATCTTCATTAATTACATCAGTAGCCTGAACATGTTTGTTTACTGGTGTAAAAAATGTGCAGGAGTTGGAGTATAAAATTTAACTAACTGATTCTATTACATAATCAATCATAGTATCATAATCACAAATACTTTATGTAAATATGAATACAAACACTTACATAATTTTAAGAACGGGGGGAGGTCTTTGCCCAACAATGGTATGATACAGACTAACAGAGACAGTGACTGTGTGACTGTGTTAAAGGTATCTATAGACTGAAAAAGTGATTTTGAAAATAGCTCTATTTATTAAAACGACTTAATAAATAATAAATTTAAAGCTGGTATAGTACCTTTAATGCTATAGTTTCCAAAATGTTCATTAACTTACAGAGTAAGCGTGTCAATTGGTAAAGTGGTCAACCTTGGTTTCGAGTTTTAGACCACTTAAACGCCTCCGACATAGCCTATCGATTCTAACAACCGGGACAGACTATTTCACGCGCTCTCCGAATTGAGGTAGCGCTCAGATAGAAATGCCATTAACAGCCACACATCCGAGCTGAACGTTGCTTAACAATCGCGATCAGTTAACATCGGGGTTTCTTAAGTTTAAGTGAACACCACTCATTTTCAACGTCAGATAAAAATCGACACTAATATTATAAAGAGGAAAACTTTGTTTTTTTGGTTGTAATGAATAGGCTCAAAAACTACTGGACCGTTTTTTTAAATTCTTTCACCATTTGAAAGCTACATTATTCACGAGTAACATAGGCTATTTTTCATCCCGAAATTCCCACAGGAATGGACACAACGCGGATAAAACCGCGGGGCGCTGCTAGTGTATAATAAAAGCGAAGTGTATCCGTAAACGTTGTTTCTATTCAAAATCAGTTAACATAGCTTAGGGTGCTTTCAAATTATGCGTTTCGTGTCGGACCGCTGCGGTGCCGAAGCGGTGCGTTTGTCGTAATGTGAACGTACGATCGTGTGTTTTCATACAAAACGAGCAGTGCGGCAACAGTGCGGCGTCGGTACCGCGAAATAATTTTAGTACGCACCGTTGCCGCACTGCTCGATTTGTATGAAAACACACGATCGTACGTTCACATTACGACAAACGCACCGCTTCGGCACCGCAGCGGTCCGACACGAAACGCATAATTTGAAAGCACCCTTAGTCACACTATGCTACAGTCCTATATTAAACCTATTACATAAAAAAACAATAATGTTATTTACATAAACACAACGCAAGCGTATTAAACAATCAAATGATACAAATAGTCGGACGCCTTTAGCCAACTAATGGGGCTATTAGGAGAGGTATGAATATTCATTGTCCGGCAAGGATTTCAGCAATTGCACAGATCAGTGGCATATTACGGAACAATTGCTGTGATTATAACATGACTAGGTATTGTAAGTAGGATTTTGTTTTATTCTGTAATTGTTTTATTACGTACTACCAGCGCCCCGCGGTTTTACACACATTATGCCTGTTCCCGTGGGAATTTCGGGATAAAAAATAGCCTATAACCTTTCCGTTGAATGTAGTTATCCATTGAAAAAAGAATTATTTGAATCGGACAGGCAATTACTGAGAAAAGCCTGAACATACAAGCAAAGAAAATTACTTTTACCTCTTGATAATATTAAGTATTAGCACCGCCCCGCAGTTTTACCCGCGTTGTACCCGTTCCCATGATAATTTCGGAAATTTTTATACATACAAACCTTCCTCTTGAATCACTCTATCTATTTAAAAAAACCGCGTCAAAATCCGTGTAGTAGTATTTGGGTTTATAGCGAACAGACAACAGACAGACGCGGCCGGGGACTTTGTTTTATAATATGAAGTGATAGATGTTAATTTAAAACCAATGAACCTTCTTCTCTTTGTAACTACACACAGAAGACCTGAATCACCACCTAATATGAAAACACTTTTCCAAATCATTATTCACATCCAAGTCCCTCAAGTAAACAACATTCAAATCAAGCTCTTTAACGCTAAGAGAGTTACAAGCGACGCCTGAAGCGGTCTTCATAACGGAAAGGTCGAGAACTGATTAACAAAGGAAGTTAACACGAGTGCTTGACGGTCATCGTAAAGCCCTTTGATCCTTTGGGAAATCCTTATTATATTAAAGATATAATTTCCGCCTTAACCTATGAGAGGCCATTGCCCATCAGTGGAACATTACAGGTTTGAAAATTTGAAAAAGATGAAAGTCTTGCATTTTTGATTGGTACAAACACTCACTGTTCGTTCAAAATTGAATTGTATGTTGCACGAAATAGAACACTATTTAAAACGGACGTTATTTGTTTTTTAAACATATTTATGCGCTACATAAAATTCAGAATGTTTCTCTCAATGTTAATTTTGTTATAACTTGTGTTCGCTATTTAAAATGCGTTGATGTTCATTTGTTTGACTTAGCTGTATCTAGAAAGCTGTGTCCAGAAATAAAGAACGTTCTATGTAATGTTTAACTTATCATAATCAGATTGAGTATAATAAACAAACAACCATGATTTTAAACTACTTTCAAAGTACAACATAAATACCAGCGTTTTCTTGTTTGCCATAAAATTAGCAGTAACTGTTGCTTTCACAACAAAAGTACACGCAGAACTGGAATACAAATGCAGCTGAGGACCTCACGCGGAGCCTTCCACTGCACCATTATACTATTACAATGACATTACCTTATTAAACCGAATGTAAGCAAGAGTGTTGCCCACGCAATCGCAACAAGCAACGCCTCATAACGCGTGCAAAAAAGGTACAAAAAATAAGTAAGTTCGAGTAGTTTCGTGGCCAACCGTCTAAATGCCTTGCGACATGGTCTAAATTGAAACAAAAAGGACCGACAATTTAACGTGCCCTCCGAAGCACGGTAGCACTCAGATAGAAATGCCAACATCGGCCACCCATCCAAGTAGGGGTCGAGCTGCACGTTGCTTAACCATCGCAATGAACTAACATCGCTTAGTCATACTACGCCAGGAGCGCTACGCGTGCAAATAAGACCTTAACAAAACGCATTGCGTGCGATAATGACGACTAAACTTGTTACATGTTTCATGCTTGGACTGTTTCATTCACGATATTTTGATAATGGCGTAAAATGCAGCTCTTTGGATACCGAGACTGCATAATGACTGTGTGTTGGCTTGTTTTATGCTAAATACGAGGATGAAAGAGCCTGTAAATGTATGCAGATCGGCTGCGTGGGAAGTGGCAACAAGTGGCCGGGACTTTGTTTCAAAAATGTAATCTCCGGTTTTTTGGCAGTTGGGATTAAGCAGTGGTTAATTAAAACATTAAATTGAGGTACAAGTTAACCGGAGTCCGGTTTGCTTGTAATTTAATGTCTCGACATTGTATTAAGATACGATTAATGATTATGCTATTATTTATTACTTTTTTCTGTAGGTGTATATGTTTTAATGAACACATTGGCATTTATTTTCAAGATTTTTTTTGTAGACGTAATTAACTCCTCAACTTTAAAGCTCACAAACGTACACTAAACTACATGTACACATCAATTATACTGCAATCAGTTTTTATTAAGATTTTTCCAAACATTCAATACGGTAGTCAAACGTAGCATTATGAGTGCTATACATGGTGGTTAAAAACATAATTGTATCATACATACGCGATACATTAGTCGGCGGAGGCGTGGCCCGATCGTATCGACACACTTGTAATTACATGCCATCCACTAAATTTTCACAAACCTTTTATCTGATTCTCGTCCACAGTATGGTAATAGCACATATTCGGAATTCCTTTGATATTATTCATTTTTATTTTTTAGCTCTAATGGGGGTCAGAGCCAAATGGTGTCTAATGTCGAATGTGTTTTTCTAAAAGACGCTACTAGTCGCCGCCGTACCTTCACCATGTCACAATTGAAGTTAGATTTAAACTAACAACTTGTTGATAAACATTAATTTTAATATTTGCACTAAAGGGATCTAGATATCATAGAACTATAGTCTATTATAAAACAACTTCCATACAACGATTTAATAAATTGAATTCACTGGGTCATGAACAATTTAAGAATTAAACTACTAGATTTCCAATTTGCAATTTCTTTTAAAAAAAGTTGGCTTAAAAATTATCTCATTAAGAACAGTTTAAAACTTGGATTCTGTTCAATTAGTTGGGTGACCATGCTGAACATAGTTTAGAGTACAATTAAAATAAAACTTAAACATCATAGTACGGCTTCAGTGGTTGTTTATTTTGGAGTTAGCTATGCCTTTGGCGCGTTGTATTTTATAAATAAAGCTGAGTTTAATTGCATTGCGTGAATCAGTTTCGTTTCCCATTTTGCATCGGATTAGAATTGTGTTTTGTGTTCGCTAAAATAGTTAATTAATGCAATGGGGTAAATGCAAAATTGATGTTGTTTTGGTAAGAAGCAATGAATTGAGCAATGAATATTATTTTTATTTCAGTTTGAATAGGTACTTATAGTCCGTAAAAATGTCGAAGGAACAATATCATAGAAGAAACTTCAAAATAAAACACACTGTGTCAATTTTACCAAAATGAAGAGAAAAATCGCGCTGTTAATAAAATATCTCTACGTAATAGAATATAAAGTGCAGAGAACTGACTGAGTTCATAACCTTCTTAATACTGCAGAAGGTAGCGAAAGTTAGCGTTTCTTCAGGTGATTCATGAGATCTCCTCGCTTAAAGATTTATACTCTAGTGTTGTGACGTGTGACGTTTATTGCAGAATAGCACCGACCTCGGTGCAAGTGTTTGGTTAGGGTGAAATGTACCCCGATTTGTCATACGGTGGCATACCATTCCCTGGGTTAAGAAAAGTGGGTTTATTTTTAAACTGACTTCAAAATCCAAAGGAGGTTCTCGAATCGTTTGTACCTATGTTGTTTTGTTTTTATGTGTTACCCTTTTGCGTTGTTTATGAATAAAGGTAATTCTTTCGGTATATGAAAAGGCATGATATAGATTAGTCCCGTCTTTAATCGATTTAAAAGAAGAGGTAGGAAGAAGTTCTCATAAAGTGGGTTGTTCGCTTATAAGATCCAAAATGTTTAAAGTCTTGGACGTATGGATAAAAAAAAAAATTTTAATGGCTGATGTATTCAGTTCCTGTTTTAACAATCGTCACTTTGTTGCCATAAATGAATTGCAAAAATATACAAAATTATCGCCAAATTCCATTCCCAAAAATATATCCACAAAAAACATTGTTTTGTCGTCCAAGAATTCAGCTGTCAATGTCCAATTTTACGCCCCAATTTACAGTTCATCACGATTGGGTTATTTGAATTTCAATTAAAGAATTAATGAAGAGCTTCCCGTTAACCATGTTTTATTCAACACTGGCTACACCTTGCATAATGGAAATGACAACCGTGCCAATCGAGGGCTTATCACCAATGTCATTTATAGGAACGATCGCTGCAGCAGGTGGCCTAACTGTTTATGTTGACAGCGGATTTGGTTAAGTAAATTGTACCGCATCTAATGCAACCAGGCGTAAGTCAAATGGCACTCGGGGCAATGCAGTTATGACGTCATTAGCACGTTATGTGACGTAATAATTCTCGAGCTATCTTCCGGCTGTCAGCAATTACCGCGATGGATGGTGCTACACGTGGTCCAAATGTGCGTTATTATTTTACCCTACAATTTTAACTGGCTGAATCTCGGTAGACCATTTTCCTTGAGCACACAAGTATAATAGAGAATGAGTTGTTGGTTTTATCTCTGAATTTTAAAATGCTTTTTTACTGAGGAAAACAATGGTTTTGAATAATGTTCTAAAACATTAAATCATTTAATTTATTTATATTCAAAGATAAGTAAATAAAAGTGTGAATATGCCGAATAGTTAAGCAAGATACATACAAGATAATTGTACTTTGATAAGCCCGTTGGCACAGTGGCATGTGAGAGCGCTTACTGTGTCAGGGATTGCGGGTTCGATTCCCGCTAGGAGTTAACAATATGTGAAGACATAGTTGTTGCCGACGACGTCTGGGTGTCAATTATATATTCTTATAAAGTATTTTTGTATTTATATGTAAAAGTGTCCGTTAATTAGATTCCATAATACAAGCTTAAAGCTTTGTATGGGACTAAATAACCGTGTGTGAATTTGTCGTGTATTTATGTAAGATACATAATTACGTACCCAGGTGCTAAGATTAATCAAGTTTTAAACTTGATTAATCTTAGCACCTTTTGGCATCAATTCAGTAACTAAAACTTATGTAGTAAAAACTAAAGCTATAAAAAACATCATCAACACTCCCGTATTAAAAACCCAACCATTTTCATTAAATCATACTGAGACGAACTAAAATGGCGAAGACAAACAAAAATAGTCCATACATTCAAATAACTGCAAACTCAGGGACGTTAATGAGAATAGTTTGTGTCCTAGACAATGGATGCATAAATCCCGTGATTGTATCTATGTGCAAAACTGTGCTAAAATAGGTATAGTCGTCGACATTCATAATGCGTATTTAGTACTATTGTAATGAATGCGATCACCTTTACGGGAGAGACTGGAGCGGTTTATGGACTCTGAATAATATTTTGTTTGGTATTTGTGCCTCCTTGATTTATACTTTGATAATTAAGTTGCAGTACTAGGGCTACCAATGGTTGATTCTTTGAATTGTTCAATAAACTACATGATCGACTTTAGATCAAATTAAAGTCAGAGAGTGTCCCCTAGTGCCCCATACTCGAATTACACTCATAGTAGATTTCTTAGTTTCATACATTTTTAACAACTTCGTAAAAATGTTATAGAATAAGTTTAAACTTTTTTTTGAGGGGCGGTTAAGCTGGTTTAAAAGCGAAGACTACTCATTTTGAATTGAAATTACGTTTACGGATACCTTCCAGTCTTCTGTGACCACGGTTCCTGTAAAGGCGCCGAAACGTGAGAAACAAATCTAAAATAAAAGCGTATCGTAAATGTAGTTCAAAACAGTTTTACCTTTCTGAATGTGTCAAAACTGAAAAAAACACTAGTGGGAATCCAAGCATTTTGTTTTAAAATAATACAACATCAAAATATCACATTCAAATGGTTTTGAATTTGGAAATTGGAAACGAGATCGAAACGTGTATAAATGACAACTGCACCGACCTTCAGCATTAACAGTAGGTAATAATTTTACAAACAGGTGCATACATTTTAAGGACAATTTTGATGTTAATGCAACTGCATATTGCTTAGCGAGTTGCCATACATATAATTACATAAACATTTAGCCGATACAATCTGTACGGTTTCACATTGGAGTCTAGACTGTAATCTAAATGTAATAATATTTTCAAATAATCAATATAATAATGAAATAATATTATTATCAAAACCATAATCCTGATGCAGATAAGGGTTTATCGAATGTCTGAGGTTTGTGGATAAGGTATGATATCAACTCTTTTGCAAGTTAAATTTCATTCACCAGTCTCTATAGATTAGACAAATGACAATCGCCTTGCAAATTATATTTCACTGTATTACTATGACAAGTCCGTTGGCACAGTGGCAGTGAGAGCGCTTACTGTGTGTGTCGGGGGTTGCGGGTTCAATTCGCGTCCGGAGTCAACAACATGTGAAGGCATAGTGGTTGGCGACGACCTCTGGGTGTCAATAATATATTCTTATAAAGTAAAGATAGTAGACAAGCAAATAGAATGCGAAGTTATTGCCGCTTTTCTATAGGTTTCTTCTGATTAGTCAGATTGATAAAGCCTAGTTACATCAATAATAAAAAATCTCTTGCAGCATCTGTGGTTGTCGTAAGATTTCGTAAGGTAGTTGTGACTAAAAGAACATAATATTTTAACTGTATCTACATCAAACAAACCAATATAATTTGTTCATTCAGTACACATACATAGGAATACAAATAATCATTCCATTAAACGGTACTGCTCGGAGGATTTGGACCCCGTTATCCTACGGGAATCCAAAGAAAAAAGGTCGAGTAATTTGTCTTTACTTGGTGGATTTATGTAGGGATCACTAGTATAGAGACTGAGGGAGTAAAGCCCTGTATTCATGGTAAACATTTTGCGTAAAAAGTAAATAGGTTAGTGGCCAACCCTGCTGTTTGAGTTTTTAGCCCACCCCAAGGCCTCTGACATGGTCTGACGATTGAAACAACCGGGCCGAAAATATAACGTGTCCTCCCAAGCTCGGTAGTGCTCAGATAAAAATACCACTATCGGTCACCCATCCAAATAGGAACCGAGCTGCACGTTGCTTAACAATGTTGATGAGTTAACATCACTAAGTCAAACTACGCCATGAGCGCTTACACATTTTAATTGTTGCTTAAATATTTCCACTTCAAATCCTCACAAATATTTGAATAAATAAAATTAAATATGTACAGGACTTATTTCATTGACATACAGTTTGTTAGGCTCAAACTTAGCTCAACGCTTATTTTATAGTATCTTGCTAACTGACACCTATAAACTATTATACACACATACGTTATATTATGAGTATTAATTGTCACCCAGACCTCGTCGACAACAACAACTATGCAGTGACCTCTGCAACATATCGCTGAGCAATATTCAAGCATTCCAGGAATAAGTCCACAGCAACTCATCAGCGTATTGCCGCAACAATGTTTACAATACTTACAAAATGAATGGTTGGTAATAATCGCTCAAGGACGTTCTACGTGGGAAGTCAAGCTATGGGACCTTTTAGTTGTAAATCAGAGTTAGCCAGCGGCAGAATTTTGAGTACAACTTGAGTTATTCATGCTTCAAGTTTAGTTTTGTTCTTGTTCTGTTCGATTAATTAAAATGGACCCTTATTGGAATTTGCGTAATGTGAACTAGGGCTAAAGTGTTCTCGAAATTGCCTCAGGTGATGTGGTCAATCGAAAATAATATCAAGCAAAATCAGAGTTCTAAACTAGGTACCGAAACTAATAACCCTTTAGTATTACACAATCTTATATAACTTACATTTGGTTCGTCTGAATACCTATTAAGAATTGCCTACAACTAACCTAAAGTCTATTTCAAGATATTACATATATAATAATGTAATGTGTTGAATAGATATTACAAGATATTAAATATTGTAATATAATGTAATATGTACGAGTAATGTGGTCGGTTCGGGTTTGAGATCACCCGCAGTAGGCAAGCGAGGTTATTACGTCGACGTAATCACCATTGGGGAGGATAAGAATCCTTTTCACTGAACTAATATCTTACGATAAAATGTCTTTGATAAGCAGTGGAACATCACTAATTTTACTTTTTACTTACTATAGATTATTTATTATATTAACCGTTATACGATTGATGCTGACAAGATTCCAAGTACCTCATCCCCAATAAGATTTTCAAAACTTATACTATCATAATCATAGAAAACCATCAATGATTAATCATCATCCCCCATCGAGAGCGCGGTGCGTCTTCCAATCACCTCATTACATTACACGTCAGAGATTTACACTGTTCACGCACGCACGCAATTCTCGCGTACGATGAAATACAACTTTTATATTATGTGTGGTACAATTACAAGCGAAATTAGATGTTCTTTTTATGAATTATATTATTTATTTTTATTCCTAGTAATGTTAAGGCATATGCAGACATAAGCGGTATTAACTGACCCTGTAGTTTCCACTACAGGGTCAGTTAATACCGCTTATGTCGCTGGAAGTATACCGTGGAAGTATACCGCGCGGTATAATAGGATAGAGAAATTCCACATTCGGTGTGAGTACCTCACACCCACTTGGTATTCTGTACCCGCAGCGGTAGCAAACAAGGCTTATGTGTGTATAGGCCTTTAATTACTGGACTGATATTTTCAGTACGAAGGGCTTTTGGAAAGTAGTTAGACATTACAGTCTAATAATACCACTACTTAGTTGTATATTGTCTTTTATAGTCTTGCTGGACGTTCCGTCAATGACTCCAAGCTTAAACTCATCCATTAGGTACCTCAGATTTAGCCAAGTCTTGAACGTCTTGTTGCAAATCTTGATGACGAAAATGTTCTTGATTCTGTAAATATAGACGGAAACAAAAGATCAATAGATACCTATATAAAAGTGATTATTTAGTAAGCGAATGCTAGTAACATTATCTCTCAAGGAAAATGAACTTTCTCTCGATCTACATAAGGACGGTTTCAAAAGGAAAACGCGTCTATGATTTATATTATTAACTAACACGTACTAGTGCTCTCAGAAACGCTCAAAGCTTCTCTATTCATCCGAAAGCACCTTGAGGCGTCCACGACATCACCACGATGAATATCTTGTTAAGATTAGAATAATAACGGAGTACTAACTACAGAAATTACTTATTGAATTTCAATCAATATTCAACATTGAATGAATTTATTCCGAATCGTATTCCATTTATTATAAGACCAAGAAACCCTATAATATTTCAGAGTATAATATAAACGAGATTACGAAATAGCTAAACTCGGAATATCAAATAACGTATACAAAATTGATTGGAAAATTATATTTGTTTTATTTGTTGATCAAAGAATACTTTTCGGTGAAAGCTTTTGTTTGAATTATTTTGTAAGTCAAATACTTTTATTAACTTTCGGACGGGGAATGTAATTTGGAATGTTTATCTGAGTAACTTATTAAGCCTTTTGTTTCGGAATTTTATTCAATGAATGTATATTTTAGAATAGTTGTAATTGTTCGTTCCCTTTGATCTTTTATGGTCAACTAGCAGCGCCCCGCGGTTTTACCCGCGTTGTGCCCATTCCCGTGGGAATATCGGGAATTTTTATACATAAAAACCTTCCTCTTGAATCACTCTACCTATTACAAAAAACCGTATAAACCGTATCAAAATCCGTTGCGTAATTTTAAAGATTTAAGCATACAGACAAACAGACAAACAAACAGACAAAAATAGCGACTTTGTTTCATACTATGTAGTGATGATCTGCAGTAGACTAAAACCTACCCAACTTAGTAGGTAGATAACTTTCAAGTTTTAAAGTTTAAAGACCTCCTAAACGCTTCCATTATAGTCTTGTAATCAAAACAATGGGACCTGCAAATTATCGGGTCCTCATTATGTTTAGAAATTAATAGGTAGAAAAAACAGTAAGCTCCTATCTTAGTACTATGATAGTTCACTACTAAGTTGGGACATTAGTGATTTTTCTAACTGACCTAAGACAAAAGTTGACACAAATATAATTAGAAGACCTTTAAAGTTCTTTGGTTAGTGTAATGTCAAAGGTAATTAAAAACTCCATTTAATGCTATCAAAATTATAAAAAGGCTTCTCAATATAATTACTTATTCAAGCTACCAAAAAAACCATTCAAATCACTTCGGTCAACTAACAAGAAAGCTTTTCAATTTTTGAATCTCAATTTTAATTGAATCTCTATTGCGTTTACCTCAAGGTTCATTTGAAGGTCGTAAGTTCGTGGACACTTGAAAGGCAGACTGTGGTTGTGTTCTGTCCACTAATTAATGCAAGGCGATACATCAGCAAACTAACCTCTGTGACGAAAGTTGAGCTAACTGCTATGAAAGGCTTTGATATTGACGAATGATGACTCTGAATAATTGAGATTTATATTTGGAATAGTTCTTGCTTCGCCTTAATTGGTTACAAAACAAACTTTGAATTGGTTCAAATATAGGTAAGTAAGTATAAGCCTGTAATGTCCCACTGCTGGGCAAAGGCCTCTCGTCTCACTGAAGATATAAGTACAGCGAGGTAGGTATAAAGATTTAGTCGTTCTTTTGTTTTCAATTCTCACGATCAAAAGATTAAATCATGTATTGAAAACTAACGTATAGGAAGGTAAGTACACTGAGAAAATAATATATTGATATAATTTATATATTATTACTTTTCACATTCCTTAAGATGATTCAATTGACTTCCGTTCCTCTTTTAAATCACTAACGATATACTTGTTTACCTAGCGACTCATTCAACCAAGCTTTTAAGTCAGCGAACAAAATAAAATGAATCCCAAAGACAAATAAACATTTCACCCAGTTAGATAAGTAGTTAAATATATCCAAAACAATGTTTCCCGAAGGATATTATATAAATTGTACAAGTAGTTTATTTCACAACGTTGCACGTTAAGGAAAATTGGATTCTTAAAAAAAACGGTGCGATGAGATCACACTTGGATTTTACGAGATAGTTCAGATGTGGAAGGTAGTGTCATAATTTTTTCATGAGAAAATTGATTAGATGTTTCTTTCATGATCAATAATATTGTATGATATGGCTTAATGATGGTAAAATCACTACATACTCGTAGTAAAAATTAAAGTCGCTTTCCGCTGACTGACCCTATATATGCTTAAATCTGTAAAACTACGCCATGGATTTTGTAAACCCAAGTAAATAAAAAAGTCAACCTAAAAGATTTATAATTTGAATTTTATAAGCAAAATAACAGATAATTCGGCATATTTTATAAATGAAATTAATTAACTTACTGCGTAACCATATGTTCGATACACAAATAAATTTTAATAAACGTTATTCAGTTTGCTATCAAAGATAAGAATTTAACATTCAGATTAATTCTAATTTATGTTGAGATAAAATAGAATCGTAAACCTGTTGACAAATTAACATCGGACTAGATTTCAGTTAAGTGCAAATGCATTAAATATAATCTTATTTATTTATAAATTAAATGTTTTTGATAACTGTTTTCAAGATTTCTAACTTGATTAATTACTTACTGATAATCCACGCCTAGTGAAGAAATTAATCAATTACTTTTTTTATACTCATGTACTTTTTTATGGATTGACTATTTTTAACCGACTTATAAAATCAGAAAGAGGATTAAAGTTCTCTCAACAATAGATTATGTTTTGTTATACTCCTATTATGTAATGATAGCATTGCCTTCTTAATATATCTCATAGATTCATTTGAAACCGCGTAAGGAATTTGTAAGTAAGTGATTTTTAAAAAAGTTCTGAAAAAACAATTTTGAGTTACTTTTGGTCTTAAGTACATAATAATATATTCATACTAGAAGCGCCCCGTAGTTTTACACGCGATGTACCGGATCCCGCGGTTTTTTGGGGATAAAATTGTAATGGACATCAGCATAAAAGCGCACTTTTCATTGTAGAAATGCCTTATCGAAATATGGATGGCTATTCAATAAAAGAATATTACGATTCGATAGCAGATATGCAAATGCATCGCAATTCAATTCCTGTGAGAATTGAAGAATAAGTAACAGTGATCGATCAGTAACGTAGTTTGTAGATTTGAAAGTGGGGGGTTGACTCCCTCTATTACTCGGTTCGATTCCCGGGCGAATGAATGCAGTTCTTTTTGTGATTAAAATCGATGACATGGATTCTATAATTTTATGTTCTTTTACAAAAACCTATTGTCACTTTTATTCAAATAGCCTTTGCCAGCCTCTTAGTAGCCAAGATAGATAAAAATAATATCTAAAAGACGACACTCAATATCTCATAATATGGCACTAAAAGGTGTCAATCTTTACGTAGTCGACTACAAAGTCAAGTATAGTGTGCTAGACAAGACAAGAAACTTTCTAGGCGTCTCCAAAGGAATTTCACAAGGAACATGCAAGTATGCAGATGTTAATGAAATTATTTCTGGGAAAGTAAGATCTGAGACGGGTGCATTGCCCTGAGTGCTGTTAGTAATTTGCATTTTGAATACTAATGACGGTGCTTTCAGGGCGACAACGCTGCGGGGACATAATGATAACTGCATAAAGCATAATTACTGATTAAAATGTTATTATAACTTGCTACTGTTCACGTCGTTAAATACCGACCGAGCCTTCCCTGAACTTGTTTTCAACTTCTGGTGTGGTCGCCTTAATAGGTATTACAAATGTTTGTTTCTCGCTGTTTTTACGATACGTTTTATATTTTATTTTAATCACAAAATGTTTATTTTATATTAAACTTAGTAAATATAAGTACACTGCTGTGAAATGTGTCGTAAACAGTGACCATCAAAGTGTCATTTAATTTGACTATAAAAAGTCGTATGTATTGACGAACCAATAATATATAATGTTTACTGTTTTGTATGTAATTCAATTGATTACTCTTTAAATTGAATTGCCAGTAAAGTTAAGATAAACATACTGACGTACCAATTAATTAGGCATTAAACTCGAGTTAAAATCAGTTTACTTTATTTGCTAGAGTTAAAACTGATTTTCATGGTTTTTGGGTAAAACTTTGTTACTACGATATCAAAGTAATTGCGTTATCATAAAATCAACGTCCCGCAGATAGAACTTTAAAATGACTACTGGTTTAAAAGGTTTAAGCCAACAAGTAGCGCGTAAACGTAACTATGATTTTTATTTAATGCCCTATTTTCTAGTCTTATGTACCTACCGACCTAGGATAAAGGATACCCTACGTCCTGGTAACCTGATAACCTGGCGTCTCTTTTCTTTCGTCCTACCTTATTATTTAGTTAATACTCATAATAATCAATATTAATTGGCCTATATGACATAAGAGATGAGAGACCTTTGTCCAACCCACTGCTGGACTGAGGCCTTTTATCTCGCATTTATCTATTGGAAATATCAGTAAATAATAACTTAAAATGTACACATCACACATCAGCCATAACCCGTTAATTAAACCATCACTTCCCAAAATTGAAACACTCAAAAACAGGTATGTAAAAAAGTATTGCTGTAAATGATCGACTACTTGCATTTAACTTAACGAATGTAGTTGAGTAAATAAATAAAGCAACAAATTAAAAGGAGATTTTAATTGAAGAGTTCGATAATTAAGCATGAATGTTTAAATTAATTAATGAATTTCGTGGAAGCGGGTATAGCGCGCGATCGGTCGCTGTTCCGAACGAGCATACTTAATTAATGTGAACATCAGAACAAGGACGATCGCTCTGCTATTGTAACTGTTAAGAGCTAACCAATTTTATAGTCATTAAGCTTAATCTATTGTTCGTTAGAATAATCAAAGAGTTTATTTACTGGAGAGAATTTGATTATCTTTTATGTTCCTTTTTTGGATGTTATTGATTATGTACCTTTTTAGAATTGTATAAGTAAAGTGCCTCCATTATTACGTTTATTGTTATTAGAGGTACTAAGTTCTCGGTAAAAAAAAATTGCCTCGAAATTCCATAGAAATAGACGCCCTAAAAATGGTAGACCTTTTAAACACACGTAAACCGTATATCTCCTAAAGATACTAAGTATAAATTACGTATGCAATAGATTAAATCTTAATGGACTTTGCTTTCCATGTTAACTGAACTTAGATATCAATAAATTAAATACCTACACGAGTTACTTACTTAATGTAACATACTGAATAATACCAAAAGCCACAACACATACTAAAAAGTCTATCGCAGGATTTAATATGCTCTCATATCAATTCCATCAAGATTTATATCAATATCCCCAAAATATTCCGAATCCAATAACGTTTGCTACCAGACAATGTGCAGATAGTTTATATTCGGAAAAAATATACGAAACGAACTGATCCGTATAAATTCAACGTACGAGTGAAAAAGAGTTTGGTACCGTCAGCTGTTGGACATTAGTCAGTCGATGCGAGAAAATTTAATAAAAGCACTCCTTATTGCCTTGTCCCGTACCTAACAGAGTTGCCCAAACTTTTTGTTCTGTTAACACTTTTGCAGGATATTCGACATTTGAACTTCACTTTGAATAAATTCAATTCATTTTTGGTGATTGGAATTAAGGAGGTGAGTTTATACACGGTTAAATTATCGTATGAATTCCATTTTCAAATATTCTGCTATTTAGCCAAATTTTATTTTGAACATGACGAGTTTTATAACCAGATGGTTAGTTCAAGAGATTAAGGAATTGAAAAGAAAACTTACTCAACTAGATTTATTAATTATGTATCGATTCAGAGTCTCGTTAAAATGTTATCACAATACCTATCAAACACACGTATAATGAAACATTAAAACTTATAAACAGATAAACTATCGAAGCAGTAACTTTTGAAGTGCGATAAGGACAAATTGACGTGATTATATTACTTAGTACACTCGGGGAGCAATTGTACGAGTATTCCACTAATGGACTCGTGTACTAGTAGTTTTCGACGCCTACACGTCACTGGATCAGAAACTTTTAATGGTGATAACGTTAGCAATCTGTCTCTAGTTATTGGTTCCCTGAAAGAGATGTCATAAAAGTTATGACACGTAGTTATATGAGTGTTGGTATCAAATTGGAAAATCGAGTGGATTTGTATGGTTGGAATGGATATCGATATAACTGTCAACACACGATGACTACACTTTTGTAATAACTGAAATAATAGTTAAAGTAAAGGTTGTAATATTAGTCACTTACGCTTACGCACCAGTAAACGTTAACACAAAACGACTCAAAGGACATAAGAAAATAAAAAATTGTGGCTTTGGACTGGCTGCCCATATGACTTTAACAGACTGACATTTAAGTTATGAAACAACGCTTTGTATAATTAACAGATATTTAACAGTGTGAAGTCGTGAACTTTTTATTGAAACAACACACCCTTAGGATAATTATGTACCTTTTATGGCACTATAGTCAATTTTTTATTTATACCTTTATTTAGTAAGAAAAATATTACAAAATAAATAACCGCGCGTAAACTATGCTTCGCACGTAAAACATAAATAACACAACAGAATTCAACAGTAGGTACCTAAACACAATATATCTAAGTCTCTGACTTATACAATATGTAACTATGCCGAGAGCAACAACATTTTCTTTATAAAAGCTTCTAGAAAAGAAATAAAGACTAGTGGCTAAATACGACGGTTTACTCGCCTCCGGACATCGGTGGGCTAAGTAATAGGCTATCAGGCTTGAAATGTTTATAGTAATTCCAATATATTAGAAAGGTTTCCGATTTAAAATATGATTCTTGTTCTAATTAACTAAGGAAAGTTAAAGCTGTGAGGTTAGTTGATGGTAGTACATGATGCTTAAGATACAGAAGAATTTAAATTTCGAACCTGATTATTAGTTCTGTTGGTTTGCTTTAGTGGTGTCGCTCGTGACGTAGTTTGACTAAGTAATGTAAGTTCAATGGGATTGTTAAGCAACGTGCAGCTCAGCCCCTTACTTGGATGGGTGGCCGCTAGTGGCATTGACACTAGGATTGGTCTTGTTGACCATACACTCGATGAAGAAGAAGAAGAAGTGGCATTTCTATCTGAGGGCTCAACGCTTCACAAGGTGTGTTAAGCAGTCGGTTCCGGTCGTTTTAATCGTTAGAGGGAGAATTTTATCGGAGGCTTCGATACCAGGATTCGCCATTAATCTACTTGAAACGAATGAATGAATGAATGAATGGAACTTTAGCAGAAATACATTTAGCAACACACGCATGCGTACCTGTATAAAGCTTCAATTCAGTTCAGTAGACTTATAGCTTTAGTTACTAACCACTTGAACAAAAGTGAGAAAAATGTGAACCCGTTATTAAGTATCTTGAAAAGATTGCATAAGGCGATTCCTTTCTTGTAGTACATCCAATTATTTGTTTTATTTGAAATACCAAGCTGACAAGCTGTACTGATTAGTTTTGGCCATCAGAAGAAATATATAAGTAAGTATAGGCCTTTCATTTCACTGAAAGTTATCAATTCAACGATGATAAGAATATAATATGTTTAAGCAACTCTCCTTATTCCTGCTAGACTGTCATATTTTCTTGTGGCTTACAATGTACGCAAAAATTTACATTCCATACGAGCTTCAGATAGATCCACTCCTCAGGGACTTTGTCTGCATACTTACACGGATCTAATGACCTAAAAGTCAAGTGGGGAATACATACATAATGCTATATTTTCGGTACATATATTCCTAGTTCGAAGAATATTGTGAAGTAAGGAAATATAGTCTTTATGACACAGACACTAGGGGCAAACTCGCTCACTGAAGATGACAAAATGAAGGATCAGTAATCTAGACTTTTATTACGAGCTAGCTCTGCCGACTGACACGATTAACATGGTCGAATTCAAATCAAAATCGGAACGTATATACGTATAATCGTATATGTATATAACTACCTTACAATCGAATAAGAATCGTTTCGAATAAATCGGGAATGAAATCGATTCGTGTATAAATGATAGCTCCTCCAAGTTTGAATAACCAAACGTTTGTACCAAAAAATATTGTAGACGAATAATGGCATGTTTACCAAAATTGAAGCCAAGAAACTAACAAAAGCAGCAGTTATGTTTCTACGAAAAATTACTTAATAGTATTTGGCAGAGTGTATCCAAGCTAACCACACGCTCTTGTGTAAAATTGTTGAAATAAGACTGTCATAGAATTCCGCTGAGGCCTTTACAAATATATTTATTTACGAGATCGCAGAATTGCTGCCCGAATAAAGTCTGTGGAGCAAACAAATGTTTTTTTCTTATAATAGTCGACTAGGTTATATTTTTGGTAGGTATTTTGATTTTGACTTTTTGTGCCATGAAGAGCCATGGTGGTGTAGTGGTTCGCCTTCCAAGGCTTGTATTCGGTTCAGTCCCCAATCGAAGCATGGGAGTATGTCAGCTTATCAAATATGGCTTGGCTTAGAGATGAAAGAACAACTCACGGTAGTAACACTAATAGTGACAAGGTTAAGTACTTCTCAGTGTATCGATATCTTCAGTGAGATGAAGTGGTTTTAATCAGCATACGAGACATTTTATGTAAAAAAGAATTAAAAGCTTTTTGCATCAAACGAAGAATTAAACAATATTGTTTAAGTAACTAATCGATACAAAATAAATCGTTTTATCATTATGTAAGTGCCCTCTTTGTCAGTTTTTCAGTAATCGGCAGTTCGGGTTGCTTCCGCGGTCGGAGCCTTGCTCGGACAGATTTGCATTTAAAGCGAACGTTCACTATCGCGACGTTATCGCGGCGAGTCGGGCCACGGCTTAATGTGCCGCCTTTCCGACAAAAAGGTCTCGTAGAAAAATGGCGAAAACATTTTTTGGTAAGCAAGGAACCCTTTTAGGAGCTCTATTAAAAGAAGAAAGATCTATTCTCGTTGCCTTTGTAAGGTCATTGCCGTTGGATACAGATAAGTGCTCACCTTTTTGTAGAATGTAGGTCATTTGATGTTGTCGTTAAGTGATTGAATTTGGATTGTTGCGCAATGTTTACTTAACTTTTGTTGGGCGAATTTCGAATAGAGAATTGGGAAGAAAGAAAATTGTTTTATCTTAAGAGGCTTAGAAATGTGGTTGTTTCGACATAAAAATATGGTAGATATTTTCCAAAAGTATTGGTATTAGAATCGATGCTTGGGGGATGGAAATAATTAGTCAAAGGCCTCCCAACAATGGGACACCAAAATTATAATACCTTATTAATTTTTTTATTTGCTTAGTAATGATGAATGTTTGTGTAATTAGGGCAACGATTAGGTTCTCAGCATTGGAGTGTGCGCCCTGAGGGCCTGCTAAATAAAATGCCTTACGGTTTAGCACATTTCGTCAGTAACCCTGCAGGTAATGTAACTTCAAAGCGGCTTACAAACGGACGCCCCTAGACAACATTCGCTAATTCACTTTGATGTCACCCCTCAACCCCACATTTTCACCCCCTTTCAGTAACGAGAAAACGCGTCTTAAAACTTTAAACCCGGCTCGAGGTAAAATATTATTAAACGTTCGCAACAATTTTTAATACTTTTTTTAACGAGAAATTGTTTTCAAAGTTCTTTTGAGTGGATATTTTCAGAAAAACGCTTTGTTTTTCTGTTGGAAGTTCAAAGCAGATTTTTTAATAACGGTAAAACACTTTTATGATATTTTTGTTTTTTATATTTTAATCAGATAACGCCTAAAGCTAAATTATTAGGTTATAATTTGTTTCATTACCTGGTAATTCATACACTGCGTGTTCGTTTTCTTTTTAAACGGTTTTTTATTAACTATAAAAATATATTTTCATTTTGCTGAAAAATATTAAAATTTCAATTAAGTTCTGATGAAAAACATAATAATTAAACCACAACCAATAAATCTGTAATAAACACCGATAAACATCTCATTTCACCAAAAATAGCTCAACATGAAACTGCAAACTTGTCTGTTGAATGGAAAATTCCCACTCAAAGAGAATAAAATATAATAATCTGGGTTGATATGTTCCCACCGGGTCTGTGTAGTTAATACACGTTAAGCTTTCAGCGATATTGCTTTGTGGAGGTCCAGTGGTTACATCCCTCGTAACGAAGATTGAAAACTATACAAAGCGGCCACGAGAACGCTTTGCGGTTCATATTTTGTTTTGCGTTTGTGCTCAACTCTGCACTGTTCAAGTTTCTTGTTGATCAAACAGAGATACCTGTGGTTGGACTGCTTTGCTTCTTCCAACTTTACATGTGTGTGTTTTGGCTTAGGCAAATTACAGTTGTAGATTGAGTCATGTGTTCTACGACGGTCTACTGAGTGGAGGTTTACTATTTGGGATGTGTATTGCTAAGAGCGGTGTTAAGTTTGTAATTAAATATCTAGATTATTATACTTTACAAATAAAGCCTTTCAATGGTCATAACTACTTTGTACTAATTAAGAGTTTTAACTGATAAATTCTGATAAAAAGTGACGGAAATACCTTTTCATTAGTAGGCACCTGCAAATAGGATGGTTCCCAACGTGACACACAAATACCAAAATAATTACAGTGATTATAATAAAACAAAAGTGCTTCACTAAATTCTATAAAAATCTCATAGTATTTTCTAACTACAAGCAAAGAAAAAACCAAAACAAACCATTAAAGTAAACTATCAAGAAATATTTCATCAACAAAAACTTAGTCTACAAACATTCGTCGACAATTGCGGTACTTATTCAAATTACCACCAACTACTTACTTGGTACATAAAAACTAATTGCCTTGAGTTCTAGAATCCTACCTGGTCAGTACCTAAACCGTCTTATGTTAATGTACTAGCTTTAACAATGACAACACTTCCAGGCTTTTCCATTGCTTTGTCTAGTCTAACGTCTCAATTATCTGAGAAGTAAAGAACACCAATTAACATCCCTATAAACAGTCCTATGAATTCTGCATTCAAAACAATGTTGTTTGAATGCAAAGTAATTTACACTCTATTTAGCAGAAGAAAGAGTTGTTTTCCCTTATTTGGGTGTGAAATGAAGTGTATTAAAGGAGCTAAGAAACTGATGCGCGCTCATTTGCAAATGTCCACGAGTAGATTACGTTTTGACATACCTTAACAAACAAACCAGTTGATCGGGAGTCGTATTATCAATATACTCGTAATTTCAGTACGAAAATAACTTTGACATTGATAGAGTGGGGCAAAAAAGTGGAATAATTTGTTTAATGTATTGAATACTTTAGTTTGCATGTTATGTGTAGTATGTTAATTGAAATAGAGGTGTTAAATGAGATACTTTATTTGCATTGCAATTATCGTTATAGGTATGTTAATGTTAGTGTTTAAAAATGTCTAAAATTAAACATTATGTACAGTCATTCACACATTTATTTCGAATAGGTTGTCCCTAGTGCCGGAGTATTTCGACCGCGTAAAGGCTTCCGACACGATTGAAACAATCAATTATGTGTAGTAATATAATAAAACTTCAGAATTCGATTTCTTGTTTGTTTGAACGCCCTAACTTCTGGAACCACCAGTCAGATTCCCTTAATTCGATGTGTACTAGATAGCCACATTCTACAGAAAGGTCACAGGCTATTTATATCCCGTAATTCCCACGGGAACTGTTGCATTGATGAAGTTGCCTTACAGGGCGTTATTTAAGTACTTATTATGTTATATCTCACTAAGTTGATGGTAATATAAACCAGCATTATTTTTGTTTATATATACAAAACATTCAAGGTAGAGGCTAAATACAAATAATAAGTTGCTGACAGGATAAAAGCGCCACATTTCTGCTACAGCTAAGTATAACTCCAAGGTAACCTATGCAAGTATTCACATAATGGTAAAGTACAGTCTTGCATTAAATGTTTTTGCAGACAGAAATAATTCTGAAACAAAGTATGCAAAAATATAAACAGAGTAAAGACGATAACTTTGAATTGCAAAAAGATTTACCATCAAGTTTGTAGCGGACTTGTAAAATTGATGGTGCATGGCTATTGGCTACATGACAAGTTTACTTACAGCATCAATTTCCGCATGCCGCATCAAGGTCGGTGCAAACTTGACGGTGAACTTGATCGTGTATGGCCATCATAACACTCATAGAATAATTGGCAGTTCATCATAGAATTGAGAAAAACAAACAAGTTTTTCAAACAGAAAACTTCCTACATAAATTACTTTCTCCCACGATTGTACCACCAGGCGGTACCATTGGCAAAGCAGGTGCCAACTCGGTTCCTATTCAATATAGCCCTATTGTACCATTATAGGTAATCGAGATACATTTAGATCGCGATGAGGCGTCGAATTTATTACAAATGTTACCATTTGCGAGTTTCCTCCTCTAGAAATATGTCGAATATCGCGATTATTGGACGCGAGGCATAGAGGCGGAGATGTGGCAAAATCGATTTCAGAATTATAACATTTACCACTATACCATTTATAATTCCCTTATCGTGCGAGATAAAATGCTCGCAAAGTGGTTTAATACGTTTGACATTTAGAAATGGTTCATTTCGAACGTTTAATAACACTACCGTCTCATTCGAAGACATTCAGAAATAATCGTAAATAATTTAATTTATAGATGCCATACTAAGTCGTATTACCACTTACTATATAAATCAATGTTTGCACATATTTTTGACTCCGAGCGGGGATCGATATTAAGCGGTTTTACAATACCTATTGTTAGTGGCTCTAAGTTCAAGGTTTGAATTGAAAAAATAGCCTACAAAAGGTTCGGCTATACTATGCTATTGGTACCCATCAATCCAAATGCGACTTAGCGATGGTGTAATCCTCCAATCATATCAAACGTATAGCAACATAACATCGATGGTAATATCAAATATCGTGACATTCTCTTTATATACCGCCCAAAGGCCTTCAACATGATCTAATGAATGAAACAACCAGAATCGATTGCTTAAAGTGCCGTCCAAAGCTTAGAAAGACAGAAAATAGAAAATGCCACTATCGGCCACCCATCTGATCTGCTCATTGCTTAACAATCGCAATGAACTAACGTCGAACATAGTCGAACTACGCCACGAGCACTACATAGCAACTTAGCATACCACAATTCCGATAGAGCTACCGATGATATAAAACTTATCATAGCAACGTAAAAGAGCACAACTCTATTGTAAAGGCCTAGTTACATAAATACAAAAGCCAATGTTATTCAGCCGTACGGAATAAACAAATGAGTGTAACCACGGGTTAAAGTAGTGCATTCTCATTTATTTGGAAGCTGCAGCACATAGGTTGCTTAATGCGGTACACCACTGATGTATTTACGAGGCATTGGATCTGACGTGTCGGCTCATCCGTGTAATTTAATCGGTATTATGACGGTACCAAGTAATTAATGATTCTGTTTTTGTTATTTGTTGTTAATTTTTGAAGGAATATTTAGTATTAATATTAGATAAATATACTTACCTAGGAATATCACCTTTAGATAAGTGCCAATTGAACGAAGAGGTAGAGATAGTAGATAATTAAATAAAAAGCGTTTGACAGTTGTCTAACTAAGGCTTGAAACTGCGTTAAGTGGGCACCCGAGCGTTTTCATACAAAAGTGTTACGTCCGGACGTAAAAAACCGCGTGGGTGCCCGCCCGCTCATGACGAGGCCCGACTCGTTCCCATAGAGTCCACGCGCAGTTTTAGGTTTAAGGGCTTTACTTACATTTATCTTTATGGATATGCTTGAACACATTTTAATTTCATTTTGGAATCACATGAAAGTAATTTTAATGCATCATAGATTTTGATGTAACTGCATGGAAGGGCTGCCTAAGAAATCGATAGTATAAAAGTTTTTCCAAGTATACTCGTATAAAATAGCTTACTAGCATTTTAAATATTTATTTTCTACATGATATTTGCTATACTATGTTTGATGAACGTGACATAGCAATGTAACATAGCATAATTCAATGAGTGATTTTGACATAATATTGTATGAATAATACGTCCATTAGTTAAGTGTCGATTTAATGGACGTTTCGTAGTGCGAAAGTAAGGGGCTTACGACGCATCATACAGATCGGTTCTTAACTTAACTTTTACTGCGGATAAAACACATGTCCCACATGTCTTAAACAATAAAAATATTCAATAAAATTTGAAATATGCAATCGTAAATACAATTTTAATATTTGCTATAAATATCGCTCACAAAGTTTGCCCTATCTCGAAACAGCCCTTTCTGTAAAATTATTTATGACATCACATGTAAGATAAAAGTTTCATGCATTTTATTTTAACCGTAAAGATCGTTTGACTATAAAAATGCTTATAATAAAAGTTTTTTGTGACCACGTCATTCAAATTCTCGTGTCACATTTTTTGGATTTTTCAACTTTTTTTTTCGAAATTTTCACTCACTGCTCGCGATGCTATATTAATAAATTACATGGTTGTTATTCTTTTGTCTCTTAGTGTAAGACCACCACAAATTTTAACTGAAGATTGAAAAACTAGCCCCATATCAAATATAGACATGAAATGGTCTACATTAATGCACTGTGTCTCACCAAAAGATATGAGGCAAGATGTGACTGTATTACTTACAGTTAGCATAATAACTATTGTCTCATCTGTGTTGCACGCTCACTGATCCATAGTAACTATGAACTCATCTGTGTAACATGCCCACTGGTTCTATAGTTACTATGACCTCATCTGTGGATCATACCTACAGGATCTTTGTTTAGTTACAATGCCAGAGGCCTGTCATCAAGCGAATGTTCTTAAAGCGAGAGCACACGGTAATCATCACGACTGTAATTAAAGGTGCAGACATACCAGTATTAGGCTGTCTACTGTTTAACGCAAAAATCGGATACATTAGTCATATTAGGACAAAACATCTTGAGTGATGTTTTTTTATATAGTGAAGTTACTGTAGACTAAAAGAGCTAGCTATATAGACTGTCTTCTGATCCATTAGTTTCGAGTAGGCTAGTGTCTAACCCAGATGTTGAAGTTTTTAGACTTTTTTAAACCGTCTAAAGGTCTCCCATATTCTGGTCTTTAAAAAAACATGTGAAGAACCTCATACTAGAAAAGAAACAAAGCAAACAAACAAACTTTTTATCTGCTTTAGACTATTTGGCCCGTTTGACCAAATAATTTCCATCGACAAGTTTACTAATGTGACTTATTATAGACAGTTTTGTTCCAAGTCAGTCTAAAGTCTGTTATGACTACAGTGTGTTCAGGCTCTTAAACACGTTGCTTTGTTAATTTCATGGTGTTCTGCATTCGTCCTTCGCCAGGACCCTTCAACCAACATAAATTAACTAGCTAGTTCTAATTACGTCAACGAGTATCATATTTTCTGGGAAAATTAATGAATGATTTATATTCACATTGGAGAGAGAAATGAAATTGTTTAAAGTTTAGATTATTCTGTTGTGATGTAATTTGAATGTTTCTGTGTAATTTTCTCAACAATCAAGTCGTTATAATATTTTGGCAACACGTTAAAATGTCGGTCCTGGTAGTTTCGATCGTTAGACAATGTCAGAGGCCTTTAGCCGGTCTAAAAACTCCGAAACCATGTTGCCCACTTATCTACTCGAACTTACTTATATAATATAATTTTATATGGCAACATTGTATTTTTACCCAAAATCCGATGACTTTATAATCAGTTGCACAAAATAACATTTTCTTTATTACTTAGTATAAAACAAAGTCGCTTTTCGCTGTCTGTTTGTCCCTAAGTATGCTTAGATCTTTAAAATTGCGCAACGGATTTTGATGCAGGTTTTTTAAATAGATAGAGTGATTCAAGAGTTAAAGATTCAAAGATAGAAATTCCCGAAATTCCCACGGGCACGGGCACAACGCGGGTAAAACCGCGGGACGCTGCTACTACATTATAATCCTTACTAATATCGAGTCTAGACATTTCTTAATGAAGAAAAAACATTTCAATTTGATTTTTCTCGTTAAAATCAAATACAATATAAACTTTCAATAGAACAGTCAACAAGAAACAGTTAACTTAATGAAAACAAATATTAAAAGAAGTTTCGCGACTAATTGATATTGGAGATTGTATGGACTCAGAATCCGTTAATCCAGCGAATGTCCGAAGGCGAAATGCTATTGGAAAATTGTGCAAATCACCTCGGAATAAAATACTGGAAAAACATTGTTGAGTTGCAAAAATATGCCAACACATTTGAGGATTGCAACTAGTGGAATAGGGTTGGCAATAAAGTAAAACAAACACAACCGCGAAACGTTCGGTCCAAATACTCACGAAACTCAACAAATTAAAAAAAAATAACTTAGAAAAAGATAGAGAGCATATTCCTACTTATATTATAAGTGCGAAAGTTTGTGAGGATGGATGTATGTATGTTTGTTTGTTACACTTTCACGACAAAATTCAACTACGGATTTGGATAAAACTTTACAGTAGTATAGGTTATACATCAGAGTAACACATGGGATATATTTTATCCCCAAATTCCCGCGGGGACGGGCACAGCGCGGGTAACACCGCGCGGCGCGGCTAGTACTATAATAGGGTTGGTTATATAAACTAAAACAAAACACAATCGAGAAACTTTCATCCAAATACTCACAAAATCAACAATTTAAAAATAGAATACACACCATAATTTTATAGAGAAACCATATTATTCTTCTCATCTTTGTATCAGTTTATCATTATTTCGCTTAATGCATTCCGTGCCAACCCTAATCCATCAGACAGACGTATTTTATTACGAGCTTCATTTAGCAAAAAGTATACTAGTTACTGATTCAGACAAACAAGCAATTAATTAGTTAAAGTAATTGGTAGTAACGTTAACTTTTCCTGTTGCAGAAGAATCCTTTTAACTGCTGAATTATTTATGAAAACGCAAGATTTAGACGTTCTTTGTTAAGAGGGATATCTTAACTTAGGTTTTAAGTTTGGTGATAAGATTTTTAGTTAAACAAGTGTATAAGTAAGTGTAAGTGAAGCCAATATTATAATTCAAACCAGTATTTCATAAAAAATCAATTTCACGATAGCTATTTTGTTTCCAGTTCTCTTATCTTATCTTAATTCTAGTTCCAAAAATGAATTCACTATACATTATCAATTAGGTCACAAATCTGTAAATTCCAAAATGCATAAATAATAAGCTTGATATGAACCTAATTGATTTCTTACATTACGTAAACCGACAATCAGCATTGAACGATAAGATAAAAATTAATTATAAATATTGTTATTTACCCGCAATCAATCAAAGTATTAATCAATTAAATTAATAAATCCTGTTGATAAAGCCAAATACTGCTTACTGCTACTTAATCTGCATAGAATGACATGTGTATACGTCGGTCTAGAGATAGTCGACTAATTTCAGTTTTGTAGGTCATTGTCTATCGTCTATATAAAAACGACTGGACGAATTTGGATGAAACTTTACAGTAATATAGGTTGAACATGAAAATAACACATGGGATACGTTTTATCCTAAAATTCCCGCAGGAACGGGTACAACGAGGGCGCGGGGTGCGGCTAATAATCATATAAATCGCAATTGTTAACGTTTATAACGTTTCCCGATACCAAGTTTCGCACGCTACGGTGGAAACACCAAAATTGCTCAATTTCCCTTAACATTCACCGCCTTAATGAAAACTTAGTTTATTCACGTTTTATGATCAAAGAAAACTGAATTGAATTGCCAGCTTTATAGAGCGCTTAGGTTTTTAACAATTAATTTTAACTTTCAATTCGACATTAGTTATTTAACCTACAAAAAAATAAAGGTAGCATGCCCGGTATAAAAAGTACTTATTTTTAATCTAAGCATACTTGTCTGTAATATTATTCTTTTTGTACGAAAAAGATCATCATCACTACATAGTATAAAACAAAGTCGCTTTCCGCTGTTTGTCTCTCTGTCTGTTCCTACTAAAACTACGCAACGGATTTTGATGGGGTTTTTTAAATAGATAGAGTGATTCACGAGGACGGTTTATGTATTAAAAAATTCCTGAAAATCCTACGGGAACGGGCACAACGCGGTTAAAACCACGGGGCATTGCTAGTTCACTTATACTCGTATGTATTACTTACCTCTTATATACTTAAAACATAATTGATTTGTAAGTTTGTTTGTTTGTACCTATGTTCGACCTAATCTCCGGAATTACCTGTCCGATTTGAATAATTCTTTTTGTAATAGATAGCTACATTCCACGGGAAGGCTTTTATTAATTGCGGTATTCCTACGGGTCCGGGTTCAACGCGGGTAAAACCGCGGGGCGCTGCTAGTTTAATATAACTAGAAAAGTTAAGTAGGCAGTTCATTTTAATAAGGGCCGGAGAAAGGATTGAAATAAAAAATAAAGTTGATTCAGGTTGATCTCGACTTGAACTAGATTAAAGTTAAACCATTGAGAGTTAACTGGGCTAAGCCCACTCGCAGATTGAAAGCGCGATATTCAATTCAACGCATATCCGGTTTAATAGCTTGCAAATTGGATATTTTTTTGGATTAGAGCAGATGTGTTGGGGTTATGTAACATTGTTCATTAATCTTAATTAAATAGGAGTTCGTATTTTATTAGTCTTCAAATTAATTTCGAGCAGATTTTGTATTACGTCACGACTCCAGGAATATGGTAGTCGACCGCTTTTGGCGAGTGACAGCAACTGGTACCTCCTCATTTGGCGGACAGTCTTATTGGTCGAAGTATATTAAAGAAATCGGCGACCGTATCAAATGAACGCAGTGGTTTATTATGGGTAATACAAAAGGGCACGATTTTAAGACCTATAAACTTAAGGAAGAAACTGACACATCATTATTCTAAGATTAAGTTATGTAATCCTTGTGATAATAAACACAACTAGAAATACTACAACTGTGTAGTTTCAAAGATCATACCTCAATCACGATACTGAATTTACATACATCTCGCTCGTAGTGTTTGACTATCGCAATTGTAAAGCATTGTGCTCGGCCCGTACTTAGATGGGTGGTCGGTAGTGGCACTTCTATCCCAGCGCTACCGTTCTTCAGAGGGAACGTTAAATTGTCGGTCCCAACCGTTAAAACATCGGCGGCCTTGAGGCGGTCTAAAAACTCCGACACAGAGTTGAAAACTAACCTGCTCGAACTTACAAATTCGTCCATGTTCATAGCAAGCTCGACACTGAATAAACCGCTTTAATTCACCTTTTTTACTCCCCAGTGTCCCCTTAGCACTAGTTTGTTGAATTACTAAGCCTATTACAGTTTGTTAACGAACCCTAGAACGTAGCAAAACTTTCCCTAGCTGTTGGTTCAGAATTGCTATTAGAAAGACTTAGAGGTTTAGCTTGTTTTAAGCCTTTGGAGCAGGATAGAGTTATGACATTGCTGTACTATGGCTTGTTGTTGCTTTGGTACAGAATATTTTGGCATAGAGAATAGGTGAAGTTGAGTATGTTAGAATAGAAGTTACTGGTAACGCGTTTATAGGTATTGAGAAATACTCGTAGTACGTATTGGAATATGGTTCAAATGAGAATGGAACTCATATTTGGGTGTGCAGACTTGAGATGCTTTTGCAAGAACTAAAACTCATTAGTGTTTAGATTCTTATGTAAGAATAAACATCTCTGAGAGGTGGTGCCATAGTGTAGGCGTGCGATGACTAGCATAGTGTAAGAGTTGTTTGATATAATTTTCCGGAAATTGCAATGTGTCCCGATAGCTAATTAGATAGATAGTTTCGCATAGTGACACACGTTAGATTTTTTTTCAAGAATATTTTAAAATATGAATAGTAACTGGCTTAAGAATATTCCCAAGAGAAAAGAACGAAAAGATTATTATTTTCTCAAAATAACTTCATATTTTAAAAAGAATGCAATTCTGCAAACATAATAACACCGATATTAGGAAGCAATAGCTTATCTAACGTCCTAACATAATAGTATACAAAATAAAGTGTATACAATTGGCAAGTTTCCGTTTTCCTGCTCGTATAAGTTTTGGCGCGCAGGGCCTCGTTAACGGACCACTCCGGCGCGGCGTCCCAATTATGATCCAAGCACAGCTCCAATGAAGCGAACCATCAATTAAGCACACACGAATTTGTCACGGATGGAATGATCATCCTGTTGTTTTGATGGAGTGTCAGTAAATTTAATAATTTTTCTGGTTTGAGGTAGATTTAAGTGAGTTGATATAGAAGTGTTACGGTACAGCGCCTACGACGATTGACGAACTTGAATGAAAAATTATATTGAAGAATAGCTCTTACTCTATGATTTTCGGTTCTCAATATATCATAAGTCACTCTTGAGGATGAATTACTTACTGTCAAATATATGGTGAAAAGAAGCATATGAAATATTTTTTGGAACTAAATTCAACTCAACCCATTTATGATTACTAGTGACATTGATAGCAATTTTCTTTGTTATAATGATGAAGCTACGATGCCGCACACAGATATATCAAACGTATACGTATAACACCCACTAATATTTTGCATTGCAGGTTAAAAAGTACTGCTTAAATAATATTGATATGTAATTAAATTATTAAACCAACATTGGTCAATCATTTATCAACATTCGACTTTGAACCAGATTATATCAATACTAGCAGCGCCCCGCGGTTTTACCCGCGTTGTACCCGTTCCCATAGGAATTTCGGGATGAAAAATAGCCTATAACCTTCCCGTTGAATGTGGCTATCTATTACAAAAAGAATTATTCAAATCGGTTCAGTAGTTTCTGAGATTAGCGCGTTTAAACAAACAAACAAACAAACAAACAAAACAAACTCTTCAGCTTTATAATATTAGTAGGTATAGATTTAGTTCACATCCGTTGGTTTAGAAATCAAAACACAATCTGATTCAGTTAGTTAATTAGTTACAGTATCAATTAAATGGAGTTTCAATAACATTTATAACGGCACAATAAGCTGGCTCATTCCACACAATTAACTTTGTGATTAAATACCTAGGTATTAGTTAGGCTGTATATAATCGGGCCTGTGCCATAAATAAATAAATGTACTTAATACTGTAAAGCAAAGTACGCAAATCTATCCGTCTGTATGTACTTGATTTTTTTGATTTTCAAAAAAACTTCTTAACGGTTTTTCATCAATATACAAAGTAGTTCAAGAGGAAGGTTTGTGACTACTTTTCATGCTGAAATTCTCACAGGGATGGCACATTGCAGTGCCCGCGGATTGACTCAAATTGAGCTTTAAAATTGTATTAAAGAATCTATGGGCCGACACTGCTAACTAAAGTGAATTGAATATAAGTCTTCAAAAGTCATAGTCAGGTCCAAGTCGTTAAGTCGATGAAGTCGAGATGAAGTCGCGGCGGATTCATCGAAAATAATCTTTATATAGTGCTGGCACCATTGAAATGATCGGCGTAGATTAAAATTTTTAACATTTCTTTAAATTCGATTTTGATATTGAATTTCATTGAACTTCTTGAACGGTAATCACCGACCATAGAATACAAAATACGATATTCTGAACCACGTAGGAGGCTCTAGGTCTGTAGGTGCTGAAGTATCTACTCATTACGGTACTCCGTGTATAATACAATCAATAAATACGTTCAGTGGAATATATTTTGAAGACCTATAAACTTTAATTCAACCAATTACCTTAGACTGATGAGAAAGACGACAGTACAGGATGGTTAAGCTCATTTTAAGCTGAATATCTTTCATCGTTTGGTCCAAGTTGAAAGTTTTCGGAGAATTTGAAAATGATAACATATCGATTTCAATGATATCTGGTTTCGAATGACTTGGTTAGAAGTTTAAGTTCTATATATAAAGTATATGGATTCTCTTCCTTTATAGATTGTTTGTCATTCACTAAGTATGTACTTTATGAAAACTAGTTTTAAAATTATCTTTGTGTTTTCCAGTTGGTGTGGGACTATCGCCGTCTATATAGTTTGCCAATTTGCAGCTTGAAAGCTCACTAATTGTCAACGACGAAGTCATGGTGGTCTAGTGGTATGTGCGGTCGCCTGCCAAGATTGAAGTCCCGGATTCAATTCCCGGGTCGAGTGAAAACATGTTTCTTACTTTCAAATATGGGTCGGGTTCGATATTACTAACACGCATTAGGCAAGCGGGGTGATTACACTTCTTATTCTTCTTCTCGAGTCGAGATAATCCCACTGACTGTACTGATATCAGGCAGACGACAGAAATCTACGAATATAGGCTTTTTAAAACTTTCCACAAATACGTAGTATATTTTCAATATTTTACAACGATCATTGATCTTATAACCTACACCACAACCCTAAGCAGAGCTACTTCCCGCAAGAGATACGTGTCGCGAACAAGCACGTGTCGAGGATTAAGTTGTTGTGCATAATAACAACACCCACATTATGTATTCCCCCTATTTTGATAACGGAGGTTAGTTACTATGCTGCTTTGCCATACAACAGTAGGTATACACATAGAGATTAGACTCACAATGTATGCGAAATTTTAGCGCCCCCACTTCTATTCCTGGAGGATTACGCAATGTGTAATTGGCTTCCTCAGGTTCACACGATTTTGTTTGTTGTATTAAGTAAGGTATTAAGGGAATAGTCTCTTTGTTCGCTCTAACTTTAGTGTTCTTTCATTATTGTGTTTAATTAACTTCTGAGCTATTAGGATCAGTGTTGATCCCGGGAAAAGAGAATTTTTGAGTGGATATAGTCTAGGTGTTGTTTTAAAATTAAATATTTATTAGCATCTATTGTAAGCATACTGTACGCTTAAATATTCATTACCATATATACTAATATTATAAAGCTGAAGAGTTTGTTTTGTTTGTTTGTTTGTTTGTTTGTTTGTTTGTTTGTTTGTTTAAACGCGCTAATCTCAGAAACTACTGAACCGATTTGAATAATTATTTTTGTAATAGAAAGCCACATTCAACGGGAAGGTTATAGGCTATTTTTCATCCCGAAATTCCTACGGGATCGGGTACAGCGCGGGTAAAACCGCGGGGCACTGCTAGTGTAAAATATATTGTTAGTCTTCTTCTCAGCGAATCGATATTGTTAGTGATTAATGAATTATAGTGGCATTTCTATCTGAGTGCTACCGTTCAGATGACACGTAATACTACCGGTGTCGGTTGTATCAATCGTAAGACCATGTAAAAGAGCTTTAGATGGTCTTAAAACTTCGACACTAGTGTTGGTCACTAGCCTACACCAAAAAACAGTAACCTATATCAAAAATCACATAGATTATAAGTATATTCATATAAGTATCATTGTTATAGAATATTCATCAATCATCGGAACTCTTACGTACAGCCAATTATTTCTTCAAAGCTCTACCTATCTCGTATTTTCCTGTCGAGTTTTACCCGTAGCCTGGGACGGTCAAGTCCCCGGTCGATTATTTGGCAATACAGAGGACAATCAACACTAATTTGCATGTGAGCTGTATTGAATTGAGACAGGCGACTGTCATTGAACATCGTGATGTGCTACTGTCGAATGCTAACGATTTACTTACAACTAGATGTGGCCTTTTAATATTTAAAAATTACAATATATTTCAAAATTATAATAGTACTAGCAGCGCCCCGCGGTATTACCCGCGTTGTTCCCGTTCCCGTGGGAATTTCGGAATGAAAAGTAGCCTATAACCTTCCCGTTGAATGTGGCTATCCATTACAAAAAGAATTTTTCAAATCGGTTCAGTAGTTTCTGAGATTAGCGCGTTTAAACAAACAAACAAACAAACAAACAAACAAACAAACAAACAAAACAAACTCTTTAGCTTTATAATATTAGTATAGATTAGTATTTCTCTCTCACTGCTGGACAAAGGCCTCTCATCTCATTGAAGATATCAGTACAGATAAGGCGTTATAAATAGTTAAGTTTATTTACTTTTATGTATTTTACTTACATTAATTTCGTCTTCTGAATCCTGGTATGGGTGATGGTAGATGGGTGATGGTAGATGGGTGATGGTAGATGGGTGAATTTATTGTATTGAATTTGAATCATTTTCATCTAATTTTCACTTAGTCGTTAAAATATCAGTAGCAATAGTACTGATGAAATTTTTACTAATTTTGAAAAGAGAAGATTGTTGTCCTTTCCTACAAAATGTACAGATGCGACTCGACTTAATCTGGGAGAATATCGTGCGATCTACAACATTTTCACAATACCGCCGCCATCTATTAGATTGCGGGTGGGACTACCGTACAGAATAATTATTTTGCTTAATAACAAAATAATATTAGTAAACAGTTCGTTACAGTGTCGTATCCAGAAACTCTTATACAACGTCTGAAATTTGCAATTCAGTAATCCAGCGCTGAAGGGAAAGATGGGTGAAGTTTAATTTAACTGCTGCTTGCTTTATAGGTCAATTGTTAATAGACTTTTGGTTTATTTGAATAAATTAATACAGTTAATATCTTTGTGTTCAAAGCTTGAGTTCTGTAAGTCATTTGGTATTAATGAATTAATGTACTTTGTCATGCAATAAAGGTCCAAGCTACCGCTTAAGTTCAAATTCAAAATATTCGTTTAAGTTAATATTTCAATTCAAAATACCGTTTAAGTTCTTTATATAATGTTCTTAATTTTCAAAATTGTGTTCAATTATCTGTAATTTAATAGTAAGAATATATTTTTCGTGAATATGAACGTCAGGTGAGAATTCGTATATTTAAGTAACATGCTATACAACTGTAAGTTGATGTATTCTTAATACAAACTTGTCCGATAAAGGCATGCAAGTAAGCTCATGAAAGTAAGCATACATGTAAGCTCATGTAAGTACGCACATGTAAGTATGCACATATAAATATGCATATGTAAGTATGCACATGTTACTAAGCATACAAATATGCACATGCAAGTAAGCATAAACGTATGCTTGTAGCTGGTTTGCCTGTATGTTACATACTACACTGTTGAAAGATTAAGTCATTCATTAAAAGTTCCAAAAGCTCTTCACGGCTGAACCGTTTTTGGCAACTAAATCATAGTAATCACATAGTCCAGATTGAGAATTCTAGATTTGTTTCGTAACTGAAATCATATTACATTCAGGCTTAGTTTACTTTGGCTTGTTTCCAGACTGGTGAGTCTCGGTACTACTTATTAAACTTTTAGGCAATTCGATGTTGGTTTTGTATGGACAGTATTAATTCTTATGTATGATGCAGTTTTATGTACTACTAGCTGCGCCCCGCGGTTTCACCCGCGTTGTACCCGTTCCCGCGGGAATTTCGGGATGAAAAATAGATGTTGGCCGATTCTCAGACCTACTCAATATGCTCACAAAATTTCATGAGAATCGGTCAAGCCGTTTCGGAGGAGTACGCGAACGAACACTGTGACACGAGAATTTTATATAGGTATAAGATAAGATAATATTTATCTTGAATATTGTAAAATCCAGTAACAATAATATACTATACTAATTATATTTATTTCTTTAAATACGTAATATTAAAGTAAAGTAATTAGCCAGTAATGTCCTAATGCTGGCCAAAGGCCTCTCATCTCACTGAAAATATCAGTACAGTGAGGAGGATAAGGCGTAATCACCACGTTTGCCTAATATTACTACTATTTATTATAACTAACTTAACTATAAGGTTTATCATTCTCCTAATAAAATAAAAATGTATGTAGGTTTGTAGGTAGATCTTCGTAAACTTTTTCGTTAAAAAGAAAAAACAAAAAATATCCATAAAACAAAAGACTAACTAGGTAAGTTACGACATCTCATAAATTACACCTTGAAACAAAACACTATCCAAGATAACATCTAGTCATAAAACAAGTTTTAATAAATATCTTCAAAAACTGACACTTTTATTCTAGCGGTAGCAATTTTTCTCGCTTTATACGTAATTTAATCTAATACATCTCAGCAGGGAAGCCTTCATACGTAGTGACTGTTACATTATCTATGTACATTACAAGCCGTAAACATAAATATAAAAGGAATGCGATAAAATACATCATAAAAACGATATTCAAATATTGATTCGAAATATAAATTCATAGAAACAATACGAAGATCACACTATAAAGATTGGATTTATGAGTATGTAGGTGTGAATGTTTGTACTTAACGCTACCACAGGCTACTATGAGATAGATAGCTTTGCTAAGAACCGATCCCCTTTTTTCTATCGAATCCCGCATTTCCGTAAGTATAACCGCAAAGAGCTGATAGTAAAAATCGATTCTTAAATGTCTTGAATAAGCTTATCTTTTGTTGACAATGATTACGCAACATAACTTTACCAAATAATATTAATTTAGTTAGTCTATTTACCTTTACACATATTCTTGACATCATTTGAAATATTTATCATAGTACAGTTATCATAACTTCTTCATCGAGTGGATGGTCAACCTGACCAATCCTGGTTTCAGAGTTATTGAGCCGCCAAAGGCCTCTAACATGGCTCGTGTAACGACTACTATCCGTAGAAAGTAACCGGGACCGACGGCATCATCACTGAGACCAGCAAACCAATTGACATAAGGACGTTATCACAGCAACATTACAATAACATGACCGTGCTTTCATTGACAGCAACTGATGTTTTCAAAAGTAACCTAGAATACTTTTTACGAGTATCAGGAAAATTTTGGCCAAACAAAGAATGAAACGGCAAGGCACCTCTTCAAAATAAAAACAATGGAATGATTCTTATGCAATTTCTTCTCCTTTCTATGATAATCGCGACATCGTTACATTTTTATAACCTTTAAACATCGTTTTATATGTAGTTGAATAATACATGCTAGCAAACGTTATGTGAAGCAAATTCACACTTAGATGATTAAGTAAGCGTTTTTATGTTTTGAACTATTTAGTAGGAGTCTTTTACATGTTGTCGTAATACATTGATTGATTTTGTTGAGTTAATCGAGCTCCGCACCATTACCAATCACATCGCATTGGGATTTTCAAACAGCGCATTGACATTGTCAAAATCTTTGCCTAATGTATTGTGATTGGTCAGTTGAGCTCGGCACCGCTCTACTGCGTTTCTATAAAAATGTACACTAAAATTTCCTACTAATAATACATGCGAAAGTTTGTGGTTATGTGTATGTACCTATGTTCGCTACACTTTCACGCAAAAACTACAAAACGGATTTGGATGAAACATTACAGCAATATAGGTTAAACATCAGATTAACAATGGGATACATTTTATCCCAAAATTCTCGCGGGAACGGGTACAACGCTGGGCGCGGCTAGTATTCTATAATTCGCCAACGGAGATTTTATATATATCTATACTAATATTATAAAGCTGAAGAGTTTGTTTTGTTTGTTTGTTTGTTTGTTTGTTTGTTTAAACGCGCTAATCTCAGAAACTACTGAACCGATTTGAATAATTCTTTCACTGTTAGATAGTCTATTTATCGAGGAAGGCTATAGGCTACATTTTATCCCGAAATTCCCACGGGAACGGGCACAACGCGGGTAAAACCGCGGGGCGCTGCTAGTATATATATAAAATAATGGAAAAACAAATCACTATCGCCAGGGTGTCATCCGAATCACTATACAAGGCGTAAAGTATAAGTACACATTGTATATCATCAATTTATATAGTACCTTTATTAAGTCCTATATCTTAATAAGCTCTAAAATATTGTTACAACAGAACAGGTACTAAAACATTTATTTCAACAGACTTCAGAACGAAAGTGTACCTATTCTGGATTTTATACAAGCTCTCAATCCCTAGAGGGTACCTAAAACGTTTGTTACCTACATTTCATAAAATTAAGTATCAAGCTTAGGCTCTGACATTATTTGTTAGTATTATATCCTTTACATTATTTAACAGAATAAAATTACTTTTGTAAATAGCTTTTTAGCAGCTTTTCGCTTGGAATGGTAGAGTTGGGCTTTTAAGAGTCTTGTGTATTGTTAACAACCAAAAATAATATGTATTTATTTTACACTAGCAGCGCCCCACGGTTTTACCCGCGTTGTGCCCATTCCCGTGTGAATTTCGGGATGAAAAATAGCCTATAACCTTACCGTTGTATGTGGCCATCTATTACAAAAATAATTATTCAAATCGGACTAATAATTTCCAAGATTAACTCGAACATAAAAACAAACAAACTTACAAATTTTACCTCTTTATAATATTATTAGTATATTAGTATAGTATCGCCTATTTTCTCTTTTATGTCTAAAATTTTACAATATGCCCGAGTTTTCTTCTACAATCCTTATACGAAGAAAAAGCTATTGAGTGAAATTTTACAATATGCCCGAGTTTTCTTCTACAATCCTTTATACGAAAAAAAAGCTATTGAGTGACTAACTACCGCACTCAGAGCCGTCCATTAAATCAACACTTAACTAGTTTACGTTATTTACAAATCAAAATCACTGATTAAATCTTTACTATGGAAGCTTTTGACGTCTCTGAGTACGAGCATAAGAATCTAATCTCTCGAATAATATCAACAATACGAAGGATTACATAAAAAGCTAAAATTTACGAAATATTTGCAGTCAAACCATTTTTCTGTACGTGTACGACTATAAAAGAGCTTAATTCAGCTTACTATCTGTATCAGACATCAAAAACTTATACCATTATATTTCAAATGAATTTAGATTATCTCGTTCTATAAATAATTTGAAAATAAAGTAGCTCTTACCATCTCGTATTCTTTCGTATCATTTAATAAACATTCAGATTGCAGATGCATTTAAAACCCGATAAAGATCATATGTTATCTAAAATATCCAATTCCAATACATTCATGAATTGAAACTGGTTTACAATACAAAATAAAAAAGTGTTGCGTGTTGCCTTAGACTACGTATCTATCTCCACAAAGTTACTATAGGACTACAGTACCATCCAGTAGTTGAGATTGCAAATGTATGCAGATTACTTGCATGAGACTCGACGTGAAGCAATCAAATTAAACGCTGAAAAAAAACAGAGTTCTGTGTTAAATACAACCTGTTTTATAATGAAACAATTGACTATTCATTAAGATTGATATTATTTATGGATTGGAGTGTGTTTAATAAAATGTAGTTTTAAAATTGGAATGAAACTTTCTTTTGTTTTGTCCGAGAAAGGCGATGTGTAATTTTGAATGTGTGTGTATGTTTCTCCTCTATAAGATTCGATTTAAATAATTTTACTTCTCTGTTGACTGTGGTATTATCTTTTTCTGGTGCATTTGTTTGTTTTTAGAAACAAAATATATTATACTAGCATCTGGATCCATGTTGCGAACAACCTAATTCCGGTTATCCCGACGACACTCAAAACAAACGAAAGTCTGATAAATGTGGCTATTAATCTTCACCCGGTGCTCAGTCCGTTGTACCATAAAAACTCATGGATGCACAATTATTTTAGAAATATGTAGGTCAAAGTTTTATTATTAAAAAACAAATCAACTTTTCATTTTTTTTAATACAAATAATGCAAATTAATAATACTATGATTAAAATACTATGAACATGTGTTTATGTACTCAAGCTAAGTGTTAACTCTCTTGGCTCTTATGACTAACTTTAATTCTATAGATATTCAGATTCACAAATGTATTCTGTTATTTCTGCGTAAAGTTGTAGATTTTACAAGTAGGCACTAAATGGTGCTTTGAATATACCTTTACTACTTTCACTTAAGTAATATCTGTATTTTAATAAAATAAACGCACAATTACAGACAGTAAAGAAGTAATAAACCTTAATTAGGCTAGACATAAAAATATTATTACCCTTGTTTTATGAAAGCTATTAGGGTGCTTTCAAATTATGCGTTTCGTGTCGGACCGCTGCGGTGCCGAAGCGGTGCGTTTGTCGTATTGTGAACGTACGATCGTGTGTTTTCATACAAAACGAGCAGTGCGGCAACAGTGCGGCGTCGGTACCGCGAAATAATTTTACGCACTGTTGCCGCACTGCTCGTTTTGTATGAAAACACACGATCGTACGTTCACAATACGACAAACGCACCGCTTCGGCACCGCAGCGGTCTGACACGAAACGCATAATTTGAAAGCACCCTTACGTAGTATTTATTCTTGAGTGCCCATAAATTCTGGACGAGCTAGGTGATTTAAGAAATCATAGCTAAAAAGGACAATTCTTTACTTATGGTCTATTTCTTGACTTCAAACCCTAGAGTAGGTTAGTTCAACCTTTTTAGAGGTTTTAGGCCACCTAGAGACCTCTAATTCAATAAGTAATAAAAAAAGGATTAGTCTGTAATGTCCCACTGCTGGGCAAAGGCCTCTCAGCCCACTGAAGATATCAGTACAGTGAGGAAGATTTGGCATAATCACCACGCTTGCCAAATTCGGGTTGCTGATCTCCGAGCCATGTTTGAAAAGTAGGAAACATATTTTCGCTCGACCCGGGACCTCAGTCTTGGAGTGCACATACCTCTGACCACCGAGGCGTTCAAAATAATAAAATACAACAGCAACCTACCGATCAAGACTATATTATGCCTTTTGCTACTGATATTCTCGTCGTTTGTTTTATACCATACATCATGAAGATAAAGTGAGAATGGTTCTAGTATCATAGTACAGGTGCTTAGAAAAGTCATATCTTAATTGTAAATAATAAGTGGAACAAACAAAATGAGAATGGCAACAAGTGGACTGAATCTCCCTGAAATATGATTATCATATTCCGTTCCAGTATTTCCCTCACCTGTTTTCGTTATATTTTTCGTTTTTTGTTCTCCACGTAACGAGCATCCTGTTTCGTGGTTAATTTGAATGCTTGTTTTTGTTGCTAGAAAATTTGTTGTTGAAGTTTTTGTACATTTTCCACTGTGTCCTTTTCTGCGGAATTCGAGGATTTGTTTCCGTCATTGTTCAAAATGTGCTATTGTGCTGTTTTACTGAATGAGAGTGATGGCGCATTAATGACAGTGGCAAAGTTGTAACGAGCAATTTTCACGGTGTAGTACGGAGCACAGCGAGTCCTCCTGAATAATGGACGAAGCGCCGCTAAGCACTCTGTGACCCATTTTGACTCCGTTACTGCTTCTGAACACTCGTTAGAATACAAAATTTGTCTAGATTTCGGTCATTTTTCTTCAAACTTTCATAATTTATAATATCTTTTAAAAATTACCCTCCTTTGGGTAATCTTGTTTTCTTCAACAGATTTTTTATTACGAAACTTTTGATTTATCTGATGCTCATCTAATTGAGTGCGTAGAAATGGTATCTAACGAAATCCAATGAAACTTTGTAGCTTTTTGCTGAATAAAATATAGGTACCTTTCTTACATTTCACTTTCCTTTCAATGGAACCTTAATTTGCGTAAGAAAACACACAAGAGTAAAATGTAAAATATTTCCGCCACGTATTTACAAGTTGAACAGCGTTTGATAAACACTCGGCCTTGTAGGTTCGACAAAAAGGCCATCAGCGAAGGCTTGCAAATTAAATTACAGAAATAAGAATACAGTAAAGTAAAAACAAACTTTTCAAGTAAAGCTTTGAACAAAACGAGCTTCGAGCAGAAGCTTCAAACGTTTTATCCTGCAAATACTTAAATTAGAATTTGAACCTACAAACGAGTTTGCTAATTAATTTCGTGATAATAGGTTTGCCGCTCTCTGTTACTTTTTGTTGTGCAAATTAGTTTGTTCCAATTTATAGAATTCGTTATTAGATTAGTTTTTAGTTTAAATGAGCAGCAATATCTGATGAAATAAAATTAGTAATTACCATCTGTTTCTGACTGTGCTACATTCGTTCTACAGTGCATTTAAATATCACTTTCAGTATTAATAATAAAATTAAAAAAAACTACGTTTAAAAAACGCCTCGGTGGTCTAGTGGTATGTGCACTCGCCTGACAAGACCGAGGTCCCGGGTTCAATTCCCAGGTCGAGCGAAAACATGTTTCCTACTTTTCAAACATGGCTCGGGTTTGAGATCACCAACCCGCATTAGGCAAGCGTGGTGATTCCGCCTGAAACCTCCTCACTGTACTGATATATTCAGTGAGACGAGAGGCCTTTGCCCAACAGTGGGACAATACAGGCTAATACTTTACTTTACTTTAAAAAAACCGACTTCAAAACTAAAAAGCAAAAAATAACTCTATAATCATAATGTGAGTACTACTAAGGTAGTAATAATTATTAATTATATACTAGTATTGTTATTTTTGGAGTCGGTGACAGCCAAGAAAGAACTAATTATTTCAAAATTGTTAAGCTATGCTCGCGTTATAGTTATACCTTACCTGAACCTTATTGCGAACATCCAGCGAAGAGAGGAATTTATTTTCATAAGCTTCTCTCTCTCCGCCTCTCTCTCTCTCTCATCCACACACACAATCTCACTAAGGCTGTCACCGACTCCAAAAATAACAATACTAGTATATAATTAATAATTATTACTACCTTAGTAGTACTCACATTATGATTATAGAGTTATTTTTTGCTTTTTATTAGTTTTGAAGTCGGTTTTTTTAAACGTAGTTTTTTTTAATTTTATTTTTTACTTTTTAGTGTCTACTCTCTTTGTTTGTTAGTTAATTAGCTTCTTAATTCAATAACTCTTGGTAATGTTTTAACAGTGAATTACTTATTTTTTTTTCCAATTGATTCGAACAGCGCGTGCAGCGGTTTGTTTAACCCGCCCGCTGCATATTTCGTACTTTTTAATTTGTCGTTAAATTTAAACGGACGGTCCAATTTTAATAATTTAAAAAGGTATTGAAAGTCACTTTCCTGAACTTGATTGTAGATGTATTTATTTTGATATATATTAATATCATTACGCGAATATCACAAGCTAACTATTGCAGTAGTTTTTAAATTGAAGAAATTTAACTAGAAGTGGTAATTGTACGTAAACTATAATAGATAGGCATATACCGTCGCGGGTTGAATTGTGCAGAATAATGAGAACTTTAAACGTGTAGAACATTGTTTTTATGTATCATCTATAGTTTTCGCAGCGCACGCGACATAAGCACGCCGATAAGTGATTTTTGCTATACCCTCCGTTACATTATTTAAATTTTAGTTAGGTTCCCGAAGGAAATTTAGGATAAAACTTTAAACGGGACCAATGGGAATGTCTACAGCATCGAACAAAAAAAGAATCATGTAAATCGGATGAGAAACCCCAGAGTAATCGGTGTACATACATAAAACAAAAAAAAAAAAAAAAAAAAATATATACCCACCGAATTGATAACCTCCTCCTTCGGTTTTTGAAGTCGGTTAAAAAGAACCAAAGTATAGTGTGATTGGCGCGTGGGCGCACGCGCGGGCGCCCGCGCGTTACACTTTTTTATGAAACCGCGCGGGGGCTCGCTTAACGCAGTTTCCGGCCTAAGTATTCGTCAATGGACAGTCTAGCAGTTTGTTCACTAGACTATCCATTGACTACGAAGACTAGACTAGTGCGAAAACGACGTTATGTCATCGTAGTAAATTATAACAATTTCGGCATCCGCATTCGGCGAATTACTTAATGTAATGACGTCATTGGTATTGACTTGTAAAGTCTCACTGCTGGACATAATCTCTTATTTGCTGAAGATAAGAATTAATAATAATTAGAATATTAAGGAAGAATAAGGTATTTCATGTACTTATTATCAGTATAACAATAAAATTCTCTCCGTTTTTTTAAAAGGAAAGGAAATTCTAAGATTAGACATCAACAGAGATGAGGTAGACTCGTAAAATTTAATATGCAAGTCTCAGCAAAACTTTCACGTCCTACATTTTAACATACATTAAAGAAAGCTCATGGACATAATATAATACTTAAGTAGAATACTAAAAACATGGTAATTTCTTTTACCTTCCACGTAAAAAGGAAGTAATTCCTTTAGAATCCAATTTTCGCCAAGTTGCTTTTAAACTGGGTATGTCTTTCTTCTACTGTTTCATTGTAGAATGAACCTGTATTTATATAATATTGTAGGTTTCTTAAGTAGTTTCAATAAATTTTGGTTTTGTTTTTACAGTCGTATAAAGTAACTGTTACTGTGTCGTTTGCTCCCACTGTTGGGCAAATCCTCCCACCATACGAGCCATTCTTCTCGATTTAAGGCCATAATTTGCCAGTCCCTCTTGAAGGCGTCCAGTTCAACAACCGCCTGCGGTCTAACCACGGTCTACCGCCAAAGTAACAATATTAATATAGCAAAAGTGAGAATCATTTTGCGCACTCTTGCTAAGCTACTATCAAAGTGTATTGAAATGTAATACGAACATATTACGTGATTTTTTAATGTTTATTTCACGGTATTTTAAATTCAGAAGTAAAAAACACTCAAATACGGTGCCATTTTCATTAAAAAAATAACAACTTTTGAAAAAAATATTCAAAAAATTTAGAAGAAACTTAATAAAACAGAAAATACTAAAGAACTTTTATTTTTACAACGCAAAAAAGCAAATATTAAATCTGCGACTTAAATAAATACCTGAACCCAAGTCAAACAGCATTTTTATTTAAATTCACAGAAATTTGAGATTTGTACGCTTCGTAAAAATGAACTGACTCTCCCGCTAGCAATTCCAAGTGATTCCTACCACTTGCGTCATCGGGATTCGTCCCTCAAACACAATCTTCCTGATAAGGTCAGGATATCAGTCGTTCGCTTTAAATGCAAATATTACCGCACCCTAGAGAGGTGTTATAGCCAAGGTTTTGAGGTAAAAAAGGACGAAAACACTGCTAAATGGTAAGAAAGCGCTTTTTATGCTGACTGAATTGGGTAGTTAAAGATAAAGGATGGATAGTCGTCTATAGGGAGGCCTATTCTACCATTGTGAGGATCGTGGGAACGTATTTTTGAGACGATTTGCAGACGACCTTCTTAGCTAACATTTTTTGGATGATACTTATCTAAGCAAGAATTGCTTCAATTCAATTCTTGGTCTATCTTGATAAGTTTTATTAGTACCTTCTTCTGTCTAGGTACTACTTAAAAACATTTCTAAAAAAAATTGGACAGAATTTTGTACTTATACTTTTCCAACTAAAAAAATAACTATCTTTCCTTACCTTACAGTAAAAGATAATAACGTGATCCTATTGGTTAAATCAATCTATTATAATAGAATAAAATTTAAACCGTAACAGTTTTATCGAACAATTTTCTTCATGATTAAAAACCCGGAGGAGGTTCAATGTTTCCGGGAGAAAAGGAAACGAAGCCTCCAGGGAAATGAGTTCAAAGCACTTTCTAAGCCAAAGTATTAATAGATTCTTGAAATATTGTTACACGTTTTGTTCGTTCACCTGTTGGCCTAACCTATATATTTTAGAAATTAATACACCTACTTTGTTTTGCTTTATAAATAGGAAGTACTTTCGGTAACTTCATCCAAGTGAATAAGGGGCATCGTATAGGCAGTCCTTATGATTTAGAGAGAGCGAGAGAGGTGCAAGAGAAAGCGAGTGAGAGAAATTGTCATGTGTGTGATGGTTGCGTTCTATTGGACTTATCGGCTTGCGACTTGTGAACTAGCCAAATCTATATCACTTAGAGTAAGGACTCACGAAGCGGTTTTTACCCGTGCCCGCCGCGGTGGCGGAATGGAGTTTTATTTCCAAAACTCACGAGACCGGAGTTTTGTGCGGTTACGCAGCCGTCGCGGTTGCGATTATCGCCCGCAAACTTGGCGGTTGATAATCGCAAGACGGGCGGTTAAACGATCAGTTGAGTTCCAGACCGTCATGGACACACACCAGAAACGAGCTGTTGCGTTATACTTCCTTCACAGAAGAATAAAAAAAAGAAGGCCTAAAAGATTCTGGATACATCCACTGATTGCGGAAAGAGATCGTTATGGATTATTTGTTACTCTTATTAATGATTTAAACCGCCAACCGACCGCAGAACGCGCGGGTGCAACCCGCCGCGGCTGCGGGACCGCGACCCGCGCCCGCCGGTACAAGATGACCGCTGGAGCAGCGGGACCCGCAAACAATCGCACACGCCGCGGGCGTAAAACGCGTCATGAAATGTGCTTTAATTTTTTACATATATATCTGTATTCTACAAAGGCTGCGGGCCCGCAACCGCGGCGGGCACGGGTGAAAACCGCTTCGTGAGTCCTTAGCCTTATGTTTCACTTGTTTAGTCCATCCAAATGAACTAAAAAGTTAAAACATTACCTAAGTGTTCTTGTGGCGTAGTTTGACTAAGTTATATTAACTCATTGCTATTATTCAGCAACGTGCAGCTCCGTCCCTACTTGGATGGGTGGGCGATAGTGGCACGATACATTTTCGGTCCCGGTTATTTCAATCGTTAGACCATGTCGGAAGCCTTGATAAAGTTGGTCTTAAAGTTGGTTGGCCACTAAGCGACTCAAACATACTTACTTTAACTGAATTACTTACTATGCCTGAAAAAGTATGATTGTACCAAGCGCCACACCACACCGCCATCATATTGAAAACTGAAATGCATATTACATGAAATAAAAATAAAATAAGAAATGGAGTGATATCCCTCGAGTTCCAGATCCGGCTACATTACGAGTGGTGTAACTACAAGCCCGCTTTCGTATGCCGAGATGAGATTGGAATTGAATAAAATATTGAATGAACACTGAAACATTTACGTCTGTGTGCATCCGTGTGCACGTGACCACAATGCAAGAACTTCCAGTTTCATAGTTTGCTAGTGGTTCACCAACTATAAAGTTTAGTCCCACATCTCATCTTAGAAGTTAGCAGTCTTCGCGCACGCTATTGTCAGTAGCAATACGGCTTTCTCTAATAACTTTAACTTCCTCAATTGCTATCATATATGTAGGTACCTTTATAAAGGAGAATATGGACAGAAGGGAACAAAGGTTTCAGGATGAAGCAACGAAAAAGAGCTATTAACAAAATTTTCTGTACTTAAACGTTAAACCAAACAAATGTAAACGTAAAACCAATTTCAAAAGCCATTATTCCAAATAAAATAAAATTGCCATTCCAATTTTTCGATTTAAATAACTTTAAACGAGCATAATCCTTTAAAAATGGATGGCACGGTAACGCCCATGGGAGCTCATTAGATTGTCGCGAGTTGGCCACGAGGGGGCAGCACCGAATCATCGAGTCTACACTTCGATATCTGAATTCGCGTAAAATACGAAATATCTCGTTCGAACCATTAAATTATTGGAAACCTGCGATGGTTGAATATGACGGTTTGAGATAAAGTAAATACTCGAGAGTATCGTGAAACGTTCATGATATTTTGCGACGATTTAATGCTTTGGTAACGGGCTTTATGCGCTGATTTTACATTTGGTTTGAAGCAGCAATAATTTCAGAAGTTACTTGGTATTTACATTCATGGTATTACTACGTGGAAATCATTGCATTGAAACATTTCAACATACATGTCTGCCGTACTTTTTCATTCATTTATTTTGATTAGGTCAGTGGCCAACCATAGTACCGGTGATTTTAGACCGCCTAAAGGCCTCCGACATGGTCTAACAAGTAAAACAACCAAGACTGACTACTTTACGTGCTTAACAGATACAAATGCCACAATCGGTCACCCATCCGAGCAGGAAACGAGCTGCACGTTGCTTAACAATCGCAATGAACTGACAACGCTGTCAAACTACGCCACGAGCGCTACAGCTACTTTTTCATTAATATTTAATAAGGAAATAACATCTCAAACACTTGCATTGATCGCAAACCATTTGGAAGTATCTACGGGCGCTATTGTGTTCTTGACAGATGGAAGTTCAAAACTACTACGTCCAAGTTAAATATTGAAGTTGACAAACTGCCGCCGAAGTCTGGGCGCTGTTGGATCCAATTTGAGGTTTCCCGTACGTTTCCAGGTATGTTTTAATATAATTAACAGTGAACAGTGTACACATTACATTTGCAGTAGTTACTCTTGAGTTATGAATGGATGTGGTCGGATTATGACTAGTTTTAGTTTATTTATGTTAAACTAGCAGCTCCCCGCGGTTTTGTCCGCGTTGTGCCAGTTCCCGTTGAAATTTCGTAAATTTTTATACTTATAAACCATCCTCTTGAATCACTCTATCTATTTTAAAAAACGCATCAAAATCTGTTGCGTAGTTTTAAAGATCTAAGCATACATAGGGACACACTGCGGAAAGCGGCTTTGTTTTATACTATGTAGTGATGTTAGTAGAATCAATAAACGCGTTTGTGGAAATTACTATCTAATTTATATTGACAATTGCAAAACATATTCTGTCAATAATTTACCCATGTTTTGTGGTTTGATTTGCGTTGATCCGAGATTTTTTACTATAAAAGTTTAAAATTGTACCAGAAACATGGCATTCCATAATTGAATATCATGTTTATTAAATCTGTTCCTATTTTCAGGAACTACAAAATTAAATGGATTTGGAGAATCCTACATCACTAGGATAATGTACGAGTATATCTCACATTATTAAAACCACATCTAACAATTCGCTACACATGGCATTCAATACATACATAGTGCGTCGACTTTTTGACTCATCGGCTCAAATACAAGAACCGATCCCAAAAAAGACACGTTTTATATGACTGCGTAGCAAATAAAACGTCCGGCTTCGTCCGACCGCGTGACACTAAATTACAATTTGAGTCCAACAGTTCACTTCGACAGATTTATACCACTGATACATATCCTCCTCTATGTCACAGCTCATAAAGATGTCATTACCTCGAATTAATACGACCATTTTGAATTAATTCCAACTAATAATTATGTTCTCGCTTAAGTGGAACCGTTATGAAAAATATGATTTGTTTTTTTTTGTCTAATGAGATGTTAGAGCTTATTTATGGGTTGGGATGTTTTATTTTTGAGTTAGCCGACTTGGGAGATAGTTGATGGTGTTGAACGTATTGGATTGTGGTTGTTTGTGTTGCTTTGAGCAAAAATATATATATAAAAAAGTAAGTTAGAGTTTTTAGACCGCCTAAAGGCCTCCGACATAGTCTAACGGTTGAAACAACCGGGACCGATAATTTTAATAATGGTAATGATTTAAAACATACTAATATAAGTGAAAGTATATAATAAACACAAAAAATCCTAAAAAGGCCTCTTGAAAACTAATTTCGTATTTTGATAAATAATTAGAGAAAAATAGAGTAGTCCGTTCCTCATTTCCTAAAAAAAATATGTAACAAGCTTCTAATAACATCTTCCCAGAATCTAAACTCCAGATTTCATTCAGTTCCTAGTAATGTGAAAAATAAAATAGATGTTAAGATTCCGAGGAAATTAACTTGAGTGAAGATTAAAAATTGTCATCAGACCGACCTAATTAACTTGGTAATTAAACTTGGCAATCTTGCGGAGTCTTATTCATCTATTGAGATTTCATTTGTACGAAACCGACTTTGATTAAAGCCATTTTCGTCACTTAATCAAAAAATAATGACATATTACTCGGAGCCGAAATATAATTGGTTACATTTGAAGTAAAATAAATTGGAATAACTGTCTCCTCCTAAAAGCATTTTAGAAATCACAAAGACACAATTCGTGATGCACGAAAATTGAGGGAGAAAAAGACCCTTCAAAATAAGCATTGTTAAATCTTTGAAGTTCCCAACTTTTTGCCATCGAGTACAAATTAAGTATACAACTTAAATGAAGTGAAAAAGTTGACCAAAAAGATCACCATTAAGTAGAAAAGGGACGCTGAAGCACAATTTATATTTACGCCCTCAATAAAGATTCTTCAAGTTAAGACGAAACTTTTGCATTAGAAATGCAGGAGAATGTCATAAAGAAAGAATATTATGGAACAAAATGAAATTCAAAATACTAAAATATATTTTTATTTTAATACAGTATTTTTGTGTCCATACACAGAGACGTCAAATGCTTCCTAATCATAATATACGTTACATACCTACATTCAAAACACAATTATACGAATAATTGGATAGGGAAAATACAAACTTTTTCTTTGACTTAATAAAACAAAATTTCTTGTTATCTAATTAGCTAACTTCAAAAATCTTCATTTCCGGTATGTTACAATTTGGCAATAACTCAGTAAAACTGATTCATCTGAGTAATCCTAATCTTCTTCTTCTTCTTCATCGAGTGGATGGTCAACTTGACCAATCCTGGTGTCAAGAGTTATTGAGCCGCCTAGTAAAAAATCTTTTTCATACTTTTTGCAGTCAAGTTTATGTTTGAAAATGTCTGCAAGTAGTTTTAATTTAACATTCGTATTTTTGTATCCCATCACTTCTCAGCATAGCAGATTACATGTTTGATAATACTACTAGTACTACTCCATCTATCTATTCTAATACAACAACAAGTTTTCTTTTTCTGTGTTAATTGACCGCACTAATATGTATGTACCAGTGGATATACAATAGCTAGATGTAACATTCAAATAACGATACGGAGCTTTTCCCTATTTTTCACCCCGAATTTTATACGGGATCAGGTACAACTCAGACAAAACCTCTGGGTACTGCTAGTGAATATATTACCACTTACCTTTTTACTTAACTACCATACTATATTCCAGTACTTAACACCTCACCATGAAACCTTCAGTAACGACGTCATTAATACTAATCAATTAACTTAATACAGAAGGCAAGTCACGGAGTGTGCGATCTAAGTGTCGGCTGCTCACTTGTTTGAGAAAACCGCAAATAAATATCGCCTCTCGACTAATTGGTTCCGATTCGACAGCCTTCCGGACGCCCGGTGCGGTCCGCCGCATAATTTATTGGGCCGATCAGTACTACACCCGTCTATTTGATATTACTAGCCGTGCCTCGCGGTGTTACCCGCGTTGTACCTGTTCTCGCAGGAATTTCGGGATAAAATGTATTCCATGTTTTATTCTGAATTATGTTTCATGCAAATCCGTCTAGTAGTTTTTTCGAGAAAGAGTAACAAACATACATACATACATATCAAATCCTCGCAAACTTTCGCATTTATAATATTAGTAGGATTTAAACGTTTTGTTAAGTTGTATTGTTTTTTAATTTTAGTTCGGTTTTAAACAAGATCAATGTTAATCAAATCAAACATATACTTGCTCGGACATTAACATGAAAATACTTAAAAATAATAATTATTATATAAGTACTCTTACCTAGACCTACCTTTGAGAATATTAACATGTTATGGTGTCATGTAAGGAATATTAAATTACCATACAACTTCCTTCTGACAGTTCAAAGAATTATTCGCTTGTTAGAGTTGTTATTTCTTGTTAATACTATAAATAAATATTAAAACTTAACTAACACATAAACATTAATTTAGAACGTACGTTAATATATCTACCAATCGTAGACATGTAATTAATAATGAGCTGTAAATTGTCCAATTGCTTTGATTTAAGTCACCCGCCATACAATTTTATAGCAATAGTATTTTTTTGTTCCCGAGCACTTTTTACGAGACGATAAATTTACATTGCATTATATACTTAAGCCTAATAAATAATTCAACATAATTGACCCACTTCGGTAGAACAAGTTTGAAGAATAAAAAATCATACACATAATTTTCAGTTGTTTTCTTCTTTTTAAAGAACACACGAACCTCATGAAACATTAAATTGATCTTGAATAATTTCACGGTTGAAAATTGTAGTGATCCGTTTTTCACATCTTTAGCCCAACGTTTTTGCCCATTTGGATTCCGGTTCCGTATCAAACTGAGCCTGTTATCCTCCAACTTTGCGTTCCCGTTGAAAAACTCATGCTATTACCGTAAATATCAATTTGTATGAAACTAGAAGGCGGAGACGCGGCCCGAGGCTGCGACTTACTGCTACAGTCAGTTACAAATTGAAGGAGCTACTCACGAGGATTTAGGATTTTAAATGTCACATTGGTTTACGAACCAAACTTTAAATTGGAGTAACATTTCGGTCATAAAACTCGCGGTGTAACGCCCGCCCAATCCACTGGCCGCGCTTAGCGCAGGGCAAAGTTGCAGTTTTTAACATTCCACTGGTCAAGTTTAAAGTTATTGTTGCTATTAATGGCTACTGTTTTGAACTTGCGATTTTGGCTGACCTAAAAAGAAGTTCCCTTATTTGTATTGGAGCCAAATACAGTTGGCGTCTAAGCGGAATTTTTACCGGTTGCAATGTTTTAAGTAGCCAATTAAGGTGGCGATGAGAAGTAGACGATCATTAAAAGTTCAGTCTTTGTAACTAGATCAATTTAATTAAATTTAATTTGGACAAGTCCGTTGGCACAGTGGCATGTGAGAGCGCTTACAGTGTCGAGGATCGCGGAGTCGATTCCCACCCGGAGTCAATAATATGTGGTCAATAATATTGGCGACGTCTGGTTGTAAATTACATAATATATTCTACTTAAGTATTTTTATATGTATATGTAATAGTATCAGTCATTTAGAATCCGTAATAAAAACTTTAAGCTTAGTTAGCCGTTTGTAAAGTCCTGCGAAGAAAAGGCTAAACTTTGATAATTATATACCTTTTAAAACTAAATTTCAAACAAGTTGCATACTCAAAGCACACCTGAATGGCAGTTATAAAAGTTTCCACTCCTTATTCTATGCTCGAAGTAACTGCAGTGAAAATAACTTCCACAGATTGATTTATAGATAAACTTTCCCGACTAAACCAATTGACAAACTATCATCCTTTGGGAAAACCTTTTTCTGTTGAACAAATACTTCGTTTATGGTATTGCAAGATACTTTAAGAAAACTCAATGAGTGCCAATGTTTAGGAGACCAAACGTAACAACTTATGAACTTTTATATATAAGTTCTATCGATTGACTCTTTGTGTTATTAGTAGGCAACGTCACTATTTCGTAACTCACTACTTTGATTTAAGAAAACTTCCATAAAATAAAATGGCTACAGCCCTACTAATGATATTCAGATAAATTATGATTTTAATATTTCTTATTTAAAAAAATACAAATTAAATCTTAAAACATGTACTTAGACCAATATGTCGTTAGACTAGATTATGTATGAATAGAATCTGACTGATACTACTATGACACCCAGACATCGTCGCCAATAACAATGTTTGGACATATTATTGATTCCGGGCGGGAATCGAAACCGTAACCCCCGACACTGCAAGCGCTCTCACATGCCACGGGCCTGTAAAATAATAAAAAACTGTTTATATTTCATGTCATACTTTTCTATCTGTCCAGTGAAAGCTGGTTTACTAATAACAACCGATGTCGCTAAGTACTCACAAGTCACGCATAGTAAACACGCGAGTATTACGCTGATCCCTTCATAATACCATGATTGATTGTTGTTGGCACTTTAATGCATTAGGTGCTATAAAAATGGCGAAGCGATAAAATATAATATTTACTTATTTTTATGTGTATTAACGGAATGTGTTAGGGTTTTTACGGTAAGTACTACAGAGGTTTTGGAGCTAATGTTTTAAGAGGAATAGAGAAGACTTCGCTCTTCCGTGGTCTTATGAGCGAAGTACTTTACACTTCTCTATTTCGTGGTTTTAAGTATGCATTTAGCGCTATGAACAATATGCGAGCTGGGAAGCTGCTAGTTCAATAAGCGAGCGTTGAGCGACAGTCCATATTTTTCAGCTAGTAATCTAAGCACATTGTCGAAGAGGTTATAAACCTTTTTGACCCACTCCACCCGGCTCTTTTTGTCCCGGTACGAAGCTTAAGCTCTTTAAGTTAAGCTTTATGAAATTACTAACAGTGCCTCGCGGTTTTACCCGCGTTGAGCCCGTTCCCGTAAGAATATCGGGATGAAAAATAGCCTAAAACCTTCCCGTTGAATGTGGCTATCTATTACAAAAAAAATATTCGAATCGGATTGGTAGTTTCTGAGATAAGCGCGTTCAAACAGACAAACTCTTTAGCTTTATTATATTAGTATAGATAAGAAGATATTTAAATTCTATCAACAAATGCGTACAAAAATGAAACGGTACAAACATTTCATTATTTTTCCTCAGCTTTTCCCCCAAGGAAACGAAGCTTATTATAACAACAAACTTAACATTGAAATGACATTTGGTACAATTGAAAATGTTAATTATACGGCGCGACGTCTACGCAAAAATCTAATTTGTTTTGCAAAAGAACGTGCAAATGTAAACAGCTATTTTCTTACCCCATTTTGTTTTAACCCAATTTAACTTCAGCTATTGAAGGCTCATTTTGCGTTAACGAAGTTATACCGAGTACAATCACGATGTTGCTTAGAGAACATCAAATTTTCATCGAAAGTGTAAACATGTTTTTGTAAACATAGTTTTATACTCGTATTGTGCGTGTACTTTTACTGGGCACATTTCTTCAATTTATTATATACTTTGAATTTGAATTCAGAATAGGATTTGAATGAAAAAGAAAGTCAGTAGATGAAGATGTAAGTGTGTACTTACTTTAACTTGGCTTTGACAAGATTGCAATAAATTGTATTTTATTTTTGAAGAGAAAATAGTAGCCTTTAGGGCTGATGCATCATGTACATACGTTTAGTATGACACACGTAAATTACAGACACTGTCCAGTAACTTTGCAACCTGAACCATAAATTTAAATATTTATAGCCACTTTCATCAATGTAATATTCTCTTTTCCTTTAATTTTACATAGTTCTGTACCTTTGTATAATTCCTAAAGACAATAAAGAAAAGTAAAAATGCTATGTTTACTACAGAAGCTTTTCGGCGTTTTATAAAAACTTCGACAATAGAGTTGACCACTAACTTACTCAAACTTACGTCAGTATGACAATCAAGAGTATTTTACATTGTTTTTACTCGAACTTACTTGACATTTGACGCAATTTTTTCTGCAACCGCATTACGTACAACATGCACATGTTGCAAACCGAAGGCCTACGTCAGCTACGAGGGATATCACGTCAGGTTGAGTTATAGCCAGAGCCTCGTGTTTGGGCGGATTGTTAATTAAACCACCACTACGGCATACAATGCGTTCGCTTAATAAAATTACGACCCCCAATTTTGGAATATAATTAAATTTGAATTAGGTCAGTCTTGGTTTTGACTAAGGAATGCTCTTTAATTAGTTGTAATTTTATATAAATAGGTATTAAAAATGGAATAAAATTCACATCAATGGCTTGACGGTACCTTTTTACTCGAGGTAAGCTAACCCAACCATATCAAAAGTAGCATAGCAAAATAAAGAGGCACTGTAAAACTTCTCTACTTCTACACAATTTAACATTCAACTGCACATTTTCTCCTAATGATAGTAAAAAAAGGTATTAGCCTATAATGTCCTACTGCTGGGCAAACTTGCATCTCACTGAAGATATCAGTACTGTGAGGAGGATTAGGTTTAATCACAACGCTTGCCTAATGCGGGTTGGTGATCGTAAACCCGAGCCATGTTTGAAAAGTAGGAAACATGTTTTCGCTCGACCCGGGACCTTAGTCTTGGCAGACGATGATAGTGATTATTTTAATAAACCAAATCGTTATCGTATCAACTTAGTGTCAAAAGTGTTAGAACTGTCAGAAAAAGACACTTACGCATGATCAAGTTGGTGTTCCAAATATGACCAAATATCATAGGGTAAAATGCTATCCTAGTGTTACCCTAATTAGGGTCTTTTGAGTTCATAAATAAGGAACAATGTCCCATCGTTTTTAGTTGGTACCCTGAAGTACGTGAGTGTAAGTATCTCCACAAACAACACAATAATTCAAGAGAAACTTCACAAATAACCATAATATGTTAAACAACGTATGAAAACCTATTTTAAACAGCAATTTATCGTATCTCAGCGTTATCTTATTGCTCGTAATATTTTGAGATCCCTGCCAATGAGTTTAGTTGAGAACTGTAAACCAATCGGCCTCTATTATAAGCTACTGATAACACCCCAAGTTTGTTACTCTTGTTTTATGTATCAAAACATTTGAAAAGTTTATTTAACGATTTTGTGAACGAATAATTACGTGTCAGTAGTGATATTAAATTGGTTTAACTGCTTCTGATATTTGTTTAAAGTTTTGAATGTTCTATGTTTGTTTGGTTAATCTACTTTTATGATTTAATAATGTGATGGTAAGTTGAAGGAACTAACGGAAATTATTATATTATTACTAGCTGCGCCCCGCGGTGTTACCCACGTTGTTCCAGTTGCCGAGGGAATTTCGGGATAAAATGTAACCGATGTGTTATTCCGATGATAACCTATATTATTGTAAAGTTACATCTAAATCCGTCCACGTTGAGCAGCTTTTACGTGAAAGAGAAACAAACAAACAAACATCCATACATTAATACATCCATCCCCACAAACTTCACTTTCATAATATTAGTAGGATTATGAATTATACTAAAATGTTAAATCATTTAAATTTAGGATTTTTTTGCAATCTAACATGTGCGACGTAAACAGTGAGCTCAACTGAAAAACTCACTCAATTTAAAGATGTGCCTTAAGTATAATCGCAACGTAACGCAATACACGAGGAAATAAATGTGCAAGAACTAAGTATTGAAAACAAAATCCCCAAACACAGAGTATCGAAAACTCATTTAATGACTAAAAAATATGTAGGTGGCACTTAGAAGTTAGTCACAATTAGATAAAATTCATTCCAGTCGGGACCAAAAAGTTTCCGCTGAATAAGTACTTTGTTTAATCTGCGAGCTTATTTAAAATTTATTAAAGGTAAGGTTTGGCAAAGAAAAAAACGGCGAAAGAAAAGTAAAATTCAGATTCAGAAATGAAATGAATACGGGGCTTGAGGCGTTTCGTCGCCAATGAATAATTTATTTTAGAACTGGGTTTCAGCGAAATTACTTGCCATCTCATTTGAAAGAGTGTGCCAACATCCCATAGATCTAATATTCTGCAGTCTAATACATTACGAGTATTACGTTAAGGTATCTTACACCGACTGCCAAGAAAATGTTAACAGGGCTTTTGGATAATCGAAATTAAGTACTTTGTTAAAAACAATAGTATAATTTTGTCTTCTGATAAACTCCTGAATGTCCAAGAATATATGCTGAAAATGATAGTGTTTCTGTTTTCCCTCCAATAGCATCATCAATGTAATATCACGTGAATGACAACAGAGTAAGTTAGTTCAATTAAGTTAGTTACCAACCGCGGTGTTAAAGTTTTTAGTCTGCCGAAGAGCCTCGAATTTAGTCTAACGATTAAAACTTCTGGGACCAATCATTAAACGTGCCTTCCGATGCACGGTAGCGCTCAGATAGGAACGCCACAATCAACCCATCCAAAACGAAGCTGAGGGGACACGTTGCTTAACAATCGCATTTAGCTAACATCGCTTAGTCAAACTACGCCACGAGCCGCGAGCGGTACAACTATTTTAGTGGTCCAAATTTTTCTTTTTCTTTTACCCATTGTCACATATGCCTACAAGTATGTAAACAGAGTTTTGTTATTTCAATTTTACTGTAATTAAACTCATATACATTTTAATTGAAATTTTATAACTACTGTCGTTTGCGTGATGTCACTAATGATGGTACCAATAGATAAACCTGAAACGGTACGAAACGATTTCTAATAACCAAGTCGTTAAACATTATGTCAACAATAACTTATATCTAGTTGATTTAGTTCACGGTTATATCTATTACAAGCTTAACTCCAGTGTAATATCTAATGCCTTTGACAAAGCTCAGTCAGTATTGTATTACCATTTGCGCTTAATGAAATTGTTCTCTGTACGTTATATTGTAAATTAACGCTAAGGTACTGCGCACCATTAATAACGAGAAACAATCTTCGCCGATTGACAGCCCCATTCGTCATTTCAAAATTAGAATGAGAACGAAGCTCCAATATTGTCGAATTTGTGAAATGACAGTCCAGAATTCTTCACAAAATAATTTGAAATACGTAATTGAAACAATTTATCAACAATTTCTAAACATTTGGCTTGTTATTGAAACTTGTGCCGTAATAAAGTTAGCTCGCATTTCTATGTTACAATTACTGGCGAGTAATAAAAGTTTTCTTAGGAAAACTACGTGACGGCGATACTGAGACGTTACGTGTGACGAATGGACAAAAATACAAACTGTAAAGGTACGTTTCATCCTTATAGTAAAGTGGATTGAGGAGAGAATGTTGTATCACTTTGGGAAATGAAGCCACTTGTGTATCTATTGTCCTGTATTCTCTGATACGACTGCGATGCTCGATGGGACGTGATGCGCTACTTTGGAGAGTTTTATGTTAAACTTTTTTATTTACTTAGTTAAGCATAGAGCTGAAAGAGAAGCAATTCGTGTAATGGAATTACTGTAATAACTCTTACATACGAGTAAAGTTCCAAATCGGGGACTCACGTACGCGTTAAAAATGAAAGCTGACAAGAGAGGAAAATCTTTAAACATGTTACGATAATGTAGTCTGGGGTATAAAGTTGTTTAGATATTTCCAAGTAAAAATGTACAGTGATATATTTTTGTGTTTTTTTCTGATATGACGTAGAGAAGTAGATGGAAGCAAGTTATTGAAAAAAACACTCTGTTTTACTGTAAGAGCTAATGTACAACGTCTTTATAAAAATATTCACCAATCACCATGAAACTTCTGCGTGCCTCACCATGTACCTAAGTACAGTAAAGTATTAGCTGTAATGTCCCACTGTTAGGCAAAGGCCTCTCATCTCACTGAAGATATCAGTACAGTGAAGATTAGTTAAAATCACCACGCTTACCTAATGCGGATACCTATGTACTTATTGGTCAACAATTAGAATAATGGCTTTGGCCGCTTCAAAAATTCCGACACTTTTACAAAATTTGATTCGTGTCATGTAATAGAGAAGGTATCGCGTGTGGCCAACAATTGGTAACAATCGATTGGCAAGCCTCGACGGGCAAATATTAGCATTGACATAATGACAAAGCCGCAGTCAATGGGATTGTCGGCTCTGCGGTCTGCCGATTTCAGTCTATTGCGTGCATTGGGCGGTTCGCCCATACACTATAATGTTTTGTCAATACTTCGCTTCGTGCTCATACATATTCAACTGCAATAACGGCGTTTTTACGAGTTTGTCAAATAAAAACGAATGAAATATTTAATATCTATTTTCTAGACATTATAACAGAGAATTCGTGCTTATGACTTAGGTAGCAGATGCATAAATGCTAGAGTAATTTCAGGATTATGGGTTATGATACTATGAATGAATAAGTTGGATTCATTAATACTTATCCAACTACAAGATGATGGTAAGGAAATTCTAAGTTTTTTACGAACTAACTTTTTAATAGTAAAATATAATCTATATAAGATTTAGTCTGAAATCTTCACTACTTAGTAGTAGTAACAAGAGATAAAACGAACATCATTTATCGCTTTCATTTTATTGAGACCTTTTAAATTTACTTTCCTAAAACAATTCAAACAAAATAACAGTATTTACACCTCACCACAATCAAATACAAAGATTGTACCGTGAATTTATTTGAATGTGTTCCTAATTTGGACGCTCATGGTCCTGATTCATTCGACAGTTTCACCAACGAGGGTCGAGTCTAAAGCCTTAACGAATTGTTATTTTGATGCACTCACTCGGAAAAACAATCGGGGCTCGTGAATCGAAGGGACAAAATTAAAGATTTGTTAAGGTTCACGCCGATTTAGATTCTATTTGCGAATAAAAATTGCTTTCAACTTTTATTTTATTGGATGTCTTTATTGCTCATTGTTGTCGCCCATTAAAATTTGAATAAAGAATGCAATTTTAGGTTTAATATTTTTTCTTTATTTCTTAAAAGAAACATTCACTTCAAGAAAAACAATATTATCCTTTTCACTTAAACTAGCCAAGTACCTCCCAAATCAAAGAACATACGTCAATTAACGAAATGCCTAAACCGAGCATATTTTCCCGGTAAATCTTAAGATACAGTACGTTACGCTAAACGGCACACTTAATCCTGCCATTCGCACATAAAATAATACATCCTGCAAAGAAAAAGTGTTCTGTTGCGTATAATAAAGTAATCTTTGTGGAGAGCTCTCTTCTGAGGTGCCAGTTTACGCCTTCACTAGGGTTAAGTGTGGATAATTTCCCTTTGCGTGCACACTACTAATGACGGGACTTGCGTAGGGAGAACAGGGTTGTCAACCGAAGATTTTATCACCACGCGTTTGAACATCAACCTGTATATCATTTGGCGTTTTATTACAGTAATTTTGTTGTGTTTTACATTTTATTTCTGTAATTTTAGAATGAATTGGATGCTTTATGAACTGATTACGATGGCCGTTGACATTGTGTGTGTTTGTTCTGTTTTAGCGTTATTTAGAATTACTTATGATTACGTCAAAACGTTTTTATTTATTTTCATTTGCACAGATGTTTTATCAGATTAATCAATGTTGGAATCACGGTGCAGATAAAGGTGACAAGTAATTGTATTGAAAATAAAAACATACACCATAGTTTTGTGTTCTTAATCACTTGTCTTCTCGGTCTCGATGGACTACACGGTGTCACCCTGATATGGACCTGATCTTCTTAACGATGAAAAGAAACGTAAACTCTTTAACTTTATATATTAGCACTAGCTGTGCCGAGCGATTTTACCCACCTTGTGTCCGTTCCCCTAAGTAGATATTTTGAAAAAGCTGACAGAATACCTTAACCTTCTCAACAATTAAAATATATATTATATTACTAGCTGTGCCCCGCGGTTTCACCCGCAGCGTCCCCGTTCCCGTGGGAATTTTGAGATTTTTATTCCCTATAAACCTCACGGAGCCCGAGACCTTTCCAACGAATGCAAAACCGTGGAAATCGGTCCAGCCATTCACGCGTGATGCATTGACCAATGAAAACGGGTTTCATTTATATATATATATATATATAGATGATGTTAGATCATTGCGATTGTTAAGCAACGTGCAACTCGGCTCTTACTTGGATGGATGGCCGATGATGGCCTTTCTATCTAAGCGCTACTGTGCTTCGAAAGGCACGTTAAGCAGTCAATCCCGGTTGTTTCAATCGTTAGACCATGTCAGAAGCCTTTAGGCGGTCTAAAAACTCGAAATGAATGAATGAAAAAACAATTGCAAGTACCACAATACCCTACAGTAGTCAGGTTATAAGTCAAACAATATGTCTTACATCCGAACTCATTAAGTTCGACCAATTTAGATCCGACTTGGGCACGTTAATTGGTGCAATGTAGATCACGTAATAGTTCGCCATTGATTCTGGCGCAGTCATTGTTTTATCCCTGTATTTATAGCACAAGGATTTTGCAATTAGTGACTGAATTACAGATATTTATATAGGCATATACTTAGGTGAGTGTGTATTGTTAATGCACAACAGATTATGTAGTGTAGAGGTTTTGATATTATAGACTCGTTGTCTTCTTCTTCTTCATCGAGTGGATGGTCAACCTGACCAATCCTGGTGTCAGAGTTATCGAGCCGCCAAAGGCCTCTGACATGGCTCATGTAACGACTACTATCCGTAGAAAGTAACCGGGACCGATGGCTTCACGTGCCCTCCGAAGCACGGAATCTAGGATTATTAATATAGGCATGTTATCTGTCAATTGTGTGATTGTTAGGTATGTATTGAAGATATTTTTAAAAGCTTACTTACCAATAAAGTAAACTTGTTGAGTTTTAAAGCCTTATTCATAAAAGCTTCTTAACAGCATCTGAGCTTTTATTTAGGGCACGTAAAGCAGTCGAACCCGGTTGTTTCAATTGTTAGACCATGTCGGAGGCCTCTAGGCGGTCTAAAAACTTCGACACCAGGGTTGGCCACTAACCTACTCAACAAGAAGCTTTCCAATAGTTTGTCTCTTTCCTGCTTACGTTATTTTCCAAAGAGCAAATGAGACAAAACACGTTATGACATTGTTTTAGTTATAGAGCTTTTATGAATAAGCCGGTGAAGCTTTACAGTATTTTTGTAAATGTTAAAACATTTCAACGACTTATCATAGTTTTGAAGTGTAAAATTAGCTAATATTTTATACAAAAACTAGCTGCGCCCCGCGGTTTCACCCGCGTTGTACCCGTTCCTGCGGGAATTTCGGGATGAAAAATAGACGTTGGCCGATTCTCAGACCTACTCAATATGCTCACAAAATTTCATGAGAATCGGTCGAGCCGTTTCGGAGGAGTACGCGAACGAACACTGTGACACGAGAATTTTATATATAAGATAATAATTCTTCAAGAAAAAAAGGGCAAATGCTTTTACCGCGCCACACGGTAATGCCACACTTGTCGAAGATAAACTAACATTGTGATCTTATGTTTTGCGTATGATGATTCTCGAGGGTATTTTAAAATTTTGTAGGCACCCGAACCCATGGCCCTTATTTGTTTTCACTCCAAACGGCCTTTGGGATAAATATAAACAGAAAACGCAAGCTGTGCTTTATTTGAAGGTCAAAAGTGCCTTTCAGGTGCATTGTTCACGAATTTAGAAAAGTATTTGAGTTTTTATGTAAGTTCGGAGTATGGAAATAGAAATGGAATAGAAAATATTTTATTTTATGTGAAAAAGTAGAATCCTTTGTTAAATATTAGTTTTTAAAATGCAGAATTTTTATTCCACTCTTTATTAGTTTAACAAAACTATCTATACTAATATTGTATAGCTGAAGAGTTTAATTGTTTGCTTTCTGTTTGTTTAAACGCACTTATCTTAGAAAGTACCAATCCGATTTGAAACATTATTTTTGTAATGGATAGCCATATTCAACCGGAAGCTCATAGATCAATTTCATCCTAAAACTTCCACGGAAATGGGCACAACGCGGGTAAAACCGCGGGCGCAACTAAACTATTAATAACCACTGTCAATACCTACATGTAACACTACAAACAAGCACCATTTTGCAGGAATATCTGATATTTATAGAGAAAATGTTGGATATTATTTATTCGTTGGTCACGGCAATAAAACATTTGTCTCGCATAAACCTCACTCGTATAGCTTGAACGATAAAATACCGATGTAAGGATGTCGGCATCATGCCGGAAAGTCAAATGACATGCGTTTTCCTGCGCGAAGAAAAATGTATTTTTTTTTTTCTCATCATCAAGCTTTGAATAATTTGATTCACATGCTACTATCCTCTACAATATTGTGGTTGAGACGTAATTTATTACTTTTCCATGCGACACAGTAATTTCTAGTTTGGTTCACCTGTTTGGAGGCAAAATGTTCTATGATTTATTGCATGAGGGTGCGTTCGAATGCGTTTCTAGTATGTAACGTAAGGGTGCATAAATTTTGATGTTATTAAGTGACACTTTCTTTAATTTGCAAATGTGTGCCTTTGAAACTTAAGCCTCGAGGGTGTAGTTTTAGTTGCATTAATTTAGGAATAAATTAACTTTTCTAAAAGGATTTGTTCAGTTACTTAACATAAGAATGACCCTATCCTATCTAATCCTACAAGACCCCTTTATGATGATGAAGACCTGACCTTGTATATTTGATTATTTATTTTCAATACCATGTTACAGTATAGATAATAAGACAAAGCTTGCTTAAATCGTTCAAGAAAAACCAAAGCATCAAAGCGAAATTCTTAAAAGAAAATTGGTTGTATTCTATTGTTAATGTGTTTAATTTCACGCTCCCAAAGCGATACGAGTGAGCTCCATCCCATATTTCAGTCGTTCGACGGGTGTGTAAGCATTTGTGACGCTACGTGGCCATCCGCAGGATTAATGGCTCCTGTATTATATTCTGCTGGCGTCAAAATGTTGCCCTTTCGACCTCCACTCCGCTTTACATTACGGTTACATAATTGCCACAAAAAAACGTTTTAAGTTGGATACTTTGTACATTCTATCATATTTATTTCATACTGGTTTCTTAGTCTTCCGGGACGACATTTGGGGTTCCTGTAAAGAAGAATTGTCAAAAAAAAATAAAAAGCGAAGTGTATCTGTAAAAGTAGTTTCAATGCAAATCTTTATTTCATTGGACAATGGCAAGTCTACTGTCCTTATTTATGCCACTGTTTATTAAAACTGCCAAGTCATCATAATTAAAATGAATTGCTTCATATTATAAATTTCCCGTTTCATATAAACTGCAACTGGAATCGGAAGCGCATTTTATTGCAGCAAATCCTATTACAAACAGCTTGGTGTTAACAAATCACACCAAGGAGGTAAGAACGACATAAAGCGAGCGCGAAATATTAATTTTAATTTATTCAGAGTGTAAACCCGCTTCGGCCGTAGCAGTAAATTAAGTAAGCGGAAGAAAGCTCATTTATTTTTGGGCGGATGCGGCGGATTTCACATCCGCGTTAAATACACAACCCGACGAAACGCGCACTTTCTCGTTCCGAGTGTTTTCAGTTAAAATTTAATTTTGGCCGGCAAATTACTGTCTTTTTGTTATTCACTTTCTGAATTCCTGATGACGGAATTAGGTTTGCATGTGATCATTAATTCAGGGGCTGGATCATGTTTAATTGGGATTGCTATAAAATATTGATCAAAAGAATGTTTGTGGCGTGAGGCAGGCGAGGCGCGACTGCGGAGATTAGTCGTCATTATTCGATGGGGGAAGCAAGGGATAACGTAGCTCACTCCCTTGCTAAATCCTCGCGATCAATATTTAATATGTGCTGCAGTACACTCGCCTACATGACTATGCGTAGTTAGAAACCGCCCACACAACTATAATAACAGGAATTTCGATTAACTACATATGCCCGTATTTAGGCTTCACCCACAATTTCATAACGTCCTTTGTTATGCAATATGCGTAAATACCGTAATAGCATAATATTGGAATTATATGCGTAGGTGGCTAATGCAATAATTACAACCATTGACTAATTATGTTTATTACGCTTAACATTTGCCTAATTATGAATAACTAGCTGCGCCCTGCGGTTTTACCCGCGTGCTCGTTGCCGTAAGAATTTCGATGCGGAAATAGCCTTTACGTTTAATGTGGTTCTCCATTACAAAAATAATTATTCAAATCGGTTATTTCTGAGAGAAAAAACAACAAACAAAAAATCAAACTCTACAGCTTTATTACATAGTATAGATAACCAAAGCACTTACAAAAAAACTTTTACCGACTAAGCTTAGCGTTCAAACAGCTCTAGCTTAATAACCTACAAACTAACAGAGTAGAAAGTTAACTAAAACTTTTAATTAGATTCTTAATTAATTGACCTAACAAAACACCTAATAGTAATCTCATGCAAAACAACGAACACACGGCAGGTCAATCTCTGATTAAATTAAGGCAAATTCCCCACCCAGCGATATCTAATCCAGCTATTCACACAATTACTAGACAAAACGTAGTAGTTGGAAGAACAAACTGTCCGCATGTTAGAATCTATTCATTAACCCATGGTTCCCGTATCGCACATCTAACGTACTAAAATACAACGGCAAGCCAATTAAAGTTGACCCTATGTCGTTCCGCTACTGCACTCTTAATCAGAGAACAGATACACGGTTAATTAATGTGATCCGCTTTTATTATTCAGTAAATGGGATTTTCTTTAGGGTTGATGACGGTATGCGGTACGCGGCTAGTGACGTTAATACACACGCAGGTTGCGCAACTTTAGTTGCTGTAGGGGAAATTTTAAGTTGCCTTACATTACTTTGAAGTAATACTAAATAATATCATTTGTTATTTTAGACATCGTGGCATATTTTGACTAAGCTAACGGTAGCTCATTGCAATTGTCATGTAATGCAAACAACTGAAAAAACCTGGACCGATAATTTAACGTCTCTTCGGAAGCACGGTAGTCCTATCTAAGTAGCGAGTTGCACGCTGCTTAACAATCGCAATGAGTACTTAGTTAAACTACGGCACGAGGGCTACAAAAAGTTCTAAAAAAGTCACTGACAAAAGTTACTTTGAGAAAAAATGGGCCTTACGCGTACTAACAGGTAAAATGCGTAGAAAAGGCTATTCGTACTATTGGACGGGTTTCTGCTTTTTTCAGCGAGCTGACCTGACACAATCAGTTCGGCTGAACGGTTAGTTCCCTTTTTCGCCACTAGTTCTTATTTTGTACACACCTATTGTGTTAGGAATTCTGTGAAATTACTTTGTTGAGTGTTGAACACCTGAAAATATTTGTTCTCAGAAATCAAGGATTTGATAAATTCACGTTAGCGGCATTTCTGTGAATTTAGCCCTAGTATTTCAATGAATGGTTGGATCAATTGTATAAGCGTCTAATGCTATTTGAAGAAATCAAAAAAACACTTTACTATTTCGATACAAAGTAAAGTTTTGATGTGTTTTTAACATAACTATACAATACTTAGGTTATATTGGTTTGTATGTACGAACTATGGGTAACTATTACTGAGTTTCTCTATTTTCTCTGTCGCGCGTATATAATTACGTTACGTTGCGTTCAATAAAAGTTGCATACAGTGATGCTAAAACATCGTAGTATCGCGCTTCGAATGTTGTCCAGTACGAATTCAAAGTTACATTACAAAAACCACAGAAATAATGTAGTTTGATTTAATTGAACGGTTCTATTTTTAAACCACTTAAAAAGAAAAGATTCTGAATTCGATTGAACCTATAAACAAATTAATGTTCTATTTTTAAACCTACTTACACAATCACACAATTATGTTTCTTTTAAAACTCTATCATAGACTAAACTGCGAGTATGTAAAAGCAATTCTGCAACCTTCAAACTGTTCTTTATTTGAAACTATAATGTTCGTGAATATTCTGAAGTGTAAATGCAATATTCGAGGGTAGTTGGGCTGTCAGTCAACCGTTCACATTGCGTGATCGCCATTGCAATATTGCCACCGCGAGGGCATGTTAAAGGGAGTAACAATGTGTGACTTGTTTGTTTTAGGTATTGATTTTGGACTTCACATAATTAGCATTTTATTTAAATAATGTAGGAATAGCACTATTCTTCGCATGTGTGAGCCTAGTGTGTCGCGAACTTTAATGACTAACATTAAAAAATAAATTCTCAAATGTGGGTAGTTGGTGCGGGTAGTATTTAGTAATTGATATCAACATTGTGAACTCTCACCGCTTGAGCCAGTCTTCCCGTGACAACGAGTGGTGTAATCCGCTTGACGTGTTGAGAGCGTATTTTTCATTCAAAGGTCTAGGAAGGTCATTGTTCTTATTCGTTGATTTATAATAAGTGCAAATCGTGTGATATTTAAAAAGTAAAAAAGATTAAATAAAAAGTATTTAGTTCTTGTATTCTTCAAACAAACATAATTGACCCCTTTTAGTTACCTGTTCCAAAAGCAAATTACTACAAAAAAGCATCCAAATTTCGGTATAGACTACCATATAGTCGAGAGCGTTTGTTCAAAAACAATATGAAGTGTTCACTGACAGATATACAATAACAATTGTATTGATATACATTATTGGCAGGTTAGCACCCTTAAATTTAATAATAAGTCCAATAAAAATAAAAGTCATGTCTAATAATGGCAGTTAGTTTATTAGTTTGTGCAGTTCAGACGGTGTGGGGTGTGTCAATCAGTTGGCTCGGCTGATACGTGACTGCAATTACAACTCGGGTAAGTATTCAGTAAAATAATAAGGGATTTTTATATTTAGAATGTACTACAGATTTAGTACTCGCATTGTACTTGTTTTCGTGGGGATTTCAGGATTAATAGTAACCTATGAGTGGGTTATTTCAGACTGTAATCTTTGTGATAATTTTCATTCAGATCCGATTCTTCTTCTCGAGTGGATGGTCAACCTGACCAATCCTGGTGTCACAGTTATTGAGCCGCCAAAGGCCTCTGACGTGGCTCATGTAACGACTACTATCCGTAGAAAGTAACCGGGACCGACGGCTTAACGTGCCCTCCGAAGCACGGAATCATCTTACTTTTCGGGCAATCAGGTGATTCAGCCTGCAATGCCCTAACCAAACAGAGGACAGTCTCACAAAGTGATTTTTGTGAGGTATCGAATCGAACCGAACCCGAATGGAATCGAACCCGGAACCTCCGGATCGTGAGCCGGGTGCTTAAACCACGAGACCACGGAGGTTATTCAGATCCGATAAGATTTTGCGTTAAAGATGACCTTACATCTAAATATCCATACATCCATACGTCCTCACTAACCTTCATCTTTATATAAATAGATTTAGTGCAAAGATTTATATTGAATTGAACAAAACTTGGAGTAGACTTTGTTATTTGTTTATAGCTGCTATATTAACTTGGTTGTAATATTTACGATTACGAAAAGATTTTGACAATTTAAATGCGTTGTGATTGGTCTATTGTGCTCAGCACAGGTCCGCTCCGTTTCAACGAAAAGGCTAAGGCATTGCTAGGTTGAAAGTGGGTGAAAAATCTAGATAAAATATTTTTCGGTCAATGGTCAGTGAATAAGGACTAAGACTGTAAGCGAACTGTAAGGCGTCTAACCAACAATAAAACAGTTGAACCAAAACAAGCCCGTTGGCACAGTGAGAGTACTTATTGTGTCGGAGGTTGCGGGTTCGATTCCTGCTAAGTCAACAATATGTGAAGACATAGTTGCTGGCGACGACGTCTGGGTGTCAATTATATATTCTTATAAAGTATTTGTGTATGTATATTATGTAGTAGTATCAGTTAGTTAGATTCCATAATACAAGCTTAGAGCTTAGTTTGGGTCTATCAGTGTGTTAATTTGTCCGGGTATACTCGTATTTTATTATATTATACATTAAAATCTATCCTTGAGCACAGAATGTGGGTAAAGCAGAATAGGTAACTTTTAATCACATTACCATACATCTTCGTTGCATATTTCCAGTTCGTTTGAGTTCTAGAACACGGAACAACAATCAATAACGAAGTTTTATTCTTTTCATTGGAGAGCTCCGTTCGGAATTAGACTTTGTATAAAGATATAAAGTATTGCTTTAAGTTTTACGGTTTCGGTTGCAAACCCACTACTAAGGTGAGCGATTTTTTCGATAGATTCTCGAACTGTAATGATTTCGTTTATTTCTTGTATATGTTTGATTGTGCACCTGAATAATATGATTGTGGTTCTTTGAAAAATCTTGACCTATTAATAAAATATTGATGTTTAGCTAAGTAGGGGTAATGAAATACCTCACTAACTTATAATAATCGTTTAGAATATGGATACTTTCTTTTAATTAAAATACTAGCTACGCCCCGCGGTGTTACCCGCGTTGTACCCGTTCCCGTGGGAATGTCGGCATAAAATGTATGCCATGTGTTATTCTGATGTACCTATAATGATATATGTATGGTGTATTACTGCAAAGTTTAATTGTAAGTGCAAAGTGTTGTAGTGTCTAATAAATAAATAAAGTTTCATCGAAATCCGTATTTTATCGACGAACGAAACGTAGATTTTCAATAATGTCACTGAAAACCAAGGTATTTAACTTTTATTTCAGTATAACTAAAAGAGACGCTTTCTCGTGCACTAAAGTTTATTAAACCCTTCGGACGCATAAAAACAGCAATTGCAATATTGTCTTTCTTGCTAACTTTAATTACCGAGCTATGTTTGGAAAGCTTTTTTATTAAGGCAGAATAAACATTGACTTTCTTGTTAGAACTATAATTAAATGGAGAGATTTTTCTTAAACTAACGAGATACTAAAAATACCTTACAGTGCTAGTTGACGTCACAGCTAAGATAACAATGCAGTCTGAAAGTTAACCTTTCCGAGCTCCAAATTGGGCTAAACTTCAGTTTACTTAACAGCAATTCCAAGTCTGAACACATGAAACACTGTGTCGCTTACGCGATACATTCTGGGTGCATTGACAAACATCTTACACCATCCAAACTTACTCCGTGTCAATAATGGAAAACGCTAGAGCGTTATTTGAATAAGTAATCCTTTCAAGCGCGTGCCAAGGATTTTGTGGATTAGAAATATAATTCAGAAATATTTCGCTGTTACCTTTATTATGTACGTGTACGAGAGAAATGGATTAAAATTGTATCGTTAATGTTTTTCATTAGGTTTCATTAATATTAAGTATATTAACGTAGCCAGCTTAAGTAACAACTCCTTTTGTATATAAAAGGTTTTTACTACAGAAATAGATATATGATTTATTTTAAAGCTAGGGTTGAACGACTTTAACAAAAGTACTTTAACAAGTTCATAGTCCACTCATTCCCAGCACACAACGGTTAGGTACACTGAACTGAGAACTTGTTAATCAAACACTTAAACCACGGCAACCAATCATGCAATATATAAAAAATGATAATATATCATATTAAAAATAAACTTCTATAACATTCCACTGTCTCATCTGACTAAAGTTAGTACAGTGAGGAGGATTAAGCATAATCACCAAACTTGCCTACTGCGTGTTGGTATCTCAAACTCGAGGCATGTTAAAAAAGTAAACATGCTTTGCTCGATCCAGGTATTGAGCTCAGGTTCCCAGTTTTGGCAGGCATATACCACTAGACCACCGAGGCAATTATCTTCTATATATGTATATAAAAGAAAGTCGTGTAAGTTACACTATTTATAACTCGAGAACGGCTGAACCGATTTGGCTGAAAATTGGTGGGGAGGTAGATTAGAACCAGGAGACGGATATAGGACTATTTATCCCGTATTGCCTACAGGAACGGGTGCGCTGTGGGTGAAACCACGGGGCACAGCTAGTATATAAATGAAAATAACTATAGAGATATATTAAAGAGTTAAACATTAAGTTTATTAATGAGCGAGAGTCAACTATTAAACAGCCAAAATTCTTACCCTAGTTCAAAGAAGCTCACGGCTTCTTTCAGCTATTCTCCAGCTTATTGTTACGAAAGGTTCTCAGTATTCTGTAGTGTTATAAGCTCCTCTAAGACCACTTTACTGTGCGAGTATAACTTACAGTATTTACTTCAGTTTACTTTGTGCTTTCTAGACCGTGAAATTATTGCTGCATAATTTCAGCGCTGACAACCGGCCGCCATTGTTATTTATGATCTAAGTTCTTTTAAAAATAATTCAGTAAAGCCATTATTATTTATGGATTCTGAAAAATGCATGTGATTATTTATTTCATTTTCCGAGCAACATCAACACATTGTACATACATAAAGAATTTAATTTGTTTACAATGTATTGTGCTAACTTACTAAAACAACATTCTGTGCCGCGAAAAACCCGTAGTAATACGTTAATAATCTGTAAAAATCGCGAATGTTTGAAAAAGACTGAACACTATAATTTTATAAATGTTACATGACTTTATGAACAGCATTAAACATTTTCTTTGAAGTTATATTAATGTTCTTATAATAATCAGTTGATTTTAGTTGTAATATACTAAAATAATGTAGTATAACTGAGCACTGAAACTTCACTTTTCAACAGCAATATCATCTTATGCTACTTCAATGACATTCCTACTATCCAATCTTGGGGCCAATAAGTCACTGTATATGCTTCGGTTTGTTGCAGCTATCTCCACTTTATAAAGTGCTAAGCTCAGCTCCTCTAATCACAATGCATTACGAAAAGATTTTGATAATGTCAACTCGTTGTTTGACGATCTCAATTCGCTGTGATTGGTGAATCTGACTCCGCACCACTCCGCATCAACGGAAACAAAGTATTTGTGACACCACGCTCTTAACTATTATTCTTCTTCTTTTAACAAAAATGACATCAAAACAACAAATCTTCTTCATCTTCACGAGATGTTTATTCACTAGATAATAACATTCAACAACATAGTCGCAGTGAAAACTGTCTACCATTTCCTTCACGAAATCTCCAGTGAGGTATACCTAATTCATCTTCCGCCAATTTAAAGTAACGCATCTTATTCCGACGCTAATACGCCCCACGTATTCTCGTTATACCCGCCATGCGGGTAGATTGCACCTCTTCGGCTGACAACTTTAATCAACTCGATGGAAATTTGTCTTACTTGTGAGTTCCTCTCACGTCTCCACGGATCCACTGAACAATGAGATTTGCTTTAGATAAATTCCTGCGTTGGAGCCCACGAGAATATATGCCCTGTTCTGTTATTCGACTAACATCTTACGGGGTGTGATCGCATCAGTTTTGTTGGTCGCATTATTACTTGTGTTCGTCTTGATTTATTACTTCACTTTTTTGGATTTAAGCGTTGTATTTTTAAACTTTTTTCAGGTTTAAGCAAACGCTATAGTTGTATCGCGAGTACTATGCATTTTCACTTCTGCGCTGTGATGACTCTTGTGAGATCTTCTTTGGTTCCTGTAAAAATAAAATAAGTCTAGAACAGTCTTATCTAGGGAAGATGGCAATATTTCTACTTTCAATGGCGTGTCATCTAATAGTAAAGTAGTCATGAAACATGACGTTTTGATGGTATGGTTACTCTCACACGGAATTCGGAACAATTGCAATTGGCTGTATCGATAAAAAGGTAATTTTGTTGCACAAGACATACGTTTCTGATAAAGCAGGCAATATATTTCTAGTAGTTCAAGTAACAGTTAGTCCAGACAGCGAAACCGCTAGTCGAACAAACAGATAAAGGGAAATAGCGATAGTAAAACCGGAGCGGTGTCACGTAATTACTCTAGTTATCCCAAGTCAAGTTAATACATTATAATGAAATGCCAGCCCATTCTTTACGACTCCATTAAGTTGTTGGAGAAAAAATGAAGAGAAAAAGGAAATGGCAACCACTCAGTATAGTCTGTCCCTCGTCAAGATCGGACCTGAATGCGAAAAATTCTTTTCTCGATCGACTGACTTTCATGAATACTAATGTTGGGGGAGCAGCGAATGTCATGATGTGTAAAGAAAAAGTGTTTAGTAAGCAGGCCCATACTGCATTATAATTAAGCAATTAAAAGTAAAAGCGTTTTCCTGTTAACAATCAAGTTTATAAAAGCTAAATTATTATGTAAATTCATTTCGCACTAATTAAAATTAAAACATAAATCAAAATATAATTTTCATACATCTCCTTTGAGTTAATGAAACTAAACCGAAAACTGGGTACATCATTATGCAGTTAATTTAAACAACGACTGTTTTCTCAAAAGCAAAATTTTCATCACAGTTGCGGCGTTCAAACGTAGCAAAATTTAGCTCAATTTCCATGCAGAAAATTCCATGAAAATGCACATAAGGGAAAATGTTGTTCTTATAATTGGACAGGTGCACCGCCTTAGCCGTGCGTGGCATTTCTGCGCAGCACATTAGCATATAAATAAGTAGCACCCTCTAAAACCAAAGGGCGTATTCAAACTCAACCATTTTTACATTTTTATGACCGAAAAACCAATTATCACAACCAATTATCGCTTCAGTTAAAAAGAATAGATTTTTCAAAATGCAATTTGGTATTCAACGACGGTTTGTATTCAATTGCTTACGTTTTTGATTGTTTGTTTCTATTTCGCGTTTGGAAATGGCTTTTGAAGTAAACTGCGGGATTAGTTACAGGGAATTGTAGTTGTACCTACGCAATGATCGTATATCACTGACGTATACATTAATCTAGTGATACATTGTTCTATGCGTGCACCCCCGCTTTACGCGTGGATCAAGCTTTAAGTGAGAGCGGAATCAACAAACATTAAAACCCAAAAAACCTTCAAGATATCTTACAAAATACACCTTTTAATGGCCTGTTAAAATAATTCTTCATTAACCCTTAACGAGACAATTTTATCAGCCACATTAACCATTAGATAAATAGCCATGAAATGAGGAAATAACCTCATTTCGATTATAATCTGAGTCTTGAGAATGGAACAATATTTCAGTTTCCGCATCCCTATTCTCTTGATGGTCTATCCATCTTGAAACCTAAGGGAGTGTAATTGAAAGCAATGGAAGGGATTACTGGGTTAATGGCAGCACTAGCGTATGTCGTGAAGTGATTTCGTTTGATGAAACATGTAACGTATTAACTACGTGATTACATGTTATTACCAGATGTTAGATATCTTCTAAGATTATTTACTCGATTCATTATTTATTATAATATAACTGAGGATGGATTATGTAGATAATTGGTTTTTTACTTGTTTCCTTTATTTATGTTGGTTAAGAACATTGAAATATTTTAAGACCCTTTTTTAATAAGGTTAAGACTTCGATCTTCAACAATTCTATCAGATTATTTTCAGGTTAAATAATGCCAAAACGTGCCCTTTAAAATAATTATAGGTACACAATACTGGGAGCAAGTACTCCATAGGGACAGTTACGAAAAAGAAATAAGCTTGAAAACCCTGCAGTCCATCTAGTTCAAATAGATATTACTCTTTACAATAGGTATTTGTACATAGAATGGTAGCAACAAATACATTAATTAATGCAAACGTACGCTTATATCTGCAAAATGTTCTCACTAGTGCCATCTATTAGAACAACCGCGCGGAACGGAAAAGTAAAGAAAAATAATGACCTGTAATATCCCACAGCTGGGCAAAGGCCTCTCATCTCTGTGAAGTGTACAGTGACGAGGATAAAACCACGAATATCAACAAAATCCCTAAACACTATCCGCTTCGGCTCCAAATCCGAGGCGCCATTTTGTTATGGTTGTCGCACGTCGCGCCGCCCGACCACAACGCTGATGTAGCATGCTAACCCTTCCCAACCGTTTGCCTGTGGATTAATCCATCATACCTATACAGATTTAGCTTTTGTTCACTAACGTTGCTGATCTGAATTTGTGGAAGAATTTAGTCAATTGGTTGACGTTGGTTTTGTGGTTGTGATCGCTGCGTATTTCGTGTTGTTAATTATTTTATGTGGAAAACAAACGGTATTGTGACAAGGGATAAACAAAATATAAATTTAAAAACTGTTAACAAAATGTTTTCACATATAAAGTTAAGTGCATAAATATTTGTTTTTTACGCAAATAAAGTATGTTTGACAAATTATAATGTATGAAACATACTGATACTTGTGTAATGCTCGCATTCTATTGAACTCACCGGCTCTCAACTTAGAAACTTGCTTCATGACAACCAATTTTTGCCTGACAAAGCACTCTGTGAAGAAAAGTTACATACAATTATGTTGTTCAAAAACTTTAGTTATTCGAAACGGATTAGTCTTATCGGGCGTTGTTGCGCCGCGCCTATGCTCCAAAGTTTGTATAAACTGCTCTAAATCATTCGTATACGTTAACAACGGTAACAATGCTTCTTCCGGTCCCTACTCCACCATGTAAACTTTTTTATTCGCGCAGCCAATATTTCAAGATATGTTGTCAAACTTTTTATGGCTCAAATGTCTACGTACAAATATTAGTTTATTGGGCATCGCGTCATATCATGCATGATATATTATCGTATTTTGGTCAGATATAACAAGACGTTTATTACATTTTTATGAATGTAGAGATGGCAAAACTGTTATTTATAGATGTTTTAATATATTTTTTGGGTATAATTTGTTACTATAATTCAATATATTTGTGTTTATTTGTTGGGCATTTAGTTGGAGATGATTTATTGAATTTTTTTATTAGGTATAGACATTCAAATCTCTACTAATGTCGTCAACGATTGAGAGGCATTTGCACGGTACAGCAGAGGGCAAGAAGTTTTGCTCGTTAGCATTTAGGTGGAGATAGGCTACCGGTTTGAAGTTTGTAAGGGGTTTGTGTATATATGCGTAGGTACATCATTACAATAATATATACAGGGTAGTATATCTATAGGACTGTCAAACTTGATGGAGACTAAATATATGACAAGAACTGACGCTGCCGCGCTCTCTACAAATCTGAAAAGAATCGACTATCTTTCAATTGCCCACTAGTAAGACATGTCACCCTCTGCTGTAGTATTATCGTACCTACAGCTCGTTCTATTTTATGCTATAGCAACAGATTTATTTAGGTCAATAGAACAAGTTAATAATTCATAAAACTTATTACTTCAGTCGTCAATAAACAAAGGTGGTGAACTAACTTTAACAACTTTGAGTAGCAAAATTTGAAAATTTTATATCGCTCATAAAGAGAAGGTTGCGTTTAAAGACTACCAACTTGGTATACGCTTAACTGGCTTTTATGTATCGTTGTGAAGCTAATGAAAGCTACCTAACAACCTTCCGTCATTTTATTATCCACTTAACTGCGGGCGATGAAGATCCGGCCAAAGGCATCGCATGATCCCCAATGTTTGACAAAATACAAGTATAAATACAAGTTGATACAACACGAAGACGTACGCACAGCCTTAATATGACCTCATAACTAACTAACCACTTTGAATACGCTGAAGTTTTGACATTTTATAGGCTTTAATTAAAGCTGATGTAGCGTATATTCAAAAGTTATGGAGTTTTGAAGGAAGTTATAGTTTAAAATTGTTTTAAGTAGCGGCGTAGAGGAATAGACTGTCTAGTGAAATGGAATGGTAATAAATTTAAAAACTAGTTAATATTGTTTTATGGGTCTGATGTTTCATTAAGTCATAGTAATTATAAAGTATTTGCATTTTATATAGAACTAGGAGTGCCCCACGGTTTTTCTCGCGTTCTGCCCGTTCTTATGCGATTTTCGGAAAAAAAATTGCTGATAATGTTTCCTTTGAATGTGGCTATACATTAGAAAAATAATTATTGAATTCTATTGGTAGATTCTGGGATTAGAGCGTTCAAACAAACAGCAAAGAAAGAAAAAACAAGATATCAAACTCTTCAGCTTCATTTTATTTGCATAGATATAGATGATTCATAGTAAAATAGATTTTTAAGTGTATATTTAGAAACATGGCTGCCTGATGTAATTTTTCATGAACATTTTTTCACTTGTCATTATAAAGTAACCTCAAAGTTACTGCATACTGCTGAAGCATTTACCATTTACTACGGTGATTCATATGTTCGTTATTTGTATATAACTTGGAGTATAGTGAAATAAAATTTACTAAACATTTGCAGGTATATAAATTTTGTTATTTATGTGACACACAACGAGCAGGGTAACGTAAAAGTTTCCATAAACAATTCTCACCACAAACCATAATTTTATGTGCGTATTATAATGAAATTATTAAAATTCTCGCGGCTTGTGAAACAGTCGCCACAATCCGGAACATCAATGTGTAACTTCACGGACCGAGTTATGTCGAACTATGCAAATTTCACCTAACACTGAACAAACGGGATGCCGAATATCTCAACTCGTGTATAGTTCTCTCTGCGAATGTTGTGAAGGTTTTTTGAACAAAATTTGTCACTGGTAATGCAGGTCTGGTATATTTTGTGCAATTACTTACATTACACTTTATACAAATCTTCTACTGTATATTAAAGAAGGTCGTGTTAGTTACACCACTTGTAACTCAAGAACGGCTGGATCGATTTTTAAGATTGATTTTTTCTTCATCTGGAATAGTTATAAAATCCTAATAATTTTTAAATCCTAAGCGTGCACATTTATTGACTATTAGGTGGCACGAAGTTCACCGGGTCAGTTTGTGTTTGTTATGTTAAAAAATAAACAACTCTATTAGCAAAGCTGTGTTCATATTTGTGTAAAAACATTTTATGCCTTAGTCAGCGCTTGATGTTCCTATTCAATTACACGGTCAGATAATTTTAATTAAGACTTTAATTCAAGAACTTAACACCGTTGTCTTGGACTATTAGAGTTGTAAACAAAACTACTTAAAAACAACATAAATTGCAACACGCCAAAACAAAAACTAGAAGCAAATTAAAAAGTTTGATGCAATTGTGATTAAATTCCAAAAGTAAATGTAATTTGAAATGTAAGTTAATAATTAACATCGGGTGCGGGGAGTCTACCAAGAAACTAAGTTTGACTCAATATTTGCCTTGCTCTACTGTGTTGAAGTTACAAGTCCACGAATAGTTATTACCTTAGTACCTATCCCAAGAAACTCATGCTTGTTCAAATAATATTGATTTAAGTTGCTTCACTATTAATGCATTACACATCTTCGGGTCGCGGTCATTGTTTGTGTTCCAACAAATATTTTTAAACGGAGAATATTTGACATTCTCGAATGTGAACATAATATGTGTAACTAGTGAGTTGTCAGCTGTGGAGTGTTTGGAAGGTCCACACAAAGGATGGACACTTTTTGTTCACACAACTTTACGGACGCTTGTCTGAAAGAATTAACTATTGTTTAGCTAACAGCTTTGTTTGTTAAAATGTGTTGTTTTATTTTTCTGACACGTGATGTAAATACAGATAATGATTACTTTTACGTGCTTTTAGTAAACATTTAAACATACGTCTACTTGCATTGACAAGCGTAATTGACTACTTAAGTAAGACTTACTGAAAAAGAATAGTAAAGAAAAAATAATGTAATCTAACATTTTAAAAGACTAAATATATAAAAATAAGCAACATATTATGGCTACTTACCCCCTCTAGTTAGGCCTCTAGAGGACTGTTCTATCAAACAGTTGTAGAGCCGCTTTATTATAATGAAATTTGAAAGTAATAGAGAAATATATGCCTTATAGTACCTTAAATGACCCTACACAAATTACGACGCATTTACGCCGCAAAAGCACTGATTAAGCAAACTACAGTTATTAGTTCTAAACGCACAAACAATACATCGCAGTAGGTGTTACCAGCGCGTATGGTCCGTTGTTACCGTAAAATTTTATAGCATTCGATGTTGAAATGATACACGGAACAATCTAAATTATAGAGGCTTGTTGTTGGCACTACGCCAGTTGTGTACTGGTAATGACAGCGGCTTATCCAATTTGTAGCGTTATCTATCGACGGAAAAGTTGCAAGTGCCCATAGCAGTGCTCGGGACCACTCTCGGTAAAATACTGAGAGTTACGAATTTAAAAATAGAAATGTTTTACTTCTTGTTGTTTATTATCTTGTTCTTCTATTGTTTTTCTGTGTTTATAGAATGTTTGAACTCACCGTTCAGCCAAGAATGTTTCCTATTTGTTACTCTTTAAAGCACAAATTGAAATTCGTCAAATGCTTCTTTTGAAGATTTAATGAGAGATTTAGACATGAAGTAATGTATGAAAAATTTCGTAATTAATTACTTAGTTAAGCGGCATTTAAAGTGTTTGCAAATTTGATAAAGTCGTTAAGTCACAAAAAGGTAAAAAGAGAGACTTACGTATTCTTCTTGCTAATTCAATTGTCACTTAGCTTTTTCGAGCTTCAGTGGTAACCACATACATACCTATACCATGGTTACATACAGATATTTCCAGTTAACTAAACGACATTGTTCTACAATCTAACTGGCACTTACACATTATATGCTGGAATGTCACCCTCTTAAGAAGATCGCTTAATCGTCAGACATTGTTAAACATATTCGCAAAGGAGCCAACGGTTATTATTCACATGTAAACCGTTTAGCTTTAGCCAAGACGGTGATTTTATAGAAGCTGTTAAGGAGCTGCTCTTATAGCTAAGTGATGCGAGATAAACATTATGCGCGTCTAGTCGCGATGGGGGCAAAACATCCTCGACGGTAATCCTAGCATAGCCTCATTATCTTAATAAAAATGTATAAGAAAATCTTGGCTTAAACTCAGGTTTTTCAACATGAAAAATATTGAATATTACTGTACTGTTGTTGTGTGCTCTCATAGGTCATTTGGATAATAGGTCACTAATGTACTATTGTTTTGTGCTTGTCATTTATAAATCTATTATCCACTTACTTGCGTACCCCCGAATACTTAAATTAGGCAGGTTTCAGTACAATTTCGACAAATAGTTGGCATATAGCTACCAAAAAATTATGAATCTAATCAATGTTTAATTTGACTGGTGTTTTGATGTTCAGCCATTAGTTTAAGAGATCGTTGTAGATTCCATTACCTCTTTCCTCAAAAGTCGATTATCGTGAATCAATTGAGCACCTCATTTTTTAAGCATCATTGTTTCCTAACTACCACAACACTACCCGTCAATAACCGGCAACCTCATTACTTTGATTCATAACCGAACAACAAATCCCTAATCGCATTAACAAAACAACTGCAAACATAACGCCCCATTTCAACGAATAACTACGGAGCTTTTAAATCTGCACTGATGATTAACTCTCAAGCTGCCATTAAAAATAGATAGAACAAAATATTGTTCGCGCTAGTCCCATGGGCCTCACGTGCCTCGTGCGCTTCCATCCAATTCAATTATCAATGTAACTGCGAGACTACCTCTATGTGACTCTACGAGTGTTGGAATGAAATGTGCCTTGCAAGTGAATTTGATGGCTGAACGCTTACTATAAAATGATTCAAATGCTGTTGGAGTATTCAGACTTTGGTTTTTAACGATTGGGTTTTGATATTTTAAGAATATCGCCAATATCTTCTGTCAAATCTTCCTCACTTTATTGACACTTTTAGTGGGATGAGAGACTTTTTTTGCAGAGGGTCAATACAACACTTATGTTTTTTTTACTTCCTGTCATAGTTATTTTTTCTAACTAATTTGACATCTGATGATCCTCAATCAAATCCACGGTAATAATAATAAAATTTGTAAATTTGTCTCACTCCATAATATCTAATCCAAAATTATTTATATTGATTGATTAGCCAGTAACCGTTAAATAGATTCCCTATTTTGTGAAGTAACGTTAACTGATTGACAAAAATAAGTTACATTAAAATGGAATAAAATGATTTGTACATTTAAACAAATAACTTAAATCAATACTTTCTTAATTACCATCCTCGCTTCACAAAAAGGTTAAATTGATATGATCATCTCATTACAGCATTCAGTGTACATTAACGAAACAAATTTACCTGACCAATTATTTTTAACAATTACAGATTCATTAAATTCTGATCATATCTCGTATTAACCAACATGGTGCAAGGGAATTTAATCATTATATACAGTGTGTGCCAAACAAGTGTGAATTAATTTTGCATCGTGCAATCTAGGGATGCGCTGGTGGCGGCATCTGGCCTGACACGGCCTGACCGATTTGATATGCACCCTTCTCTCGATACGAATGTACCTATGTATCTGTCATTCGCATGCCTCTATTACTTGATTGGTGTATTTCATTGTATATTTCAATTTGTTTGTGGATGTTTAATTGAATGTATTGTATTGTTCGTTTGCGTAAATTGTCTGTATAACCGAAATTAGAATTGTATTTCAAATGGGTAGACTGAACAATTTTCGCTTGTTTTTTGAGTTAGTTAAATTCAAACAAGGAAAACACGAATACGTAATTGTATTATGAATTCCGAACCAAACAGATCTTCAGTTGAATGAACGTTAATGAATTTTAATACATGGAAACTCAGACTGAAAATACGCCTCCGTTTCGATTGGTAAAAATGAAATAAAATCCGCTCTGTACCAATTGCATTAAATCAACTGCATAAAAATCAGCCAATTATTCAAATACGTAGCACCGTGAACCGAAGAATGTATCGATGAATATTAATTGAAGTAAAAATAGCGAAATAAACTGAATAACCGAATAAGATGAGTGTTTACGGGTAGAGCAAAGCGAAGGCAATTAACACGATGATTGCCCGTGGTATTGCACCCATCGACCAAATTTGCGGTGACATTAAACGCCATGGTCACTTATATTGGACTTAATTTGGTTGCCGTTGTATGGATTTTTAATACGCATTCAATTTTTGGTCACCATTCATTAACTTTAATGAATTTGACAAAAGACAGTTCACACTATTTAAACTATCACGATATGAACACATTGTAAACATTAATCTAGACGGGACTTAATCGCGAATAATACATTTACCGCCTTATTCATAAACCCTCTTTAACTAAAACACTGCTTTAAAGTGCTTTTATCCCTTTTACTCTTTGGCAAATAGCGTATGTCGGAAAGGGACAGACCATTTGACAGCTAAAGTGCTACATTTTGAATTAAAACTACGTTTACGGATACACTTCGCTTTTATTTTACATTTTTATCTGACGTTTCGGCTCCTTTACCGGGGCTTTTAAACTTAAGAAACCAGTAGCTAAAGTTCTAGTTATAAGCGTTTTTGAATAAGATCTTATTGGACAATACAAAAGGCATTTAAATCGAATGTAACAAAAGAAGTCGTTACAGACAAGTTGAAACAACAATGAACATTTGGCCAATGAGATAAATAAAACATTATCATCATTACATCCTCATTTTCCCTCCCTATACAATAAGATAAAAAAAAATACGATGTGACACAAATGTAAGTTTCGTTACCACAATTGCAGGGACCCCAATTTCAAAATGAATAAAGCGGTGTCTCCAAGATAATAACATCAAAGATACAATAAGGCTGACTGCAATAAAAGATAATTGGAACCTTCGAGATACGGCCAATGTAGAGAATAGATGGATTCGTGGTGACACCCGCGGTACACAGGCCAAATGGCATGCCTGTTTATAAGGGGCAAAACAATGGTTCACGCAATTTCACAATGCTTCCGGACCGATATATATAGGATATATTATGTACGAACACCCTTACAGCTACGTATATATCTACGATTCGAATTTCAATTGATAATTCTTTAACTTATTTTTGATTATTTAATTTATTATTGAAAAAGTTCCATTTATTATAAACTGACTTTTGTTTATTAGAAACTTTGACTTAATTCCTATTGTTTCTAGATTTTTCGAATTTTAAGTTTGTAACAAACTTTATTAAAATATATTTTGTATTTATAAAGTTAATTCTTAGCCTCCAAGTCGGAGACTTACCCTATTCGATTTTATTTACTTTTTTCTCCGATATCTTGTACAGATTTCACTAAGTTTAATATAAGCTTACCTCAGTTTAGTTAATGTATTAAAGAAAACCAATGTCCATAATATATACAAGACCGTAAAGGCGTTTGTTGGGACACAGGCCGGAAATGCTTCATGTTACGTCTTTTCCGCTCCGTTTACTCTAACAACACTTTATGCATATACTCGTAACTGTCACACGCATACGGGTGTCACAGTGTACAGAAATATCTAGCGATAATACATACAAAACCCTGTATAATTTATTATTTACTTTTAGTTAGTTACAGAATATAAGATTCTGTATAATTAGTAGTATATATGTAGTGTGCTAGTTAGTAATAGTACTAACCTGATAAAATACTTTTGTAATTGCAATATCTTAGAAAGAAATGATTATCTAAAAATGCTGAATTGTTTAAATTTAAATCATCATAATATATGTGACTGGATTAGGTGACAATCGTAATTACACTTCTCTAATGTGACTGTGTCTAGGTAATTTAAAAAACTCTAAATACATAGAAACCGTAATCTAATAAGATACAAAAACAAAACACGTAACTATCAAAATAAGTTTTAACATTCTTATTAGAAACGCAGACAATTATTCAAACAAGAACTAATCACATTACATTAAAAGAAATAATCACATTACATAGACACTCTAAACACAGTATACAGATGTATACAGTATACAGTATACAGATGTTTGTATCAAAACCACAAAATGCCGTTTCTATTACATTAAAGTTCTATGTTCGGAGTACAAGCACGCACTGCCCGCAAAATTATCACCTAAGCATTATCGCGTTTCCTAACGATAATGGAACTTTCGAGTGACTGTAACCCGTACATTAATTTAACTCGTAATTTAACGTAATGGTGTCGGTTTTCGTTAATTGTAACTTAGAATTATATATCGAAATACGCACGTGGGTAATGGATAATTTATGCTAAGATTTGCGAGTGTGTGAACTTATTTGATTCGTGAATTTGTATACCTTTGATTACTGAAACTTTATAGAAAAACATTATGAGCTTTATTAATAAACTTTCGATAATTATACTAATACTTATTAGTATAATGAGTGCAAATCGTGTGAGTTTAAAAAGTATGTATGTTAACTTTCGATGAGACATTGGAATAAAATGTCTTTTCTCTTTTGCTCTTACAGAAAAAGCGTATATGGGAAAAAGGTAAAAACAATCCTTTTGATAGCTAAAATGCTGTTAATAAGCGTTTATTTTTTTGAGATGTCTGTCTAGATAATATTCACATTACTGTATACGGAGTAAGTACTAAATACTACTTTTTATATAGCGCTCGTAGCATAGTTTGAGTATGCGATGCTAGGTCATTGCAATTAATAACACAACGCCGCAGCAACGCAGGTCGGCGCCTTCTTGAATGACAGATAGTGTATTTTCTATCCGAGCATTACTATGCTTCGGAGGGTGCGTAAAATTGTCTATCCCGGTTGGTGCAATCGTTAGACCATATCGGAGGTCTCTAAGCGGTCTTAAAACTCCTACACATGGGTTGGCCAGTAACCTACTCAAACTCACTTACTATAAGTATACCAAGGTAAACATTGTAACGCATTATCTACAGTATACATACCTCTTAACGGCGGTAATAAAGTAGGTAGGTTATTCATGTACTAAAGCGGTCCGTAAACATAAAGCACAATAACTCAAAATAATAGACAAAAAGTGGAGGCATCGCATCCCTTACAAGCATCTAAGCATAGAAAATGGCATCTTCAATGCCAATATATTGCTTTCTCGCGTGACGTCGTTACAACCAGATGGTGCCAGGACCCCTCTTGTTTTTGCCTGTTCTAGCCAACAGTATAAAATTAAGCTACCTTTATCATTTCACCAGTTAGTTTTCCAAAGTTTAGTTAGAACCGATTGTTTGCAGTTATAACACTGAATTAGCATAGCATGCAATGCGGCAATCGCATACGTATTATTTATTGTTATTACTAGTATAAGGTTTGCGCTATTTTTATAGCTAAATGTTTATATTACTTGCTGGATTTATTTACTGTTACTTATTAAAATTTTATTTAAATTACATGTTTCATACACTGTATACACACACAGTGAATTTCTTCGTTGAATTTTATACTCGGATAGGTCTTTACCAAAGTTTGAGTTTCAATATGTTCTTTTGCATGAAAAATAATAACCATGAAATAATTCATAGGTACGATGAGCACGAGCAAGTAAAAACCACAGTCTAAAATAATAAAAGCTTTTCAATCAAGCGAAACATAAAACGAAATGTAAATATGATCAAAAGCGTATAATTTCAACTGTTACTCAGTATCAAAGCGGGCGATATATCTACTTTAAGTACATACAATTTAGCCATATCGTTAAGCATTATTATGCTTTCAACGAATATTTTATACTGATCCGCCGCGTAAACGGCTGTAAAACATACAGAAAAATATAATTTAAGGGCTATAACTTTAAGAAATGAACGAGTATTACACAAGGGCGAATCATAATAAATTGAGTAGAGGTTAAAGGATCAGGGGAGATTGACAGCGGTCTTTAACACTGCCTGAGGGCAGGCTTCAACTTGTGTTTTGTGGATAAGTCTCAATTTTATCGAGCGAATCCGGTCGTAATAATTTTTGGGGCGTTTATGGTTCCAGCGTTTTCCTTTTCGACTGTCGGAGCCAGCGACTGCTTGCGCTCATCACTTTGATATTTTATTACATCTTTTTGATATTTACTCTTTTCTCCCTTTGAGTTTTGTTTGGTTTGATTCATTTGCAGTTTTCAGATTTGAGCAATACTTACTCATTCATTTCGCATAGGCAACCCTGGTGTCGAAGTTTTTAGACCGCCTAAAGGCCTCCGATATGGTCTAAGAATTGAAATAACAGAGACCGAGTGCTACCAGTTTTTCACCAACACACCATCCACCCATTACCATCTTTATTCATGAAATAGGTTTTTCAAATTGATGCCACTACTGAACCCGTCAAAAATGGACTGGTATATCACACCACTATTATTTTAACACGAGAAAACCTGTTACCCACAACAGTAGTTGAAACCCAAAAACTTTTATTAATAAAAAATGGTTTCCTGATTTTTATTTACACAACGAATCTATTCACAGACAGATAAAATTTGAGCGGGGTTGTTACAAATTCATGTTTCATAGTGATTCAAAAGTCACAAGTGTAAATATAAAAAGTGCATAAAAACCAGATTGAAAGGGCGTCTGGTGTGAAAATAGGCCGTTTAATAGACCTGCTCCCCACCTGAGATGAGACTGTTATCTTGGCCTAAATCTAAAATGCACTACCTTGATAGCTAGACAACTTTTTGTTTCAAGTAACCCACTATCATTTACCAATATTTAGCTTAAAGATGAAAGGAACGAAAAGAAATCCAACTTACTTTCCAACTCAAACTTAAATTACCATTTCAACTTGACTTAAACTTAAGCTGACATTGTAACGCGAAAATTGTCTTAGCTTAAGCTTAATATAACTTATTAAGTAGACACGAAATCCAATTACTGGACAACTTTCGAATAATGCTGAAAAGCTACTTCTATTTCAGTAATTTTTTTATCATGGAAAAGTCAGAAATTCCACATCACTTAAGTATTTGGTTCACATTATTTGCAAAGTGAATATTTGCATGTCGTTAATAAAGTTGGGTTGAAAAGAAACGTTCCAGAATGGGAGTTTAATTAAAAATTGTTTGACGATCGACCGTTTGATGTCGGCAAGTAATTAATGAATATATTGAATTCATAATGATAAAGTTGACTTTTGTGTGGAAATGGAGTCATTAGGCTACTTATTGTTATTGATATTAAGTATCTTCTCCTATATAGGTATGTTTTTCTTACGATTTTTTAGTTAAAACAACTTCTTTCCTCAATCCTAACGTCCGTTTATCTGTATATATATATGTGTTACGATACTGTACTTTAAAACTACTGAATGGATTTTAATGTGGTTTTCATCAAAGAGCAAAGATCAAAGAGGAAGATTTCTGATTGTGTTTTATACCAAAATTCCAATGAGTATCTTACACAATCCTTATTAACCAAGGCAAAGCAAAGGCGGTCGGTAGTATTCTATAAAATACTATTTTGAACCTTATAGTCTTACACATAAATCTCTACATACATACGAAGTCTCAGTTTCACCAACTTAACAACAGCCATCATCCCCGAATCTAAATCACTAACCCAACGTTTAACCGACATAACGTCTTACAATCAATTAATCTAACAATAACACGTAACTGTTATAGTCAAATGTGAGCTATTGTAACCGTTGTGCCCCAAATACACTACCACGTTCATCTGAAGTCGCATCGAAGTAAAGTTTTAAGCTAACATACTTTTTAAACTCACAGGATTTGCACTCATTATACTAAATTAAACGGGACTGTATCGCGTAAGAATTATAACGTTTTATTAATCGGATTACACTACTCGTGGTCCCTGGATGCAGGGATAAGTTTTGAGCTATTTTTCAAAGGTATGCCTTCTTTGAAAAATAGCATAAAACTTATCCCGTCATCCAGTGACCACGAGTACTGTAATACGCACGTTAAATGCAGCAACTTACTGTAATCACAACTCACTGTATCAATCACCGCATATTTCATACGAACGGCTCACTATAACCGCGTCTTTAAAGTCTTATGTGAGCTATCGTAACTGTTAGGCGACCGCAAGTCATATTAATCATAAACATATCCACAAGGCACCGAGTGCACTGTACATTACCTCCGATAGAGGATACTATGAACAGTTGGTGTTAATGGGCGGCCTTACCCCAGGGAAATGTTCGCTTGATAATGCGAACTGTAATTTTACGTTGCAGTGCTAGTATCTATTGATCTGTAGATACAATAAAGTTTCTTTTTGTGCGGTTGTAATGGATTTTTAATTGTTTTTGTTGATGGTTTTGATTGTATCTCGAATGGGGTGAGGATGTTTGTTATGATACTGTTTTTATAATGCTTTGTCTTTGAAATTATGTTGGTTTACTGGAAATAGTGAACTAGATCTGGATCTGTAGTATTTTTGCTAGAAAATAAACATACATGTATTTTTATATATTTTACTGCTCTTTGAAATTGAATGCTGATCTTTTACTAAAATAAATGTTTTTTTTTGTCTGTTGTGTCTCTGAATTTGCATTGCAGAAAGGGATATTAAAGCAACAAAACAATAGGATGTACATATGAATAATAAGAAAGTCATCGAAAATAACCTGCATAATAAACCTACGTTAGGCCTTTGCCCAACAATGGGATGATACGGGCTAACAGCACAGTACGAGTACGTACTTAAAATCTATACCTAAACAGTAAGGTATGTAAATCCATTTATCTGTTCTATTCTAATAGCATACAATTAAAATTCCACATTCAAATCGTTTAAGAGTATTTAAAACAGAGTAAGGTCAACTCTACTATACAGGAATCTTATCTAAAACCAATAATAACATCTTAAGACTACTCCCGTTATCTAACTACATATTATTCACATTACTGCCTCCTAAACTTAAGTACTACTTGAACCATCTAAAAATATTCCTTTTATGTTACCGATAAGGAGTTTCATATATTTATGTTGGTGTTATCTCGTTGGGATTCCCTTTGAAAAAGTAAGGCACTCTATAAATCACTGGGCATTAGACATATCGCAGCGGGGTTAAGGGCTTGGGAATGAACTTCGGGACTGCCTAGCAACTATAGGAATCTACTAATGAAATATCTACTGAAATATACCCTTCCATTTGCTACCCGTTATTTGGGAGCTACATCTTGTGCTCTAGGTTTAGTAAAGGTACGAATACAGTATTCCGTATTCGTATTCGCTGCAATTTGTTCTATGATTTAGAGTGCAAAGAATACGGTAGTTGCTCGCACTCTACGAACGACTACATCTGTTAAATAATTAGGAAATAATTTTATTTTTATTTATTATTAGGTGTTTGCAGTCAGCGAACAACCTAGTGTGAATAGGACATTTGGCAATACTATAAAAGAAGCCTATAATGCCCCACTGCTGGGCCAACACCTCTCAATCCAATGAAGATATCAGTACAGTGAGGTGGATAACGCATAATCACCACGCTTGCCAAATGCTCATCTCAAACACGAGACATGTTTTAAAAGTAGGAAACATGTGCTCTTCCCAGGAATAGAACCCGGTGCCTCAGTCCTGGCAAGCGAATGTACATACCACTAGACTACAAAGGATACCGAAGAAGATTGAAACAAATGACGATCGGTTCAGCTGAACGTAGTAGTGTATTTGGGACATCAACGTGAAAACAAGTAGTATGTCTTAGAATTACAAGCGTACAAAGTAAATGCATCTCTCGTGTAAGCAGATGCAGGTATAAACAAGTATACGTGCTGTCATGAGAGCAAATAAAAATACGAAGTCTTAAGTAAAGTAAACACTTGGCTCTGAGTAAAGGTTGGCTCAGTGTGTCAGAGTAAACATGTGATTCTTCACCGTCTTTAATCTATAAACATGAAAAAATATAAATATGCTCTTCCCATACAATGTCTTGATAGATCAGTCCCGAAACAGAAGCAAAAATTTAGTATATTTTCTTTTTTTGTACTGAGAGAAAAAATATGCAAGAAATTAATTCTTTCTACTTTTTCGTACATATTTTCTGTACTGTTTGAAAGTGTTGATAATAAGGATTATACCTATTACAAAAATACATACTCTCAATGCTAAAGTGCTAAACTTAAGAACATTTTTTCTTCTTTATTTATTTTTTAAATCGCTAATCACCATCGCCGCAACTACACCGTGACACTACTTTTACAACAGGAAGGTAGTTATTACTATTTTAGTTATTACATTTCTTATCTAGCCAAAAAACATGTTATCTTAAAGATAGAGAAGACAATTTTAGATTAAAGATTTAAAAGAAGATTAGCCAAAGAAACACGCTTTAATAAAACCTTTGATTTACGAGCAACTGACGACTGACATAGTAGCCTTTGCACATTTTGCCGCTTTGATTTGTAATCACACGTAAATCCTCACAGAGATAGCCGAACAATCCCTTAGTGTCCATCAAAGGGCCACATGTAGCAATGAAAAGGCAAGATTGCTCAATACTTCGTCTTCTAATCCCTACGAGAATCAACTTAATCCACTTACAATTCTTTATTTCCGAAAGAAAATCCTTCTAAAAGGCTCTTTGTTGTCCACAAAATAAAATACCGAGTATTTTTCTATGGACATTTTTTCTTGAAATCACGTTTCCACCTTTTTAATTCCTTGCTCCGTATCCCGTTTTCTTGACGGGATGACGGAAAGTAAGAACTGAATGGTAATTTAATGCTGGTCTATGCAAAATATTTTCGTGAGTTAAAATGGTATTCAGTTTGTAAAGCTTAAAGTCTGCTTTGGACCCGTTGGAGTTAAATAATTCGTTTGAAGTATCCGCTAAGTCAATTGAGGTTTCATCTCAAAAAATGGACGCTAAAATATTCTGAATTTTTCAAAAGCCCTCCATTCTTATGTGTTACGGGTACATTGAGATAAGCTCGGTCTTTTAATGTACTTACGAATTGGTGTAGTAATAGCTCTATCTGTCTCTTAAACGATGTCATATATTTTTTAGACCCAAAAAAGTCCATTCCGCAGCACTTATCTTTACCCCAAAATTGCATTTAGGTTTTAGGAAAATATATCTACAAACCAGATAAAAAACACCCGGGTTTAATTTAAAGCCTTTCATTTAAAATATATTATGTCGTACAAAAACTACATTAACATTATAATTTAACAAGGCTTTTGTTCGAGGCATATCAAAACACAGATAGACTGTTGACCCACAAAGCTCACAAAATTGAAAAGGTTTCATACGATACTTTATAATTGGAATACTAAGATCGAGTATTCAATTACCAGCTGACCTATGGCTTCAGGATAGGTATTTGTTTTGTGGAGTTCGTAACCGAGATCCTTGATTTTAACAGTCAAACAGTGGCCCTGTTTGTTCAAACAAAATATGCAAAGTAGGTGCGGGTGGGAGCGATACGGGTCTGGGTATTCCTGCTAATTATGTGGAAGCACGTCGTACCGTATCCTACAACCGTGACGTCCTACATTCGGGATACCTAATAAAAATGCAAAAAATGTGGCGAATTATCAATTAAAATTAGCTCGCACAATGGAGTTTAAAATTCAGCACGAAGTCGCCAAGTTACCTACATTTGGGGTAACTTTTGTTAAGTATGTATGTGGATGTAGGTAGGTCTGTTTGCATTTTATTTTGAGGTCTTTTGTCCGAATCACTCTCTGTTTGTTTCTGGTGTTTTGAAACGAAGATAAATAATTAATATTAGTTTAAAAAGAAATAAAAAATTATGTCTTGGAAAACATTTTTCATATGATTCTTTTTACTTTTTGGTTTCTTAGATAAACGACGAAATCTAAAACTAATATCAAATAACACAGCCCCATATGTAACTTAGTCCCCTTATCTCAGAACGTTCACAATTTAACACCTAAATATCGTTTTTCTACCGGATGACGCCATGATTTATTGTTTGTAAGACGAGCTGCAGAGCAAACGAAGGTTTTATCTCCCCTAAAACGCAATTTATACAACACCAAGACTAAGATATTTGAGTTATGCCAATAAATCAGAAACGCGTATCGAATTACAAAGTAATAGTTACTTGTCGCCCCTTTACTTATACCACCTTGTGCTTTGTAAATGGGGTTGAAAGAATTTTAATCTCGTTCACTCATTTCGGTCCACGTGTTGCGAGCGGAACGAATGTTTTCTTAGCAGTTAATCTTGTTACGTATTTAACTTTTGTGCAAGACCAGCATCTTTGTACAAACCGGATTATGGACGATACTTAATTTCTTATTGTAGTCGTTTCTTGCAGCTATTGCCTTAGAAGCAGTTAACTAAAGTAATGCGCTCAATCCATTAGGTACCTAATTATTTACTCACTTTTATTGCTAATGGAAAGACAAGCAAAACATGGATACGGTTTTACTTTAACTGTTATTTATTAGCCTTAACTATAGGGCTTAGTTTCAGCTAATAATGTTTTTTATTACTTAGTGTTTAAAAGTTGAAATAAAATACGAAATATCAGTATCCAATGAATCCAATTAAACTTTTATATGTTTAAAATGAAGATTGAATTTTGGCGAAAAAAAGGTGGGATATTGGCGGGTTTGGTTGGCGCGGGCAGTTCCCAGTGAAGGCTCGCGTCGTGTGCATCGTGGATGTAATGAATACCTGTCAGCCGCGCGTGTGGGCGCTCCGGCGAGCCCGCTCTAAGTCGAAGGCAAACATTTACCCTTCGCTCAACAGTAATTGTTTAAAATTGAGCCTAACTGTGTGGGCCTTGCCTGTTGCCCGCGTCCTGCCGTCCACTCAAATACACCTTTCTTTGTTCACGATAAGCACTCGCCTAAGTGAAATCAACCTATTTACTTCGCAAGCGATTCGTGCGCTATTTTCGTATTAATTACATACTAAGGTATATAGACAGCACACGTGTTTATAATTAAATCTTCCAACTCAATAAATAGATATATCGACATGTTAATGGAATTAATTGGACGTTCGTTTTAAATTAAAATGACCGCTTCGTTAATTTTAAGCCTGGAATTTTGTATAAAATAATCGGTGTTCTGGCTACCTAATTCGATAGTAAATTAGGGTGTAGCGACGTAGTGGCGGTGAGCGCTGACGGGGCAGTATTACCTGATTTATGTAGGGCTGTTATCAGGATTAAAACGCTGTCGCTAATCCCCTAACTATAAAGTATTAAAGGACGCTCCTCGAGATCTTAGATTAATTAACTTTCAACTAATTAAGTTCATAATTGAAGTAAGAACTTTAGGGACTGTTGAAATTAGAAATTGTTAGAGCTTTCGCGAGACAGATAGTCTTGTGCGATAACATATTAAAAAGGGTAATTCCTTCTCTTCAAAGAAATACCTAAATACTTTCCTTAATGAACAATGTGAACATGTTTAGTTATTTGAGATTGAAATTGTTTTAAATAACATTTAAAGATAATAACACAATTACCTTCTACAACCAATGTGTCACCACATTGCTTTCTGAATTGAGTCAAAGCAAAATGACAAACAATATGAATTAAAAATAAGCCAGCCTTTCAGCTTTTTGCTTTATAATGGAAAAATAAAACGACATGATCGGGGGTTGAAAAGAGTACGTATACAATACTAGGGAATCGTTGGACCGTACGGAGCACAAAAGATGTATTGTTCTTGCTTTGTCGAATGTATCCGATGGGAACGTCAATATGTGAACATATTAGCTTTACTCCCGTTCGCCGATATCCTATCATAGACAAATAGCTATTAACTCGTCCGCGGATTAACTAAACGTACCGATTAATTTTTTTTTGACACGTTCGAAGTTCGAAATCACACTTCACTATCACTACATAGTATAAAACAGTCCCCGGCCGCGTCTGTCTGTCTGTTCGCGATAAACTCAAATACTACTGCACGAATTTTCACGTGGTTTTCACCAATCGATAGAATGATTCTTCCGCAAGGTTTTTATGTTAAAAAAATCCCCAAATTCCTACGGGGACGGATACAACGCAGGTAAAACCGCGGGGCGCTACTAGTTAATTTATATTAGGCAATTGTTTCCACAATAACATTTGATTACAACAATAATTGCGTAGTAAATCACTGACGTACTAATTATTGTGGCTGAGGCTAATCTAAATCAATTTATTTATTATCCTGCCCCGGATTTATAGTTCGGTTTTGTAATAAAAAGGATTAACACGCAGTGTGCATCGCGACGCCATAACTTCGGTTTCAAATGGCGCGTGCATTGCTGTTATGACATTTGCAATTCTAATCTTTGTTTCAAAAATAAAATTAAGCAATTTGGCTCTGTGCTATTTTGTTAGGTTTATTGAATAACGTTGTATTTACTTTGGTCGGAGTAATTTGGGCGAGCAAATATACCGAACGGTGACCCTACGGTCACAATTTGCTCGGCGATGGGCCGCCTTGCTCGGGCTCCGGTAACAATGTTACTCGTCCCCCGCCGTCCCCCGGGGCGTCGAATATCCCTACATCTGTCCAGCGACTCTATAAAACTCTACCATAGTTTACAATCCGCAATTTCATTTTATAGATATTGCACAATAAATCAGGATGAGCAAGTCTTTCATTCGGACTCATTGTTCTGTTAGTTGTTGATCTCAATGCTAAGGGATCTGGGCCGATTGCAATTGAAAAACCGCAGCCTCATTTTCTTGAGAGCCATTGTTTTATCTGTCTTTATTTCAATAGCTTTCCCGTTTTAATATCGACGTAATTGTTTCCTCTCAGGGGATATCTGTATTTGCAGTAACTAGGGGGCTTACCTTGACCGGGGATTTCTTTATTTTTTCGTACAGGTGTTGTTTCACATAGCTGAATGTTTTTATATCGTGTCGCCCTCGAGCGGGCGCGCTCCCCCGGGGCGGAGCAAGTCGTCTTAATAGACTTAGAGACGTTCACTACATTGCATCCCCGGAGGCCGTCCTATCCATCCCCGTCCTATGCTACGCCGTCCGAAAAAACGAGATTAGCTTCTTTTGTGAAACGACTATACACTATTACAGAGAAAATTCACAAAATCCCCCGCTTTACGTGTCCTGCTTTCTATACAACTGCCCTATTTTACTTTTGCAATCGCATAAAGTTATACATTGTTGCATTAACTAGGATGGGTCGTCTAACATTTTAGGATTCATAAACAATATGCTAACGAGGTAGCCTGAACCATAAACAGTAGCAAACTGAGTGTTACAGCGCAACCTCAATTTACCTACGTGTAGTTTCCAAATAAAACTTTACGAGAAACGTGTTTGACGTCAACAAAACGGGGTACATCGGGGGCAATAGTAGAAACTACTTATTATTTAATGTCGGTAATCTCTTTCGGAATGTAATTACCAATATGTGAATTTCATGTAACCATTACGCGGAATCAGCACGTGCCCCTGACATAAATATTCACATTATTGCGTAGTGGAATGGGTTTGTATCGTTCGATACGTTTTTTCTTCGATCTCCCGTTGTGCATTTAGATGTAGGGGACCAGGGCGTAACATATCGATGCAGGAGGGTGACGTCCTAGCCTACTGTTTGCCATTATTTGCTATAATGTGGGTGAAATTTAGCTCGTTTCGTACACCGTGCCATAATTGTCTCCGTTCTTTTATTGGAAATGCTTTTATTTATGTCGTAGTAGGGTTCGCATCGAAATCCCGGATTATTTGGCTAACAAATTATATCGAATCTGTTAAGAATAGGACGCGCCTGTCAATAAATCACTGTGCGGATTTAATGATGAAAGCTGACGTTTGTGAATTGTGATGAATTCATGATTCTCGCCCTAACAGTTGGTGGTTGAATGAAATAAGTAACGCTAAAGACCCTATTTTAGTATTGTATAAGCGTGACTAGTCATTTTTAGGTCAATTTTGACACATCTGTCCACGACATGTATTAAATTAAATTATTTCTGGTGAAAACCAGAAATAAATTCCGCCCAATTTTCTGCCGACAATAATGTCTAACGCTCGAACTCAGAGACATCAAATACAGGAAGTATTTGACGTCTCTGAGTTCTTAGTTTCTGAGTTCTGAGTTAGTAGTAGAGACTTAATGAGGGATTTTGACGAAGTGTCGATTTAATTAATGTCTCTGAGTGCAGCAGTTAGTCTAGTTATAACTTTATTTTATTTTCCTCTTTACCTCTTCACAAAATTCCTAAAACCGACTTGCATAAACATTTGAAAAAAGAATTTAAAGCGCGCCAATTTAAATTACAAGTAAAATTGTTTTGGCAAGTGTGAACGATTTATTATTTTTTATGCGTGGGATATAAATAATATTATCATGAATCACTTAGTGGATTACTTACGTTTCTGGCACAAACAAGGAAGGGAATAACAGTATGTATCTTATGCGATAGACGCCGCATAGCAGGCCCGTGATTAATGAAACTTGGCGTAACAAATATGTCGCATTCATTTCTTCCCATATTTTGCTTTTCTTGTAGGTGTTATCTATACTAATATTATAAAGCTGAAGAGTTTGTTTTGTTTGTTTGTTTGTTTAAACGCGCTAATCTCAGAAACTACTGAACCGATTTGAATAATTCTTTCACTGTTAGATAGTCTATTTATCGAGGAAGGCTATAGGCTACATTTTATCCCGAAATTCCCACGGGAACGGGCACAACGCGGGTAAAACCGCGGGGCGCTGCTAGTGTTATATACAGGGTAAGTAATGTACACATTCTTTTCGAGTAGGTTAGTGTGGCCCTGGTGTTGGAGTTTTCGAAGACCTCTGTCAAGGTCTGACGGTTGAAACAACCGAGACCGCTTGCTTTACATGCCCTCCAAAGCATGCCCAATGTACACATGAGGTGGGTACAGTCGAAGTCATATATATGTTAACACTTTTACATCTTATTACGATAGAGTCTAAACATAGGTATATTATGACATTGACTGTACATATAATACGTCAATACTGAAAGTATTTCTTCTTATTCTTCTTGTTACCGTATTCAATGATATTGTTATCGATGAAATTGACTAGAATTAAAACAATCAATTTAATGTACCAAGAGTGATTAAGTACCTAAAATACTTTGGTAAAAGGTATTTCAAAGATCAAACTTGTCAATTAAATGAAAATTTCTTACCAATCTATCAAAACCTTAACGATGATAACAAATGTTTGTTATGTAATTAATGATGTAACTAAAATAGCACTCTACTGAAAATATTAACCAATATCATTATTACATAACCAGTTTTAGATAACAATTAATAATTAAACCGTGTTTGGCGAGCCACAAACGTACGCCAATAATTTGTGGATAGTTCGGTTTGAGAGCAACGCAATCACTGACGTCATTCAAACACAAAATATACCGGAAATTACACAAGAATGGGGCATTAGCCGAAGGAAATAGACAGAGGATTTGCGGCTTAATAAATAATGTGCTCGTTCTAAAATTTAATAAGTTTTATGGCATTCTGAAATGAGTTAAACACTTTTATTTTATCAGGATGTCATTTATTCATCCTCTATTTTTCCTGTCTATTTTTACGAACTTAACGCACTATAAAAATCAGTGAAGGAGAAATAAACATAATAACTTATATCTTAAAGCGCATAATCTGTTATTATTTTAGAACGCATAAATAATACTGTAACAATAACAATTTCTCGTCACAGCCTCTTGAATTTATGAAATTAATCTTCCAGAGAAGTGGGAATAACAAAAGTACTTATGTTCTAATAATGTTGTCCAGTAAATCGCTGGTATGATCCCGTTTCATGCACGTCGCATTCATAACGTGGCGGACCATTACACTGTAAAATTACTACTGGGACAAGATATCTGTCACAGCGGTTTATATTACAAATATCTCGTAAAGTGCACACGGGGAGATGTCATATGTTCTTTGAATTGTGTCCTTTGTAATGATGCGTCAAATGATGTCCGAGAATCGTACGGAAATAATGTTGGTTAAATAGAGCCTCTAAATACAAGGGATGATACTAATAAAGCTTTCCGTTTATTATCTTTGATAGCAATATACCTAAATTCCTCATTATACTACAAGCCATAGACAAGTGACAATCGTTTCACATTCTATTTGATTGTCTACTGTCAAAATGTTATAGTAATACTCGTATCATGTGGTTGGTCATGACTACTCGTATGCATTTTGACTAGTAGATTGGTGACTTATCTATAGGAGCTGATCTTTAGCTAGCTAGCTTAGCTTGTTCAAGTTATTGCATCATCATGGGTTGATATAAGCTAGAAAATTAGAAACATAAAATATTCAAGAGTATTAACTAAGTTATTGGTTTTTCATTTGTTTGTTATACATTTAGACCAGTGCCGATAATTTTAAAAACAAAAAATAAGAATAGTAGGATGAAACCCATTAGAAAAGGAGGGGAATATTATAAAAATGAAAGGAAAAATAAATTACGGGCGATCTGAGGTCGGGAAGGGGGAAGGGGGTGGGTTTTTAGGGGTAAAAATGGTTTATCTCGATTTCCGGAAAAACCACAAGTCCTACGGAAACAAGTCAAATGGCAAAGTTGTAGGTAATAAAATGATCTACAACTCTTGTATTGACAATTTGTTCACATAACCTCAAAATATATGTGAAAAATTCGAAAAACCACGTTTTTGGTTTTTTACGTTTATCTTCCTCAAAAATATTTTTTTTTCTACGAAATTTGGTGAAAACTTTCCTTATTATGTCCCTAATACACTGTAATTTATTTGATTAAAAATATTTATTTTTTCACCTTATTTTGAATTAATACCGAAAAAACACCCCAATTTTCAATCGAAAATTCACCCGTCAAAATATCAGCTTTTTTCAAAAAGTTGGTATGTTTTCTGTTCCTTGAAATCTCTACTTTCCGATGGTGAAAAAATATGTATATGTTACCATAGTAAATCTTCTCAGAAAATGCAAAAAATCAAAAAATCATAAAAAAAAATTAACAGTTGCTTTATTTAATGCTAATTACATTTATGTCATAAAAAATCTCATTACATATACTATAAATGTAAATCGTACTTATATTGAATTGAAAAACAAACCTATGACGAAGTTAATGATTCAGAAGAAATTGTCGGTGAAGAAACAACGCATTCTGGAAATAATATTGGAGAGGTAGAAGGTGTTAAGCATAAAGATTTCGAAGATCTACTAGAATCGGAAAGGTTTGACGAATCTAACGATGAAGAAATGCCATCAAAAAGACAAAAACTAATGTTATAATATTAAAAAATAATATTATATATTTAGATATTTATAAATGTAAATCGTACTATTAAATGTAGATACTTTATTCTGATTACGTTATTCATTACAATATTTTTAAAAACATGAATCTTATCATTCATAAATACCTTATCTTCAATTCTAATCACTTATCCATTAGTTTTGTCTTTTTGATGGCATTTCTTCATCGTTAGATTCGTCAAACCTTTCCGATTCTAGTAGATCTTCGAAATCTCTATGCTTAACACCTTCTTCCTCTCCAATATTATTTCCAGAATGCGTTGGTTCTTCACCGACAATTTCTTCTGAATCATTAACTTCCTCATAGGTTTGTTTTTCAATTCAATATAAGTACGATTTACATTTATATTATATGTAATGAGATTTTTTATGACATAAATGTAATTAGCATTAAATAAAGCAACTGTTAATTTTTTTTATGATTTTTTGATTTTTTGCATTTTCTGAGAAGATTTACTATGGTAACATATATATATTTTTTCACCATCGGAAAGTAGAGATTTCAAGGAACAGAAAACATATCAACTTTTTGAAAAAAGCTGATATTTTGACGGGTGAATTTTCGATTGAAAATTGGGGTGTTTTTTCGGTATTAATTCAAAATAAGGTGAAAAAATAAATATTTTTAATCAAATAAATTACAGTGTATTAGGGACATAATAAGGAAAGTTTTCACCAAATTTCGTAGAAAAAAAAATATTTTTGAGGAAGATAAACGTAAAAAACCAAAAACGTGGTTTTTCGAATTTTTCACATATATTTTGAGGTTATGTGAACAAATTGTCAATACAAGAGTTGTAGATCATTTTATTACCTACAACTTTGCCATTTGACTTGTTTCCGTAGGACTTGTGGTTTTTCCGGAAATCGAGATAAACCATTTTTACCCTTAAAAACCCACCCCCTTCCCCCTTCCCGACCTCAGATCGCCCGTAATTTATTTTTCCTTTCATTTTTATAATATTCCCCTCCTTTTCTAATGGGTTTCATCCTACTATTCTTATTTTTTGTTTTTAATTATTTTTAAAGGCTTCTACCCCGGTCTAATTTTCGTAACTACAATAGAAAAACCTATTATTCAGATCATCGATTTTCATGAAACAATACAACATTGTTTTCGAATATTGAGCATTAAACTCGTAAAACGTACAATAATATAAAAACCGATCCCGGGCTACGGAGCCGTATTGAATGTATAGTAAGTGTGAATGAACAATCACTATCACAATACATAAAATCTATTTTTGTTTACTTTCAGTTGAATTTTTATAACCCTTTCACGCGCTCTCTTTATAGACCGTGAATGACTGCGCCATCTGCGGTGGATTTATTTCAATTTCCTTTACAGTTTTTACTTCCGTACCTTAAGCTGTAAATTTTGGTGATAAAAAATTAACAACTCTTTCTCTGTTGGATAAACGTTTAATTTTAGAAAGTGTATTGGCTGGCTACTGTTTCGTTTACTCTTTAGCGGTACGAAGTAAATATTTAATATGCGAGCACTGTTGTTACCGCAGCTCTACTTTATAGAGGTAGTTTATTTATTGTTAGATAACATAAAATAACAATATATTCATGAGAACGGTTCTTTTGAAACTATACACTAAAACTTATACGCAAAATTCGGTGTTTTTTATGAAACAATTTTCACACTACATGTTGTAATAAAGTATACAACAACCATCGAAAATAATGTTAGATAAAAACTTATTTATTTTTGTACTTCGTACAAGGTAATCCTTTATATGGGTTTTTTCCCTCCCATAAAGATCCCGTTGATCCTGCATTTCACCTCTTTTCGGCATTATGTTACGAAAAAAGTCTGGTTATATATTATTTTTTACAAATCCTGAGTTATTAAGTGTGAGATAAAATGTGGAGACGGAATGGCGGAGTCCCCAATGTGCGCCCGTCATCAGATCCCCAGCATTCGTTTCGAACATGTGGCACCAATTAAAGTTCTTTTACCAAGAGTGTAATAAAGATAACATTTGAATAATTAACTGTTGAAGATATTTAACGTATGACTACCACTTGAATACTTGTGTGACATATTATTTTAATATGTGAGAATTTATATCGTTATTCTTATTCTTCTTTCCATCTAGGTTTAAATAAATAAAGAGTACTAGCAGTGCTCCACGGGTTTACCCGCGTTTTGCCCGTTCCCGTGGGAATATCGGGAATTTTTACACATATAAAAAAAGCCTCTTTAAACACTCCATCTATTTTAAAAAACCGCGTGAAAATCTTTGCAGTAGCATTTGAGTTTTTCGCGAACAGACAGAGACAGCCAGACACGGCCGGGGACTTCGTTTTTTAATATGTAGTGATGAACTAGGTTGCTTATAATTGCTTCACAGTTTTAATTGATTAATACAATTTGGGTGGGTTGTTTCAAAGGATTTGCTAACTAACTGGTTCGTTAAAAGTTCACGATTATTAAAGTTGGTAAATTATATACAAATCCTTGTTTCATTATAGGCGGCCAGTAGAAAACCACGATGTTTCATTTTCTAATTTCTGTTAAGAGTGACATTTGATGTTAACGTTTACTAGTGCGTGAGCGTAAGCTGATGCAACCCGCCCTTCACTAATGGCTTGAGAAAAACCTAATAGCCTAATTGGGTGTCGGGGTTACTTATTGAACGTTTCAAATATAAAACAGTGATAAAAGTGAAGTTAAGTTTATAAAGTACAATATATATTGGAGGCAATCCACTAGATAAACTCTTGTGTGTAATACAACAAAAAAACTTTCAAATCTCAACTGTTGAAATTTTTTTGTAAAAGTAGTGAAAAGTGAAAAATTTGTGCATGAACCTTACTTTTATTAATTTTCTAAGTACTGTAGCCGCAAGAACTGGTTATAATAGTGATTTTTTGTAGGATTAAAGTGACTTTGGTTAATATTTAAAAAAGCCAGTCATCCCCGCGAACAATTATTTGATACAGCGCCATCTGTTGATGAGTAGCTAAAATATTGGCAGTCAATCGAATTTTGAAGAAAACTTTCACTACTCAACGCTAGAGGACGCTGTATTTAATTATTTTCGATACAAAACAACAAAATGAGTTCGACTCAGAAATGTGCAGGATGCCGCAATCTCTTGCCGAAAAGGACGTATTTACGTTGTATGGAGTGTAAGGAAGCCTATGATTTGGAATGTGCCAATGTCAGCGAAAAACTGTACTATTTAATGGAACGGAAAAACCAATGGAAATGCCCTGTATGTCTTAGTAAGCTGCCGAAGACAGGAAACATAAACACACCAATAAGAACGCCAATACCACATTCGGAGCCCCAGGGGGACGCCAATGTTACTCAGCGGGCAAAGTCAGCGCAGTCCACCAGGGCCGCCCTAGAACAACTTGCCACGGAACCGGAACACCAAGCACATACCGATATTCAGGAGTTAAAACAGTACATACATGAACTATTTCACAGTGAGATGACTACCGTTCGAGAAGCCTTGGCAGACATAGCGTTCACGATTAAAAACCAGAACACCATCATTGAACAATTAGAATCTCGTGTATCAGATCTGGAAAGTCAGTTGAAGGAGGCACATACCACAAGTGATAACTCAATCTTGGAAAACAAGATTTGCCAACTCGAAGCGGTCATCTCCGACAGAGAACAACAAATATTGTCAAACGACATTGAAATTGCTGGATGTCCGGAGATGCCGACAGAAAACTGCACACATCTTGTACTCTCGATTGCAAAGAAAATTGGCTGTGAATTAGACGAGAGAGATATAGTATCTGCGCATCGTGTGGGACCCGTCAAGGAGTCACCGGGCCCGTCGTTGGCGGCGGCAGAGGCGGCGGAGGCGGCGCGCGGCAGCGCGGCGCGGCCCAGGGCGCTGGTCGTGCGGCTCGCGCGCCGCGGCCCGCGGGACGACATGCTGCGTGCGGCGCGGGTGCGGCGCAACATTACCTCCGAAGGCTTACAGCTACACGGCCCGACATCCTCGATATTCCTGAACGAGCGACTTACAAAAACCAACCGCATTCTGTTTCAAAAAGCGCGCGCCATGGCACGAGAGCGGAAATTTAAATACGTATGGACGCGGAATGGCAACATCTTCGTACGCCAGGACAATGGAAAGCATCGGGTTCAATTGCGCACAGATGACGATCTATTTAGGGTTTTCGGTAATCCTAACATTGGCTCTAATGTACAATAATAATGTAAATTTTATAAATGTTTCCTTACCTGTTCATTTTTTTAGAATATTCATTTTATTATTTTTATTTTATTATTCCTTTTGTATTTTTTCTGAACCGCCTCATGTAATAAATGAGAATACATTCATTAGTCGCTATTTGCTTGAATTTAAATTATTATTATGTTTTTTAGTCATGTTTCCTAGATTACTCAATTTAGTTCCTACTAGTGTGTTAATTATTCTCAATATTATAATTTTTGTTTTAATTTTCAATATTATAATCCTTGTTACTATGAGCTGCAATATTTTTATAAATCATATGATAAGTTGTAATAGTTTTATAAGTAATATTAATCTTCCTTTGATCTCCATACATTATTTGAAATTAGTTTGTAATATTGTACTACCTAGTTTATCCATTTTGATGTTACAATTTTACTTCTACATATACATAGTTATATTAATAGATAGATCATACCAAAGCACATACCTAATACACACACCACACACATGCAAACACTCACTCACTACACTTTACCACACTTACATTCACATAATAATATGCTCAAATATAAACATATACAATATTTTCCATTATACTATTAATAATTACTTAACATTAAATATAAATAACATAATTAATGGCTAACAACAAAAATAAAACATTAGTTATAGGTTTATTAAATGCTAGATCGTTAAATACCGGGGCGGATGAACTAGTGACAACCGTTCAAGCTTACAAACCAGACATATTAGCTATCAATGAGACGTGGATCAAAGAGGGCGAAGAAAACCTAGCGCCGACTATACCGGGCTACACATTTGTGCACAAAGCGAGGAAAGGAAAACGGGGGGGAGGCGTAGGTTTTTATATTAGAATAGGAATTAATTTTCGTACAAAAAACCACCCTGTATCTTCACTTGAGCAGTTGTGGCTAGAGATTCAGCTCCCGGGAGCAACGCTAGCTGTCGGAACAGCTTATAGACCTGAGAGTGTAAATGTTAACGACGCATTGGACTCTATTAGCGAATCAATTAATGCTTTAGCGCACTGCACTTATACTTGCATATTAGGAGATCTTAATATAGACCTACTTAACAAAACATCAGCTAATTCAAAAGAGCTCATACACTTCTGTCACCAGCGTAACTTCGACCAACTTGTTCAGCAGCCAACTCGTATTACCGATAGTTCAGAAACTTTAATAGACCTTGTTCTGTCAGATAGTGCTGCTAGATGTCAAGGTGTTCAATTAGTTCATAATCGTTGTTTAAGCGATCATGCTATGGTTCTTGTCGATTTCAATATTAAGAAACCCAAGATAAGTCCCAATATTAAATTCATTCGGAAATTGAAAAACATTAATATAGACCTATTCAACTCGGACCTTAATCTCCTTCCTTGGCATTCGATAGCTGATCTGAACAATGTGGATGATATGGTTGAACAATTCAATAAATTAATAATGTCGCTATATGATACACACGCTCCAATTACTAAAGTAACATATAGGCACAACCCTCGCCCGTGGATTACAGAGACGATAAAATTAATGATGGATTTAAGGAACCAAGCGCTAGTTAAGGCACAGGCGAAAAAAACTGATAGTAGTAAGGCGTACTACCGCAGCCTCAAAAACTTTGTTACGGCTTCTATAGGAAGAGAACGAAAAGCTTACTACAATAATTTTATAAATAATAACTTAAAAAAACCAAATGTACTATGGAAACACATTAAGAACTCTAGTCTACATACATCTCCACAAACACAGATTATTCCTAATCACTTAAACGACCCTGAAAAAATCAATGACCACTTTTTAGATTTACCACCATATAATGAAAAAGATTTAGAGCTAACACTAAAAAATGATAATCAATCTTTTGCTGATCAAGACAAATTTAGTTTAAAACCCGCCACTGAAATAGAAATTTCACACATATTAAACAGCATTAAAACAAAGGCATCAGGTCATGACGGTCTAACTATAGATATGATACTTCTCACTCTGGATGTAACGCTCCCCATTATAACACAAATAGTGAACAAATCTATCGCCACAAACACCTTTCCCACCAATTGGAAACAGGCTCTAGTTAAACCTATTCCAAAGAAAAATCAGGTTAACGATTTCAAAGATCTTCGCCCCATTTCAATATTACCAGTTTTGTCGAAAGTCCTAGAAAAAGTTGTTTCAAACCAAATCACATCCTTTGTTGACAAAAACAATATTATACCCAAGTGCCAATCAGGATTCCGTAGAGGCTTTGGTACTGAAACAGCTTTGCTACACATTAGTGACGATCTGACTGAAGCCTCGGATAACAAACTAATCAGCATAATGATATTGTTCGATTATTCGCGAGCATTTGATTGTTTACCTTCCAAATTGCTTATAAGTAAATTAAAACAGTATGGTTTCTCATCTGAAGCTTGTCTTTGGGTTCAATCTTTTCTTAGTGGTAGGAAACAATGTGTATTATTGGATGGAGCTGATGGTAACGTAAAATACTCCACAGTTAAACCTGTAGAAAGAGGTGTGCCGCAAGGGTCGGTGCTGAGTCCACTCCTCTTCTCCATTTTCACTGCGGACTTACCATCATGCTTCAAATCTGGCAAATACCATCTGTATGCTGATGATACCCAGGTCTATTACTCATTTGAGGCCAAAGATATGAAAAATACTATACATCAAATTAATGACGACTTAAAAAGACTCTATTCCTGGTCAAAAAAGAACGCTTTAGCGCTTAACCCGCTTAAGTCACAAATGATTGTATTTGGCACTAAATCTCAAATAGAAAATGTACTGGAGTGTGAACAAAAAATAAAAATTAATAACACTACAATAGCTAATGTTACAACTGCACGAAATTTAGGTCTTTTAATGGACGTAGAACAGAAGTATAGTGAGCATGTAAACAATAAAATCAGAACCGCCTTTTTCAAACTCAAAACATTATACAACATTAGGGATTATATAACAGAAGATGTGCGTCTTCACTTAACTGAACTATTGGTACTTTCCCATTTCAATTATTGCAGCACAGTGTTTAGTCCTCGAATTAATGCCAGTACCCAAAGAGCTATACAGCGTGTACAGAATGCCTGCGTCCGTTTCTGTTTTAAGGTGCCTAAAAGGGAATACATTACCCCCTTTTTAAACCGTAAAGGTATTCTTAATATGAGAGCTCGACTGGAACTGCATTATGCGTGTCTTACTCAGAAAGTGATATGGACGAAGAAGCCAGAATATCTGTTCGAAAAGTTAACGTGGGTTAGGGACATTTCTGTGAGAAGCCGTCGTTCCAATAACATTAACATGCTTAGGTTCCCTGCGTACACATCCGCGCGGTACAGGGGATGCTTCAAGTTTGCAGCAGCAAGCATATGGAACGATCTCCCTCCACCTCTTAGGTATAAGATGAGTGTAGAAACATTTAAATTAAAATATAAACAGGCCTTGTTAAAAAGGCAACTTGCTGCTGAAAACTTGACGCATTCTAAATGGACACACTTTCCACTTAAACTATTTTTCTAATAAACCTTTTTTCTTTTTTTTTATTGCTTTATATCATAAAACAAACTTTTCATACCAATTCTTGCACGTATCAATGAGCATACACACACACACACACACACACACACCCACACTCACACAAACCCACACACACACACACACACCCACACTCACACAAACCCGCACACACGAAACACTCGCACGCGCGCATACACACAAACCCGCACAGACACAAACACACACACTTTAATTGATTAGGCGACCCCTCTCCTATTTCAACTCCCTCCTAAGATCTCTGGGAGTCAGGAAGGGCTGAAAAACAGCGTTGTGTAGACTCTGTCCGCACAACACACAGCTGAGCCCCTTACCTTTTGCCCATTTTCTTCAAATGTTATTAATTTTAAGTTTAATTTTTTCTGTATTGTACTTTCCTTATGTGGCAATAAATTGATTTTTATTTTTTTTTTTATTTTTTTATTTATTATATAGATAGGGTACATATTACGCAATCATGCATTTTTCATTGGTTGATAATTGTTATTGTCATGTTAATTGAACTACCATGATTTACTATTGGCTACACATTAAAACCTATCATAGTTGGGTAGTCTAATCTATTTGTAAACGCACCTGCCCTCCTGCGTAGGGTGCGCGGGATCCTATGGGCAGGATGTGTTCACAGTGAAGGGGGGAACCTACCCACCTAGCTCCGTACGTTCCCTACTTCCTAACACCCTAACTCCCAAGATTAGATGATCTAATTTGGACCCTAAACGTGTGTACCTATACCTAGCGCCCTAACCATAGGTCGTGTAGATATATACACATATAGATAAGTGCGGGATGTCTGTTGACGGAGACCTATGACAACAGACGGACAGAGGGTAATTGGGATTTTCTCACTGCCGGTCAAGCAGACTCACAAGACCGATCTACTGATGGCTAAGGGTGTCTTGGCCACAGTGAGAGGACACTTACTCGTGGCTGCAATAGCCCTTCCAGCGGTTGCTGGGCACAGCTCGATCTTCTTAGGGTCTTCTTGGGGAGGAGTAAAACTCGACTCGACTTCTGGTTTCCAACTCTGTTTATTACATGAAATCTTAACTTATATACACAAAATTTAGCTTATTTTACTAAATTCTAAACAAAATAAGTGAGTTAGTGTGAGTGATCCAATTTAAGATTTGTTCACTCATCACTATTTTAGTTCATCATAACAACTTATTTCTACATACAAGTAAGTGCGGCGTTTGCACTTCACGTTTGAGATATACAATTTGTCCCGCGACTTGACTTGTTTATGTATTATTTTTTAGTTAAAGTTTTTAAAAACAAAAATATAAATAAAATTAAAATAAATGTTATAGTTCATTAATTGTTGAATGAACACTATTGAAAAGTTATAATACTATTACTTACTCCCCCACAAACTGATATAAATTTATATATAATGTTTGGAGCAATTAATTGTAAAGATTCTAAGTATAGATATTCTGCCCGAGTGGTTTTACGAGCTTAACCAATGATTGAGATATTCAAATTTATCGGAACCCAATTCTGTTACCTAAAACAACTTGAAACTAAAAATACATAGAAAAAAATACTGAGAAAAATTGTTCTTTCAATAGAAAAGCCCGAAAATTGGAATATTCAATACTGAAGTGTTTAAAAAAAATAATTGGTGTACAGCTGCCAATTAGTTTATGGGTCAATGGTTTACATTCGCAGTTTACGGTATAACTTTTGGGGGTAAACAATGTTATGTTTAAAATTGCCGTAAAAAAGTAAGTTCGTGTAGTTTAGCGGCCAACCCTGGTGGCCTCCAACATGCCGTATGACGATTGAAACGAACGGGACAATTGCAAAAACAATTAATTCACTCATTCATTCATTTGAATAGGTCAGGAGCCAAAACAATTCCAGTACCTAGTATTACGAGTATTTAACACACAATACCAGCCTTATTAATAAACGCTCCGTAACTGAAAAACTGTTATAATGTGTTTTATCTCCTTTGCTCTTCGGAAAATAACGTATGTCAGAAAGTGACAAAATTTGATAGCTAAAATATTCTTAGTACGCGGTTTATTAATATTGCCCACGACTTCCACTCGTAGAAGAAGAAGAACCTCAAACGAACCTCAATCCCATCCAAACAAAGAAAAAATGCCACACAACTACCCTTATTCCTAGTAACAATTACAATAATACTTCAAATTACTCGTAACCAAGGAAATGGCAATCATCATTATGAATAAGCAAGTATCTTGACGTATTCAATTAAATTTGTAATTAAGAGTGTACACTACCTCAGTTCGCGTATTCAGATTTTCCCCTGAGCCGAAGCGGGACAGAAACACCTGAGCGCTTGGTGTTTCGGCCCGCGAATTGTAGGTATTTGCTCCCTACAAACATTATGGTACTCATTTGAAAAAACCGCAACATATGAATTGTTCTGTAAACCCTATTCAATTTACTACACCTTATTTTAATTCAACAACTTTTGTATTTATTGAGATATTAAGATTTTAGTAAAAATTTAGAGATAACTTTGCGATTTTTTTCTATCGAGAAAATTTCATGGAGTCGTGTTTTCGAAACATATGATCGATAGATTATATCATGAACTTTACCATACATACGTTTCAAAGTTAAATATTGAGTAACGAGGAATATATGGAGATCCCGCCGAGTTGAAAATAAGCGATTTGAGGTAGTATACACTCTTAATTGCCGCGCGGCACACGGCCGTTTCACCAAGCACATCACTCACTTTTATATTTATGTGAATACTCTTGACAAGTGAAGATCGGTGCCCATCCCTAAGTATCACTCGACCAGTTTACTTTGATCATTTGGCATTTATTATTGTTTTACATTATTTACGGTATGGGTGTTATTATTTATGCGCATTTCTTGGTTCCTTAATGTTTTCGCTTTGTCTCTGTTTTTTTTTGCATTTTTACGCGTTTTGTTTGCAGGTGTAGAACAAAAGAGTATCGAAATTCTGTGTCTTGTTGATATTAAATAGATGTAAAGTAAGGTACGGTATAATTAATTTATTAGTCAGTGAGTTACCTTCTGGTCCAAAATTTAAATTTATTAAAGTTCGGCTCATTGGATCCAAAAGAAAGAAGAGGAAGCCTGTAATGTCCCACTGTCCCACTATTGGACAAATACCTCTCATCTCAATTATAGAAATGCTTTAAAAAATCAGTCTCTCTTTCTTCGTAATACAGATAAATGCTATATTTCTCTTTCATACAAATTGTTTGTATATTGCATACATTATTGTCCAAAGTCTCTGCACAATACGACCAAAACCGCATCGCAGCAGAAGTCATTACTGAAGCTCGCCCGATGTCTTTAAGTGGTCGCTCTTACCTCCGACAGGTATTTGGTTTTCAATGTTTATTTTGCAAACATTTTTAATGCAGATGTAAGTATGCAGTTTTAATTATTCAGTTTAGTATTCTTTTAACATTCGTGTTCGTGTCTTGAACACGAAGATGGATTAACGTTCGCGATATGTATTTGCATAGTCAGGTTTAATTGAAATAAACTTTCAATAAAAGATACATTGTGTACAGGTGGCCTTAGGGTATGTGGTAATGAGGGGTACGAAAATAGTCGGTAGCATTTTGACGTCAGGTGGTTAAGTTGCGTGAAGTTATTGAAACGGCTTTGTTCAGGTGTGGACTGCTGTTACCAATGGCATTTTTCGTCTATATCCAGTTTGACTGTGCACTCGGGAGAATTGACGTTATAGTTCATATATTATATGGCCATAACGTTTCAGTGGTCTAGTGGTATGTCACTCGCCTGCCAGGACTAAGGTCTTGGGTTCAATTCCCAGGTCGAGCGAATACATGTTTCCTACTTATCAAACATGACTCGGGTTTGAGATCACCAACCCGCATTAGGCAAGTGTAGTAATTGCGCCTAATCCTCCTCACTGTACTGATATCTTCAGTGAGATGAGAGGCCTTTGCCCAGCAGTGGGACATTACAGGATAATATAGACTTTACAGATGACGTATTTTTTACACATTACATGTCAAAATCACTAATTAAATATCTACTAAAGAAGCATTTGGCGTCTCTGATTACGGGCGTTAATCAGTATGTATTTTTAAAGAAAGAGACAGCATTGATAATTGTGCTTATAAGCAGGGATCGGTAGAGATCTTTTTGTTATCACTAAATGAACAAATATTGCAATATTGCAATAATGATATTGAACATGTTAGGATACAACTGAAAAAAATATTCTTATTCATGTAGTAGCCGCGCCCCGCGGTGTTACTCACGTTTTATCCGGAATTTCGGAATAAAATGTATCCCATGTGTCATTCTGATGTATTTAAACCTATATTACTGTAAAGGTTCATCCAATCCAGCCAGTTGTTTTTTTGTGAAAGAGTAACAAACATACATACAACCTCACAAACATTCGCATCTATAATGTTAGTAGGATACTACTTGTTAGAGCACTGACTTACGAGTTCTTACGATTGAATTTCTAATAATATAATAGTACTTTAACATTCCCATTATATAAAATGAATAGTAATTCCTCAGGTCAAAAGCTAAGTACGTATGATTGTTATGTTAGAGCGTTTTCCTTATCCAAAGTCACAAATGAAATTTGAACAAAGGACTTCATGTGAGTGAGTAGGTGTCTTGTTTTTCCTTTACGACATAAATAAAAGAGATAACAAAATGTAAGTTCGTAACTTATATAATTTAATGTTATTTCTGTGATTTACTTTCTATTCTCCGTAAAAGATCTTTTGTCTTCCTTTCTCTTTGATGACTTCTGTATCTAACTGAAGTATGTGTAACTGAAGTGGCAGCCATTACGGCAAGTTTGATGATGATCAATTAATATATCCTTTCAAATAAATGAAACTTTACAATAACAGTCAATTAATGGAAGTTTACGTGCTACCAGCAATTAAGTGCTTAACTGTTTAATAGCCTTTCAGGCAATCAACTGGCTATTGACATTTTTAATCGTAACAAATGTTTAACTGTTACCGACCACTTAACTTTTCAAAAGATAACGCCTGTATGTCTGCACGGAGAATCCGTAACACTGTTCAATCAGGATCTGACAACACACAATAGATGTTCAATCAATTTTGTTCACTAAATCGTTCAATCTTGTATAAAATTCATGGGGTGTAGCTCTGAGAAGAATGATAAATAAGTTAGAGCCTCGGCCGAATATTCTCATTTAATACGTGACTTGTTTTGTGAAAATATCCACAGATATGAGTATCGCGATGGATGGTAATACTGCAAAGTTATCTATCACACGTTTTTATCGCGGGGTTTGTGAATGTTCTGGGATTATGCGGGAGGACTGAGGGATGCAGGGCTCTCAAACATAACTGACCCCGGCAGAAGTGACTTATGTAAAAAGCAATAGTCTAAACGTGGCCTAACTTGCAAAATACATTTTATGAGATGAACAAATGCGGAATGTTGTTATAGGCTTTCTTTTTGATTAAGGGTGGAACGCACAAGCATTCTTAATTCGCGCCTTACCCCCTTATTCATAAACGCACTTTAACTAAAACACTGCTATAGAATGTTTTGTCTCTTTTGCTCTTTGGAAAATAGCGTAAGTCAGAAAGTGACAATCCATATGATAGCTAAAATGCTGTTAATAAGCGTTTATGAATAAGGTACCCTTAACACGTTAAGTGCGAAACAGGGCTTGAAACGCCCTGTACGTGTCTTGTCTTTATAGCGGTAAGGAAAAACTTAAACTTCTCTGTCGTGCGCGAGGCATAACTTCCATCTGGTTCAGTATAGGAAAGAGATAACTATATATCTGAGATGTGCTATTGATTCCTAGTTCTATGGTATACTTATTTTAATACCGGGTTTCTTAGACCTCGTGCCGCACTGAACAAATAAAATTCTAACACAGTGCGGTAAGAGGTTCCGAAAACCTCGTATCCCCGCGTACCTCGTACCGCACTCTACGCTAGCTTCACGCGGTTAGTGTTGTGCAACGCATGCCAAGCTGCGCACGCGACGAAGAACTGCTGTCGATTATGTCGAAACGTTGCCGAAGAAAGTTTATTAAAGAGGATGATGAAGAAAAACCGGGTGGTGAATCTGAGTCAAAATCGCTGATGATATTTCAAAAACAGGTCAGTCACTAATTAATATTTATAAATATACCTACTCCGAATAAATAATAATAATATAGATGAAATAATTATGTATTTAATAAATAAATTTCAGCACATTTTTTTATTTTCAGAAGCCACTGCAAACAATGCACATCATCTCGAAAAGGGATCAAAGAAGAGGAGATGTGTAGGATGTTACGATAAACTCCGCGCCTTCTTGATAAGTCGTGAGGCTGACAAAAAAGTGAAGAAAATTCTCACAGAATGCACTAGTTGCAAAAAATATTATTGCTTGACGTGTTTTAATGTGTCGGGGAAACAGCGATATTTATCCCATATCGGGGACATGTCACATCAGGATAAGCACGAGCATTATACCGCCAATACAACATCAGATATCTTAGGATTCCTAGGTCTTGATCTTGAAATAATAACTCACAGGGCTTCATTACAATGACATTGCTTGTATTTTACACACGATCATCATGGATTACAGATTACAGTTAGGATACGTCTAGATTCAATTAATTGATGGAACCTAAACGACCTCCCTTCACCCCATTAGTCGTCCTGTCCACGCCATAGAATATCTTATCCACTATACTCGATTCGCAATACGATCGTGATGTCGTCAACACATAATTCTTATAATCCACGTTTCCAATCTAATCACAATCCAATCCAACCATCTCCATTTCCCTCGTAAACTCTAATAATGCCGCCTTTTTCATATCATAGACTATCATCCCTCTATCCAACAACTGTCATAGTGCGTAACACCACAGACTTAACACAGTCTATTCTCATACCACAGACTACACCACGAAGGTAGAACTCACGTCACGGAATAATAACACTACAGATTCCATCAGTCAGCTGAATTTACAAACTACTCTTAAACTTCTATAGCTTTATTATACTTCCATCCCCGACACGGCCTTCCTGACGTTTCACACGTCCTCGTGTGAAGTATCTGTAAAGAAAATAAGTTTTGCCACAGTAATTTGCACTCGCTCGGTCAACCTGACAAGCTATGAGTAGTAGATGTAATGTTACTGTCATACAACTATAACTGTCTCAGAATAAAATAAAAGCGTGTGTCCTTTCGACCACTCATGGACCGGACGGCACCTTTTTCTAATCACTCAACAAACATTGCACTCTTTAGCATCAATTTTCACACAGTATCAATTTGAACCGGACGGGTGTTTCCTTTCGACCAGCCACACGTGCATGGCCCGGATGACACTGTCCCTTCGACCAATGAACACTTAAGATTGGACCGGATGAATGTGTCCCTTCAACCAGCCGCTATTAGCTGCATGGCCCGGACGACATTATCCTTTCGACCAACGAACACTTGAGGTTGGACTGATGAATGTGTCCCTTCGACCAGCCGCTATAAGCTGCATGGCCCGGACGACATTCGGCCACCTTCCGCACACCACATTACTCGATTAAGGTTGGACCTGATGAATGTGTCCCTTCAACCAGCCGCTATAAGCTGCATGGCCCGGACGACATTCGGCCACCTTCCGTCATCCCTGTGACTAGCTGTGATCATCCCAGTGATCACCCATAACCCTGATCATCCCTATGATCAGCCACTCTCGTGATCATCCCAGTGATCACCCATAACCATGATCATCCCTGTGATCAGCCACTCTCGTGATCATCCAAATTTAAGACTCAAGAGGACACGCACATCTAGTTACCACACTATGTAACACATGAATACTAGGTATCACGTCATTTTCAACTTTAACTTCAATAGACTATTAATCTCAAATGCACATTACAATATGAGCCATGAGTAAGTAACAGTAAGCTTGTCTAGTCACGTCTAGTCATGGCAACCAGCCGATCAGCAATCACATTGCTCAACAACACACGGTCTCAGCAGACCACTCCACAGTACGGTCAATCCAGACCACGATCATCGCCGAGTTCGAACATTGAACTCAATAAGTCACATAGTCACATGAAACCCTTACTCATACTCTCATATTTTACAACGGGATAAACATCCAAAATACTTTCAATAAGCTTTCTACTTTATCAAGTGGTACGAAGATTCACTACAAAACTCTCAATGTTAACTGACTCAAATATCACAAAATAGCTCACCGGATATTTCCCAACTAAGATACTTCGATACACCAATTCATGCCAATCATTACCGCAATACATCACCAATTTAACATCCAATGTGAATTTGTCGTGATAGATTCTTGAATTATTTGGAATACCGCAATCCCTCATATTCCTCAGGTAACAGGATTGAGAAGAGAACCACGTTCTACCCTGGACGAGGTTTATCAATGCTCACAATAATTACCAGCATTGAACCAACATGAAAATAAGAAAACATATTAGAACTTATCACATTACGTACAAGATTAAACTTGACTCTTTCGGAAGCTCATAATTACCTTCTTAACTCCACAATAGAGTAGAATACTAACTAACTATACTCACAGAACATTCCAAGTTTTATAACCAATTGCAAAATAAACATTACGTAAAGCACCATAGTCGTTGGGATGATGATTCAGACATATCTCTGAGTACCACGAGCTTCATAATCCAGTGGAAGGTACATGAATTTCAATCCCGTCGTCGTCGTCGCCGTCGTCGTCGATAATATGCACTAACGAGCTCAGCTTGCAGCTCTCAATATTCTTTCATCTTATCATAAACCTAGCTCCGTGGTTGAACACAATCCATGGCGATATGATATTCAGCACCAATCTCTCAGTTGCTATGGTGAAATTTATCATTCTCTGCTGGAAGCTCAGTGGGCAATAGCGATCCTTATCCTTCTCTGTTGGACGCTCGGTGGGCAATAGCGATCTTTATCCTTCTCTGTTGGACGCTCGGTGGGCAATAGCGATCTTTATCCCACTTCTGATGTCGGGGAAACAGCGATATTTATCCCATATCGGGGACATGTCACATCAGGATAAGCACGAGCATTATACCGCCAATACAACATCAGATATCTTAGGATTCCTAGGTCTTGATCTTGAAATAATAACTCACAGGGCTTCATTACAATGACATTGCTTGTATTTTACACACGATCATCATGGATTACAGATTACAGTTAGGATACGTCTAGATTCAATTAATTGATGGAACCTAAACGACCTCCCTTCACCCCATTAGTCGTCCTGTCCACGCCATAGAATATCTTATCCACTATACTCGATTCGCAATACGATCGTGATGTCGTCAACACATAATTCTTATAATCCACGTTTCCAATCTAATCACAATCCAATCCAACCATCTCCATTTCCCTCGTAAACTCTAATAATGCCGCCTTTTTCATATCATAGACTATCATCCCTCTATCCAACAACTGTCATAGTGCGTAACACCACAGACTTAACACAGTCTATTCTCATACCACAGACTACACCACGAAGGTAGAACTCACGTCACGGAATAATAACACTACAGATTCCATCAGTCAGCTGAATTTACAAACTACTCTTAAACTTCTATAGCTTTATTATACTTCCATCCCCGACAAATGAAAAACATCCATAACTTTGATAAATATATACAATTAAATAAAATCGATATTTATTTTCCCATCACTAAATAATATGAAAATCTGCTATTTTTCAGTGCGGTACGAGGTACATCAGACCCCACATTTTATTTTACCTATAGAATCTAAACTAAATAATCTAACCATAGGCGGCGGCAGATATAGGTTAATGAACTCATTGTTAATAATAATCGCGATAAAAGCTGTACAATTTGTCATATTTGGCACCAAAAAAAGGATTTTGGTCTCCTAAGGGCGGTGGGGTTTAATAAGCCTCGTGCCGCCACAATGTCTGGTTTAAGACAAGGTTTTAAACGCCTCGTAACGCAGTAATGGAAAGTACAGATCAATCTGTGCCGCTGGGAACGTGTTAATATAATTAAATAAACAAATGACTTTCGGTTTTAATAGCGTTCCATTAAGTGCAATATACAATACAATTCTGAACGAACACATTTTGTTTCCTAACCATATTTAAGTACTAGGTAGATTTAAGACATCCCGTCGTTAAGAATTTACTAACTCATAGCTTGCAAACTCGCTCAATTTAAACAATGCCACATACTATTAAACAAAAGACAGCAAAATATATAGCTCATTTATTTTTGCAGTGAATTCTAATATAATGTATTACGTAACGTAACGTAAACTTTTTATAGGTTAGTCGACTAGTTTAAAAAACACGTTGCCTTTAAGCTTTGGAGATTAGATAAAATCCTATTGTCATAGTGTATTTATAACAGTTAAGATGAGTCAGTGAGTGGCATGTGTCCATGAGTCTATAGATGAATCACTTTCCGATTAAAACAACTCTTAAGTCAAATCCAATTCCAAAATAACTTGCTTGTTGCTAAATTAATTGAATGTATCAAATACTGAGAAGATTATCTTCTTTTTAAGCAATATCCTGTTAGCGTTTACCCTTTTTAATATTATTTGTTTTGTTATCTATACTAATATTATAAAGCTGAAGAGTTTGTTTTGTTTGTTTGTTTGTTTAAACGCGCTAATCTCAGAAACTACTGAACCGATTTGAATAATTCTTTCACTGTTAGATAGTCTATTTATCGAGAAAGGCTATAGGCTACATTTTATCCCGAAATTCCCACGGGAACGGGCACAACGCGGGTAAAACCGCGGGGCGCTGCTAGTTAAATCATACGTACGTTGAACACATTATATTATGATTGTGTGTCCGTTATGCTTTCACGTCTAAGCCACTGAACCGATTTTGATGAAATTTTTTGAGAGATAAATTAGGCCTCGTAAAACCTAATTTTCCCGAAATTCCTACGGGAACGTACCTGTTGCGGGTTCAACCGCTGAGCGCTGCTACTATAAAAAAAATAACAAACTTATAAAGAGTTACTTATGAATTATTTCATATAACCGCGATATTAACTTACTTCACAGTAATATAAAAACGATAAAACTGCGCTATTATCTAAAGATTTATCGGAAGCGGACGTTAGTCGGCACTTCCTTCTCTAGAGAAAGCCATTCGCCATTTTGTATTATTATATTATGAAGATATTGAATATTATATGCTACTGTGCTTCTGAGAGTACACAGTTATTAACTACATCAAGTAAGTAAGTAATTATTAGCCTGTTATGTCCCATTGCTGGGCAAAGGCCTCTGATATCACTGAAGATATCAGTACAGTGAGGAGGATTTGGCGTAATCACCACGCTTGGCACTACGGTAGTTATAATTAATAAATAGACTAGGTTCATCTTCATTATTTTGTCGAATTAACCTTTGATTCCTATGGAGGGCTGAAGCACGGAAGAACAAAGTACATACTTACTGCGTCTTCTCTATTTCGTGTTTCAGGCTATTTTAAATCTATTTTTAAAGCTATTTGAAACATAATTATGTCCACCAGTAGAATTCTTAAGTAGTTTTATTATATAAGGCTTAAGTGCCCCATTGTTGGACAAAGGCCTTCCCCATTTTTTCTATTGAGCTCTGTCAAGAGCCTTCCAACACCAACCAGACTACTACCCGTCAAGCTGGACACGCCATCTCCGTTTTGGTGGGAGAGAGTTAATATTCTAAATATTTTTTTGACAATAAGAGTCAATACGTCGGTTCACTTTTGTATGAGCCCGCACGCTACGGTTCACTTTTGTATGAAGACACACGCGGCGGGCGCCCGTGACGGTTCACTTTTGTATGCAACCGCGGCGTGCGCACGCTTAACGCTAACAGACATACAAAATCAGTTAAATATATCACGTAAAATAATTATATCAACACAATACAACATTTTGAGTCGACAAAAAAAAATTCAATGTGTTGTTTTTATCGTAATTTGAATTTGTATCGCCAGGTGGGGTATTCTCCAAAAACACAATATTATATTAAATCAAAACAATGTTGACCCTTTGCCGTCCGAAAATTACAATCTGTATTATGTTATTAATGAAAATATTTGTTGAGATGAGAAAATAACCAAAGGGTCAAATTGGAGGTAACAATTTTGTGACGTAATTTTCAAAATGTTAGAAGATATGATTTTATTATAACTAGAAATGTCCTACGGTTTTACTTTCTACAAAAAAAAATCAACTTAGATAAACTTTTTACACATCACACATCATAAAACTATCCTTAGATATCTTTGTATTTTTTATTTAATAATTTTGCTTTACAATTTAGTGCAAAAATGAAACACTAAAAATCAATGAGAGAAAAAATCCTTTCGCATTTATTACCCCTACAAAAACAGGCTTAGATTACTATTTATGTAGCCTATTAACACTCACACCCAACTACTAATTAGCATAAGGAGCATAGCTAAATACTATTAAAAACCAATCAAGTATTTATCTCTAGACCTAATACAAAAAAAATAGTAGGTGATTATCCTGCTAACGAATTGCCAGCAGCTAAGTAAGTGAACTAATTAAAAAACTGGCTATTGCTATTGCAAATAACGCTTAAACGCTAAGTGAGTGTTTAACTATACCTACAGGCTACTTGTGGGGAATTAAATCATAAATATCGGAGGGTTAAGCAGGCATTTTTCTTAGTGACACGATCATCATTCAACGTCACTTGTAATGAGGTAGACTCGCGGTCCGTATAGTTACTCCAACACGCCCATCCACTTACATATTTCGATGAATTAGACATTATAAAAACGTGTAATTTTATGTGAGAATTACCCATATGCATGTTATGTGAAAAGATTGTTGAGACAGTCTTGGGAATTACCCATATGCATGTGAAAAAAATGCTTATTACGATTTTATTATGACATACGAGTATCTCGTTAATAAAATGTAATGTGATAATCATTTTCAAAATTGGTATTAAAATTGACATGAATAAAATTTATAAAAGTATTACATTTAATTTCATTTAAAACCGTATTTAACATTAATAAAAAATTAACAACAAGCTTATTCATACATTTTGTTACCCAGAAAAGTAAAATGGAGTCTTATTATAATTACTTACCGAGTTTATAAGACCAACTTTTATACGCAAAGTACAGGTTATGAATAAAACTCAAAAAAATTGACGATAATCGCCGACCAGGCCGTTGATTAAAACCATTGAAATAATGTTTTGTGAAGCAAAAAAATGGGGGACTAAATTAATAACACCAAAAGCGTCCGTCCGAATGGATTTTTAAAAAGCCGTCACTGTAAAATTCTTTACTTATACTGATCTTAATTGTTGCCCGATATAGGTGCTTGGGGTCGGATCGTGGGCCGATTAAATCTTACGGCGATCGAGGGGCCATTCTCAAAAATATTATTAATTTTTATTGCTTACTGCATTGTAGGTATGTTCGATTTATTCAAGATCATTGAATCCTGAATTCCTTAAAATAATGTAGCATTAGGGATATTTATTAGTAAAAGGATATTGAGAATATTAAAATGCAATGGCTAAATTAAAATTCAATTTTAAAACTCAATTTTACTGTTTTTGTAGATTATAATTAGATAAAAATTGCAATCATTATCTATTAGACAAATCATCAACAACCAGATCAACGATACTTTTCATATTCCAGTACCTATAAACATCTATAAAAACCTTTATAATTGAACAGGTAAGGTAATGCCAGTAGAATGGCCCACCTAAACCCAATCTCAGCCGAATGCCCCCGCGGCTCGCTCCGATCACAGTTATTATGATGCTCCCGAGGTGTGCTGCTTTTGCAATTGATTTTTATCATGACGACATTATTACTAAGCTTATTCGATAAAAAAATCAACTTTTACCGTTCAAAGTAATTATTTTCTTATTTATGAACAAAAATATCTATTATCATGTTCGAAAACCAATAGTTACGCTGTAATTGTTTCGTCACAGGCGAGTTTTTTCATTTATTGATTTTATCGAAGGTGGTCTTTATTATTTTTACGAGTTTTATCTTTAATCAATCAATTAGATGTTGTAGTTACTTAACTTTTACTTGAAATGTAAGTTACTTAACTGTTACTTGTAATGTAATACGTAGTTTATTTGGATACGTAGTGATGTACCTTTTCAGAAAGTAAGATTCATTCGAAAACTATTCGAAATAAGATTATATAGTGGATCGGATCGAGATGAATCCAGACGTTTTCACAGAGAATTTATGTTCCAACTTTACACATCACTTTTTCTTATCTTCGATTCCAGAAGCTCGGTAATCTACACGTTTTACTTGAGCCTTGGAACTTTGGAGATTTTGCGTGCAGAATATTCATAAAGTTCAGAAATATTTTGCATTAGGCGTACAAAGAGAATCATTTTAAAATGTAAGACGGATAAACTTTGAAAATTAATTTACCTGAATTTAAATTATGCAATTTTTAGTTATGTAAGTCAGTTCGAGTAGGTCAGTGGCCAACCCTGAAGTCGGAGTTTTTAGACCGCCTAAAGGCCACCGACATAGTCTAACGATTGATACAACCGGGACCGACCATTTAACGTGTCCTTCGAAGCACGGTAGCGCTCAGATAGAAATGCCATTAGTTAAAAAAATATGAGATAGAACAAAGAACTATACAAAAATTTGCCTTACCTTAGAGTTAGTAAATGTTTAAATAGATCTAGAAATATTTAGAACATTCATTAAAATAAGTATCCACGCGAATGGATGCCAAAACCTACTTTACATTACACAGATAGGACTTAATATTATAATAGCTATGAGGTATGTTCGTGCCAGCTTTAAGGCATACATACTCCAGTAGTTAGTTGTTTAAAATGAACATATTTCTGTTTAAGTCTTACATGTCTACCAGTTATTGACCTGCCTCAAAATTATCGTCCATTAGCTCTAACATCGTCATTTAATGCCGTTTTAAACTATACATTAAAGCGGCCGCAGACTACAAATTACTAAAATAATTACACAAACATCAGAATTAATGTGAAATATATTCAATTAATATTAATAAACGATATTTTACATTGGATAATTCTGCCCGCTTTTAAATTTGCGGCCGCGTGCCTCTATTAAAGGAGTTTAATAGGTTGAAGTATAAACGATATGGCTACTAAAAGCCAATATGTATTCATAGGCGATGAGGCGATAGCCGAAGCTCCTTGGTACAAGCTAACAAGAATGTAAGTGCACTGTGGGTGGTTATACTTGTCCCTTCTTATCGTCTCACACTTTTTAATGACAGCTATTGGGTAATGGCTCCACAAAAGGATATATAATATTTTATGATAATTAGTAAGTTACAATATTTATTCGTGGGTTTTATAGGCCGACTTTTATCAGCGGTTTTATTGGTGGGTTAAGTCTCGGTCATGTTAATTAAGTTTACTGTTTAAGTTACGTTTTAGGGTAGCGATTATGGTTCGAGTGTAATCAACGTATAAACGTATGACTAACTTTTGCGTTAAGTTACTTTAAGGTTGAATGGTGAGTTTTAGCCGACATTTTGAAATATAAGTACGGGATCATGTGGTACTGTGCAAAAGCTTGATGGAAAATTCGGGTATGCATGTCAAAGTATAAATCGAAATCTTTGATGATGAACGATTTTCTACACGTACAAGTGGTAAAGTTAGCAACTGATCACATTTCAACAGTGCACGCAGCTATATTAGAAAGTATGCTTGTAGAGGTGCGCGACGCGACGCGACGTGTAAAGGTAGATAGCCAATTCCGCTAAATGTATCCCCGTCTCAATTTTAATAAAAAGTATCGTAACACCATTCTGTCATTAGAAGTAATCGATGTAATATTTCACGCAGCATTTACGAACCGTTGCCTGCACTTACTGTTTAATTCGGTCCCTTCAACTTTCATCAACAAAAAATGATTGATGCTGTGTGTCGAACCAACGATTTTTTCACAAAAATACCACACTTTTTATAGTCATTAAGGTAACTTTGCATCAAAATCAATGTATATACCAGTTCTGCATTAAAAGAAATAAAAAATATTATCAAGAAATTCCGCAATTCCTTTAACGACCACAATTAAATTAATTATCAATTAAACAAAATTGTCGGTTTTTAATAATACAAGTTAACTACCAATGTAAGTTAATATTTATTAATACCAAGATATAAACTGGATTACAGATGATATCGAAGCAATTTCGATCAAGCTCCTTCGTACATGCACTACGTAAATGTCATCCACCGACTAACCACCAGAGCTTTACAAGCCGGTGCGATCATTAAACGACAGTCTTATTCCAAAGCCAATAGAGTTTATTGTTGCTCAGCTCGATTGTAAATGGAACATACCTAGATCTTGCTTCCAAGCGGTCAGCTGCGAACGATGGCTAATTAAGAACGTAACCTCGGATCCTCGGTGGCCTAAGGCCTGCTAAATGTAGTCTAAGTAAGCTCCTAAGCTTGTCTTTCGAAGCATTAGTAAAGCAACTAGGTTTATGTAGGAGAATGTTATTGAACGCTGCTAAGGTTTGCATGAATTGAATTGCAAATGGTTAAGTTGCACCGGTGTGTTTCATTTGGGTATGCGATGCAATACTCGGTGCAGGTGTATTTAGGTGACACGGGCGCTGGGCAGGTCGCAAAGTTTATTTTCATACGGTGCACGTTACCTAAAGGCTATACAAACTGTTTCTATACATACTGTATACGGTATACATTTATTTCGGTATACTAACTATTTCTCCGCTAGGGCATGTTTTCATTTCAATTCACCTGTTCACTGTACCGGTATTAATTTAACACAATTTCAACTTTATAATAATAGGAAAAGGGAATGATGTTTTAGTTATAATCTAATTTTATCAGAGTGCAGTTTTTATAACATTTGTAATATTTTGTTTTTATAACATCGCAATATGAATTTGTTTTTGCAGTTCCGATTTTGGTATTTATTACAAAAATAGGAAATATAGCTTAGAAATGGAAAAAAGCAAACTGTAAAATGTTATCTGACATTTAATACCTTGTTTCGTTATTCTTGACTTTAATGACATGTCTTTAAAATAAAGATACTAACCTATAAAAGATAATTATAAGATAAAATTACCTTTCGATTTACGATAGTAACAATAAATATTAATCGATTTCTCTTTATACTCGTACTTTAATTTAAAGCTTATAGCTCAGAATAGATACTTACCTACTAGATGCTATAACTATGACATTGACATAAAACTATTCAATCAACTTGTGAATCGCCTGCCAAGACTGAGGTGCCAGGTTCCCTGATCGAGAGAACCATATTTCTCATTTACTTTTAACATGGCTCGGGTTGTCATCATTGGTCATTATACCCGATCCTCCTCACTGTACTGATATCTTCAGTGTGATAAGAGAACTTTGCCCAGCAGTAGAACGTTTAAGGCTAATACATCATTTAATTACATACATAATACTTATACTCGTAGTTATGACCTTGTATAAGCAACACTATAATAATTAAGTAATGCATCTACAAGCAAAGTAACTTGACAATACTAGAATCACTACATAATATAAAACAAAGTCGCTATTTTTGTCTGTTTGTTTGTCTGTTTGTCTGTATGCTTAAATCTTTAAAATTATGCAACGGATTTTGATGCGGTTTTTTGTAATAGGTAGAGTGATTCAAGAGGAAGGTTTTTATGTAAAAGAATTCCCAAAATTCCCACGGGAACGGGCACAACGCGGGTAAAACCGCGGGGCGCTGTCAGTTAGTTATAAATCATATTTGTTCCTATCATAGCATTCATAACAGGTATAAAAGGCCTAAAGGCTAAGGGTTACAAATGGAACCAACAATAAATAATTTAAACTAACCATTCCAGTATTCTATTAACACTATAAATCTATTGGTATATTCATTATTCCTGCCCGAATAACTAGTACAATTGAAAACCAGTGTCAACTGTTAGTGCATAGAATATATTTCAAATAAATGAATATTCTTGCCGTCTTGTTAAAATAATAGAATGCGCGTTGTGATACAGAAAGGTTTTAGATTTACAGGGAATACTCACTAGTTGTACTTTATTGGTACAAGGCTTTGTGTATCACTCTTGTTTACGAGATGCCCAACTTATTTCCCATGGTTATTGTTTGTTCTCCCGATGCGACAGATAAAGGTTACTTTTTAACTTATTTTCAATCGTAAATCAATATTGGTTTTATTGTTGATACTTGTAGCAGATTCAATGTGGATTTCTGTGAAATTGAGCCGAGTTATGTAATTAGTGACGATGAGAAACTTTGCTCTACGTATCTTTAAATATTTACTTTTAAAAATAGAACTACTTAATATCGTCACTTAACAGACTGAAAATGAGGTATTGTGTTCAATCTGTATGCAGGCTTTTATACCCGTAATTTTCTTTACAACTTTTGATATGATTTGAATGGTAAAGTATAATTTTCAAAAAATCTTTACCTAAAAAGCATTCAAAATATGTCTAGTAACATCAAATCCGTGTTAAAATCATATAGAATGCTTTTTATTAATTCCAAAATCAAAATACCAAAACTGTAAAATCACGGATAAATTATTACATACTCGTAATAGTGAAGTTACCTACGTCACTATTATTATATAGCTTAAACATAATGCATGTGACCCGTCTCTTGTTTTGTGAACCGTATCGTTATAATGCAAAATCGGCATCCAATAAATTCAGGAACGAAATAGACGTGCGTGCGGTACGCTTGCAAAATAATAAATAAGTTTTATGTGTGTGTTTCGAGCGTACCTTTGTTTTCGTTCCTTATTTATACCTACTACCCTTTTTATTTTAACTCTCTATAGTTCTTTATTTCCTTGACAATTTCTTGTATTGGAAATCTGTTGGGATGTGATTTGCAGCTTTGAAATTTTCGTTCCATTTTCAAGTTTTTGAATTTCGATGTCGAAAAAATTTGGTTGTAGATAATATAGGGTTGCAGTGTTTTAGTTCTAGTTTGATTTAGTCTATGCCTTAAAAGCCGATGTAATTTGCGCTAATATTGGCGTTTACACTTTCAAAGCTCTCTTTAAAACGGATACAATTATTAAGTGCCGTTACCTCGGCCGTCTATCTGGCGCTTGTGGGTTTTGCAGAGAAAATGAAATAATTACGTATTTCGCTTCACCAAGAACCACTTCTTCGTAATTACGCAACATTAGTTACCGAACATAACTCACTGGGAAGTAATTACCCGTATTTTGATTTGGATTGAAAATCTGTAATAGCCTGTTTAGATCTGTACTCTATTGTTTAAGTAAATAAATCAAAGGGAACATTATGCACGCCGTCACAAATTACAGACTAGAGACGTGAATATGGGAGAAATTGTCTGAGACAATCCTTTAATAGTAGGTCAGGGCATCCTAGATTTAGCTCTAGGCAATTGCGGTCGGTTCTCTAGATTGCTCTGAAACGCCTAAAAGCAACGCATGGTAGGAATTTATGAAACGCTTGGTTGGGTTTCGCTTCTATAAATCTTGTAGTAATCGTAATAGTTGTTGTGATATATATTCTACGACATAATAGTAAGGGATATTGTATAATGATTTAATCTTAGGTCAATGATGGGGTATAGTGATAAGGAAAACTATTGAACATCTATAATGTACTAAAGTGCGTACAAAAGTATCTTCTAATTTAATATATAAAATTCTCGTGTCACGGGGTGCGTGGTTGAACTCCTCCGAAACGGCTCGACCGATTCTCAAGAAATTTTGTGTGCGTATCGGGTAGGTCTGAGAATCGGACAACATCTATTTTTTATCCTCCTAAATGTTAAGGGTAGTCCACCCCAATTTTTTTCTATGGCAAAACAACATTTGTCGGAACAGCTAGAAGAACTATAAAATGAGCTATAATTAATATATCTGTACTGTAATAGTTTTTTCACTGTAATTGCATTAGCAATAATTCAAATACCCATCGACTTTGCAAGACTGTAAAATTGTTTTTAATAAATTTTAGAATGAAATGCACATTGTAAGTTACTTATTTACAACTTAAGGCAATAAATCATATAATATGTTCTTGGTCGGCTAACACATAAACTGGCAAGTTAAAAAACTAGTCAATACATTCGGATGAAATGGCACCTCCGTCAAAGAATAACATTTTCATTCGCATAGTTACCACGAATAAGAAACATAAAATTAACTCTAAACATTGTTAGCATTGCTCACGACACTTGGCAGAGCTTAAAATTTGTAATAATTTGTAATTGTAATTGAGACGGCCCGCGCCACACAGGGCATAAAGTTTTACGACTGTTGTCATTCGTTGCAGTTTACGATACGAGCTAAAATATGCTTTCTTACATTACTAGGAACGCTCGTCTCAACACAATGAATTATTTATTTGCCAATTCAAAAACAAAATTCATTACGTGCACCCTTTTGTCTGACTCAGTCGAAAAACATAACGAGAGAAATTGTAAATCTAAAGGTAATTCAAATCGTTTCAGACGCGCTCTGTTTTAAACACGATCAGTATTTTTTGCAGTTTAATGACTCAATTTATAGCTCAGGACCATGTCTGTACATACCGAGGCATTTAAACTGTATTTGCACCTTTCCTACAATTTTTATTGGCACATAAAATACGCGAGCGTCTCGTTAAGTTATCTGTCGGTGAGTCGTAGATACCCAAACGTAACCCGCGAGGAAAGTAATTTATTAAACAAAACGGACTGACTCGTTCCACCCTCAGAGAAGCTGATAAGCCAAACTCAGAGATGTCAAATGCAATATTCAGAGAAAGGGAACTCTTTCATACTCCCCGAGGTACTCCCGGGGCGCACCTAACTAACCGTGATAAGAGTCGGAGGGGGGAGTCAAAAACTTCACAAACTAAATTGGGAATGTTGACAAAGAACCGTGGACCTAACCACACGATGCTATCTCTGCACTCACACATACACAGGTAACACATTAAAAAAAATAACTTTAAAAAACGAACGAATAGCACAAAAATTAATCCAACGAGGTCAAATTAAAAACCATTACGTTTAAATTGAATATCGAATGCCATAAACATGAGTCGTTTATTTTACGTGGAGCATACGGCTACCGAAATCCAAGTGAAAATAAAACTGTAGCGATTACAGTAAATGAGGCAAATCGGTGTATGTTAAGTGCTATAAGCACTCAGCGCACTTTGCTTAAGTTCTATATTCAAATACTTTTTATCCCACTTACGGTACGCTAATGCACTTTTTCGTCGAGGTGGCCAGTAATAACCTTTTCCATTAGTTGTTTCGAACTAAGAAGCCGAGCGGCTTTAATGTTGGCAATTTAGTTATCTATGGTTTAATTTGAAAATTGAACTGGAGATGTCACGACATCGTGTTTATGGCATCTATTTGCTTTACGGCTCGACTGTACTGATTACAGATATTTCTACAAATTATGATGCAGATTGATGTGAAGCAGTTTGGTGATAAGTCTAGCTATAGCGTGGCGACCCGTGGCTATGGCGTCGCCATGCCATAGTTCGACTCTGGCAGACATACTAACGTTTAATTTTTAAATATCCAACTTATTGTTTTATTACTCTCACATCTACTTAACCTCTTACACACAAAGATTATAAGATTAGAACAAACATTAATCGTAAGCATAACATTCTCACAGCACGAAACACTTGAAAACGTATGCATCGACTGACATAAGTTTAAAATTCAATGTAAACATTAACTTAAGGAATCAAAAACATCGACTGGGTAATAGAGTTTGCTGAGTAGAGAGCAAATAAAATAACAAACCGAAGTACATTCGCAACGCTTCCCGCCAGCGCTGGTGTTCTATCAACTGAGTTTCTTTCTTTGTGTTTTGCTACTTACTGGCTGTTTGCTTGTGCGGTGATACCAGTACATTAATTTGGTCAAGGGTATGATATGCTAATGCGATTTTTTGGTTGATAAATGAGTTGCTATGAATAAAGCTTCATATTTTTGTTTGGATTATTCAATTTGACGTATGTCGTAGATGTCGTTGCTAAATATGAAATACAAGTCATATAATTAATTAACCTTGTAGTTACTATTATTCAAACATGCAATAAAATTAATTATGTATTGCTTTATGTTCGAATGAAATTAATAAAAAGGCGATTTTAAACATCTGCATTATTACCGGCCGGTACCGGTGAGTGGGGTATCAACCAATGAAAAGCTTTATTTTTTCACCAAAACAGTTAAATTCGTAAATAATATTTAACCATTGCCGTTGTAATATATTTAAACAAGCACCGCATTCATCCAGCTTGATTTATCATTGGACACTTTATTTATTCATTGCTACTTTTAAACTTATATTTTAAGCGAGTGAAATATAGATTTATTTTTAAACGCCTAGTTAAAATTCTTAATACGATTAACATAATATACAAAACAGACCATTTTTCTTTTTAAATTGCCCAACAAATTACTATTGCTGTGATAATTCTTAAATGTGTAATAGACGCGATTAGTCCAATGATTTTTATATTTAGAGTGATAAATGAGTTTGAAATTTATTAATTTTAAAATAAGTTTGGTATTTCACTAGAAGTTTCTCAATACTATCTTATACTAAGAATGTTTGCCAAATGGACGTACCTCTATCACTACACACACTTTTATAATTTAGATCTTATTACACCTTACATCGAATGATGATGTAAACAAATGTTTCTTTTGAATAGCCAAAGAGGATGGCAGAAGGCAGCCCTTAAGCTCAAGAAGACCTTACATTTTAGACTTTAATCACACTAGCGGATTAGACGCCTAATATTGTGACCTTGAGTAATACGTTCATTGTCAAATTGCTAGCCGGTCAAACAAAAGCCGGTCGTTCCAAAATTATATTTTATATTATACGAAATAGAACACTATTTAAAACGTACGTCATTTGTTTTTAAACATATTTAGGTACTAATTAGATTTGAGAGTTCATGTGCAAGCTGCTATTTGTCCCGAACTCCCAAAGAGCTATTAATCACAGAAAATGTATAATTTTCTTCCCTGTTCATTAATACACTGATTATCAATACATTCACGTTGAACAGTCATTCTCATACTTCAAAAAGAACTTTATTACAAAAATATAGGGCAAAGGGAAACAAAATATCATTTTTTGTGAGTAAAATCTGACCCGGCATTGTATTGATTCTTAATCAATAGGTAACTCTGATACGAGGCCGAGTTTTATTTGTTTTTATATTCCGATAGAAGATACGAATCGTTCATAAAATTTTGCGCGCCAACAAACTTGACCAGCGTGCACCAATTTGTGGCACTTTCACTGAAGTATTTTATTGATATTCACGGTTTATGTTTATTTGATATCTGCTTTTATATCTTTTTAATAAAGGCAATAATGTTTATTTTGTTCGAAACTTTTACGATCGTTAATTTTTTTTAAATAATAAAACATCTGTCGTATGCACTTCAAATAATGTTAATCACCCCTTATTATCAAAATAGTGTTTAATTAAAGGTTTTAATAAACATGCTTATAATATGCGTAAGTGAAACGGGACCGCATCGCGTTAAAATTACAACGAATTTATTAATATACTTATAAGGTTTTTATCCAAACTAAACAAATGAATTAGTTTTTGTCACGCATCGACTAGGATTCTCACATTTAATTTTATATCAATTATCGCTTCATATTTTATTTATATACTAGCAGCGCCCCGCGGTTTTACCCACGTTGTGCCCGTTCCTGTGGGAATTTCGGGATTTTTTTTACATAAAAACCTTCCTCTTGAATCACTCTACCTATTACAAAAAACCGCATCAAAATCCGTTGCGTAATCCCAACTAATATTTTCAAGATTTAAGCATACAGATAGACAAACAGAAGACAAACAGACGCGACTTTGTTTTATACTATGTATTGATTTTTACAATTTTCGCATAAACCAATTCGTCCACAAATGCTATGCTAATTGTACTATTTGCCTAGCAATAGCAATTGCCTAGCAATCGTTATTCTATATCCAAACTTTAATCTGTTGTTCCAATTTTGAATATTTACACGAATCAATTCGTTCAAAAAATGCTATGCTAATTGTAGTTCAATTGCCATACAATAGCTCGGGCGTGGACGTTCGCAATTTCACAGTAACACTTCCCTGTATAAAATTTGCATTGTCAATCAATCAACATGCGACGTTGTCACGGTAAAACACGCACATTTTATTATTGTCACGCCTGAGCCCGTGACTCATAAGCCGTGACTACTGTATGGGTAATTCAAGAGAAGCCAGGAGGTGAATGAAGCTTTCATTTGTAACGAGAATAAAGAAAATAAGGTTGGATGAAATTTTGAGACGACGCCTTTTGCGGTAGAGATGTTGTTTAATTTTACTGGTTACTTTGCGTACAAAATGAGGTACATTTTCATACTTTTCTTCATAATAAAAAATACATATGTTAATAGTATAATATCAGAGATCAAGAAGTTTCTACTGAACCCTAAAGTGTGCTCTAATTTAACCGCTGTAACCGCGTCACAAAAATAAAAAATAATACTACTAAACAAAAGAGTTTGTGTAAATCCAAAGAACCTTTTACAAAGTCATAATACATTAATAAATAATGTTTTTTTGAAGAACTGATTCCTATTTCTTGTGTCTTATGTGTAATGAGATGTACAATAAAGAATTCAACAATCTATCTTACTTAAAAAAACAACATACCTACCAAGTATCTTCTTATTCATGAAGGAACAGATTTACAAGCAATTATTCAAGGTAAACTAGCACATATTTCAGTCGTAGTAGAGTCCACAGAAATCCAGAAACACGGTCGAAGTTCATGGTCTCAGGAGATAAAGTGAATCTCCTGCACCAACAAGCTATATTTTTTACCATTTCACTTTACTCTCCGTCTGACTTTCCAGGGTCTATAGCTAGAAAATATTGCTGAGATAAACTTTTATATACCTCTGTACACATCGCAGTAGTTTCGTTGTTTTGATTGTAATAGATACTTAGAAGTAAAAGAGTTATTTTCTATGCTGCTGTGTAGTACATTTTTCTACACTAATATTATAAAGAGGAAAACTTTGTTTGGTTGTAATGAGGCTCAAAAACTACAGGACCGTTTTTAAACATTCTTTCACCATTCGAAAGCTACATTGTCTACGAGTTACATAGGTTATTTTTCATCCCGAAATTCCCACAGGAATGGACACAACGCGGGTAAATCCGCGGGGCGCTGCTAGTATTTAATATTTTAAGCACGGTTTAAAGTAACGTCATGGTTTTTGTGTTGCTTGTAAGCAAAATCAAGAAGCAATATTTGTAGAAAAAATATTAGTGATTGCAGAATGCACCTGTTTTAAAATAACTAATATTTTTAACATTGATTCTCTTTCCCACTTATATACTAAAGTAACGTAAGCGCGATTTACAAAATGTACACACTAGCGCCATCTATTGGATTGCGGTTAGAACCACTGCGCGGAACAGCAAGTAACTCACGTCACGTCATGATGTGTGAACTTAGGTCTAAGAAGAGGGACATTATGAGATTGTCTAAAATGTCTCGTCTACTAGTACACAAAGATTGTCTAAGTTAGAGTAGACTCCCCTCTATTGACTTTTATTTGAATTGTCAAGTAAAGTTAGGCTTTTGCTGTAAAAAGGTATTCGTATGTATACACTAAGCAAAATCATGTCTTAAGAGCTTAAGCCTTAAGCTATAAGGCTTTAAGGCCTCTTTCAATATAATCGTTTTTAGCCGTCCGGTTATACACCGCAGGAGTGCGCAGACGTTCGCGCGCATGTGTGCACTGTTATTCTTTTGTTTTTCATACAAAACACACGTAACGGGAAGACTGTAAACGGACAATTTGAAAGCGCCCTAAGATTAACTCATCCTTAATCTATAATGATGGTAACATCGCAGACTTAATTCAGGCATTCCTTATACAATAATTTAGTATTTTCTTAGATTAACATCGTATTTTAATAATAAAATGTAAAATATACACAACTTACCTCAAGATAAGTACTAAGTAAAGCCTAAGTTATTTTAAGAAGGCGTTTTATGTACAACATACTACAGAAGGAGTCGCTTAATTCTAAAAAATATTGTTAATTGAGGATATAAAAACAGCAATGCGATTTCAAAGTAAAGCATTTATTTATGTCTTGACGTTAATTGCAGTATTAAAACTGATTTGGTCTTTAAAGGTTTCGTACTAAAAGCGGGTGTTTCTAATAAAAAAGTTATAAAGCTGAAATAAAATACTTTTTATATACATGGTGTTGTTAAGAAATGAAATTGTGAAAGTTTTGTATTGATCTGAAACTTTTCAGACGATAGTTTGTCGACTCACGAATGCTGTTAATATACAACTAAGTACAGCAGGCCAATGTTGTGTTTATTCTTATTTTTAGATTCGTCTCAATTCTATTACAGAAACCTTAAAGTAAGCAAATAAGTTTGAGTAGATTAGTAGCCAACCCTGGTGTCGGAGTTTTTAGACCGCCTAAAGGCCTCCGACATGGTCTGACAGCCGGGACCAACAATTTAACGTGCCCTCCGAAGCATGGTGGCATAGAAGACCAGTAATGTTACGAGAGTAAGTCAACCATGAGAAATTGTTTTGAAATTAATTGTCTTTCAAAGTCTGATAGCTATTGTTAAATCTTGCAGTTGCAATTGTCTTTCAAAGCTTTTTTGCGTACAAAGCGTGCAAAGTTTCGTTAATATAAGGCGACCTTACACGGGTTTAAGTAGACTTATCATACACACATTTAGCCAAACACCAGAAGTTTTTTAGTTTATCACCATTTAGTTTATCAGAAACCACATCAAGTCCACTGCAAACTTGACCGTGGACTTGATCGTATGTGGCCCGTGATACTAACTGCATTGGCGTATTCAATAGAATGTATACATCATACATGTCAAATTTCAAACTATCTCTTTAGAATCCATTCGCAGCTGATCTCTCGCTCGCTCTAACACGCTCCATGTACTCGACGCTTAACTGCATCTTCAACATTACAAGTTTACGACATGATAACTATCTATCAAATAAAGTTTCACACTTCTGTACCTAATAAACCAATACACATAAAAAACATAAACATCTAAACTAATATAATCAAACTGAAGAGTTTGTTTTTTGTTTGTTTGAATGCGTTAATCTCAGGAATTACCAATCCGATTTCAATAATTCCTTTTGTAATAAATAGCCACATTATAGGGGAAAGTTAAAGGCTATTTTTTATCCCAAAATTTCTTCGGGAACGGGCACAACGCGGGTAAAACCCCGGGACGCTGTTAGTCTATAACCCGCGCGCATCATTCGAACAAGTTCCTAATTTACGACTTTTAACAATAAAAGTGTCTCTTAACTGGTTAGTTAGTTAGCTTACATAATTATAGGAATTTATGTTCATTTTATGCATGAGCAAATATCATTCGGCTCTTTTTAATTATCAAGATACTGAAGTGACTTTTTTTTGGTTAAACGAAATATTAAACCGACGCGGCGTCTTTGTGGCGATGTCTGATGGGACATGATTAAAATATATTTTGATTTTAAACAAATTGTCTTTTTTATAAATGTTCTTAAAGAGTTTTATAGGGACATATACAATAGTTTTAAGTATAGATTGAGATGAGGCGGGATTTAATCTATAGAACTTGTGATTATATATTTCAGTGAATCATATTTCAAGATATCTTCTTAAACATGAGAGCTGGACTCTTGTCGATGGAGTTCTTTCCTTTTTTCTCTATTTTCTGCCATTTTCTTTATCTGTTTGTACGCCACGGACATTTGCTCTCATTTCAGGATATAAGTAGCAGTAAATATGTTTAAGTAGAGTAACAACCAACCTTGGTATAGGAGTTTTTAAGTCAAGGTATATATCGTTTTGTACCTTAATCATTACATAATTTTAACAAGCATATAATCCCAAAACATTGATAAGATAAATATCAATGCATTTGTACCTATAATATTCAAGTGAAAAGAAAATAAAGTTTACAGAAAATTCACATCAAAATGGACACCTTAATAACTTCATAATGTATACTTAGCGTGAGTTCCGGATTCCGTGCAGGAGTTTTTAACGAGTGAACCACTTTTTTTACATATGAGAAGTTTAATTGATTGCACCGGTACCTTTGAGTATGACCCATACTAGTACTTAATTAAAAACTGTTCATTGTTTATTTTCCTTCTCACTAAAGAGTCTCTGTAGAGTGACAATCTCTTATGTCTCCTTATTGTATCAATCTCTCTCTCTCTCTCTAATGAAACAATCTCTCTACGATGTTACCAAAGTAATGCGGCTGACTTCACCAAGCGGGTTGTGTTGCCCGGCCTAGAGTGGCGTAAATGTATACATAGCTAACACGTGCATACTTATAAATAATAGTATTCTATACCAACGATAATTGACTTCACATTATACATTTTAATATATTATTATTGCCCACTTGTCCAGTTTAATTAACAGACATCTAAAATATAATATTACGTAAATTGCATTTGCTTCATTAGAATAGTCACATCGTTTGTTATTATAATCAAAGACATAAACCATTCGTAATTTATAGATCAAACTTTAATAGCAGTCTCAAAAACATGATACTCACGAAAATATTTTACAAAATACTTAATTTTATGTAAGTTTCTTCAGAACCACCTGTCCATCAAACTTATTTAACGGAATGTACACGAATAAAGCTAAATCACATTATTTATTGACATATTCGTTAGCAACTAATAAATTTCCCCTAAACCATGGAAGTTAGAGCAATAAAAATAGTAATAAAAACTTGAATTTGTTGTTTTTGGTAACTACCAGAGGTTTACATATTTATTCAAATCTAGTTTCGAAACCGTCAGGCGGCTAAAACACGGTACGGGCGAGAGTATCTTAAAAATACATAAAAAGATTTCAATTCACTAGTTCTTGGAACGGAATCCTTAATAAGTCCGTTTGACTACGAAATAATTTTATAATACTTTTTGTAGGTTGGAAATGTGGGTAGGAAACGGCCACACAAAAGGCAAATTAAACAAATAGACATATCAAAAATTGGTAAAACATAATCGAATAGAACGAAAACATAACACCCCAAGTCAAGAATTCCATTAGTAACCCAAAACAAAGCATTAAAAAGAACGCGAGAATTTTAAATAAATATTAAAAAATCACCGTTTCCCGATCGCTTAACAAACACTCATTAATTCGGCTTAGACACTAATAACGTAGCGACTGAAGATTAATCGTTTGAGTCGGAGTAATAGAATATTCAGTCACACACGCAACATGCAAGTTATTATAAAATTGAAGCATGGTTTGATAAATTAGCCCTATTCGTCATGATTGGTCACGGAAGTCTGGTAGTTACCCGTACCAACGTAAGGACTTGTTTGTAGAGCCTGTACACTTGTTGCTTTGGCATTTTTATTTTGTTTAGAATATCGAAAGTTTAAGCACCGCTTCAAACATAAAAGCTCCTAATAAGTATTCTTCTGTGTTCGCTTTTTAATTTGTTAGGATTAGTTTGAGCGTTCGTTGACGTTGAGCGAGTTTACAAGCTGTTGTGTGTAATTTAAAGATGAAATTTGTAACATTATTTCCCTTCTATTAGAGTCAATTTCCATTGTAGCAGAGCAGAATGGAGCCCAATTTACCAATCACATAAAATTAGCATTGTCAAACATCGCTTTGACATTGTCAAAGACTTTACGCAACGCATTGTGATTGGTCACTTGAGCTCCGCATAGCTCCTCTCCGCTTATATGGGAACGCACCCAAAAGCATCGATTTTAGCTCGTAAACTAGCTGAGAGTAAACGACACTGAACTAGAGGCATGTAGAGGCTCTACCATTGCTTAGAGGCCGTTACTTTACCATGAGAAATAAGTCTTTACATTTCTGAAATAAAAATTACATGCTATTAACACAATCGCATAGTATTCCAAACATAATAACAGCTTATTAACCCCCAAATTGTAATTCTAAATAGTAATCTGAAACGCTAAAGTCTTTTTGAATTCCACGTCTTATCTTCCATCAAACAAGCTCACGAAATCTGATATTAAAAGGTGATAATTATCACGTAGTTATGATCGTGTGTTAGCGCGTTCACATGTGCATGCACCCTTATACGACAAAAACTTTATAAAGGGGTACCGTAATGATTCATTATTTTCACAATTGTGTTAACGGAAGTACGCTCCAATATTATAAAATATAGAGGTTCTATCTATTTAAGCTATTTTAGACGTCCTTCTACACACGTTGTGGATCAAAATAATAGAACGTCAGAACGCGCGGACGATTGTGCACCACCGTAGCACTGCAGCGCGTAGCTGGATGACCAAAAACGCTTAAATTGAATGATCCCTTAAAATTTACGAAGCAAAAAGTAACGTGTTGATTTTAACTACTTTGTTTATAAATAAAACGATATATTTTACACACGTCATTGCGGTATTCGTTAATTTAACAGTTTTATGCCTAATTATTCTCATTACTTTGACCGTTTTTTGTCATTACTATGCTCATTGCATTATGTTAATGATAATACAAAAATAAGTTATATCGTTAATTGAAATACAGAAACAATTATATATCATTCCATTGTTTGTTATAATTGTTTTCCGCCCTACAGGTGTATGAATTTAGATATTATATTTGTTCTACAGTTAACTTTTATCTTGATATTATACTTAACACGCATAATACTGGTTTTTGTATTTTCATTTTGATATACCTAAGACTCACATAGTGCGGCTGCGGGCCGGGTGCGTGTCGCGTGACGTTGTATTTGTATTTGTATGAAAGGTGTCACACTGACCCGCAGGAACCCTCACCCGCACTATGTATATCTTGTGCCTAAGATATCGTTCATGGACAAAACGGAGCTTTGAACACCGCGTGTAGCATAGCGTTTTGCACCAACATTTTATCATGAGCTTTTCAACACAAAGTTTGATTTGAATGCGCGTCGCCAAGCTAGAAGTCCCGCATGTCTTTGAACAAGACTTAAGATAGGTAGGTTAAGTAGATTCACTACAGATAAAGGTGCATAAGTCTTCTAAATGAAAGATAAACTGTCATCTTCAAACTTGTTAGTTCAAAGAGACATAAAACCAGAACAAATAACTTATAATTTTCACTAGAAAATTACAATCATAAAGAATAAACCAGCTATTGCAATTGCCTAGGCTATGTTAATAATATAATTATTATTTATTATACGAGCGCGTGATTACCATCGGGCAATAAAAAATAATCTCTGCCATGATTAAGTAATGAAGATGTAATACCTTACACGTGGACTTATAGAATGAATACGGGATGCGTGGAATTTAGATTACAGTTTCTATTTTAACTATTTCACAGACAATAGATAGAAAAGGCAGTCTTTGGGCAGACTTTGACTGGTGTTTTGGAAAACCCAGACAATCTTAATTGCAGTATTTCACTTAACGAGGCTTATGAAAAAGTATATTGACAAGACCGTGGGCACAGTGACGTGTGACAGCGCTTACTGTGTCGGGGGTTGCGGGTTAGATTTCCGCCCGGAGTTAACAATAATATGTGCAGACATAATTGTTAGCGACGACGTCAGAGTGCCAATTATATATTTGGGTGTGTATATATAGGTCATAGTATCAGTTAGTTAGATTCCATAATACACGTTTAGATCTTAGTTTGCATCTAATCAATCGTGTGTGAATTTGTTCGGTAGTATTTATTTATTGTAGTCTCTAGATGCACCGTCATATCTTTTCATACAGTCAGTCTCAAGACTGTTGAAAGTATAGTCTGCACTCACTCTAAAATTTTGAAATTGATCAGTAACATAGTTTGAAATGATTTAAAAAGTAGAGTTTCTCAATTCGTAAACAGATTTTTTATAAATTTCAAATCATGTGCAAAGGACATAAACCAAGTACTTAAAGCTATCAAACAAAGAATATTGAAACAAAAAGCTTTTAATTCTTTGAAAAGTTCTATAAAATCCTTTGATAAGTTTATTCAAACTCATGCTGTATAAAATTACAAGAGAAACTAACTCCTGAATATTAAAGTCAACGTAGGTGTCGAATCTCAATAAAGTTATTTAAACTATGATTGAATGCAATAATTCCATCATGAATTCCGAATATCATTTTGAAATTATAATTCTGTCGAGATTGTGATCATCAAAATTTACGTACAAGTCATAAACAACGGTTAGTGTCATTATCACAAATATCTGTATAGAAATGAGTCCTAAATACGTATAAGTGTTAAAAACGTTACAAATCTAGCCCATAAAACCATTAAAAATAAATTTTATTGAGTGCCGACGTCGTTAACCCTAGATCCCTACCCAGGGTGCTAGGGCACCCTACTCATTATTTAAAGTGGTGTAATATTTTTATGTGTAGCAACAGAGCTTTGTTTTTTTTTCTATTTACTTGTCATCTCGCACTATTGACATTTCGTCAGTTGTCAATCGGCAAATACATCGGTAAGTTGTTAAAATATTTATTACTGGGTGCTGTAGCACCCATGGGTAGTAAAATGCGTATATTTTTAACCCAATCTGTATGCTACTATAGGTAAACAAAGTATAGTTTTTTGAATACATTTCTGTTTTAATTTGTAGGTTAAGTGTTTAGTTTATCAGCTAATAAAGAAAACATGCCTAACAGACGCACGTTTTTGAAAAAATTGTCACTACAACTGATAACGCCGTTTTTGGAGGAGCGAAAATTTGGCCCACTTTGACTAGTAATATTCGCCAAATGATAAATGGTATACTCAAAACGCCCGATGAACCTGATTGACCAGCTCCTGGCGCGATGAAACAAGGACGTTGTAAATTCTGTCCTTACTCCAAGGACAGAAAAAGTAAGACGTTTTGCAACAAGTGCAAAATGCCTATATGTGCCGAGCATCAAATAAAAATTTGTGCTAAATGCCAATAAAGCATTTATGATTACTTTTTCTTATTAAAATTCATTGAAACTAAATTAATAAACACATTTATAAATAAAACACTGTGTTTTTATTAGTACTTTTAAAAATATGACCCATCAGTTTACAGGGTGCTCAGTCACCCTGGGTAGGAAAAGTCTATGTTAAATATGGGTAGGGATCTAGGGTTAAGACCACGATTTATATAAAACATGTGACTTGATGACAGAATTTATTTGAGGAGTCTAAGTTACAAATTCATTGCATGACGGATTTGTCAGACCGAGTATTTAGACCATCATACGGTTTACCTAAATGATCTATAGGTTTTGCCTTTTATATTACAAACCCCAAAAGATTATCTAGCTTTTAGCATTAATGTATCTTTTTTATGCGTTCAAAGTGTTCTTTCAATATTAATGTACTTACAATGAAAGAATAGTTGGAGTGGCTTTTTTACAACTTAACCTTGGCAATAATTTAGCAAAATTAAAAATTAAATTAACGTTAAAGTGAAACTTCGTCTAACGCGTTTGTTTAAATTACGTTAAATGATATTATGTAAGTGCATAACATATAAGTATACCGTAAATCGATCCTATTGAAAGAGATTTAAATGACGCGAAGGTATCACCAAAACTCGTGTGACATTTCGTGCATATGGCGCTATAATGGTTTCCTGCTTCCTCCAACCAGAGCACAATGGTGGCTCCAGACGAAAATTACAAATAATATCTCATGCGGAACGGCTTTTTCAAAAATAAACTGTTGTTGTGATACGACGGCTTTTAATACTAAGTTATGAATGTATGGCTCGTCTGAAATTTGCAGTAAGTACTTACAACCCTTTATTAAAATTTTCTGCGATTCCTTTTTTAAAGGCTCGTAAAAAATCTATTAAAGTGGAGATTGTCTGCGGTTTATTATTTGATGCTTTGTCAAAAAATGAGTTCTTCTTATCTTTTAGAAAAAAGAGAAGGGGAAAGAAGGAGGACTATGATAGGAGAATATAACTCCATATTCAATTAAGAACATCCGAAATAGCCACTTTAATCATTATCATGAAAAATACTTGACACTTATACATCTACAAAAATGTATAAATAAGTACCTATGTTTATCTGTCTTACGAAATCACTTCAACTTTGACATTGAAACTACCACCCAAACTCACTCAGCATTTTGCCATCCAGCAAATGATTCACTCGTCTCAATTAGGCATCGCATAAAAATCACTCAACCCCAAAACCAAGAGCAAACCGAAGCAAATTAATAACCACTACAAACAGACATCTAACTAAAGGAAACAATCCAAAATTGAGACACGATTCTCCATTCAAATGAGGGATCAGTGGTAACGAATGGCGGGCATCCGTCGTGCTTCGACCAGCATTTGTTACACTACGGGGGTCATGGAAGCACGTTCCGAACATTCTTTCCGAAATAACATCCAGTCGAGTATGTTCTTCGGTCCTCCCCCCGATTAATCACTTCACACTTGCTGAACAATCTAAGGCCCCGTTTAAACTTTTTTCTACGAATCACTTCAGTAAGGTGAGTTGGAGTAGATTAGTGAGCAAGTGAGCAACCCTGGTCTCGGAGTTTGTAGAATGCCTAAAGGCCTCCGATATAGTCTAACGAATGAAACAACTGGGACCAACAATTTAACGTGGCAAGAAAAGGGACAAATAACCAAACGTGCTCTAAGAAAAATCACTTCTGATGTCAGATTAGATTAATTAAATTAAAACAACCAATGTACGTGCTCTTAAATCTTATCAGCGTAATGCCTACTTAATCTCAATTACTCATCCAGAACCAAATAAATAACTATTACATAATAATCTTGTTTGTCAGAACATTCATGTTTGCCAATAAATTATGTTTACCAAAATAACATACTCAACTCAACATGAAGAGTTATTACATGTTATTTGGCATATATGAAACATTTGAGGCGGTATCATTTTGTACCCTTATTGTAGTTAGTAAAGTGATTTCTTCTAGAAATGTTCGGTTCAATTTCATTTCAATGACCGTCGATTGTTTTCTACTAATGGGAACCTTGCGTTCGAAATAATGCTTTTCAGGGTTCCGTACCCAAAGGGTAAAAACGGGACCCTATTACTAAGCCCCACTCTTTGTCAGGCTATTCCCGCAGATTATGTATTTTTGTTGCCACATAATAACAAATACTACAAACTGAAAAAAATAATCGGAGCAACATAATTTTTTCAACATGTTCTATGGGAGTAACATAATTTTTCCGTTTTTTTCTATGGATATAATATAGTACGGAACCCTACGTATCCGAGTCCGACTCGCTCTTGCCCAGATTTTTATTGTTTTTTTAAATTGCCAGTCGACCTGTGCTTCTGGTGACCGCAAGCATTGCCCACGTCTATCGCAGCTGCTTACTTTAGCTTCGCCTTCAAATTGAGCATTGTTCATTTACTCTCGTTGATTCCTTAGAACCTGCTCCTGTTTACCACATTTTGTTCTTTTTGTGACGTATTATTTTACTTTTTCTTTTATAGAAGGTATTGTTTTGTATGTAATTTTATTGCGCTGTGATGTAATCGGAACTATAAACAAAAGTATGATACTAAAATTATGAAAGGGCATATTTTTTTAGTTTACACTTTATAAAGAAGTAATTATTTTTAGTCATTACGAGTTTAATCGAGTGTTTAGCTCAGTTGACGACATTTGCTAGTGACTAATAGAAAGATGTAGACTAAGTATTGTTCTAGTCAATATTTAGATGACTGTATCAGATACCCAGAATGATTTAATTTTTAAGTAGTCATTTGACCTCTTCGTGCAACCAACTAGTTTGTATGCCTACGTCTATATTCCATTCAATTACAGCTCAGGGTTTGAAAACACCAGGAACGTGACTAAACACACTATGCTCTTAATCTGAACAATGGATTTTCACAAGCGCGCCATTTTGCATGCCTTTAATTTTAACGCTCCCACTAATACCTTGTCGGTTCTATAAAGCAACAAATTACCCGTTAAGTCACACCGTTTCCGGCTAAAATATAAAAGATAATTCAATTACAATTCAAAAGATGCGACTCGTAGATAAAATAAAAACTGAGAATATCCGTATCACCGCAAATAATGAAGGTTCGAATCCAGTCATCGCGCGCTCTGTCATTACAAAACAGGAGAGCTACAAATTATGGTAGACAAAAAGTTCTATTATACTTTTTCGGAGACAAAAATGACAAAGAATTTTGCGTTCTATGGTAGCATTTTTATCGGAGCACTAAATGAATCCGGCAGAGCGATTGCTACCATAAAGATAACAATAATTAGCCATAATGACTGCGTCGTCTGTGGGTCCGTCGGTTTTTTATTTTTATTTTTTAAGTGCAGTGGGCGGCACGAAGCCGCGATCGGGAGATAGTGCGTCCATCAAATCGTGTATGATAATCGGGCTCGGTTAATTCCATTACCAATAATAAATGCACGCATTAAATTAGACCTGTCGGATGAGTCGACGGAACGCGGCCGCGATCGCTCCCATCACCCGGATTATGATATGAATAATTTATCAGTAACAAATAAAAAAACTAAGCTTATTATTGTTTTGAATTTGGTACGTCAACCAGAGCACCATCCGTCGCTCACATTGATAGTTATCTTGTAAAGTTCATAGTCTTGGAAGAACTTGTAACTAAAACACAATTTCATAACACTCAAATTTATTACAAGGAAAAATAATAGCTACTCCGGGGACACGTTACATTGTAGGTCCAGGTGTTTCAACCGTCAGACCATGTCGGAGGCCTTTAGGCGGTCTAAAAACTCCGACACCAGGGTTGAGCACTAACCTACTCGAACTAACTGTTTTATAATCGTTCTGATATTGCCATGATTCCAAGAGATTAAAACCTACCTTTGCTAAACGATGTAAACAAAATATTCTTCGAAAATGGTCAATATTGTATTTTTTGTTCCCCAAGACGTCCCAAAAACATTGTTCAATTGCCTAAAATAACACTCGTAAGACATTCTGTGTGTAACGTAAATCTTATGTTGTCACCAAGCTCTTTTGCAAATATTTTCCGGGTATTTCCTTGATCCCCTTCAAAACATACGGGATATAGAATCACATTATTTATTGTAAAAATGTTTTGGTTACATTGATATTAAGGCCAATTTTTCAATCTTCAGGTAACGCATTTCACAGAGATAAACACAATGTCAATTTGGTAGAGATAATCTTAATATCTATCAGATAAATACAATTAATCAGATGCTTGAAAATTCAACCTTAACTAATACTTTGTATACTTCAGCCAATTTTCTTCAGTCAGTGCTTACATAACTTAATGAATCGTGAATCTCAAATAAGTTGAACGAGTTCCAAAACCAGTCCAATTAGATGTTTTGAAATGTACTTAATAATCATCCCAAGTTATTGACTTGTACGTAGCTAATAAGCTTACTAAGTACGAAGTGACACACTGTTTCAAAAGCTCAGCTGATAGGAAACACGTTGGTAAATTACTTTTCTAACATAGTTTGAAATCACTACGTAAGCGTGGTGGGTATGCCTTAATTCCACACTGCAATTGAGCCGCCAAAGGCCTCTGACATGGCTCATGTAACGACTACTATCCGTAGAAAGTAACCGGGACCGACGGCTTAACGTGCCCTCCGAAGCACGGAATCATCTTACTTTTCGGGCAATCAGGTGATTCAGCCTGCAATGCCCGAACCAAACTGAGGACAGTCTCACAAAGTGACTTTTGTGAGATATCCCCACCGGGAATCGAACCCGGAACCTCCGGATCGTGAGCCGAGCGCTCAAACCACAAGACCACGGAGGCTGTTTTTTATGAACTTAAAAGGATACAAAAATCAAGAGAGTAAGTAGCTAAAGACTTCAAAAGCCACCCGAAGTTTTATCCTGAATCACGGTGACCGTCCAATATAGAAGCTAAGCTCGTTGATGAAGTGAAACATTCTGTATCCATTTGTCAGTTTTAATTACGATAAGGTATATTATTAATTTCTGAATATCACCGTGATATTGAAACATTAATCTTTGTTAGGGTTATCAGTCTTATTAATAAACAGTTGTTTAGTTATAGTAATTGTATCCTAGTGGCTACATTGGATATATAACTAGGTATGCCAAGGACAGTGGCTTCATTAGCAAGACAGATACAGACTCTTAATGTTACACCGTGTTTTACTTTTAAAGCAGCAAAATAAAGTGACGAAAAACTAATTTATGTACGACATAAAAGGTGTCACATACTTTATTTTATGTACCTCTCTTATCTTAATTTTTAATAAAAAAGAACTGTACATCAAAGAAGCGCCAAAACCAGAGCGTCACATCAAAAACTTTGTAAGGCCAAAGCCGTTTTAGGCACGTTCAAAAATTCCAAAGTTGGCAACAGATGTTTTGAAGTAACTTCAGAGATGCGGTTAGTGATGTTTTTCAGTTTTGTTTGTCCACATCAAAACATGTTTTGTTATAATTAATGGACTGTCGCTAGTCATTACGAGGGCTAATTAGAGAACGGGGTCGGCAAACAAAGTCCGGGATTTGAGACAGGTGCGGTTTGCAGATAACAGGAAAGAAGGGACATAGCTCTTGTCTAGCACAGGCTTACTCCTGTCCGGATAGTTTGCTTTATTAGAAAAGTTAAATCTGTTCTCCTGGAGAGCGTATCGTGGAATGTTTTTGTTGTAACTTCTCCGTGTGAGAAATTAGTTTTGTGATTTCTAACTGAATTAGACCATTGTGGGTTTCTTGTTTGCACCTTTTTCATTTAGTGGAAGGTGACTGAGATTTTCTATCAATGTTTTTTAAATTATACGGCATCGTTTAGGTTGAGTGAGTCGGTATTGTGGGCAAGCAGCGAGAGAGTTGGCGAAGTTAATAAAACCCGAGCGAGCGAGCAATCGTATCTATCACGTAACGCATTGTATTCTACAAGCCCGTTGGCACAGTGGCAGTGAGAGCGCTTACTGTGTCGGGGGTTGCGGGTTCGATTCCCGCCCGGAGTCAACAATATGTGCAGACATAGTTGTTGGCGACGATGTCTGGGTGTCAATTATATATTCTTATAAAGTATTTGTGTATGTATGTATATGTAGTAGTATCAGTTAATTAGATTCCATAACACAAGCTTAGAGCTTACTTTGGGTCTAATTAACCGTGTGTGAATTTGTCCAGGTATATTTATTTATTTATTTATTTATTTATTGAATGTCCAGCTCCATGGAACAACAGACTTTAACAGCATTCTGATTGATAAAATCATATTCTATGAAGGAACAAAATACCCACTAGTTGGGGCCGAACGACGGCACATTTCCAGGTACAAAATGCTGTAGATTACTAATAATATTACCCTTTTCACGATATTTCGTTCATCAGAATGTAGGCAAGGTCGGGCCCAGGATACTTGGTCTATAACTTTTAATGATAATGAATAATTCATACCAATAATATTAATTTTAATGCTTAAACTATTTATACATCATGGTTATGGCAAGACAGGGCCAATTATATTTTGCAAATGATCATGAAATAATATAAAATTATTCAAGGTATTATTAGTAAACAGTGAGTTACAATGCTATAAATATTTGCAGTCAGAAACACTACTAGTACGAATGCATGAATATATTCTTTGTATAATGTTTGATTAATGTCGCGTAGGTGTCACAGATATCATAATAAATTTAACTTGAATTATTTATGAACTGCGCATTAGTATTTTGAAAACGATCACATTTTAAGTAGGTAGGTAAACTTTTAGCTTTGTGCTTTGGTGAGTAAGTTCACCAGCTGCGGGCGGTGAGTTCAAAAGAAAGCGAGCACCACGCAATATGTCTCTCAAACTAGAATGTCTTTGGAACTTGCTAACTCGCATCTAGTACTTAATACAACGACGTGATAGAAGAATTTTGATGGATACTAAGCTATAGTACTAGTAATGAAGCTCTAGAGTTTGATTCTTTGTTCTTTTGTTTGATTGGATGTGCTTATCTCAAAAACTACCAATTTTATTTGAATAATTATATTTGCAATTGGTATCCACATTCAACAGAATGGTCACGGGCTATTTTTAATCCCGAAATTCCCACGGAAAGGATTTAACACGAGTAAAAACGTGAGGCACTGCTAGTATCTTTATTTTCTTAAAGTAAACGTTACTTATGTCAACAAAATAATAAATACGTATATAATGATACCGACTACATAAATTTATACATCAATTAATAATAATATTACTTAATAAAGACCCATAAAACACAAGATCCAATTATTCATTTGACAGCAATCAAATGCCTGTTAATCGTATTAAATTGCAAATTAGATCTTAAATATAAAGCAAGGGGTTCTAAGAAGACAAACATAGAGTTAATTAGGGAACAAAGTGTCGTTGTTTAAATTAACCTCCCGTAAAGAGTAGAGGATCGAAACAAGAGTTGGCGAAGCTTTAAGTCAGCACTTAATTTATGGTCAATTAACCTGGTGTTAAAGTTAAATAAGGTGACATTTAGATAGCCCCGGTTTAAGGCAACAGGAGCCAAAAACAGCACAACTCGTTAACATTACTACTTCACGTTTGAAACGCGAAAGCTAAAAGCTCATTGGCACGACCAATTCAAATACTATGTACAGTTTGTAATTAACCTCTTTGCTCGTAAAATAGTATTAATGGTAATAAAGCTTGCAATATATAACTCGTGTAGTTGTATTGTCCTCAGGTATTGTCTTATTTAAATGTTTTGTCATTTTAGTATTGCTTGGTTTGATGTAAGACCTTTGACTTCCATTTGTCGTATCGTTTTGTTGTAAATGTCTGGTGGTCGGAATAAACGTATCTCGTGTTACCGATATTGTAGAGTTTGTACATAATTGGTGAAATGCTAAAATGTATGTCTAGAGTTTGTGCATTGTGCTTGTCTAATGAAAGCTATCTCTATTACAATTATTATTCAAATCTTCTCCTTCACAATGAAAGAAGAATCGGCCACTGACTTACTCGAACTAAACCTATATCTATGCTAATACCTGTATATAAAGTTGAAGATTTTTTGTTTGTTTGAACGCAATAATCGCAGAAACTACTAGTCCGATTCGAATAATTCAATTTGTATTGGATAGCTACATTCAAAAAGAAGGTTATAAGTTAATTTTTATTCACACAACACAACAAACACAGCGCGAGTAAAACTGCAGGCGGTTGTTAGTGCCTAATAAATATAGATTACTTTCAAAATTTAATGCATGCAAGTGGGGATAAAGGTAAACGTAATAAGCGTTGCTCCAAAACAGGTGTACTAATTAATTAAAAATAGAATATTTTGAAGATCGTTAACTGTTCAAAGCAATGGGCGTCACATCGACATAGCTTGTTACACGCCTGTTGTCCCATGTTACACAGAATTAACTATCTGTATATTGAATCTAGATTCATTCCAAGATATACGGTGGGATAACGTCGATCAACTACGGATTACTGGAGAATTAATTAAGTGTGCTTTGTGAAACTGTGACACTTGGGGCGTTAGAAAGTTGTTCACGAAGACTTTAAGCTTATTTATTTGTAACGGTTTTGGTTGGGATGGTTCGTAAAGATGTTGTTTTAAGAAAAAGCTGTCTTATGATTCTATTAAGGGCCTATGAGTTCCTAAAACGGGCTACTATAAACAATTTTTTAGCCAAAAGTCTTAACGTTACAAGAACAATTTTTGTTTCTTTTTAATCTTGATCATATGTTTAATCATACTACTGTTTCCGAAACACGTTGACTATTAATTTCCTCGATAGAAAAAAATCACAAAGATGGGTCTTTTATACCTTACTTTCACACTTAGTTTGTTAAACAATTTCAAACGCATATTTCTAAAATTAATTTGAGTGATGTAAAATAAACTATGACTGAATACTTTTGGAGTAAAATTTCGATTCAATCCAACGAAAGGTGGTAATTCTTAAAAATGAGTCGAAAAATTCTACCACCACCATTTCCGCACCGTAGTGTTTCTCGCTCTTTTCTATACCCAGAGAGACAGTGACCGAAATGGTTGGGATATCCTGGCCTTAAATGATGCAATTCATATTCAATTCAAGGAATACATTAAATGAAACTCTACTACCTTGATAATAAATGCTGGTATTAAAAATATCTTTTCCTAATTTGAATGACAGAATTGTAACCTTCAAATATAGCATTGTTCACCCATCCAAGTAGATTCAAACAAAACGTTGCTTAACATTGACATTATACTATCAATTAGTGAAACCAGGTTGCGAGAATATTATTACTAATTGGTTAGACGATAAAATCTTCTCATTAGTTCCTATGGACCAAGAGCCCGCGAACCCCAGACTTTCGTTATTTTATAAAAGCTGAAAGTTTGTCAGGGCATGCTCCCAACACCAGGTAAGAACGATGGACTATTATGAAGTTTGGGTTATCGTGGCTTTGGCAGGTATACGGTACTAAAGGTAAATGGTCGAAAACACTAAGTTGGCCATCGATTTCGATATCACCGTCAAAGGGTGACATGTACAACTCCTCAAGAGCTTTCAAATGACATAGGTCATGTCACTGTTGAGCATTAGGATCAGCGTCCATGGCATAGGCCAACTCCAATCTTCGGTGGTCGAAAACACCAAGTTGGCCGTCGATTTCGATGTCACCGTCAAAGGGTGACTTGTACAACTTGTCAAGAGCTTTCAAATGACATAGGTCATGTCACTTAGGATCAGCGTCCATAGCATAGGTCAACTCCAATCTTCAATGGTCGAAAACACCAACTTGGCCGTCGATTTCGATATCACCGTCAAAGGGTGACTTGTACAACTTGTCAAGAGCTTTCAAATGATATAGGTCGTGTCACTGTTGAGCATTAGGATCAGCGTCCATAGCATAGGTCAACTCCAATCTTCAATGGTCGAAAACACCAAGTTGGCCGTCGATTTCGATATCACCGTCAAAGGGTGACTTGTACAACTCTTCAAGAGCTTTCAAATGACATATGTCATGTCACAAATCACACTTTATTATTTGATGAATTTAGATCGGTATTTTACACACCTTTAGTACCGTTTATATGCCAAAGCCACGATAACCCAAACTTCATAATAGTCCATCGTTCTTACCTGTGTGTGGGAGCATGCGCTGACAAACTTTCAGCTTTTATAAAATAACGAAGGTCTGGGGTTCACGGGCTCTAGGTCTACTATAATAGACTGGTATTTTATTGCCAAATAAAACTGATCATATTCCATAATACCTATTGCTACAGTTATAGTCTTATACTAGTTACAAATAATATCCTTAATATTTAAGGACTTTTGTACTTAGAAATATTTCATTGTTACTTTAATTGTTGTATAACTGCTTTTCATCAGAGTTCGAGGTTTGAAAACCCATAGAATGGTGGCCATTGACCTATTCGGAATGAATGAACGAATGAATGATTCACACGCCAATGAAGCTTAGGTATATAGCAATTAATTTATTTCGACAGACATGGAACTAAAAAAAAGGTGTGTATTACAAATTACGACATAATTATCATCAACTCATAATTAATATCCCTATTATTCTTCAAACGACACCTCACATAACTCAAAACTCCAAAATCACCAATTCCATTAGAACTATTAAAACACATCGGTCGTAATTCATATTTTTAATTAAATCATTCGCTTACAAATCAATTCGAAGATTTTAGTATACAAAAAAGTAATTTATCGCTCAAGTATGTATATAAATGAATACTTAATAAGTTGAGCTTTACAAAAAGAACTCGCACGGTTGATTACACTCACCCGAGGCGAAACAAAGCACAATTATTTCCATATGATTTATAATGTTTGCTTTTAATAGCTAAGGGTAATCGTTTATTTAGATTAACCAGCCATATTAAGGTTGTATTGGAAAACTATAATATTGAAATGTATTGTTTTGAACGTGTCTGTTATCAGGTAAACAAACGTTATTAAATTTGGAAACCGTTGGCTGTAAAATGTGGTAGTTTGATTGGAGTTCGGAATTTTAGCTTTTATTGTTTTAATTTAATATTGTTAGCTCAACTGATTTGAATAAATGATTCATTTTAACACTTTTTGTATAAATCCTATCCTACTATAATATGTATTATAAATGCGATAGTTTGTGAGGATGGATTTATGTATCTATGGATGTATGGATGTATGTTTGTTGCTCTTTCACGCAAAAACTACTGAACGGATTTGGATGAAATTTTACAGTAATATAGATTATACATCAAAATAACATATGGAATACATTTTATCTCGAAATTCCTGCGGGAACGTGTACAGCGCGGGTACCACTCCGGGGCGCGGCTAGTATAATATATTTCCCGTAATTTCTATCCTACTATGTTTCTCTTGATCAATGTTAAGCTATTCACATCTCATTGCCAAGAGTATTTAACTAATGTTATTATTTTAACTCCCGTTCTTAGAATATAAGAGGCTACTTCAAACACTCGCACAAAACAAATTAAAACTTTGTTCTTAATGAATTGTTAAGTGTTTTGTTTGTTCATTAGCACTAAGAAGAGTATTCGGTATAGTCGAAACAATAAATAGCCACGGGGAGTCCGAATGATTATGAGAATGTATAGTAGGTATATACATAGTAGAAACTATATTGTAATCTGTTAGATTGACACAGTTACTATTTGGTAATCTATGTCCGGTCAGTACTAACTATGATTTAATCTATGTCAATGCATATAGTAACTGTTTGGTACTCTATGTCATTGTGCGAACTTTGAAATGTTCTGCTATGAATATGGTTTATTTAATAACTATTAACACATAATCTTCTTTTAAATACTACGAGTATATTCTTATCGTTTTTCTACTAGAAACTGACCGGTAATCTGTGTCTAATAAATACTATTCGCCTTATTAAGAAACGCTCTGTATCTAAAACACTGTTGTAAAATGTTTTGTCTCTTTTTCTCTACGGAAAATTGCGTATGTCAGAAAGTGACAAACCATTTGATAGCTAAAATTTATAACTATGGCCCGATATGTTTAGGACGTAGAAACTATTCAGTAATCTGTGTCGTTTCATAGTAGCTACGCCATATTCTGTGTTGTTATTAACCCCGCTCGCAGCGGGTAGTGAATAGCGAAGTACAGGCAAATTGACAAAATGTCGTAATTATGTGGGAGTATGTGTGATTGTTTGGGTGTAATTAGCGGACAATGGTGTTAATATAGACAGTTAGTGTGATGGTATGGTTTGTCCGGTTCCGAGTTAGATAATTATATGGTTTGCCGTGAAGTGAGAGAGAATAAGGCATGTATAATAGAGATCCTAACTTCAAGGGTACAGACAGGCTAGTGAGTGAGAGTATTGAGAAGCCTAAGAGTTAGTTTAGGCAGAAATTATGACACTATAATGATTGACACTGCTTATTTTATCAACGCTTATGAGTTACTTGTGTCAGTTAACACCTTCAACGCCAAGTGTACACACATTGAATACAATTATTTATTGGCCTGGCGTTTAGGGTGTTAATGTATGTATCTAGATCGCGTAGGGATATTGAGTCGAGTTATGTGTCACGGTAAATGTCACAAGCAGAGACAATCGACACTTCACACAATGACACAATAACTGTACTGTATAGTCAAAAACGAAACTGGACTTATTAGGGAGGTGCCATTGTTATAAGGTACCTAAAAGTCGTTCGCCTAAAGTGGTTACTGCGGCGATAGAATTATTGTAATCGCTCCTTTGGCATTCCGAAATCATAAACAATTTTGGTGGTATGGTGCACTGCAATCAACGCTTCACACAGAGACATCAACGACTGTACAGTGTAGTCAAAAACCAAACTTGACTTATAGTGTTTCTAAATAAAAAAGTTAGTATGTTACGAGTAGGTTAGTGGCCAACCCTATCTATCGATTAAAGATAGTGTAGATTAGTATAAGATAGAGTTTAATGTTCTTTATTCAAAAATCTATACAGTCGCCATTGTCACCGCTTGCACCGGTAACCTCCGCTATGTTATATATTATATTAGAAAATATTTCATTAAGCTAATACACATCGGAATCGATACCCATCGATTACATCGTATCGCATCCCTTACCCCATCCGCCTCATTGTGAGCCATAATTAGTTTTTGTCACTTCACTTTGACAAATCCCATTCGAAATCTATGATGCCACGCCGAGGGCCCCACCACTTACAAACCGGTTCTTATCAAAGAGAATATTATTTCAAACGCCCCTGTCAACCCCGATGGGCTTTTCGAACCCCAAATCCAGTTTGTTATGAATGAAATTACAGAAATCGAATAAGGTAAACACAACTGAGAGCCAACAAAAGCTTGTTCGAAAAAAATCTAAATTGAATTCAAATTGGTTTCGTTGGGTATTAGGGATGGCCTCGGGAGTCTCGGGACTTGACAAGACGCACGGGAACACGTGAAAAGCGATGCAATAATTTAAACTAACTTTTTATTGAGGGTGACAGTCCGTGTGTGAGATAAACCTCCTCGGATGATTGAATGGAAACAGATATATACACAATACTCGAGACAACTTTAAACTGAGTCGGTTCGACTTGCCATTTCGTTATCTTGATGCTTTTTGAATATGATGCATTGTTTTAAATTGCGTAACTTATTCATATTTTTTGTTAAATAATATTAACACATAATGAAATTATTGAAGATGATAATAACGAGTTATCATATATTATGTGCTCAGAAAGAGAGAAATATAACTGTTAATTTTCTTAAACTCATTAACTTATATCATCTCATTTAATCATACGTTAGTACATATTGGTTGTCGGTCGCTGATGACTAAGTTGTTTAAGCGACCTTAAATAAAAAAATAAAATAAAAAAAACATTAATTATAGGGACAATTAACTAATTGACATAACTTTTCATGTCAAAAAATACTTTTTACGTAACTTTTCTAAGGAATCATTTGACGTCTCTGACTTCGACGGAAAGTTATATGGTACAATCCCTAGGTATAAATTTCCTAGATCTTTACTAGATTGTCAACTGTTTTCTTTACAAACTTCTAACCTATTTGATCGTTATCTACAACCGAATAATAGGAATTGTACAAATACGAAGAAATGTTACGTACAACGGTACAGAGTTGATTTTCAATAAACGGTACGTTTGCCTCTAGCTGTGACGTATCGACAGCACATTTCAAATATGGAAAACTTAATGCGAAATAAAATTGTTTTTCGCATCCGATGTGTAAGCGTCAGTTTTCACAGCCAAAGATCAACAGGTATGCAAATAGTATCTAGGCTAAAACTGTTAACCTTTAATAAAATACTAGCTAGCATTTTACGCGATGAGTTTTATCAACTTATATGGAGGTTAAATATGGTGGTTTTATTCTGATAAAGCTTATTCTGTTCAATGGCAATAGATTATTTAAACTGTTATTTTTGTTATTTCTTTTAAATGCGTGCGGTTTCATAACTTAAATGATAGCCTGTTAAAATTATTCGGGCTGCCAGTAGAAAATCACGATTTTTATTTACTTACGTCTATTGAAATTTACATTTTAGTTAACGTTAACGTTATTTCTGTCAACACTTACTGGTGCGTGAACGTTAACTGAATCAATGCGACCTAATTGTTGTATGTACAAACTTTCCATTTACCGACATGTATTTCATCGATTAAATCACTACCTATAGAATATTATGTTTATTGATATAACAAACTTATCTTATTAATACTATTACAGATTAAATTCCCGGTTAGTTTGTGGAACTTAACATGAAACATAAACTTTCAAATCCACGGTTTGCCTGACAGAAAGCGGTGCGGTTAACCGCGCAAAACGATTTGACTTTGTTGCCTCAAGCTTATTTTATAACGGTCTGTAGAATTGAATTCTGCGGTCATATATTTATCTGCGCCTAAATGCAGCGTTAAGAAATGAGTGTGAACATTCGAGGTATGATTGGATTTATAAATGAGTTTCATTACTACTTTATGGCGAGATCTAGTTCTGATATGGACTTTTGCTTTCTTTGAGGAAATGTTTTTTTGTAGCCACTGCGTTTACTTAAACCTATTTCAATATATGTATTGATAGAGATAAGGCTCTACAAAATGAAAAGGTTTCAGTATTCCAAACTATTCACGTATAATAATATAATATACATTCGCCTAATGCAATTACTGATTGTAGCTGCGGCGATAGACTTATTGTAATCGCTCCTTTAAACAAATATCTCCCAAGATCATAAAAAAATATAAGGGTACCTATTATCTCAATAACAGAATGTGCGTAATAATGATTATTAGTTTCATTGAAGGTAACATTAACATTAAATCTATAATGCGAAATTGCGAATATCATCCCTTTGAATTAGGATTATGAGGAAATTAAACTAGAAATCGCAAGGGAACTGTCGATATGAAGTAAAAGCAAAAATCTTAATGGACATAAATTAAAACGTATCTTTTTTATAGTCAATTAAGAGAAGTAAAAGATCGTTAGGAAGAGGGATCCATTAGTGTAATCATTCGGGAGCCATAACATCATACGGTCATGCAAACGTCGGATTGAAAGTAACAATCTATGTTACGTTCATTGGGTGACGCCACACTTACCGGTATCATTCCGGCTCGGCACGGCATAACACCTACGCTTCGCGCGTCCGTAGCTTCGTTCTACTATTACTGGTACTAACATAACGTGACACCAAAAACACGATTTACCATTATAATGATAATATTGAGGTGTTGTTGTAGAGCCAATAGAATGCGCACATTTATACAACCTGCTGTACCGTGCGCACTCATCACATACGAGCCTGCCGTTGACGTGTGTGACGTGTCGTGCCGGGCCTGGCCGCGATAGACCGCCAAAGTGTAAAATAATGCCTTACAATTTCGGTGAATTATTATGACTACCGATGTCAGACTGAGACGCGTTGGGTTGAGTGTGGCATCACCCATTCCCTCCATTCTCTTTACCCATTAATATTATCTTATTTCCATGAATAATCAACCAACTTAGAAGAAAGAGTATTCTGTCGCAATTTTTGTAATTCAAATTAAACATTAGTGTTCGCTAGTTATTTATAGTTCAAACGGCTTGTTTATCATTTTTTATCATTTAAACTTTTTTTATCTTTCGTTTCCCAGAAGCGAAATAATTAATGTGCTTTTCGGTAGATAACTTGAAAATTATTTATAAAATGTTTTAGTTTGTTGATTTAGTTGGTGATAAATTGAGATAAAGTGGAGCCGGGTGGTTCAATGAGTTGTTATTAACTCGGAGAGCTGGGAGGTCGTCGAATGATCTAGAAACTTTATGTTTATTGAACTAGACAAGATTGGATTAGACTTTGTGACGCTGAATCACTCTGATTGAAGTGTCATAAGTTTTTATTAGACATCTTTAAAGTGGAAACTGGTGAGAGGAAAACGCTGAGAGGATATATTTTAGTCTCATTATCGGAAAACGTAAAAGGAAGCTTATGTTTATAGTTCTGACGTGTTTGGTATTAGTTTTATTTACCTTCACAAGAAAAGAGGTATTTATTATAAGTTTGACTTAAGTGTAATTCCATTTCAGATTATAATTTCCTTTGTAAAGGATGATTTTCAATCGACCTCTTTGATTTTCGAAGACCGTTAAAAGTCAATTTAGGGTGCTTTCAAATTATGCGTTTCGTGTCGGACCGCTGCGATGCCGAAGCGGTGCGTTTGTCGCATTGTGAACGTACGATCGTGTGTTTTCATACAAATCGAGCAGTGCGGCAACAATGCGGCGTTATCGTGCGTTTGCGGTACCCACGCCGCACTGTTGCCGAGCTGCTCGATAAAGTACCTTTTTTGAAAACGTTTTCAATTCTAGTCACTTTTGTTGATTTTCTACTTTCAGTTTTATTCAAAAAAATCAAGTGATCACTTTTACGTCTTACCTCCAGTCTGAGATACACAATTTATTTGTCTTCATATTTTTATTACATTTCAATACAAGTGGTAATGCAGGATTATTGGTAATGACAGCTTCAGATGTTCTAGTTATTTCCCTTTATCCGAAACTGATACGTAATGTGCGTGTTTTAAGGTGTATTTTGGCGTGTAGGGGTGGGTTTGCACGTGACGTCACGTCGATGTGGCATCGGCCGCAACTGACGTGCGACCAGGCGAAACGTTTCAGATGGTGCTATTCAATTTTATACCTTAACAGGTGTATGAAATTGTTTATCATTAATATTAAATTAGGTGGAGGCTTTAAAGTTAATGTTTATTGAACTAAATTACATGTGTGTGTGAGATTATTGATCTATCTATCTATATTAATAAAGCGCAAGAATTTCTTGTTATTGTTTGAAATGACTTATATGTGGAATCTCTGGAATTATAGTCGGATGTGATAATTTCATTTTGTATATTCATTCATTCAATTTTGCATTCAAGAGCCTGAAATGTCCAAGTAACTATGAATTTAAAAGTATTGAATCATAGGTTTTTTTAGGCAGGCTCTCATATGTATGAAGCCATTTTCATCTCACCTCGATATAGGAAATCAAATCTCCGCTTCTAATCTCAGCTCCGTTCAAAGTTAAAATACCAAACGGAGTATTATCATAAAATTGCATTTTAAAAATATTGCTATGACATGAAGGTGGTGAAAACGCAGTCCCACTATTCTTGAGCTGTCGTCCTTGCAATTTCATAACCCAAAGAATGTCTCCGGTACGGCTAATAGTTCCTATCCCATGGATTTATCTGGCTATTGAATCGAAAGTTTACTAACCTTTTCCAAGATCTCATACAAAGTTCAGCTTTATCCTGAAAGAGTTAAGGTGGATTTTCTAACGTTATTGAATGTAAGGTGGCCGTAATTGCGGTATTCATTATTGCCAACTGTCAGTGAACGGGCGATCTGTCAACGATCTAAGTAACATTCTAAAAACTGGTACTTTAATCTATTTTAGAAATCAACGAAATGTTTCATTACAAATTGACTTAAACGATACCTTATTAAATAGGTAATCGTTAAATTGGAATTAATTTTAATTGGATTGCAGTTGTTGTGTAAGCACAATGTGTCGCTAGTTTTCGGAATGTTTATCAAATTAATATGATATTTATGAACTGGAAAAATAAAAATTCCTATTAAAAAGTGACCTTGTAGTCAGCCCTTAAGATTCACCGAATTGCACATGTATTTATACGACATTTTTTAACTGTAGTTAAACAACACATAACAAAGTAATAATTTGTAATAACAAAACAAAAAACAACATTAAACGCCCCTGTTTATTCCGTTATAATATCACATAAAACTCAAAGTTATTCGTCAATTTTGTTCACATTATCTCGACGACAATCGAGCATTTGTAAAGATATCATAAAAAGTCAATGTATTTTTCATTAGCTATTGAAACACAAAGGGCAAAAAGATGACTCGATTCAAGCATCGTGCGTTGTGTTTTACATCGGAAAAGTAAATTGGCTTTTTCTTACAAAGGCACTACTTATTAGTTGTACTCTTTATGAAAAAGAGAACAAGCTCTATGAATTAAGACTATACAATGAAAGAGCATATAAAAAAAAATATGAAACTTATAAAACCACGAAGTTTTGATCAAAAAACTTAGCTGTGTAGATACGAGTCAAGTTATGGGTTTAATATAAGCGTTTACTAAAGAAATGTATGTAATAAATAATACTACAAAGTATGAGCATGTTATGGGAGATTTTATCTGAAAGAATTTTTTTTTTTTTTTTAACCTGTATTGTCCCACTGCTGGGCAAAGGTCTCCCCCAAACGCTTCCAACCCTCCTTGTCCTCTGAAAGAATAGAATATTTTTTTATATCTTCGGTGAGATGAGAGGCTTTTGCCCAGCTGTGGGACATTACAGACAGAGTGGGAAATTACTAATACTTTACTTAACCAACAAAGCTTTATAATATTAGTATCAATAGATATAGTATACTATCTACATCTGTATATCATTGGTAGGTATATGTACAGTCACAACGAAACGTCAGATGTTGAACAGAGAATTCCGTCTGCCCGCATCGGTTAACCGCAACTGACCTGCAGGCGACATGCCTCTTACTATATAATTTGGCCAGCAACATTGTTATTGTAACTAAATGTTACATTTTGTATTTCTCAAAATTTTCAATGGAGTATTAGTCAGTTTTGGAACGGGGAACCATCTGTTCTTTACAAATTATGTTGTTTTAAGGTTTTGTAAGGGTGTGATATTTTGATTTGTTGGGAGCCTCTAGTGTCACTGCATAAGCCTTTATTTCTACAATGAGTTGGTCCAAAAACAGTTGAAAACCAGCGCTGTAACAAGACCTCTGTCTCTGTACAGCGCTTTTCTTTTGCTGCATTTATTTAGTACTTCGATTTTTTAATTTCTTGTATTTATGGCACAATTTTTTTAAAATTGTACGTATATAAGTTTTATAAAATTGAAAATATGAAGAAGTAATTATCAAATTCAAAATTCTTATTGAAAAAGTAAAAAGTTTATTTTTTATTGAAATTAATTCAAAATTTCATTAACATGTAAATACCCCTGGTATTATTTTTAAAATAAGACCTAATTTAATTTTATTTACAACATTCGCCCATATTATTAAAGCAACTTTCCATGATAATATCATTCATTTGTGTTTATTTAGTAATTTCCATTAAATTATCACAATAACGAGAGACCCCTTTATCTTAAAATGCGAGTTCGAATGAACTCCCATGTGATCTGTACATAGATATACGGTTTACTAGATACGTCTAGTTGATAAAAAAAGTATAACGACAAAAAAAACATTATTCATTTTGAATTAACAATGAGACGACCTATTTTGACAGGTGTCATTCGAGAACAATTTAAATAAAACTACGTTAAAAACAAAAAGTTCGTACCAAAATCGTAGCTATAATTTCCGGCTCTGACATTTAAAATGTTTTTAATAAAAAATTACACGATGATAGTACCTATTATTTTATACGTTAAGTATTTCTCTTGATATCATATTCTTTGTTATAATTACAAGTACATTGAAGTCCAATGAAAAAATTACATTGTTAAACTAAAAAAAAATTATTCCGCAGGCAGATAACTTTTTATCGAAACTACTACAGTAATTCAATTACTTTACAGTGTTTTAATCATAACATTATCAAGGCAGTGTATCAGGTTGAAAAACAAGTCGCAATCGCGATATGAGAAGCCTAGTCGATTCCCAACGAGTTTAAAAAGTGAAGCATTTTTAACAATAACTCATGTAGACAAAAACGTGTTCTATACTTTAATTGAATACACGATATATTGAATTTTCCTTCAATGCCTTCAGGCCAATTATTAACAGCACTAATTAAATGTTAATATATTAAAAAGGAGCAAAAACTGATTCTTTGTTTCGATATATTCATTTGTTTTTTTGTTGCTATTATAACCTTTAAGAACCTTTAATTGGTAAGAACAGCACAATTTAATTACAATAATTATTGCTGAAGGCTATAATTTTATCAGTTGGTGTTTGTTGATAACATTACTTGTTTTGCAAGTTTAGGTCTTAGTTTTGAGATATAAAATGACTTAATTAAGACGTCAAACATAAAGTTTACGAACAAGAACGAGCTGTGCAACTTTATGATTGAAAAAGTGCTTGTTATAAATATTTTCTTTACTAGAGCCCACTGTAAGATGCAAGAAGGTATACAATTTATACTTTTTGATCACACCGTATATAGGGCACAGATCACTGTAATGTCCTACGCAATTCCATCGCTAAGCAAAAATATCTGTCTAAAGTTATCCGTTAAAATACAAACGAAAATCATACAAATAAAAACTTATATTAACACGAATCAATAAACAAAATGGATACCCTCTTTTTAAACAAATTCATTCCTTCGCCCCAACTCTAATGATATCCCAAATAACTTTTTATCAAGAAATAAATCACAGTACAACTGCGCTCGTTAACATTAACATTTGACCTGCGCCTCTTCCATTTTCTATATATCCGTAATAACACAAAGCGCAACATGGTGTCCAACCATAACCATAATCATTTGCTTTACAATAACGCCCTGGTCTGATTCAGAGGAACCATTCCAAGCTAATAACATTAAACACAAAGAAACAGCGGGGTGTATCAGTGTCACCCTTTATGTGATTTTGTTTGTTCTAATATAAATCTTTTTCGGCCTCAATAACCTGCTTTGAGTTCCAGTTAGTAAAGAGCTTTTTAATTTATTAGTTTACAGTCTATAAATTTTGATTCAAATATGTTTTGTTAGTTGCCATCTGTACAAAACCTGGTTTTGTTCCTGATTTACGATTTTTAAGCGATCTTAATTCGATCCTATTTAACTATACGTTCTTAAATTATGGCTAGTATTGTGTTATACAATGTTAAGTACAAATAGTGCTAGTTTAATATGACAATAATGATTATAAGCTGATTCAATTTCGATTTGGTTTTATAAACCCTATTAGTTTGTTCCTATTACTTTGTTCTTGTGCGGCTTCTAACAATAAACAGCAAAAACATTTTTTTCATATACATAAATAATAACAATTAAACGGCACTGTCCGACCAAAGATAAAACATTAATTCCTTTCATTTCTACCGTTTGATAAACTCAAAGACAAAATACTATAAACTTAAACCATAAAGTAAATACAAAGAGTACACCATAAAGTAGCAACCAATAAAACATTGTAATCTAAACGGATCAACATCACCAACGTTTATCGACAGATAAACTATTGTTAGATATAACCTAATATATAACAGGCGTATTCTTAGAAGAGTAAATAACAGTTGGCGATTCTATAATAACGAACTATGTCCTGGGGCTACTTGCCTCTTTGATTGCTGTTATTACATGTCCACGGAAGCTTGCTCGATACAGGGTGATTGCATTTACTTAAAGCATTTTTTTATTTAATACCGGTTTTAATGTAAATCTTGAACGTGATTTTCATTTTTGTTATGAGCTGAGATTTATGGAGGTAATATTAATTCATTGAATTTGCTTTAGGTAATTGGTAAGTTTGTTTACTAGACAGTAGTTGTGATTGAGGCAGGAGTGGCTTTATTTGCGACTAGCAGCGCCCCGCGGTTTTACCCGCGTTGTACCCGTTCCCGTAGGAATTTCGGGATGAAAAATAGCCTATAACCTCCCCCTTGAATGTGGCTATCTATTACAAAAAGAATTATTCAAATCGGTTCAGTAGTTTCTGAGATTAGCGCGTTTAAACAAACAAACAAACAAACAAACAAACAAACAAACAAACAAAACAAACTCTTCAGCTTTATAATATTATATTTGCGATAAATGCATATAAATGCAAGCTTTTAAATCTTAAAACTCTACCGTTTTTTGTACCAACTTCAAAAACTAGAAGTTGCAAACTTCTGTGTTTTTTTTTAAAGATTTACAAAATTTCTCCAACATACAAAGAGTATACTTAAAAAGTTACTAAATAAAGTCTTAAGTATAAAATTACAGTTAAGAATGAATTTTTTCACATAAAAATACTTCACATATTGACTATTTAGTTTGTTATAGCTTGAAAGATAGCAAACATTTATCTACACGATCTTTAAAGTTGAAGTTTAAGTAAAAGTAATCGTTTACCCTAATAGTTGTCTTAAAAAGGCGGCTTTCCTTTGTTGAAACATTTTATTGATCATTACATAAAATCGCTTGTATTGTAAACCACTAGTTTCATAGTTTTTACTTCAATCTCTACCACTTCATGTTATAGACAAAAAGATGAACCAAGCTACTGTTGTGATCCGTTCGGTAAGAACAAAGGATGGCTTCAGATCCCACTGCTACTGTTTCAAATGTAAGCTAAGTATATTTACTTAAAGTACCTGTGTCATAAGTTCTTTTATATTCATATATTTTTCGTCAAAAACAATAACTTTTATTACCTGCAGAGTACACATAACGTATCTAATATTATTTACACTACCAAAGATGAAAAAATACTTCCTGGTTAGCATTTCCAACAGATTTTCAATAATTCAAAAATAAACAACAAAAAATCGTTCGCCAACAAAACAACAACGCATTGTTTTCGAAAGGCTTTTAATGTTTCAACATCGCAAAAATGTGAGCAATAAATTATCTCAATACAATCTGATATGAAAATCGATGATCTCCTTGTTTCCGAAAGTTCGACGAACGGTAATTTTTTATTGATGAGTGTCACGGCAATTTCGCAATTTGGTACCGATGAAGGGACTGAAGCCAAGACTCCAGCTTCGATACACCGGAGATGTGACCGAGATATCATAATAATTGGTTTCCCAGTATCTTAAACACTTTGCATAATTGTTATGTCCGATATTACTCATATTCATTTATTAATCTTTATATTTCCTTCTTTGGTACGGAGTAAATCATGCTGTGTTACAAATTGGTATAGCGCAATTATACCTAAAATTTTCAAATTTAAATTATATATCCTAAAATGTCTCCAAACATTAATCAAAGTAGCGTTGGGTCACAATTACATAGTTGACATGTTGCGTGCTACGTCGACTGGGCGGTCAATTTACATCAAATTATATCGGGTGTCATTAACCAAAGTCTACCTCTTCAAAAGTCCGTCTGCCACACAAAATACATTAAATAATCCTTACCGCTCGGAGATAGTGATCAAAATTGTATAAAATAACAAGAGAATCGAAACCAATTTGAACGGTGTAAAACTAAAAACTGCAACAAAAAGATGGTCCCACGAAATGGATGATGCAGATGACACTGAGGTGACTTTAATGACATTTTAATAGCATCCTCCCGTTGACGGGGAACGTGTAATCACCGCAAATGTTGATACACCATTACAGAAAATATGACGCTTTATAAAAACAGACAAATTGATGTTTCTAAGAAGTTGATTCAAATCATTTATTTGTAATTTAGGTTTGGATTCAAATTGTTTTTTCTGATAAAGAACAGGAAATTGAACTGGAGTTGGATATAATTTATTTCAATAAAATTATTTCCGGAAAAAGGTTTACCTATTCCTGTGAACCACAGCTCAACTTTTCCGGGTTAAATATGCTTAAAATTATGAAGGTGGCATCGCTTGCAGCAACTTATATTACTTAAGATTTTTGACACGTTACGTTTGAGTGCTTTGATATAGGTGTCACGTCCTTGGTTATCTTAAACACCCCGACAGCGACTCCCTCCCAAATGATAGGTAGATTCTCAATTTTATATTCACAGCATGTTCTTATTACCATGCGCGAGATGTCCCTTAAGTATGCAGGACTTGCTACGACACTTATTAGTCTCAAAAATTCAAAGAATCTCCCTTCTTCAACTTCCAAAGTAAAACGTCCCAGCTTTTGGCCGCATTTAAAACTTAGGTGCCTAATGTTTAATACATAGACGATATTGCTTTTGATAAAGCGGTTTACGAATCTAAAATTTAAAGCACGATCGAATACTAAATGCACCGATGTTTTGTTTGTGTAGGAGTCATAAATATTAACAGAAACACGGCGAGGTGAAAACACTGGAGTGTTCTGTTTATAAAATTACATTTTTTAGAAATTCTGAATATATTAAATTAGTTCTGCATTGGTTTCTTTGTGCCACTTCTGATAACATCAGTTTCGAAACTTTCTTTATAATGCTGCATGCAATGGGGTAAGATAATTATTTTGTTTGAAGTTGCTTTCACTATTGTTATTATCTCTCGATCTAAGATAGATTTTTATGCAAGCATATCAACATAACACAACTAGCCATCAAAAAAAGAAACTCAACAAGACGGATTGATAGTCAATGACCCAACAGCTTTGTTATAAAACCATGAACACATTATTTTAATTCAATCGTGTCACATTGATGTAATATTATGGAAATCATATTTTTGACTATTGTTTGAGAAAACATCGTTGAAGAATGTATCTTGTTCAACTTGTCTGATATGATGAGTTGTATGTTTGATGTCTTTGACGTCTTGCACAAGTGATCGGTACAAGTTTCATACCTTATACTTCTTCCTGCATAACATGATTTCGAATTCATTGAATAGATTGATAATAAATAGAATAATAAAATAGGAGAAGTTTGGACTTTTTTCGATTTTACTTTACCATGCTATATACTTTATTAACTGTAAATAATGCCAGTTTATAGGTTGATGCTTTAGGAACATGGCATTTGTAACTAGTAACATTGCGCACAATATTTTTTATTGTTTTTCTAGTTCACTTTTATTATAATCCTTTGTTTTGACGGCACTCATTAGATTAGAATTTCAAATATGTAACGTGCAATAAATATGGTCCGCCATATTAAAACCTAAGCTTCTAACCGATACAAAATGTCAAAACTGCTATTTCTGTCGCAATTGTTTAAGCCGCGAGTTTCAGAAGAAATACTGGCAGCACCACGTCTGCTCCTTTTATAATAATTTAGCCGATAATGCGAAAAATACGTGCTTCTTAGCCTCTACCATACGTGAGTACTGTATTGGTAGTTATTGAGTTCAGAATTCGAATGAACCAAATTATAACTTTAATGGGAACTTTTTATTGCTTCTATTGGAGCAAAGTGCTAAATAGATTGGAAGCAAGTTGTAGAGTTGTGTTACATTGAAGTGGTATGAATGAGACTGGTATGTAGTTTTTACCTTTGAGTAAATTTCTTTTTATAAACCTCCTCACTGTGCTGATATCTTCAGTGAGACGAGAGGCCTTTGCCCAACAGTGGGACATTACAGGCTAATACTTTACTATACTAATAAGTTGCTCTAAAAATTAATCACCACGCGCATATAATTTCACTTCGCATAACCGGTTACTGCAACAATATCAGAGTATACCATTCAAAAATATAATATCATTTTTCGGTGCTAAAATAAGATTGACTTCTCTATCCGACAAGCTCAAACGATCTGATAAATCAATGATAAATGATGACTCCGACGTAGAGGAACACAAAGCCAATGCGGGGGTTTCCATATCGTATCGTATTTCTTGTCTTATATTTTGGATATTGATATAATATTCCTAGCCACTGTTCAACGTGAGCTAACTTTCAAATATACGATTGTAGATCATAAACGTGAATATACAATTTCAATGCTCTAAAGAATACTTTGAAGAATCGCGTTTCGTTTGTTCTGGTGTTGCTCTTTGGTAAAACTTAGTCTCGTATTCGAAAAAATTATCTAGGTAATAAAAAGGTCTTGGTATTCTTCGTATGTCATATCATTTTAACTCTAATTACTCGTACTATGTCTTTTTGAATTAAGAATGATGTATCAATGGCTTTGGTTCGCTACAATAAAATTGTACGGGAACTGTGTTATGATCGTATCTATAAATTATGATAGTAACAAAATAAACAATTCTTAATTCAGTTCAACAATTAGTCTCACTAAAGATTTGTTTGTCTTGATCGACTATCAGTTTAATTATAAGACGTGTTATACCGTACACTGGACATTATCTAGAAACGAACCTATAACAATTTATGTCGATTTAATATACTTCATAGTTCATATTACCATCTATAAAATAATCTATACAGGGCCCACCTTTGACTGTTAATAATATAATCACTCCGAGATCTTGATGTAATACACTTAATATATAGCTCTATGATGTGAAAACAAATCCTTTAGTCACGTTTTATCTTTCAAAGCAATATATCAGAGTTAAAACGACAATTTATAAAAGTCCTAGACTTGTAATGGAGATCCTTTGAGTTAAGGTCAAAAAGTTAGGAAGAGAAGCTTACGATCCTCCGTAATAATGTTACGTTTATTATTTCTTTGGAAATGTTTTTTTTAATTAGTTATGAGAGAGTTATGTTTGGAGATTCAAAGATATAATGATCTTCATCTCACTGTATGGCAATTAAAATATTATATTGTGATGTCCTTTTACTCTAGTAGCATAAATAATAAGATCGATACATTTTAAAGAGCTGTAATAAAGCTGAAAAGTCCGTTTTATTCTAGTTTAAAGGCAATTGAATACATAGATTGTAGTACAAAAATTTTAGTAAGTTAAGTACCAGTAGAATTTGATTATTATTTTTATATACCATAACCACATTTAGGAGGAAACATATTGCGTACTTTTTCCCCGAAATTCCTCCGGGACCTGATACAATGTTATCTACAACCACGGAACACTGTTAGCAATATCACTAAGTAAAAAATAACGGTTAGTAGCATCCCTAGTTAAGCAATGGCTCTCAGAAATAGTGTGATGAGAAATAAAATACAATATAAAACCATTCTCAAAACGCAGACAATGAATTTCAAAACATAAATCTGTTCAAAACAAAACTGGAAGAGCTCGACATGCCTAATGCATAAAATATGAATTGCCTCTTTGAATTTGTCATATCAAAACGATACCGTTCGATGCAAGCGATAAGCCACACCTAGCGTAGTTCCAACACATACAAAAACACTGTGTTCAACAACTTTGTCATAGTATTTTTTTCACACGACCAGTTCGTGTGGCATTGTGGCAGAAATGATTTTAATACGACAAAGTTCCGGCCCGCTGTGTCTGCACAATGTAGTTTTAACTCGTTGCGACAACCGAGTATAATGTATGCGCATAAGAACATTATCGTACCGACGTGATTATATCAAAGGATATTAAAAAGCTTATTACAAAATCAGCACCCTTCATCTGAATGTTATGAACTTGTTTTTGATTCGCTGATTATTTCAATAAAATGATAAACCTATGTTGTAGCGGCTTTTTGATAAACATTTAAAGATATCGTGCGAAATTTATTAAAGAGAGGTGGCAACTAATGCTCAGACTTTATCATTTAAAGTAACTTCTGGTTTTAAATTTTAAATTTGCTTTCAAACTTGTTATTTCCATTAGGAGTGTTCGCTGTTTTCTTGCGTGTATTAACGCAAATACTTTTAAAGATTAATCACCTGCTATTAATAAATATTTACATTAGAAACGTTTCTAAATCGACATTTCGTTTCGGTTAGATAAGATTTTGTGAGATAAAATGTTCGTGTATCATAAATGAATGTTTTTATGTTGATTTTCAAACGTTCTTTGAACATATTTTTTTACTATTTCAGACAGAAAATGAGTTGAGTGAGAAAGGCCTTTTTCATCGGACGAGGTATGTATCTTGAAATTTGACCGTTCTGCTCGTATATACCTTACCTTTCTTTACATTTACACCTTTAACATACACACTTTTACCAAGTACCTTATTTACAATATTTCGTTCACCTGCATAAAGGTTAATATTGACCTAGGGATCATTACATAAATAATATTCAAGAGTAGAGAAACTACATTCAAAGCAAGTTCGCAAATAAACGCTTAGCGCATTGCAAGCAAAGCGAAATCAAACGTAGGTACTTTATAGTGACGTGTGCATTTAATCTTTGTTCATTTACTGCATACCTATATCTATGCCTAGTGTTGTTGCAATATTCTTAAGTTCTTAGGTTCTAAAATAAATGTACAGACTATTCAATGATAGTGCAGTTGATCCGCATGGTAGACTATGACCTATTTAATAATAGGTCAACTAAAAAATGTACATTCGATTAAATTTAAGAGACTTTTGAAGGGACTAAAGTCTTTCAATGTCTGTGACTCAAGACTTCCTAACAAGCAACAAGCACAAGCTGTTCATCCATAGTATATTGATTCATTTACATGCTAGACACTTCACCCCACTGCGCAGAGAATTGCTATTCTCCAATCGCTAATCGTTACATCTCGGGGCGTTAATGCTACTAAAATAAATGATTTCACAAAATGCATGTAAAACAGTGTCTCGTTATACGTAGTGTTTGAAAACCGGAAAGCAATTAAAATTAATCAAATGGCAAAACTGGAGAGATCTTTATTGTGCGCTGACATCGTAAAGTTGTCCGATTTATGCTAAAACCAGAGACATTTGACAACATCGTTCGTCAATTCCAGGTCATTATGCATTAAAAAACAATTTAAATGTTTCAAATCTGATGTTTTTGTTAAAACAATAATAATAAATCATTTGTAATGGATCAGTAAAGTTGTTTTGATTTTGTATGCCTTGGTGTCTATTTTGTTGATCCCCAAAATAGAAAACAGAAAAGTCATGCAGAGCTACTGAGTACCCTCGTGAATATGGCCGTTGCGACACGACCGAAACGTTGAGGTATGCATTAAATGTTTTATTCGCTATTAAGTCCCGTCTAGATTAGTGTTTACAATGTGTTCATATCGTGATAGTTTAAATAGTGTAATTACTAACTCCTAGACAAGTGCCAACCGTTTTAATTATAATGCTGTCTGCTTTGTGTCTTCCATAAATATATTCGTATAGAAATCAATATAAAGTGATAGTTACATATATGGTCATGACGCATATTGTTCCCTTATATTTTGTCAGTAGAAAACCAAATAAGATGCGAAACAAAAGAATAATGTAACTTCATCTAAACTGTCATGAAAAGCTTAGAATTTGAAATAGATTTCATAATAGTTGTTAAGAACCAGTAGTACCTATTATCTAATAAATAACAAAATCAGGACCTTTTAAAATATTTTTTATTATTTGAATAATACAATTTTACGCTTCGATATTTTTATCTGATTTTATTAATTTAAATAAAAATGTCAAGAATATAATATTTTACGACCTGGTTGCTAATAATTTTGGAAGATATTTTCTGTGTTCAAACGGTTGTTATAATTGAGCTTTATTGTAGGATTAAAAATATTTGAACAGATTGGAATTTCACCATATAAATATGCAAATAATTAACAAAATAATTTATTATGATTGTTTTATTATTTGCCACTTAATTTTGTGGGAATTTATTAGAATCCAATTAGTATGAATAAGGCATTAAAAAGTTGTGTCTTTATTTAACTTTAGTAAAATAAGATATTTGAGTTCTGTGCCCCCTTTTGGAATAATTTACAAGTCAAGCCAATAACGCTTCTTGTATCACAAAAAAATATTTATCACGCGATTAGCAAATTATTTTTACCAATATTCAAACTCTATACTGTTAGTAAAATAACTGTCTAAAATATTTTATTCGGTTCGAACACTTGTTTAGAAATCCTAACGAAAAACGAATTCCAAACTTTGTAACTAGCAAAATGTTTTTCTGTTAAAAAACCTGAAACTTCAAAATACGTGAAGTGTGCGTCCAAAATAAAATGAAAAAGTAAACATGTTTTTTGATGATAGCAGTTAGCACACTGAAACTTTTACTGTGAAATACTGTACCTACACATTTTTTAAATTTTGTACATGACAATAAAATTTAGAAAAGCCAAAAACGTCAGCTACGTACATACAAACTTTATTCAAAACCACAATTATGCAGAGTTAGTACACATATATTTGGGCCCGTAAATATTTACCTATCTCTCCTCTATACTATTATAGGTATAAGTTTCGTCCTTACGTATGTGTAAACAATACATAAAATACCCATTTTTGAAACTTTTTTGATCGTACGAAATAAATTAAGCAATGCAAATACTTAGAAAACCCATTTAGAAAACTACGTCCAATAAAAACATTTTGACAGAACCGGCTTCGACTTGTAAAAGGAAAAACAAACGACAACAAACTAATTTGCATTCAATCCGATTGTAAGGCCGAAACTATCGAAGAGTGTGTTTTGTTTAAAAGTGTAATGTAAGTACAAAAAAAACATTTGAATTGTTATTTTATAGTTCATTCTTCATTATAGAGATGTTATTATTTTCTATTTTTCATCTTTTTCATTTTGGATTATAATTTCATCAAATTGATTTACTTACTTTAATGTTACAACTGCAGAAAATTAATTAATTTACACATTGTTATAACATTAATTTGATCTATGCCTCAAAAACAAATACCAATGGTATTTCTTTAAACTGAACAAATGACTGCGTACACGTACTGTCAATTTTATACTCTGTAGTTGGCAATATATTTTGGGTACATTATTTCTTTGCACTAATTTAAACAAAAATCGGATCATGATCAAGGATTCATTGTATACAAAAAGTGGGAATCGATTTGCGAACACCAAACCGATCGAAGCAATTTGAAACTCAGCTGGAAGAACTGATTATGTTACATTGATGTAGATCCTCGCACTAATGAGACCCAAAAATAAATTATTGACTTTTTACGCTCATTAATTTTAACATACGGCGAAGTTTATCACTGCGATTACGATTTAAAATACGTTTTATATTGTGCATAATCATTATGCATTTTGATTCTCGAAATAAATCGTTAATCTTTAATTCGAATTCGATTTAAAACAAATTCGGCGAAACTTCAGACAGCTTTTTATATAGAAAATAGGAATGGCTTCTAGCTGGAAACTAGGTTTTTCTAGATAAAAATATTTGATAAATCATTTTTAAAAACTATCCATTAAAGTAAAACATTCTGCTGGAATATTAGATTTATTATTTGTTCAAACGGGAACTTACGTACGACGGAGGTTACTGTTGAGTGTCCCTCAATACGTTTCGTATTTAAGTTCCCGTTTGAACCAGTAATAATGACATCAACGTACGTTTCAATTATTAGTAACATGGAATATTAGATTTGTTACGAATAGCACTAATACTAATTTATCTATTATTAACAGCGCCCCGCTGTTTTACCCGCGCTGTACCCGTTCCCGTGGGAATTTCGGGATGAAAAATAGCCTATGTTACTCGTGGATAATGTAGCTTTCGAATGGTGAAAGAATTTTTAAAAACGGTCCAGTAGTTTTTAGCCTATTCATTACAAACAAACAAAGTTTTCCTCTTTATAATATTAGTGTAGATTTTCCATCGCAGCCCCCAGTATATATTAACCCGCTTTGCGTTTTTATTCAAATAGGACTAACAGTTCCAAAGAATAGCACATTGAAATAAAACAAAGTCATCAGTTTTATTAAATTAGCACTAAGTAATACATAGACAAATTTGAAGAAGCTGCCTATTCCCATCAACTGACATAAAGATTCCTACAGGAAGTTATTACGGAGAAAAGCCTACACAGCCTGATATAAAAATAGTCCAAAAACTAACGAAGGTAAGTAGAGTTTCACGCACCGATTACTATCCAATTTTGGGCCTCACTCGAACCTGTCGGCTAATCTTTTGTTGCCGCGTCACGTGTCCAAGCCACCTTGCTTACTTCCATCTTTTATTTTCAAAACCGATGAAAAACGTGACCGTTGCTCGTTGGTCTACCAACAAAATCTTATTGTTCAAGTTCGGTGGAGTTTTGTATTTTTATTTATTTATGTTGGTTTTACCACACACAGTTGAATAATTGACGATTGTCATTTTTTTATTTTGATCGCATAGATACATCGACAGATGACAACCACATAATTAATTAATTAGGTCACTCATTCATATCGTATAAGTTGGTGGCCAACCGGAGTTTTTAACCGCCTGGCCCATAGGCGGTTTAAAATATAATCAAATGAAATTATAAAAGTAATTCCTCACTGCTGGGCAAAAGCCTCTCATCGCAGCGAAGATATCAGTACAGTAAGGAGGATTAGACATAATCACTACGCTTGTCTACTGCGAGTTTGTGATCTCAAACACGAGCCAATAATTATTCTTATTTATCTTATTAACATTCATATAAATCTATGTTATATGAATGATTAAATAATCCAAATATTAAAAAGCAATTACATAAACAGCAATCGGCAATTTCGTAAGCAGATGTGTTCCTGATATTCTGATCGTAATTTTATTTATTAAACCAACAACCGAATAAACAATTTGACGATAAGAGACAAAGCTAATGCTCAACCAAGTCATGTCCACAGCATCAACACACCTGCCTACAGAATGACCGGTTATTGTACAATATTATACCGATATCAAAGTAATATAAATTAACGACGCTGTAAACATTCATTGTTGGACAATGTCGACTTCGGTGACAATGATCCAACCCTGTTAATAGACCAAATTGATGCATTAGTCAATTAAGGCACAAATTAGTCAGTCCTACAGTTTTATTAGTGTTTAATGAGGGTCATTAAAAGAGGATTCTAATTTTGAATAGAATAGACGATTGAGATAGGTATTTCCAATTAGCATTACGAGTATTAAAAGCTGACTTAATGTAGGTACATAATAGGTACATAATTATTGAATACTAGCCGTGCCCCGCGGTGTTATCCGTGTTGTACCCGTTCCCGTAGGAATTTTGGGATAAAATGTATCCCATATTTTATTCTGATGTATAATATTACTGTAAAGTTTCATCCAAATTCGTTCTGTACTTTTTGCGTGAAAGAGCAACAAACATACATCCATACATCCATACATACATCCATCCATCCTCACAAATTTTCGCATTTATAATATTATAGTAGGAAGGAAGTAGGATTGATTTTAATATCAACAATTTTTCAGTGAGACTAAAATAATATTACTTAACTTTGAGTTACTTAAGTAGTACTATATCTAAAGTGAGCTCTTATTTTATTCATATGATTTGCTACTTTATTGCTAGGTGTCATGGTTATAATTATATTGAACTTAGAACTGTTTTAAAAAAAAATTCAGTTCGGTAGTAAACAAAATAAGCTGTCACACGTCATCTACGCGGACAGTATTTAGCTTTGATTTTGTACGTGACCCGATATCTAGTTGTGTCTTGTTGATCGAAGATATAATGTATGAAAAATAACGTCTTTTAGTTAAGTGTCGATTTAATGAAAGTCTCTGAGTGAGTGCATAGAGGCTTAAAAAGAGTTACAAATACAAGCAATAAACAAAATCTGTATGAAACATTACACTTGAGTGAACTTCACAAACAAATTCTCTATTTTTATTACTTTATCCTTTTATGTGACAAAATGCACTCGTTTAAACCTAACACGTTCGTAGTGAAAGCATTTAATCTACTTTGCTGGCTTTGTTTTAAATTACCAACGTATTTTTTTACTGGACTACATAGTTGAGTTTTGCGAAAGCTTTTTGCGCGCCAATCAGTGTGATTGGTTCGAAAACCAGGCTTATTTAGAAAAATAAATTCAATGAACTAATGGGCTTGCGGCTATTAATACTTATTAGATGCATTGGAACACTTTCTATGTGTTTTATACTTTTAGCACCGAAGCATACCTATGTAGTAACACAGGAAAATGTGTATGTGTGTGTCTGTGACGTCGTGGAATTTTGGAAAAGTAAGCTTCTTTTGTTTTAAAGTGTTTTGATCGAGATTATTTTATAGCTCTATTTGTCTGTTATTGTTTGACGCCTAAATATTTAACCAATATTGTTGAATTTTGGGGTAAATATCGATGTTAACTTAGAGGCTAATTAAATAACTACTTATTATCCCGAAATTCGCACAGGACTAGACACTGTTAGAGTAAAACAGAAGGACAACAGCCATACCAATAAAATGTTATACCGAGTATAATATAGCATTTGGACATTTCGCTTCATTCCAATTTTGAAATATTGAATTTTGCTTTGATTTTATATTAAGAATATCTATACCAAGTATAACGATTTTATAGACCTACAAGTGTTTTATAAATACTAGACACATTGTACTGACTAACACCTTAAACCATAAAACAACAATAAAAATAAGTAACTACCTCTTGAGGCGTAATAACAATTAAACATTCAGCGAGATATTCCCTTTTAAAACTACGTCGCCTGCGGCTTCACTTGTGTAAAATGTAAATGTTGACTTGCATAAACAGAGTTAACTTACGGTTATTAGCTATTTTATTAACCAACTTTAACAGTTATCGATACACCTTTATTTATCTATAAAGGTGTTTCTGTACTAATATAATGAAGCTGAAGAGTTTTTGTTTGTTTGAACACACTAACCTCAGAAACTACCAATCCGATTCTAATAATGATTTTTGCGATAGAAGGATAAATTTTTAATCCCAAAATTCCAACGGGATCGGGCACAAGGCGGATAAAACCGCGGGGCGCTGCTAGTGTAATATATGCAAGTCTGTTTGACTAAAAAACTACTGATCCAAGTTGAATGGAGTATATATTTTTATGTATATTTTTCGAGGACCGTTAAGTAGGTATACAACCTGTCTATATATAAAGTTAATAAGTTGATTCAATACTAATTTATACATATACATATGTGTTTACTGGTTCCTTGAAATGTTGTGTAGGCGGAATATCCAAACGGTAGAAAACGTGACATCCATTTTGGCAAAATCGTTGTAAACTAGTTCTAACGTATTGGTATTCGACTCCGCCTCCGTTTATAGTGCTAAATAAATTGTATAGAATAAAAGAGGATATAAGATTCAAATTGACGTAATATCTGTTTTGATACCCACAGTGAGAAGTAAACGCTTCTTAGGAAACCAGTAGACAAAAAGTAGTTAAAGTTGTTAATGAAAATCGACATTAAATCAAGTTAAGTAAACCTCTTTTTTAAACGGGACTATTCTAAATGCATACCATTCTCTATACCTTTGAAAGAATTTTCGAAATCGATTCATAAAAGACGGAGATATCAGTAACACTACAAGGAAACTATTGTTGAAAAATATTCGGTACTGATTATCGAAATCGTTTTGGTTTCTATAAACCATGAACCGTACAACCAATTTAGATCGTTTTGAGTTTGTAAATCAGGAAGAAGACCGAATTGATACCGGATCGATTTATAGTAAACCCTCAGGAACATACGATGCCTCCTCACATAAAATTAAACGCGGGCACAACATTTTACAATCTAATTTTCTCACCGTATTATAAAATGATTTCGCATCGGGTAACGAAATTGGCTTCATTGCGGCACTGTGAAGGAATGCCACTCGGGACGAGGCACGTCCTATAAATCACTGCTTGCAACCGATTCAGATTACCAACCGACAGTCAACAGTTACAGGATACATATAATGAAAGACCCCGCTTGCTTATTGGTTATTAACTTAATTATTAACTGTTTTCATTGGTGCCTACGATTTATGTACACCCATTAAAATTTAACGAAGCGTTGTATTGATATTTATTGTAATGTTTATTTAATAATGAATCACAGGTATTGACTGTTGGAACGGGAAATCCGGGATTTACTCAAAGCCTGCAAACGTACGTAATCAGATCACGACCAGATTTTTAACTCGGTTTGATTCTTTATTTAAATCAGTTCGGTTTGAGAGAAATTATTTTGCCTCTGGCAGTTACAATGTTACAATGATGTTATGTTCTAACGGATATTATCAAAGATGTTTAAACTTACATTTCAAAGAATTATTAAAATATTTCTCGTCTGGTTTCACTCCTTAGGCTGAAGCGAACAACTAGATTGATTATACTTTACTACAAAAAGTATAAAAGGAGAACGGGCTAGACCGGCGCTCGTAGCCCGCGGCTCCAGCGATAGAAAATTATTAAGAAAATTAAATGATCTACCGTACTCCGGCCAGAGATATGCCAATTATTGATACAATCTCTCCGGAGTGAGCTCTGAAAAATGTGTAGGCAGATTTACTTGCATGCAATATACCTAGTTAGTCTTATCTCCCAGTCTCTGTACATTTAAAATAATGGTAATTGATTTTATGTTTCAAGTAATGCGATGCAACTGCAATATTTGTTTGCGATACGACCGATGGTAATTTATATTAGTAAATCTTATTAATGTTTAACAAGATATAGGGAGAGAGAGGGTGCTTTCTGTTGAAGCTTAGTTCTATTGGTTGGCTGTCGGGTCCGGTTTCTTAATCGGGTATTCCAGTGGTAGAATATATTGTATGAAGATTTTACACTGACTCCGGTGCGAAAATACTTGTTAACATCACTATACCATAATAGTGAGACGGATTATACGTAATCATCACATCAGCCTACTGCGGTTAGTAAAAAGTAGTAGTCAAGTAGTAAAAAGTAAAGTAAAGTATTAGCCTGTAATGTCCCACTGCTGGGCAAAGGCCTCATATCTCACTGAAGATAATCAGTACAGTGAGGAGGATTAAGCTTAACACCACGCTTGTCAAATGCGGGTGGGTGATCTCTCCAGTAGAAGTATAATTTTAAACTATTTATTATCATTCCACCTTAGGTATACATAACATGATATGTCAATATCTATTCAAGGTTGACGTCCCGTGACTTTGCCTAACCACAGAGATTATTGCCAATAAACTCCCCAGTATATCAACAATTGTAACGAACAGATTCAATCCTCGACTCAGTTTATACGACGTTGGGAGGTAAAAATGTCAACTCTTGTCACGTACGTAATAAAACTGACAACTTCACGAATGCTGGTTTGTCACAAAAAGTCCGACTCACGGGACCTGCAAGTGAATTAGATTATTAAAATGATGGTTCTCTTTTGGTGGATTTAATGTTGTTTTGTCGAGGTTTACATGAGAATTAATCCGTGGGAAATGTTCCTGGAATATGTACAGGTGTTCGTGTGTAGTGATTTGATTATTTTGAGTCCGTTGTGACTCGTTTAGGGCTAATAATAGTCTCGTGATGAGTTACTTACGCCCTTACTCAGAGACGTCAAATTCTTCTTTAGAGATTTACTGAGTGATTCTGACATGTAATGTATAAACATTATGTCGATTTATTGGACGACTCTGAGGGCGACAGTTAGTACTGACAAGATGTCTACGGCCCACCTGTCATAGAATGAGTATTCGTTCGAAATAAATTCTTTCAGAATAGTTACACAGTATTCCTACTTCCACAATAATATGCCATAGAGATGATATGGATCAGTCGTATTCATAAAAAAATCACACCGCAGTAATCACGTTAAAACTTTTGTGATAATGGTAAATTGTAGCTTATGAACTAAAACGTTTTATAAATCTATTACAAGTGCAAGTATTTTCTACATACCTCAACACGTAGTAACTATTTAGTAATCTGTGCCTCAACATCAAGTGAACAAAGTGACTAGTCGTCATCACCGAACTATGTACTAATATTGTAATTTATATTCACTACATTCACAGCAGTCGTATTAATAGCTTATTGCTTTTTAATTTAATAGTTTGGTATAGTCATAAAAAGCTTCATCCTTTACATGCAAAATGAATAATTTTCTAACATGTCAGTACAAAAAACTATCATTGGCCGGAGTTGGCCGTCGAACAATGCAAGGAGTCGGTCACGCGCAAAGAACCACGCACGATGAGCGCACGCGCACAGCAACCTAAGTAGATTTTACTAAATTGTAGTTTGATTGCTACGTGATACAACCTCATTGTCTTTTTGTTACCTTCATTAAAACCTTCTTGCAATAAACTTCTTCACTAACCCTGTTAAACATTAAAACTCTTTCAACATTTCAAAAAAAGAACAACAGGACGTGCGTAATGTAATTGCTTAATCTGACATTCAGCTTAAACATATTATGAAAGTCAAAATGTTTACACACGAAAGCAAAAATATATTCAGTAAAGACGTGGTAATTGAATAAAATCAGGACCGGTCGTGAATAATGCTCTACTTACATGAGTGTAAGCGACACCAGAAGGCCTCCCACGGTCCGAGCGACACTTCATAGTCGGTGTTTAATTATACATGAGACGCGTTGCCGAAAAGCGACCACGCCTCGACGCGAGAAGCGCGAGCGCCGCCCACCCCGCCCCTCACTAATTATTATAACCGGTTGTTTGTAACCAGCCTTAATTAACGGTTAAACTGACCAAGCGCCACCTGTTGTTACCGTTCCACAACTATCGGTAATTACACAAAATTGTTCTCGATACGAGTTTAGAATTTAGTCGGATGTAGATGCCTGTGGAACTTTAGTTTTGTAACGGCTTAACTTCGACACTTAGTTATGTGGTGTTAGTTCGATGGCTGGTATTTTGCTTGTTTAATTAAACAATTTAAACTCAAACAATTTATCTGAGTAATTTCTCACCTTAATACCTCTCTCGCCCTTAATTACATACCTGTGTACACTGTACACCGAAACATACCCTAACATTACATGTAGCAGACACATTACACAGAGTAAAGTTTGTACCTATTTAAGTTTCTACAAATTCACACGAAGTTTATTATTTAAAAAAAGGTATTAAAACAAGGTTGTTTTTAACATTTAGGACAACACTAGGCTATTAGTAATAAAAAGTAATAGCCTGGAATTTTTGCATTGCGGTCTCTCATCTCAATATAATTAGTACATAAGGAGGATTAGACATAATCATTACGTCATTAAATTAGAGCATGCTATTAGTTTCAATCATTTAATTTTAATGTAGTAGTACATTATACATTAGTACTATAGAACATAGTTCGCAGAACTAGTTACATTAGAATCAATACGTAAGTCTATCGAAGGCCTCTTTCAATTTAAGCGTGTTTGGTCGTCCTGCTACGCGCCGCAGTAGGCCTGAAACTGCGTTTAGCGGGCGCCCGCGCGGTTTCATACAAAAGTGCTACGTCGCGGGGCGCCTACGCGGGCGTTTGTCCGCGCAACGGGGCCCGCCTCCGTGCGACGGACGGCAGCACTTTTGTATGATACCGCGCGGCCGCCCGCTCGTTACGGTTGCCCATCCGGACGCCCGCTTAACGCAGTTTTAAGCCGTATTGCGCTCCGTGCGCATGTTCTTTTGTTTTTCATACGAAATGCACGTAGGAAGACTGAAAAGGTTTACTTTGAAAGAGCCGTAAATGATATTAATTAATTCCTCACCCAGCGAATCCCACGCAGTGAGACGCAGATTCATTTCACCCACTGACTAATAGAACTCGTATTATCTAAGTAGACATTTCAAAATACATTTGTAAGTGAAATATATTAATTAGGTAGCTACACGGAATAATTTTGCAATGCTAGATGCGTTTTGTCTAGCAATATTTAGGTCAACATTTTAATCGTCAGGTAACTTTTAAAAGGCAATGTTGTTGTGTAAAACATTTCTATGATAAATACTCATACATAGTATGAATACTAATCTTTCGTATAATGAAATTTTATTTCCAAACTAGCAGTGCCCCACGGTTTAACCCGCGTTGTGTACGTTCCCAAAAACAAATAAACAAAAAATAAAATAACGACTTCTAAACAAACTTCCACTTTTTTATATGTACTATTTTGAAGAAACAATTGACAACAATTGTTCACCTTATGTATTCATTTGATTGAAAAGAATATACGAGTATGTAGGTATACAATGAATTACATTTCATAACATCTTATCGATACAAACTTATTAAACATGGCTAGTACTACTTCTTCATACAAACCAGAATATTGGTATTAAAAGCCACTCCAACTACTGTACAGTGTTCGAGTGTCGATTCCTGCCGTTTTAATCTGACATTTACTAGACGGATATTAATGCGACTTTTATTGACAAGCTCGCAATGAACAGTTTATTATAACTGTACTTAAACGCAATGATAAAATTAATGCACATAATTTAATACGTCGATCATGTATTCGTGACCGAATTTTGTAGTACCGATCATAATAATATTCGGGGACATATTTTTTGTCCGAATAGATTATTTTAATCTGTTATCGATTTGCTTGGACATGACAGATGCTTATTTTACTTTTAAATAGACACGAATACCTCTTTAGATATAATTAATAATATGTTTTAAGCATAGATATCACTAAAAATAATATAATGGCGTGTTACTCCCGTTGCAGGACTAAGTAAAGTTCAACTATCATAATAATATCAATTGAACACAATAAGCAAGAATTAGATACTCGATGCGTATGTAATGAGTGATCTTTAATATGTAATATTTAAAGCTAAGCATTCTAATTAATGAAATGCAATCTTACACTTTAAGATTCAATTAATCACGTGCCTTGCATAACAAATGTGAGTTCATTACCACAAAATTGCTGACAAAATGAACGCTACACCAACATTCAACAGTTCAACACGCCTCGAGATAACAGCTAAGACAATTACGGTAATTATATTGAAGACAAATATTTACCGTGTGTTTACAACTCATGTTTAGGAGATCGCCCACGCGATGACAGGCCGCCATTACTGCGCAATGCGCCGGCGCAACTACTGAGCTTTCACACTGTGGAATTGATAATGTGAGCTTTTGTTCGGAATTCGAATATTTGAATTATTGGACATTTTAAAATTTTGTTCGTTTAAACATTTGTTCCTAGTGTGAACTATAATGACTAGTTTTTTTTTGGGCTCGATTTTTGTTGTGTTTAAATATTTTAAAATATTAGTGAAATTATGTTTAAAGTAAAAAATATATAGTAGTAGTAGTATTAACCTGTAATGTCCCACTGTTGGGCAAAGGCCTCTCGTCTCACTGAAGATATCAGTACAGTGAGGAGGTTAAAAAAATATACATATATAAAAAAGAAAAAAAAAGCTACATTTACGACTAATTAGAAGAAAGTATAAAACGTGAATATAATGATATCCTTTGCCTTTATTGTGACACAGTATAAAGCAATTTTAATTACAAAACTATGTAAGCACAAAAAGCCGACCACATTTTCTACCCTTATCAATAGATTAAAAAGTCAATTAGAATCACTCAAAGTCGTATAAAATATCCTGTAGATAAAAACGTTAGTATGAAAGAGGCTTACATTGATAAATGCCTAGCCACTAGTAGAGATAAACAGACATCCTTCGTTGAATGTACATAGGCTTCCATTGGACGGGTTCAAGACAACTTGTAATCGCTACGAAGAGAATCCATATTTTAATTAAAAACAGATGCCTGGTAGTCCTTTTGTACTCTGAATTAAAATGTAAGATAATAAATGGAGTAAAGATAAACGTCGATTATATTTGTGTTGGACACCGGGGTGGACTTGTTCATGACTTTTATTAACCGACTTCAAAATAAGAGGAAGTTTCTCTATTCGACCGTATATAATTATGCTTTTGTTTTGAGTGGTATGTTATTAAATCAATTACCTATGTTATTATATTTTGGCGTAATGATATGTATGTATGGTATAAATTGCATTAAATAATAGTTATTTTATATATAACATACATTTAACCTATATGTAATTTTAAATTGTTATATGATGCAGTTATTATCAGTTGAAAGCTACTTGACAAAAAATATATTCTGCCGGGTTACAATCAAACGCGATTGATTTCAAAACGAAATGGGATCTAAAACTGTTCTTAATCTTAAAAGCGGCACTAGTGATAGATGACTTTGTTCAAGTTTGTACTAAATTGTATGACAAGAATGGTAATACATATAATTTTGGAAACGATGTACATATAATCGAATTAGGAACGTCTTCAATTTGCAAATCAGAACAGATGTGCATGTATAGAAACTTGTGTTCTAAGGAGAGACAGTAGATTTTAGTTTAGCAAAGCTAAGAGTAAAGTTCATAACAAGCTAGAATGAAATATGAACACTAAAAGCTTTTCATGTTGAAACATCACGTGGGTGTGAACAGTTTACGACCATATTTCAAAACTAAGTAATAAAATCTCTAATTAGATACGAAATATAATCACCCAATTATATTTTTAATATCAGATTAACCTCAGCTGCCTTATTAAGTTGCTTTCTCCAGCTATTAAGTTATTCCGAGCGTTATGTAAAGCATTATCACCGAGAGAAATGAAGCTATTCCTTCAGATATAAAACTGTCGTTAAACTTAATCCGAAATAAAACGCTAAAACAAATATTATCAAGGTACATTCGAAAGAACATAAAAGATAGTTGTCGAGAGTGGTCGTTAACAAGAAAGGCTGTCCCACACATTCACTTTGCATCGGCAGTTTAGATAGGATCAAGTTAAAACCTCAAGATTGCAATATCTGTATATCGTAAATATACTACGTTATCTCTGAACGTGGTATAAGGATTTGTAATCTCGAGATAATCCAGATCATGTTCCATAACATTGCATGGCTTATTGAGGTCGGGACCCTCTACGTTCGATGACGTTGCCTTTTTGCGGGTAATGCAAGATTTTTATTTCATTATTAGCCTCAGATTTTATTTGCGGCTCCATTGATCAAAGGGTTCATGTCTCATACGGTCAAATAATTTTTTTTCCATCGATATTACTAAACATATTTTCTTTGGTCTTGAGAAAAGCGGTAGGGTCGCTATCAGCGTGATTGCGGCTATCGACACATAAAACGCTAGTAAAGAAACGAATCATTTCAGATAAGTTTGAAGGACAAATCATAAAATTTATTCCTTCCACGCAATGATCCAAACTCGATTCGCCTCACGGCTTCATTGTTCAGAACTTTACCGACCGAATACAATTATAAAAAACAATTAGACGACTCCAAAACCCGGACAAATTAAAAATAAACCGAACATACTCCCTAAAAAATATCTTCATTTAAGGGACTATCGGAACCGAAGGCACATAAGGAATAAGTAATGTGCTCAAGTTCTGTAATAAATCTTAAAAGAATGCTTTGGCCGTTCCCAAAAGGATACTTGTGGAAGCGTTCACCTTCTATTTTCCTCGTTATTTATGAGCCTATGCTTTATACCGAAACCGCGGGCCAAGAATAAAATGGGTAACTAAAATGAATGGCCGTATGTTACCATAATCATAGATTTCCGAACCAAAGTGAATAAGTTTTTTCTTAATGAAAACAAATGAGGAAACTGGAAGTCGATGTTCAATCGACGCTTAATTTTATACCCAAAATATTATCGTGATTTGACATTTAGAAGAAACAAACCGAGTTTGTTTTTTATCTAATCTGGTGACGTGAAAATATATGGTTGCTATGAATGCAGCCCCTATCATAGTTGGAGCCCGGCGTCGGCCTCCCATTTACACGTAATTTACATTAAGATGCCTCCGCATTTGCATTTCGGAATAACCTTTTCATAATCGTCACTTCGGTGGCTTAACTTGGCGATTAGCTTAATGGATTTCTCAATTTAATGAAACTCAAACTTCGTAATTGACTTTTTAAAAGATACGACGGAATTTACGATCACTTATTTTTCTAATTCTCCCTTAGTTTGTTTTTTATTGAGATTGAAAGAATTCCATTGTCCGTTATTGTAAGCTATTGGTTGAATATTAAGCCTATACGGTCGGGATGATAACAATGATTGAAATGAAGGGTTCCTTTTAAAGTCTGTGACGCTCAAATCTTCTTGTTTGATCAAGCGTATGTTGACAACAAATTCGTTGACGTTAATCCCTACACAATGGTTTTCGTTTTATCCCGGACGGGCCTAATGACGACCAACGGTATCCCTTTAAACATAAATCTCTAAGTTAATATTTGTTTTAATTCCTTTAACAAATAAAACGTTTAACATAAAACCTTACGCATCCTTTAAAAGAATGGATAATAAAATGCTTGAAATTCGTTTTGAAATTAGTTTCATAAGTTGAAAGTCTAAAAAATGTCACGAAAAACTTTCTTAATTTCTCAGAGAGGTGTCAAAACCTTTCGCTGGTCGTCATTCTTCGAAGTCCCTCTAAATGATATCAAAATGCCGAAGCATTTGAGTTTTTGTATAATTCCGACATCGCTTCGGTCTACTTAACTGCCTACAGCGAGTCCTGTCGAGTATTTTAAACAAAAGATGTTGGAACAATGGACGAATGAATACTTTTTAGGGCAACATTGGGAAATTTTGAAATCAAAACAAGATATTTGGCAGAAATATTTATTTATACTTGTTAATGTTCAGCTTCGTCACTTATTAGCAGATAATATTTACAATATCGAGTGAAGGTACTAAAATTAATCACAAAAATAATAAATTAATTAGTGTCCTAACTTAATCCTACGTCAATTTTGGTTACAACAAAACCAAAACAATAAGAGCGATTTCAATTCAATGAAAATTTGGTCTTTTTCTACTGCGCAACAAAAACAATTTCATGTTACTAGTTACTAATTTACCGTTTACCTAACAACATTTAGACAATTTTTTGTTTTTACACGATGTCGATAGGTATTAGAAACACATGCACTCAGGAAAATTCACGCACACATTCATAATTATGTTAAAAATAATATACACTGATACGGTAATAAAATCAGTTAACTAGTAAATCACCAATACATTCACCCGTAACATTAAGATATTTTCTGTTGAATGCCAAGAAAAATATATCCTCTGTTATAATTTTTATACATATTCTGAATATTTACACATACATATACACTTTTATTGCTGAAGAAGACATTGTTAAGTTTACTAGAGTAATTTATAACGCCATTGATGTTGATTCTGAAACTTAATCTACATTTAAAACAGGAGATACTGTTGTCATCTCTTTCATATTAATGTAATTAGAAAGAGAAAACTCTATAATGTTCACATTGACCGCATCAGAATCATCATTAGTTCTCATTAAATTAGAATATTACAACTATAATGAACCAATTTGTAAGACTAGTTAAAACATATTACTAACTGTTATTTAGTCATGGTACCGTATTAAGATTCTGCTTAGATTAATATAGATATAACCATTTTAAACGTAATCCCTGATGTACTACATGCATATAGATACGTAGGTATATACAAGCACTTCAATCGATTTCATTTTAGAAAAGATACTATATGAATATGTACTAATAATCTTCTTAACATATTTACAATGCTATTTTTCTGGTGTTAACCTTACTGTGAATCTCATAAATACATTTTTCTTTATAAACTATAAACTTTTAAAATTTACAATTGCCTAACTCTACATGAATTATAATAGTAATTTTATTACAGCAGCTAATGTATGTACAATTACGGTGAGTTTCAAATTGTTCATTGTACATTACACAACACGAGATCTCACAAAAATGCAATTTCACCTTTCACTATTATCAGTTTCTATTATAACTTTATCACATACATCTTTGCTTCACTTGAACTACACGTCTTTTTATTAGAACGTCCAAATTTAGGAACTGAAGACATGGCCTTCCACGGACATCATACTGAAGCTGTGACGTCAAACGATGACGTCACGGGAGGCGGGCTCGCTGGCCACGGTCTCCGGAGTGATCACCGGCTGGAACCCGTGAGGCATGGGAGTGAAGTCTTCCACGAGCTTACGCTTCAACACAGACGAAGAGCCTACATAAACGTTGGTTCCTGGAAATGTACCTCGCCTTCTTCGCCTCCAGAGGATAGCGGCGAGCACAGCCAAGCCGAAAGCGATCATGGCTGACAAGCAGCCGAGAACTAGTTCGGAGTCAGGCGCTCGCTCGGGCACGCGCTCGCCTCGCATCGAGCTCACCAGCACTGACATCAGCCTGTCCCCTTCACTCACTTGCACATCTTGTACACTCTCCGTAGACACTCGCTGAGCACGGCTAGTGTCAATCGTCATAGTTTCCGACCTTTCATTATCTACTCCAGGAGTTCTAGAAACCAGCTCTACTTGAATATGATACACAGTATCAGGCCACAATGATAAAGTGACTCGAGTTGAATCAGTGAACAAGTTTCCTTTTAGCCCACCACCATCTACTTCCCAAGTGACTAAATAAACTCCCCTGGCTATTCTTGGCTCCCAAGCGATTTCGCCAATAACAAGAACTTTCTGATGGATGAGTGATATTTCTTTCAGGGTCCATTTATGCTCGTCGTGATTGGAGGTGTTTGTGTCGTGAGCTTCCCAAGTTTCGTCCGGGCTGTAAATAGTGACTAGGCCCTGTGGGTCTACAACAAGTACTCTGAGAAGTGCTCCTTCGTTGTTAGAAGGTACTCGAGTGGCTAATGCTTGTGTTTGTATAATTTGTCTCCATGGGCCCTCGGCCGCGCGGCGCATAACTACGTAAACGAGGGGGGCAGGGCGCGCAGCGGTGCGGGGCGCCGGGGGCGGCCACCGCGCCAGGGCTCCGCTGACGCGCATCACCCCCTCTCCCTTCGTGTGGATGACAGGCTGGGTCTGCGAGGCTCTGGCTGCTTCCGCATGAAATTCACACGCAATTTTACACCCAGGGAACTGTAACAAAATATGAGTTGCTCATCTACCCGGAACGACCAAATGTGGATAGTACTTCAAGTAACGAACTGTTTGCATTTAAATAAATAAATTAAACTTACACAAATATCGTTTTCATCACACACAGCTCCCCAAACTTGATAATTAGACTGCAAAAGTTCGCAGTTTTCCCAACACTGTAACAAAAACACGTCATATTTACAAAATATCCACAAAATGATGCTCGGACGCAATTAAATAGAGCTTTCTACTGCCTGATTTATTATACCGTAGATCATTACTACAAATGGGAAGAGGGCTCTGACATTAACAAATTTAAAACTCTAATGTTCATTCATGGGACGGATTGTGCCCACAAACTTTTGTCAAATTAGTGTGGTACGTTATCGGGTCGCGTGTAGATACGATCGTTTGTCATTACTTTCAGAATTGGGCCGAGCTCGTTATTGATGGTGCCATTGCTGGAGAGAAACCAAACAAGACCATTGTAACAGAATGCTAATCACGCCACATACTGCTTAGCGTACATTTTAGCAAATTACGTTCAATTTCAGAACAATGAAAAACAATAATTACGGGAATTATATCAGACTGTTAGCGAGGAACTAATTACACCATTGTCCGAGTCCTTTACGAACGTAACTCTGAAATAGGTCAACTAGTTACTGGCTCCAGTTACGCCATATCTAGCCAAAATTTCTCTTTGCTCGTTTCAAATGCAGCATTTGTCATTGGAAACACTCATTAGTTGGAGTTGACGTTAACTTGACGCCCGAGCTCGGCTGGGTAAGCTTTAATAATTATAAGAACGAACGAACCGAGGTTATTAATTACCGGTATTGACAAAACGCTCTCGGTCGGATTCACTGGCACGTTTGAAGTGAGAGTTTTATTGGTTTTAACAGTAATATTGCAAACACTTTATAGGATTCCTTTTTCAATGACACCATGTGTTCAAAGCGTTAGCGCGGATTCGATTTATTTTAGAATTTAGAACAAAGTTTATTTTTGGTCGAAATAGATTATGGATTTTAAACGATAAAATATTTTATTAGTATGTTAAAATATTTGAGTAAACCCCTTGAAGGACGAGATTAGTGAAGCCGTTAAAAACTAAGCTTAGACTAAAATTAACGATGATTTGAATGATGGCTTCAACATCCAACGTTTACGAGCTGCTTTCAATTCTTTCCGTCATAAAATGAGGAATGGTTTGGGATTAAAACTAATCGTTAATAAGGAAGTAAACTGTAAATATAAAATTATGGCATGGCTTACGGTTTCAAAGCTTGGTCCATTAAATATGTCAAAATATGATGAAAATAGATTGATATATATGACAAGTATACGACGGACCATTCAGAAAGGTTGGTAGATAAACGATATTATTAGTTTTATTTTAAGTTGGATAGTAAAATGGATTATCTGCCGGACGTGAATATATTAGAGAAACATTTTATTGATAGAATCTCTAGTTTTCGAAGAGATTTATATTTTTGATGAATACCAAAGAAATAAACGTATCAGTAATTGTATTCACTAATACCAATATTTCTATTATGAAATAACATTCAATTCTATATTCAAACTAAAAATTCTCGGGCTCAATATTTCTTTGAAACGGATTAACTAAAAAAAGCCCTCCCGCAAACAAGAACGTTTCAAAACCATTTCGGTCCCGTCGATATTGTTGTCCAAAGTATAAAAAGTCGAGACAGGTACAGTTAAATTGGATATTGAAAACAATTTCTAAATCCGAGTTAGGACAGCTTAATGGGATTTAGAGTTTAACAATGGTTTCGAATAGTCAGTTATAACCACTTACCATAAAACAGTCGGGGCCTTGCAAACAAGATGACTCCCCGCCGGGCCGAGGCGCCGCAAACTGTGAACAAACATACGAAACGTCACTCAATATATACACACTTTATTAAAATTTTTATTAAAAATTACCGGTCCAGTGCGAGCCGGACTCTGCCTGAAGGGTTCCGTACCACTATCTATAAGAAAACGGCACCACCACATTTGTCTTATTGGAGCTCTACACGATATTGATATTATTCTGTTTTGAGTATGTTTTGTTAAAGCGACAACAGAAAAACATCATAATATGTGAAAATGTCACCTGCCTAGCTAACACGATTTATGAGACACAGTTTGGTGACAGACAAACGGGCAGCGGAGTCTAAGTAATAATATGGTCCTATATTTAGGGTAAGGAACCCTAAAAATAACCATCAGTATCAACCTGATACAACACACATCTCTCGGTAACGGTGTTCAGCAATAGAATTTAATGTCCAAGTAACGTGAGAAGACTATCAAATCAATTCGATATGGTTAAGTAAAATGTTTTTGCTCATATAAAACTTTAAACAATATCTAGAGAAAATTAAATAAAAGTAAATTGTGTGTGTAATAAAACTTAATATTACACTGTTATGATGTTTGGAGATTTTTACCTGCCGCATGCTAAAAAGTACATTCGAGTAGGCCATCTGTGGTATCGGAGTTTAAAACGCTCGTTCATAAATCAAAATATTTTTTCCGCTTTATGTAGTACACATTTTGACCAAAGAGGTGAAATTTTCGAAAACTTCTTGTAGTTATAATCTTAAGCAATTATTGTAATATTAATATTTATAGCAAAACATTTAAAACAAACGGTTCTTAAAATGGCACACGTTCCAACGAAGCAACATAATTTCGTTTAGTCATAAATAATGTATTAAGCTCTCACGAATACGACATATTTTTATTGCGCTCTAGAATTTAAAACTAGCTATAAATCAGCTAAATCTAAAAGCATTAGTCATCAAAAGTGCGGTGACAAAAACTCAAAAGCTTAATTAACTTGAGGCCGCTTCAATCGAACTCGATATAAAAGGGACATTTAATTATTCGGTGGGAGCATCAATACATTTTCGTTATCTGAACGGTGAGAGGGTTTTTTATGTTTGGAGAAAAAAGAGAATAAATACTTGATCGGGCTGACCAGTTTAATGTATTTGATAAAAGTGACGGGCATCTGCTTACTGTCGGTTGCCTTTAATTGCCCGATGCCATTGGAAGGGATCTCGGTTGCAGACGCTCAAATGTCAAATGTTTTAATGTCGTGATTGAGTTCAGGTCGGGTCGTTGCCTCTTTTATTTTGTAGGTCTTATGTTCCGTTTTATATCTCACTTTGCTAACCTCAATACCAAGAGTTTGGCATAGTAAAAAAAGTTGTGTATGTACATGTCTTTTTATCAGGTTTAATTTGGACTTATATTGGTTAATGGTTTTTGTTTTTAAGGAAAAGTTTTTGCGCAGCTGTAGCATCTTACAAACCATTAAATCGCTTAATGTCATTGACGATTTCATAAACTGTATTACTCTATACTGGCAGGTCGTTTTTATGTTTTTACAAAGATATTCCCTTTAAACCGTAATAATATGAATTGTTACAGTAACTTCAATTTCCATTACGTCTATTTCCGCACCAATAGTTTCCAAAACATTAATTTTATCCAACATGTTCTCTCCGTTCAAAGGCTTACATTTCAATTCATTTTGAATATAATAACACTCCACTATAAATAAGACAGGATGTTGTAAATACAATAGAGTTGAACTCGGTAGTAACTGTTAGGTAATCTCTGGCACGAGTATGACGCTACGAGTACATGACTAGTGTATCAACAAGGTCATATTATATGAACAGTGGAAGCAAAAAAACATGTTACTTTTTACTATCGTTGTCTGTAATAATGCCAATCTAAGGTAGAACCATCAAGCGACTCGGCACATCAACTATTATTACAAGTAATAATGGTAATTTTTCACACAATTTATTTTTTTGGCCCACTACCTATACAACGCCATAGTGTTATTTCACGTCAGCTAATGATAACAAAAAGTAACAGAAATTGCTTACTCTACTCGGAGTTGTAATAAAATCTATTTAATTTGAATTAAAAAAATTACTTCAGAATTTTACTTATAGATTTTGAATCAAAATCGAAAAGCTAATATGACTCGAAGATTGAATAATGGAACTTAATAAATAACTTTCACATTTCCAAACATAAATTCAACAAAGGAGTTTTAGACCAATTCAATTATAAGACTTATTGTATCGCACTTTGCCTTGAAGAGTTGAAATATGAAAGTTAAACAAAACAAAACGAACGAGTATTCTTCGGCAAATGCAAAGGGAAATGAGTGAATAATGACAGTGATTGAAAACCCGGCTCCGTAGAGTGGGCTCGTATTTGTGTTAGATGCCGCCTCAGATTACCTTTTGTTAATCAAACAACGTTTATTGAATATTATTTAATTAATCTTTCGTATTTGACTTTTGCTCATAAAACACTCGTAAACTTCAATTCATCCGAGTTCAAAGAAAGATTGAATCCAAACGCTAAACACAAACGTTCTAATGGTTATTTTAACAGCGACCGTTAACCTAAATGGTAAATTAGAGTCTGAGATGAATTACATTTTTAAAACGATCCAGGATACTGCATACCAACACTTAAAAGTTTACAAAAATCCATTAAAGTTAATCGTTCATAAGTCGAGCCCGGGGCTGCGCCGGCGCAGGAACTAATCGATCGATGGGCACACACGGCCGATTACAATCAATCCATCAGCGTTTATGTAACGCGTAACTACCGACCACCATTTATCATTTTGTTTTGTGAGTAGCGGACTCTCACTCTTGGGGGTCAACCCGGCCCAAATGCCGCAGCGTTACAAAATATCATATGTAAACAACTTGTTTCCGTTCAATATATCAATTGACTCCCAATAATAAATTGCAAAAGAAACTTAAGAGAAACGCCTTTCCGACATTAGGGACGGACCGCCCACACCGGGGCTTCGGGCATCAATTAAATGTATCACAAATTGCCATCTTATCGACGACAGTAAACAATAGTGAGTGCTAAATTTGCATGTAGCACAGATAGAAAGGAACGCTGAACACTTAGCATGGTAAGAGAACGAGGCAAAACAGAATGAGTTATGATTTCGCATAAAGATAAAATACAATCTAAGTCAACGCGCCAAATGGCAGAGAAAAAATGAAATTTCGTCGGCCGAACAGACTCTGTATGAGTGGAAATATAAGAAATATGAGAGCAAAGTGTCATTCCAGCGATATCATTACAATATTTGTAAGAAATACCGTCTTATTTTTTGTCTTGTATGCGTAGAGATGTAGTAAAAACAAACAAGTTCTACAAACTTATAGGATACGATACTACGTGTATAGCATGTTGGTAGACGTTAGAATTGAATAGATCTGAAAATAAAATAAAGTTGACCTAATATAAGTCCGAGCTTGTGCTGGAAGTCAGTGAATGTGTGCCGTGTCTCTCTGTACGTAAGTTGTTATTTTATTTGATCTGCAGTAGGTAAACTCTATTACCGGTCCGTTTTTACTGGTTCAAATTGAATTTCACTTCCATTCCTGAGTCTTAGTGAAAACTAGGTTACTCAATATAGAGAGGGACAAATGAGTGAACTGGTCGGTATTAATACGAATTTCGGGACGGGTTTCGGTAAATGTTAGTAAGTTAAATAAAGTTTTCAATTTACATTGCTTAAAGTTATATGAAACTGTATCCTGTTATAAACTTGAGAAAGTTTGTGGTGGTCGATGGATGTTTATTACTCTTAAGCAAGTTAATAGTTTTGAACCAAGCTAAAAATCAGAGTTTGGAAAAATAAGTGCCTATCTACTAAGTGTGTACATAACCGGAAATAACGCAATGTATCGCGTGAGGTAATCAAAAGACAATAATACGATCTACCCCAAATAACAGTATTACTGTTTCAAAATACGTTCACACTGACATAAAAAGCAGGCACATATTAACTGCAAAGTTTAATTTGTATTATGATATAAACTTGTACTCGCTCCACCATGTGAGGCTACATTCTTATTAATACTACAAGTTCAATCTATACATACCATAAAATGTCAACATAAAAAATAATCTTGTTATTTCTTTCTCGTTCTGTCGCTTCTAGAAGTTATGATATGAATTTATAAATGAACCTGATGTCCATTTAAAAACATTAAATAAATAATTGGTATCTCGATAGTGTATCGTATTAAACGATTAATGAAAAACTATGTCTTTCTGTGTAATAAAACCTTGAGTAGACATCATTAGGTCTAGACTGTGCCATGAATTTTTCATGAAATATGAATTCGTATAGTTCTCGTTTATTACACAGTAAAAACTGTGATACCTTTTCTAGAGACATCGTTGACATCAAGAATTATTACTTGTACTTGAAATATATTGTATAGAGTTTTATTATCACATACTCTTAGACTGATGTCATGAAACACGATACGAACAAAACATCACGAATCAACTACGTACAAAACTTTTTTACAATTAGCATTTTTTTTTTAAATAACTGCAATTTACGTTAAATTATCACATTATCTCAACAGATTTAATATTGCCTAGTGAACATTGTATTCTATAAAGTTTAACATAAATCGAACAAAGTGACCCATTTACCGACATACTATGGTGCATCCTGGCAATTTAGTTTATTGATGTTATATTATAGCGTCATTAAGTTTTTATATTCATTGCTTTTCTGAGGGACCGCCTGTTATTATGATGATACGATCCTCGTAGTCCTTAAACTATTTATAAATTATACCGAGCCGTTTAAAATCTGCCCCTATAGGTAAAAGATTAATAAGTACATTACCAACTCAATAACTTGATTGGCATCCTCGGACTCCTCAATTAAGGCATGCTCTTTTAAACAATTTGTACTTTTAATATTATGAAAATTGTTGCTATTACAGTGCCTGTTATTACATATGCTAATAGCGGTATGTATTCAAATCGGTGTATTATATTCAAGAGACAATGGAAAACCTGTGTTTATTTACTTGCACCCTATAATTGTGATTGTTGAGGTTCACAAACCTGAACTGCAGTGAAGTTACGACAGTTGTTCGTCCAGTTATTATGTGTATAGAAAGGTGAGTCGCCTTCTCGACGCTAACAATGATATGAATGGTCACAAACTCAAACCGAATTTGATCATGCGGCGAATAAATTAAATGGTAACACAATCAGGGATTAAATTACGGGTTGATTCTGCGTCCCACACCGGCGTGCAGCGGGCGCGTTGCGACACATGCGACACATCGCTTACCGGCCGCTTTGTCGCACTGCGATGTATGGAGGTGCCTTAACATATAATATCGTAGCACATTGTGCGCCACGGCGACCGCATATAAATGCGCTGAGAGCAAATAAAACGGTGCTATAATTTCAAATCATACAGACAGAGAATGGGTGTGGACGGCGCTCTCATTGTGTGGAAATGATGTAACCACTATTAAAAGTGTGGGCCGTATCCCTTGAATATTTCTTGCAACGAAGACGTAGGGTCATATCGGTATTTTATATCTCGGTGGAGACAATAGCATACGTTTCCAGAGAGAAAACTGGCTTGCTCTCTAAGTGGCTGCGAGGCCGCATTTCAATATTTCCCTCATTGTAAATATTGTTTTGCCCGAGCGGATAGGTCCGGAGCCATCGGGAACAATAATAATGCAGCCGTATTCTATGAAACACTCGCTACGGTTGTCAATAAAGCAAGCCATGGTATTATAATGAGGTAGCTGAATTGTTGCCGAGGAGATTTGTTAGGTGCTTAAACATAAAAATCCATCGAAGACTGATTTTTATGGTTACATCGTACCCTGTCACAAATGAAACAACGACGATAAATTCAAATTCTTTATGTAAAATAAAACGGCCACTTTTTATAGCATTGTAAAACGTTTTAGAATTAGTGTTGTTCAAAAACAATATTTCGTTGGTCCCATAAAATTTCCAATTTATTTGGTTTACACTATAAATGGTTTTGATAAAAACGTTGCTCAATGGAGGAACTATACCTTCAAATTAAATTTTACCAAAAATTAGGGTCATAGTTTCCATTCAACGTTTATGGCTTGGTATTAAAGCTGCCACGCGCCAAGTCCACATTGTGTGAGCCACTCACAAATCTTCCTTTTACAAATACAGAAAGGATTACAAGAAACTATTAAACTCTGTTATATTTAGAAGATGCTCACTAATTCTTTTTACTCGTTAAATAGATCTCATACTTCAATCGTTGACGTTAACCAAATGAAAAAGCTTTATAAGATTTTAACATCCAAATATTTTAATGTCAAAAGACAATTTGTTATTGCAAAATCCACTGCGACAGCTTATGAATTCAAAATCTTTTCAAATATTTATTTGAAAATCCATCCCAATTGAAGGACATTTTGTATCAGATGGGGATAAGATGTAGCTGCGTCCTTTTCTAACTTATGTTTTGACGTGTAGCTCCATCTTTTTCTGTCTGAGTCTGTCGGTTTTTGTGAGTCTCAGAAGTTCCGTGGACCATGTGACAGATGTGCGCATGGCTGCGGTTGCTAACGAACCGTGATTCGATTGGAATAATCAATCATATCTTTGATTGTTTGACCGCTGCTTGTTCGGATGCTTCGATATTAATTTTGATGTTATTACATTACAAGATGATGCTGGAGATAAAAAGTTAATACCTGCTGTGATTGAGCTGCAAGCCATCTTACTACTGAGAATCCATTATATCTATACGTTCATGCACACATGTCCGTAAAAAGTCCGTGTACGTGTCCGTGTGAAGATGTTACTCTTTTACTCAAAGACTACTAATCGTATCTGGATACAATTAGGACAAATATAAAATAATAATCCACAAAATATATAGGTTTCTCTTTGTAGTCTATTTCGGGATACAGAACACCTGCGGCATTAAATTATCTGCGGAATACTTATTAACTACGGATAACACTAACTACAAGTAGGAGATAATATGATTTCAACTTTAACAAACATCGAACTAGGCACAACGGTATTTAGATATTCTACGTTAAATGCTGCCTTCGTTATAGCTACCTCCTTATCCTATCTTGAAGTACTTAAGCCTTTCTTGCTACCATAGTCAGGTACATGACATTACATACACGCTGACCCAATAATACTCAGCATTTATAATGAGATAAAGTAAAATACCTTTTAAGGAGTTCTCATTGAAGATAACGCCAGCATAATCAAGATGCAGTTGGGAGGAAATCGTGTAGAATGCAACCTCAATGTGAGGACCGTTACCAGTCGATATCTTCACCGAATCCGATTGGCGCAATGCGAAAATTATCCGCGACGAGTTGTACTAGCAACCGAAGAGTACAGCGGAGGCGTAAAGGCCTCATAGAAATGGTTATGTTTCGTAATGTATCTGATTTAGCATTTGACGCGTCGTTTATTCAGCTTACACTAGGTATGATGAGACCAGAGTATCTCTATGACCAACTATGTCATGTAAACGACAACTGCGATAGATCCTGTTCGGTTGAATGTGCTCTAAAAATATACATAGCTCATACATAAAATATGTATAAAAATGTTCTTCAAAGACAAGACCATACATTCTTGACAAATCACGTTTACATTATATTGAAATTCACTGATAGAACATCAGTTAAGCGGTACGGCTTCGTAAAGAGGCGACGCGACGGTTAGTATGTATAAATTCGGAACATGACTCCTTAGACAGTATCAATATCTGATATGAACGCATTTCGGTCGCGAGCGTACCTACCTATCGATCAGAATCGTGAACAATGGAGATATCATTAGTAGCCGAATGTACAGTTGCATGGAACACTTATACTGGATCCCACAATCGATGGTCTTATTGATCGAAATCGTTGATGGAAACAACAATCCGAGCCGTATCAAATGTAATATCATCTAATGAGATTAACGCTGCTACATTAGAATTTTTGTGCGCTCGATATTTTTACGATTTAGTTTACGACCGGGCGGCAAGACTTAAAATTATCAAAGGCAATATTTCAAAAGCATAAAATAAGAAGAGCAATTAAAGGGTAAATAACCGGGTAAGTAAATGGCCGCGTTCTTACAAATATTTATGTAGGCGGTCGAGTAAACAGTAGCGCTAAAAGCAAAGACATGCGTTTAATCCAAGACAAACAAGCTGAAAGAATTACAAGAGTGGGACACAAACACCATAAAGTTCTTTCTCCCTAAAGGTAAACACGAGCGCGTAAAGTGAGGTAATCCCTTCTAGGTACAGAAACTATGTAGACCTATTAAGGCGAAGTGTCCCATTCAAAATGTAAATGACTTACTTAGAAATTCTACTGTGGATTAAGATGCAATCTGCATATGTATGCGAGATACTCCTTAGTGTTATCGGGTGTTAACTATAAAGTGTTTATATGTATTTATTTTACGCACCACATAAAATGTTAATACATTTAACTTGTGCGAAAACACTGAACGTCGAAAGAGAATCTTTATAGAAGTGATTTTAAAGATGGGCCTGTTTGTTAGACTAAACTTCTAAAGTTTTTGTGCATGGAAAATTGAACCTTAACCGGCACCCCTGTGAAATGTGATAGTAGGCGTAGATCATAGACACTTAGGTAAGTACTCGCTAAGCAATTGTGACTCCACCTGCCCTAGTGGGTTGGGACTAGAGACAAATGCGTGACAGACAAGGACTCAAGGACTGGGGGAAATTTAAAAGACATACGCATGAGTATGTGATGTTTGAATAAAATCTATAGTCACCTTCTTGCAATAATACTGGTAGGCATGTTTAAAGAAGTTGAAGCAGAATAAATAACGTTATACCGGTTTTCTAACTATGATTTTGAAGTATGTATTTATTATTCCTGTATTCGTAGTATATAAAGCTACAATTTCACCCAAAATTAAGCCATTGAAAATTAAGCGTGAATATTATGCAAATGAAAGTCAATACCTCGTGATTCTGAAATTTGTGGTCTGTTATAAACCTGCCAGTTTGATGTGAGTTAGGACCAACAGAATTTCGCAACAGATAAATAATTTATCTTAACCATTGAGCAAATGTTGGTAACTAGACAGTACGCTTGTTTATTATGTACATGGTTCACAGTGTACGCATAAATATTAACCGGTTACCAGGTTACCTACAAATCTAAGTTAATGGCAATGATACTGTAGGATCTTTAACTCGATTCCAAGTATTCCAGCCGCTTAATTTATTGCCAATTAAGCAAGTGCTAAGCCGAATAAATAGGCGGGAAGACACTTGTAACATATAAGTTATGCAAAAACTTGGACTCGTTGCGACTGACGGGGTTGTGTAGGCGCGTCTGAGCAAAGACCTGTCGTCGAAGGAGCATTTTAAATAACCCGGATTATGTAGCAATGAGCTCTGATATTGCGGCTCGGCGACAACCGCCGGACTGTTTGATTTATTACGAACTACTAAGAAAGCGCGCTTTAGAATTATAGCTTGCAGACTTGCGTTTCATTATTGCATATTGAATTGACTCCCAAATGAGGATTAATAAGGATTTATGTTTGCGGAGGCAGAATGAAAATCCATTCGTTGATTAAATAAAGTACCTACGTTGAATGTTGACTATTCATCTGTCTGTGTCTGCGTTTGTTCTTCAATCTCGTGAAGGTTAATTTATTTTAGTATTGTAGATGGGAACATGTCAGCACGCC